>CM033113.1:15914913-17188402 GCA_019321725.1 Paulownia fortunei | reverse complement strand
CTGGAATCACTCCTAAATTGCAGTGCTATTTAATACAAGTTTGACAACATATGACTAATATAATTCATGAAATATGCAATGCAATAGATGATAATGTAAAACCTACTGGCGTGGCTGCGCTCCGCAAGTTCAGAGATCATGTACATGGACAGTCTATAGAATTAAGACCTGGGCTCTGATACTACTCTATAATACCCACTACTCAACAACTATATATAAAGTATAATTTGAAATGATAGAACTAGTGTGTACGTGCGATATTTTTTTTGTGTAACACTTAAGAAAAGACAAATGACTTTTTATACGCACAACCCTATTTAAAATACTTCCTCACATATTTCCTAATTATAATAGGATTTATATAAAAGCACAACACCCACAACGACCATAATATATATATACTTGTTTATAGTAAAGTTTTAAAAGCAAAATATAGTACCAGTCTCAAAATATAATACAACAGATTCAAAATGTAACAAGCAAACAAAATAGCCGAATGCTATTATCCCATGCACCGAAAAAAAGCTCTGCACACTGTCATAATCCAATGGCCAATAATGATATGCAAATCCATGCATACTCATAAGCATGCAAATCCATGCATGCGAACCAGTAAATCCATGGGTAAAACCATGTAAATCTATTCATGCTTTAGTGCACTAGTAGTGGTCAGCAAAATATTTTTCTTTCTCAAAATCAAGCCATGTAATACAAGATTTATCACAATGCTCGTATATAATGCATGCACATACCAATGCCAATGTATGAATGCTCATTGGACATGAATGACAGTAATGCGTGCCCTCCTGCCATGCATATATGATCTATGATATTACATATAAATCACACATTTACTATGTCTATGCATTGTAGTTGCAAATGAACCTTTACTTATCTTTTCACTTGGTTGGTGACTTAGTCTAGATTTTTTTAGTTTTTCTCTCCAACCTTAGATATAAAATAGCCTGTAATATTACCCAACATTAAGCACCATTCCCAATTTGGCAAGTTTAAAGCACAAAATCTCATACTAAGACCTTAAACACCAAGCAATCTAGGTAACAATCAAGCCTTCACAAACTAGAACCCAATATAGTCCCTCAAATACCTTAATTTCTCATCTTAGATATATATAAACATCATGTAATTGAAGTATTATCACTTTAATAACATGTAACTAATTGTTAGAACTCAATAGCAACAAGTTTATATTGAAACGTGCTAAGTTGTCAAATATGACAGATTCACATTTGCATATTTTTTTACTACCCAATTTAGTTGCATGCTAACTTTGACATCCTTAACCATATACAATCACTCCCAAAGTTTTACCATAGTTAGATAACATGTTCAAAAATGTAACTATATTATAAAAGTAACTAAAATCACTAATTTACCTTAGCAAAATCAGCGCACTTATCCCAGCACAAAAAACTATAAGTTCTATCATGACAGTTTTGAGTATCTCTTCAAATATCAAATCATATTTCAATTTCTCACCTCTCCAAACTTACCAACATCGCCTAAACTCATATATAAACACATATATGGTGAAATATATAGGTTTTAATCAAGTTATTATACATATATATAGCTTTAAAGACAAAAATCAGCAAGTACACAGTTTCTATCACTAGTGATTTCTATTGTGATTTTACAATTCAAAATCCTTCTTTTGTAAATTATAAGACCATAAATAACATCCTAACATGATTATAAACAATAATAGAATCTTTATAAATCATAAACCCTCAAATAATTCAAGAATTGAAATCACAACATGAGTTAAGATCACCTATGCACAATTGTAAGTTTCTACTTGCTCCTTCATTGCTTTCTTTACTTCCTTCACTCTTTTCTTTACTTGGAAGCACTTGAGAGAAACTTATAAAATTCAATATGGAGGTTTGGAAGATGAAATAGCCCATAAATGATTTTTTGGTCATGGTTTAATGATTGAAATGAAGAAAGGTTGAGGTGGTAGCTTGAGATGACAAAGTTTGAGGTGGTAAATGGTGGTTCAAATCTGATGTTACACACCCCTTATAGAGCTGTAATATAGTGTTTCTCATTATTGATTTATCTATTTACAACCTATTTTAATTTCCATACGATTGGATAATAAATTCTACCCTAATTTCTTAACTGTTCATTCGATCTCTAAATCGATTGGCATCCGATTCTTAAATGATTGTCTTGTATGCATTTCTAAAACTATATGCACATATGGACCTTTTAATATGACACTTAAATCATATTATATCATGTCTAATATCCTAAGTATGTTAATTTACAAATATATAATTTTGAAATAACTTGATCAAATTAAATTAAACTGTATAAACTTACTAGTGACTCCTTTGACATTTCTAAAAATTATAACGTGTAACCTAGTAATATTCATCATATTGATACCTAATTTTCCTCTTATCCCAATATAGAATTGACCATCTAGGTTAGTGGATTCGATAATCAGTACCGTGCAAGAGCTTCAAAATTAAGTTTAATGATTTAGAACACCATATAAAAAAATAAATTATATGATGTCAATATAAAATACAAATAGCACACAATTAACATGTAATACATTAATCATATTTAGCAATATGAGTAGTGAGAGGATCGGGTATCACAGCACAGTAACATTTATGTTGACAACATCCTCCTTATTGGGAATGATGTTGGGATGCTGTAGTCAACAAAACTTGGTTGTCTAACTAATTTTCTATCAATGATTTGGGATAAACATTCTTTATTTTTAGAATAAAGATTTATAAGGATAGGTCTAGAAGGATGATCGGACTATCCCAATTCATGTACACAGATAAAATATTAAAGAGGTTTATCATAGAGAAATCCAAACGAGGATTCTTACCAATGAGTCATGGCATTTCTCTCTCAAGGGCTATGTCTCTTAAGACTCTCGAGGAGAGAGAAAGAATGACCCCCATACCTTATGCATCTGCCATTGGAAGCATAATATATAGTAAGCTATGTATGAGGCCAGATGTCACATATGCTATGAGAGTCACTAGTTGATATCAGTCCAATCCAGGTGAGAAACACTGAAAGACCATAAAGATGATCCTGAAGTACTATAGAAAAACTAAGGATATCTTTCTTATATACAGCTATGGAGAACTGAAACTAGAAGGCCATATTGATTCTATTTTTTAGTTTGATATAGATGACTCAAAGTCCATATCTGGATATGTATTCACCATAAATGGTGGTGTGGTCAATTGGAAGAGTTCCAAGAAGGAGATGACCATGGATTTTACCACCGAGGCTGAATATATTGTTGTATGTGATGCAGCAAGGGAAGTTATTTGGATGAGGAACTTCACCTAAGAGTTTGTTGTAGTTTCATCTATTGTTGATCCTGTATTAATATACCGTGATAACAATAAAGCTATTACGCAAGCAAAAGAGCCAATATCTTATCAAAGATCTAAGCACATCATGAGGTGATACCATATGATCGAAGAGATTATTGATAGAGGTGATGTTGTTGTTGATAGAGTTGTTTCAATAAAAAATATAGCAGACCTACTGATCAAACCCCTAGCGTAGGAGGTATTCGATAGACATCTTGAGAAGATGGGCGTGAAGTACATATGCAATTACACTAGGGCAAGCCAGAGATTGTTAGAGTAATGCTCAGCACGCCAATTAGATTGGGTATCCTTTATACTCTTATATTTATAAATACAATCCTTTTTAAATCATATTAATAAAATAAATAAATTTCTTTATCTTTAAGTGCATGTAGTAATTAAATAAAGTCCCTAGACCAAACTTAGCTGCGGGGCATGGTCACACATTTGATTATGATCGTGGAATATACCTCTATGGCTTTGATCTTAAATAGTTTTAAGTCAAGTGTTTTTTGAGATGGGACATTGAATAGCTTAATAGACTCACTCATATGATACATGCTCGCATAAGGATGATATCTCGCTTAATGAACTTTAGCTTAGTGAGGCTAGTGCATATATGTGGGTCCTTATTAAGGAACAAATATATTAAACAGGCCTATTGAAAATTCTTAATTAGAAAATTATTTGTCGAAATAAGAATTTTCATGTTATGAGAGTACATGATTAGCCCTTAAACTTGAGGAACTATAGTAGCCTTATGCATGTCATGTTTTATCTTGATGTATCTTCTGATTACCTGACAATCACAAAGGGGATATATTTGGAATGTATGAAGGTTAACGAATAGCCAATATGGGAGATTAGTTGATAGAATGACCTTATGTATATAACACTCGCAATTGAAATAGGTTCACTAACTGTGGGAGAGGTCAACAGGATAAATAAAGGACCTATGGTGTACTTCGGGCCTTAGGATGCAAGGGGGTTACATGAACCTCACAACCATACCTTGGTCATCACTACAACCATTGCTAATTATGTTGTAGCTAGGGTGATGGTTGACACATGTAGTTCTGTTGATGTATTATTTTTTTAAGGATATAAAAAGATGAATCTTGATATAGAGTTACAGTCGGTAGAGACAAATTTTTTTAGATTTGGAGATGGTCGTGGATCCTATAGGTCAAGTCGTCTCAACTATGTCTTTAGGGGTCGAGCCCATGCGCAAGACCAAAATGATTAAATTCTTGGTAGTAGATTCTTTTTTTATTTATAATATTATTTTAGGTAGACCTTCCCTTAATACTTTTCAAGCTCTAGTATTTACCTTTCATATGAAACTAAAATTTCCAGTAGATGAAGGTGTAGAAGAGATTAGAGGTGATCAATATTCAGCCAGAAAATGTTATGTAGAGGCTGTTAGAAAGGCTGAACAGAAGAAAGTTAAGAGACAGAGACTAAAAGGAGGAGCACCCTCCAAAGGTCTTGAAATGAGGTGAGACAAAGGGACCATCTGCAGAATAGGTGCATGTACCGCTGAATGAGTAGAGCTGGTTTCAGGGGACCTAAGAAAAACTACCAGGATAGGCACCCAACTTAGTCCTGAATTAGTAGGTAGGATAGCTAGATTTTTTAGAAACAATGTTGATGTCTTTGCTTGGTTAACATAAGATTTGGAAGGGACAGACCTAAAGGTAGTGGTGCATCACCTCAATGTCAATCTAACCTATACACCAGTTAAGCAGAAGAAAAGGAATCTTGGACTAGAAAATGATAAGATCATTTAGAGTAAAGTTGAGAAGTTGTTAGAAGCTGGACACATGAATTATATTCAATTTCCAAAATGGTTATCAAATGCAGTCCTAGTACTGAAAATGAAAGGAAAGTAGAGGATGTGTATTGATTTTCGTGATCTGAAAAAAGCCTACCAAAAGAACATTACCCTTTGCCTCAATTAAATCAGTTAATTGATTCTACCTCGATGTGTGAGTTGCTGAATATGATGAGTGTCTATCAAGGATATCAACAAATCATGTTAGCACCTGATGATCAAAAGAAAGTAAGTTTTATTACTTCCATAGGAACTTATTGTTATGTGGTTACGCCTTTCGAACTAAAAAGTACAGAAGCAATGTATCAAAGTATAGTAGATTGGATGTTTTGAGGTCAGCACAGTTGAAACATGGAAGTATATGTGGATAACATTTTGGTGAAAATTTGAAAAACTAAAGCTCATGTGGCATACCTTGCAGTACTCCAGAGGTAAGGCATGAAATTGAATCCTTCCAATTGTTTTTTCAAGGTTAGATCAGGGAAGTTTCTGGGCTTCATGGTGATAAAAGAGGTATAGAATTAAATCCTTAGAAGTGAGGGTTGTTTAGAACGTGGCTTCTCTAAATAGCATTAACAAGATCCAACAGTTCACAGGTAGAATAGCAGCTTTGAGATGTTTCATTTCCAGGTCGGCGAAGAAGAGCTTATCTTTCTTCAAGGTATTAAGGCAAGCTAGCAAGTTTAAGTTGACTGATGAGTGCCAAAGAACCTTTGATAAGCTGAGAATCTTTTTAGCTGAGCTGCCACTAGCTAAACCCTTACAGGGGGACATGTTATATGTTTATCTATCTGTGGGTGAGCTAGCTATTAGCTCTGTTTTATTAAGAGAATAGGAAAGTCAACAGAAGCCCATCTATTATGTGAGCAAGTTGTTACGAGGAGCTGAGCAGAAATATTCTGAGATCAAAAAAGAGAACAAGCACTAATAGCAATAGCTACGTAGCTCTGATAGTATTTTTTATCCCGTAAGGTGGTGGTGTGGGCCAATCTACCTTTAAGATAAATATTAAGCAAGCTTAAAGCTTCATGTTGAATAGTTAAGTGAGCAGTTGAGATGGGCGAGTATGATATAGAATATCAACCCAGAGTAATTATCAAAGCTCAGGCTTTAGCAAATTTCTTGTAGGAAATAGTGTAGAAGGACGAAAGTCCTAACGTATGGTTATTACTTGTAGATAGTTCAGCTACTATAGCTAGTTGTGGAACATGAATTGTATTAACTAGCAAAAAGGAAAAGTTAGAGTTTGTAATTAGAATCAAGTTCAAAGCATCAAACAACAAAGCATAGGAAGAAAAGATTGGTCAAAGCATTCTTATCTAGCTCCACATACAAAATCCATTGAGGAGACTTTGCAAGCATTTATGCATGAACAGACAAACATCAATAATCAAAATTCACAAGCTATCAATCAGATCAGAAGCACACTTTTAACACTGACAGCTTTTTTGCGTACTCATGAAAAAGGTAAATTTCCTGCTCAACCTCAACCTAATCCTTCAACTCAGTATCATGTTTCTTCTTCAAGTGAAAATGCAGTCAATGAAGCTAATTCAGTTACAACTCTTCGAAATGGAAAAGTTATTGACAAGACTATTCATCCCAAGGAGAAAGTTTCTAATCCACCTCCAAAAATAAAAAATGAAAATAGTCTTGACAACGAAGGTAAGTTTGAAGAAGGTAAGTGTGAAATGATGAAAAATAAAAATATTTCGCTCCAACACCCTTTCCTCGAAGATTGCAAGCAACTCAAAAATTGAACTCAAATGCTGAAATTTTTAAAATTTTTAAACAAGTCAAGATTAATTTTCCATTGTTGGATGCAATCAAGCAAGTTCCACCTTATGCCAAATTTTTGAAAGATTTGTGTACAATCAAAAGAAAACATCATGTACAAAATAAGGCATTTTTAACTGAAAGTGCTAGTTCAATCATTCAACAATTCACTCCACCTAAGTACAAAGATCCAGGTTGTCTAACCATTTCATGTATCATAGGAAACACTAAAATAGAGCATGCTTTGTTTGATCTTAGTGCTAGTATAAATCTTCTACCTTTCTCAGTTTATAAACAGTTAGGTTTAGGAGAACTTAAAACAACTTCTGTTGTACTCCAACTAGCTGACCGTTTGATTAAAGTTCCAAGGGAATAGTAGAATATGTGTTGGTACAAATTGATAAGTTTTACTTTCCAATTGATTTTATTGTTTTGGACACAGAGCCTGTTGCACAAACACATACACAAATTTCCATCATTTTCGGTCGTCCTTTTCTTGCAACTTCAAATGCTTTGATCAATTGTAGAAATGGTATTTTGAAGTTATCATTTGAAAATATGACTTTGGAACTAAATGTGTTTAATATTTGTATGCAACCTGTAGAAGATATCAAAGTACATGAAGTGGATTCAATTGAAGAACTTGTTCATGAATACTTTACTACTACTAACTCTTCACATTCTTTGGAGACTTGTTTTGAAAGTAAAAGTATTTGTAAAAAGGCACACACTAATACTATCTCTGAATTTTTGCAGGTATAAGAAAAATATTTTTGGAAGCTAAGGTTCGAAGAACTTTCATCATCAACAGTAAAATCTATTCCATCAACTATTAAAGTTCCCGTGGTTGATTTGAAACCTTTGCCAGTTAATTTAAAATACTCTTTCTTGGGTGAGAATGAGACTTTTCAGTAATAATTTCTTCCAAACTCGATGCATCTCAAAAAGGTAAGTTGATCAAAACTCTGAAAATGCATAAGAATGCTTTAGGATGGACCATTGCTGATATTAAAGGTATTAATCCTTTCATTTGCACACATAACATCTATGTAGAGGAAAATGCTAAACCATCTAGAGAAATGCAACGAAGGCTAAATCCTAATATGAAAGAAGTAGTGAGAAATAAAGTCATTAAACTCTTAGATAATTGAATCATTTATTCTATTTCTGATAGCAAATGGGTAAGTTCTACCCAAGTTATACCTAAGAAATCTGGAGTTACTGTAGTCAAGAATGAGAATGATGAATTAATTCCAACTAGGACTGTAACTGGTTGGCGAATGTGCATTGACTATAGAAAACTCAACTTAGTTACTAGAAAATATCATTTTCCATTACCTTTCATAGATCAAATTTTAGAAAGAGTTGCGGGACATAAATTTTATTGCTTTTTAGATGGATATTTTGCGTATAATCAAATTGCAATTGCACTTGAAGATCAAGAGAAAACAACTTTTATATGTCCTTTTGGTACTTTTGCATATCGAAGGATGCCTTTTGGATTATGTAATGCACCAGCTACATTCCAACGATGCATGCTTAATATTTTTAGTGACATGGTTGCACGTTTTCTTGAAGTCTTCATGGATGATTTTTCTATTTTTGGTAATTTATTTGATGATTGCTTATCTAATTTAAAAAAAGTTTTAATCAGGTGTGAAGAAAAGAATCTTGTGCCCAATTGGGAGAAATGTCACTTCATGGTAACAACTGGTATTATTCTTGGACACATTATATCATCAGAAGGTATTGAGGTTGACAAATCTAAAATTGAGTTAATTGCCAATTTGCCAACACCAAAGACTGTGAAGGAGATTAGATCATTTTTAGGACATGCTGGTTTTTATAGAAGATTTATCAAAGATTTTAGTATAATATTTAAACCTTTATGTGATCTTATAACAAAAGACACTATTTTTAAATGGACTGAAAACTGTGAAAATGCTTTTGTTAGTAATCTTATAACAAAAGACACTATTTTTAAATGGACTAAAAACTGTGAAAATACTTTTGTTAACCTTAAAAGCATGCTTACGTCTGCTTCAATCATGCAGCCTCTAGATTGGACTTTACCTTTTGAAATAATGTGTGATGCTAGTGATTATGCTGTTGGAACTATCTTAGAACAAAGAAAAGATAAAAAACCATATGTTATTTACTATGTAAGTAAAACTTTGAATGGTGCTCAATTGAATTATACAACAACTGAAAAAGAATTACTTGCTGTAGTTTTTGCATTGGACAAATTTCAATCTTATCTTGTTGGCTCACCAATTGTTGTTTTCAGTGATCATGCAGCTTTGAAATATCTTTTGTCAAAAAAATATGCTAAACTAAGACTGATTAGGTGGATTCTCTTACTCTAAGAATTTAAGTTTACTATTTGAGATAAAAAGGGAGTAGAGAATGTAGTGGCTGATCATTTATCGAGACATGTTTGTAATAACTCATTTCAAACCACACCTATTAATGACACTTTCCTTGATGAACAACTATTTAATGTTTCTATTTTACCTTGGTTTGCTGACATTGTTAATTTTCTTGTGACAGGAAAGATGCCATCGCATTGGAACTCTCAAAATAAAAAGAATTTTTTGACTGAGGTTAAAAAAATTTATTGGGATGATCCATATCTATTCAAATATTGTCCGGATCAAATCTTTTGAAGATGTGTACCTGACAATGAGATAGGTAATATTGTCAAATTTTGTCATTCAGAAGCATGTGGTGGTCATTTTTCTGTAAAGAAAACTATTGCAAAAATCTTGCAATGTGGATTTTATTGGCCAACTCTTTTCAAAGATACTTACACTTTCTGCAAAAGTTGTAAAAATTGTCAAAAGTTAGGATCCCTTTCAAAAAGAAATATGATGCCCCTACACCCTATCCTAGTAATTGAAATCTTTAACTATTGGGGTATTGATTTTATGGGGTCATTTCCATTATCATTTGATTTTCTTTACATATTGGTTGCCATAGATTATGTTTCAAAATAGATCGAGGCAATTCCTTGTCAAAACAATGATCACAAAATAGTGATAAAATTTTTGAAAGAAAATATTTTAAGTCAATTTGGAATTCCTAGATCTATTATCAGTGATAAGGGAAAATATTTTTGTAACAATATTTTTAGAACTTTAATGAGTAAATATAGAATCATACATAAAGTTGCAACCCCTTATCACCCTCAGACAAATGGACAAGTTAAACTTACAAATAGAGAGATAAAACAAATTTTGGAGAAAATAGTTAACCCAAACCATAAAGATTGGTCTCTTAGACTTACCAATACACTTTGGGCATATAGAACTGCTTTCAAAACATCATTAAGCATGTCTCCTTATAGGATAGTTTATGGAAAACCTTGTCATTCACTTGTTGAACTTGAACATAAAGCTTATTGGGCAATCAAAATGTTTAACTTCAACCTTGATGAAGCTTCAAAATTGCGAAAATTGCAAATCAATGTATTTCAAGAACTGAGAAATGATGCATATGAGAATTCTAAAATTTATAAAGCAAGAATCAAAGATTTTCATGATAATAAAATTTCAAGAAAAATATTTGAGGTTGGTCAAAAGGTTTTGCTTTATAATTCTCGATTGCATTTGTTTCCTAAAAATTGAGATCAAGGTGGAGTGGTCCTTTTGTTGTAAAAAAAAGTATATCCTTATGGGGCGAATTGACATTAAGAATCCTAGAAATGGTAACATATTCAAAGTAAATGACAAAGAGTTAAACCATTTCTAGAAAATCAATTTTCATAAGAGGAAATTCTTTTTCTTTCTAACCCTTGTTATGATTAGTGTTGTATATACTCATTTTCTCTTACATTATTATTATTATTATTTTCTCTTTTCCCGATTAAATGGCGGATAACAGTACTTCGTGGCTGTAAAAGTCGGACTTATCAATTTCCCAAACAATTAAAATCTTTGTACAAATTTTCTTTACTTTTCTCATTCTCTTTTCTTGTTCTTTTCAAAATGGGTGATATTTTTCTAACTTTCAAGAAGTGATTTCCTTTTCTTCCTAAAAATGCAATTTTAAAAATTTATAAAATCAGGATTGAAAGATTGAGGATACTTATGCACAAGGGCATCCCGGAGGACATATGATGGATAATTGAAGCAAAGGTAAGGGTAGGTGAGTTTTCACATGAGTTTCCAAATTTGCTTACTAGATACATGTCTGGTTTTAGTAAAAGCACATATTCAAAAAAACTAAGGGCGAAAAAAATGAAAGTTTGTCATATTTGTGCTAGATGGACTTGCAACACAAAGTGTCGTTCTTTAGGAATGGTCTCTTAAAATCGAGAAGATAAACTTGAATTCATTATGAATGGACTGAGTAAGGAGTCTTTAGATCACATTATATTGACTCTTGAGACGCATTCATGTGGATTGGTACAAAGTGCAATTCTTGATTTATGGAATCATTTTCGAAATGAATATGAGCTTTATAGTTTTGGAATCTGACATTAAAAGATCCTGTTTACTAATTTATAAGAAAATTGGATGGAAAGCATATCCTCGACCCATAGAGGGCGTTTAAGCCATAACTGGACGTAAAACCAGAAGAAGATGTGAGCCACAATCACAACTACATGTACATATACGTGTTAGTAGGTAATTTTTAAATTTTGTATGTGTCCTTATTTTCAACCCTTTTGACAAAAGAAAAAGACATGCAATAAATGCATTCCCTGTTCACACCTCAATAAATATCACCGTACTCACTCTATTTTTGCACAACTTATTTGCAAAAAAGAAAAAAAAATGGAAGTTTCTTCAACTCGCAAATTTAATTCAATTTGTATTTTTTATGGATCCAATCTAGGAAAAAATAGTGAGTTTATAGGGGCAGCCAATAACCTTGGTAGAACTTTTGCAGAAAGAAAAATTCATTTAGTATATGGGGGAGGCAGTTTGGGCTTAATAGGGAGTGTTGCTATTTCTACTTATGTAGGAGGTGTCAAAGTTCTGGGAGTTATTCCAAAATCTTTAACAGTACAGAATATTACAGGTATGATCATTGGAGATGAGCTAAAAGTGTCACATATTCAGGACAGAATGTCTAACATGTTAAACAATACGGATGCATTCATCATTCTACCTGACAGTTTTGGTACACTGGAGGAATTATCCCAAATTGTCTCTTGGGCACAACTCAACATTCACCAAAAACCTATAGGTATTCTTAATGTTAATGGTTTTTATGATGGTTTGCTATCTTTTATAAATCATGCTGTGAAAAAAGGTTTTATTTCAACTTTTGCAAGAAGAATCATCATTTCTGCTTCGACACCTGACAAGCTAATTGATCAACTTCCAGCATATGTGCCAAAACCTGATCCAGCCTTGGCCAATGTGGATTGGTCCAACAGGAACAATGGTCAAAAATGCAAATTGAATTTGACTCTCAGTCTGTGATACTTATTGTTAATGATTTTATCTAATAGTATGTGGTTTTTTTTTTTGTTTTAGCTTTATTAGCCGCATTTCAGGTGATATATTTCAAACTCTACTTTCCTATCTATTTTTGACATTGGGGATAATGTCTTGATTAGGTTGGGGGAGGGATAGTTGATATCATGACTTGTATGTTCAATGTGTATTTTTCTAGTATTTAAAAAAATAAAAATAAAAATAAAAATAAATTAAAAAAATCAAGCGTGTTTTTTTTATGGGTCCGTTGAAAGCATGAAAAAAAGGTGGTTGAGTAAAGGGTAATTGTAACACTCTTGAGATGCATCCCTATTTTTTTCATAACATGGCAGGTTTGTGAAGTTTTTAACAATTGTTTGTGAATTACCAATTTTTATTTTTTTTGAGTCGTAGAGGTTCTTCCAACTTCAATGATTAAAATTAAGCATGAATAATATGGTCTGATTGATGATAGGTGTTGTTTTGAACTTTGATATTGTTATTTGGTTAATATATTTTTGCGATAATTATAGTCAAATTTTATTTTGCACAAATAGTTATGTTAATTAGTGTGAAGACAATCATGTCAAAATAGATAGTTCTTATGCCCTTGCTCTAATCATCACTTGAATCTTCAACATGTAGGGGTTGAGTATTAGAACTTTTACTTTTGGTCTGTCAAGGCGAACGACTGATAGTGCACTACTAGAAAAATGATTAAGGCATTAGACTTTCTAGCACCATTGCCAAATCAGCTTGTTCCCTATATGATGTTTCAAGAAAACATCTCCCTAGTAAACCACTTTAAGCCTTACAATAAATAATTATTTTTTTGTAACTATATCTTTTTACCTAGCCTAAATACACTATTATTCAACCCTTGTTCTAAAAATAATTGGAATATAAGAGACATTTAATTAACAGCTTGAACTTACAAAAGAAATTCAGGTTGGAATAGAAGATAAGTGTGGGGGAGTTTATTTTAAAAAAAAATAATAATAATAATAAAATAGAAAAAAAAAATAAAAAAATTGCAAAGTGCTACAAGTTGCAACTAAAAATGAGATGTTGTAAGATTAATAAGAGGGGTCCAATTCAATAACAATAGACCCCAGTGTGAAATTTGTGGAGTTTGAGAATTCTTCATCAATAAATTCTATGTCTCTAATTCCATGAAGTTTTTAGAACCTTTGTTGCATCCTATCCTTTTATTTCTTAGCTACATCACCACCCTTTGGCCCCATTACAACCTTTGTTGAAGATCTTTTGATTTCGTGTGGTGCCTTCAGTGTAGTGGAGATTTGCACCAAAGGAAGAGTCTATGATATTTAACTTTTCTATTAGAGATTGAGTAATGGTTTTTGTAAGGTTTTATGAGAATTTACTTATTTGAAGCATACATAGTTTCATCACTATTGACATTAACTGTCCACACACATACTTGAGTATGCTTATTATGGAAATATATTGATTTTTGTATGACTAAAAGTTAAAATTAACACTTGTTTGATTTTATTTCCATAGTACTTTGTTGCTTCATGAGAATAAAAGTTGGAAGATAGTTATTATAGGTGTTTGTAGGTATCACTACTGGAAACCTTCACAAGACTATAACACGTCCTCTATGGGCCACCTAGGGGTTTAAAAACTTGTTGCATATGCTAAATGCAATCGTAGTTTCCTACGAAAGTGGATTAGTTTATATTTGTTTTAAGCTTGCTCGAGGACAAGCAAGGTTTAAGTGTCGGGGAATTTGATAAGTGCATATTTTAACATATTTTTGCATCAAATCCTTTATACTTTTCTTGTTTTATTCTTGTTAATATTATTGTTTTATAAATGTTTTGTGTTAGGGAATAAATGGAAGCATGTTTTCAAACTTGTGCAATTTTTGTAATTTGAGCATAACTTCACGATCAAAAGCCCTATGAACCTGAAACTTATTTCATTTGAAAGCCAAGAGATAGAGGTACAACTTTTCTGTTGGAAACTCAACTCAATTCAATCTTGATGATAGCATAAAATTCATCCAAATAGTTGCACAAAATGGATCACTAAAATTCGGATCAAAGTTTAACCCAGTATTAACTTATTTTACCAATTCGGTTATATATCTTGAACCTAAATTTATTTTGTGCTGCAATTTTGATATGTTATACCTAAAAGTAAATAAACAAGTTTGATGAAGACAAGATGGTGTGAAAATGTATTGAAATGGTAAAACCATAGGCTGCAAGTTGCTGCTCATGTTAAAGTGCGGCTCTTGGATATGACTCGGTAATTTGACCATATCTCCTTCATCCGATAGCCAAATTTGACAAAGAATAGATGAAAATATATCAGCACTAAATGATCTACAATTTTGATTCTTTATGTATCTTTAAAATCCAGTTATATCTGATCGAAAAATATAATTCAATTCAGAGGGTGAGAAATTTGTGTAACAGCTCACCAACTCTTGGCAACTAGCATACCACTTGATTAACCCCTCCATTATTTATTTGGTCTCTAGCTTACTCTAAGTACTATAAATAGACCATGTATTAATCTTGTAAGATGAGGGGGGTAGAGGGTTTCTTTAGGCTAAGTTATCTAGTTTGTATGTTTTCTAGTATTGTAAGTTTTCTAATAGTAATAGAAATGCATTCTCTAGATTCTCTTATATTTTTAGTCTTTGCTACTTTTATTATGTCTATCTAAATTTTATTTTGTTGAGGAAAAAGAGTGAATCTCTTGATGGAGGAATAGAAATGGTTATAAGGGTAGAAATTGTTTAAATATGTTGTATTATTATTTTTATTTTTTATTTAAACTCTACTTATTTTGTGGTGATTCTTGATTTATGTATCTCCAATGGCACAACAAATACTTGGATTCATTTAGCTTATTGTACAGTTTTACCCCACCGACTGCTAATGTGAAACCTTGATTTGTTGTTGACGAAGTTGTGTATAAATGCTTGATCTCATAAATAAGTGTTAGCATTAAGAGATAATTTACAATAATAAGACAATATCATGATTACCTTATTGCATGAGCTACTTGATACTATCTTCCCATTAGAACTTTCATTATGTATGGATTCCAATTGTGCCAATTAATAGAGGTAAAAAGAATAAATAACAATTTCTCTATCCAAAACTCAAAAGTGGATCTCTAATCCTCAATACTTTTATTACTTCGGTTTTTCTTTAGTTACATCATACATTAATTATTCATATATTTTGATTCACATAAACGCCATCTTTTTAGAAATATAAACTTGAATTCTTCAAACAACTTCCTTGTGGATCGACCTCAGACTCACGAGAAATTTATTACTTACTACAACCTGCACTTGGGTTTGCAACCTTAAAGTTGTAGCAAAATCTTCCAAGTCACGAGAAGTCATTGCCAAGGAGAATTGTAAGGTGATTACTCTTAGGAGTAGGGCAGTGACAAATGCTCTGGAGCTAAAGAATGCCAAACCTACTTTACCTTAATCACAACAGTCCATACTAGGTAATTTAGTAGAAGTGTTGCCAAAGCATATTCTCCAAAAATGAAGGAGCCTCCAAACCATATAAGTGATGCTTTCTTGTTAAAGACTCCAAAGCTCTAGATACAAGACCATCGAGTACTATACACATACTTTTGTTGGAAGGTTCATCCAAATCCTTGATTGAATATATGAGTGTTAAAGCTTTTAAGGAAAAAAGTTGTGAATGTAGAAGGCTAGCGGGTGTCTAAAGAAAATGTGTACAACATCTTCATTGGAGCCCTAACATGATGAAATTTCTACAACCCTTCTCATTCTACTACACAAAAACTTGACACCATACACTTGTGGTATGAATTTCATCAAACAATAATATAAAATATGGATAACATAAATATCTATATTATTGTTGAAATACAAAAACAATATGTAATATAAACAAATTAATACTAATATGTACAATTAAAATATAAAATTAAACAATACATACAAATGCAGGTATAAATATATTTAAAATCAATAACAACATATACAATACAAATTATATATATTGTGTAGACATACAAACTATGAGAGTTTCTCTAACAATATATTATATGCATAAAGCTTTATCTTTTATATACAAATAATTCACATGTCTACAAATAAATTATAGAATTGTTAATTTATTTAACTTACATAATTTATACCATAATAATTATATAATTCTTGTTTGATAGATAATAATATAATATGTACATGCATTTGTCTATTTATTTATGAATTTAAAAATAAATTTCTTTGTGTATGACTAAATGCCAAAACCTAGCAAATTAGTGCACAAATTCCCATCAAAAATACTTTTATTTTTACATTAAAAATATTTTACCCTCATTTGTGGATAAAATAAAGTCCAAATGGGAGAATTTGGAGAAATAAGATTATGATTTTCAGTTTATGTTCTTATCTTTGAGAAAATGGGTTAATATCTTAAGCATGTGTATCTCACATGCTAAAATTCCCTCCAAAATTATGGATTTAATGGACACATACTTGGCACATGTTATTTTCATTAAAAAAATAATGGTGATACTAAAATTACAATAGAATGCTGATTTGTTAGACTAAAATTAAAATTTTTGAAATGATGTCATTATTTGTGATGAGCATTACCTATGTTTTTAATGTTTCTTGAAATTTGGCTAATTTTGAGATGATCTTTATTCTTATGATTGAAACCAGAATGTAGTGTTACAACAAGTGCTTGTGTAGTGAATGTTGTGGACTAGATTACTATAAAGATATAGAATTTAATACACGCAGTAGTCATAGACATGATTGTAGAAAGCTAGAGGACACCACAAAGCTCAATGCATCATTAGTTAGTTCAATCTATTATAGGGATATAACCAATTGCTTCTTAGTGATAGATTTGATATATATTGGAAAAGAGTATCATATACTTTTGGAATTCCCGTTGTCACATGACTAAACATCAATCCTAACCATGTACATGTGACATTTGTAATGAAATAGAATGGTAAGCCATAGCCTCAACACCTTCTCATTATTAAATTATATCCCCTGCACCCTTGGATTTAGTTTTTGCTGCTTTTGTTTATTTGTTTATTTAAGCTTCCAATCAACCAAACAAACAATTCGGTCAAATATACTCAGATAGTCTAGATTTTGTAGTTGCACACGCACATTCGTGGGACACGACAACCCTTCCTACTTGACTATACTAAAACTTAACAGTATACACTTATGGTCTAATTGAATAAACTATATGAGCGAACGCTCAGCAAGTAAAGATTATGAATGTCAAAGAATAATCCACAATATCAAGTCATGCTTCTCAAAATGCTATGCCCACAATGCAATTTTATGTATCAAAATATTTCTCTCAAAATCATTTCTTTCTTGGGCCCCTAACCAATGCTACTATCCCATGCACCGGAAAAGAGCTCTGTACACCGCCATAATCCAATGGTCAATAATCATATAAGCATGCAAATCCATTCCTACTCATACACATGTAAATTCATGCATGCGAACCTACAAATCTATGCATGCTTCGGTGTACTAGTAGTGGTCAGCAAAATATTTTTCTTTCTCAGAATCATGTTATACGATGCAAGATTTATCACAATGCTTATATATGATGTATGCACGTGCCAATGACAATACCCACGTATGTATGCTCAAAAGAGAACCCTTTACTATGCACATATGATTTATGATATTATATATAATTCACACATCTACTATATCTATGCATTGTAGTTGTAAATGAATCTTTATTTACCTTTCACTTGGTTGGTGGCTTAGTCTAGATTTGTTTAGTATTCCTCTTCAACCTTAGATGTAAAATCACTTGTAATATTACCCAACATCAAGCACCATTCCCAATTTAACAAGTTGAAAGTACAAAATCTCATATTAAGACCTTAAACACCAAGCTATTTAGGTAACAATCAAGCTTTCACAAACTAGAACCCAATATAGTCCCTCAAATACCTTAATTTCTCATCTTAGATACATGTAAACATTATATAATTGAAGTATTATCACTCTAATAACATGTACCTAATTGTTAGAACTCAATAGCAACATGTATAGACTGAAACATACTAAGTTATCAAATGGGACAGATTTTCACCTTCTAATTTCCTTACTGCCACATTAGATTTAATAAATATTTTGACATCCTTAAGAATATTTATTCACTCTAAAAATTTTACCACACTTAGATAACATGTAGAAAAATATAACCATGCCATAAAATTTCTAAAACACATGGGTTTAGGTCTTGTAATTCAGTCCCCTTTACAGCATACCAGAACAGATATTCTTACTTTGACAGTTTTGAGTGTTTCTTCAATATCATGCCCAATTTCAATTTCTAATCGATGAAAATTTATTCCAATACTTTTAACCCATATATAAAAATTTATATGATGATAATTACAAGTTTTATTCAACATACCATACACTTTTGAAGCCTAAAACACAAGAATACAGCAAGGTGATAGTTTCTAGTACAAGTGTTTTCTATCAAGTATTTACAACCAAAAACCCTTTCTTTGTGTACCAACGCCTATCTAATAGCATAATAACATATTTATAAATAATATTCAAAACTTAATAAGCCAATAAATCTCAAAATAAATCTGAAAGTCATGCCAAACCCGTAGGTTAAGCTCACCTTACATAGTTTTCTACTTGAATTTGGTTATTTCTTATTCCCTTTGCTTGTTTGCCTCTTTTTTCGGTTGGAATCACTTAGGACCTATTTAGAGAGCTTTTTCTATGTATTTAGAAGTTGAAATGGTGCAGAAGAAGGTTCAAGTCATGCTGTTAGCTTAAGAATGAAGAATAAATTGAGGTGTTAGTTTGATAAATCTAAGCATAAGATGGCATAAGCTTGAGGTGGCATGTAATGGTATAATCTGATTTTCTCCCTTATCTTGCAGCCCTAATCTTATGTGTCTCACATATTCTTATTTGGTTGCAACCTATCTTAGTCACCATTCATTTTCGTAGCTAATTCCTATATCCGTTCATTAGGTTCTTCATCTGAAAAATCATCGGTTCTTGCCCGATTGATAAGTTTGTGCATCGATAGTGTTACAAACCTATGAACCTAGTTATATAATATTTAAATTATAGCATTGTATGTCTAGTTCCTGAACAAATAAAGAAAAAATTTAACAGTATTTGTGCACAACGTACCACATTTACTGAATTGATTTCTCAACCTGGGGTTTATTGGGATGAAGCAACAAATAAGATTTTTCTTCTACTGCATTTTAGGATACGTATCTTGAGGTATGTTTATGTTTAAGTTTATTTAGTTTAATGAAATGTGCAAGACTGATGAAGAAGAACCCTTGCTGCCGCTGCCGCTCCTACCTTCACCACCTATTCAAGATAGGGTTTAAGGATTGGTTTGTTCATTTGTAATTTGAAAGAATTTTAATAGTTTGTTTGAACATAATTATTAGTTTGATTGTGGTGTTTGAACAATATTTTATTTATTTGAGTACAGTTTTGATTATGATTTCAATAATGGATTGGATAGTGTTTTTATAATGATTTGGCAGTGTTTTGGATGATGGCTTGGGCATTTGTTTGTTTGGTAATTTAGATACACTATTGTTGATAACTTACTGAATTTTTTTGTTTGTTTGGTAATATCTGTTGGTTGTAATGTTAGTTATAACGTTATTAAATTTTTATAATTTTTCTTATAAAGTTCCTTGTAATTATATGTATTTTTTTTTTTATAATTTTCTGTAATTTCCTTTAATTTTCTTGTATTTTTCATTGCAGTTTTTTGGTAATTTTTCTGTAGTTTATTTAAAACAGCCATGCATTTTTTTGTATATTAATGGAATAGTTATTTGATTTTTTTATAATTTCTTTTTACTTTTCCTTGTAAGTTTGATTCCTTGTAAGTTTTTATAAGGTTCTTGTATTCAATTCCCTGTAAGTTTATGTAATTTCTTATAAAGCAGCTATGTGATTTTTTGGAATTTTTTTAAATTACTTGTATTTTTAGTGAAATTTTAATGAATTTATAGTAATTTTGTAAAACAATCATGTAATTTTTTTGGAATTTTCTAAAATCACTTGTATTTTTAATAAAATTTTAATGAATTTATAGTAATTTTGATTGTATTATTTAGTTCTTATATAAAATCTCCGTAATTTATATAGTGAATAATTTAAATAAAAGATCTTTTTATGATAAGAGGCCTTTTTTTTTAAAACATGAAATAACTGAATAATCTCAAGTTAAAAATATAAATTTTGAATTATATATAAAAATAGTTAATTATTTATTATTTTTTATTTTCAAAACTTAAGGAATTAGGGCCAATTGAATTGTTAATCCATTTATACTTAATTGAAAGGGTATAATAGTCAATTCCTTGTTCAAATAAAGAAATTATGTATATATAGTACTGGAAGGAGTATAGTAGTTATTTTCTTAGTCAAATTAAACCAAATGAAGGATTTTTTGAATCCCCTTATCATTTCTAGTGTGTGTACAACACATCTTCATATTTGACGGAATGGGGTATTTTTTGCTAATGTTTTGAAAATATGAGAGAGATTTTATGTTATTTTTGTAATTGAGAGGGTTTTTAACAATTTTGCTAAAACAGAGAGGAAGTTTTTGGATTCCATTAAAAATTAGGTAAATACTTAGGGATCTTTTGTTTCGCACCTTCTAGTTTTCCTTTTCCTTTTTTGTGATTAGTTGTAATTTTCAATGTGATTTCAGGTTTTGAAATGGTGAATTCATATGGTGGAATAATGTCGGAAAATTTGAGCATTTGTTTCGACAAAATGATCTAAAATCCGAAGGATGGTTGGATTTTTTATTTTTATTTTCGTTTTGTGAAAAATATTTTGCAAAGATTTTGTGGGAGTGTCATTGGTAATTAGTGATGTCACGCCTTATTTCACCTGCTAGCTAAGTATTTCATGAAATGGTGGAATATAATTCTTTTGAAATCAGCCATTAATTGAGTAGAGAAATTTAAACTAATTGGTACCTCAATACTGTTTATTCTTTTAAACTAATTAATACCTCAATATTGTTCATTCTTCTAAATCGTTAACCACTTCTAAATCTTGGATGACCTCGTACTTTATTCATGAGTTCCATCTATTATCCAACTTACTCTGTCTTTGTTTGGGAAATAAGAGACACGAGTAATAATAAATAAGCAATTAATACTAAGTGCAATGAGTACCAATGTGTGCATGTGCAAAGTTATGCACGTACACATAACGTATTAATCTCCTAATACATGATTTAACTTATTATGAAAATAGACAATGGTCAAGAAGTTCCATCAATGAAATAATATAAAAACCATCAAAGGAAGCATATAATACATATCACTCAATTGATGGTGAGGGAAGTGGAGGTGGTTATTACAGAATTAGCTCTCATTAAATCGCTAGAGTATTCTCTTATTATTTATTGGGATTTCACGATGTAGCAGTTAAACTCCCACACTCTCAATTATTATTATTATTATTTCTTATAAGGGTAGCATGTTATTTACTAATGCTGACATTCTTATATCCCCAAAATGAACATTCCCTTATCTCCTAGCGACATATTCCAGAAATATGCTAGATTCTATGATCTCATCGGTTTTGGAACACACTATCACAGGGAACTAAGACAATAGAGCGTGAACATGTAAGACCAGCAAGCCTTGTGTTGCCCAGCCGAACACAGTCCTATCCATGCTCATTATTTGGGCCACTAACATCATAATTATACTCGTATTGTTCACCGTATACATTTCCAGAGTGACATAGCGTATTATACCAAAAAATCAAACATAAATATATTATCACAATCCTAAGGTTATAAAATACTATACCAGATATCAAATATAAGTACGACATTTGAGTCATATCATTTAATAGGTCAAAAAAGAAAAGAGCTGCAGGTCAGATATAATTTATCTCTAGTTAATTCCACGAGTGCAAGGCTCTTTTAGATATGGTTATGCTATCCACATGCACTTTGGGTGAGTACACCTGTCACGCTCATATACTTGCATCAATTAACCGAAAAATGTATTTTTAGTTCTATAGTTTAGGGAGTATTGCAATTCGGTAGCATGCTTTGATGTAAATTTAAAATTAGTTTTATAAATCAGCTTTTCGTTGCAACTTTAATCACAATATTAAGTTTTGGACAGAAAAAGTTGTTTGTGCCGTTAAGTCACCAAAATAGATGGAAAAATGGCTGGACTTCGTGTTTTTGAGGAAAAATTACTAGCTAGAAAACTCATTTTGCAGTTATTTTTACCATCTTCACTACATAATCCAAGAAAAATATAGAAATATTGTGAAAAAGAATATATTAGTCAATGCAATCAAAAATGATTTGCTTGGAAAAGGTGCTCGACTGAGAACTTTTTGGGCAAGTGAAAATAATTTTTCTAGGAACATCATGTAAAATAGGTGAAATAGTGATGTTTAAGATATATATATATATATATATATATATATATGAAGTAGAGTTAATAAGAGCAAATAAAAGGAGTAGGGGTGTTCATTTAGTAAAATTGATCGAATCAAATTGAAAATTCGATAAATAAAAATTTTGGCATGCCAAAAATGCTATACCGAATACTAATTTGCTTATTATCAATTTTTTTTTCAATTTCTCGATTCGGTAAGATTGTTAAATGATTTTTTTAAAAAATAAGAAATAATAAAATAGTTAAAAAATATTAAATAAAAAACCAAAATTGTATTTCTTATTTATTCTTATTTATTATTTTCAAAGTTCTGGTGAGTTAAAAGTAAAAAATAGTATAGAAAATAAATAAGTATAAAAATAATACAAATTCTTTTTTTATAAAATAGGTAAAAATCATAATTTGTTATTTGGTATGGCTTAGTTAACTAAAATAAAAAATCAAAATTGAACCGCAAACTACAATTTATAAAAATAAAAATTAAATATTAAATTAAATTTTTCAGTTTAATTTCGGTACATACTGAATCTTTTATTTGGTTCGATTCGACCAAATTACCGGATGGTGAACACCCTTATAAAAAAGTTACAGTGAATATAATAGATGAAGATATGGCACATTAGATTTAATAATGAATTGTTTTATCATAAAATATGTATATTGCGAAGAAATCGAATGTAACTCACAATATCCAGTCTAATTAAATTCATCAAATTAATGTGAAAATAACATCATTTTTTGAAGACAATTCAAAGGCACATTCCACTATCGTATTTATAAATTTAGTTATTCCACCTTTTAAAGAAATAAAACTGAGGACATATATTAAAGTGTATTCATGAAAATGGGTAAAAGTGAAGGTAACTGTAAAATGAGTTTTTTTTGGCTAAAAAGCTGATAATTTTCCCTCCAAAAAATGAAGACCCACCTATTTTTTTCTCCACTTTGGTGACTTACCAAAATTACAACACCCTTTTACCCCTTAGCCTTGCTAAGTGTCATGCTCTAGTCTTAGATTCAACCGCTTCTTAGAATCTCGTTATTGTTCATTTAGCTCTTCAGACATGGCTGACCCCACTAATCTCCTACTAACTTCAAATCCTGACTTGACTCTTTTTATCCTCATGTTTGTTGAAAGCCCCACTAAGCTTTCTGCTTGGACTTTCTATATTGATCTTAAATTATTCATCAATTTTTCTTCTTCATCTTTTTTGTTTATAGACTAAGAGGGTGTTTGACTAAGTTTTAAAGCTCTGTAAAATATCTTATAAGATGCTTGAGAGGTTATAAGATCTCTTAAAATGTTTGCTAATTTTTTTTAAAAAAGAGCTTATAAGCTCCCGAATTAAGATTTTAGGCTCTTCTAAGTTTTTTTTTATATGTAAGAAAATCCTAATTTATTTTTAAAATAAGATCTTATTTTAACAAACTCCTTTATTTATGATAATTTTAATTACAAAATTGTAATTAATAATAACTTCAAAGCTTTATGATCTCATTTTATCCAAATATTTCAACAACTTATAAAATCTTCTAGATAAGCTTAGTTGAACACCCTCTTCTTCGAATACTACTTAGTAATGTAGTCTTTAAAAGATTCTTCAACGAATAGAAAATCTTTCAAGAGTTTTAGGGGTTCATCCAAGACTAACCTACTCATCATCAAAATTAATACAAGTTAATCCTAACAATTTCCTGTTTTTAGTGATGACAAAACTCTTATGAACAACAATATGTAATTTCATAATCATGGAGTGATTCAAAAAAATGCGACCAAGAGAAACTTTATTATTTCCAATCATGAAACTTTACAATCAAAATCAAAGCAAACAAACAAAAAACATAAAAAAACCTGCAGGCTATACTACTATCTTGCAGATTATACTACTCTCAACCTATTTCTAAACTTCTCTTCAAACTTTTTGTTGTCATCGACTGCTTCTCTTCAAGCTTTTCATCATCTTTAAACTTGTCGGCAAATTTGTTATTGTTATCGACTGATTCTTTCCTCTTTTTTAGCATCATGACCTAAATTGAATGGAGGACAAGATTATGCGAAAGATGTTGCAGTCATCAAAAAGAGATTGTAGATGATGCCAAGAATTTCAGCAACAATCAAAAATACTGGATTGAGCAATTTGATCTTGAATCACAGGAAACACGTAACAAATTAACCTGCAATATACTGGGGAATGCCCAACAAAAACACTACAATGCTCAAGTCAGTAAAATAACCAGAACCTCATTCACTCTATCAATATTTGTATATTACGTGTGCATAAAAAAATAAATCATACCTTCAACCTCTTTTTATAATGGTTTGTTGCAGTGATAGAATAAGAAAAGGATTATATTACCTTGTGAAGATCAGGCCAATCTTCAGGTGGAGATAAGGTTGATATCCTAAAATCTCACTCAAGTAACATAAAATATTCTTCTTTCTTTCTTAGTATTCTAGTTTAACATTACTTCCTTATGTTCGAAATACCAGCCACCTATTCATGCTCAATTTTGGTCCGAGCATGTCAGCTTGGATGTACCAACTTAGACACATTAGCTCGGACGTACTAGCTTAGACATATCAGCTCAGATGTAGCAACTCAGATATGTTTGAGTCCTTTAAACAGGTCTGCATTTGTCCAACTCAGCCATAAATATCCATTTTCTCCTAACAATCTGACCAGCTTATCATCGATTAGTAACCACCAAGTCTTATAAGACTTGATATTCCTCATGAACCCAACTCAAACTTGGCCCAAGTAGGCCCATTAAGAATGGGGCAATTCCATGCCACATCAAATAGACCCCCTTACTCTGTTTGAGCATAGGCTGATTGGACAGAGTAGTAAGTATAACATAAATTTGAGCTAGAGTGATTGTTCTGCAGTAAAATCAATTGCCTACCACTTCAGCATTAAATGTAGCACAGTTCGTATTTCACAGTCATCATGACTCATAGAAGCCCGCACGTAATTTAAATCTAAAAAGACAGTTGTCCTTCTAACTAACAAGCTCGATCTATCTATATATGTGTTCATTATCTATCACCCAATCATATCTACCTATCTAAAGAAGTTGATCTGACCCTACACATAATACTTTGATCAACGGCTTCGATAAAAGTACCCCTTCATCTTACTTTCAAATTCTATAAAAGACCCATCCTTCATCATTTTCATATTTTTTGCACTTGGACTAATATATAGAAAAACTCTAGCTTTTTCGATGATAATTGAGACACTTGCTTCCATCTATCTCCAGCCCTCCCTCCCTCTTGTCTCTATCGTCCTGTATCTTTTCTTTTAATTCTATAGCTTATGTCTCTTCGATAGGAGAGGAGGCTTAGACCGAAGTTGAATCATAATCATCCCTTTCAGTTTCCTTAATTTTTTATTTTGTATCTATTTGCTACCATTTTTGTAATTCTTCATCCTTCAGCCATGTCTGACTCAGATGATACCAGATCTATTAGTTTTATTGGTGGTCTTCCAATTTCTTTATCCTTTTCTACAAGATCAAGGGATAGTCCTCCTAGTGCTTTCTCCAACCAAGTGGAGGAACATTCCGCCCTGTAGAGTCCCCCAATCCTGATTCTAGGGTTGAATGACCAGTTCGACAGCCTTTAACCCCTGTGGATGAGTCAAGTGACTTAATATCTATGAGGAAGTTCGTCCTAGTACATCTGCAACTCTGGTTGAACTTTTGGATCCCCTCTTTAGGCCCGACTCTCATCTTCTTGTAGCTATCCTAGTAGAGGCTGTAACCATAGTTGCCCTTTCTGGTACCTCATCCTCACCAGAACTTTCCCCTTCTAAGGTATCTCGTCAAGCCTTGGAAGATCTACATTTCGAGATTGGTATTCCCTATGATCACACACTCTTAGAACCTAGCCCTGATCAAAGGCTAGACGTACATCCTCCAAGTCACTTAGCCTTCTTTATAGACCAATTAGAGATTGGTTTATGTTTCCCAATTCCTCAACTCTTTGTTGATATTTATGTAAAATTTAAGACTCTTTTTAATCAGTTTGTCTCTAATGCCTTCCAAAAAATGGCCAGTTTTTCCATGGTAGTTGCTTACCATGGGGGTGCTTACTACTGATCTTTTCTACTTCTACTTTCAAGTCAGGACTTTAGGTCCTGGTCAGTTCTACATTACTTCTTGGGGTTAAGCCAAATTCCAAGCTGGAGCCCCATCTTCAATCAAAAATAGAAAAATTAGATATTTCTTTATTTCCAGTCGTCGTTCGTGGGGCTTCCCTACTAGCTAGGTTTGGAATACACCTTAGCAAGATAAAATCAACAAAAGTGCTTGTCCCCAAGCCTTCACGAGTCTTCTTACTAAGCTCAATGAAAAAACATATGATGTCACCAAGTTGACAGAATCTTTTTCTTTGCTTTATCTTTTTGGGTTGAGCCCGCTCAGGGTCAATCTCCTCGGCCATTAGGTACTTTTCATATTTTTCTATTATTTAGTTAAAGTTCAATCTCTTAATATTTCTATTCTATGCAGATTCTTACTTTGGCGAGATGATGTACTCTCTTGAGGAGCGGCAGGGAACCACTGCTACTCAACTAGAGGCCAATCCTTTGCCTACTCAACCCACTTCAGACCCTATCAGGACCTCATCTGCTCTGGTCACTACTAACCCAAATCAGGCCCTTCCACTTCCTACACCTCCCAGTGCTGTAGATCTGGAGGCTAAATTAAATCAACTATACTCTCCTATTCCTCGCTTAAACTGACCTGACAAGGGTAAACGACCTGCCACCAAGAAATTTCTAAATCTTGTCCTTCGAAGAAATCAAAGACTTCTACAACCCAACTACACAAGGAAAAAATGCTTCTCTTCATTTCGTGTTGGAGACCAAATATGGGACTATTTCCCTTCTTACTTGCAAGATTTCATCCTACATCGAGAATGGAAGATCATCAGATAGTTGATCAACTCCCAAAAATTGAATTATGTCATTTTTCATCATTCTAAGGTATATCAATCATAACTCCCTTACCATTCATTCCTTGAAAAATGCATGCATATCTAACTATACATATTGTTTACAGACTATTGTGGTGCTATCAGAGCTTCTTTCTGAATGGGAAGCTGGAACTTCTTCTTCTACTGTACTAGTTGAGAATTCTTCATTGAAGAAGAAGTTTGCAGCCGCAAAGGCATCCACTGAGTAGTAAAGGCAAAATCTATCTAAGCTGAAAAAGAGACAGAGCTGACTGCAACCAAGAAAGCATTTTATGAATCCCGGATTTCTGAATTCATGGCCAAGCACAAAGTCGTTGAAGATGAGAACTTTTGCCTTATGTTTTCAGTACAGGTAAGAGAATATGAACTCAAGGAAGGAGGCCAAATGCTTGGCTATGATCAATGACCAAAAGTGGGCACGACAAGGGGGTCAAAGATGGACATTATAGCTATCTGGGCTCTGCAAATGGACGAGAGTTCCTTCAGATCTACCATCGTGAGATCTAATCAAACTTTCTCAAATCAAAAGCTTACCTAGCTAAACTAGCCCCGGTATCCCTAGAATATTACCACTATAACTTTCGATGTACTAGGGAGCAAGCTTGGGAACAACAATTCATGGGCGAACTGGACTGCAAGACCCCTCTTTGATCAACTCCACACATTAAATGTTGGGAAGGCAATCCTCATAAAGCTATGATCCATCCTTGGTGGGAATCTGCAACTGAGGCTACTCTCCACATCATTCAAGAGACTCGAGCATCTAGTTATGCTCAGAGACCTAACTTTACACCTACTACTGCTCAACCTGCTCTTTCTCTAATATCTTCTACATATCCAAGTACTGTTCAGCCATAGATGGTTCCTCCAACTCCTCCCCCAGCCCCTGTTCAAGCAGCTCCTGCTCTCCCAGCCTAGCCTCCGAGCAACCTATTCAAGCAATAGAATGAGAGGTAGATAATAGGGCTATGGATATCTTTGTAGAAGACCAAAAGAGTGAGTCTCTAGTTGATGAAGATAGGGACACATTGATAAATCCTATTTCTGTATCAGATCATGGAATGTAATTCCATTTTATCGAATAAAATTATTTACTCATTATCATTATCAGCTCTATCTTTTTTTATCTTAGCACCTTTAAGCATTAATGATTGTATAATCAATCAGATTCTCGATCCTAATTCTTCAGTAAACATGCTAAGTGAAATACCAACACTTCTATACTGGGTAAGGCTTTTCAACTTATTTAGCTCATCAACCATTCCAATAAATTATCATCTCTTTGAAAGGCTTTCGCCCATCAAATTTGGGAGGTCCGTGCACCGAGCATAATCTTTTCATATTAAATGCTTTCGCCCTTCATTATTGGGAGGTCGGCGAATTGACCACAACTCTTTCAAAGGCTTTCACCCATTGCCATTGGGAGGTCGGCAGACCAAACACAGTCCTTTTAAAAGTTTTTGCTCATCAAATTTGGGAGGTAGGCGAACTGAGCACAACTATTTCAAAGGTTTTCACCCGTCATCCCAAACACAACCAATTCAAAGGCTTTTGCCTCATTAAATTTCCATTTAAAAGCTTTCGCTCATCAGATTTAGGAGGTAGGTGAACTGAGCACAACCATTTCAAAGGTTTGTTCCATCATCTCGAACACAACCAATTCAAAGGCTTTTACCTCATTAAATTTGGGAGGCCAGTGGACCGAGAACAACCTTTTCAAACACTTTTGCCCATCATCATTAGAAGGTCAGTGGACTAAGCACAACCATTTCATATTAAAGGCTTTCGTCTGTCATCATTAGGAGGTCGGTGGTCTGAACACAACCCTTTCAAAGGCTTTCACCCATTAGATTTGGAAGGTTAGCAAATCGAGCACAACTCTTTTACATCAAAAGCTTTTGCCCATCATCGTTGGGAGGTCAACAAACTAAACACAACCCTTTCAAAGCTTTTGCCCGTTAGATTTGGGAGGTCGGCAGACCAAGCACACTTATTCATCATAGTATCAAACTCAATGTGAAAATCCTCAAAAAATCCTTATTTTATTCGATCATCACAAACAAATTTTTCATTACAATGAAAAATACAAAAACCTCTATAAAATTCAAACCTAAGTATATAATTTCCATAGGTGATAGATATTCCATAGCTGAGGAAGTTTTCATCCTTCCATCTCTTCTAATTTATATGTACCTCCTATTAAGGACGTTAACAATCTTATAAGGTCTTTCCCAATTAGCTTATGGCTTTCCTATAGCTTTCAGTGTGTCTGTTCGATGCAATACCAAGTCATCTACTTGGAATTGTCGCCTTTTTATTCTCAAGTTATATCATGCTTATAACTTGCTTTTATATACTTCCATCCGAGCATATGCTTGATCCTTATGTTCATCAATCAGATCTAAGATTTCTCTCATCAACTTCTCAATTTGTTCCTCATCAAAATTCTAGATTCGATGTGTTTCCATCCTGATCTCTTCTAGAATCATTGCCTCAGCCTCATAAACAAAGCTAAATGGAGATTCTCCAATTATGGTTTTAGGGCTAATTCGATAAGCCCACAATACTGAACTTAGCTCTTCAACCCATCCTCATCTTGATTTATCCAGCCTAGCTTTGATGCCTTGTAGAATGATTCGATTAATAACCTTGACTTGCCCATTTGCTTGTGGATGAGCATATAGGTGAACCTCTGCTAAATCTTTATTTTCTCACACCAGGCTCGTATTTTGGCACTATTAAATTAGGTACTAGTATCTCAGATCAAGTTCTTTAGGATGTCGTATCAGCAATAAATATTTTTCCATAGGAACTTCATTACGTTTGCTTTTGTTATTCTATCTAGGGGCTCGGCCTTTACCCATTTGCTAAAATAATTGACTGCCACTATCAAAAACATTCTTTGCCCAGAGGCTATTTAGATGGGTCCCACAATGTCTACTCTCCATTGTGCGAAAGTGTAAGAGGAATTCATCACAGTTAGTTTTTTTGCTGGTTAATATATCAGTAGAACATGCCTCTAAAAATTTTCACATCTCTTAACCAACATCTCAACATCTTTCTTAATGGTTGACCAAAAATATCCTACTCTCCATATTTTCCTAATCAGAGACCTAATCCCTAAATAATCCCCATAACATCCATCGTGGATTTCTCTAAGGACATGTCCTCTTTCATCTGTTGATATACACCTTAGATGAGGCGTAAGGAACATACGCTTGTACAATGTATCTCCAATGAGGCAAAATTGCACAACTCAGTTCTAGATTCGCGTTGTTTCTTTCTAATCTTAGGGAATTAGTTCATCTTTTAGATAAACAAAAAAAGCATCCTCTAATCTCTCTTTTCTTCTAGAGTTGCTACTTCTCCTTCCGCACTACTTTGCTAAGTTGAGAGTATGGTAATCTTCCTATTTTTATAGTCTACAGTAAAGCTAGACTTCTTTGAGAAGTAATCTGCTTTACCATTTTTCGATCTAGGAATCTAATGTATCTCTACACAATTGAACTGTGCTCTTAAAACAACAACTTGATCTATGTACCTTCATATTCTTTTTTCTCTTACTTTATATTCACCCTCCACTTATTGGGTTACTAACCGAGAATCAGAATAGATAATCACATGCTTCGTACCCAACTTTAAAGCCATCTTCAATCCCCAAATCAATGTCTCATATTCAGCTTCATTGTTTGATATCTTGAACTCAAATTTGATTGCAAATTCTAATTATTCTCTTTTTAGGCTGGTTAAGATAATTTTGGCCTACAACTTGTAATGGTGGCTAATCTATCTTATGTAGCAACCACTTTCTATTCTGCTCCTCCGACTTGGTTAGTTTTTGTATGAAATCTACCAAGGCTAGTGCCTTAATCGCTGTCCAGGTCTGATAATCAATGTCATATTCCCCCAGTTCCACAACCTATTTGATCATTCATCCTGAGGTATCAAGCCTGCCCAAAATCTATTTCAAAGGTAGATTTATGCGAACAATCACTTTATGCGATAGAAAATAAGGCCTCAGTCTCCTCACCATAGTAACTAGAGTGAATTCTCTTTTCACTACCTCAAAATATCTTTGCTTAGCCCTATGCAGTAATTTACTAACATAGTAAATTAGCTTCTATTGACTTCCTTCCTCGCATAATAGAACAAAGCTGATAGCATGCTGTTCTATTAACAGGTATGCAAATAACACTTCTCCTAGGATCGGCTTAGTGAGCAATAAAAGCTTGGCTAAAAACTCTTTCAATTTAGTAAATACTCTTTGACATTCCTCTATCCATTCAAATTTGCATCATTTCCTCAGGATTTGAAGAAAGGAAAACTCTTCTCTACTGACTTGGACATGAATCTACTCAATGCTGCAATCTTGCCTGTAAGATATTGCACATCTTTGACCCTAGAAGAAGGATTTCGAACTTTTGTAGGATTGACTTCGATCCCTCTCTCTATCACCATGTACCCAAGAAATTTCCAGATCTAACTCCAAAAGAACATTTAGATGGATTAAGTTTCATGTCATACCTTCTCAGCACGTCAAAGGTTTTCTTTAGATCAGAGATATGAGACTTTGCTTTCTTATTTTTTATCAACATATCATCCACATATACCTCCATGTTCTTACCCAACTATTGCTTAAACAACCGGTCTACTAACAGTGAACAAAGTGTCAAATCTCAATTCTTGGCAATCAAGATTGTATCTTGTAAATTATGAAAATAAATACTAATATTTTTGGTAATTTAAATCACATCTTGTGATTAAGGCGGTAAATATCAATCAAATTGTGAAAAATCAATCAAATCACATCACTTCATCAAATAAATTATGGCAAGAACTCATATCTTACAAGTATAAATAGGGGTCATCTCCAAAAAATTAAAGACATAAGTTGTGAAAAAAGAAATCCAAGTAAAAAAATCAAATTTGAGGAAATTTACGGTGTTCAATGCGATAGTCAAGGCAACCATCGCAGAGTTTACTCAAATAATAACGTTTAATTTAAAATTAAGTTATTTAATTCTCGAATTAACATTATTAAAAATCCAATCCATATTGGAAGAGATCAGAGGATCGATTTCATCAAAAGAGTACCAAATCCACCAAGTAAACATTTTTTAAGTTGTGACGTTTAATTCAAATCAATGTGTCAAACCCTCGAATTAATATTATTGAATGACGAAATCAATTTGGAGGAAATCAAATCAACAATTCTACCTCCAAAATTTCAAATCCAAAAAATATTATTCTTGAAAAAAAGAATTATAGAAATTAGTTATAAATTGTAACCATTTAATTCTTTTGATACATTAAAATTTAATTTATATTATTTTTTTTATTTATTATTTTATAAACAACCAAATTTGTCTTACACCCTTCTCCATATTTTATTGTTTTATCATCTTTGTCCATCTTCTCAAGAACTGTAGTGGTAGAAAATAGATTCACATAAATGGTTGTCTATTTTTGCAGTGTGAGAAAAAATGTTGTTTCATCGTCCTATATATAGGCGTGAAAATACGTGTGGAGTTTTCATTTCCTAAAAAAGGCTCAAAAGATGTGACTCTTGAAAGTGACAGGATGGCTAAAAGATGAATGTTTACGGCTCTAGAAAATATGACTTTGCACATCTTATACCCGTATAACTGTTCATAATCTACGTTGAGGTATCAATCTATGTGCAAATATAAAAATTATTGTAGTATTAGTTATAAATGAGTAATTTTTATATAAAAAATTATATGTGTGTAAATTTATATATTCATATAAATATTTTATTATTTATAAATATATGAAAATATACTTTATAATTATGTAAACATATATTAATATATTTTTATATTAAAAAATAAAAAGGTCAACTTAATAATGTATTATTTAAAATAAATTAATTAGGTACACTTAAATATAAAAATTCATAACAGTATCTAATTATAAATGAATATCAGCACATATACTTACTTACATGTGTATATTACGCTTTTCATTGGGTATAACAATATTTATTAATTTATTTGTGTATATACGTAAATATACATATAATTGTAATGTATATGTATACTTATATATAATATGAAAAATAAAGAAAACAATACAAGTAATATAAACAACACACTTCATTATACGTATATATGTATAACCTATTTGCACGTACATAAACTAATACTAGTAATACTGGTAATTACTATACTAAAAAGAAATATAATTAAAAAATAAAAAGGTCAATTTAATAATAAATTATTTAAAAAATTATTAGATACACTTAAATATAAATATTCATAGTAATATTTAATCATAAATAACTATGTATGCATATTCTTATACATATATATATGCATTTTATTGGGTATAACAATTATATACATTCTACTTAAAATAATTGGAATTTTTGAAAAAATAATGAGGTTGAAAATGTTCAAATGAACTTTAACATGATTATCGAAATACCAAAAGTAGAAAAAAACATTAAATGGGTATTTCTAGCTTTTGATCCTTTTTGTGAAACTTAAGTAACAAAAACTAATCAATCAAACACTCAACTTTTTTTTTTTTTTTTTGAACTAAAAACTCAAAAATGCTTTTTAAAAGTTGTTGCAAACTCTCCCTTACATCGAGTTTGATGGGATACGCCAAGATCCCGGAGTCCCACTGAGAATCCCAGCGATCCCATATAGAATCCCAGCATCCTTATCGCATGGTTGAAACTTCCCCACCAGTTTTCAGAAACGTGAGACTCTGTCTCTCTCTCTGTCTGAGTAATGGTTTAGGATAGAATACTCATATTATATCCTATTGATATGGTAATTTTCTATCGCTCTATGTATTGATGTTCTTGACATTGAAGAGTTCTTATGAACCTTTCATGCAGAAATAGGATTTGCCGCCATCTGTTTGTGTAACAAAGAATGGTACTAATAATGAAAACTACATAGCCTTTATTTATAACAGATAAACAGTGTGCTGTATTTTTGTTAAATTGTCAGTTTTCAGCTATGGTATTTGCCTTTTGTTCAGATTTTACATGTTTGTGTAGCCGGTAGTAGCAGAAGTAATGTCTCTATATATTCTCGAAATATTTTCGCTAAGATGAGATGGATTTTCATTGTTTTAATAGGAAGGGTATGGAAAAGCAGCCAACATGGATACTCATCTTGAATCTGGGGCTGCACGTAGTCTTCAGGCTTGCTACTGATGAACTATTAAACATGTTTTTCTTAAAAGAATTGCTTATGATGTTTTTCAAATTTATTATGTTGATAGCTTTAGACTTGTGCAGGGCAAGTATGTTGCAATGGTGGTATGTTGGTTCCTTGGAAATGGCTGCCTCTTTCCTTGGAACAGCGTGGTGACAATAGAGGACTACTATGGCTACTTGTTTCCGGTGATTCTCTTTTCTCATTCATGTGATTCTATCATTAATTCTTTTTTCATAAATTCGATCTTGGTTATGAAGATTAATATGAATTAAGTGGAATCCATGAGAGAAGAGTTTGGCCCAATATTTAGTTGCAGAAAAACATATTTTGTACTGTCCTACTTCTTTTGTTAAATATTTTTCTCATTTACGAGGAGATAATGGCAAACTTGATAAAGCTCACTTAACAACAACTATCCCTGTTTTCACCTTTTTGTTATAAATTAGGTATCTCTAAAATATACTAAGACAACATAGCTGCTCCATGATCATATTAGTATCCGACCGAAAGTCCGCTAATCTAGTTATGTTTTTTTGGAATAGTATTGCCAATCATGAATAACAAAGGAATGAGTAAAAGGGCTTCAGCATTTTGAAGAAATCTTTGTCCTAAAAGGATATAGTGCTTGTGTGCATGTAGTGAAAGGAGTTTCTATGTAATTTTCTTTTGTCAGTTAGTAGTGCTAACTGATGCTGAAGATGCCTTTTTTAAGCTCTCGTTCCATTTCTCACTTTGAGAAATTATAATTCCTCCCAAAAGGTAACGAAGGCATGTAAAGGTTTTCAGATCCGGCTTTTGGCAGTTGGTAATTGAGTTCGAAGGCATTAGAGAACTTGACCAGAAGACCCACCCGTTGAGAAGGAATGAGACTTGGCCTTTGTGATGATATTTATGAGCTTTATTAATCATAGGAAAGGGCAACTAACATAATAGTTACTCTAAAGAAATCAAGTAGAACTCATCATGAAAGTATGAAGAGTATGAGGACTGAATAGATGTTTGTTCGACTCAGACAAGTAAATTGAGATAGAGTTCTTCATACGAATATAATATTTTCCTGTTTTTGTTAATTTTTATGTTCATATATAGTAGCCAATGTTCCTGTAATTTGAATTTCCAACAAGAATGACTTTGAATTGGGAAAGAATTTTTGCTTTACATGATTTAAGATATGATATTTTGTTCTTGATATAATGAACATGCTTGGAATCTACAGCGATATCACCCCTCAAGGGTCCTTACTCTTGTCTACCAACCATTTGCACTTGGAACACTTGCTATCCTGGCATACAATGAGGCAAATATCAATACTAGAAGACGGAATGTTTTCGGATATATACTTTTCTTCATAAGCACTCTTTTGGTGGTTGTTGTAAGTTTTCATTTTATTTTTATTTTTTGGTTTTTGCCCCTTGTTTACAATATCGATCTGGTGTCCAACCTAAGTTTGTTAGCACTTATTTTGGTTCATTTTACACTGTAATATGTTTCAGCTAGATTTAGCCACATCAGGAAGAGGAGGAATTGGCACTTTTATTGGCATATGTGGCTTAAGTGCTGCTTTTGGGGTTGCAGATGCTCATGTTCAGGGTGGAATGATAGGAGATCTCTCTTTTATGTTGCCTGAGTTCATTCAGGTTGGTTTCTGCTGTTGATTTCTCATGTACATCTGTATTTGGCGTTTTTCTCTTTCGACTATTTGACAGATTGACACGATTCTTTCAAGTCTTTCCTAGCTGGGCTGGCTGCTTCTGGGGCTCTTACATCTGCTTTGAGGATGATCACAAAAGCAGCATTTGAGAATTCTAAGAATGGTCTTCGGAAGGGAGCCAGTATGTTGAAATTACTTACTTATATTTTGTCAATTTTAGATGTCTGATGAAAATTGTTCTTGTGTTATTTAACCTGTAGTTTATGTATTGCTGCCTCTTTTCATAATGAGGGGGGGTTGGGACAGGAGTGTGGCTGAGGCTGAAGCGGCTTCCTGTCAATTTATTCCAAAGATCAATATTATATCATCTACGGGACAGAAATATCCTCTTTCTAAAGAAATTCTGTCTGGCTAAAAATTATGCACCTCATAATTCTTTTGACCTTGAGTATATGGATAAAGTCGTGAATCTATAAAAAGAATAACTGCTATTTCAACAGCTAGTTTTTGACCTTTAGCTCTTTCGCCTGACTTTGATGCAATGGTTTAAGAATGGCTTTCAGCACATGCTTATACTTCTTTGGCCCTTTAGGCTTTATGCTTGTTTTGACAGTTAAAAGTTGTTCTTCATAAGGCTCACATCTTGCTAGGTTGATATCTCTGATGACCTGATGATAAAATTGATTGATATAACATAAATAATTAATTTGAAGTTTGTATGAACAACCGACTGATTTTCATGGGATGCTAATCTATTCACGGCAATCTGGCATTAGTTTGCTTTCTACTATAGGCGTTTTATAAACAGAAATATAGTGGTCTGTGGAGTCATATTTACAGTTTAAAGATCAATGAAATAAATATCGTATTCAAGTTTCCGTTGACATTTTGGTCTGCTCAAGTGCCATAGGAAAAACAAAAAAACTGATGTTTTTCACTTCAAATGCAGTTCTATTCTTTTCTATCTCAACATTTTTTGAGCTGCTCTGCATCTTCCTTTATGCATTTGTCTTTCCAAAGCTGCCAATCGTGAAGTATTACCGCTCAAAAGCAGCGTCAGAGGGATCCAAAACTGTGTCAGCTGACCTTGCTGCTGGGGGAGTCCATACCGAACCAGGACAAGTGAGTCTCCTAGCCATTTTATGTTGATAAAACAAAGAAAGTTCATTAAAGTAAACTAAATCTTCTTTTGATGTCTTGCAGACTGATCAAGGTCCGAAAGATCTGGAGCGATTAAGCAACAAACAATTATTATTACAGAACACAGATTATGCATTGGACATGTTTCTGATATATGTTCTGACACTGTCTATCTTTCCTGGATTTTTATCTGAGGATACTGGATCACATAGCTTGGGTGGATGGTAAGAATTAAAAGCCCATTTATCTTGGAAGGAAATGCAGATAGTATCTTATACACCACAGAGATGATGGTTTGAATTTAGTCCAATTAATCTTCTTGTGCAATTGTATTTATCAGTTTTTGTGGTGCTAGTTTCTATCATTTTTTCCCGCATAAATATTTATCCTCTTCACTCTCAACCCCAATTCTCAATGTCGACATATAATGGAAAATAGACGGAAAAAGTTATCCCACATCAAAGAGGTGCTGAAGCTCCCTTCTCTGGATGTTTTAGTTGTTAGACATGCTTATTGAGTTCGTCTTTGCTGCAATAATTATGTCATGTGAATATAGACTTTCTAGACAAGCTAACACTTACATCTCACCGAACGAAAAAATCTCACTTTATCACAAATTCTGATTTGTCAATTTCAGGTATGCACTTGTCCTTATTGCAATGTACAATGTGTGGGATCTCATAGGGCGATATGTACCACTCATAAATTGCATTAAGCTGAAATCTCGAAAGGGACTTCTGATATCAGTTCTTGCACGCTTTTTACTTCTTCCTGCCTTCTATTTCACGGCAAAATATGGTAACCAGGGATGGATGATATTGCTTATCTCTTTCTTGGGGCTAAGTAATGGTTATCTTACTGTCTGTGTCCTTACGTCTGCCCCAGAAGGTTATAAGGTAAGTTTAATTCATAGGTAATGATTTTTAACTCTCTTTAAAATCTGATGCGTCATAACCAAAATACATAATATTCTGTTCTTGCAGGGACCAGAGCAAAATGCCTTGGGTAACATACTGGTTTTCTTTCTTCTGGGAGGTATATTCGCTGGGGTAACACTTGATTGGTTATGGCTGATAGGCAAAGGTTGGTGAAAAGTTGAGCTAATTTCAGTTCTTAGGATTTTTTATCTACTTCTATTTTAGGAACTCTCACTTCCTTAGCATTAGAAGAATGAGATTATCCCCTGCACAGCATACTTAAAAAGTAGCCACTGTGTTCTACCTTTTGCGGGGATTACATTGTTTTACTCCGAGTTTCTAAATTAGACAGCTGAAATTATATGTTTGTGGGAAGAGTTGGAGAAGATAATTACAGGGAGAAGAGTCAATTTCTTGTTAATATATGTACACATCACTTTGCATACTTTGCATCAAAGTAAAGAATGCTGCATTCCTGTGTAGTCTTCCATGATATTTTTGGTGAATAATGATCATGATGATGGAAACATGTATTGAAGGTGAATGAAATCTGACACCCCTCCAAGCATACAAAAGACATGCATGTTAAAATACCCTCTAAGCATTGCCTGCATTTTTGAGCTTTTCTCCGAGTTTTTGCCATCCATCATTGCGCTTCCACTCAATATCTGCATCAAATGTTCCCTTACTAGACCGATGGCACTTGATCCTTTCAAAGTACAACAGACTGGGGAACTCTTTCTGCATATCAAATGATGCCCCAAACTGGAAATTCTTGAGACAATTGAGGCGTAGAATCTCTAGTTTCCATGGATTGGTTGAATCAGCCATTGGAAGCAAAGTCTTAAGCTTTCCTCCCCTAATGTATAGCCTTTTCAGATTTCCCAGATTTGCAGGTGAAATCCATAATGGCAACATCTGGCTGGGGAAGCATTTCAAGTCCAGTTTCTCTAACATAGGAAGTGAAACTGATGCAAATGGATCCCGTCTTCTTTCCTCATCTTCTTTGTCTGTTGAGCTCACCATCTGCTTGCTCTGTTCGCCATACTTGTTTGTTGAACTCATCTGCCATGTTATTGTAAGCACACGAAGGTTTTCTATTTTCAGATCCTTTGCAGCACTGGCAAATAAAAGTGCAGCACGTAATACTTGTGCTTGGGCTCGAATGGCAAGTAGAGTTGTTTCCTTTTCAGTTTCTTCATCAGCATACTCTCGGCCCTTTCTCTTATCAATTCTAAAAGATGATCTGAATTCAGACTCTATGGATCCTCTCCCTACATAAATACTTAACTTTCTCAGTTTTTCCAGCTGAGTTAGAGAGGAAATAAGGCAAGGATTCTTCCTCCAATGGTCAGTTACAAAACCCTTGATTACTTGGAGTGAAGAAATCTTTTCGAGTCCTTTGGGCAAGCCCTCGAGCAAGTAGCATTCTGATACCATAAAATGTGTTAGCTTTTTCAAGGACCCTATATCAGAAGGTAACTTCTCTAAATTATGACATGACCTGAGGTCCAAAATTTCAAGATTTTGGCATCTTAGTATAGAGGAAGGGAGAGTTGTAATCCTTGAAATCCCTCTAAGACTGAGATACCTCAATTGCCTTTGTGTCACCAACTTGTCCAAAAACTTGCCATCTTCGATCTCAATATGATGGCGGGGAGAGCTCTGCCACCTTCCTAATTGAAGAACCTTGAGCTTCTCAATCCTGGAAAGGAATTCTTCATTGATGCTAAGATAACTTTGGCTCATGTTGAAAATGGCCAATAATTCTCCCTTGGGATCACTGTCACTGGAATTGAATATGTGATCCTTTATGGCACGACGAGAATTATGATAACTATCAGAAATTTTCCCTTCCTCATCTAAATCAAAGAAGTTGGCTTGCCTTGCCTTTGATATCAGCATTCTACGAATACACGGATTCACAGTGCAACCAGAGATCACAGGACTGCTTAAGCTCTTATGCCAAGCTTGTATTAGGCCCTTCTCAATAAGTTCCCTGAAGGCCTCTTCACCAGCCTCCTCTGCTGTCATGGTGCTTGTCTTGGTCATGATACCTTCAGCAATCCACCAGTAAATCAGAGGCTTCTTCTTTATGACTGCCCTCTCCGGAAAAACTGAAAAGAACAAAGAACAAAGCCTCAACTTTACAGGAAGAAGATCATAACTAAGCTGAAGACTATCCACCATATGCCCAAGCAGAAGTTGCTCCTCAATGAGCAATTTTGACCAGTACTCAGACATCTTTCGTGGTAGGAAATTGGACAAAAAATGTTGTTGTGGAGATGACGATGCCTTCTTTCCTGTTTCTAGTATCTGACTGCTTAAGCGCTTTATATCTTCAAGCTGCTGGCTGATATGGCTGATTTTTTTGGCTGTCTTCTCCTCGGTTCTGCCGTGATCATTAAGATAAAGATCATTGAGGTCCTTTGCTAAGAACTTGAAAGCATCTTCGGACTCCTTTGGTAGACAAAAAGCACTTTTTATTTCTTTAAGATCTTCTTCTATTTTTCTGAATGGAATTCCAAGCTGGTTGTTGGTGTTGATGCCTTGTTTGTAATGATTCAAAATGTCTTCGACTTGTTCTAACAGAACATGCAAAATGTGAGATGGTAATCTCTCTCTAATCATTTTTTTTCTGTTATTCTCTTCCTCTTAGCCGATGAAAATTTTGAAAATAGGACAGAAGAATGAGAATGTGTGCAAGAAATGTGAAATGTGGAAGGAAGTGGGCAGCGAAAGAAAGGGATGACAAGTTTTAGAACAGGAGATTTACGTAATGGGTATAAACAACAGCTCCGAGTTCTAACTCTTATATGATGTTTAAGTTATCTCTGAAGCCAAAATGTGCAAGAAAAGAATAGATAGATGCCGTGCAGCACAAGTATAACAGGTAGGCCCTTAATTTTCTTACAAGGCAAATATTCTTTCCCCAATTTCCTTTGCATTCCTTGTCCCCCCCTCTTTTACTTGGGATTTCTTCTAATTTTTTCTCTTCATTTCTTCAATTGACGAAATTCTCTATTCTTAATTACTTGTACCTACGAATACTATGCAGCAAGCGGAATTGACAAACAAACTAATATACTCAAAGATTTGAGATGGATCGTTGATGAGGTTTTTCAATTTGTTTGCTTTTGAATAACAAATTAATCTTGAACATATATTTCTAGTTAACTTTTGAAATTCGGTTCAAAATCTATTCCACAAGTTAAGAATTGATAATGCAAAGAGTTAATTATAAAAACTACCTTTGAGGGTTGGTCTCTTAACTAAAAATAACCTATGTTCCAAAATTACAAAAACTACTTTGTATGTCTTATAAATTTCACCTGCCATTAGTTGTCCTAACTGAAAATATTGACGTCATCCAAAAAACAATGTGAAAACTCAATTTTGCTCATGTAGTACTGCTCAGAAAATGTGTTGAGACAACAATATTTTTGAATTTTACAATGATGTAATTGTTACAATTTTTATATTTATTAAATGTTGCGATTTGAGGAACTTTTAAATTATTTTTGCATTTTTTTCATGATTTTTTTTTATTTTTTAGTCAAATATATATTTATTTTGTTCAAAACTTTCTCTAGTATATTTTCATGATTTTTATTTTTTGTTAATTATTAATATTTAAATATTAATAATTTGAGCAAACTTAAGTTTTCTCAAATTATATATCATAAAACTAAATAATATAAAAATATTAGTAGAATTTTATATTTAAAGACTAGAATACATATTTTGATTCAAAATTTAAACAAACAAAATAAAGAAAATAATTTAGATGATATATTTAAATTATTTTATACTTGGCAAAATATAAAATCAATTAGAAATTGAAAAAAAAAGAATTGTCAAAATCCTTCATCTTCTTTATAACCCACCCAATCCCAACCCATCCCCTTACCATAGACCGTCGCCCTATCCACCCTGTGGTGACCCTAAAACAAGTAGTAACAAACTGCAAGTGAACGGTGTCAATAAATAATAAAAAGTGAATAGAGTATCATATCCCTAGAGAGTGCATATATAAATATAGATTACCTAAGCTATATTTAACTTAACAATTATAGTGATAATTGAATTAAAATTCAACAACTACCAAATTTAACAAAAGCAATTAAAATCTAAGGAGTTGATGTATTGAATTCAATACCAAGGAGAGTCAAGATATTGGTTTGTCGTCTTATGTGATTATGAACCTAACTCAATTGTGACTAAAAATGATGTGGGTTGTGTGACGGCAGGTCTTCCTAATGTAATTGGTGCTATCTTTTGAGTCGGACCAAATCCACCCCTAGTAAGTCACTGATGCCATATCTAGCTATGGGTCATCCCACTAAGAGTGCCTTGAGTTTTGTAAATTCTACTAGCTTTTGATTTTTACACCTATGACTACCACACGACCTATGTCTATATCTCTATAGGGGTTGGTCCCTAACATATACTACCTAATCCATTGCTACATCCACATCTCTCGATTTTAATTGCAATAATTAAAATTAACTTAAAATTGGTCAAATCTCAAGAAGCATTAAAAACATAGCATATTGTCACGCACTGCCAAGCCAAGACCCGTTTATTGCAGCATTTTTGGGCTTGGAGGCTCTCCCACAATTTTCTAGAACATTTTGGACAAATGCTAGGAACTTTTAGAAAGTCCCTTTGTAAATATCTAGTGGAATCATTCTAGCATATTCCTTGGAGAACTCTAGAGAGTCTCTCCCAACCGTTGGATCAAATAGATCACCACCGTTCATTTAAGAGGTGGAGTAGTATAAATAGAGGTAAGAACTTCATTTGTAAACAATCAAGCAAGAGTTTGAGTTTGAGTGAATACAAGTTTTTTCTTACAAAGCTCTCTTGCCTTCTTTGAGTGTTTCTATCTTACTAGCCATCTTCCAACACTTTTCTAAGCAACAAGGCTGACTTAGCTACTGCAAGAGGCGGTTGAAGAAGTTAAGGCCGTACGGTCCTTGTTAAGGGAACAAGTCTGTGACAAGTGGTATCAAAGTCCGATTGGGCTAAGTGTTGTGAAGTCACAAGTGATGGCTGGCAATGAGAACAGTTCAGGTGTGACTGAAGACTATGGGAGAGAACCCGTCCAAACCCAATCCAGGAAGAAACGCTATCAGAGTAAGAGCCGGGAGGGCAGCTCTTGGGAATGCGTCATGGAGGATATGGGTGAGAGTCTCGAGATAGTCGAGCACAATATCGAGAGTTTAGAGGGACACGTCCTCTAATAGTTAGACTCCCTAAATGAGAATGTCCAAGCATGCCTCAATCTGACACCTTATGTGATGATCGCTTAACGCGACTGGAGGCGAAGGTGATGGATGATCTGCAAGCTATGCAGATTAGCATCGAGACATTGCGGGAGAACTTAGCAGTGTGTAAGAAGGTTACTACCACCGGGGGAGTTAGCACCAGCTTGGTTAGTCCAAGGGTGGACTATCCCAAACCCAATAGGTTCGATGACCGGAGGGACGCCAAAGAAGTTGAGAACTTCTTATGGCAAATGGAACGCTACTTTGAGGGACTCAACTTAACCGACGAAGCATCAAGGGTAAGAACCGCCACTTTCTATCTCACCGATACTGCTATTCTATAGTGGCGCAGAAAGCACGCCGACATAGAACGAGGTTCCTATCGGGTCGATACTTGGGAAGACTTAAAGAAGGAGCTGAAGCGATATTTCTACCCAGAAAATGTCGCCTATGAAGCTCGCAAGAAGTTTTGAGAGTTGAAACAATGAGGCACCATAAGGGAGTATGTTAAAGACTTTACCACAATCTGCTTCAAATTCCCAATCTATCGGAGGAGGACCTTCTCTTCCACTTTGTGGACGGTCTTCAACAATGGGCCAAACAAGAGTTGCACCAGCGAGACGTCAAGTCGGTAGACGAGGCCATTGCCGTCGCAGAATCTCTTACAGAGTACCAACCCCACACGGATACTTCAAAGAAGAAGAAGAAGTGGAACCCGACTAAAGGTGGGAGAGAGAAGCAAGACAATCGGGACCAACGAAAAATATATCCACCTAAGAAAGGAGATAGAAATCTATCCTGAAAGGAGTACGAAGAAAAGAAACATGTCTTTATACCAAAGGGATGATGCTTCATGTGCAAAGGACCACATGCTATGAGTAATTGTCCCATGCTCGGGTCCTTGTCTGCTATGGTCGAGAGGAATGAGACGGTAGCAACCATAGATGAAGGGACCAGTAATATCGGATCCATCCAACTTCTTAATGCCCTCAATGTCAAGCCGTTACCAGTGACATCAAGCAAGTGGCTGATGTACGTGGAGGCATACATAAGTGGGAAGCCTACCAAGGCATTGGTGGACATGGGAGCTACTCACTTCATAACTGAGGAAGAGGCCAATAGATTAGGCCTACGATGGAGCAAGGGCGAAGGTTAGCTCAAGACGGTGAATGCCAAGGCTCAACCCCTCAATGGCGTAGTGAAGAATGTGGAGCTACGCTTAGGCACTTGGAAGGGCTAAGTGGATTTCTCAGTGGCACCTATGGACGACTTCAAGGTCGTACTCGGCATGGACTTCTTAAGAAAGGTAATAGCTATTCTCATGCCTTCTTTGAGCTCTGTATACATACTCAAAAAGGGAGCACCTTGCATGATCCCAACCATCGACCCAATCGAGGGATATTCACAAGGGACTAAGGCTGAATCAAGGCACCTATCGACAATGCAAATTACCAAAGGGGTAAAACGGGGCGAACTGACATATTTAGCAACCTTAAAGGAGAAAGTTCCAGTCGTCACTAAGGAGAAGGACTTGCCACCCATCATCCAGAACGTCTTGGAGAAAAATAAAAATGTGATGCCGGATGAGTTACCAAAGAAACTCCCATCTAGGCGAGAGGTAGATCATAAAATTGAGTTGGAGCCGGGAACCAAGCCACCCACCATGGCACCTTACCGCATGGCCCCACCCGAACTGGAGGAGCTTTGAAGGCAACTAACAGAGTTGTTAGACATGGAACGGATCCGACCTTCGAAGGCACCATACGGCGCACTGGTGTTGTTCCAGAAAAAGCAGGATGGGTCACTAAGGATGTGTGTGGACTATCGGGCATTAAATAAGGTAACTATTAAAAACCGATATCCCATACCTTTGATAGATGACCTATTTGACAGACTTGGAGGAGCCAAGATTTATACTAAGATGGACTTGCAAAAAGTTACTACCAAGTCCGAATTGCTGAGGTGGACGAGCCAAAGACGGCGTGCATCATCCAGTATGGGTCTTTCGAATGGTTAGTCATGCCTTTCGAATTGACCAATGCCCCAGCCACATTTTGCACGCTCATGAACAAGATCTTCCAGCCATACCTGGATCGGTTCATGGTGGTCTACCTGGATGATATAGTGATCTACAGTTACTCGTTGGAGAAACACGTCAACCACCTACGTACCTATTTCAGGTATTAAGGGAGAACGAGTTATTTGTGAAGAAAGAAAAGTGCTCGTTCGTCAAGGAGGCAGTTCCTTTTTTGGGACACATCATCGAACATGGGCAGCTCCAGATGGACGGAACAAAGATACGAGCCATTGTGGAGTGGGAAGCTCCAACCAAGGTAACTGAATTATGGTCTTTTCTTAGACTTGTCAATTATTAATGCAGGTTTATCCAGGATACTCGGCACGGGCAGCACCACTAACGGACCTACTCAAGAAAGGGAAGACATAAAAGTGGTCAAAAAAATGCCAACACGCCTTTGATGACTTGAAAGCGGCAGTAAGCAACGAACCAGTATTAGCCCTGCTGGATTTTGACAAGCCCTTTGAACTCCACACGGATGCCTCAAACTTTACAATAGGAGGGGTACTAATGCAAGAAGGGTATCCCATAACGTTCGAAAGCCGCAAGCTCAATGACACCGAGTGACGATACATGGTGTAAGAAAAAGAGATGATGGCCATCATTCATTGTCTACGGGTACGGCGACATTATTTGTTGGGCTCCCACTTCATCATCAAAATCGACAATATTTCCACGAGTTACTTCCAAACCCAAAAGAAGCTGTCACCAAAGCAAGCTCGATGGCAGGACTTCTTGGCAGAATTTGATTACACGTTGGAGTACAAACCCGGCAAAGCCAACGTAGTAGCCGATGCCTTAAGCCAAAAGGCGGAGCTTGCAGCTGTCGGCCTAGCCAAAGAAGAGATAACGAACCTCATCAAACAAGGATTGGAGCAGGACCCATTGGCTAGGGAGCTAAAGAAACTAGCAGTGGAGGGCAAAACCAAGCAATTCTGGGTAGAGGACGGTCTACTCTACACTAAGGGACGGCGCCTATACATCCCAAAGTGGGGGAGCTTGTAAAAAGAGCTCATCAAGGAGTGTCACGACACCAAATGGGCAAGACATCCAAGACAACAACGCACGATGACACTGTTGGAGGCAGCCTACTTTTGGCCTCACATGAGGGATAGTATCGAGTTGTACGTTAAGACTTATCTTGTGTGCCAATAAGATAAGGTAGTGAACAAGTAGCCAGTAGGATTGTTGGAGCCATTACCAATTCTCGACTGACCATGGGAGTCTATCACAATGGACTTCATCAGTGCCTTGCCAAAATCAGAGGGGTTCGGGTCTATCAAGGTGGTAGTAGATTGATTTTCCAAGTACGGGACGTTCATACCATGCAGTAGGGACTGCACGACAGAAGAAGCGGCAAGGGCATTCTTAAAAAATGTCGTGAAATATTGGGGACTACCACAAAACATTGTGAGCGATTGGCATCCCCACTTCATGGGAAGATTGTGGATGGAACTTTTTAAACTTTTTGAGTTAAAATTATGTTTCTCCACAAGTTTTCACCCCCAGACAGATGGACAGACCGAACGGGTGAACTCCTTGCTAGAGTGCTATTTGAGGCACTTTGTGAGTGCTAACCAGAAGAATTAGGCCAAACTTCTGGATATAGCACAGTTTTCGTATAACTTGCAGTGGAGCGAGGCCACAGGACGGAGTCCGTTCGAGTTAGCGATGGGACAACAACTATTAACTCCTCACACAATAGCAACATTCAAAGACGATGGGAGGAGCCCAGGGGCGATCAAAATGGCTAAGTCGTGGGCTGAGCAAGCCAACTTAGCTCGTTCATGCCTAGAAAAATCTCGTCGACGAATGAAGAAATAAGCCGATGAAAGGAGACGCCCACAAGAGTTCAATATAGGCAACCAAGTCCTTGTCAAACTCTTACCACAACAATTTAAGCCATTGCGAGGAATGCACAAAGGTTTGGTAAGACGGTACGAGGGGTCGTTTCCAATTGTGGCTAAGGTAGGCAAGGTGTCTTATCGTGTTGACCTACCCAGCTCCCTAAAGATACATTCTGTCTTCCATGTAAGTATGTTAAAGCCATACCATGAGGATGAGGAAGACCCTAGCTGAGGGCAATCATATCGGGCACCTATTGTGGTAACCAAGTCTTACGACAAGGCGATTGAAAAAGTGCATATCAAGAAGACCGTACGACGACGTGGCGTACGACCTTGCTCTTAATACTTGATCAAGTAGAAGGGCTACTGGAGTCTGAAGCAATGTGGGAACCCGAAGAAGACTTGTGGTAATTTCAAGATCAACTTTGAGAGTACGAGACGATGAGGGCATCGTCAAATTAGGTAGGGGAGGATGTCACGCACCGCCAAGCCAAGACCCATTTATTGCAGTATTTTTGGGCTTAGAGGCTCTCCCGCAATTTTCTAGAATATTAGGGATATTTTAGACAAATACTAGGAACTTCTAGAAAGTTCCTTTGTAAATATCTAGTGGAATCATTCTAGCATATTCCTTGGAGAACTCTAGAGAGTCTCTCCTAACCGTTGAATTAAATACATCACCACCATTCATTTAGGAGGTGGAGTAATATAAATAGAGGTAGGAACTTCATTTGTAAACCATCAAGCAAGAGTTTGAATTTGAGTGAATACAAGCTTTCTCTTACAAAGCTCTCTTGCCTTCTTTGAGTGTTTCTATCTTGCTAGCCATCTTCCAACACTTTTCTAGGCAACGAGGTTGACTTAGCTACCACGAGGGGCGGTTGAAGAAGCTAAAGCTGCATGGTCCTTGTTAAGGAAACAAGTCCATGACAATATGCTCACCATAATAAAAATAATATTTCAATCACAATATAAGCATCAACTCATAATCAACAAGCACCAAATGTTTGTCAACATCATAATTTTTACAAATATCTCAAAACTAAGCAAAATGAAAAAAGAAATTAAAGTAGAAGATTACAATTACTAAGTGATTCTTTACTTTTTCTTCAAAATCTTCAATACCCAATGAAGCTCTTCCTCTTCTAGTCTTCAAATTTCAAGTTCCTTATTAGGGTGTGTGTTTTCTTGGTGTAGTGTATGGAGTTGTATGGGATAATAGTTATTTTAATGGCAAGAAAATTATGTGTAGATTATGGTGTGTAGTGTGTGTGTGGATGGACAGGAAAAGTATGTGTAGATTATGGTGTGTAGTGTGTGTGTTGATGGAGAGAAAAAGTGTGTGTTAATTGAGAGAAAAAATATGTAAATTTAAGTGTAGAGTGTGTGTGGGTGATGAATTATGTGATATCCAATGTGATGTGAATTGTGTATATACAAGCATATCATATGAGTGGTGATGTATGTATTGTATCTAAGGTGTGGAAAACAAGAAAGATGTCAAAATGAGCCATTTTTTACCACTTGTCGTAAAAAATTCACTAGAGAATATTTTTTTGTTATGCACAGTAGAGCTGCAATTCAAAATTTTTGGGTTGCAGATTAAAACCTTATGTTTTCTAATCTATGCTTTGGGGCCATGACATGAAATTTGTAGGTCGGGGCTCTAAACACTCAGTGCATTGAAGGCCACGGCATGAGATTTCTAGGCCGTGGCTCGAAATGCACTATCACTTTTCATCACCTTAAGCCGCAATATGAATTTTTTGGGCCATGGCTCAAAATTCACAGTCATTTTTTATCACCTTGAGCCGCTGCATGGATTTTTTAGGCTGCTACTCAAAACCCTTTTTTTTTAATTTTTTTTGTATTTTCATATTTCAACCTTATTTCTTCCAACTTTATACCTATACAATATATATATATAACAAGATAAGGTACAATTTCATCAATTATGAAATAAAACATCTTAATTTGTGCTTTTGAGAGTATAAAAAATATGTTAAATTATGAACTTATCACCCTATTGCCCCGTCTTCGTTGCTGCTTGCCCACTACTAGAGAAGCAACCACCACCACCCCGCACCACCAGTTATTTCACCCTAACAACCCTCTTTCCCCTACCACCAAACCCCACTCCAATCGACCCCACTAGCCCCAGTCCACCACCAAGCTTCCCAAACCACCCCACCCCCTCCATCGCCACCAAGCCCCACTCCAACCGAACCCACTAGCCCCAGTCCACCACCAAGCTTCCCAAACCACCCCCTCCATCACCACCAAGCCCCAACCCTCCCCAAACTACCCCTCCCTCGCCACCAAGCCCCACCCCTTCCCCCACCTCCCTTGCACCACCCGTACCACCCATACCCACACCAGTAGTGGCCAATGCCCCCATCACAACCCCAACCAATGGATAGCCCACTAGCATCCTCTCCTCGATCTCACCTCAACCACTGTTTTGCCAACCAACACCTCCCTCCTCTCCCTTCTCTCAATACCACAAGGGATGGGATTTTTTAACACTGAGGGTTGAGTGGTGGGTGGCAACAAGGGTTGGGCGGCATTAGATGGGGTGGTTTTGATGCTGGTGGCGCCAAGGGATTGGTAGGTCTGGGCCTAGATGGTGGTGTTGAGGTGGATTGGATTCTAGGGTGGTGGTGGTCTCGAGTTAGAAGAGGGGGGCAGTTGGGGTTGGTTTCAAAAAAAATTTAAATAAAAAATTATGGACCATTGGATGATGATGAGAAGATCAATAGCTCAATTTATTTTAAAAGAATTAGAGAGGGGTAAAATAGTCTATTCATTTTTTTTAAAGCTTTCATCTTTTTTAATTCAATTTAGAGACAAGGTAAGAAAGATATTCCCTAGGTTTTTGTTATTTTTTTTTTCAAAGTGTATTCGTTTTAGAGAAATAGCTTTTTAATTGGTCCAAACTATAAGGGTAATTTTTTACAACTAACCCTAATATATATGTAAAAATATCAAAACACTCAAACTTGAATAGTATACAATTCAATCAAAAGACATTCAACTTAAGCTCATTTAATAACTAAATCTAGCTTAAATTAAATATAAAGCTCAATTAAAAGTGCCTATCACATTTGAATAATGTATTATTTGTGTCAACTCAATTACTGACAATCATGGAGGTTATGAGGAAGTGCATTACCCAAATTGTTGGATTAAGGAATTTGAGAGTTTAAAGCCTCAAATCAATAATAAAAAATTTATTCATTGGGCTTATTTAAATAATTTCAAATTACAATGTTAAATCCTTTATCATCCATATTGAATTATCTTATTCGTCGTAATAATTAATTTAAATCCACTTAATATTAAAGTCTTGAAATCCTTAGCTTCATTCAAACGAAACCTGACCACATAGAGGCCCACCATGTTGATAAAGAATTGTCTTCAAATTGAAAAGATTTAGAGGGACTCGCTGTACAATGTGACAAATTAATAAAAATATTTTTTTCTTTTCTATTTTTTTGTTGTTTTCTTTTCTTTTTTTTTTCTTTTGTTTTCTAGGGCTGTAAATTGATTCTCCTTTATCTATCTTTTTCTTTTGCTACCTTTTATTTGGTTTCTATTTTGGTTTTTTGTTTGTTGGGTACTAGTATTAATTTCATGCTATGATAAGTTCATAATTTAATACATTTTTAATATTCTCAAAAGTACAAATTTAAATATTTTGTTTCATATTTGATGGAATTGCCCCTTATTTTGTGATAATTCTAGTGTAATTGAAACAAGAGTTCAAAAAATGAAATTGAAATATGAAAAATTAGCTAAGTGCTGAAAATGATGAAAAAGTGCAACGGAATCTGGCCACAACATAAGAAGAGCCGCGTCGTGGTGCCCAAAATTGCAAGATCAGTGCCTCAGCACCACAAGGCAGACCAAAACTGAGGCGACAACATCCGAGCGCCGTGTAGAGCATTGAGGAGCCAAAAGCAAAATGGAATTTTGCACCGCGACGACGCCACTTGCATAATTGAAAATATTTTGCATGGATTTTTGTATGACAAGTGGTGGACAAAGAGGCATTTCGGCATATTTCTTATTGCCTACACAATAGATACACCTACACATCATAACTCATATAATATTTTATTCTATATACATGATACAATTTATAATATACATCACCCATTATACATACTTTACACTTAAATTCTCGCACACAAATGCTCTCTTTCAAAATACACACTTCTTACTTTTCAACATACTCCATCAAAATACACACCTATTTCAAAGAGCTTGGGATTTTGAAGTCAAGAAGAGGAAGAGGTTACATTGGGCAATAAAAAATCATGAGAAGAAGTGAAGAATTTCTTGTGGGTTGTAAATTTCTTCTTGAGATTCTTATTAAATTAGTTTAGTTTTGAGAAATTAGTGAAAATCATGATGTTTAGGGACAATTTGTATTGCTTTGTTTCAATATGAACTAAACTACCTTTTGTCAAGGCTTGAAAAGTCATTTATATGAATTTATGAATTGATATCTTATTTTTGGTGAGCAAGATCTTTGATTGTGATGAGCATACATTATATTTTTAATGCTTTTTGAGGTCTGATCAATTTCAAGGTGATCTCTGCAGCTATAATTGAAACTAGAAAGTAGTGTTGCAACAGGTGCTCATATAATATATGTCGTAGATTATGTCACTATAGGAATATAGGATTTAGTACACGCAATAGTTATAGGCATGATAGTCAAAAGCTAAAAGAATTCACAAAGGCCAATGCATCATTAATAGGTTAAATTTATTTTAGGGATATAACCGATTAGTTTCTAGTGGTAGAGTTGATATATTTTGGGAAAAAATATCATATACGATTAAAAATTCTGTTGTCACACAACTAAACGCTAATCCTAGCTACAAACTTGTGAAATTCATAATAACGTTGGTAATCCATGGCCTTGACTTTTCTCAATCTTGAATTCTATCACCTATATTCCTCGATTTTGATTTTTGCTTAGTTTATTTGTTTTCAGTTTTTAATTATCATATCAAATATTGTTCGATTGAATATAATTGGATAGCCTACACTTTGATATTTGCACACATACTTCTTTGAGACATGATAATATTTCTCATTACTTTATATTAAAACTTAATATTGTGCACTTACGGTATGATTATTAATCAACAACCAACATCATTATCCACGATCACAGTTATAAAATTAAGTTTTGATCAGATATAAAATATATACAGAAGTTTAACATATAGAAACATTTACGTGATATGGTTTTTACAAATTAAAGTTATACATAGACAAATTTATATGATATGATTCTTACACAAAAACTAAAATGCTTAATCTAATGAGACAACAGTGAAATGCTATGCTTTTAAAGTAATTGAATGGATGTAGATTCATAGGATACTCCAGGAATGCAAATTATAGAAACAATAATGATTATTTAAAATATATAGTTAAGACATTGAATCAGTCAATATTGTCAATCCTGGAAAATAATTCTCTGCCTACTGCTAGTATCATTGAACATTAAAATTAGCTTAATTTTATGACATTTGAATAAAAGAATGCAACTTGCACTACATGAGAAATGTGCTTCAGCTGCTATACACAGAAGTCTTTTAAAATTGCATAATTAAGTAATTCTACCTTAAAATATTAGTATCATTAGTATAATCACCATTATTTTCTTAACTTTCCCTTGAAAGGTTCAACAAAATTTAAAATTTTAACCCATCTTTCTCCCTAATACTGGTATTTCAATGTCTAAATAGTCAAAAAACTAAATCTTAGATATGATCATTCTTAAATTGAGGTTGAATATGTGCCATGTAGAACGCACACTCTCAAGCAAAACTTTGGAATAATAGGCTTTACTTGCAAATCCTTAACATTCTTCTTTCTAAAAAAAAAATAATTAATCCAAACTATTAAATAAGATATCCACATACTTAATAAACCAATATGAAATTTCACCAATAAAACACATGAAGGACATTAAATCACTCTGGTGTTGGATACACAATATCCAAATCGTGCTCATTTTATAGTTCAAGACAATCTCCTAGACACATTCAATTAAGCCTCTATGTCCACAATACTAGGACTGGGGCTATATATTATTATGTGGAGAGATGAGTTGGGATGTAAAATTTTATTAGAAAATATTAGCTATGCAGATATTAAATAGTTCAAGGGACATAAGTGTGATGAGGATACCTCTTAATGCAACTCGATGCACGATCAAGTATGAAGTCAGTCCTTTGTCGCACCTGTTTTTTATATCCAAACGGAAAAAAAGAACTCAATTGTCTAAACCATTGGCTTCAAAGATTTAATAAATTTCAAATGGAAAACCTCAAACTCTGTTCATTGTTCTATTTTTCAATAGTGAATTAACAAATATTGTGATAATAACCTTAACAAAAACGTGATTTGAAAACTTTAATTAAAAAGAGAAAAGAAAAACTAAAACTGTGATAATAACCAACAAAGAGCTAGTAATTAGCCTGCACACCCCTGCCAATTTCCCTTGTTGCTTTAAGTATGTAAATCGGCTGCACACTGAATACAACAATATGATTAACTACAAATTAGACTTAAAAGTAATACTTAATCCTTGATTTGTTTTATTGAAAAACAAGTAGGGATAGTGTCCTAAAACCATGTAATTGTACATTATTTGTTGAATTAATCAAACTAATATTTTATATTTATTTTTTGTGCATATTGGTATGCTTATGAATATCAAAAAATCTCTATTTATCAATGTGATGTAATCTTAGTATTTAATTGTTATATATGAGATGATTAAGAATATGGAAATTAAATTATTCCATAATAAAATTAATTAAAGTTGAGATCTTTAATTAAATTATTATTGCTATGGTCTATTAACAAAAAATGTAATGATTTTATCCGAACTATTGATGTAGTGACATCTAAATGGAGGCACTTTATATAATATGATTATTTAGGATTAAACCATATGTAATTTGAATTTTTACATAATTTTTGTTATTATTTCTATAAATTCGATTAACATCAATAAATAATCTTATGTAGATTGGTCTTAATCCTAAGTGGTTATAGATTCATATCTATTTCAATGTGATCTTTGATTTATTTGTTAAAAGTTTTTGTTAGTTAGCATTCCTAAACACTTACAGTTATGAAATCAATGCTTCCCTGCCGGAAATGATAAGACAGTTTCCTTGATTAGTTAATTTTAGAACTAAACAGTAGAGTGCTCAAATTTATAACTTGATTATAAATTAATTATTCACTAGTGAACTAGGAGTAGACAAGGAATAAGAGATAGTAGAGAAGTTAATGAAAAATCTAGCTCTAATTATAAATCATCTATAGAGTGTCAAATCATATGTAATGATTATATCCACGGACAACTCAGTATTGATTGGAGTAAATTGTTATATAATTGAAAGAGTACAATTTTAGATTTTTAGTGAAGTAATATTGAAATTGATAAATTGGATAAGTTAATTAATGAGTTTAATTAATTATTCGAATTTAGTGGAGCTTGTAATTATAGGTCCATAGATTATCAATCCATCTTCATAAACATTGTATGGATTTTAAACAACAAATTAAATCATACTTGTTTTTGTAGGAAATTATTTTCTAAACTGAGTGTTAATTATAAATATAAATGATTACCCATAATATGTGATGTTATGGTATCAACATTAGGTAATAAATAAATATGATATATTTATTTTGATATTTATGTGTATTATCTCAAATTACAAATTCTAGATAAATACAAAAAGGAAGATACTATTTAATTTTCTAAGAGATATAATCATCTTCCAATCAGAGTTAGAAGAGAAATAGAAAACTAGGGATTCAACAAGTATAAAAGAACTCTTATTCTGTCATGTAGTACTACACATTTTTACCAAGAAGAGATCTCCTAATTCTTTGTTGAATAATTTCTTTTTCCTCTCCTAAACCATTCTTATAATTTCATTTGTTGAAAACATCATAAGAAAAATTATACAGTATAATATAATTTTGTGGAGAGAACGTCCACTCGTTTCTATTAGTGTGAAGGTTTGGATTTGAAGATGTTGGTGTCAGAATCAATTAGATCGAAACTTGGAGATGACAACTCGTAGATTCTAAAAGTATCACAAGAAAAAGAAGAGTCTTCCATAAAGAGTTCATTTTATATTAGGTTATGTTTTTGAAACTCTGAACTTTATATGATAAATTATTTGAAACTGGTTAAAATCACGTATTTACAAAACTGCATTAATTTTACGATAATTTTTGTTATGTTTAATACCACTTTTTTTTCAGTGCGCCCGATTTAGATAGGGAAACTAAATTATTTAATTTTCAAAAATTCCAACAAAAGCAACTAAAAAATCTTTTGGAAAGTGACCGAATCTAGCTCATCAAAATGAAATCCCAAGGAAAGAAAAGAAAAATGAGGGAATCTATTTTGATAATATTAGTATATGATGTTATCCAATGCACTTGACGTGTATGAGTAATATTGAAATAAGAGATAAAACACTATATGAAATAGAGGATCGGACTTGATTCTCACAGTTTGGATTCTGTATTGCGAATAATGTTTCTTCTTCTATTTCGATAATATTAGTATATGCCAAGTGTACATTAATGATGTCATCCAATACACTTGGTATGTATAGGTAATGTTGGAATAGCAGATAAAATACCATATGAAATAGAGGATCGGACTTGATTCGCACAGTTCAGATTTTCAATTGCGAATGGTGTTTCATCTTCTATTTCGATAACATTAGTATATGCCAAGTATACATTAATGATGTCATCCAATACACTTGGCGTGTATGGGTAATGTTTAAATAGCATATAAAACACCATATGGAATAGAGGATTGGACTTGATTCGCACAGTTTTGATTCTCTATTGCAAATGGTATTTCATCTCCTATTTCGATAACATTAGTATATGTTAAGTGTATATTAATGATATCATCTAATATACTTGGCGTGTATGAATAATATTGGAATAACAGATAAAATACCATACGGAATAAAGGATCGGACTTGATTCGCATAGTTTGGATTCTCTATTGCGAATGGTGTTTCATCTCCTATTTCAATAACATTAGTATATATCAATTATACATTAATGATATCATCCAATACACTTGACATATATGAGTAATGTTGAAATAGGAAATAAAATACTGTATAAAATAAAGAATCAAAATTACAATTTGTAGGGCCTATTTTGTTATTTATCCACCGGTTAAAGCTCTTTCTTTATGATAGATTTAGTTTTACAACTGTATAGGTTCAATTTTAAAAAACCCGCAATGGAAGGGCCCTAGGGTTGCACTATATTTATTGGCTAGATCTCCTCTTCACTCCATGTTTTGATATTACTTGTCCATTGAAAGCTGTCAATTTTGGTATGAAGGAGAAGAAGCTCTAGCAATAGATGTTGGCGCAAACATCTAAAGATCGTACTCATCGTCGATTTCATGGTATAAGATACACAAGATTTAAATAATTATGCAATTCTAAATTTGATTGATAATGATACTTAGCGCAATGTTATATGTGCATAAACGTGTATTTTTACGATGAATCATGCTATGAGTGTACACATTTCAATTTGAACGGAATTAAAATTAAAATTTTAGTACAAATTAAATTATGATTCGATATTTATTTTTTTTTTCTAAATTTTTGGTATTCAGTTCACTATTGATATTTTGATTTGGTATATCGTAATGAATCGGATATTTTTTTTATCGATTTGATATCGTTATTTTGCTTCGCTCTATATCATATTGAATTGATTTTCAATTTTTTTTTATTTTATTTCTTGTATTTTTTTTCTTTTAAACTTGTTGACTACCTTGACTCACTGTTGAAGTTTTCTCAAAGGCAGACTCGCACTACAAGCCTAGTTTTTCTCCTCCCCTTGACATTTCAAGTGCCACCATCTGCCGCTGAGCCACCAGCCCACATCGAGCTACCAATTGCTACCATCCACCCAAGTCGAGCTATTGTGTGCTGTCGTCCACCCAAATCGAGCTACTATTTGCCTTCTTGCTTTAGTTTCCAGTATGTGACACTCCAATTCACGCAGCATCAGCGGTCTTGCCTCACTGGCTGCCTCACCGTCAGTCCGCCTAATCACCCAAACACGATTTGGCCCAAAAGTCACAAATCAATAAATTTCTTTATTTTTTTCTAATTTCTTGCTTCTTGTTTTCAATTGTTTATCAATTATCACTTCATTCGATTCGTTTGATGAAATGCGCACTGGAATTTCTTAGCAGATTTTGTAATTTACTTTTTCCTTTTATAAACAAACAATCAATTTGAACTGAATAATTACCGAAAACAAATTTGGTAATTACCAAATGGAATTATTTAAAATCGATTTGGTATTCAAGTTGATAAGAGTTTTATCCAAATTTTGATTAATTAAAATTTTTATTTCGATTCAGTATGCTGAATGCACACCCTTGAATTCATGCATATATTTGCTCCTAGGCCAACGTGTGGCCAACGTGTGGCCACCGTTTTGTGTGTGATTGATGTTTTAATTCTTTTGGAACCCTAATCCATTATGTTTAGTGATTATTTTATTTTAAATAATATTTTACTATCCACATCATGCACATTTTTGTACTTTATTATTTAAATAATATTTTGTTACACTTACTATGCGGACTATACATTTTTTGCACAGTCCATAAATGATCGAATTCTGGCGCAATTACTTTAAAGGAAAAACCGTTAAATTATATTAAGATTATTATCCTCAAACTTTGCATAGTTTCTTATTTGTCACCTCAAATTTAAAGAATATCCAAAAATTAATATTTTTTATTTCTTGTCAACTTCCTTGTAGAGTCATAAATTCTATTTTTTCATACTTCATCAAATCTTAAAATAAAATAAATTATAACTATAAATTAGTAAATCCTATACCAATATAGAGCAATAATGAAATTTTAAATATAATAATAATCAATTTTACTAAACTTATATTATTTATTTTCTAATTTTATTTGAATTTAGACTAATTTATTTTTCAAAATGTATTATAGCATGTTTAAATTTGTAATCTTCATATTATAGGATAATTCCAGTACTTTGGTTAGAATAGGCCAGTTCTATGAGATTTACCAAAGAGAGTTCAAAATTAAAATAATGAAAACAATAGAAAATCAAACTTGATATGAGAGGTAATATGTGAACTTTATTAATTGGACTTGTAATAAAGGCTGACAGTTCAAAACGTTGAGTTCACTAATTAGGCAAATGAGTCCTATCGACTTTTAGTGGGGAAGGTTCCAAGTGCTGTCTATTTTGATGTGCTATTTTTTAGATAGAGTTTTTCTTTGTCTTTCTAGATTTGTGTCCATTTCTTCTATTCTTGTGGGGAATTATTGGAATTATAGGGTTGTAAATTGGAAAAGTTTCTAAAATAGCTTTGGAAAGTATCTTTTAATGTGGGAAAGTATCCCACATAAAAAAAATAAAACTAACTTGACTTGTTTATAAACAATTACACGTATAAAAGAGTAATATTGTAGAATTCTCTCCTTATATTCTACCTCAATAGATCTTTGAAACTAGTCTAAAAAAGCACCACCTAAGCCGCATGTACACGTCGTAAAGATTGTATTGGGTGCACGTCACAAGAAGTTGAGAAATCTTTTTTTTTTTCAAAAATCAAATCCGACTGACTCTCGGTGATGTTGCAATGACGTGGAGAACAAGCCTGGTGCCACACACGTGGCATGCCACCATTTTGCAGGGGTTTTGAATGGACACGACTGGGTGCATGGGTGCTCATGAGGCAAGAGTGAAGGGTTGAAATTGGTTGATAACGATGACGAGGCTTGGTGACTGAATACATCCATCTAGTTCGGCTGTAGTGTATGGCAAGAATTCTGGACAATGCAATCTAGCGTTAAAGATTATTATTGATCAAGAGACTTGGTCATTCTTCATTGGACGCCTAAACATCAATGAATAGAGTCCCATGATTTCCATTTCATTTATCCATAATCAACTCAAGTTAATTGATTACTTTTTCAAGATAATTGATTTCTTTTCTTTCCTCCTCTAATTCATTTTTCCTCTCAAAAGAATAATAAAATTAAGTTTTCAGATTGATCAACAAGATTAATGTAGTGATATACTAATTCTTATAGTGATGTTATATTTTTGGGAGATATACGTTTACGTTCTTATCAACACCAGTGCCAGTTGACGAAATTTATATTAAAAAAATTTGTTTCTGTTTACTTCACTTTATTCTAATTTTTAATACATATTTAAATTTCTTTCGACGGCAAGCTCATTACACTCACTAATTTGTTAGTTTGTTTGCTTGTTTCCTTTTTCATTTTTGCCTCTTTTTTTTGTGTGTCGGGGGGGGGGGGGGGGGGGGTGTCCATTATCTTACAAACATTGTTATAGTTTCATCTTGAATGTATAACTATCTAGAGATGACGTAGAATAGTCTTAATCTACTATATAAGGAGTATATTATATTGCTGAAAACTATATTAATGTAGGTTTTTTTTTTTCATGGGGCGTTATAATGGATGCAATAATTTATTTTCTTTTCCTAATGCTGCAATGATATTTTTTTTTATGCAATAATTATCATTTCCCATGGGGCATTGTATTTAATACCTGATTATCTTCTAAAATTTCAGGAAATTCTTTAAATGCACTAGCCATTAATTTTTTTTTCCATTTTACCCTTTTCAATGTATCATTGGAGTTTCTGTATTAATAAACACAAGTACACATATATAACATATATTTATAACATATAAATATAATAGATTTTCTAAGTAATTACATGTGTCGTTATAATATCTTTTAGATTATTTCTTTTTTTTTTCTTCTCTTTATTTGAGAGAAATTAAGAAGTACCTTTTCATTAAAATTTTCTTCTTTCTAGAAAATTTCCGTAGAAACCTAAAATCTAACATTTAGATTTTTAAATCAACGATTATGTATTTGTTTAATTAATCACAATTATATGTAAATCCATTGTATGACTAGTTTATTGTCCATATATAAACCAAATCCAAATGAAAAACAATGTTGGCATTTTATCTACATATTTTCATAATTCAATTACCATATCATCTGTTTGCAAACCATGTACTAAATAGGATGATCAAATAATAATAGTATACAGGTAAATACTAGTTAAGCTATATACATTTGGTTTTTTCCTTTACAAATTGAAAATAGTTTTATCTTTTTTTGAAAATAAAAATCAGCATCGTTTGTTGCACTAGACCAAGTTTCATAATTTGATGGGCCATTGGTAGTCAAATGGGCTGAAATCTTGCCCCAAAGTCCAATTTTATTTCTTAACACTATCTGAATCTGAGTCTTATAATATGTCATGGACTATCCAAAATATCAGTTTATTTCAATAGTTATCTCAACATTAGATTATAAATCTAAGCAAAAAGTTCAACAGAATATGCAATAATAGAATGAATAAGTGGTGACAGGGACATCATACATTTACCAAAATATTCAGTAAGTAAATATGTAAGTTTAATTAAAAACAATTTAATTTACATTCTTATTTTACTCATGTGGTTGCATACCCTTATATATTTTCAGTTACTTACTTTTTTAAGCCGAATTTTTTACTGTAACTTTTTTTTTTAAAATTTCATAAAATTATTGTCCATATTTAAGTACGGAATATATTTTTGCCTATATATTACTAATTATGTATGTATGTGGTGATACATATATAATACAATGCAAAACAACAAATGTGTAAAATACAAGGAGAAGGTGAAATTCAAGGTGAAGACAAACATCCAACCGTGATTCCCTCCCCGAAAACATGTGCTCAGATATTTTAAAATTGCTTCATCATGTGAAGTTTACTTTGTTAATTCCCACATTATGATTTTCTGATCTAGCCTTTTGTTGTTCAAAACCAACAACATTAAAATCGATGAATTTTCATATATTAGCTACAAACTAGATGACCAACATGCTCGGTCTTGGGAGTTGTTCTTCCTCGAGTTTTGAAGGGTACCCTTTAAAAGTTTAATAACTTTTGGATTGTTTCTTTTTTTAATAACTTTTGGATGATTTTTAGTCCTTTTAAACTATGGAACTAAACGAGTTTAGTTGTTCAAGAGATTCAACGAGGGTGTATTCTTATTGGGTCCTGAGACCCAATAGTTTTCATGGAAAATTTTGATCCGCATTTGATTTGATCAAATTTAAATTAATTATATGGTAATTACTGTACAGTTTTAAAAAAATAATCAATTACATTACCAGTGCAATATCACTAGAAATATGAATATGATTCGCTGGATTTAATCAAATCGAGTTTGGGTTAGAAAATTTCTTGAAAACATCTTAATCGCTGATGTGTGGACCTTATATAGACGCTGCTCGATTATAATGTTGCAAAACACACCGGGTCTCAAAACTGCAAAAGAACCTTTCAACTGGTGTACGTGAACCTTTTTTTTATGATTCTAATGAATTATCATTTTGAAAGAAAAATAAAATCCTTATTTAGCTCTCCACCATCAAATACATGATCAAAAGGAATGGTGCTTTTGACAAATAAATTTTAAATTTGTCCTAGTGTTATATAAATTGTCTAATCTTTAAATTTATTTATTACATTATTTATTTGAGAATTTTAACTATTGTAAAGACTTTCAAATCTTTGTATTTCCTATATTGTTTAGTGTTATTAAAATATTTTCCAAAAGTTAGACAAATCATTCAATACCTACAGTAAAAAAATACTCCACTCAAAATAACAATCTACAACACATTGAACATTTACAGCTCTAGAGTTGATTCATTTTCTCTCTTTAACTTCGAAAGTTCTTGTTATATGCATTTGATTGTGATTAAGACTGAAAAGCACAGCCCAAAATTATTTATATAAATATTTAGATTAAGATTGTTTGGCCACTCCATTTCACCCAAAAAATTATATTTTTTTTAAATTGATATTTATTTGACATTTAATAGAAATTTTTAGAAAATCACCTTCCTAATTATTCCGCAGAGCAACACCATCTCACAAATACATATATATATTATATTAAATGTCATCATTATATATTTTTTCTTAAAAAAAAATCCATTTGTTATTAATCAAATATTTTATTTTTTTTATAAAACAACAATCTAACTAAACACCATCTCAAAATCAAATATCATCATTACATCTTTTCTCCAAAAACAGCTTATCAAAACATATATCTAATTTTACTTCTTATTTTTCCAAAATTATTTTTTCTCATTTTTATCATAAAATCAATTCTTAGGAATACAAATGCAATTAATGGCAGCCTTACATGCTTTTCTTTTCCTTTGAATTAATTTTCAGAAAATGAAAATGGCAGGTCGAAGTTGACTGTAGATGGTAGAAGTCAGATGTCCCCGTACAACTACATATTAAAAAGAACCAAATGTCTGAAATTTACAGTGGGACAAATGACAAAAATGACCCCAGTTCCCCATTTTGTCAACTAGCTTCACGTGAACCCCCCTCACAAATCATTTCACAAAAAGAGCAGGGGCAACAGGTAATATAAGGACAAAAGCCCCCAACTAATCTAAAGGGCCTACACAAAAAGATAACCAAGAATGATTAGGGGCAGAAGTGGAATAAGGATACTAGCAGACGAGGAATCGTATTTTTCGAACTGTAGGGAATCGACGGCGAGGGGCATGTTCTCCTGGTCCGGGGAGCACGTGGACTCGTGGGGAGGGTGCGCACTGTACATGATGGCGCGCAATACAGCGGAGACAGTGGGTATGTACGCCGTCTTGTTACGGGCCAGCAGCCACGTCAGCCCCATCAACTGGCAGTCCCTGTTCAGCATTTTACTTGCTCTGTCACTGCCATCGCCCTCGTCTTCATCTTTTGTTCCGTTTTTGCCCTCGACTTTCAGCTGCAAAAATAATCACGGCCCAGGGTAATTTAGACCTTTCATATAGGGGTACCCATTCAAAAGTAGACTACAACTGCTCAATCAATCAGTGAGGTAATGGGCACTATTTTGGTGATCCAATAGATAATATAAAGAATAAATACCAAAAAAGCATTTCTTAATAAGCCATTTGTTATTGTTTCTCATGGATCATATCTTATGTTGTTATACAACGTTATAATTCTCTATATAATAATTAAGTTTATCAATGTAACAACGTGTGAAGACTCATTCCTAGACTAGGACTCAGGGAATGTTTAAACTTATTTTGGGATATTTTAAAGTATTTTGAGATAATATATTGAAGTATATGAGTATTTAAAAGAAGATATACTAAATAACGTGAAATATATTTGATTTGATTTAAATAAAATAAAAACAAACATCCTAAGTTACACTAGATTACCATGTTTTTGCTTTACAATGTTTTTGCTAACAAACCAACGAATGCCCACATGGTTTAACTAATGACTTCTTGTCTTCTTTTTTTCATTTAAATTCAGCAATGAGCAATTTAACGAATTTATTAATAAAAAAAAAACTATTTATATGATGCAGTAAGAAATAATAGATGTTATAATCTAAACACTTTACATGTAAAATTAAAATTGTTCAAGATTAAATAAGATAAATGAATCAAAAATTCGACACTTATGTTTTGTAATAATTTAGCAATACTAAATAATGAAAGGGACATTCAAAAATAAAGAGATGGACCCATGTCTTTTATGTTTAATTGGTGTAATATTTATTTTTCAGATATATGGGTCTATATATCAAGTACCAGTTGTCAATTTTGAAGAATATGTTACACTTCAAACTATTAACACAAAGCTATGCCACATAGTGAATCCACAACTTTAATAGCAATTATTGATCACCCAAAAGTTCTCCAAGGTAATTCTAGCCACAACTCTCTCTCTCTCTCTCTCTGTTTATATATGTGTATATATATTAAGTTCTATTTCTACAAGGTTGTCGCTATAGTAAACTCAAGGTCTCATCTTAACAAGGACTATCTTTTTAGTATTGTGCAAAACCATACTACTAAATTATTGCTGGAATAGACAAAAAGAAACAGAAAAAAAAGCCTAAGAAAAAGGTAAAAAAGACACAACTTTTCGTATAGAGGCTCTAGTCACCAAGCAATCTTTAGCTCTTACATCATTTAATATAGGCCATAGCCCATGGAGGATTAATTAAAATACTTAAGCTTTATCTTTTTTAATTTCTTTCTTTTTGGCATGCAAGAAATTGAAATACCAATCTCAATTATTGATCGAAAGTCTTATTTGGCTAAATAAAACTACGGCCATTTTATTTTATTTCTTCAATATCTAGCTGTCTTTTATAAAGATTTAAAAAATGCCATAACATTGTGTTCATAAGACCTAAATCCAAAAGGAAATAAAAATCCCAGGAGTGGATCTAAAATGAAATTTGTAATTCCTCTAGACTATGGTTACATCTTGAATTTTAGTGGAAAATTTCTTTTTTGAAGAAAATATTTTTCTCTTCTTGATTTTGAAGAAAAATACAAAATAAATACTTACGCAAATGTAATTATCATAACATACCCTAAATATGAACACGAAATAAAGATCGTTTCCTTAATAATAAAAAAAAAAATCAGCGCAGTTAATACCTAAAAAATTTTAAACTAAGAAAAAAAAAGGGAAATCACTTCCAGCAATAACGGTTGTAGTATTTATTGTACACTCGATCAATCATTGAGAAATAAATGTAAGTGGAACGTAAATAAATACTCAACTGAAATGACTAAACTAACCTTCTGCAGAGCACCAAGGCACTTAGTACAACCAGCATAAGAAGAATTCTTGCAGTTATGCTCCAAATTCCTCACGGCGGCGGTCGGCGTGGCGTTTCTGTGATTCCCGGTGACGTTAAAAGCCGCCGGGCAGCTTAGAGAAGTAATCTGGTGGAGGCGAATGCCGCAGAAGCACAAAACGGCGTCGCACGACGCGTTCGGCTGGGGTATATGTATGTTGCGGCTCGTCAACGAGCTTTGCAGCGAGTTAACACACTTCTGCGAGTCATCGGGCATCATGGGCAATTCGGAACCGGCTGGCGGAGGTGCCGCCGGCACCTGAAGAGCCGACCTGGCGTGAGCCGCGAAGAGCCAGGCCGCGAGTACGGGGCAGCACCGGCTGCGGTCCAGATTGCGGCCGCAAGCGGAGCTGACGCCGCCGAAGAGCTCCGCTGACAAGTCTAGGAGGCAGGTTTGGGCCTCCGTCTGGACCGGAAAGGCGGGGACCGTATTGTAGTCGCCCGGTTTTAGTGGCTGCGCCGGCTCGGAGAGTAAACCGGCGAGAGATCCATGAAAATAAAGTAACAATAGAAGGATGGGAATGTTGAGCATGGAATACTGCATAGGAAAGTATGGTTCTATTTTCATTGGGTTTTCATTCAAATCAACTTTTCTGTTTCTCTGGTTTTTCCTGTGTGTTTTTCTTGGTGTAGTGGGGTTTGGTAGAGTGAGAAGAGAGAGAAAGAGGCAGATGAAAATTTTCACTCTTTTTTTTCTGGGGAAATGGTGTGAATGAGTGGGAGTGTGGATTTTAACCAAAAAGGAAAAGATATTAGGTGATGCTAAGAGAAAGTTGTCAACACCTTCTACTTGAAATAGGGGAAGGCAAATGAGAAATGTGATGAACTTCTTTTTCTATGGGAAGTGGGGAGGAGAAGAAAAGGTGTGTGTGTGTGGTGGGTGTGTGTGTGAGGGAGAGAGAGGGGAGAGTCTGCAAATTTTATGGGCGAGGCTATGGGCTCACCAAATATTTTTTTGTGTATTGTATATAAATCATATAGTTCATTATTCATATGATTAATTTGTGTTCCGTCAAATTTAATCTAAAATTAGAATTTCTTAATCTAAGTATAGGTATTTCTGTTGGCATATGTAATAACAATCTTGTTCGCATAATTAACAATAATTATGACTCTGAAAAAAAACGGTATGTTGATGGAGATGCAACAATGATTTTGTTCAATAAATAATAATTATGATTCAAATTTAAAAATAAATAGTACTTTGATGGAATTTAATAACGATTTTGTTAATTGAACAACAATTATTTTTGAAATCAAACATTCCATCGCACAAAACAATTATAAAAGAGTGGTATGATCAAATAAAGAGCATGTTAAGTTGGTTACCACTCTTTTATTTTATTCATGACAAAATTATATTTATCCTTTTATTATTATTATTATTATTATTATTATTATATAATTGAAGAAAGTGGATTGGGAGGGGGAGGGGGAGGGGGTTGGAACGGCAAGAAATTCGTGGGGTAGAGAGAGAGAGAGAGAAAGAGAGTTCAGAGGGAATCAAAGAGAAAGACGAAAGTGAAAAGGAAAGGCTGTCTGGGGATTTGGCAGCTTATGCTGTCCTTTTCCCGTTCATTTCATTCTTCTTCTCTTTCTCCCTTTCTCTCTATAATCAAATGAAATGATTATGATGTGAAAGTCTATTCTCTGTTGGCTCGTGACTCATTCGCCACACCCTTTTTTCCGTCCCTCGACCTTCCTTTTAGCTTTTTTTTTTTTTATTTTCTTTTTGAGGTTGAACACTACGCACGTACAGGAGTCGTTTTAAAATTTAGAATCTTATTTATTCAAAATGAAATTTTAAATAAAAGTTGAAAAATTATATATTTTTTTTATTTTTTATGTTACTTTTATATTTTTTTATGTTATTGTTCTTAAAAATAATAGGTTAAAATTTATAGTATTATATCATTACTTTGATGAGACAATAATTTAAAAGAAAAGTTAGAAAAAGGTCTTACTTAGGAGTTGCCAAAATAAAAAATAAAAAAAAAATTAGAGCATAAATTTTGGATAGAGATTGTAGAATAATACAAGAATTGTACAAAAATTCTTCCATCCTATTTTTGTGGCTCTATTTTATTGATATGAAATTTTAGGTCAGAATTAAAATTGTAGAAGTTTTATAAATTTTAATATTATCGTGCTTAAAAATAACAATATCAACTATCACTCAATTAATCTTAACATAGAAATTAAAGCGGTGCTAATCAACTGTCTCTACTCCGGATTAATTTAATAAAAAATAATATTTTTAATTTAGAATTAAACAAACACCGTATATTGAGGGGAAGTTAAAAATATAGGTGAAAGCGCAAATGGGGGTTGCATTTTCGGATAAAAACGCAACCTCCATTTGCGCTTTCAAATATTTAATTTGTTTTTAAATTTTTTTTTTTGAAAGCGCAAGTTAGGATTGCGCTTTTTGGATGAAAACGCAATCCCGACTTACGCGTTCAAACAAAAAAAATTTTTTAAAGGAATTTTTGAAAGCACAAGGTAGAATTGTGCCTTCAAAATATATATATATTTTTAAATATTAAGAATACTTTTATATATATATATATATCTTTGCTTTATATATATATAATTAATATATAAATTTGTGGGGAGTGAAGAAACGGGGAGTGGGATGTAGTTAAGGATGATTGATATTCAATACAAATGCAAATGAGAAAATTAAAATATTTATACATATATTTAGATAAATATATATAAATATAATTATATATATACATATATTTAGATAAATATTTTTTATTATAATAATAAATAACATAAATTTATATTGTTTAATTTTTTTTTACTTAAGCTATAATATGTATGTAAATATTTTAATAAAGATAATAACAATACTATTTTTGCTTCATAATCACATAATTGATTTTTTTGAATAATAATTACAGTATTGAATTTAAAAGTTTTGAAAAATACAAGAACAAAAAAAATACTAAAAATAACCACCAGTGCCACACGTACGTCGGTGGCGTTGTCATCTATCTCGACGTCCACCCTGAGAAGCAGCAGTATCATGTGATTGATTTGGGGTCGGATCATCAACATATGTACTATAATTTAGATTAAAACTCGATCGACCTGACAAAGTTGTGGAGCTCGACTCTCCACGATCATGATAATCGCTGTCTAGAAGTGGAAATGCAATAAGCGAGATAATAAAATCTCCACGTTCAGAATTGTGTCTTAGATGCTGCTGAACAAATAGTGTCTGCGTCATGTCTAAATCTAAACTGAGTAGTATAGAGAATGACATCGTAGATGGTGACATACCTCAATACGGAGTGAATGGGTCATCCGTGTGATACACGATGTGTCGAGGTGGATGGACCTGCCTCATCTGCTACACTAGACATAAGTGGATGAAGAATGTCGTAAGATGTAGAAGCATAGCTAATAAATGCACCCCGTGTCGAGATAGAGGTACCCACATCATCTACTACTCTAGTATGCCTCATTATCCTCCTAGCTGTGTTTTGTGGTGATAGCATTGGTATATTTACTGCATCTTGTTGTCTACGAAATAGGCGTCTGAGATCATCAGTGGCGTGTATAGCTTCACTCCTCAACTGCATAAGTGAAGCTATATCTTACTCGTTCGTGCCATCAGCACTAAGTCTAATCCTCTCAATCGCCATACTCTAAAATACGTGTAAAAAAGGAATAATATTAAAGAATATCATAAATATGATGCATACACATTATAATTTTTTTTATTAATGAATGTCTTACCATAGCTTCCAAATCTGATATGTGTGAAGGCCTGTACCCCTACTCCATAGGCAAATAGGATGGTGATATCAGACGGCGTGTAATGTCATCGTACCAATCTATATAGCGAGGCTTAGTACTATGGAACCCAGTAATGAAAAGGTTGACGATAATAAACTGATGTCTATTTGCCTAATGCAACACATACTCCTGGTGATATCGAGTCCAATTCTCTCCACTGTGTCCCCTGCGGTCTACATCATGTAAAGTCTGCTCATGCGCTGGTATATCTGGTGGAATGTACTGTCGCATGCCAAACTGGTGCATGACCCGCTCTGGGTGATGGAACTCCATGATAGCGTAGTTGATCAATGGACAATGAAATATCCACAGTGGCGTATTACTCCTTGGACCCAACAGCATAATATCTGGTGAACTCATATCATATGGCTTCCATATAAACTACAATTATAAAATATATAAATTTGAATTATTTGTACATATATAAAAAGAAAAATTAAATCAAATTTAAATAAGTGCTTTAAATTCTACTCACCTCTCTATTAGTCATCCTATCTAGTATATCCCTAATAATCCTGACCAAATGACTCACTGTATGCGTGAAGCTGTAATACTACATCCACCTATATGTATATAAAAACAATCATAAAATAATAATTACAAAATAATAGTGAAAATAGAAACTTATTATCATTAGCGTTAATAAATGGGTCCATACCTTGCATCATATGGAGGAAGTGGAAATTCATAATCATTAGCGCCGATGAGTGGACCCATATTTACTCGCGAACGTAATCGTCTTGGCACCAACGTGGTAATGCGAGACCATGCCCATATCTACAAAAATATATATATTAATCAAATGAAAGTATCTCAACCACCTGATACTCACGTCTGACAACTCGTATTGAGTAATCTTTAACTAAAGCTTACAGATTTTTTTTGTCTTTAAATATTATACCATTTTCAAGTTTTCTAATACTAGAGTCATAAAAATTTCCTCTCTTTGGAATATCAATAGAATCCACAACTATTTTTGGGTAACATGTGGTGAAGAATGATATAGTACGATTAGAGTCATATTTATTTGTTGTTGAGGGCATTAAGGTATAAACTGGCACTTGATGTTGGGACGAGTTGCCCTCGTCATGTTGCTCATACATCTCTTCCAAATCATCAATTTCAATCCCATCACCATCATCATCATCATCATCATCACCATCATTATTACCATCATCTTCATTAGCAATTTCATCGGGTTCAGAATCAATATGTTCTTCAGCACCAAAATTGTCGACAAGTGGCTCGAACAATTCATCAGTGTATGCATTATACGGCTCTGTATTTGTACCTTCAAAATGCTTTTGACCAGAGCTTGAAGCACCTGCATTAAACTCATTGATGCCAACACTTGTCATACCTTGCGTCGTTGTAGTCATTTCAAACACACTATCATCTTTTAAAAATGATGCATACTGATAATATTCATTGATTGTTGGTATCTCAAGCATAATATTATGAACATTTTGTTCTGTCTCAACATAAAATTCTACAAATTGATTTTCTCTTCCTGGATCTAAGAAAAATTCCAATCCTTCGTTATCAGTTATTGATATTAGTTGTAACATATTACCGCAACAGTACTTACCAAATAATTTCAATAAGAACTGTTTATCATCAACGCTCGTAATTTGATACACTTTCAATAGTAATTCAGAAAATCTTGTTCTACGAGACATTCTCCTAACTCCAATTGCAGGACGATCACATGTCACTGAATTAGGATCTTGTATAATTTGACTACCAAAGTATACCAGAACATCGATGCTGTTTCTATTTTTCATAACTACATCAAAATAAGTATTAATATTTTAATTTTAAATAATAATTTCAAAGACATAATATTTAATTAAGATTATCATAGTTATGAGAAAAATTCCCTAAATAGTTCAATAATTTTTAACTCACATTTTTAAGTCAAATAACAAATATAAAATATAATATACAAAAAAAATATGCAAACATTAGCTTCTCCATATATAAAATATGTTATTAAAAATATAATTGCATATGTCATTATAAAAAATAATATTAATAACATTTCAATACAACAAAATTTATTTTTTCAATATAATAATACATCTACTTCACAATTATTACAATACAATATATACATTATAATTAAAATATGATACCGGTAAGTCACGCTTAAAATATGATATACGTCGTATTTTAATCTCTCATGTACTAACATGAACAAAAATATATAAATGTTAATTAGTCAATTTTTTTTAATTAAAAAAATTAAAAAAATAATAATAATATTACTTATCGAAAGAAAAGAAAATGGACGTAAAAAATGTAGGAGATGGGAGAATCCAAAAAATAAAAGAAAAAATGACGAAAAAAAAGTTGAGAGAGAAAGGCCGAGAGAGAGAGAGAAATGGGGGAAGTTGGGAGGAGGGGAAGAAATGGGGGAAATGGGAAGGGGGAGTGATAGGGGTGGGGGGGGGGAAGTGGGTAGAGAGGGGAGGGGAAAAAGAGAGGGGAATGAGGAGGGGAAGAACGGGAAGTAGTTAGTATTGAAGCGAAAGCGCAAGCTTAGGTTGCGCTTTCTCTCACATTGCAGGAAGCGCAACCTAGAGTTGCGCTTCCTGTTAGAATAAGGTGAAAGTACTTGTTAGAGTCGCGCTTTCATCTGGAAGTGCGACTCTCACACGCGCTTTCACGCATTTTCTTAACCCCTCACCCAATTACGATAAAATGTTAATTATTTTAAATTTGCTATTTGTAATTAAATTAATCCTCTACTCCAAGGTGTGCAACATAATATACAATACTTAATTAAATAAAATAGACTCAATAAATAAATGAAATAGTAACTAAACCATCTTTGACAGCACGCAGTAATGAGGTTGTAGCCTAACTAGGTGGTAGAAATATAACAGATCGCCTATTCAATTGTTAGTGTGCATTTTAGTGAACAATACAGTGTGTGCTAATTGAGAATTATCCTATTTGCCAATCATTTAAGTAATCCGCGAATAAATACATAAAATATTATATATCTTTATCTAGGATCAAAGTTATGTCTGTTGTCTTTTGGTCCAACATCCATTAGTTTTTTAATATAAAAACCAATTTGACAGGCCAAGCTTTGATTAAGTTCGTCGATCCAAGTTATAATTCTCTAGTGTGTGTTCTAAGGCCAAAGTGACCCGATTTGGTACTCAATATATTTTCTTAAAAATCTTCTAAATTAACGGCTGCTTGCCAAAGGATTTATTTTCCTTTTCAAGATCGTACAATCTTTCATGCCTAAAGCGTCTTCATTGTCTTTCTAAGTTAAATTGATTCATTTTTTTTTAAAAAGATCTTGCCTGAAACTTGTATTGAGCCTAGTTAGTTATATACGGAATGAAAAAAATTTGGTATTTAATACATACGAATATATTAAATTTTTTATAAAAAATTAAGGAGAAAAAATCAGTCAAAAAATCTTGAAATGGATAGTTGACGAATTGTAGACGTATAGGTAAAACACGAATATAAAAGATTTATTCAGGAGCAAAATATGAATTATTTTGATATTATTTTTATGTAAATTGTGTTTGTACTTATTTTCAAATCATACAAAAATTATTTTATTTGTATTCTTATACTATCTAACTTATACTATTTATTATATTCAATTATCATTTATAAATAACTTTTAAACAATTTTATATTATATTTTAATATTATAAATTTTTATTAAAATAAAATATTATTCATCAAGTACTATATACAGTAAACATAATACGCGTATTAAACGTATTACGACCAAAATATGGAGTATTTTTCGATAGTTTAGAATGTATACAAAAAATATAAATATTTTTTAAATATTCATATATACGCGTACATTACAATACAAGTTTAATACAAATTCTTAACTAATAGAATTTTGACTAATAAAGTTCTTAAGGAAGATGTTTGAAGATCACCTCAAAACGAGCTCCCTATATCAAAGCACACTTGCATTTCATGGTATTTAACCTAATTAAACTTATGATGATATTTTTTTGTTGTATTGTTTTACATCTATATCACAGAGGATTTTTTTATTGTAAATCTTGTTGTGTCTTCTATTGTATTATAATGATTATCTGTCATGTGTAATATTGTATCCATAAAATGTATATGTGGAACAATTAATGCAATATAATAGTGAATCAACACAATAAAAGATCATGTCCGCATCTATTTATACCTAATCTTGATGCAAGTAGAAAAAATTAAACTCATTTTGCTTCATCCGATAAATGATGTAAAATCAAAAGAAAATTCTTTAACACGAATATCTAACATAAATATAGGAATTTAAATTGAATTCAATATGAAGAAAATAAAGCCTAACAATTAACTAAAATAAGTTTAAAGAAAGTGCAGCATGTTATGAATATTAGTTAATGAATGTCCATTCATCTTAATTTCTCTTTAGTTGAAAGGTCTCATCCCCCATATTTTAAGGTGTTGATGGCCTAATCATACCTATTATTGAGAGGTCAAGTTGTGATCAAGACTTGAAGAAAAATACCACTTAAGAAGCATTTAGATTGTTGATCAAATTCCCTTTCGTATGTGATAGGTTTGGATGAAAGTTAGTAAAAAAAATGAAAGAGAATATACCTGACTCAACCAAGGCAAAATTTTGGTAAGTTTTCTTAAACTTACCTCAAGTAAATTGTGTTTAATTTTCATGGTATCAAAGTCAAATTGGTTGAATTCTTGATGTTTTTTTTTTGCTCTATTTCATGTGTTAATATGTCTCATTTCATTCCATTAATCATGAAGCCTGTTTATGAATGCTTGTAGGTCTTTAATGATAAATCATGATATGCTTCATAAATGCCATGATTTTTTAATGTAAGTATGCTTATATATGATACAAATGATCTGTAAACTTACATGGCAATTTACTTTGTGTACAATGAGAAAATACAAAGCCTAGTTGAAAATCGTATTTTGGTTTATGAAACTTATATGGTTAGATTCTACTTATTAAGGGCTTTCCAACTATATATTATCCAAAACAATTTGGCTTAAAATGAGTGAGATATAACCCTTCAAAGTTTCAATGGGACTTTAGAATTTCTGAAAAAAATTAAAAAAATAGAAAGACGATGAACAATGCTATTTTCCCAATCCCACTCTCACCATCGGTGTGTGTAAAACAAACACCATGTTAAGGTTCTCAAAACAAAAAAAACAAACACCACTATTAGATTTAGGAGATTAAAAAAATAGGGGATTAATCAATAAAAATTGCCGAAAAATCTGAGAAGATAGCTCATGTAGTTTACACACTGCCGCAGGTGAGTGGATTGTTGTGTAAAATAGCACCCTAGCTAAATATGCCCTCAACCTCCCCTTCGATGTGGTTGGGCGCATGCAGGCCCTTTACGGTGGCTGGTTTTTGCCAGAAAAATACCGTTACGCTCAAAATTTGATTTTTTTTATAAATTAAAATCAATTTTTCAATTGATTAAAATATTTTTCCTAATTTTTAATTTGTAAAAATTGGTAAAAATTACAGAAACATACTTTCTTGAGTGAGAAAATTTTGAATTTTTTATGTAAATTTTAGGAAATTATTTTTAGATATTAACTAATCAGTGAGAGTATTAGGACACCAATATATTTTTCTTTTAATTTATGGAGCACATAGAAAAATTATTTTTTTGTGATAAATCTATACAATTGAGCATATACTGAAATATTATGATTATAAGTGTCAAATACTTATACAATATGATCTAGGTATTAAGATTGGCTTTGTGACCAAATATAATATATTGTTTTCCATTTTTTGATTATTTGTGGTGGTTTTCATGCTTGTTGAGAATAATTTTTGCCGAGAAGCCGGAATGAACGACTATTAGCATATAATAATTTGAAAATTTTAGGAAGCCTCAAAGGAGATAATAGATTATATTTTTGAACATGTTTAGTGGTCTATAATAAAATATTTTTGTACCATAAAACTATGCATTCTAAATGATGGTAGAAATTTTGAAGGCATGATTCTATTGAAATTTTTGAAGGCATGATTATGTTATGATTTTATGCATTCAATATACTGGTACATGCTTATCTACTTATGAGAATAGCAATATAAGTTCTTGTATGTATCATACATATTAGATTATGTATTTAAGTGGGAGTTCTAAACTTGGAAGAATCTTAGTAATTCTCACCTATAACTTATGAAATTTTGTACTTGGAATTAAATTTGTGATAAGGAATATTTTGATATAGATGATGATTGAAATTATGTGATCTTTTGAATCTATGCATTATGGCGAATTGTCATAAATATAAATTTGCTAAGTACAAGTCATAAATATAAATTTGCTAAGTACAAAATTAAATATATAAATAGGCATACTTATGATATCTCTAAGATTAATGGACATGGCAACCAAATCTGATACATATATTTATTTATAAAACTGTATTTATTGATAATAATTATGACGCTAAGTGCCGGTAGGTTTGGTATACTTATCATTAAATTAAATACTCCAGAGAGCATCAACCAAGTCATGTAAGAATTAGTATGAATCATACTTTTGAAGATCAATAGGTTTATCAAAAGTGAAAAAAAAAGAGTACACTACTTATACTATTTTTTGTGAACTGTATGATTGATGGTCTCATATGCAATTGAGAAAATCTTACTATTGATCTATGGATGTAGCTAATAGAAATATATAGGTACAATTGTGAATCAAAATATTGAATAGTTGACGATACTTTAACGATTACAAGAAATACCTTGTGCATGAAAAATTATACATTTGAGGGTGATGCCAAACCATTTTTGAGCTAATAGTCAGTGAGCAATGTCTTATTTGATGAGTAATAATACAAGCTTAATTTGTCTTTTTTCTAATAAATGGGACCATTAGAAAGCTTGCTAAACTAATGGCATGTGCCTTGTGGCTGGTCTAGTTTTAAAGAGGGCTCCGGGCTTTTATTATAGACGAGATCAGAATAAAGGTAAGAATAGAAAGGAGATTGGAGATGAATATAAGAAGAACAAAGCTAACCACTGAATGAAGAGAAGTGATATAGGGTCAAAAGTGTTATAATAGTCATCTTGTTGGTTATTTTATTAGTGAACGCATTGAGTTGAACAGATAGCATGTAATCACGCTTCCATAAGTGTTCTTTACACATGAAGCACTATGTTACTAAATCTTATCCCATGCGGATGATAGATTTACAGCAACTAGAGTGAGAGAGGTGTTTGTGGAATTTCTTCAAGTTCACCTCGGTATAAGATGAATATAAGTAGAAGTTGAGTGAAATCAACTTAAGAACAGTTGACAGTTATAAGTTTGAGTTGGCAAGATGGCTAAACTTTATTATACAAAGTATTTAATGTATAATAATTAGTAGAACTTTATTTTTATAATTGTTCTTCTAAGATTACTTCTCTTTCTTTTATTTCAGTTGTGACTTGGTTATTTTAATTTAGTGAGATCCATGAAAACTCAAGTTAACTTGTTGATTTTCTTTAAAAAATATTTTTGGTTAACTGGAGTCAATATCAAATTAGAACACCTTCATGATCAATATTTCCATTCTATAAGAGTTGTGGACAAGTAGCTGATTTGTCCTAAACTACTTTAGATATTGAGATTGATTGTCTCTATACATAAAATTTACAAATAAGTTTGAAAGTTAGATCTTAGAGACAATAAATGTATATTTGGAAGATACACCAAATAGTCTAAGGGGTACACGTTCATAAGTGACCAAGAAGTTGGAATAGTGATTTACATTAGATCACAGAATATCATATTTCTGAAGAGTGATTTTCCTAAGAGAGGATCTTAAAATATTAAATTTTGCTTAAGTTAAAGTGATTCATATGGTGGCTATATGCCAGATAAATCACTTATGATGCAAAATAATTATTGCTTCCCAAGTTTAAGTGGGAATAATTATCATCCAAGCGATCAAATTTAAACCGAATCAGAACCTTGTGCAAGCATGTAATAATATCCAGAAGATGATATAGAGCCTAATATAGTGAGGCTTTATCTTGTCCTACAAATAGCAATTGAACTAAAACAATGAAAGAATAATATGCAACTATGAAATCTATTGATTTGTGTGGCAGTAATAACTCTTGTGGAAAATTGCTGGAGAGGAGATTATTAGCCTTTGTGCTAGTAATTACTTTCATAACGAAGCTACAACCAAAATATGGCATTTGAGTTGTCGCACTTTTTAAATATTTGAGTTGTAGAGTTGTTATAAGTTATAACTTTTAGCACAATTATAAATGTTGGGTTCCACAAAATCAAACCAAGTTTGGGTTTTGGTTAAATTTTGGAACAAGGCTATTGGGAACTAATGTATTCTCAAAATCTAGCCAAAAGCTAATATGGTTATTACAAGGTGTAAAGTTTACCTAGTGGTGAAAATGTTATTCTTTTTGAAGACAAACTTTTTCATTGATGGTGATATACACTCTATAATATTTTCTTGGTTATTATGGGTATCTGAAATCCTAAATTACATTAAATAGACTAAAGAGTGAATTCTCAATAGAGAATTAGATGTTTTTTCCATAGAGAATTAAGTAAAGAAACTTATGTGGAATGCTTAGAAGATTCCATAGTAGAAGGCCACAAAAATAAAGTTTGTGAACTTACAATCTTTATGGCCTGAGGCAGTCTCCTAGAGAATGGTACATGAGATCTCATAAAGCGGTGATCTCATCCATTTTCATGATAGTAGATGAAGACCATTATCGTTTTTGCAAAAACAAAAAAAAAAGTTTATTAAGAGGTTTGTGATTTTATTTCTTTATTGATGATATCAGATTAATAAGGAAGATAAGAAGTATGTATAAGCCATTAAGATATGACTATCCTTTAATTTATGAGTTAAAAGACATGATGAGCAAAACAGTGTACTTTGTGTTAAAAATCCATGTACATCACTTCAAAAGGTATCTTTCTTATTGCTAGAGCCATATTTGTAGAATTCTAGAAATATTTATAATGGAGAGTTTTAAGCTTATAAATACTTCTATGTTATGAAGTTTCAACCTTGAAATGTGTCCAAAAACTCTAAATAGAAATGTCTAGACCACTCTATTTCAATTATTATTGTTTGGAGCTTGATGTGCAATAAGGCTTATAGTTGCTCCAAATATCTATCAAGCCATGGGTCAGAAAGTATCAATCAAATCCTAATGAGTGATAATAGATATTAATGATGAACATGTTTGGACACTTTATGAGTACTACATATTTTTTCCTTTGGTATGAGGAAAGTTTTCTTTGTGAATGAGAGAATTCAAATATGTTGATTAAAGAGGTGATTTGGATGAGTGTAAATACATATCCTAGTGTGGTTTCTTATTTGGCAAAGATGTTAGCACTTGGAGGGCTAATAAGCAAATATTTGTAACACTATGTATTTAAGTATAACTTGTGGCACGTATATCTGCAGTATAATTGCTTGGTTAAGAGTTTTTGAGTCATTTGGGAGTAATAACCATTTATGTGGGAGCTATATAATATGTATATATAAATAGTCATCCATTACTTATAATACTTGAGATCACAATGCATTTAAACCAAACACAAACATAGTGATTTTTTGAGAGATATTAGCCTCAACCTAGAGATGTAATTGCAGGCTATGTCAAATCTCTAGAATTGCATAGAATACAATCTCTTTGAACTTTAAAATGTTCATAGAGTTAAGCCCATATGTTTAAGATATTAGACTATTGTGTATGTGTACATATTTATGATGATATATATTCAATATTTAAGTATGTCAGACAAGTAGAGATTAACTATCTCACACGAGCAATCATCTCCGATGTTAAGTAGCATACAGAGATGAGACATTTATGATTTTATTTGGTACAAAATCATAAAGAAAATGCCACCTTGATGAATGATCAATATGAGATTACCTTTGTGAATTTGAGTAATCAAAATGGTTTTCCACTATCCATTAAACTTATCATATGACTAGATGTAAGTTTTCGTGGTATTAGTGATTTTTTGAGGACAAAAGAGAAGAAAACTCAGGTTAAGTATTGGGGTACATTTGGACCAAGATCCGTATGGTGCATTAATTTGAAAAGATGACATACACTTCTAATAAACAGAAAGCACCATAGCACGTGTTTCATACCACGTTCGCCGAAATGACCATTGGATAATAAGTGAAAAGATTGTTGCTTCCTCATTATGTGAGACCCAGAGGTTTGTATAACCTCATTGTATACCCTTCAGAATGAAAGTGGAAGTTTAGTAAAACTCTTCATGAATTCAATTATAGAAAATCCAATTCTCTATTAGATAATTAATGAACTCACCATCTCGGCTTATTTCTTTGCTTCTTATCCAAATTCTTTGAACTCTTCAAAGGACCTAGACTAATGAAGTAAGAAAAGTTCGCTTGTGCACTAACACTTAGTAGACTGCATCCATCCATTTGGATCATTCCAAAGGAGTGGCTTGCTCCATTTGCCCTACAAATAGTGATTTGATCATTTTTTCCTTGAGACAAGATTCATAAGTCAATATCTCATGCAAGTCAAGAGGTCAAGCAAATGTGTCATCTTGTGAATTCTTTATTTAGAAACATGACCTAATCTAGCGTACACAAGTATGCACCATTTTAATTATGTAATTCTAATGTTCTTTGATGCATATGTAGCCTATAATTTGAGATTGTATAGACTATTTGTCAAGTACCGACTTAAATTAAGAACCATGGAACATTTCCACCTTTTGATTTTTCAATCAAAATTTCTTAATAGTGTTTAGTACTAAAGACAAATAGCTAATACTGCCCTAATTTTGTCTAGAGCTAAGTGGATCGTTCCTATAGCCAATGAAGTAATACTTTACTTTATTTCCAAGCTTAAGGATCATCCTACCTCCTAGTCCCTTTCTTCTTGTCATCCTCTACAATACTTTTTAGAGATGAGATCATATCCAATATCAAATATATTGGGTTTGCAAAATTGAGGGACTTTATGTAGTGAAAATTTAAAAAGTTTAAAAGTGAACATGCTTAATGATTATACATTAAGTCCAAAATTTGATGCGATTGATTGGTTATACCCGAATATTATGTTTTATCAGAAATAAAAGAGAATCGCTAATATACATTTAAATTCACTCCAACCAATAAAGATTTAAATTGTGGCTTTAGTTAGAAATTGATTCACTATAGAAATCCAAGCGTTTTCCCTCTGACAGTATTCGCATAACGAGCAGGATCATAGTTTCGATACTTTGCTAGAAATTATCAAAACCTTTATTTCTAACTAAAATTTTGGGGTGCAAATTAATTCCAATATCATATTATGATAGAAGAATTAATCTGAATATCAATGCGTTTAGAATCAATTGATAGAAATGGAAAAAGTCAAGAAAAATATGGAAGAAGAAAATAACTTTTTGCACTTGAGAGGGGCTGATTTTTTCCAGCATTTTTCTTTTATTTTCAGCCCCTATGGTGTTGTATTTATACATCACCAAGTCTTGACCCAATCCCATTAGGTCTCTAAGACATTCCATATTTATCTCTTATTTAATTCTATCCAAGCATGTCATGATTCAGTTTTCGATTAAGACTCAATGTCTTAATTACTTTCCATTCAAGACAAGGTGCTTCTAATTCCTAATTGAAGACCACCATGGGCCTCTCCTATGAGCCTATTAATCATTAGGCTTTCCAATTAATTAAGCCCAATCAAATTGGTTCTAGTGGACCACCTAAGTAAATAGGCCCAATATAAATATTTCTATTATTTATATTAGTTAAATTAATTTAACTCTTAAATTAATTTAAAGTCTATCAATTATTTAATTCAATCATTTAATTAATTACTCCAAAAAACTTAATTAGGTCTAATTAAATAATTTTATTAATTAATTGGTTGAATTAATTTAATTATTTAGTTAACTCTATCTCGAAGTTAATTAATATCTATTAATTAACTTGATCAAACTCCTTGGATTTTATTTTAGATAGAAGTGATCCATCTCATTTTGTGTGTGACCCATTAGGTTGACAAATAACCTAGTTGTGAGCTTGCAACTATTGCAACTTAATGAATATACAAAATATATTTTGATTAATTAATCCAATTAATTAATCCATCTTGGAATTAATCCCCTAATTCCTAGAACCTCACAAGTCAAGGAAAATACCTACTATTGCATCTTGACTACCTTGTCTTAGCGGAAATAGTAGGCGATCATATTTTTGTTTCGAGTACTATGTATGTCTGGTCCTTTCGTCAATTAACCTCCCAATCAAGTTTAGGACAATTGAAACCTTCTTTAACTTAATAGCTATGATTTCATTTCTATTCACATCAAAAAATTCCTATCTAATATTCATCCCACTTTGGCCAGAGTCTTTTTAGGTTAAGGAGCATGAAATGCACAAGAGATTCACTTATTCTACCAGATAGGTGATGAATTCTTTATTGACCACTCATTAACCTCTATACATGAAGAGCAGATATCCAATCAAAACCCTTCATAATTGTCATGTAATCGAAAAATACATCAAAGCATTTGATGTCGAGCACCAAGATACCATGGTGCTTTAAGTTACAGGGCTAATTCATGCACTATCATAATTGGAGAATTCTCATTTGATGACAACAGTTCCAATTGAGAAATCCACAGGCCTATTTGGTGTACTCATTTCCCAATGAGCACCTGCACATGTGCAGTAGCATCCCTAGGCCAATGCATATAGAACAAGATATCATACTTTTGAGTCTGTATCATGTGCTCAAATCTTTATGGGCTTATCAATATCCTATCTGAATGAGTCCATGACTCGAAACTAATTTAAAACCAAAGCCATAGAGGCATATTCTATGATCACCATTATATGTAATTAACTAATTGTAATTAATGATAAAGAAAATACCAATTTTATAAATATATTTTAAATAAAATTATTTTAATATTAGTATACAAGTGGCCACTAATTAACTTGTTTGACACTACTCTAGCAATCTTCAACTTACCTAAGAGTCAATTAACAATGCAACTAAAGCCCATTTTCTCAAGATGTCCTTCAAATACTTTCTATAGTAAGGGCTGTTGGAGCAGCACCCAGTGCGCTAATTAAATTGGGCATCTATTATACTCTTGTATTTGTAAAATGATATTTTTCACATCATATTAATAAAATGGACAATCTTTTTTATCTTTAATTATTTTTGTTAATTAGATAAAGTTCCTAAACCTAATTTACCTATAGGGCATGGTCGTATATTTGATGACGACTATGGAATATGCCCCTAAGGCTTTGGTCTTAAATTAGTTTTGAGTCAAGGGCTTTTTGAGACGGGACATCGAATAGCCTAATAGATTTGTGCATACGATCCATGCTCTCATGAGAAGGATGTCTCGCTCCATGAACATTGACATAGTGACACTATTGTATGTATGCAGGTGCTTGTTAGAGAATAAGTACACTAAACAGGCCCGCTGGAAATTCATAGTTGGAGATACTGTCTGTTGAAATAAGAATTCTCATATTATGATAATACATGATTAGTCCCTAGACTTGAAGTATCATAGTAGTCTCACGTTATACTTCATCTTGATGTATTTTCTGATTGCCTGACAATTACAAAGGGGATAAATTGGACTTTGCATTAGCATATACGAAGGTTAATGAGTAGCCAATAAAGGATCCGTCACTTGTCTGATAGAACAAGTGAATCTCTTATGTTTTCATAGTTTATGATTCAAAAGTCTTTGGCCAAGGCGGGATGAATGTTGGACGGGATTTTCTAATGATTCATCATGAGTCATTGAAACTTGAAATAAAATCATAGTTATTATGTCATTTAGGGTTTTGATATATAATCCATAACCTAGACTTGATTAGGATATTAGTTGATAAAATGACCTTACGTGTATGGTACTCCTAATTGAAATATGTTCACTCGTGATTTTACCTAAAACTAGGTAGTCATGATATAATTATTAGATGTTTCCCATGACTTGTGAGGTCTTTCAAATTAAGGAGTTAATTCCAAGTGGATTAACTAATTGAAATAATTGTTATTCATAAGTTGTAAATATTACAAGCCTACTGTTAGTTTACTTGCGAACCTAAAGGGTCACACATAATTTGGGATGGAACATCACTAACTTAAAAATTGATCTAAGGGGTTAGATCCAATTAATTAATGGAGATTAATTAATTTGGACTTAAATTAATTCAAAGAGTTGAAGTAATTATTCAATTAAATAATTAAATTATTTAGTGGACCTAATAAGATTAGAAAACCTAATTGGAGTAGAGCAAATATTTGATTGAATCAATTAATTGTGTAGTCATAAATTATTAAATTAATTTACTTAATTAAATAATTAGATTATTTGATTGGACTTAATTTGATTAAGTGGACTGGATGGAATTAATTAATTAAATTTGGATTTAATTAAATAATTGGATTATTTGGTGGATTTAATTAAGAGTCCAAACCCAATTAAAATGGCCCATTTGCTGAGGTCCACAAGAGTTATTGGAAGAAGGTGGAGTCATAAAAATGTGATATTCTTAAAAATATCTAATTAGATTACATAAAATATCTTCATGTATCTTTGGAAGATATAATAAATAGAGTTGGAGATTTTTTGACAGGTTTTGTGATCAACCAAAAATCATACGACCAATAAAACAAGAGGCTGAAAATTCCAAGAGTCTACCAAGAGTGGGACTTTTAGAATTTTGGGCCCCTAGTATAAAACAAGAGGGCTGAAAATTTGAGAGGTGTGACACTCTCTTTAAATTTTCAGCCATCACTCCAAGAAAGAGAAAATAGTTTTATCTTATCTATTTTTTCTCTTCCAACATAAAAGAATTCCATTCTTTTATAAAAAGTATTTAATTCTTTTATTTAGTTGATATTAAGAATTAATACTTACTATACACATTCCAAAAACTAAGTTAGTAAAGGAATCATAATTACTAGAAAAATTCTGATTTCGTGTTCTTGCTTTTGAAGGGATATGCTTAGATCTATGTGAATCGAAATTTAGAAAGGGGCTAGCAATTAATTACTTCAAACCCTACAACAATTAGAGTGCATTGAAAGGTATAAATTGATTTTCTATTTTATGAATAAAAACTAACTGGATTGCAAAATTGATAAAATCACATCGAACCTAGGTGTTGCTATAATTGTCCTAGTATGAATTGGTTAAAATTTTTAGTTTTCTCCTGCACACACCATGTGGTTAAGTGAAACCAATAGTGGTATCAGAACCACAATTTATATAATTCCAATTGGGATGTGGTTTATGCCTATTGAATTTAACTATTAAATTTTGTTTATAAATTTTATTTTTGATTGGGATAAAATAATTTTGTAATTTTATTTAATTGTTAAATTGAAGATACGATGCCAAAACGATGAACAACATGTTTAAAACTGTCGCCGTCGTCTAAGGAAAGGAGCTGCCACTAGATGTGCGTATGCACAGGCTACTGCCCACTGACAACACCCAATCGGGCACGATGGGTGACTGCTGGGCAGGATGCACGTATGACATACTGACTGGGCATGCGCGAGAGTGCACACATCGTGCTGGCACCGCATGTTGGGCGCGAACATCGCATGCTGGCTGCACGCGCGGGTTGCACGCTAGGGCGCTGTTCGCATATGCTGGGCATGGCGTGGGATCGGGCAATGTGTGTGCTAATTGGACCCTAGTATCATCATGGGTTAGCCTTCTTCCCCATCGTGATGGGTTGTAAAATTTAATTTTTCAATTTTTTTTTATGAAAAATCATGATTTTATCCCAAATCATGAAATTAATTATAAATGGATGGTAAATTTACATACTTTAATAAATTCATGAGATCTATTTATGGACACATATGGGATGATCATGGAGCTATTTAACCAATATGATTGTATTTTTATATTTTTTGGATTTTAAAATGGGGCCTGCGAGTCTCTTATTCTTTCATTATATGTACTTTATATTTTTGAAATAAGAGTAGTATAGGGTGAGGTTTTACCTTTTGTTTTTGGTGGAGAAGAATAAAGATGAAGACGGAGAAACAAGAGAAGACCCATGAATGTATGGGATATATTCATTTAATAGAAATAGTTTCAGCTCCATTTTATCACCCTTAGATTGAACTAGATTTGTTTTTGGCTTAAATTGATTGCATATGATTGGCCTATGACCATCCAGTTATATATGTAATAGATGCATGCGTAGGGTTTATTTAATGCTTTCAATGATATGCTTGCTATCTATTAAATCCAAACACATTAAATAAACTAAGATAAAATTGATGAGGTCTTGGTTTGAATTAAAATCAAGCAAAGGAATTTTTGAAATCTCAATTTCGAGCAAATATGGATAAAATTGAATTGCCACCTCACTTAATCATTAGCTATGAGTTGTGGAATGATTTTGTGGTGAAAAACTGTGATCACTACTAAGCATGGCGATGGCCATGGGATGAACTCATCTTTATATTGGCCATGAGTCGTGGAATGTTTTGATATTCTATCTACATAGAGTTTGATGGGTCTTGCTTGACACTTAGTACTATATAGGCTTATAAAATTAGGGTATATGTGAATAAGTAAGGCAAAACATATTGAGGATTGTATGGAGATACATTGTTAAAAGTTAACTACCTATCAATATGTTTATGAGCTCATAAAATTGGGGCATGCGATATATTAATTAGACTTCAAGCCCACTAGAAAATATGATTTCCCAAAAATTATGAGTAGAAAATGACATTAGAGAATTCAGAAAGCAAAAGCAGTGAAATGAGGACAAAAGTCTCTTTTTATAGAAGACAGACTGAAGATGAGAGGTCTCGATCCAAGCTTGGAAAATGATGTTTATTTATTAGCTCAGGCATACAGACACGTGGAGGGGTAAATCTTCCCCAACAATTAAAAAGACGGCTATTAAAAAGTTATCACAATGAGAAGTGAGAACTCAAGTAGCTCTAATAGGCATGAAATTAAAAAAAGAATGAGAATTTAGATATTGTGTCTTCTAGAATTTTTCTTAAGCCAAAATGGGAGAGATTGATTGGAAGACTACAGCATTAGCTCAGCCACAGATTGTGATTACTCTACTTGATCTAGCTATACGAGTTCATCCAAAGTAGAGGGGACTAGATGATGTGCCCTAGATTTGGCTTAGCTAATGTTGGGCTCATCCAGTCTGGGTCTATAAATGATGGTTGATTTTATGGTCCTTTTTAGTCCCAAACACATTAGAGGGTTGTGTTTCCCTCTACGGCTCTATTAAGCTCAACCGATCTGAGGTTGGTCCTACTATGCCTTAGTTCTTATTGGCCTAAGCCCAGGGTTAAGTTATTTCACTTGATCTTGTGAATCGATCAGCTGAGATGAGGTAATGGTTCTACTTTTCATAGGATGGCCCATTTGAGTAAGTTGTTTGGATTAATCTAAGCTAATTAGTCCAGTTCAAGCCTGGTGTAAATAGACTCCTACTCTATTTATACTTAGTTTTGGATAAGAAAAGGGAATCCTACCTTATCTAGGTTCCTTAATTCGTAGGAGCTTTTCAGAGCACATCAGCTATGATACCGATAGGAAAAAAGTTAATATAGGTGTAGCGAAAGCAATTATCATCATTGAATTGCCCATTTATCCTTATACGGTATGAGTCATTGTTTACTTCATGAATTTAGGTTGAATTTACTAAAAATCTTACTTAAATCTATGTTTATTATATGAGTTGCAAGCCTAATATTAATATTAGGCCCATGATAAATCTCAACTTTTTTAGGATAAGCAATCACATAAAACAGGTGTGATGGAGGATGAGGTAATGGACGCTACCATCAAAATGTCTGAAAAACTCATTAAATTTTATTGAAATTCCAGATTAGCCCTTTAAAATAATTGGCAAATCTTCACTAATCACTTTTTATTGTTTTTTCCAAATCTTACGAGAGTTAACCCTTTATCCCCTCAAACCATCATAGATAAATCTATGATTAATCTAAAAACCTATGTAAGTAAAAAACTTAGTCTTCCCATTTCGCCCTTCATCCCAAAATCTATGAGAATCAGATCGCGACAACAACAATAGCAGCGTTATGATAGGGGCTAGCGTGGTAGAGGAAGATAACATAATTGATGTGATCAAACTTAGAATGTTATCAAACTTTGGATCTCCTTGAGTCTCAAGAGATATTTCCATGTGGTTTTTCTCCTTACCTAGAGTAAGTGCTAGGTGGGGTCATGTCTACAACACAAACAAATGATTAGGGGTACTAGGTGCTATAACTTTAAGGTTGCAAACTCAAGTATAGATTGTGTCAAGTAATAAATTTTTCCAGAGTCTGAGGTCAACTCATAAGAAAGTTGTTTGAAGTTTTCAGGTTTATATTGCTTTAAAGATGAGCTAAATGTGGTTCAGATTATAAAATTTTTTTTTGCTATAACTAAGAAATCAAAGTAATAAAAGTACTAAGGATTAAGATCCGCTCTTGAGTTTTGGATAGAAGAATGATTATTTATTCTTTTTACCTCCTTTAAATGCCAATAGGAATATATATAATGAAGGTTCCAATAGGAATATGTTATTAAATAGCTCATACATTAAGGTAATCATGATATTGTCTTACTGTTTGTAAACTATCTCTTAACACCAATACATGTTTATAGGATCAAGTATTTATGCACATCTTTGTCTACAACAAATAAAGGTTTCACATTAGCAGTTGGTGGAGTAGAACTATACAATATACTAAATGAACCCAATTATTTGTTGTGACATTGGTGATATATAAATTAAAAATCACCACTAAATAAGAAGGATTTCAATCAAAAATTAAAATAATAATACAACACACATGAATATTATACACCTTTATAACCGTTCCTCTTCCTCCATCAAGATGTCCATCCTTTTTAGATCCAATTTTTTTCACATATTTTTCTCGATGAAATCAGCTAATTTTGAAAAAATGATCAACATTCAAGTTATGTCTTTATCTGTTAGCTTCATTTACCAACTTGAATTAACTAATTCCAACCACTAAGGAGAAAGTTATGCTTGATTTAAGGATATATATCGGCATAGATAGATCATTTTAAATACACACACTTGAATGAATTTTCTGCTATAATCAAGGTTGAATTGGGCTAGGCTTCCAACAGGAAAATTGTAGTTCTATGTCTTCAGTTTCAAATGCATCAATATTAGGTCGATAGGTATTTTGAATATAGAGTTATGCTGAAAATATGAAAATTGCACAAGTGTAGAAACATGCTTATTTTAAATTTAATGCAAGCCCTACAATCACTTGCAATGTCCAAGTGATTTCTTGCATATATTTTGATCTACACATGATGGACTTAGGAAAAAATTAATTATGATGCTTCTTTGATCCAATAAAATATTATCTCTCAACTTGCTCACGAACTATATTGTCTTTTTTGATTTTATTTTAGCTCTTTTTTAATCTCTTTTTATTCATTGATTCTCTAGCATAAAATATTAATAAAACTATAATATTAACGAGAATAAAACAAGGAAAGTATGAAAGATTTTATACAAAAATATGTCAAAATATGTACTTATCAAATTCCCCCACATTTAACTCTTTGCTCATCCTCGAACAAGTCTAAAACAAACCTAAACTAATCCACTTTTGTAAAAAATCATGATTGCGTTTAGCATATGCATCAAGCCTTTAAACCTCTAGGTAGCCCATAGAGGATGAGTTATAGTCTCGTTAGGGTTTTCAACTGTGGTACCTACAAATACCTATGTAACTAACTTTCAACCATTATTCTCCGAAAGCAACAAAGTAACACGGAAATAAAATCAAACAAGTGTTGAATCTAACTTTTAATCATTCAAAAGTTAATATATTTCCACAATAAGCATACTCAAGTGTGTGTGCGTGAATAGTTAATATCAATAGTGATGAAACCGTGCAATGCTTCAAATAAGTGAAATCACATAGAACCTCACAAAAATCATCATCTAATCTCTAATGGAAGATTTAAACATCACAAACTCTTCATTTGGTACAAATCTCCACTATACGAAGGCACCACACAAAACCAAAAGGCCTTCAACAAAGATTGTAATGGGGGCCAAAGGGTAGTGATGTGGCTAAGAAACAAAAAGATAAGATGCAACAAAATTTTTAAAAATTTCATGGGATTAGAGACATAAAGTTTATCAATGAAGAATTCTCATGCTCCACGAATTTCAACACCAGGGTCTATTGTTATTGAATTGGACCCTTATTTATCATTCTTATTGATTTTACAATATCTCATTTTTAGTTTCAACTTATAATATTTTTAACACTTTGTAATTTTTTTTTTATTTTAATTTTTTTATGAGAAACACCCCTTCTATTCCAACCCAATTTTATTTTGCAAAATCACATTGTCAATGAAATGTCTCTTAGCTCCAAATTATTTTTAGAACAAGGGCAGGATAATAGTATATTTAGGCTAGGTAAGAAAATATGGTTATCACACAAAAAGGCTTATTTATTGAAAGAGGGGTGTTTTCTTGGAACATCACATGGAGAACAAGTTGATTTGATCATGGTGCTAAAAATCCTAATGCCTTAATCATTTTTCAAGTGGTGCTCAATCAATCGTTCACCTCAACAGACCAAAAGAAAAACATCTAACACTCAATCCCTATATATCAAAAATCCAAATGATGAATAAAGCGAGGGCATAAAAATTTTATATTTTGACATGCTTATCTCCACACTGAATAACATAACTATTTGAGCAAAAAGATTTGAGTATAATTATTACAAAAATATATTAACCAAAGAATAACATAAAAGTCTAAAACAACACCTATTATGAATCAAACTATATTATTCGTGCATAATTTTAATCATTGAAATTGGAAGAATATCTACAGCTAAAACAAAATTAACAATTCACAAATTTTTATTAAAAACTTTACAAACTTGTCATGTTATGCCAAAAAAAATATAGGAGTACGTCTCAAGAGTGTTAAAGTTGCCCTTTACTCTGTCACTTTTTTTCATAGTTTCAACGGATTCAAAAGAAAACACGCTTCAATTTTTTTTTTATTTTTTTTTAAAACTAGAAAAACACACATTGAACATACAAGTGTAGATTGTGTCAAATAATAAATTTCTCAAGAGTCCAAGGTTGATCCATAGGTAAGTTGTTTAAAAAGTTTTTGGATTTATATTTTTTCAAAAGATGGGGTGAATGTAGTTTAGATTATAAAGAAAAATTTATGCTATAACCAAGAAATCAAAGTAATAAAAGTATTCAGGATTAGGATCCGTTCTTGAGTTTTGGATAGATAAACGATTATTTATTCTTGTTACATCTTTTAAATGCCACTATTGAAATTCATACATAATGAAGGTTCCAATGGGAAGATATTATCAAATAGCTCATGCATTAAGGTAATTATGATATTATCTTGTTGTTTGTAAATTATCTCTTAAACACCAATACTTGTTTATGGGATCAAGTATTTATGTTCATTTTTGTCTACAACAAATTAAGGTTTTACGTTAGCAAGTGGTGGAGTAGAATTATACAATAAGCTAAATGAACCCAATTATTTATTGTGATATTAGTGGTACATAAATCAAGAATCACCACAAAACACAGAGGGTTTCAATAAAAAATTAAAATAATAATACAACACACCTGCACATTTTACACCTTTATAAATTTTCCTCTTCCTCCATCATGAGGTTCACCCTTTCTTATCAACTAAATAAAATTTAGAAAGACATAGTAAAAGTAGAAAAGACTAAAAATAGAAGAGAAACTAGAGAATATATTTCTATTACTAATAGAAAACTTGCATTAGCCTAAAGAAATATAACAATATTATTTTCCTCTCTAAGGATTTTTATATGTCTTCAATGACATCCAAGAGCCCTTATTTATAGTAGAATAGTATCTAAATTGGCATCTTCAAATTTACTTCTAATATGCTCTAAATTCACATGTCCTTTTTAGATTTAAATTTTTTTTCCTACTTTTCTCCATAAAATCAGCTGATTTTAAAACAGTGACCAACATAGAAATTGTGTCTTTATCTGTTAGCTTTATTTTTCAACTTGAATCACTTAATTCCAACCACTAGGGAGAAAGTTATGCTTAAATAGAAAATATGTTAGCATAAGAATGTTGAACATAGAGTTATGCCAAAAATATGAAAATTACACAAGTATATAATCATGCTTATTTTGAATTTACTACAGTCCCAACAATCACTTGCAAAGTTCAAGTGATTTCTTGCATATATTTTGATCTACACATGACGGATTTAGGCAAAAATGACCATTTTCTTCTTATTGTGATGCTTTTTTGATCCAATGAAATATTAACTCCCAACTTGCTCACGAAATGTGTTGTCTTCCTTGATTTCATTTTGCTTTTTTATTTATCTCTTTTTGTTCATTAATTCCCTAACAAAAAAATATTAATAAAACTATAATATTAACACGAATAAAATAAGAAAAATATAAAGGATTTGATACAAAATTATATAAAAATATGCACTTATCATCATGGGTTAGCCCAATGATACCCCTCCAATACTCAAGTCTGTAACAAAGTGAGAGAAAGTGAATGTCCAAATATAAAAGGGCTTACCTCAAAATAGTGGACAATGGATATGCTTATAGTGAATCTTGGAAGGCATAATCCAATGAGGTATGGTGCATGGACCATTAGAGTTTTGTGAGCCTATCTTGGGCCTTATGGAATTAGCCTTTAAGTCGCTATTGGGTTGTGGTCCATCATTGGGCTTGGGTCTCCTCTAGTGGGCTACTTGACTTAATTTTCCTTTATAAAGCTTATAACATATTTTAGGCCCATCATATTAGCCCCCCACTCCCAAATAGACTTTAGCATAGGGAAGGAGTTAGAGAGTAGATTTTTAGAAGGCTAAGACTTGCTTACATCTTCTTGTTCTATGGAGGGTTGCCTTGTAAAATTTTGCAAGTTTTGTTGAAGTGGAGTGATGAGGAGTGGAAATTCTTTGTCCTTTGAACTCATCAAACTCATTGCCAACAAGTTTTGTACTAGGTGAGCGACTTATATGAGAGTAAGGGGGCAACGCATTGCCATCAAGTTGACCTTGTACAGGTCGAGTGCATTTCACCTTTCGCACGTTAAGTGCACTTCACCTTGCACTCATTAAGTGACTTAGAAAATCTTCTCCCTTGTGTGTTCATTGCACTCGTTGAGAGACTTTAAAAATTTTCTTTCTTATGCACTCCTTGAGGGACTTAGAAAAGGGATTTAGAAAATTTTCTCCCTTTCGCGCTCTTTTCACTCATTGAGGGACTTAGAAAAGTTTCTCCATTATACACCACTTATGCTCTTTGAGGGACTTAGAAAATTTTCTCCCTTATGTGCTTTTAGCGCTTGTTGAGGAACGTAAAAAAAATCTCCTTGTTTGCTCCTGGAGGGACTTAGAAGATTTCTCCCTTGTGTGCTATTTGTGCTCCTAAAGGGATTGAGAAAATTTTCTCCCTTTCTTTAATTTTTGTCTCTCGATCTCTCTCCCTTGTCATTTTTGTTGGGAGAGGTGGTGGTAGTTGAGGTCCAAGTGTCCAACCCTATAGGAGGAAGTATGGGCGGCAGCGAGGGTCCCTGCTACTAGCATCGCATCGCTGCCATAAGCATGGATATCATGGCCGGTGGTAATGCTACAGGTCAAAATTTGCTCAAGTTGGGGGGTCACTTAGTGTATGCTGCGATGGCTACATCCTATGAGGGTGTGCCGCTGCAACCCTAAATTAAGCTATTGGCTCGACCTGACCTCACAGCTCAGGCCATGTCAGCAACTCTCCATGAAGGTCTCTGTTACCTCCAAATTAGGCCCTTGCCTCGACCTACCTTCATGGGTTGCTGGTCGAACTTGTAGCTTATTCAAAAATCCTTGCAAGTCTTCATAGGTATTTCTAGTCATTATTCTTAGAAACTTTGCTTTTTGCTCTGCATGTGTTGATGTTATACCTAGGTGAGACATTGCTTCTTTTGGGTGAAGCTGTGTTCAAGGGAGCTATTCCATAATCTATATTGTTTTAGATCTCAGAGTTGTATAATTTTTTATATTTCTGCCTTGAGAAAAATTGTTGAAGTCCCCAAAGTTAGGCTTCGTTAACTTTAAGGGGGTAGGTCTTTTGATTCTTGGGTAGAGAATGAACACAAAAGGTGCTACTTAGGAAGAAGTTTATGATCTCTAGAGCCAACTATTGTTTTCTTGACTTCAAGAGAGTTACGTCTACTTTTGAGGGTTGAGTCTCGTTTATAATGTCTACAACCTCAAGGAATAAGTTTTTGATTTTTGGAGCTAACCATTGTTTTCTCGGCATTGAGGGAGTCATTTCTACTTCCAAGGGTTGTCACTCATCGATAACCATGAGGGGAAAATATCCAACCCTTAAGAGGAATAAGGGCAGTGGTGAGGGGTTTTCTTCATTGATGTCTTATTGTGGTGTAGTCATGAGAGGCGGTAAAGATTCAAGTCGAGCCATTGGCTTGACCTAGAGGGTTTTTTTGTCCAGTTCAAGCTATTAGCTTGTCTAGGGGGTCTTCATGCTCAAGTTGAGCCTGATATGGTAGGTCTTCATTGAGGTTTTCTCCGGGTCAAGCCATTAGCTCGACTTAGGTTTCTGACATGGCAGGTCGAGAGTTAATGGCTCAACTTACCTATTGTTGTTGCTCTTTAGTCCATGTCTTGGCTCAGATACAACATATTTCATCGCTTTGGTTCTATCAAGTAGAGTTTTGATTTGAGGGGTAACCCTCGTCATCGTGTGTTATCCCTTAGTTCGCCCGAGTGAAGAGTACTTCCCTTGAGCGAAAGGTGCGTTGTCAGAAATGTTAGCACTAACAGAAGCATAAAACTAAATGCATAAACCATAATATACCCAAAAGTGAGCAAACATCTCAAACAAAAATGTTGTAAATAAAAAGAGACTAAGTTTAAAAACTCAACAACATAAGTCCATGAATAACTATAACATGAACACTAATAAAACAATCTTAGACTATCACGCAGGTCACGTATCGGCTCAGCGGGCTGTATCAACATATACCGCAGGTGCATCATTCACAACAGTGCCATCAATGCCGACTTCGGTATCAGAGGCTCAATAATATCCTCAATAATATGCTTGGACTCGCTCAATTTTGATGACATTCACAAATAATGTCATCGTAGATTAACATGGTGCACTCCATCGTGATGTCCTTAAGTATCATAAAGGCCTTAAACATCATGACGTTTTCCTCTTTAACACTAGCTATGAATGCCTCCAGAGCACAATTAAAATTTCTAGGAACAAAACCTTTACCACTAACATATGCGTAAACCTCTACTTGCAGACCCCCATTGCTGCCAAAAGAGTCATAAGATGACGACCTTTGATCGCCACTTGGGTGGGGGAGGAGGTGGCTTATTGCTACTCCATCTTGTCAACCAGCTACAGCAATGCATTCGCCCCAGACAATAATGACAAGTGAGACTATCCTTGCTAAGCAGCTAACACTAAGATAGCCTATCGCAACCCTATCTATCTCCATTCTGTTAGGCAGAGCGCTTAAAGACGAGTGAGAAATAAAGCAATATAAAATGCTAAGTATATCAATAAAGCTATCAGAGAGTGATAAATGCAAGCAATGCTAAAAGCTAAGCGCGTCGAGGATGTCATTAAAGAGGAATAAATATATACCAATGAGGAATAAACTCTTTGCATCTACAACACAACTACGTATTCATTATGTTTCTTACTTTATGAAGTACATGGTCAAGTATAACTTCTCAAGTTTGTGATTAAGGAAATTGGTATGAATTTTTATGTTTTTTTATAAAGGAATTTGGTATGACTTCAAATTTTGAATTAAGAAAGTCTATATGACTTCTAAAAGGAGGGGGTTGGTATGATCTCTAAAATGGAACTCGATATGATATCTCAAGTAAGGAAGTCGTTAGAAGTCAGTATGACTTCCCAAGTATGTTGTCTCAAGGGGATTTCTCTTGATTTCCCGGGGCTAAGCCTTTGTTAACCTCAAGGGGTATTGGGATATCGAAGACATAATTTACCTTTGACCTCAAGAGAAGTTGAACTGTGGGACTCTAGGGTCTAGTTAGCTAAGCCCATTAGTGACCTCAAAGGAATCTCGTCAAACTTTTGGGGTCATGGTGTCGCTTGACTCACAAGGGACTGAGTTAGATAGTCTCTTACAAGTGATTTGTAGTACCATGAGCAACTCTAAGCAGCTTCTTACAGGTTAATATTGCAGATGACTGCCAGGAGTTATTTTTAACTTCTTATGGGTAAGTACTTTGATGGCTTATCATGAGTGGGGCTTCTTACAGGCAGATGTTTTAATGTGGTACCATTAGTATGCTAGACACTTCTTAGAGGTACTTCTCTTGATTAACATTAATATTATATTGGTAAGATTAACTTGTTTTTTATGTTAATTCAGTAACTTTCAGTAGTAGGGAGTTTATCCAAGTCCAAACCTCTTTGTTGGCTACTAAGAAACTATTGGCAGAGTGTTGTACTTGCTTGCTCCTAGAACCTAAGGTCTTACTTGATAAGTAGGTGTTTAGGCTAAAAAAGCTTAGCGTTTTGGACATTCATAAGGGTTACTAAGGTGCGGGCTCCTAATGTAGCAAGGGTGCAAGCTCTTGAGGCAGCCAGACAGCAAGCTCCTTTGGTCGCAAGGGTGCAGCTTCTAGAGGCCGCGAGGGCAAGATCCTAAGGCCACGAGGGGGCGAGCTCTTGAGGCTTTGAGGGACGAACTCCTACAGTGACATTGGCGTGAGCTCCTTGAGGATAAAAGTGCAACCTCTTAAGTCCACATAAGCGCGAGCTTCTGAGGCCATGAAAGCGCGAGCTCTTGAGGCTTCAAGGGTGTGAACTCCTAATGGCGCGTGGGCGTGAGCTCCTAATGACATATGGGCAAGCTCCATGAGGATGCAATGGTGCGAGCATTGAGGAAGCAAAGGTGCGAGCTTCTGTCTTTGGAAAGCTTATTATCATCAAAGCAAGTCATCGCTCTTATCTCGCCCGTGCTAAGGCATCCTTTATCAATGCTGGGGGTCCTCTGGGGTATTCTACTTTCTATAACCCAATAAGCTCCCCTCGTCAAGCAGACAACGGATCATATCAACAATGAAAATATCGTAAAGGTTAATTCACTCTACTACCCTTAAGTTTGCCCTTTTTGGGGAGGTAAGGCATCGTGAATGCTGACTTCTCGAGCTCTAATGCAGTTAAACCTTGAAATGTGGTTAAACTTTGGATCTCATTGAATCTTTGAGAGATGTCTCCTCATGAATTTTCACCTCACCATAGAGAGAATGCTAGGTGGGGTCTTACCTGTGATACCAATAAATGGTTAGGGGTCCCTAAGCTGAGCCTGGGATACCCTTATTTGATGCTTAATTCAATAATAAAACGAGAGAAAATGAATACCAAATATAAAAAGTGTACATCAAAATGAGAAGGAATATGAGTATTTATAGTGAATGTCAGAGAGCATAATCCCGTGTGTTATGGTATATAGACAATTAAGACTTCGTAAGCTTGTGGGCTTGGACTATCCTTCTTACACCTCATCGACTTAGTCTTTGGGCCACTATTAGATTTTGGTCCATCATTAGGTTTGGGTCACCTCTAGTGTGCTGCTTGGACATAATTTGGGCTTATAGCATTTTTTTGGCCTATCAAAATAAAAAAAAAGGAGAAAAATATAGAAAGAAAAAGAAGAATTTTGAAGAAGAAAAATTTGGTCTTCACTCTTCACTCTTCACCTTCATCTCAAAATCAATGAAAATTGGCTTGCAGCATTAGCGGAGGAAGTGGTGGTGTGACAGGGCCAACTTGGTAGAGCAAAGAATAATATGTAAAAAAAAAGGAGAAAAATATAGAACAAAAAAATAAAAAATTTGAAGAAGAAAAATTTGGTCTTTACTCTTATCCTTCATCCCAAAATTTATGAGAATCGGCTTGCAGTGTTGGTGGTGGTTGATAAGTGCATATTTTGACATATTTTGACAAGTGTGGGGGAATTTGATAAGTGCATATTTTGACATATTTTTATATCAAATCCTTTATACTTTTCTTGCTTTATTCTTGTTAATATTCTTGTCTTATTAATGTTTTGTGTTAGGGAATAAATGGAAGCATGTTTTCAGACTTGTGCAATTTTTGTAATTTGAGCATAACTTCATGATCAAAAGCTCTATGAACCTGAAGCTTGTTTCATTTGAACAAGAGATAGAGGCACAACTTTTATGTTGGAGGCTCAGCCCAATTCAGTCTTGATGATAGCAGAAAATTCGTCCAAGTAATTACACAAAATGGATCACCAAAATTCAGATCAGAGTTCAGCCCAGTATTGACTTATTTTACCAATTCGGTTATATATCTTGAGCCCAAATTTATTTTGGTCTGAAATTCGGATATGTTATACCTAAGAGGTAAATAAACAAGTTTGCTGAAGACAAGATGGTGTGAAAATATGTCGAAATGGTAAAACCATAGGCTGCAAGTTGCTGCTGATGTTACAGGGCGGCTCTTGGATATGACTCGGTAATTTGACCATATCTCCTTCATCCGATCGCCAAATTTGACAAAAGATATATGAAAATATATCAGCGTTGAAAGATCTACAATTTTTATTCTTTACGTATCTTCAAACTCTGGCTGTATCTGATCGAAAAATGTAATTCAATTCAGTGGTTGAGAAATTTGTGTAACAACTTACCAACTCTTGGCAACTAGCATACCACTTGATTAACCCCTCCATTATTTGTTTGGCCTCTAGCTTACTCCAAATACTATAAATAGGCCATGTATTCAGCTTGTAAGAGGGGGGGGGGGGTAGAGGGTTTCTTTAGGCTAAGTTATCTAGTTTGTATGTTTTCTAGTATTGTAAGTTTTCTAGTAGTAATAGAAATGCATTCTCTAGTTTCTCTTATATTTTTAGTCTTTGTTACTTTTATTATGTCTTTCTAAATTTCATTTTGCTGAGGAAAAAGGGTGAATCTCTTGATGGAGGAAGAGAAATGGTTATAAGGGTAGAAATTGTTTAAGTATGTTGTATTATTATTATTTTTTATCTAAACCCTACTTATTTTTGTGGTGATTCTTGATTTATGTATCTCCAATGGCACAATAAATACTTGGGTTCATTTAGCTTATTGTACGGTTTTACCCCACCGACTGCTAATGTGAAACCTTGATTTGTTGTTGACGAAAGAGTATATAAATGCTTGATCCCATAAATAAGTGTTGGCGTTAAGAGATAATTTGCAATAGTAAGATAATATTATGATTACCTTATTGCATGAGTTACTTGATAATATCTTCCCATTGGAACCTTCATTATGTATGGATTCCAATTGTGGCAATTAATAGAGGTAAAAAGAATAAATAACCATTTATCTATCCAAAACTCAAGAGTGGATCCCTAATCCTCAATACTTTTATTACTTCGGTTTTTTTCTTTAGCTACATCACACATTAATTGTTCATATATTTTTTATTCACATAAACTCCATCTTTTTATAAATATAAACTTGAATTCTTCAAACAACTTCCCTGTGGATCGACCTCGAACTCACGAGAAATTTATTACATCACACATTAATTGTTCATATATTTTTTATTCACATAAACTCCATCTTTTTATAAATATAAACTTGAATTCTTCAAACAACTTCCCTGTGGATCGACCTCGGACTCACGAGAAATTTATTACTTACTACAACCTGCACTTGGGTTTGCAACCTTAAAGTTGTAGCAGTGGTTGGGGGGGGGGGGGCAAGCATGGTGGAGGGAAGAATCACAAATAAAGAAAGGAGAAAAATATAGAAAGAAAAAGAAGAAATTTAAAGAGAAAAGATGGAAAATGATGTGAAGAAAAAACTGTGGAACACAAGAGGAGACAGAAAGAAAAGAAAAAAGAAAAGTAAAGAAATGTGAAGAGAAAGAAAAAGGAACAAAAAACTAAAAGGAAATGAGAAACAAATTATGATAATGGATATTTTAGACAACACAATTTTAACCATATTATTCAATCATCTAATGTGTACATAAGAATTGATTAAACACTTGAGTCCTTTGCAGCTACAATCAGCAAAAGGACGACATATAGAAAGATTAACAAATACAAAAATTATATTAAAAAAGTAAGAAGTCAACTAGTACTAGTTATTGTCAACATTTCTCTATAAAAGTAAAAATATAAGGTATGATACAAAGATAGTTCATCCTCCAAAGAATAATGATAATAATGGTAAGATACATATGGGCCTATAACTAACTTGCCCTTCTTTCATCCTCAACGTTTTTTTGGTCTCAATTGTTGTTCCTTACGGCCTGCAATGCACTTTTCCCCCGAATAGTGCTACTCTGTTGGATCTTTATATAGTCTTTGTACGCAATGAGCTGGTAGTGGGTCTCTTCTCTTTCGTCAACGAGGGGGCTGGCAGGCCTAACAACGCTTGATAGTTCAGGCATGTCCAACGGCTACTGAAATTCTTGTCTTTTGGGCGTTCACCGTTGCTCGATGCTCCACACTCTTGTACTTTCCGTTGCTTAATATCTATATTGGTGGTATGGTATTGCACATTATTAGAGTTACTTTTGCTGGGAAATCAAATTCTAAACAGTATCATGTGCTAAAGTATTAAGTTGGAGTTCCACTAGTAATCGAATATATGATGCTATTTTTACATTTCGAAAAACGAAATTTAATAATTTATAGAATACCATAAAAATGACATGTTAAGGATTTATGTGCCTTGTCAAAGGTCCTAATAAAAGGAGGAATTAGGGATTCTTTCATATGAAAGAAAAATTATCAAGAAAATAAGATTATACCGTTTTTACCAATTACTTGGGTTAAGTACAAATGTTAGATTTGTATAGAAAAGATTGACTTCAGGTCCCAAGTAATGTAGGCTTATTAATCTACTCCTTTTTTCCTAAATTGAATGTTTTATTTCTTTTTTTGTAATGCCCTTAGATATCTTAATCTTCAAAAGATAATTTTCTTTCCAAAAGCACCATCTTACTTAATAATTATGTGATACTACAAATTTTCAACTACCATTAAAATTAGCTGTTGTAATGAGAGAGTTGAGGGTACATATAACTATATTAGTATTCCATTATACCGATGTGGATCTAAATCTCATAATTTGGCATAACAATTCATCACACTCCGAACCATCACACCCATACTTTCCTCTAGCTTGATGTAGCCCTAGGTGTACGATTACAATTGCGAGGGGTTGTTCATGGTGATGCTAGCATTGCATTATTCATCTGGTTATGTAGGTTAGGCTAGTGCAAAATCAAACTAGGGGACATGGGGCTGCATAGCGTGGTGGGTTATTATGTTCTTAATTGTAAGGTATAGACTTTGATCGCACATTGGTATTATGGGTACTAATATGGGTGACCTTGACTCTCTCATATCAATAACTAGGTTTTGGATTGGATTGTCCTAAGTTTGTATGGCATTAGAACAATTCTCAATTGCAAAAATTATTGTGGACATAATTATTTGCATGAGGCAACAATTGTCCTTGTGGCAGATGTGTGGGCTTGCAAGCCGCGGCCCAAACATGGTGTTTGGGCTACTCTGAATGCGTAAAAATTTAAGTTGCAGTATTACTATTAGTACAGTGGCAGTTCTCAACCTTACATATACTAACATCCAATAATCTCTAGTATATATTGTTAATGAGCCTTAGTTTAATTAAGTAAATATGAGTTCTTAAGATTTTACAAGCATGAGGTTTTCAATTCAAATTCCGTATAAATATAACATATATTTAATTTAATTTTACTTTCTTCCAATTTGGCGTGGTCTTAATATAATGATGCAGGTGATTTTATCTACCTAAAAAAAAAGGACTACACTTTCCAATGTTTGAATTTAGAAATAATAGATTTTTACTAACCTCCAAATAATCTCCAATGTTGACAAGGAAAGTGCCTGGTACATGCTGAACAGCAGTCCATGTTTCTTTGTGTTTGACTTGCAAGCCATTCACACCATTTTGCATCAAAATTGTGAGTGCACCGTGATCAGAGTGAGCTGCCAGTCCCAATGTTTTGTCTGGCTCAGGGCATGGTGGGTAGTAGTTAGCAGCAAGAATTTGAAAGCCATCACCCAGTGATTTTACTATGTACCCATCATCAAGTCCTAAACCTTCTGATATTGCACCTCCTATCTTCATTGCCAATTGCCATATTTGCTCCAAGTATTCCTTAGCTACATTTCTTCACGCAAAATTCAGTTCAATATTAGCGAAAGTGTTCTTTTTTTTTTTTTTTTTTTTTGTTTGGGTTCATTTATTTTATTATTATTATAGGTCGACGAAGGCTTGTGATTTGAATGTCCAATTTGTTGTGTTACATTGGCAAACATTCTAACCATTTGTCTACCTCCATCCCATAATGAATGCTCTTTTGCTATTATTGACCAAGTAAATTGACTATTTTACCATGTGCAATGATGAATGGTTTTGTTAATTTATTTCTAAAGTATATGAAAGCTAGTATTACATTACATATAAAGTAATAAGGTTTGAAAGTTTTATGTAATACCAAAATTGTTGAAAAAAATCTATACAATAACATGTTCAAAAATAAAAAATAAAAATATTCAAATGAATAAATAATTTGACTTCATACTATAACAAAATGAAGCATTTAGAGAGAACCAGCATTATTAAAACAGATAAGCAAAAAAAAATTACTAAATTATTCCGTATCATAGAAGAAAAAAATAATCAATTTAACTAGTTAACAACACCATCTGAACATACAGCAACACAGAATATAAAAGATGATGGAAAGATTTGTGACCTGTATTTAAGGGGATTAACTGGCCAGAGGTGGAAGCTATCCTGAAATGGATGACCGTAATGCCTGAAATAGTCCCTCCAGTGAAGGCTATGCTTCTTGGATGTGTTCAAACTTGTCCCATATCTAACAGGACTCATCACATCTTCTGAAGCATATTTCATTTTCTCTGTCAAACTCAGACCAAAGAATTCTTCAGCCACTGTCAGCATTTCCTCAATCAGAGGCATCTTAATCCCATGATTGATGATCTATCAATATTAATGGAAACAAGATAGATTTATTAGTATAATCAGTTCAAGAATTCAGAATTTGCAGTAACAAAGAATGCATTAGTGTACTCAGAACTGACCCTAAAAAATCCCCAGAGTGCACAGGCAGAGCTGATGGCTTTGACAGTTGAAATTCTACATTCAGAAGGTCCATTTAGTCCACTTAGATCGATTACAGGAATCTCAGCATGGATGGCAGACAATGGATTTCTTTCTAATTGTAGAACAAACTCAGATGGCAACTTCTTCAACTCAGGTGCAGTATCGACGAGATTCTTAACCCCTTGCTTGTAATCAAATATATTACCATTTTGGGTTTCCTCTTTATCGGAGAGACAGCTATAGATGGAGGTTTCAGGAGGAGAAGAGGCATTATCAGCCATGGTAAAGGTGAGTGAGAATTGTGGGGGAAGAATTTTAGTGTATGATGATTGTGGGAGAGGAATTTTAGTGTATGGTTGACGTTGTTTCAGCTGTCAAGGCTTGTCAAACGTTGCTAACGCGTACGTTTCCTCTAATGGGGTCTTCAGCTGAATGCCTGGTGGCCTGTACATGCAGACAAGACAAAGTTCTCTTTTGTTTCTTTGTGAGATGGTTTTAAGAAATGAATAATGAAACGAAGATCCGAAAGGATATTTTTTTGGTTAATGATCAAAAAGTAGGAAAGTGACGACCAGCCTAGCAATTCCTTTTATTGTTATAAAATATTCAAATTAAGCTATGTAGTTAATATTAACAAGGTGAATTTGTCATCACAGCGCCATCATGATGCTAAGTTAGAGCCTCTTCAATACTTAAATGAATAATCATGGAATACTGTTACAAGAAGAATTGAAAACCTAATCATAAAAAATAATGAACCAAATCAATTGGACTATCACCTCGATAGTAATTAAGAATAAGATGCTAGAAGAGGTTAGGTTGAAAGGACAAATTATTGAATATATGATTCACTTAAATCTTATCGTGGAGGGAAGTACATTTCATTAGCTCCAATATTTTTAAACTTGGATTGGTAATTGAATAAAATGATTAATTGGATCATTGTTCCGATTGGCTCGATTTCAAAGAACAGCTTGACCTGGACTATGTAATAGCAGTTGTGTTTATATATATTTAATATGCTTGATGTACTTTTTAGCCAATGCATCGGGGTGGTTGTGGGGCATAGTGAAATTCTTATCCACCTAAATTCAAATTATTTTCCACCACTTTTTTGTATTCATTTTCACTTAAACTCAGATTTATTAAAAGAAACGAAAATGCTAAAACTAAATCCTACTTCTTGTTTCTCTCAAAAGAGCCGCCTATTCTTCTCACTTTTTCTCCATTTTCTTATATTTTTTTCGTTTTTCCTGTCTCCTCTTTTTTTTAGGAACAGTAACGGTTAAATTTGAAATGTGTTTTTCAAAATTCAAAACTCCATCTATCAAGGATTTTATAAACTCAAGACCTGACACTTCTTGAACTCAAAACTCGATTAGTTAGACCTACATTATAATTTAAAATTTTTATAAAAATAACTTTTTAAAAAATAATATTAACATAACTTTTTAAATATAAAAAAATAGTGTTATTAAAAAAGAACTAATTATTTATAAATTTTAAATAAATTTATTACTTTTATATATACTGGAAGCATAAAGGATTTACTACATTAATTTTAATTTACAAAAGTATTAAATTTTTATTTTATATGTAAATATGTATGTAATAGACACAGTTTTCCATATATATATATATATGCATCACATAATAAATTAAAAAAATATATGCGATATTTAACGGTTCGGGTCCAGGTATAAAAATTTAAACACGAGACCCCCTCAAGACCCATTTATGATTTCAAATTCAACACTAAACAAGGCAAGTTTAGGGTTAATTTGGATTTGATGCGAACCTATTATCATCCCTACTTATCCTCTATTTTTTATTCGCTCATATGTATCTTCTTTTTTTATTTCTTTCTTCTCCTTCGTCAGTCCATCCTCTACCATACCACCCCATTCCACCCGCATCACTACACCCTTGACAGCTTAACAACTACCACCACCACTCATGTGAATGAAAAGAGAAGAAAAGAATGGTTGAAGTATGCACCCGAAGCCATCCGCTTTGTTCATGCCTGTTGGGCTACTATTTTGGCCACTTTGCCTCATCATTATGCAAATTGTTATACAACATAATTGGACCTGTCTCGTTGCTAGTTTGTAGTTTAATCAGATGCACTAGACTATTCTATCCGGCTTCAAAAATACTGTGTGTGGATCCAATCCGCACCCTCAACAAGGCCACTACAGGCCCGACCAAGTAGGCCAATGTGGGCTCTCAAGGGTTCGCTATTGGAACCTTTAGTAGGATGAAGGGGTGGAAAGATTGGAGAAGCCACCACACTTTTTGAAGGAAAAAGTGAAAAACTCAAATTACATTGATTTCAATGAATATTCATTACAATGAATTCATTACATTTCATAACTAATAAGAAAATAAAAAATACACTTGTAATGTCCAACTACAAGTGATCTAATGGGAGCAAAATAATTTTAAAATAAAAAATATTTATAGCACCTACACTCCACTTGAAGGGAGACTAAAAAGTAATCTACAACCTAAGGTTTAAGTTCAAAAGTCAAGTTACAATGGGAAGCACCCCCGCCTCATTGGTGGGTCTCCAAAATTGTGTCATCTATTACTATTATTCATCAACTTCATACCTGAAAAGGAAAAAGACAAGAGAGTTCAAAAATTCAAAATAAAAATTGCACGCAAGTGCAAAATAATATGTTATTAGGCTATATAGGTTTCGACTTACAAATTCTAAGTCCTAGGCCCAATCGAAAGATTTGATAGTGGAAAGATCGTACTTACAAGACAATCACAATTGAAAAGGTTCACTTTATTGTTCACGTATTTATAGGTCTTCGTGACACGTTGCTAGGTATTATATATAATTTATACATATTCTAAATTGATGAGATTAGTTCTAGAATGATTAATTAAAATTGTTAGTTAATTGGGATAATTTAATTTTCCTCTTAAATCTCTAGTGTTTTGGCCTATTACTAACTAATTTGTGAACTTTAACACTCATTCACAAAGTCGAATAAGTTTATTTGACTTGTAGGAATTTAATCTAAGTGTTGGATTGCAAAATTAATTAATGCGACATCTATTAATTTAAGAGTTAAATTAATTATTAAATAATTAGTTCATTTAATCAATCCTATTAAATTAAAATTATTCCAATTGGAGAATCAATTAATTGATGAGATAATTAACTAGGCCTTATATTTAATTCAAGAGTTCAATTAAATTAATTAATTGGGTTTTAATTATTCAAAGCTTGGAACAGGAATGGGAAAACCCAAACCCATATATGAAAATTTAAAGGAAAGAAAATCTTGAAGATCAAGGCACCAAGAAGAAAAGTCTTGCACTTTAATTGCAAGACTCACCCTAGGGTTGAAACCCTATAAAAGGCCCCCATGTGGTGGAAAATCATGAGGATTAAGCTTGTAAATTTTTGTCCATCATCCCCTCCTTCTGTCACACTTCTATTTTTCCTTAACACTCTTGGATTCATCAAGTGCAAGAGAAAAACTAAACCCAAGTGTTATGTGACTTCTCCGATCCCAAAAAACCGTTGAAAGTGTTTGAATGTCCTATAAATTGAATCATCAAGTCTTACCTAATAGCATAGGAAAGACTTCTTGTAGATGTTCGACATATGGAATAAACTTTAGAGAGGAATGTTTGGACTTCTAAAGTGAACCAAGACTAGATCAAAGGGGAAGGAAAACATGCTCTATGTGGAGTGTGAATTGGTTCATTTAATTCCCTACATCATTCGGAATGTGTTTAGGTATGATTACTACATTAAAATTAAATTAATTTTATGGATAATCTAATGAAGAAATGAAATACAAAGGTTTTATTTTGCATTGGATTTGTTTTTATCATGTTAAATATTTTGAATTTCCACTGCGCCATGTATCCCAAGGCTTATGCAAGCCTGATAGTGGTTTTAGAGCTAGATTATGCATTCCAATTTAGTTTTGTGTGATTATGTAAATCGAAAAAATTTAGGCATTTCGATGTGATCAGAATCTTTTTGAAGTTAGGATCATTTTTTTTATTATTAAAAATGTAATTTATGACATAAAAAAGGGAATTTCGTGCTCACGGGAGACTACCACCTGACTCTGGGCATTGGGTGACAACACCCCCCAAAGGTAAGGTGGAAGGGGTTGGGTGCAAAGCACTGCCTAGCGCCCAAAACATAGGGCCGACGCTAAGCCGGTGCCTGGCACCCAGTTGGGCCCCTAGCACCACATTGAGCTTTGGCCCAATGGACAATGGACACTAGGGCCAACGACTAGTTTTATTAGGTGTTGGTGTTAGGTTTTGTATGTCTTAGGATGGGTAAAGAAAATTTTCAATAATTTGAAATAAACATGCATATTTAAAACTGTAAACATGCAATCCGAGGAATTGATATGAATTAATCGGTTGCATTCAAAATGCTTTCTTTAGTATTATTGAAATAAGGTTTCGTAAATCAATACCTAGAAGTACTCCTGCTAATGTAGGGTATGTAGAAGTCAACTTTCCCAAACTCCTTCATAGGATCTCCCAAAAAGATTCACCAAGGCTCCAAGAGTAGCCCATCTAATGGTTTTCACACTTTGACCAAACCCATGAATATTAAATTCTTACTATTGAATTTATACCCATTATTTCTAATCTTATTTTGGGAGTGAAGTATAATATTTAAACTAACAAGTGATTAGAAGAACTATACTTTTATCAAAAAGGGATGAAACCTCTTTGATGGAAAACTTTTCTTGCAAAAGAAATAATAACAAAATACAAGAGGTGGAGAAGGGAGGGGGGTTGAAAAATTGTTTGCCTTGGAGGACTAATGTTTCGGCCATTTAAGGTGACATTTATACACCGTTGTGTTGTCCTTATCCAGTTAGGTAACCCCTTTTTTCCATATCTCTCTTGTTTCTATCTTTCTTTCCAAGACATAGTCTCATTCCATCTATAATTAGGAGTCTTTAATTCTTACAATTAAAGACTCTTAATGGGCCTCTAACTCTATGGACTTGGACTTTAGTTAATTATTGAAATCTAATTAATTTATCTCTATCAATTATTAAAGTTTAATTTAATTAATTGATTTAGTCAAATTAATTCATTGATTTCATAGAACACCACCTAATCTAATTAGGCCCAATTAAAATAATTCTATATTTTTAATCAATTCAATTAATTTAACTCCTTAAATTAATTTAAATCTAGCTAATTAGTTGATGCAATCAGTTAATTAACTCACTCCCATGAGCCCCTAATCTTTATTAGGTCCAATTAAATAATTATATTATTTAATTAGATATATTAATTTCACTCTTTAAATCAATTCACCATTAACTAACTTAATCCAACATTTTTAATCAGATACTAGAATAGAAGTGGATCAAGAACTAAGCTAGCCATAGACTTGCAACTATTGTCTAATTAATTGATCAAGGGAAGCACCTAGCAATGTATCTTGACTACCTAATCTTAGATAAATAGAAAGTAAAATTTTTCAGTTACAAGTACCATACAAATACGGTCCTTTCGTCAACTAATCTCCCAATTAAGTTTAGAACATTATCAGTTGAAATTCAATTTTGACTTAATAACTTTGATCCCATTTCATGTTTCATTGACTCATGATGAATTATTGAAAAACTCCATCCAATATTCATTCTGCCTTGGCCAAGTTCTCCGAGTCAAGGACTATGAAAATATAAGAGATTCACATATTTTACTAGATAGTGATGAATCTTTTATTGGCCACTCATTGACCTATACACAAAGATCATACATCAAATTTAAATCCCTTGTGATTGCCATGCAATCTGAAAATACATCAAAATACATGATATCGTGTGCAAGGCCACCATGGTGCCTCAAGTCTATGGACTAATTAATGCCCTATCATAACTGAAAATTTCTCATTCAGTCATTTGGTGTACTTGTTCTCCGAGAAAGATGCATACACATGCACTAGAATCCCCATGTTAATGTCTACAGAATCAGACATCCTCCTTTCGAGCATGAATCATTATGTGAGTCTATTGGGCTTATCGATATCCTGCCTAAATAAACCCCTAACTCAGGACAAGTTAAGATTAAAGCCATAAAGGCATGTTCCATAATCACCATCATAAGCACGACTATGCCCTATAACTATATATTATCTAGGGACTTTATCTAATTGATAAAATAATTAATGATAAAGAAATACCTTTTATTAATGATATGTATGAATAATAATATCTTTATAGGAGTAAAAATGCTTGCCACTAATTAGATCTTCGGGCACTACTCTAACAATCTTCCACTTGTCCTAAAATTAATTATCCATGTATCTACGACCCATCTTCTGAAGACTCTTTGAGCTAATAGCCCCATTGTTATCACAATAGATTGTAACTGGATCACAATGAATGGAACTATGCCTAATTCTTAGATGAGTTCCTCCAAACACCTTATTTCGCTGCATCACATGTAGCGACACATTCAGCCCCTATAGTGGAATCCGTGATTGTCTTGAGATTGGAACTCTTCTAGCTGACTCCCATGTTTAGGGTGAAAACAAATCCTGACAAAGACTTCAAATAATCTATATCTTATTGTAAGCTAGAATCAGTGAAGTTTTCTAGCTTTAGTTCTCCATTATCATAAACCAAGAAGACCTTATTTGTCCTTCGTAAGTATCTAAGGTTATCTTGGGGTTGGAAAATCGTGGGACTTTATGAAGTGGAAATTTGAAAATTTAGAAACAAACATGAATAACAATTTATATTATGTCCCGAATTCAATACGATTGACCGGTTACACCTAATATTTTTTTTATACAAAATAAAAGAAAATCGCGAATATACCTCTAAATAAACTCCAATTGATGATGATTTGAATGATTTAAATTGTGGTTTTAGTCAGAAAATAATTTCACCGCAAGAATCTAATATTTACATGACGAGCAGGACTACAGATTTGAAACTTCAACTAGAAAGTATCAATTCCTTTATTTCTAACTAAAGTATTTGGGAGTGCAGATTAATTCTATTAACAACTTGTGATGGAAGAATTAATCCAAATATATATGGTTTGGAACCAAACTAATAAAACTTAAACAAGCCTATAAAATATGGAAAAAGAAAATTATTTTCTGCAAAAAAGAAGGGGCCAAAACTTTCATCTTTTTTCAATTCTATTTTCGACCCCTAAGGTGTTGTATTTATATATCACCAAAGTCTTGACCTAATCTCATTAGGCCTCTAAGATATTTCATATTTATCTCTTGTTTAATTTAATCCAAGGCATGTCTTGAATCAGTTTCCTATTAAAACTTAAAGTCTTAATTACCTGTCATTCAAGACAAGATATCTTTAATTCATACTTCAAGACTACAATGGGCATTTTCTACGATCCCATTAATCATTGGACTTTTTAATTATTTAATCCCTATTAATTAATGAAGCCCAATTAAATTGGTTCTAGTGAACCACCTAATTAAATAGGCCTAATATAAATAGTCTCAATATTTATATTAGTCAAATTAATTGAACTCTTAAATTAATTTAAAGTTCATAAATTAATAGATCTAATGAATTAATTAATTATTCTCAAAAGAGCCCCTAATCTTAATTATGTCCAGTTATATAATTCTATTATTTAATTGGATGAGTCAATTTTAACTATTAAATTAATTCTAGCTCCAAGTCAAATAATGTCCACTAATTAACTTATCCAACTTCTTGGACTTTATTTTAAATAGAATTGATCAATCTCGTTTTATGTGTGACCCATTAAATTCACAACTATGTTAGCAGTGAACTTGCCCCCATGGGTATGGCGCAGCAGTAAGATGGTTGGAGAATCCTTTGAGTATCAAGATTCGAATCCTAGTGGATGCAGAGGTTATGACGCATTTATGTTGCCCCTCCGGGGGTCCCTACCACATGACATAAATGATGATATGATGGGAGGGTTGGTCATACTGAATATCGACTCTAATCGTGTATAGGCTATATCACTGTATTTACGTGGGGGGCGAATCAGGGGGAAAGTTTGTTCTCCCCTAGGACTAGTCAGGCGAAGCCTAGTAGATAGGGCAGGCCTGAATACCTAGATTATAAAAAAAAGTTATCAGTGGGTTTGAAACTATTGCAACTTAGTGAATATATAAAATATATTTTGATTAAATAATCAAATTCCATCTTGGAATTAGCCCCTTAATTCTAAGAACCTCATAAGTTAAAGGAAATACTAAGTAGTGAATCTTGACTATCTATTACGAGTGCCATGCAAGTCTGATCCTTCTGTCAACTAACCTTCTCCTTATGTCTAGGCATGGATAGTTAGTCAAAACCCTATTTAAATTAATAGTTGTGAGTTCATTTCTTGTTATACTGACTCTTGACGAATCATTAGAAGAAAACCTGTCTAATATTCATCCTACTCTGGCTAGAGTCTTTTGAGTTAAAGAGCTTGAAATGCATAGGAGATTTACTATTATACTATATAGGTAAAAGATCCTTTATTAGCCCCTCATTAACCTCCATACTTGAAAACCATATACCTAACGTAAACCCTTTATTTTTGTTCTGCAATTGGGAAGTATATCAAAGCATATGATGTCAAACACAAGGCTACAATGGTACCTTAAGTCAAAGGACTAAGCCATGCACTATCAAAACTAAAAAATTCTCATTCGATGAACAAAGTTTCCATTGAGAATTTTCAACTGGCCTATTCGGTGTACTAGTTCCCCATTGAGTATCCGCACATGTGAACTAGTATTCCATGCCAATTCTTATAGAGCGAGATTATCCTTTCGAACATGCATCATGTGCGTAAGTCTTTACGGGCTTATCATTGTCCCATCTCAGTGAATCCACGACTCATAATTAATTTAAGACCAAACTCATAGAGACATGTTCCATAATCTCCATCATATATACGACCAAGCCCCATAGCTAAGTATGGTCTAGGGACTTTATCTAATTGAATTAATGCTAAAGAAAATATTAATTTTGTTAATATATTTCAAATAAGACTATTTTTACAAGAGTATACAAACAACCATTATTGGCTTGTTGGGCACTACTTTAACAATCTCGTACTTGCCTTAGAGTTATTTTCCCATGTACTTGAGCCACATCTTCTCAAGATGTCCTATGAATACTTTTTGCACTAAGGGCTTGGTCAGTGGGCCTATTATATTATTGTCGAGGTAACTCACTCCACTTTGACATCGTCTCTACCAATGATCTCTCAAATCATATGGTATCACCTTATGATTTGCTTAAATCTTTGATGAGATCTTAGCTCTTTTGCTTGCACAATTGCCCCATTATTATCACAGTACATAGGTACTAGATCAACAATGGATAGAACTAACCCCAACGCTTAGACGAAGTTTCATATCCAAACACCTTCTTTTACTGCAACACATGCAACAATGTATTTAGCCTCAATGGTAGAATCCACACTTGTTTCTTGATTAGAAGTTTTCTAGCTAATTGCCCCACCATATATGATGAATACGAATCCAAACATTGACTTCGAATCATCTACATCGGACTAAAAACTAGAATCTATTAAGCTTTCTAGTTTTAGCTCTCCATTGTCATAAATTAAAAATAGATCCTTAATCATTTGTAAGTAATTGAGGACTGATATCTGCTCATGATACTCAAAGTATATACGACATCAAGCCTAGTACATAGCATGTCATCTATTATGGTTTCAATGGTGGATGCATAAGGCATATGAGTCATCGTCTCTCTTTCATCGGGAGTCTTTAGGGATATAGACTTAGAAAAATGAATACCATAACTCATAGGGAAAAATCCTCTCTCATATTCCTCTTTGTTGAACGTATTCAACATCTTATCTTTGTATACAAATTGGTATAGTTCGAGTATCCTATTCAATCTATCTCTATATATCTTATCCCCATAATGTAGGATGTTTCTTAATATCCTTTTACTTAATAATTTATTTATCTGCAAGCCTTTTAGTGTTGACTTTATGCGCTTTTGTGTTATTGTGTAGGTCTCATGGAAAGGAGAAGAAAAATTAAAAATAAAAATAAAAACTCATAAAAAATTTGGAAGTCATGCCATGGCTCTAGAAATTAGAGCGGCGAACTTGAAGTTGATGATAATCCAGTTTATTTGGTGCCATAGCACCAAATTTTCAAGCCCCGGCACCAAAAATGATCAAAGTGAGAAAGGAGGACCGAATGTTTGGTGCTGTAGCCCATGAAAATCAGACCCGCGACATTAGTTCATTCTGGCTGAGTACAGACAATTTGGGGCATGGCGTAAAAAATCAGAGTTGCGACCTCTATTCGCAGAAAATTTTAAAGGTGATTTTTTTAGTCCAATTTTGGGATTTCTTTTTAGAGGACTATAAAAGGCAATTTCCAAGATAAATTTGAGGACTTTTTTGGCTGAAAAACACAAGGAGAAATAAGAGGAAAAGAGAGCAAGGGCTTTAGGATTTAAGATTTGGGGTTTCTTCTTCAAGATTTCAGAGTTCTTATTTTTTTTTCCTTTTCTCTTACCTTTTATTATGAATTTGATAGATATGATTAGGGGCTAAGTTTTCTAATCTAGGGTTTTGTTGTAACCTAATTAGGTTAATTTAAATTTTTTATATTAACCCAGGAGGTGATATATGCATCTAATTTAATGTGTAGAAAACCACGAATTACATGTAAGATAGGAATATATTTGCATGATTTGTGTAGTCTTGACTGAGATCCATAGAGCCCAATGATTTATTGATTGTTTAATTCATATACAAATATAATAAGTTAGCAATTAGTAAAATTTTCATTAGACCATGGGAGAGGCTATTGAATAATTGAGGGATTCTCGACTATCAACTAGGAAAATAAATTAAAATTGATGCAAATGAGTATTCAATTTGGACTAATTATGGAAAAATCACAACGCTAGGTATTCTAGTCATAGAAGTTAATTTTAATTTGCTTTTGCTAATTAGTTTAGTGTTTAGTTTCTTAATTTACATTAATCACAACTCCATGATGATTATTCAAATAAAATTAGAGTTAATCCAATTTTGGTATTTAATAATTCACAGTTCTCGTGGGAATGATATCCTACTCATTTTATTACTTGTTTGCGATAGAATGCACTTGCATTCACAATTTTCACAATGTTTCTTCCAAATCCTTCATGGAGAATTGAATAAACAACCAAGTTTTTGTTGATTACAACATCCCTACATTATTCCCAAAGAGTAGGAAATCATCAACATAAAGCATAATAAATGTAACTGTGCTCCCACTAACATTCTTTTACACATGGTTCATTTGGATTCTTGAGGAAACTAAATAATTTGATTGCCACATCAAACCTGAATGTTCTACATTTGGGGAAACCTATTTGAGTCTATAAATGGATTTTTAAAGCTTGCAAACCTTTTTCTCGCTTTCTTTGGATATAAAGCCCTATGGCTATTGCATATAGATCTCATCCTTAATATTACTATTATGGAAGGCAGTCTTCACATCTATTATATCTCGTAGTCATAATACACTGATATAGACAACAAGTTCCGAATGGATTTAAGCATCGCCACTGGTGAGAAGGTTTTCTCATAGTCAATTTATTATCTTTAAGTATAGTCGCTTGTAGCTAATCGTGCTTTATAGGTCACCACCTCACCATTTACTCCAAGCTTCTGCTTGTAGAGCTATTTGTAGCCTATACATATAATACCTTGTGGTGGGTCCACCAAGGTCTATACCTTGTCGGTGTACAAGGAGTCCATTTCAGATTGCATGGCATTCTGCCATATCCGTGAATCAATGTCAAACATCGCTTTTCCATAGTTTCTTAGACCAGTATCTAAAGAGTGTTCCTCTTTGTTGTTCACTAACAAGAGGTCACACTTTTCAGGAGGCCTCGAGATCCTTTTTGGATCTCCTCAGATGATATGTGATAGAAGAGTTAGTTGTTTATGGTTGTGGCACTACCGCCTCTTGTGGGACTTGCTGTAGCTCTTAAATTTCTTCAAGTTCGACAACCTTGCCATTTCTATCTAATGAAAATGCCTTCTCTGGAAAGGTGGCATTCCCCAAAACAAACACATTTAGTTCCAAAGGGTCGTAGAAATAGTATCCAATGAATTTCTTTGAATACCCCATAAGCTTGCATAACATGGATTTACTATCCAACTTACCACCCACTTACTGCTTCAAATAAGTAGGGCAACACATTACCCTAATATACTTATAAGAAGGGTCTTGTCATACCATGTCTCATATGTTGTTTTAGGCGTCGACTTTAATAGCACTGTATTTAATAGATATGCCACTATTTTTAGAGTATATCCCCAGAATGAAAGAAGAAGTCTAATGAAGCTTATAAGGGACTGAACCATGTCTAACAATGTTCAGCTCCTATGCTTAGCCCTCCAATAAGTTATGGAGTTGCAGGTGGAGTCCATTATGAGAGAATCTTCATTAAATAAATTTATGCATGCATCTACTATACGTACATAATAAGATGATCATGGGTTTTATCCTATGCAATCCACTAGAACCAAAGTTGATCTAAGGTTAATCTAAAGATAATAAGTAAAATAAAAAACAGTCATATCTATTACATGAATGTATCACCCATACATTCATGGGCCTTTAATCTATGCTTATTTCCACCTTGGTCCTGCTTCTTATCCACACACAAAAAAAAAAGACGTCACCATCCTAATTCTACTGTTATTACATTACTTATCCTAAAAAGAAACCTTAGAATTTCTTTCAATAGAATGTGCATATAAGGGAGAGAGAATATTACATTCAGAGTTAAAAATAGATAAAAGGCTAGACTAGCATATCTCATTTTAATTAAAACACAAAGCATTAAAAATCATCACATAGATTTTAAACGGTTTAGGCTCCATGAGCATACATACCATACATGCTCAAATTATCAATGAACTGTATTCAGAGCATATCAATATACCCATCAATTAAATTATTATTTTTCTAGTTTGGGAATAAATTCCCAAATTTTCAAGAAAAATGAAAAAATTGAGTTTTCTTTATGTGACACAAAACGAGCAACAAACGAGCTGCTGGCCTCTTGGTGCCACGACGCCACCAGGCAGCATTGCTGTACTGAGGTGCCCCTGCACAGTGTTTTAGCATCAAAAATTATTTTTTTTATTTCATGCCATACAATCTTAAATAATTTAAAAATCACACTAAAAATTCCAGAATTTGAATTCCCAAAAAGTGCAATTAATCATAATATTACATTATATGAAAATTCAAGCATGCTATCACAAAAAGTAAATTTTATGCAAAACTAGGCTCTGATACTATAATTGGGTTTCGTATATCTCAGGATGGCTAACGCATCGAAAAATTTAAATTTTTCAACAATTTAAAATAAACATGCATATTTAAAATAGTAAACATGTAATTCGGAAATCAATACGAATTAATTGGTTGCGTTCAAAATATTTTCTTTAGAAATACAAAAACAAGATTTTGCGAATCAATAATTGAAAGCATTCCTGCTAATTTAGGGTATGTAGGAATTCAATTTTCTCAAGCTCCTCATGAATTCCATCGTACAATCTCCCAAAAAGATTTACCAAGAACTCTAAGTGTAGCCCCTCCAATAGTATTCACTTATATTAAATTCTTGCTAGTGAATTTATACTCTTTACTTCCAATCTTATTTTGGGAGTGAAGTATAGTTCTTAAACCAACAAGTGATTAGAAGAATTATACATTGATCAAAAAGGGATGGAACCTCTTTGATAGAAAAACTTTTCTTGCAAAAGAATGAAGAACAAAACACAAGAAATAGAGAGGTGAGAGGGCCCAAAAGTTTGTTTACGTTGGAGCACTAATTTTCGGCCACTTATGGGTGTACACCCTTGTGTTGCCTAATCCAATTAGGTAACCCCTTCCTTCCATATCTCTCTTGATTCTGTCTTTCTTTCCAAGACATACTCTCTTTCCATCTAACTTGGAGTCATTAATTCTTGTAAATTAAAACTCCTAATGGGCCTCTAACCCCTTGGACTTGGACTTCAATTAATTATTAAACTCCATTTAATTTATCTCCATCAATTAATGAAGCTTAATTCGATTAATCGATCCAATAAATTAATTAATTAGTTATGTAAAAGGCCACCTAATCAAATTAGGCCCAATAAAATAATCTTATTATTTTAGTTAGTTAAATTAATTTAACTTCTTAAATTAATTTAAGCCTAGCTAACTTATTGATCTAATCAATTAATTAACTTACTCTCATAAATCCCTAATCTTTATTAAGTCCAATTGAATAATTATATAATTTCATTAGATTAATTAATTTAACTCCTTAAATTAATACAAGTTCAAGTTAATTAATCATCATTAATTAATTTAATCCAACATCTTGGATCAAAGACTAGATTAGAAGTGGATCATCTTGATTTGTATATAGCACATTAAGTTCACTATTAAGCTAGTAGTAGCTTGCAACTATTGCAACATTGTAAATATAATAAAATTAATTTCATGATAAAAAATCCATTTAATTGATCCGTCTTGGAATTAACTCCTTAATTTCAAGAACCTGACAAGTAAAGAGAAATACCTAGCAATGCATCTTGACTATCTAGTTTTATATGAATAGCAAGTGAACCTTTTCTATTATGAGTACCATGCAAATACGATCCTTGTATCAACTAATCTCCCGATGAGGTGTAGGCCATTGATTATCAGTTGAAACCCTATTTTGACTTGATGCTATGATTCCATTTCTTGTCTCATTAACTCATAATGCATCATTGAAAAACCCTGTCTAATATTCATCCTCCCTTGGTCAAGGTCTTCTAAGTCAAGGACTATGAAAACCTAGAAGATTCACTTATTCTACTAGATGGTGATGGATTCTTTATTGGCCACTTATTGACCTCTATACACAAAGATCGTACACCCAGTGTAAACTAATTCTGTATGTTATGTAATTAGAAAATACATCAAAGTGCATAATATCGTGCACAAGGACACCATCATGCCTCAAGTTTAAGGACTACTTAATACACTATCATAACTGGAAAATTTTCATTCGACAAATAACATTTCCAATTGAGAATTTTCCCTAGGTCGTTTGGTGTACTTGTTCTCCTACACACATACACACTAGCATCACCATACCGATGTCTATGGAATCAAACTTCTTCCTTTCAAGCATGCATTGTATGTGTGAGTTTATTGCCCTTATCAATATCCCATTTCAATAAACCCCCCACTCTAAACATGTTTAAAATCAAATCTATAGAGGCATGTTCCATGATTACCATCATATGCGTGACCATAATACATAGTTGTGTATGATCTAGGAACTTTTTCTATTTGGAAAAAATAATTAAAGATAAATAAGTGCCTTTTATTAATAAAATTTATGAATAAGTTTATTTTTACAAGAGTATAAATCTAGCCATTAATTGACTCGTCGGACACTACTCTAATAGCTGGGGCACAAAAGTTGGGCTTGGCCTAAATCCTAGGACAGGAAGACAACACGACATGGCACTAGGTTAGGCTCAATATGAAATCAATGTGCACAGCGAGCAATAGCGAGCAACCATCTCCCTTCTCTAAATTCATGCATAAGGTTGTGGATTTTTATTTTTTATTTTTTAGAATTTAAGTATTAAATATTATATTAAAGAAATTTCTTTGAAAAATCAAAGTTCAATCCCAAATCCAAAAGAAAAAGTACTAACATAATCGGTAAATTTATTTTTTACATTCATGTTATGATGAACGGATGAATGACATAATGGATGATCACAGGGCCTCATTGAGCTATGTGATAGTTTAATTTATTTATGTTTTGGATTATTAAAAGGAGGCTTGTGAGTGTTTCCCTTCTCTAATTTATCTTTGAGTGTATTTCCATCTCCCTCGAATACACCTCTGATTTGGTTTGTCTAAAAATTTATAGTAGTGTTTCAAAAGTAATGGGAGTAGATTAGGTTGGTGAGGTCGTCTTTTTATTTTTCGCAGACTTTACAAGAAGAATGAGTTAAACTAAAGGAATGTGTGGAATAATGGACCGTGTATGCATGGGATGTATACATATTATAGATATGTTCTATTTATCTTTTTAATTATTACCCCTTGGATTGACCTCAATCTACTTTGGCTCTAGTAGATCACATAGGATTGACCCATGACCATTCATATTATTTTAGTATGTATGAGATTTATGCTAGTTTCATTGTTTATGTTTTTTCCTTCAATATGAGAGATGCATGCTTAGGATAGATAACATAAGTAAGATAATTCATAAGATGAGACCTTGCAAACTACAACAAAAATCCTGACTTGATTTTTTTTCAAGTAATCTAAAGATTAATAATAGTTGTAATGGACAAAATTAAATGGGGTTTAATTGCCCATGCTTTCCCTCATAAGTAGTGGCATGTGAACACTACCAAACTTAATATATTGGTCATGAGTCGTGGGATATATTTTGTGTTGGAATGCTATGGCTACCACTAAATTGAGATGTCCATTGGACCAATTCTCGCAACTCTAGCTTATATAATTAGGGGCATTGAGATAATCCATCTACTTGAAGATTTGATGGGTTAACATAAGTAGCATAGGGGCTCATATCATTGGGGTCTTTGAAACATGAGACAAAAATCTTAGGGTTGCATGAGATGCAATTGACAAAGTTGTTGTCTATAGCGCATATCATTGAGGTATTGATTAAGTCGATTAAGCCTCAAGCCCACTATGAAATTAGATTTCTCAAAAATCCATCTTGAGGGTGATAGCATACTATTGAATGGATGCTTTTGCTTTGTTTCACATTTACCTTTATTAATAGTCTTGTCTAATCAATGGCTAAGAATCCACTCACAACTGTACTAGACACTATCAAGCTTATTGGCCCAAACTACTTTGATTGGCTGAGGAACTAGAGAATTGTTCTCGAGTCTGAAAAGAGAGCCTATATGATGACAGAAGCTCTTCTCAGGCTTCTGAGAATTCACCTAATGAAGAGGGTACCACTTATGATAAGTAGGTAGGTGATGATCTATAAGCTTGATGCTGTATGATAGAATCCATGTCAAATATATAAACTTCAAAGACAACATAACATTTAATCCTTTTATTGGATAGACTATATAGACAAAGTAACAATATCTGAAACTTAATTTGGTGTTGAGTGTAAAGGTACTTTTCTAGGTCTTCCCATCTTGTTTCAATCGTGAATGAATTATTCATGAAATGTCGGTGTTGATGCAAATTATATCTTTTCGTTTATATTCATTTAAGATAATATTTGGTGGTAGATAAGTCAATTATTGACTTGGATGCTAATAATTTTTTTTAATGCCATTATCTATTAATAATTTTCTATAAGAAATTAATCAAATAGTTTTTTGTGGGTAGTAAATAAGAGAATCATATACATCCATTGGATACATCTTTTTGGCAAATTGTTCATAACCCAATTTCAGGTTGCACTCGGTGGGTTAGGAGGCAATTCTTGTGTCCAATAAGCTCGCAAGTTCGAGGCGTGACAAATGGTATTAGAGCTAATTGTCAATCAGAATACCGGAAACTAAGTGTACGTAGGACAAAGTGCTATATGTATAGAAGCCACCTCTTGAACCCATCGGACAAAGTGCTACATGCGCATGAGATTAATAAATGATTATGCAATTAAATGCAAAAATATTTGTTCAAACAAACTTTTCAAAAAAAAAAATTAAATTAATTAGGCCCTCAACTAAATTTAACAATTTTAAACTGTGCTAGTGATTTTAAAATTATAACAAATATCGTTTTGTATAGGATAATGCACGAGTAGTAAACATATGCAAGTAAAAATTATAATACATTTATTTAGGTTAACAATTGACCTTTTATATAATAGTTTTTTTCTTATTGATTTAAAAATATAACACTTATTATATATATAGATTATTCAATTTTTAAGGTAAATATATAAGGGATCCTTTATTCTTCCAAAATAATGAACAATACCTAAATAAATATTTTAAAAATAGATCTACTCAATCCATATAGATATCATTTTACAAAATTTAATAAATATATCTAGATAAAAATTATGTTTAGTTCTAGCTTGGCCTATTTTTAATCTTACTCCTTTAAAAGTGGGTATGTTAATATACATATAGCATGAAATTGTTTTTTTGATTATTTGAGTTCAAAATAAATTTCTTTTTATAATTTGAGTTCAAAATAAAATTTTAACTATTTAATGTAAATGAATTTTGAAATATTTTTGATAAAGATAAGTAAGTATATTTTTGTAAATTTGATTTAGATACATACATATATGAATATAAATCGAATAAAAATAACTTATGCATTTTTATTCAAAAAAGTCCAATATTTATTGAAATGTATTTTTGTTCATTAAAAAAAAAAGATATTGAAAATATGAATGGAGAAATACTTAATTATTTTTATTCAAAGTAGTCAAAATTTGTTTTGATTAATAGTTAATTTATTTTGAATTCCAATAACTAAAATAGTTTTTTAATGTTTAATATTTTTTTCATACTTTTTATACTCATTTATTATTTTATAATTCTATTTTTAATTACTTAAGTTACTAATTACTTTTTTAAAATTTATAACTTTAAAATATGTTTTTGATAAAAAGATTTTAAAATTCAAGAGTGCAAAATATTCAAAATACACTAAAAACTATATAAATTCATTGTGTTAAGGGTAATTTTATCAAACTAATTAATTTAGGGGAGTAAATAATATATTTGTTAGTTCATGGGGGTTTTGCGACCTTAGGTGGAATTCAGGGATGGTTTATTATTTTACCCTAAAAAATCATTAGACTTAAGATTAGCAAAAATATAAGATAGTATTAAAATATAGAATAAAAATTATTTTGGTATCCAAATAGTTTCATTAATCTTTTTTTATAATAATGGATATATCCTTTAACCTTTTACATCCTAACTTAGATTCAATTAACAATAATTTTCCATGATATATTCTTTTGGTTGAATAAACTCAATCATTATGATAATATAAACCTAAATTTGAATAACAAGAAACAAACATATTAAAACCTTATTCTCAAATAAAAAAAATTAAAAATTAAAATAAACTTGGATGAGAGCTATATTTTTTAAATTAATGTTATGAGATTTTAAAACTAATTTTGATGTGGAGGTTTAAGAAATAGTAGAGAAAATAAGAAAAATATTTAGTTTATTTTTTATTGTGTTTTCTTGCATTATTTGTTTTTATAAGCCCTTATCAATATGATGAAAATTACAAAAAAAAAATAAAAATAAAAAGAAGAAGAAGAAGAAAGACCAAAAACATTTGTTGCAACAAAAAATATCACTTTTTAAACTCTAAATATGGAGTTAATATAACATTTACAAAACTTATTTTATATCCCACATCATAAGTTTTAGTTTCAAAATTATTGTTCTTTCTTAAAATATATTATGATTTCAATCTCTCCATAGATTTTTTGTTTCTTACCTATATGGAGGTATAATATTAGAAAATTTTATATCTATGTTATCAATAGATAGAATTTTATTTAACTAATTAAAACATAATATACAGAATTGAAAGAAAAATAAAATGTAAATAGAGTTAAAAAGGGTATACATGTTATTGTAAGAAATTTAGAAGAAAAATAAAAAAAAAATCATTTGATATGTATTATCTTGACATTTATGGAAAAACTCAGATGTAACCTAAAAAATACACCCACAAAAAAATATAAAAATTAAAATACTAATATGATACTTATGATAAAATCTAGGTACCAAAATAATTTAATTTAACAGAACAAATTATAATGTGAAAGAGTGAAATAAGAACTAAAATTGAATAGAGTCTAAAAGTGCATATATGTCACGTAAGAAGAAAAACTAAAACAATTTCATTTGATATGTAACAAAATTTGACATTTGCAGTAAAAGTCAGATATATCTATTCAAATACTAATATGACATTTACGAAAAGATTCACACACTAAATTTATTTTTAAAGTTTACTTACTATGTTGAACTATGCATATTAAATTTAAGGGGTTATTTGCACCTTGAGATTTAAATTTTGGTAGCCACGTTTACTTATTTGAAGAAAATGCTATGAAAAAATTATTTAACGATCAAGACACCATATTTCTTTATTTTTTCGAAAAGACATAACTTTTTAAAAATTAATTGGTAGTTATATATATATATATATCCATAAAATTAATTTTATTAAGAAAATAAATGAATGAGATAAATTTCAACTCTTATGGTCTCTTCAATGATAAGGAGTATACATTAATTTTTATATATAAAGAATAATTATGATTTTTATAATTATACATCATTCACAAATTTACAATTACATAATTTTTGTAATAAAATGAAAGACTCAAGTATAATTACAAATGTAATTTGTAATATTGTAATACATACTTTAATTATTTTTAATACATTAAGTGTCCCTTTATATCCCAAATTCTTCCTCAAAAACTGAAAGTTTATCTTCTTATCATAATTCTTTGAATGATTTGAATTGTTTAATAAAATTAGTTTCAATATAAACTAGATTTCAAAAGTTGTCCAATCATATATCATAAGCATATATAGAGGACTTTGTATCACAGAATTTGAGTCGTTTAAAGTTGAGCATTATGCACAACTACGTATTTATAATATTTTTTCTATTTTTTTTTTCAGTATTGACATATTTTTATTATAATTCTAGAGAAAAAATAAAGATAATTTTACCACAGAAATGAAAAGAAAAAAGTAAAAAAATTAATTCTAGGAGCTTTGATGCCAACTAAAAAGTAATTAGTTTTAAGGATAAACAAAATATAAGAAACTATTAAAAATTAGAGTAAAAATTATTTTGGTATCCAAAATTTTTCCATTAATCTTTATCAATTTATTTTTACAATGATAGAAATATCCTTTAACCTCTCACATCCCAATTTAGATTCAATTATTGATTTAATTTATTTTTCATGCTATATTCTTTTGATTAAGTAATTCAATAATTACGATAAGATAAACTTAAAATTAATAATAAAAACATTAAAAAAATAAATGCTTATACTTGAAACTAATGAGATGAGATTTTAAAGTAATTTTTAATGCAGAGGTTTAAGAAAAAAAGTAGAGAGACCAAGAAAAATATTTGCTTTATTTTTAGTGTATTTTCATAGCATATTTTGTTTTAGTAAGGAATTAATATGAATTTTATAAATCTTATTTTATATCATACCTCATAAGTTTTTCTTTCAAAATTATTGAGTTGTTTTAAAGTATATTATAATTTCAATCTCTTCTATTCCAGACTCTTTATTTCTTACTTATATGGAGGTATTTGTTCAAAATTATTGAATTTATGTTATCAATAGATAGAATTGGATTTAATCAAATAAAACGTAATATAAAAAAAATTAAAGAAAGCTTAAAATTAAACAAAGTAAAAAAAGGTATATATGTGGTAAGAAATTTAGAAGAAAAACTAAAAGAATCTAATTTATTATGTCTCAATTTGACATTTAAGACAAAAAAATAGATTCACTTAAAAATTACACTCTTAAAAAATTATAAAAATTCAAAAATGATATGTAACAAAAAGTGAAGTATAATATGAAAGATTGAAAAAAAATTCAAATTGGATAGAATTTAAAGATGTATATATGCTATTGTAAAACTAAAGGAACTTCATTTAATATGTAACAGTCTCACATTTACATCAAAGTTAGATATTTCTTAAATTACATGTTGATTTAGGCACCAATATGACATTCATGATAATATTTATGTAAAAAATTAGTCTTAAAATTTACTTTATTAAATCATGAATAATAAGTTTAACGGGTTGTTTGCAACTTGAGGTTTGAATCTTTGGTGATCAGTCCTCTTCTTTAATCAAATATTTTATCAAAAATTTATTTAAAGATCAAAGCATTATATCCTTTTTATTTTTCAAGATGGACATAACTTTTTAAAAATGAATTGGTAGTTATATTTTACAATAAATAATTTTATGAAGAAAAGAAATGAATGAGATCAACTTTAAAAATTTGGAGTCTCTTCAACGACAAAAGGAGTATAGATTAATTCATATATAAAGAATAATTATGGATTTTATAATTGTACATGATTCATAAATTTACAACTATATAATTTTTATAATAAAACGAAAGACTCAAATTCAATTGTAAATACCATCTATATTAGTATAATAAATTGTACGTTATTACGAAAAATCAAAAGGAGTTAGTTTCAGATATATTTTTTGTCATGAATAAATAATAATACATATTCTTGTATCATAAAACCTAATGATTTAAATTTTGGTTTAACATTTTTCTATAATTAGGCAGTTTAAAACGTGATCCTCACTTAATATTTTTTAAAATTGTATATATTTCAAACATATAAAAGTTAGTTTATACTCTTTCCTTACCTCTAATATAATCTTTTACTTATCTATAAAACTTTGTGCATTTTGAAAACTAAGTTAATTTTGTTTTAAAATATTCGTTTAGAAAATTTAACTTTTTACAAAGTAATTCTCAAACATAAAAGTTAATCAATATCATATATAATTGTTGAAGATTGCCATTGCCTCAAAATTAAAATTTGCTCTCCTATTTTTCTTTTTCAAAACTATCTATAGTTATGAAGATTTTTTTTTTTGTACAATTGAGGAGAATTTCAAAATTTAAATTTTGGCTTATCATTTTTTTGGGCTTGATTAAAATTATGGATTATTTTCATATATTTTAGGTTAGGGTTTTTTCCTTTTTAACACAATTTTTTTGAAATCTTTGACATAACAGGACTAAAAAGATGTTTACTAAAATTGCAAACCTCAAAAGAGGTGGATTCAGCAAGCTGAAGTTCAAGAGAAAAAAAATATATATATGAAAAAGTAACTTTTTATGGATATTCTATAATATAATTTTTGTTTTTAATTATATTCTTTGTTGGAAGGAATGAGAGAGAGAGAGAGAGAGAGAGGAAAAAAAAAGTGAGCAAGAGAAGAAAGACAAGAAAGACAAGAAAGCATATGGATAAAATAATATCATGATGTTATGCTTAATACTGGTAAAGAAATAATTTAATTTACTTAAAAGTTTAATATAATAATTTGTGGTTTGTCAATTTTTAGCATGTGAAATTATTTTGTTTGGTAATTAATAATGCATCTAATACAAAACATATTTCACAAAATGAAGTAAGAAAAAAACTTATCCAGTCATTAAAATCAAACAAGAGAATGACTAACGTGATCATATGTTCATATAAGAACATATTTAGTTATATTATTATTAAAGTTTAAAATTTCCATTGAATTTAGTTCTTTAAAAAAATTATTTAATCATTCATATCGATTTATACTTGCAAAAAATAAAATATTCTGAAGTTCCTTGAATATTTTAGTTTTAATTAATATGACAATTAATTTAACAAAATCATATGAATCGCGTACAGCGCGCATATATTTTACTAGTCTCCTTCAAATTGGTTAATTTTATTAGGGATGACAATAGGTACGAAAAGAAAATTAGTGGGACAATGATTATCTCCTTCAAATTGGTGAATTTTCGCTAGGGATGGTAATGAGTTCAGGTTTTATTCAGATTTGACACGAATTTACCCTGCTTAGAGCAGATTTAGGGTGGCTAATGGGTCTTGGGTCAGATAACGGACTTGATTTTTTAAATTAGGCCGGGTTTGGAGTCGGTAATAGTTACTAGTAAACTTGTTCTGAACATGTCCCGTAAATATATATATATTAAATATATATGTATTATATATATATAATTATTATATATATATATAATATTTAGTAAATATATTAGCCTGGTCTCTCATGCTACTCTCTCAATTAATGACACTCCACATGGCCTCCCACCTGCAACAGGCGAGAGTCTTGGATTCGACGACAAACCTACTTGCTGCAAACAACACACCCTTGATAATTTTTCCCAAATCCCTCTCTCGCATTATCTTAGGTCTCATTTTTAAATTCGTATTATATATATAAAAATATACGTTCAGAACAAATATTTGTCTGGCTTTTTTCACTGCTTAAAAAAAAAAAAAAACACTCCTATCCTACTTTACCAGTGAAATTTTGGCCATATATGCTTTACTTTCCTTTTTTTCTTTTTCGGATCATCCTTAGGCTACATATGTACATGTTTTGAATTTGAGGGCAATGATAAGTACTGGGTTCTCAATTCAATTGTTGTGCTGGAATTTGACGTTCAAGCGGTCAGCCTTCTAACTATATTTGAAGTAAATACAATGCCAAAAATTTTAATTAGTGGGTTGGCGGATACAGTCAGGACAATAGATTTTGGGTTTGATGTGGGTTCTTAATTGGGTGTGGTGGATCTTAAGTCTTAATTTTTTTTTGACTGATTGGGTCAAACCTGTCCTAAACTTGCCTATTACCATTTCTAAATTTTGCTTTTGCCTAAGTTCATTTAATCTATCAGCAGAGTTAACCATTTCAAGCCTCCCTAGTCTTGGTCTCTTTCCCAAAAACTGGCACCACATGGCTTAAATCTCTTCTCTACTCCATCATCGACCCATCTTCCGAACACTTGACTGCTGAAAATCCCCATGAATTGGTTCCGCATTCGGAACTTCAAGTTTAGGCAACATCAGAGGTACTTCCCATCAGTACCCCTTCTCCCAATAGTAGTCATTCGCGTCAAATATTTGGCACCCACATTCCATACCAACTCCTAGCCAAAACTCTAGATTCTTGCAAAATGTCGAGTTGTTTACGTGACAAGGAACCCGAAGGACACTCATTTCGACATGGCATTTCATGAACAAGTGGAAGAAGGTGGAGGAGGGGCCATGGCTGCTCCAAGTTGCGAACCGAGAAATTCTGCCGTGAAGTTCTTTGTGGGCCTTACTATGATCATGTAATTGTTCGGTTCGCGCGATCCCGGGAGACATATATGCAACGGAATTTAAAATTTTTTCAAAACATAAATATATATTACATCACAGTTAATTAAAATGAATCCCGAAACCCTTTCGCGATTATTCACTTGTGCGTTTTCTGATAGTTAAAGTAAGAATGTTTCAAAAATTTTTACCTTAATTGTACTCCGGCTAATGTAGGGATTGAAACGATTCAAATCGTTATCCCTACATGAAAGTATCTCCATATTCTTCAATTTAAAACCCCTTTAATTGAAATTTGATTCATTTCTAGAATCCCAAATGTTATCCCTGTAACGGTATCCACACCTTGGATGCCCACTCGCAATCAAATCCTATGCTAGTAGTTTTCGATTCGATAATTCTATTCTAGAATAATTTTATTTGGAATAAGAACACACTAACAATTAGTGTTTTAGGTGTTTAATTTAATTCTTAATTCAACAATTAAATCAAGAATTAAACTAGATAAAATGTTGGTGAACATTTGGAGTATGAAAGGAAAGGAGGGACGAATTTTTTGGGATGAAAGAAAACTATTGTTCTTCACAAAAATCTGCAATTAAAATCCCCATAAAAATATCCAAGAAGATTGTCAATAAAGGCAACCACAAGTCCTTTCCATATAGGACTCTTCTTCCTTTTTTATCTCCAACTCTTTTGGTAAGTTTTCTTATCCCATAAGGACTTTCCTTTTTCCTTATTACCTCTTAGAAATTGAATTCTCAATTCAACTTCCTCTAGGAATTGGATTACCAATCAAATTTTCTAATGGGCTTCCTACAAGCCCACACCTAATGGGCTTAAGTCTAAGTAATCAATTAGGCTCTACTTTAATTGATCCAATCAATTAATTAAATATTTCAATTGGGCTTTCTAATCTAATTAGGTTCAATCAATTAATCTAATTAATTAATTGAATTAATTCCACACTTGAATTAATTTAACTCCATTAATTAATCACATTAATTAATTTAATCCAATACTTGGATTAATTTCTAGGCTAGAAATGGACTTGTCCAAGTTTTGTGTGTGACCCCTTAGGTTCACTTTAAACTAGCCGTGGGCTCACAACTCTTGTGACTTAGTTGAACAATTAATTGTTCTGATTAATTAATCCAATTAATTAATTCTCTTGAAATTAACTCATTAATTCCAAAAATCCACAAGACATGGGAAGCATCTAACAGTGCATCATGATTCCTAGTGTAAAGTGAATGTGCGAACCTATTTTAATTACAAATACCATGCAAGTATGGTCCTTTCGTCAAATAATCTCCCTTTTAAGTCTACGGCATGGATGTTAAGTCGAAACCCCATTAGCTCAATAACTATATTTCCATTCCTAGTAGCTTGACTCGATGATGAATAATTAGAAAACCCCACGTCTAATTTTCATCTAACCTTGGCCAACAATTTTAGAGTCAAGTACAGTGGAACACATAGGAGATTCACCTATTCATCTAGATAGGTGACGGATGCATAAGTACTAAAGACTGTCTTTACGGCTTCTAATGCTTTTCGCATTAAATTAATTGATATTTTGCTCGTAACACTCAGAGCATTTCTAATATCAAATCATGTACATAGATTTGCATATTTTATGCTTTCTTTCAAGGATGCATAAAATATGTGAGTCATTATTTCTCTTTCATTCAAAAGTCTTTGGGGACTAGGACTTCGAAAGAAAAATCCCATGACTCATGAACAAGAATCTCTTCTAGGATTCTTCCATGCTAAACCCTTTTAGCATATAATCTATGTACTTGGATTTAGGATAGTCTAAGCATCCTTTCAGATCTATCTCCATAAATCTCAATCCCCAATCCCTAGAATGCTTATCCCAAATCTCTCTTGGAGAACTTTGTAGATGACAAGTCTCAGTTGACTACAATATTTCTACATCATCTCTATGAGTAAAATGTTGTCAACATAAAACACAACAATCATCACCATACTCCCACTAACCCTCTTGTACACATATGGCTCATTCGCATTCCTAAGGAAATCAAATCATTTGATTGCTTTAGAGAATCGAATGTTCCACATTCGAAAAATTTATTTTGAGTTCTTAACAGATCTCTAAAGCTCGCAAACTTTTTGCTTGCGTTTGTTTTATATGAAGACCTCAGACCACTTAACTTATATCCCTTTCTCAATACCTCTATTGAGAAATACGGTCTTCATATCCCTTTGCCATATCTAGTAGTCGTAATACGTAAATATAACTAGCATACTCTAAATGGACTTTAGCATCACGTTTGGTAAAAAGTACTCTCAATAGTCAACACCTTGACTATAAGCATAACACTTTACTACCAGTCCTGCCTTTATAGGTCACCACCTCCCCATGTTCTTCAATTTATATTTATAGACCCGTTTGCAGCTAATTGGAACCATTCCCACTAATAGACCCACCAAGGTCAAACCTTGTTGGAGTACATAGAGTCCATTTTGGATTGCATGGCATTTTCCTAATTTTCAAATTGATGTCATACATCTTTACTCCTTATGCAAATTAATATTTAAAAAGGAGATCCTCCTTGCTGCTCTCTAGCAAGAGACTCTTATCGTATAAGTAGCCACGAAATCCTTTTAGATCTCTTCGGAGGTTGTGTACTAGAATTTTTAGTAATTTGTTCATACACCATTGCCACTTGTGAGACAAACTGTGGTTCTTGAACTGTTTCAAATTCTATGGTTTAGTAATTTCTATCTAATAGAAATTTCTTCTTCTCAAGAAGGTGGTGTCCCTAGAAAACAAACTCTTTTGTTTTTAGGAACCATAGAAATGGTATTCTTTAGATTCATTTGAATACCCCACATATTTGCATAAGCTGGATTCACATCCATCATATCTCTCACTAACTGCTTTAAAGAAGCATGCCTCTTTATACCTTTAGGTATATATGCTAGGGGTCTTTTACCACATCATATCTCATATGATGTTTTGAGCACCGATTTAGATGAATTCTTACTTGATAAGAATATTATCAATTCTAGGGTAAATTTCTAGAATAAATGAGGAAATAAGTGAAACTCAACTTGGATTTACTTAAAGTGAGAATCTAATTCTCCATTTGACAATCAAGAACTTGCCACCTTAGTATTCTCTTCATCGATCACATCGATTGATTTAATACTTTGGCCAATTTAATTCTCTACTTCATGTCTAAATTCTTTGAACCCTTCAAAGGATTTTAGAATAATGAAGCAAGAATAGTTCGCTTGTACACTAATACTTAGTGGACTGCTTATTTCCCTTTAGATCACATCTAAAGACATGGTTTGCTCCATTTGTCCCACAAATAGTGATTTGATCATGTTTTTCTAAAGATAAGATTTACAAGTTAGCACCTTATGCAAGTCCAAAAGGTCAAGCAAATGTACTATCTTTTAAACTCTTTCTTTAGAAATATGACCTAATCTAGCTAACCACAAGTATGCACTGTTTTGATTATCTAATTTTTAGATTACTTTGTTGATTATGTAGCATGGAATATTGGGATTGTATAGTTCATTTGTCAATGTATCAAAGACAATTAACTAATACTATCCTAATTCTATCTACAGTTAAGTGGATCATTCCTATAGCCAATAAAGCAACACTTACTTTATTCTCAAGCTTAAGGATCGTCATTTATCTTAGTCTCCATTTTTCTTGTCATCCACTGTAACCCCTTGCAAAGATGGGATCATATCCGATATCCAATATCCAAGAAAAAAATTATCAACCTTAATAGTTGATATCAACAATGTATAAATTTGAATTAGAACCCCTTCTAATTCAACTAAGCAAGTCAATACTTGTGTTTCGTCTTTCTATGCCCTAAATATCCACAATGGTGGCAAACATCTATATTGAGCTAGTAAGTTTGTCTGTTTGTCTAGATTATCCTATGTAGAATTACTAGCGATAACTATTATCCTATGCGAGGTAGAAATTTAAGCATTCATTCAATTAATATCCATTTATGATATGGTCTTTAATCATAAATATCTCCCACTATTTTATTCAAATCACATCACCCTCTAGATGAAAATTCGAGAAATCTAATTTCTTAGTGGGCTTGAAGTCCAACTAGCCTTGCCATACACCCCAATTTTATGAGCCCATACAACAAAACTAAAAGGTAGCTAACAATATTAGCAATTGCATCCCCATGCAACCCTCAAGCTATTTTGTCTCACCTCTTTCCATACACCCCAATTTTATGAGCCCATATGGTACTAAGTGTCAAACATTACCCATCAAATATCCATGTAGATAGAGCATCTAAACGTCCCATGACTCATGGCCAACAATAAAGACGAGTCCACCCCATGGGCATCTCAATACTTAGTAGTGGTCACAGCTTGTCTACACTTAGCACATCCCACGACTCATGGCCAACGGACTAAATGTGGTAGCGTATCGACATGCCACTACTTTTGATGGAAGGCATGGATGATTGTGTCCTACCCAATATTGCCCATTTACGCTTGATATTGAACTAATAAAGGTTCTCAACTTGAAACATTTTCAAGTGAGGGTCATACTAGATTTTTCATACAAGGTCTCATCGTTTTCTTTTCTTGTTTATTTAATGTTCATTATCCTAACGATGACAAGCATGCATCATAAGAAAACATTAAATAAACACATGTATCACATACACACTAAAATAAATAGATGATCATGAGCCTTTAATCCTATGCGATCCACTTGAGCCAAATTGGATCTAGGTCAATCTAAGGGTGATAATTAGAATGCAAATAGACATATCTATTACATAAATATATCTCATACATTCATGGGCTTTGTTTTCTTGTTTTTCCTCTATCTTCATTCAATGTTCTTGTAATGTCCGCCAAATTACAAAAAGATTAACCTCACCGCCTAATTTTACTCTCAATACATTTGCTAAAACTACAAGAAACCTTTAGAACAATTCCAAGGGGAGATACATAGGAGGGAGATAGAAGTACATCAAGAATAAAATAGAGAAAGGTGAGACTCGCAGGTCTCATTTTAATTAAAATCCAAAAATAACCAATTATACATAAAATTAAACCAATCACATTGGTCTAGGCTCCATGATCATCCAACTAGCATGCTTAACATAAATCATCACATGATAATGAAAACACATAAATTTACCGATTATGTTATGTGCAATTTCTTTCAAATTTGGAATTTTTATGAAAAATGATTATTCAAAAATTAAAATTAATATTTAATTTTAAAATAAAAAACCATAAACTTCACGTAACATTTACGTAACGAGGCGGGGTGGACAACAGTTCTACAAGGCTGCTGCCCGTCGAGTGGCTGGGCAGACCACCCGTCGGGCTGCTAGGCGCCCACACATCGGGTGTCGATTGGCCACCCGACGCCTGCACGTAGGGTGCCGATTGGCCACCTGATGCCCGCACGTTGGGTGGCAGGGTGCCCGCACGCCTGGTGCCAGCAGGCGACCCGGCGCCCGACTTCGGGTGCCTTGGAACCTACCCAACTCACACGTCGGGTAAGAGCGGGCGACCCGACGTCTGATGTCGGGTGGCAGGCATGCCACCCGACATCAGACGTCGGGGGGTTGGGCGCCGCACGTCGAGTACCAGCGGGCGACCCGACGCTCGATGTCGGGTGGCCAGCAACCCACCCGACGTCACACGTTGGGGGGTGGGGCGCAGCACATTGGGTGCCGACTAGCTACCCGACGCCTGCACGTCGGGTGTTGGCTGCCCACCCGACGTTACACATTGATTGGCTGGGCGCCTGCACATCGGGTGGCCGACAGCCCACCCGACGTCACACGTCGGGTGGCGGTGGGCAACCCGGCGCGAGTGGCAGCCCACCTGACGTCACATGTCGGGTGATCGGCACACCAATTTTTTTTTTTTTTTTGCCACATTTCAAGAAATTCAATTTCTTAACTCGTCTCAGTTCTTAAAACGTTTTAAGATTTAAAATAATTAATAATATTAATCCCAAATAAAGAAATTAATTGATTCAAAACCAATCACACATATAAATATTTAATCTATCACATATATTAAATAAACATAATCGAAAAGTATCAAAAACGCACGAACCTTGGCTCTGATACCACTGTTGGATTCGCGCGATCCCGGGAGACATATACGCAGCGGAATTTAAATTTTTTTCAAAACATAAATATATATTACATCACATGTAATTAAAATGAATCTCAGAACCCTTTTGCGATTATTCAGTGTGTTTTTTGATAGTTAAAGTAAGAATGTTTCAAAAACTCTTACCTTGATTGTACTCCGGCTGATGTAGAGATTGAAACGATTCAAATCGTTATCCCTACATGAAAGTATCTCCATATTCTTCAATTCAAAACCCCTTTGATTGAAATTTGATTCACTTCTAGGATCCCAAATATTATCCCTCTAACAGTATCCACACATTAGATGCCCACTCGCAACCGAATCATATGCTACTAGTTTTCGATTTGATAATTCTATCCTAGAACGATTTTGTTTGGAACAAGAACACACTAACAATTAGTGTTTTAGGTGTTTAATTTAATTCTTAATTCAACAATTAAATCAAAAATTAAACTAGATAAAAGGTTAGTGAACATTTGGAGATTGAAAGGAAATGTGGGATGAATTTTTGGGGATAAAAGAAAACTATTTTTCTTCACAAAAATCTGCAAGTAAAATCCCCATAAAAATATCCAAGAAGATTGTCAATAAAGACAACCATAAGTCCTTTCCATATAGGACTCTTTTTCCTTTCTTATCTCCAACTCTTTTGGTAAGTTTCCTTATCCCATAAGGACTTTTCTTTTTCCTTATTATCTCTTAGAAATTGAATTTTCAATTCAACTTCCTCTAGGAATTGGATTACCAATCCAATTTCTTAATGGGCTTCCTACAAGCCCACACCTAATGGGCTTAGGCCTACTTTAATTGATTCAATCAATTAAATTAATTTATTTAATTAATTAGACCCATCTTACTTAATTGATCCAATCAATTAATTAAATATTTCAATTAGGCTTCCTAATCCAATTAGGTCCAATCAATTAATCTAATTAATTAATTGAATTAATTCCACATTTGAATTAATTTAACCCCATTAATTAATCACATTAATTAATTTAATCCAACACTTGGATTAATTTCTAGGCTAGAAATGGATTTGTCCAAGTTTTGTGTGTGACCCCTTAGGTTCACTTTAAACTAGCCGTGGGCTCACAACTCTTGTGACTTAGTTGAACAATTAATTGTTCTGATTAATTAATCCAATTAATTAATTCTCTTGAAATTAACTCATTAATTCCAAGAACCCACAATACATGGGAAGCATCTAGCAATGCATCATAACTCCTAGTTTAAGGTGAATGTGCGAACCTATTTCAATTACGAATACCATGCAAGTACGGTCCTTCCGTTAAATAATCTCCCGATTGAGCCTAGGGCATGGATGTTAAGTCAAAACCCCATTAGCTCAATAATTATGTTTCCATTCCTAGTAGCTTAATTCGATGATGAATAATTAGAAAACCCCACGTCTAATTTTCATCTAATCTTGGCCAATAATTTTAGAGTCAAGTACAGTGGAACACATAGAAGATTCACTTATTCATCTAGATAGGTGACGGATCCTTTGTTGGCTACTCATTAATCTCCATACATGAAGATTTTACACCCAATATAAACCTTTTGTGATTGTCATGCAATCGGAAAATATATCAAAATACAACATGTCATGCACAAGATTACCTTGGTGCCTCAAGTCCAATGACTAATTATTGCACTATTGTAACGAGAAAATTTTCATTCGACAATTGAATATTTCCAATTGGAAATTTTCAGGTGGGGTTGTTCAGTGTACTTGTTCCCAACAAGCACCCACATACATGCACTAGTGTCTCCACACCAATACTTATGGAACGAGGCATCATCCTTTCGAGCCTGCATCGTATGCGTAAGTTTCAACAGGATCAATGATGTCTCATCTCATTGATCCTTAACTTGGAATGTTTTAAAATCACAGTCTTAGAGGTATATTCCACGATCACCATCATATGCGCAACCATGCCCCATAACTATGTGTGATCTAAGGACTTTATCTAATTCTTATGATGAATTTAAGATAAAGATTGTCATTTAAATGATATTAATATAAATAAAAATGATTCGCTAGAGTATAAGAACAGTCAGAACAATTGGCACGCCGGGCTCTACTCTAAGAGTAATGGGGTACCAAAAGGTTAGTTTGGAGAGGCCAAGAAATGTGCTGTTTATAACTAATGAGGAGCTGAAGAATGACCCCAAAACTCATGTCAAGAAACTGGCTGACTTTTAGGGGTATTCCTTCTAAGGAGAAGATGAGGAAGGGCAGGTCCAGCAGATTGTCAAAAGTTGTAGCATTGAGGTAGGTACTAAGTAACCATGAAGTGACCAAGTCTGAGGAATCTCCAACTTGGTTCCAATTGCCATATAAATCATTCTTTAGAAATGGGGCAATTGGGGATCACAAAAACTATTTATCTGTGGAGATCATTGAGCTCATTGATGTAATCACCAGAGATAAGCTCCATTCATCTAGTTTCATGTATGGGACATTGCTCTTAAGTATCAAGAAAATCTCTCTGCAATTAATTAAAGAAAATTAAAACCATCCAAGATGAAGTTGTTTCTCGATACTTAAGTCATATTTCAATATTTGATCTAAATTACAATTTCTTATCTATGAAGGTAATTCTCAACTTTGCCTGCCTTTTCAAAGCGGTCCATGAATGCGTACAGTTTCAAGAATTGCATCATCCAACTTATATCCGATTTAACAATGCCATGTCTTGCATAAAACTTGGTATGAAGTACATAAATAATTGTATAATACAAAATGTATCTGGATAGCAAAAATGCTTGTAACTTCAAGTTTCTCTTGAAGGACACTGCCATTCAAACATATGATACACTAAGGAATTTTTTTTGACAAATTTACGCCCACCATGGATTTTCACCAGTTCTAAAATCCGTTTCAACCCATGGAACGAACACTACCTTCCCATCATCAACATCGGCATGAGCCAAGGCCAAGGACTGCACCCAAAAATAATTTGAAGTGTCAGCAAGAAGCATAAAAACAAATCAAAACAGAGCAGTGTGGCAGAAAGAACAGTTGGACAGTCATGAAAATCAAAACCAGAAGTGCACTGGATTTAATATTTTCAGTTTAAATTCCAAGCTTCACCCAGTCCACATTCTGTTCAAGCTAAATTCAAAGATATGAAAAGATTTTGGGTGATGAAAATGATTTTTAGTAGTATTCTGTTCCTTGACTAGTCCCGAAAAACCATCAGTTTTGCCCACTCCAATTTACTCAGAATAATTATGGGCATTGGATTTATCTTCAGCGCTTTCCTCACAGCTCAAAACCATAGGAATCACATAAGCAATAAATTTTAGTGCGTCAGTATGCCTGCCTAAGAAATTTCTTAGAAAATTTTGTACGACATCATAGAAAATAAAACTTTTTGAGAAGATAATTTTTTCATACTTACCAAAGGAGCAGGTCCTCTGACAACTCTTCCTTGGTTGTTGTATTGCGATCCGTGGCAGGGGCAAATAAACTTGTTCTCAGCAGCGTTCCATGGCACAACACAACCAAGGTGGGTACAGACAGCGTTGATGCCGTACGTTGCAATTGTTCTGTCATTCTCCACAACAAGGTAGGTAGGATCACCCTGAAGTTCATCAAAGCATTGAACCGTCAACTCCATGGTTCTTATATATATACAGAGTAACAGAGTTGAACTTGAAAAGGGAATCATATAAACCCAAACACAACTATATTACTAATGCACATCTAATATACTTCAGAAATACACATAGTCCCTGCGCCAGAAATTTCGAAGTGGGAATTTCAAACCATCTTAATTTTGATTATAATGAAAAATATGTCACTGTTCTTCCTTTGAGTCAGTCTTATGCTCTTTATGTTGCTTGAAAACCACAAGAATGAGGGTTTAAAATATTCCACCACATCTATTAGAATCTAAACCTTCTCTATGTTACACACGCTTATACTAGGAATGCTGTAACACTAAAAGAAACTACCAGATTCATCAACCAGAGCTGAAACGGAACGCCGTGATTTTCCTGCTTTAAGTCTGGCAATCAAAGCACAAAAACTGTATGTAGAAACCACTGTCACATCAGTTTGATGGTCGAAGATCGTGGTTGGTGAATTACTTTCCTCCCCGTGTTCAGCAATAACAGCATTATCACCAAAGATTGTAGGATGTATGGTTCACTCAAGTCATTGAACTTTTGTCTATTAGGGTCATTAATTTATGTGTTTTATTGCATTTTACAAGGATGATTCAACAAATAGGGCATAAAGCTGTCCTGGGAAGAAGACGATCTAGTAGCTGGTCGAAGTAACTTTTAAGGATGACACAAAAAGGTTCATGCTCTATAACAATCAGTACAAATAACGTTTGTTTTCGCCTCTTTTTATCTCAATGAGTCCACCTGAAATTAAAGATCCATGTACACAAGGATTCAAATATTTTGAGCTTGTTCCCCTGTTTGTGTTTGGGACAGGGTGTCAGAATATAAAGACATACAGCACGGTGCAGGCAGATTTGAGTGGGGAACAGATGTCTTGTTAAAATGGATGCCATACGTGGTGTGCCCATCTTTTTTCTATGTTATGTCTCAAAGAATTCTATGACGGTGCCCAAAATAACATGTTTAAAGCATTAACTCAGATGGAAAAAGAATGTAGGGATAATGTCATTAAAGTCATCCTATTTGCTACAGATTAATGAATATTACCTTCAATCCCTGTGTAAGGGTCCGATCACCAGGTCCATGGTTTTTGAGCCATTCTGCTGCAATAACATCATTGCCTAATGCATCCTTGGCGATAGTACCACCACCAGCCCCTCCGCTACTGCTCTTGGTTCCAATGACATGCACAGTTACTATCCGAGTAACAAACAAGTACAAGTAATAGCATTATAAACCAATAAAGAGAGCTTTATAAACAAGTACAAGCAAAATTGCTGGCTAAACCAATAAAAAAGAAAGCATTATAAATATATAAAAAAAGGGAGTTGATAAAGTCTAAAGAAACAATTAAAGATTACTAAAGGAAAAGAACAAAGAGAGGAAGGCTAATGTTGAGCATCCTTTGTCAAATAAATCATTTGGTATTAATATATATTTATACAAATAAATGCCAGTTGATATATAGGCACGATAAAGTGAATTACGTTGTAGGTCTTGGATAGACCGTCCAGAATGCAATTAAACAGTTGCAAAACATTCATCTCGTGAGGGGAGAAAAATCTTCCAAGACACACATAGTTGAGATAAAAATACTTTATCTTTCTCTCCAACATCTTAAGTATTAAAGTTGGTGCTGAGATTTAAATTGCCATTTTGTAATTCCATAAATTTTTTATTAAATGAGTTGAGCTCGAATGAGCTGTAATCAAGTCAAACATGAATCGAGCTAGGATAGCTTGATAATTTTACACATACTATATTATTTTTTAATTAATCGACTTGACCGGGACTCGGACTACAAATTATATCTAACAGAAAAAAGCTATACAAATTTAGTTTATTATGCTTAAATAACAGAGCTTAAATGAGCTTTTAACGATCGATTTCAAGTCGAATATCCAGTAGTTTGGTTTGTTTTTCAGCCCTACATTCACATTAACAGCAGGCTGTTAATTCAAATGAAGGTACGAAATTTGTTTCTGATTCAACAACACAAACTAATATTTGAATTCATAAGGGCGTCCTGTTCTTTGCTCTTTAGCTTTGTCATGCTTACTCATGCTTTGCCACACAAACGCCTCTTCGTGTTTTACATTTTCCAAAAAAAAAGCGGCAAATTGGACCACTTTGGAAATCAAAGAGATACTTTTCCAATCAAGAACAATTGCACCAATAGTTTCAGAAAAATATAGTGTCAACAATACACTTTTCTCGCCTGCTAATTTCATTGTAGACGACCAATTATTTAACTGGAAGTATGTACAATTCTTTCATGATAGTGTTGTTACACCTTAAGGAAGCATCAGTAAAGACAACATTGTTTAAGTGTCAAAATTTTAAGATACCATATAAGACTTTTCAGTACGAAGAATTCTCAGTAAACTGAAAATTCCAAGCAGAAGACAGGTAGCACATTATCTAACCAAGTATACATAAGCAAACTTTTAATACTCACACGATCATTACATTATAAATTTCGAACACACAATGATATAAATCTTGTGTACCATATACCATGAAATTGATGATGAATATGATCTTTTGGATGTTTGTATGAACATCCTTGGCCAGAGCTTCTTCTCCATATCACATCAACATTGACAGCTTTCAATGGCACAAGCAATATTAAATTGTGGAGTGGAGAAGGACCCTAGCCACAACCCTAGGCTTTCTAGGATAAGGCCTTACCTACTGTCAAAACCAAGTTTGTCCAAGAGGGCCTTAGCAATAGTGGATCAATAACAAAATAGATCCACGAGTTGTGTCTCATATACCGTAATACTTTAGCCAGTTTAGAAAAAAAGAAAAAGACAAAAACAAAATCCAATTAATAGAAGTCCAATTAGGAATTAAAAATTCCAGTAGTATAAGCATAGTTCAAAGTTGAAGTATTGGCGACTATACTGTTAGGTATTGTTTCACATCAGTTACAGCATATTTGGATATTATTAGGCGGTACGAAATAATTACATTATAGAATACCAAATATATTCTTAAAATTTAAGTAAAATTATAGAGCAATACAAAATAATACAATTTACTACTCATTAGTGCAGTAAACAGTAATAAAAGAAAGTTAAACAAAACATTATTATCAAACTTAAATTTATAAGATCAAACAACCATTCATAATATATATATATAATATCAAGTAAATCATATTAGAAGGGTTCTCTAATGTGTAAATTCCATTATCCGATATATCATTTGACACAATAAGACATAATCGGATAGTATTGCTAATAATATTCCTATACCAGTGATAATATCATGGTATCCATGATATAATCCATTGTTATCGGACATTATCAACGACACATGTAACCTCAAAAAATAATAGATATTGTTGGACATTTTTGGATCAGCAAGGGTCGATCCTGTAACATATAGGCCAATACTTTGTACAATGACTATAAGATGTGCATGTGCAATTCCCCAGTTCAATCAGCAATCACAATCACCATTTAAACAATCTTTTAAACCTCATAAACCTAAAATGAAACAAATGAACAAATCAGGACAAAAGAACACAAAACAATGATATACCCCTCTATCCCCGAATTGAACGTACAAAGTCATCTATCTAATCCTTAACAAATATGGTGTTATTTTAGTGATACTCAAATGCTTCAACTAAATTGATTCAATTTTTCACTACTGCATTTGAAAAAATAGTTCCTTTAACTAGTCCACAGAACCAACTCAACAAAAACGTTCAATTTGTGATTAAGAATACAACACCAACAGAAATATTCAATTCAATTATTCCTAAGAAAACGATTCATGTAAATGGAGGGGGAAAAAGAAAAAGTAAAACTGACCCAGGTGGAACAAAGAAGTAAGTATAAGGCAGCAACATTCCACCAGCAGGAAGAGAAATAGCACCCAGAAGCAGCAAATTCATGAGCTGCCTCTTTCCCATGTCGGGCACCCGATCATCTGCAGGAATGCTCGTCGCCATTCATAATGGAGCATGCTTATTAGGTTGTAGGACTTAAGGTGGAGTAAAAAAGGAAAGAAAATCCTTATTACTATCCTCAAAGATATTGTTTTAAAGCAAAAAATAGTTTTAAGAATCAATTGTTTATGTCTTAACGAAGCTTTGGCCAAAGCCTTTTCCTTACCACAAACCTTACAGAAATTCCCACATCAATTCCAAAATTCATATTTAAAGAAAAAAATTTAAAAATATGATTCTCTCCATACATTGGTTTTCACAAGTGGTATAGGATGGAAAAATACCACTATGGTAATAGAGACTAAATATGATGCATAGGAGATTTACGTGAAGGAAAGTAAAGTTTTAATTCCTCATTTCTATGATTTTGAATTGGCAATCTTTTTTTAGAGAAAATTTTTTCAGTTTGTAAATTTAATTTGAATAGTAAGCAATTTTTTTTCATTATTTATGAATTAGACTACTATGAATGCTCGATTGATGTTATTTAAGTCATGGTCATACTATAAGATTATTGAAATATTTGAGAAAAATAAAGCCACCGGGAGCATGCTGAGAACTTTGTAGAGGCAATGAATGAGGCGCTTAGTGCCAAGTACAAGAAAAAAAAGAAAACTTGTAACTAAGTTTGAGGATCTCTTTGATAGATTCACACATTAGTTAACTTTCTCTTATTTCCTTGCATTTTAGCTAGTCCACTACTAAGGTGTGATACACTAACATTGTGTCTACTTCATGTGTGAATATATCAAAAAGGTCCTGAAACTTAGGTACAATTTTTTTTTTCTTCTTGTACTTGACATTAAGCACTTCATTTGCTACCTCTACAAAGTCCTCAACATGCTCCCAATAGCTCTATCTTTCTCAAATATTTCAACAAATCTTATCATATGACCATGACTCAAATCACATCAATCGAGCACTCTTAGCAATCTAATACATTATTAATGAAAAAAAATTACTTACTCTACAAATTTTATTTAGAAATTGAAAAATTTTCCACTAAAGAAAGATTACAAGTTCAAAATCATAAAAATTAAAAATTAAAACTTTACTTTCCTTCAGATAAGTCTCCCATGCATCATCTTCTACCTCAATTATCATAGTGGTGTTGTTCTATCTTATCTCACTTGTGGAAACCAAGTATGGAGAAAGCCATAGTTATTTTTTTCCACCTCTAAACATGAATTTTAGAATTGATGTGGAAATTTTTCTGAGGTTTGTAGCAAAAAAAAAGCTTTGATCATGGCTTACTTAAAAACTTAGAACAACTGATCCTAAAGCCATTATTTGCTTTGCAATAATATCCTTAAGGATTAGGCAATTTCTATAAAAAGATTGAACAAGATTGAGTGACCTTGTTCAATGAATTGGATACAAGTATTGTATCTACTTCTCATAAAGAAGAAGCTTTTTATTATTGTTGGAGGTATTCAATGATTCAGTCTTCAAGTTAAGCTCACTGTGTCAAACCTATTGGTGAAAAAGAATGAGGAGATCTATTTTTAGCTTCCATATGAGGCAAAATCTGAATATATTAGAATGAAACTATTAAGACATTTCTAACTTGATTTGAAGTTGCAATTGCATAATAGAGTATGCTTAATTGGGCAAGGACATAACTATTTTATGCTCCATAATAGATCATGCTTATTCGGTTTGAAGTATTCAATGATTTTGTCTCCAAGTTAAGCTCACGGCGTTAAAGCTATTGGTGAAGAAGAATGAGGAGATGCTAATTCGAGCAAGGACATAACTATTTTATGGTCCATAATGGAGCATTCTTATTGGGTAGTAGGACTTAAGTTGGAGTAAAAAGGGAAACAAAGTCCTTATTGCTATCCTTAAGAATATTGTTGTAAAGTAAATAATAGTTTTAGGATCAATTATTCAAATCTTAAGAAAGCCGTGGCCAAAGCCTTTTCCTCTCCACAAACCATAGAAATTCCCACATCAACTCCAAAATTTATGTTTGAAAAAAAAGTCGGAAGCATGCTGACTGTATAGAGGCAGCTAATGAGGTGCTTAATGTCGTGTACAAGAAAAGAAAACTTGTCCCTGAGTTTGAAAACCTGTTTGATAGATTCATACACGAATCAGACATAATGTCGGTGTGTCACATCTTAGTAGTGGAATAAGCTAAGAAGCAAAGAAATAAGAGAAAGCCAACTAATGGTTAGTTGGGAGGACACAATGTTGGATATGTTAGGCATTTTCTATAAGAAGATTGAGCAAGACTAGGTGACCTTATTAAGCGGATTGGTTACTAGTATTATATCTATTGCTCGTAAAGAAGAAGTTTTTTATTTTGTTGGCGGGATTCAAGGATTGAGTCTCCAAGACAAGCTCATTGCGTCAAAGCTATTGGTGAAGAAGAATGAGGAGATCTATTTTTAGATTCCTTATGAGGTGAAATTTTAATAAGTTGGAATGGAACCATTTGGACGTTTCTAACTTAATTTTTGAAGTTGCAATTGCATAATGGAGTATGCTTATTTGGCGAGGACATAATTATCCTTTCCGTTCTTCACGCACTTCGCTAGCGCGACATGTGTAGATGGGTTCATCCCATTTTTGTCGGAGCACAGCTGATGAAAAAACAACAGTAGTTAAATTCGCGTGTTTGAAAATTGAGACTCAGTTTGCAAATGGGTTTCTTGTTAGTTATTAGTTACCTGAGAAGGGGTGATGGCGGGAGACAGCGTAGTTGAGGAAGCCATGGAAAGCAGTTTCTGTGCGAGGCGTAGGTGGGTGTTTTCAGCTTTTGTGGAGGGTAAGAAAAGATGAAGCGATGATTGGAGAAGGGCACTGGGCAACTGACGACCCCAAGGTTCAGTAGATAAGGCCAGACCTGACCACGGGCCCGGCCCAAATCGAACTCGGCCCGTGGCTGACCCATAGACCTATATCAAATTTTTTGGACCCGTGAACTATCGCGCAGACCGACGGTTCAAAAAAAAAAAAATACAAATATTAAAGTAGCGGTTGCCGTTTTGTTGCCGATGGCAACGACTACGCAAGTGTAACGGTCAAAAATTTGACCGTTGGCAAAGTCAAACAATTTTTTATTTTTTTTAATTTTTTTTTTTTTTATAAATACCCATCAATTTTTTATTTTTTCCACATTTCAACTCTCAAATATCAATTATTTAATTTTCAACTCTCAATTTTTTAATATTCACTCTTAATTATTCATTATCAATTCTACATTATTTTAATTTTTTTATTAATTTTTTTTTCATATTTCACTTGTTTCATTTTCAATTATTTATTATTCAATTCTATATACTAAATTTTAATCATTTATCAAATAATGACCGATTCAAGCAATAGAGGTAAGGAAAAGATGCCCGCAACCGACGAGTAACCAAGGTTTAACATTGATTGTGAAGTTGAGTTAAATGATGAAAATCAAATTCATTTGTATACTACTCAAGAAACAATGAGTGATGTTCATACTCAATCTATTCCATCTCTCAAATCTTCTATTTTTACAAAATATTTTGATAAAATGATACTTCCAAATGGAGATATGCGAGCAAAGTGTAAATATTATTCGCAATATTACAAATTTCAATCCGAAGGCGGTTATGGATCATTGAAAAGGCATGTGGAGAAGAAGCATCCAGTAGAATTTGGCATTGATCGTACTCAAACTTAAATGCCATCATTTGCATCTTCCGGTGCCGGTGGAGGTAACAATATTTCTTTATTTAAATATAATGATGTTAGATGTAGAGAAAATTTAGTTAGATTTATTTCTGTTGAACATCTTAGTTTTAGTTTTGTAAATAAATTCTTTTTTAATAAATTAATTTAAACAATATATAATCCGGCGGCTAAAGGTGTTTCACGAACCACACTAACACGCCATGTTAAAAAATTATATAATAAATTTAAAAATGAGTTAAAAGAATTATTAAATAATGTAAATAATAAAATATCTTTATGTAGTGATATTTGGAGTAATCATTGGCAAATACATTCATACATAGGTATTACATGTCATTGGATTGATGATTCTTACACACTTCAAAAAAGATTATTTGCATTTAGAGTTTTTGATAGTTCACACACAGCGTCAAATATTTGACAAATTATATTTTTAATATTAGAAAAATATAATTTAGTTAATAAATTTTTTCAATATCATTTGATAATGCTGCAGCTAATAATGCTAGTATTGATAATCTTAAAGTTGTATGTGAACCATCAATTGGTAATAAATTTTTTCATATTAGATGTATACTTCATATTTTAAATTTATGTGTATAAAATAGTTTAAAAGTTTTAGATAATCAACTTAAACCAATTAGACAAGCATTTTCTTATTTATGGACATATCCACATATTAATAAATAATGGTTTAGATTTTGTAATATTTTAAAAATATTTAATGATGTTACTTTACAATTATTTAGTGTTTATTCTCCAACTTCTTATTTAGTATTATTAAATTATTGTAATATTGCATCAATTTTACATAAAAATATTAACTCCAAAGATGAAAATTTAGTAAATTATGTTTTATCAATGCAGTTGAAATGGAAAAAATATTTTTATGAAATTCTAGATATTAATTTTATTGTTGTTGTTTTTTATTCTAGACTTAAATTAAATAGTTTACAATACTTGTTATTAGTTTATTACAATACTTTAACACGTAATGAAAATGATTATATTATAGATATTAATAATATTATATTTAAAATTAGAACACTTTTAAATAAATTTTATAATGAATACAGTTCCAAATATGGTTCACAATCAACTCAATTTTATATACATAGAACTAGTAGTAGTAGTAGTTTTAGGTTTATGGCAGCACAACTTTTACTTAGGGAACGAACTAAACGTCCTTGAGGATTCTCAAGTTCTAGCCAAGAACTTGAAAATTATTTTAATGTTTCATTTGAGTTTAATGAGACAGATGACGATGGAGAGTTCGATATTTTGTGATGGTGGTCGTAAAAGGAGCAAACGTATCCAATTTTGTCCGTGATGGCAAAGGAAATACTTGCTTCACCTGCTTCAACCGTTGCAGTGGAACAAGTTTTCAGTGCAGGAGGCAATATATTGAGTGAGAAACGTTCAATGTTGTCTCCCGAGAATTTAAAAGTGCAAGCATGTCTTGATGATTGGATCAAAGCCTCAATACGAAGACAAGGTCAACCGGATTCGGAGGAGGACATAGATGGAACAACGACGAGAACGGGTGGGAGTGATTGAGTCACGCCACTCCCTGAGGTAAGAAGGGTTACAAAGTAAGAGAACTACATGGACTTTGATTCCTCCATACCCTAAGAGGATACATAGACAACTTAAATTTAAGTTCAATCCCATTTTTATTTTTAAAATAATTTTTAATTATAATTTAAATTTTTGCTAATATTTTTTTAAAATTTAAGTGCAATTTTTTTATTGAAATTTAAGTTTAAACTTTAAGATTTCAAGTTGAGCATCTTTTTTTTTATATATTTATTATAATTAGAATATTTGATACTTTAAATTTTAGATAATAATTTTTTTTTTCAAATTTAAGTTAAACATTCATTAAGTTTAAAAATTAATAATATTTTTTTAAAATTTAAGTTCAAAATTTTTCATTCAAATATATGTTTAAGATTTTAAACCCTTGTTTTTGTTTTACAAAAGTTATAATTTTATAGAATTAATAGTTAGTTAAAAAGTTACAAATTTTCAAAATATAAGGTAAAAAAAAATAAAAAAAATTCAAGGGTCAGACCTGGAATCGAAACCGAAATTGTAATCAAAACCGGCCCGGCGGTTCCAGAACCCGAACTGTAACTGGCCTTGACGGTTAAGATTAAGGGTCAGAATTTTCTTAAACTGTAGAACCGGCGATTCCTGAACCGTGGTCAGGTCTAGATAAGGCGGTACCTCGTACAGCCACACGTTAGGATTATTGGAACTGGCAGTGCATTGAAAATTCTTATATGATTTGAGTACGAAAATATCAAATAATTTAAATGTTAAATTTAGTTTCCTCACTCTACTAACTACTAACACGTACAAATTAAAATATTAATTACCTTGGATCTTAAAAAAATTAATTGAATAGATACAAATATCTCATTCTTAGTAAATAAATATTATAGTTTATGTAGTATTTTACCCCCTTTACAATTAAAATAATGATAATTTGACCTAACATTTATTCAATATAAAAATTTAATTAAATGATGTTTCATTTTTGTTATACGTAAGTTTAAATAGATATTTTAAATTATTAAGATATCATACTAAATTTTAAAATTAATATATTTAATTAAATATATTTATATAAACGACAAGAGATTACGTTCAACAAAATTTATGTCAAATTAGTTGATATATTTGAATGAAAAAGTGGTCTTTTTTTCTCTTAGGAATTCATTTATTGAATATTTTCCTTCTTAAGACTTCATTATCCTTATATTTATTTAATTTAAATAATATATTTATTTAATTTGCTAGTATACTATTATTTTTGTGTTTGTTTTAACTTAAATCAAGCAAATGATACCTTATTCAATTAGAATTTTTTCTTTTTTTGTGGATTAAAATCTAGAATTAAATTTATTGACATATTTGATCGTAGAGGGTTTTTTTTTTTTTCGTTAAGAACTCATTTTTAATACTAGTAATTATATTTATTTTAATGTTCAATATAATATCTTAATAATATTTAAAATATTTATTTAAACTTATGTACAACAAAAATGAAACATCATTTAATTAGATTTTTATATTGAATAAAGTGTTGGGTAAACTTGATTGTTATTTGATTGTAGAGGGGGTAAAATGCTATGTACACCACAATAAGGTAAAGTAAATTTGATTTTTTACAAAGACCAAGAGTGTTTTTGTCCATTTAATTAAATATTTTAATATCAAATGAGTAAGTAGAAGGGGATACTAATGTAATAGCAGAGGGCCAACTGAATTTAATCCTAACTTGAATTGGACATAATAAGTTGCACAATAGTTAACTTGTTTGATACTTTTATACTTTTATTAATGATATATTATTTGTTTGGATAAGTGAACTTTCATCTAATTGAGTCGACTCATGTTGATATTTCACCTTATTTTGAAAACACATGTTAAAATTTACTTATTTATAAAATAAAGAATGTTTTTTAAAATACGGAGTAACCTTTTGAAAAATAGAGAATAGGCTTTGAAAATAGGGATGAAAATTAGGATTAGGGCTTCAAAAATATGATTGTTTTTTGAAGATATTTTATAAAATAATTTCGGGAAAAGAGTATAATAAACATAACTTTTGATTGAAAATACAAAAATATTTTGAAGGGTGTGATTGCTTGGCATGCTGTGATTTTAAAAAAATCATTTAAAGGAGAGATTTTCTGAGATTTGAGAAAGAATTAAACAATGATTTTAGGTAATATGATTGAAATCTTAAAAATGCAAATGTATTTGGACAATAAATGAGAATGAATTAAAAAATAAAATTCATGAGTAGCATATTAATTATTTTCACATGTATACGCCATATATGCAAATATATTTTTATTATTTGTTTTCTTAAAAATATTTTAATATGCTTATGCTGTAAAATTCATATGGTAAGAAAGATATATGTGTCAAGCTATGGGCCATTATATGCTATATAATATCTTACATACACAACAGGACAAAATATAAGAACACGCCTGAACGTGCATAACATATATATATCATGACACTTTAAACATATGTACAGCATAGAATATTGCATAACATCTTAATACAACGTAATATAGTTTATATAATACACTCCCTCCATCCCAAAATAATTGGTCTAATTTGATCCCATAAAATTTTAGATTAAAGTTCAAAAAAATATAAATTTTTGTGTAGTTTTATATTATTACCTTTAAAAATAATGGTTGAAAATTAGTGCATGGTATCACATCCTTATTTTAGATGACATGATAATTTTGTACAATTTGCTTTTTTTTAAAAAAAATATGATGTGTTATTTTGAGACATTCCAAAAATAAAATAAAATTAAGAACAATAAATTTGGATCACATGAAATATTAAGATGAATACTGCGCATTGAGAATATAATATGTATCTATGTACATGTTTGGGAATTATATTATATTATATTGTATTGCACAAGTTACGCAATTCATTTATTAAAAAAATACTTTCAAGTCTTTAATTTTTGGATTGTTTCTGTGGTTCTGACTTAAGTGTCGAAAGATTTTTGTCAGGATAACCTCAGCACCACTAACGACTTGTTGTGTTGTAGGCAGCGATCCATCTCTCGATTGGAATAGTAGATAAGAAGTGATACTGCATTATTTTTGGCGCCATTTGTAGGAAGTACTGTTCGAACATTGAGGATGCAAACCTGATCTAGAGTTGCTAGAGAGGTTAGTGCTCAAGGTGCACCGTATGCTGAATATGCTAATAGAAATGGAGAAAATCAACATCCACCCTTACCTAGATGAGATCAACCACAACATCCCCAATCTGTTGATCCTGCACCAAATTGTTGTACTGTAAATTACACAGGAAGCCCTTAGGACTATGATTGAAGATGCTATAGCTAGAGCCGCCGCTCAAGCAATAGCTCAGTATATCGAGAATCAATGTAGAGCAGAGCCCTCTCTGTCTTCTCATCGAAGCTAGGATTGTACTCTGACTCCTGAGGGGACATTGAGGTATGAAGGAATTGGAGGTAAAAGAGGGGTTCATGCAGACGTAAGTAGCGAAGCTTCACCCCTCATTGCAAATAAAAGGCCATGACCGAGGCATGAAGGAATTGAAGGGAAAAAGAGATGTTCATACAGATGCAAATAGTAAGGCTTCATCCCCCGTTGTAGATGCAAGGCCACGACCATAAGCGTGAGGAGTTTAGAGATGCAGAAGGAGGTCCACATGCAGGCACAATTGGCTGGGCTTCACCTCCAGTAGTAAACATTAGATCTAAGGAGGGCACGAAGGGACTGTCCAATATACCACCAATTCCCCAATCCATTTCTCAAGGGCACATGATGGAGTACCTGCCACTTGTAATTGTGCTACCAAAGCGAAGCCCATTCCCTACTGCCATCCTGGCAGAGTCATTGTCATTAGGATTCAAGGTTGTGAACCTTGCCAGATTCGATGGGATAGGGGACCCTCAAGAGCATCTTGACAAATATTTTTCCAATGCAGATCTTTATGACTTGAGTGACACAGCGTTCTATAAAATTTTTCATACCACGCTCACCAAGTGTGCACAGTCTTGGTTCAACCAACTACCCGCTAGTAGTATCATTAGTTTTGAGAAGTTGATGCAAAAATCCTTACAGTAGTTCTCAATAAATTGAAAGTATCCTAAAACTGCGGCCTACTTGTTTTTGGTTATGCAGCAAGATGAGGAGCCTCGTCATGAATTCATGACGCATTTTGTTGAGGCTGTGCATGAGGTTTCTCATGTCAACCATGAGTTGTTGGTAGGAATAATGCTGCAAAATCTTCGTCATGGAAGATTCAAAGAATCCATAGCAGGAATGCCACTAAGCACTTTAGAGAAATTGCTAGCTCGGGGTGAAAAAATATATTTGCATTGACAAAACCATGGGCACAAACCAACCCACAAAGAGGAAACGAGAGGAAGAGAGATCGGAGGAAGAAAGAAAGAGGAGAGGAGACACACTCCTCCTGCAGGATACAATGACTATGCTCCCCTCAAAGCTAGAATATCATAAATATTGATTGTAGCAGGGCAGAGAAGATTAGTTCAACCACCTCGACCTATGAAGGAAAGTTCTAAATGGCATAAGTCTGATAAGTATTGTCGTTTCCATCAAGATAGGGGTCATATACCTAAAGAGTACCATCACTTGTGCAATGAGACTGAGAAACTTATTAGAAGGGGTTATTTGACAGAGTTTGTGGAAAAGCCAAGGGATAAGCATCGTAAGTCTTCTAACACACCAAGACAGAGGGACTCATCTTTTGGTCATGCAAGTGGGAGTAAGAGGAGGGGACCTGAAAATGATAACTTGCCAACTGCGGGGGTGATTGGAGTTATATTTGGAGGTCCATTAGATAGGGATCGCATAATGCTAGGAGAGCTTTCGCACGTGCTGATGGTGGGGCGAACTAATGATTCGATCAGTCGATGGGGTAAATCTATAACATACAGACTTCTAAAGAGGAGATCACTTTTAATGATTCGGATTTAGACGACGTAAGGGATATGCAGAATGACGCCTTAGTCATATCAGCGACGGTGTTAAATTTCTGGGTCAAAAAGATACTAGTTGATAGTGGCAGCTCCGCGGATATCATTTTCTATGATGAATTCAAGCTGCTGGGGATTGATAACACACAACTAACCAAAGTTAATACTCCACTCAGGGATTCAGTGGAGAAATCGTGGAAGCACATAGATAAATCTCACTCTTAATGTATTAGAGTAGTGCCCAACGAACCAATTAGCAATAAGTTTTTATACTCTTGTAAAAATAGTATTATTCATAATATTTATATAAATAAAAGGTATTTATTTATGTTTAGTTATTTTTATCAATTAAATAAAATCGCTAGATCATTTTTAGCTATGCGGCATAATCACGCATGTGATGGTGATCATAGAATATGCCTGTATAGCTTTGATCTTAAACATATTTTGAGTCGACATTCATGGATATGAAACATCGATAAGCTCAATAGACTCACACACACGATGCATATTTGAAAGGAGAATGTCTCATTCCATAAATATTGACGCAGGGTCGTAAGTGCATGTATGTGGGTGCTTGTTAGGGAACGAGTACACTGAACGACCTACTAGAAAATTTTCAATTGAAAAGCATTGTTTGTTGAATGAGAATTTCTTAGTTACGATAGTGCATTAATTAGTCCTTTGACTTGAGGTACCATGGTGGCCTTGTGTATGACATCATACACTTTGATGTATTTTCTAATTGCATGACAATAATAAGGGGCTTACATTGGGTGTATGATCTTCATGTATGGACGTCAATGAGAGCTAATAAAGGATCCGTCAACTATCTAGTAGAATAGGAGAATGTTCTATATTTTCATAGTTCTTGATCCCAAAGAACTTGGCCAAGGCAGGATAAATACTAGACGTAGGGTTTTCTAGTGATTCATCAAAGGATCAATGTGACTTGAAATTGAATCATAGTTATTAAGTCAAATATAAGGTTTCGACTAATAATTTATTTCCTAGACTTAATCAGGAGATTAGTTGACGGAGGGATCGTATTTGCATAGTACTCGTAACAGAAAAGGTTTCTTGCTACTCACCTAAGACTAGGTAGTCGAGATGCACTACTAGGGGCTTCCCTTGATTTGTGAGATTCTTGAAATTAAGCGGTTAATTGCAAGTGGATTAATTAATTGGATTAATTAATCAGAATATTAAATTTGTTCATAAGTTGCAGAAGTTGTAAGTACACGACTAGTTTAGTTGTGAACCTAATGAGTCACACACAAATTGAGATGATCCATTTCTATATCTATTTTTATAATCCAGAGTGTTGGATTAAGTTAAGTTAGAATTAATTTATTCAAATAAGTAATATGATTATTTATTTCAATCTAATAATGATTAGGGGCTCTTGAGAGTGAAATAATTAATTAATGGAGATCAATTATATTAGCTTGGCCTAAAATTATTTTAATGAGTTAAATTAATTTAACTAATTTAAATAATATAATTAATTTAATGAGTTAAATTAATTTAACTAATTAAAATAATATAATTAATGAGTAAAATAATATAATTATTTTAATTGGGCCTAATATGATTAGGTGGCCTATGATGGAACTAACTAATTAATTGATTTGATTAATTAATTATATTGGGCTTTTTAATTAATTGATGGAGATCAATTAATTGGACTTTAATAAATTAATTAAAATTCAAGTCCATGGAGTTAGAGGCCCATTATGATTTTTTAATTGCTAGAATTAAAGAGTCCTAATAAAATGGAAAGAATTTATTTTGAAGTGAAAGAAATAAGAGATAAAGAAGAAGAAGGTTTTCTAATTGGATTAGGGGACTAATTAGGATAACAGTTTGAGACCTAATGAGATTAAGTTAAGACTATATTGTATAATGCAAGGGCCAAAAACTACAAGCAAGAGAGCTAGATGTTTTGGCCTTCTCTCCTCTTTTCCTTCTTGTTTTTTTTTTGTTTGTTCTATATTCTTACTTTAAGAAAAATGACTCCATCAAAATGTTCCATCCCTTTTTGATTAAAATTTTAATTCTTCCATCACTTGTTGATTCAAAAATTAACTTCACTCTTAAAAAGATTTAGAAATAAGAATTTCAACTTCACTAGTAAGGATTTGAAGCTTGTGGATCTACTCGAAGTATGGATACCGTTAGAGAGACTATACTTGGAGTCCTTGGTGAACGTTTTGAGAGGCCATCGAAATTATTGGAGAGGAGCTTGAGGAATCTGAGTTCCTTCTTACCCTTAATCAACTGAATTGCTTGAAAGGTATAATCGCGAAACTTTAGTTATTTAATTTTATTAAACAAGCAATCAAAAATGCAAATAAAAAATCACATCAAATCCGGGATATGCATATTTATATATGACTATTTCAACTGTTGAAAATTTTTGAATTTCCATTGTTCTTGCAATCCTGCGATTATGTGAACCCATTAGTGGTATCATAACCTAGGTATACGTGTTCTGATTATTTTCGCAAAAATTTTATATATGAATCGTTCATATGATGAAAATATGTTTAATTGCATTTTTGTTTGGGAATTATAATTCTGGGATTTTCTGCATGATACACAAAAATGAAATAAATAAAAAAAAATCTGGGCTTGATGCGTCTTGGCGCTACGCTGCGAGCTACTGGCGTCGCGGTGCTTGATGTGCAATTTGGCTGGGCAGTAGATTGTCTGCTGCCCATTTTCGTGTCACAATAAAAAAAATGATTTTTTTAATTTTTAAAATTAAATGTTAATTTTAAAATTCTGAAAATTGTTTTTATGAAAAACCAAGAATTAATTCCCAAACTAGAAAAATGTGATTTTTAACAACTTGGTAAATTTACATGCTTTGAATTTTTATCATGTGATGATTAAATTAAGCATGAATAGGATGAATGATCATAGAGCCTAGACCGTTTGTTTTCTATGCATAGTTGTATGCTTTGGGTTTTTCATTAAAATGAGGCCTACGAGTCTCACTTTTTCTCTTTTTTTGACTATGAATGTAAATTCTATCTCCCTCTAATGTACATTCCCTTAAAAGAAATTTCAAGATTTCTTTTTAGGTTAAACAATTGTAATGAGAGTAGTATTAGGATGGTGGGCTTTTTTTTGCTTTTGGTGGACAAGAAGAAGGAGCAAGGTGGAGAAAATCAAAGATTTAAGGCCCATGAATGTATGGGTGATACATTCATGTAATAGATAAGATTTATTATCATTTTGATTAATTATCCTTAGATTGACCTTAAGATCCACTTTGTCTAGTGTGGATCGTATAGGAAAAGGCTCGTGATCATCCCATTATATATATATTGTAGATACATACGTAGGTTTATTTAATGCTTTCCTTTGATTATGCTTGCAATCTTCAGACAATGTAACATTAAATAAACAACACGAAATAAAATGATGAGGTCTTGGTAAAATTAAAACCCTCACTTAGAAATGTCCTAAGTTTAAGAATTTATTAATTCTATATCAAGCGTTAATGGGTAATATTGTGCGGGGCCCAATTGTCAAAGTCGTCCATCAAAAGTAGTTGGCATATGAAATGCTGTCATACTTTATCCACTGGCCACAAGTCATGGGATGTGCTAAGTGGAGGTAATAGTTGTGACCACTACTTGCATAGAAATGCTCGTGGGGTAGGAGGGCTAAAGATGTTGGCCACGAGTCATGCAACATACTTTAGTTGTACTATTCATATGGATGCTTGATGGGACATGTTTGGCACTTAGTACCATATGGGCTCATAAAATTGAGGTGTATAGGAAGTAGTGAGGTCAAATAGCTCGAAGGTTACATGGGATGCAATTGCTAATGTGTTACCTACCTTTTTGTTTATCATATAGGCTTAAAAAATTAGGGTGTATGATACTAATTAGACTTCAAGCCCACAAGGAAATATGATTTCCCGAATCTCCATCATGAGGGTGATGGGATTCGAAAAAGATAATGGGAGAATTTATGATTAAAGACCTTATTATAAATGATTAAACTATTGAATGTATGCTTATTTTCTGCCTCGTGTTTTATAGATATCTGATATATATTATGGCTAAAAATCCACTTGCATCAATTCTTGACACCAACAAACTCACTGGTCCCAACTATGTTGACTGGTTAAGAAACCTTCAGATAGTTTTCCAACTTAAAACTATGGAGAACGACTTTGCCGCCCTCATTTGACTTCTTTGTGGTCAACTTCAAATTGCACAAAATGAAGACTAGCTTTGCTAAGGTGGCCAACATGTTGAAGGCTGCTGAGTCCACCATGAAGAAGAAAAAACATGTCCTGCTCGTTAGCTCTTCATCCCAATCTAAGACTAAAAGGTCAAAAAAGAAAAGAAGAAAAGTTCTTCTGAGGAGGCCAAGGGTATGAAGGCCTCAGATGGAGTGCAGAAATGTTCTAAACCAAATGACAAGTGTCACTATTGAGGCAAGCTGGGGCATTGGACGAGGAACGACAAGGAGTATCTTGCAAATCGCCAGAAGAGTTTTGATATATTCTTTGTTGAAGACCTTTCAGTTAATGATGATTCTTGGGTATTAGATACCGGTTGTGATACTCATCTATACAATGATTTGCAGGTGATGACAAGAAGCAGGGAGCTAAGTATAGGAGAGTAGATCCTAAGTCTTGGAAATGGAGCAAAAATTGCTACATTAGCCATAGAAATTGTCTATTTAGCGTTAGGAGATGGAAAAAGGTTAGTTTTAAATTCTTGTCTTTATGTTCCTAAATTAATAAAGAACACTATCTTTATTCCAATTTTGGATAGAAAGGGTTAATATTTTTTAATAAATGATAGAAACTGTTCCATTTACTTTGGTTCTTCTTTAGTTCATGTTGGGACTTTGACAAATGATTTATATACTGTCCAACTTAAAAATTCCATCTTGCATATTTAACAAAGTAACAAATGTAAAATAAATGATCATAGTTTCACATACTTATGGCATGCTAAACTAGGTCATTTCTCTAAGAAAAGAATTGATAAGTTAGCTAACTTGCTTGACCTTACATAATTGTAAGAAATGCCAACTTGTGAATCTTGCTGTTGCGAAAATTCGTGAACGCAAGTGTACGTTATTGTATACAAGTAATAAAGTGATGAATAAATTATCATTCCCACGAGGATTGTTGAATTATTAATTACCGAAATTATGTTAACTCTAATTTTATTTGAATAAACAAAAGTCGATGTTGATGTTTATGATTACTAACAAAATCTAACTAGACTAAACAAATAATAAAAATCAACTAATGATGAAATTCAATAACTAAAAGCCTAGGGTTATGATTTTACCATAATTAATTTGAATTGAATAATTTATCTCATCAATCTCAATTTAATTCTCAAGTGATGGTCGAGAATACCTGAATTTTCCACTAGCCTCTCCCAAGGTCTAATGAAAATATCATCAATTGCTAACCTACTATATTCCTATGTGAATTACAACAATCAATAATTCATTAAGTTCTATGGATCTCTAATAAGACTAAACAAACCATGCAAATATATTCCTATCTTATATGCAATTTATGATTTTCTACACATAGAACTAGACACATATATCATCTCTCGGGTCAATATGATTATCAAATCATTCAATTACTAGCCAAGTAATTGAAAGCATTAAGAACCATGTGAAAATTAAATCAAGAATTAAATTGATACAAATATTCAAAATATTATAATTAGATTACATCACAACCCTAAAAAAATAAATTAGTTCAAGATGGTAAAAATGAATAACAACATACCAATATTCATGAACATAATTAATGAGAAAAAGAGGAAAATGAAATAAAACTTAAAGAGGATGAGTTTCTTCCCTTGTAGATGTCTTCTTCTCAAATCTTGGAATTCTCTCTTCTTCTTCTTCTTCCTTCTTCTTTCTTGGCTTCTTTTCTCTTCTCTCCCTCTCTCCCTCCTTAAAAAATCTGATTTCTTCCCTCTTGGAGGCTTTTCAATTGTTGAAAATTAGATGGGAGATGCCCTAAAGAGGACAAAATAATGATTTTGCCCTTACTTGTCCGCCTGGCAGCGCCTAGGCACTGCCCATTCTATCAAAGGCAGTGCCTAGGTGCTACAGGGCAGCGCTTAGGCGCTGTACTTGCTGCCCAAGATCCAACTCTATAGTGCTAATTAACTCTGTCAATCGATTTGTCATCAGGTTCAAGACCAAACTGGCTTTTGGTGTCTTCATATTAATTTTATTCCTATGTCTTAGCTTTCTATATCTTCATGAATCAACTTAATATGACATCTGTGGAGTGAGTTATGCCTAAACTACCAAGATGTGTGATACCAGAAATTTTTAGTCAAGTGCAACCTATTTAACCTGATTTTTCTCATTGAAATAGAAATAACTGAATTTCATGGTAAACATAAAAGTTATAGATCTATATCTTAAATTTACAATGGTTCATGAAACAAGTCAAAATGATATTGGAGCAAAAAGTTATGATTGAAATACGAACACTGCCCTCAATAGTACCAAAAAGAGGATTATTCAAAATTTTAATCAAGTTTTATTTTTCTTTCCATTTTCTTCTCATTTTTCCATTACCTACAATATTTCAAACTAAATGCATAAAAGTAACATAAACACTCGAAAACTAATCAAAAAGTTAAATAAATGGTACTCAATTAATGGGTATAAAATCCACTCATCAAATACCCCCAAACTTAATATTTTGCTAGTCCTCAAGCAAAAAAAAGAAATAAAATAAGTAAAATAACAAGTGATAATTAAACCTACTAACCAAATAAGTTTCAAAAAATATTGTGGGTTTATCTCAAGGAAATCTCAAAATATCATTAAAATGCATGATTTCAACTCAAGTGCCAAACTCACCCGTCTTTAAATCTTTTAAGTGTGTGTGTGTGTAGCCTCTTACACTTAAATTTTTGTTACTCGGATTGATTTATTCAAACTCACAACAAAATTATTGATCTCTTATTTATGTGTTTTAGTATTCCATATGCTTATTTTTTATGTCACTCTTCACTAATATAGACTAACACAACATCAAGGATCATTAGGACTTTGAAAGCTTGTAATGTATGGTTAAGGTAATGATAGGATAAAAGACAATATAGTAGCTCAAATTACTCATAGCACACAACTATTCTAGAACCTTGTTGATGAGCACCACCACATTTTCATCTCACACCTTCACGAATCTTTCTTCTTTTGATTTGTCATACCACTTTATTCGTTAAACTCCTTTTTTTTACATATTCTCTTTTTTTTAAAGTGCTACACCCCAAAACCTTTGCACTCTTTTCTCATATTTCTTGACATATTTTTTTTTGGGAATTTTGTATAAATCGCCACCTCTTTTTGTCATTTTTTTTAAACCACTTTCAAAACTCAAAATAATATTACTAGAATAGCAATGTGCTGAGTGTGGGGTAATATGTAAGATAAAAAAATTAATTCATTTGTTGAGGTTGATTTGTAGGGTGACAAAGAAAATGGCTCAATAGGCGTAATAGGAGACACTAGGGATTATGCATCATAAATAGGGTGGCTTGAAAGGTTAAAATGGTCCAAAAATGGTCTAAATCACTTCCATAATGTTATTTAGCCTAGGATTTCACCTCGAGTGACAATCAAATAAGTTCTAGAATTATATGAGATCACAAAAAAAAATATCGAGTTCACATAAACTTTTTCTAAGTAAGCAGAAAATCCAAATGTTCAAGGCTATGTGCTCAATATATTAAATGATTACAAGAAAGATAAAAATTACCACAAGAGTCAAGCACATACATAAGCACAACATTCATCAATTTCCACTATAAACAAACAAAATCAAATGAAACACATACATCACCCCCAAACTTAAAACTAACATTGTCCTCAATGTTAAATAAAACAAGATAAGGTATAGAAGACTTCCCTGAATAGTGTTAGTTTTCATCAACTTGATCATCATCCTATTCTAGAATAGTGATGGATGTGCATTCATTAGTTTGAGATATCACTCCTTATTTTTCAAATCCTTCCCTAAACTTGAGTTGGATCCTGAAATGAAAAACAAACAAAAATAATCATCAAACTAAAATAACAAAATTAATATTAAACAACTAAATAATAAAAATAAAAGAAAATTTAAAACACTTGGGTTGCCTCCCAAGAAACGCTTGATTTATAGTCTTCAGCTAGACTTCTTCCTTGCTCAATTGGGATTCAAAAATAAGTGTTTATCATGCCATGCCTTTGTATGCTCTAGAAGTGTAGGTGATTCCCAAAGATAGGCATATTGAGCATAATCTGACATGGGATTAATTGCATTGTTTTTATTGTTGAGTGGATGCCCAATGACCAAAAATAATTCTCTTTGTGTGAGAGAGATGTTTCTATCATTTTAAATGTGAGGGATGATAAAATCTAAATGGATAGATTTGTCAACATCCTCAAGTAGACATTCATTTCCCACCATATAATGCTTTAATGAGCAATCTACCAATTCGTAATCCAACACTTCATACTTGTGTAATGAGATCCCCATATCATCCTCCACAACATTTGATATAGGTTTGTTATTTTGTAGAAGATGATGAGAAGAAACTTCAAGTGATGGCTTTTGAGATGCACTTGATTAAATATTTTCTTGATCTTCTCTATTCTTCGTTAGAGGTATTTGTGTTGATATCTCTTATTCATCCTTCATTAGGTTTTTTATCCACAAGACAATTTCAATCTCTTCATCACTTAGTAAACTAACATCCCAATATTCTTCTCTTTTCTCTGCTAGAGGTATTTGTGTTGATACATCTTGTTCATCTTTTATTAGTTTTTCAATCCACAAGATAGTTTCAATCTCTTCATCACTTAGCAAATTGGCATCACAATGTTTTTCGCCCTCTCCATTTATCTCAGTTGTATAAGGCAAAATCTGTTGTGATGGATTGGTAGGTTGAGTTTGCAATAAGATTTGGTCGATAGTATGTTCGAATTGAGCTAAAGCTTCTTCAAGGCTTCATTTCTTCTCTAATGGTGGGTAACTAGGAGCATGCCTATCATATTCTCATAATTTCTCCATAAATCATTAGAATGATTTGTCCATCCTTGATAAGTATTGGAGAAAGGATAATTTTGCAGCTGGCTATAATTCCACCCATATCTAGCATGCTCGACGTATGGTGGTGCAAATTGATTTCTCTCTTGATATTGTGTTCATGCATGAAAACCGCCATATGACTCACATGCCTTGAATGGTGAATGAATACTATTTGCTACAATAAATTTCTCCATCTCTTTTGAATGGATTATTACTTAAGCATCCAATGCATTAATGGCATCTACTCGATTCATTCTAGAGGCCTGAGTTGAAGCTTGATTTGTCATGTCATATTCATTTGGTCAATAGTGTGCATTATATGCCATCTTGTCTACCACTTTCTGCTTATCTCACACACATAAGAAAATATTTGCGATTATAAACAAGGGCACACTCAAACAATGAAAGAAAAATAAAAATAAGAGAAAAGATAAATAAATATATACAAGAAAAATTCAAATTAAAATTAAAGTTACTTGGTATCGATATTAACAAAACAAAATAATCCCTAGCAACGGCGTTAAAAACTTGTTGCGAAAATTCATGAATGTAAGTGCACGTTATCATATACAAATAATAAAGTGATGAATAAATTATCGTTCCGACAAAGATTGTTAAATTATTAATTACCGAAATTAATTAACTCTAATTTTATTTGAATAAACGAAAGTTGATGTTGATGTTTATGATTACTAACAAAATCTAACTAAACTAAACAAATAATAAAAATCAACTAATGATGAAATTTAATAACTAAAAGTCTAGGGTTATGATTTCACCATAATTAATCCGAATTGAATAATTTATCTCATCAATCTCAATATAATTCCAAGTGATAGTCGAGAATCCCTAAATTATCTACTAGCCTCTCCCAAGGTCTAATGAAAATATGATCAATTGCTAATCCACTACATTTTTATGTGAATTTCAACAATCAATAATTCATTAGGTTCTATGGATCTCTAATAAGACTACACAAACCATACAAGTATATTCCTATCTTACATGCAATTTATGATTTTCTATATATAGAATTAGACACATATATCATCTCCCAGATCAATATGATTATCAAGTCATTCAATTAGTGGCCAAGTAATTGAAAGTATTAAGAACCATATAGAAAACTCAACTTGAAAATTAAATCAAGAATTGAATTGATATAAATATTCAAAATATTAGAATTAGATTACATCACAACCCTAGAAAAATAAATTAGTTCATGATGGTAAAATTGAATAACAACATAACAATATTCATGAACATAATTAATGAGAAAAAGAGAAAAATGAAATAAAACTTGAAAGAGGATGAGTTTATTCCCTTGTAGATGTCTTCTTCTCAAATATTGGAAGAATTCTCTCTTATTCTTCTCCTTCCTTCTTTCTTGGCTTCTTTTCTCTTCTCTCCCTTCTTAAAAAATCTGATTTCTTTCCTCTTGGAGTCTTTTCAATTGTTGAAAATCAGATGGGAGATGCCCTAAAGAGGGCAAAATCATTATTTTGCCCTTACGTGTCCGCCTGTCAGCACCTAAGCACTACCCATTCTATCAAAGGTAGTGCCTAGGCGCTACAGGGCAGCACCTAGGCGCTGCACTTGCTGCGCAAGATTCGACTCTGTAGTGCCAATTAATTCTTTCATTCGATTTGTCATCACGTTCAAGACCAAATTGGCTTTTGGTGTCTTCATATTAATTTTATTCCTATGTCTTAGCTTTCTATATCTTCATGAATTAACTTAATATGACATCTGTGGAGTGAGTTATGCCTAAACTATCAAGATGTGTGATACTAGAAATATTCAGTCAAGTGTAGCCTATAACCCAATTTTTCTCATTGAAATAGAAATAATTGGATGTCATGGTAAACATAAAAGTTATAGATCTATATCTTTTATTTCTAATAGTTCATGAAACAAGTCAAAATGATATTGGAGCAAAAAGTTATGATTGAAATACAAACACTGCCCTCAATAGGACCAAAAAACGGATTATTCAAAATTTTAACCAAGTTTTATGTTTCTTTCCATTTTTTTCTCATTTTTCCATTACCTATAATATTACAAACTAAATTCATAAAAAGTAACATAAACACTCAAAAACTAATCAAAAGATTAAGCAAATTGTACTCAATTAATGAGTTTAAAATCCACTCATCACTTGCCTTAAGGAAAAAATGACCAAGTTACCATTTATTGGACAAGTGGAGCGGGCTACAAACCCTTTATATTTGATCCACATGGATGTATGTAGGCCACTAAATATTAGTGCCCAAGGAAAATACCACTATTTCATTACCTTTACTGATGATTATTCTAGATATGGGTATGTGTATCTTTTAAGATACAAGTTTGAACCCTTTGAAAGGTTCAAAGATTTTTGGCATAAAGTGGAGAAACAAATTGGGTGAAATATTAAGACTCTTTGATCTGATCGAGGAGGTGAATACTTAGCCTCATAGTTTCTTGATTATCTAAAAGAGAATAGGATTCTCTCACAGTGGACTCTGCCAGCAACTCAACAACTAAATAGGGTTGTTGAGCGTCGAACTGAACCCTATTGGACATGGTTTGGTCTATGATGAGCTTCAGTGGGATTCCTTTTTTATTCTGGGACTATACTTTGGAAACAACGACATTTCTATTAAATAGAGTGCCAAGTAAGTCGGTGCCCAAAACACCATATGAAATATGGTGTGGCAAAACCCCTTCATACAAGTACCTTAAGAGATGAGGGTGCCCTGCTTATGTAAAGCAGCTGGTGGGAGATAAGTTGGATGTTAGATCTACCTTATGTATAAGTTTGTGGGGCTATCCAAAGGAATTCATTGGATACTATTTCTACGACCCTTCAGAACAAAATGTGTTTGTTTTGAGAAATGCCACATTTTTAGAGAAGGAGTTTCTATTAGATAAAAAAAGTGAGGTTGTAGAGCTTGAAGAAATTCAAGAACCATAAAGTGTCCCACACAAGACAATAGTGACAGAATCACCCAAAACTAACATTCCTATTATATAACCTCCTAGGAGATCCGGAAGGATCTCAAAACTACCTCAGAGGTATGGTCTTTTGTTGCAAAACAACAAGGAGGAGCATTCTTTGGATAATGATCTAATGAAATATGGAAAAGTGATATCGGACATCAATTCAGGGAGATGTCAAGAAGCCATGCAAACTGAGATGGACTCCATGTACTCTAATAATTTATAGACCTTGATGGACCCACCATAGGGTATAGTACGCATCGGTTGTAAATGGGTCTGCAAGCGGAAACTTGGAGTAGATGGAGAGATAGTGACCTATAAGGCATGATTGGTTGCAAAAGGCGATACTCAAAAGCAAGGCATTGACTATAAGGAAACCTTTTCACCAGTGGCGATGCTAAAATCCATCCAGATATTACTTGCCATATCAATGTATTATGACTACGAAATATGGTAAATGGATGTGAAGATCACCTTTCTCAATGAGAATATTGAGGAAGAGATCTATATGAGGCAGCCAAAGGGCTTTATATCCAGTATGAGCAAGAAAAAGCTTTGCAAACTCCAGAGATCCATTTACAAACTCAAACAAGCTTCCCAAAGCTGGAATCTTCAATTTGACGAGGCAATCAAATCATTTTGTTTCCTCAAGAATCCAGATGAACTCTGTATGTATAACAAGGTAGTGGGAGCATAGTGACCTTTGTTGTCCTTTATGTTGATAATATACTACTTATTGGGAATGATGTAGAGATGTTGTAATTAAGAAGAAAGACTTGGTTGTCTACTTAGTTCTCCATGAAGGATTTGTGAGAAGTATCGTATATTTTGGGGATTAAGATCTATAGAGATAGATTTAAAAGGATGATCGGACTATTCCAATCTACATACATAGACAAAGTACTGAAGAGGTTTAGCATAGAAGAATCCAAAAGAGGATTCTTACCTATTCGTTATGGGGTTTTTCTTTCGAAGTCAATATACCTAAGGACTCTGAAGAAAATAGAAAGAATGACTCACGTACCATAAGCATCCATAATTGGAAGCATTTGTATGCAATGTTATATACGAGGTATGATGTCGCATATTCTATTAGTGTCATGAGTAGATATCAGTCCAATCCGAGTGAGGAGCACTGGAAAGCCATAAAGACTATCATTAAGTACTTACGAATGACTAAGGATGCTATCTTGGTTTATGCTAGTGGAGAATTGAAGTTATAAGGCTTTCTAATTCTATCTTTTAGTCCAACATAGATGATTCAAAGTCAACATCAGGATTCGTATTCATGCTAAACGGTGGAGCGGTCAGCTGGAAGAGTTCCATGCAAGAGACGACTATGGATTCCACCACCGAAGCTTAATACATCACATCATATGATACAACAAAAGAAGATGTTTGGATGAGGAACTTCATCCAAGAGTTGGGTGTATTCCCTTCAATTGTTGATCTAGTTTTGGTCTACTGTGGTAACAGCAGGGCTATTGTGCAAGTAAAGGAGCCGAGATCTTATCAAAGATTCAAGCACATTATGAGGCAATACCATCTAATTCGTGAGATCATTGGCAGAGAAGACGTTCGAGTGGAGAAAGTGTCGTCGGCAGAAAATATAGTAGATCCACTAACAAAGCCCTTAGCTCAAAGAGAATTTGAAGGATATCTTGAGAAGATGGGTCTTAAATACATGGGAATTAACTCTAGGGTAAGTGGGAGATTATTAGAGTAGTACTTGGTGGGTGATAAGTTGGTTTTATACCAATAATTTATATGCCTTTTGATTAACATTTAGTTTGTTTTTGAATGTTTTTATTACTTGTTATGCATTTAGTTTGAAATCTTGTAGGTAATGACAATAAGAGAAGAAAATGGAAAGAAATTAATAAGAGTTGTGGTGCTACTAATGATAGTTTTCGTATTTCAACCATAAATCTCGGTCCAAATTTCATATCAAATTTATTCTTGATCCAATGGAAATATAAGAGATATATCTACAACTTTTGTGTTTACCATAAATTCAATTATTTCGATTTCAATGAGAAAACTTGAGTTTAATGGTCAACATTGGATTGAACTTTTTTGGTATGATATATCTTGGTATTTTAGGCATAACTCTCCCTGCAAATGTCATATTTAGTTGATTTAAGTTCCTACAAAAAGATGAGACATAGAGATACAATTTATTAGAAGATATCAAAATAAAATTCAACCTAGAAAGAGATCAAAATATAGTTGAAATGGCCTGAATAGTGTCAAAGTATTGAAATGGAGGCTGCCAGGAAAGAATGCCTAGCGTCTAGGCGCCGTCCAAGGCTTCCAAGACAGAATACATAGAGCCTAGGCACCATTATTCCACACCTAGGTACTGTCCTTCCAACAAAAAAGACGCTGATGCATTTTTTTGGCGACAAGTGGCAATAGATCGCTAATTTTGGCATTTTTATGAGATATATACATTAGATATACCTATACATCATTACCCATGTGATGCTCTAGTGGATCACTAAATTGGTGGAGAGAAAAAGAAGAAAAAACCAAGAAAAGGGGAGAGAATTGGTTCTTGGAACCAAATGAGGCCATTAGGGGGTGCTTGAAAACAAGACCCATTCCATTTTTTGCAAATCAAAACAGGGCATTCTTGGAGACAAGGAGAGCTTCAACCATTCATTTAACTTCACAAATTGGTGAACAATTTCCATGTTCTTTCTTATTTATTTGTTGAAGTTGTATTTATCCATGGTGAGCTAAACATTTCTTTTTAGAGAATAATGTAACCTTATTTGATCCTATGTTTTGAATTCCAAATAATATTAGTTCAAGTTATTTATCTTGTTTGTGTTATCTTGTTTAGTATTTCATCTTGATTAATTGATCACTAATTGAGATTGTTTGAAGTATGAGATTCGACATTTGAGAGAGGGAAGATTATACATGATCACAGGAATAACACAATATAGGAATCATAGAGTTGAGAAGCTTATGAAACCTTTGAAGTTTTGAAGAAAAATTCATTGAACCTTTGTATAGTTTTATTCTTGAATTTTTATAGAGATATCAAAATTTATGTTGGAACTCATAGTCAATTCGGCACTCGAGAGAGAGAATCGATGAGTTTAGGAATTCTTAACTTACATATGTTGTTAACTTGAATTGGTATATTTTGAAAGGAAGAACAAAAGTGATAATTAGGTGAGTCATTCCTCTAGAATATCTAACTTATAAGGTGTTTGTTATATTATTATCTAGAAACTCCACTCTTGTCTTTGCATTGTTATCTTACTTTACATTGTTTTCCAATTATCATTTAATCTTCTAGATAAAATTAGGACTATTTGAACTACGGTATTTAATGCAACTTTTGATTACAATCCCTGTGGATACGATACTCAACTTCGTTGTATTAAAACTTGACACCGTACACTTGCGGTTTGCAAAATATTTCACGAACAGTGGGCCAATTAGCGACGAGCTTTTATACTCTTATAAGAACAGTCTTATTAATAATGTTTAAATAAAAAAATAATTTTTTATCTTTAATTATTTTTATCAATTAGATAAAGTCCCTAGATTATTTTTTAGCTATGGGGTATGGTCACATATATGATGGTGATCATGGAATATACTTCTATGACTTTGATCTTAAACATGTTCTGAGTTGGGGGTTCATTGGGATGAGATATCAATAAGCCCGATAGACTCACACACTCAATGCATAGTTGAAAAAAGAATGTCTTTTTTCATAAACATTGGCGTAAGGTTACTAATGCATGTGTGTGGGTGCTTATTAGGGAACGAGTACACTGAACGGCCCACTGAAAAATTCTCAATTGGAAAATATTATTTGTCGAATGAGAATTTCCTAGTTATGATAGTGCATTAATTAGTCCTATGACTTTAGGTACTATGGTGGCCTTGTACATGACATCATCCACTTTGATGTATTTCCTAATTGCATGACAATTATAAGGGCCTTATGTTGGGTGTATGATCTTCGTGTATGGAGGATAATGAGTAGCTAATAAAGGATCCATCACCTATCTGATAGAATAGGAGAATCTTCTATGTTTTCATAGTCCTTGATCCCGAAGACCTTGGCCAAGGCAGAATAAATACTAGACGTAGGGTTTTCTAATGAGTCATCAAAGGATTAATGTGACTTGAAATGAAATCATAGTTAATAAGTCAAAATAGATTTCGACTAATAATCCATACCTTAAAATTAATCGAGAAATTAGTTAATGGAGGGACCATATTTGCATGATACTCGTCACATAAATGGTTCACTTGCTATTCACCTAAGACTAGGTAGTCGACATGCACTACTAGGTGCTTCACTTGACTTGTGAGGTTCTTGGAATTAAGGGGTTAATTTCAAGCGGATTAAATAATTAAATTAATTAATTAGAATATTAAATTTATTCGTAAGTTGCAAACGTTGTAAGCCCATTGCTAGCTTAGTTGTGAACATAATGGGTCACATACAAATTGAAATAATCCACTTCTATATCTAATTTTGTAATCCAAAGTGTTGGATCAAGAGTTAGAATTAGTTTAAACAGTTAAATTAATTAATTCAAATAAATAATATGATTATTTATTTGAACCTAATAATGATTAGGGGCTTTTGATAGTGAATTAATTAATTGATGGAGATTAATTAAATTAGCTTGGACTAAAATTAATTTAATGAGTTAAAGTAATTTAACCAATCTGATAGAATAGGAGAATCTCCTATGTTTTCATAGTACTTGATCCCGAAGATCGAGGTCAAGGCAGGTTGAATACTAGACATAGGGTTTTTCAATGATTCATCAAAGGATTAATGTGACTTAAAATGAAATTATAGTTATTAAGTTAGTTGACGGAGGGACCGTATTTGCATGGTACTCGTAATAAAAAAGGTTCACTTGCTATTCACTTAAGACTAGATAGTCGAGATTTACTACTAGGTGCTTTACTTGATTTGTGAGGTTCTTGAAATTAAGGGGTTAATTCTAAACGGATTATTTAATTAAATTACTTAATTAGATCATTAAATTTATTCGTAAGTTGCAAAGATTGCAAGTCCACTGCTAGCTTAGTTGTGAACCTAATGGGTCACACACAAATCGAAATGATCCACTTCTATATGTATTTTTGTAATCCAGAGTGTTAGATTAAGTTGATTAATGGGGATTAATAAACTTAAGTTAGAATTAATTTAAACAGTTAAATTAATTAATTTAAATAAATAATATGATTATTTATTTGAACCTAATAATGATTAGGGGTTTTTGAGAGTGAATTAATTAATTGATAGAGATCAATTATATTAGCTTGAACTAAAAATAATTTAATGAGTTAAATTAACTTAACCAATTAAAATAATAGAATTATTTTAATTGGACCTAATATGATTATGTGGTCTATGATGGAATCAACTAATTAATTGTATTGATTTTTTAATTAATTGATGGAGATCAATTAACTGAACTTTATTAAATTAATTAAAGTCTAAGCCCATGGGTCAGAGGCCCCATTAGGATTTTTTAATTGCTAGAATTAAAAAGTTCTAATAAAGATAGAAATAATTTATCATGAAGTGAAAGAAATAAGAAATGAGGAAGGAAAAAGTTTCCTAATTGGATTAGGGGACTAATTAAAGTAAGAGTTGGAGACCTAATGGGATTAGGTCAAGACTATATTATGTATATAAATACATAGTGTAAGGTCCAAAAACTACAAGCAAGAGATCTAGAATTTTTGGCCTCCTCTCCTCTTCTCCTTCTCGTTTTTTGTTTTTTTTTTGTGTTCTGTTTTCTTACTTCAACAAAAATTACTCCCTCAAAAGGTTTCATCACTTTTTGATTAAAATGTTAATCCTTCCATCAATTGTTGATTCAAGAATTAATCTTTACTCTCAAATAGATTTAGAAATAAAAAGTTCAAATTAATTAGCAAGGATTTGAAGCTTGTGGATCTGCTCGAAAGTGTGAATACTATTTGAGGAACTACACTTGGAGTCCTTAGTGAATGTTTTGGGAGCCCATCGATATTGTTCAAGAGTAGCTTGAGGAATTTGAATTCGTTCTTACCCTTCATCAACCGGATTGCTTGAAAGATATAATTGTGAAAATTTATTTGTTTAATTTTATTAAATGAGCAATTAGAAATGTAAACCAAAAATTGCATCAAATTCAGGATATACATATTAACATATGATGTATGATTTTATTTTAATTATAGAAAAATTTTAAATTTTTTTTATGCTTGCAATCCCACGATTACACGAACCCATCAATGTCCTTGGGATCCTATCCCAAGAGAGTGATAAAAATGGTCAAGTTTTTGGTAGTCAAGGCCCCATCCACATATAACATGATTTTGGGCACATATAATATGATTTTGGGGAGACTCCTAAATTTACTTCGCACGGTAGCATCTATCTACCACATGAAATTGAAGTTTCCAATGCTCGAAGAAGTAGGAGAAGTGGTTGGAGATAAGAGAAGAATCAGGGAGTTCTATGCAAAAACCTTGTAAAGAGCAAATAATCGGTTGAGATGACAAGGGGAATGCAACACTTCTATAGATAAAAAAAATAACAGATAATACATTCTTTACAAGATGAGCCAATAATTAAGGTAACAGCTGAAGCGAATAAAAAAAACTTGAAGAGGCCAGATTAGAGGCAATCAAATAGCTTCAAGTTATTGAGCTAGTTCAAGGTGACATGTCAAAGGTAACGAGGATTGGCTCAACCTTGAGCTAGCTGTTGAGGAGGGGCTAGTATCTTTCCTTAGATAAAATGTTGATATTTTTGCTTGGGGAATGGAAGACTTACTTTGCATTCCCCAGAGATAATAGTGCATCACCTTAATGTCGACCCTAACATGAAGCCAATAAAGTAGAGGAATAGAACTTTCAGGGTGGAGAGAAGCAAACACATCAAGAAAGAAGTTGACAAACTACTTCTGGCTAAGTATGCGCTTTCCTTGAATTATCCTGACTGGCTAGCTAATGTAGTTTTGGTACCTAAGACTTGGGGGAAGTGTCGCCTTTGCATTGACTTCACTGACTTGAACAAGGCATGCCCGAAGGATCCGTTCCCTCTTCCTTACATAGATTTGATGGTGGGTTCCACCTTAGGGTGCAAATTACTTAGCTTTTGGATGCATACCAAGAATATAATCAAATACAGTTGGCACTTGAGGATTAGGAGAAAACAAGTTTTGTGATTGATCAAGACATCTACTTTTATAAAGTAATGTCTTTCGGCTTGAAGAATATTGGAGCCACTTATCAAAGGCTTGTCAACCGAATGTTTGATAGTCAGATAGGTAAGAATATGGAGGTTTACTCAACCCCGCAAAGTGTGTCTTTGAAGTGCTGGGTGGAAAATTCTTGGGATACATGATCTCAAAGTGAGGGATTGAGGTGAATCCTAAGAAGATAAAGGTTGTGAGGGAGATGCTTCTGTAATAGAACATCAAGAAAGTCCAACAATCAATAGGGTCGTTGATAGCCTTGAGCTGATTCATCTCTATTAGAGTAGTATTCGGATTATCAATTAGATTGGGTATTTTTATACTCTTGTATTTGTAAAAATAATCTTTTTCTAATCACATTAATAAAATAGTCAATTTTTTTATCTTTAATTGCATATAGTAATAAGATAAAGTCCCCAGAACAAACTTAGCTACAAGGCATGGTCACGCATTTGATGATGATCATGGAATATACCTCTATGACTTTGGTCTTAAATTAGTTTTGAGATGGGGCATCAAATAGCCTAATAGATTCACGTATACGATGTATACTTGCATGAGGAGGATGCGAGTATGGACATTAGTGTATTAATGCTAGTGCGTGCATGCAGGTGATTGTTAGACAACAAGTACACTGAACAAGCCCACTGTAAATTATTAATTGGAAATGTTGTTTGTTGAAATAAGAATTTTTATGTTATAATCATACACGATTAGTCCTTAAACTTGAGGCACCATGACAGCCTTGTATATGTCATGTTCCATTTTGACGAATCTTCTGATTGTCTAACAATCACAAGGGGGGTATGTTGGATATTGCATTGATATGTATAGAAGTTAATGAGTAGCTAATAAAGAATTCATTACTTGTCTGGTAGAACAAGTGAATCTTCTATGTTTTCATAGTTCATAACTCAGAAGCCCTTGATAAAGGTGGGATGAATGTTAGACCGAGAATTTTTAATGATTCATCATGAGTCATTGAAGTTTGAAATGGAATCATAGTTATTGAGCAATTAGGGTTTCAATTATTAATCCATGCCCTAAACTTAATCAGGATATTAGTTGATGGAAGGACCTTACGTGTATGATACTCGTAATTGAAATAGGTTCACTAGTTATTTCACCTAAGTCTAGGTAGTCATGATACGCTTGCTAGTTGTTTCCCATAACTTGTGAGGTTCTTGAAATTAAAAAGTTAATTTCAAACGAGTTAATTAATTGGATTAATTAATTAAAATAATTATTATTTTTAAGTTATAAATGTTGCAAGTCTACTGCTAGCTTAGTTGTAAACCTAAAATATCACACATAATTTGAAATGGAACAATTCTAACTTAGGAATTGTAATAATAAAGATTAATTAATTGGGGCTGAAATTAATTCATTGAGTTGAATTAATTATTTAATTAAAATAATTAAATTATTTAATTAGAGCTAATAAGATTAGGAAGCCCAATTAGAGTGAAACAATTATTTGATTGGATCAAATTAATTGTGTGAACCTTAAATTAATATAATTATTAAATTAATTTATTCAATTAAATAATTAGATTATTTATTGAGCCTAATTCTATTAGGCAGGCTGGATGGAATTAATGAATTAAATTTGAGATAAAATAATTAATTAAAATAATTATAGAATTTATTTTAAATCCAAGTCCAATTCAAAGAGGCCCGTTAGGAGAGGCCCATGTGGGTTGTTGAAAAATGATGGAAATTCAAGAATTTTGGGAGACTCTAAATATCTTTGGAAGATATGGAGGCATAGAGTTGGAGATTTTTGGGACAACCAAAATCTTCTAACCAATTAAAATGAGGTAAAAATAATATGAAGAATAGAATCCCTCAAATTTTTGGCCATTACAGAAACTATGGAGAAAAAAATATTTTCTTCTTCTATCTTTTATTCCACCAAAATTACCTCTTTATGTCGAATTATTAATTCTTTTATAACAAGTTGATAACAAGAATTAATATTCAGCATATTTACCCCATTAACTAAGTTACTAAAAGAATCCAAAGTTCGGATTCCATGTTCCTACTCAATGTGTCGACTTGTTTAGAGGGGATATGTTTGGGTCCCTGTGAACCAAAATTCAGAAAGGGGCTAGCAATCGATTCCTTCAATTTCTATAATAACCGAAGTGCATTAAAAGGTATAAATTAAAACTGTTCTAAATTTTATTAAATCATTGCAAATTGTGATATCATTAAAAATCGCATCGAATCCAAGGTACTATTGTAACTGTTATAGCATGCTTTATTTTAAAATTTTATTTTTTCGCTGCATATAGGTTGGGATCACGTAAACCTAACAATGGTATTGGAGCCACGGTTTATGCAATTTGAATCAGATTCGATTTTTGCCTATGAATTTAATTGTTAAATTCTATTTATTTTGTTATTTCTGATTTGGATAAAATAATTTTTTAATTTGTTTAATTGTTAAACAAAACATGTATGATTGAATTCAATTCAATTAGAGGAGGAAAACACATGGCGTGTGTCCACTGTGTGGGGGGTGTTATACATCCTCATCGTATTGAATTACAAAATTTGATTTTTTTATTTTTTAATTAAAGTGTTAATTTTAAAAATTTTGAAAAAGGGTTTTTTTAAAAGTTGAGATTTTATCCCAACTCATGAAATTACAATTTATTGAATGGTAAATTTACATGCTTTAATAAATTTATGTGATGTTTTATTGGTATGTATGAGATGATCATGGAGCCTCTTTGACCGATGTGATTGGATTTATTTATCTTTAGGTTTTTGAAATGGGGCCTGTGAGTTTCTTAATCTTTTCTTGTATGTATTTTATATTTTTGGAATGAGAGTAGAATAAGGTGAGGTTTTTCTTTTAGTTTTTGGTGGACAAGAAGAAGGACCAAGATAAAAAATTAAGAGAAGACCCATGAATGTATGAGATATATTCATGTAATAAAAATTAGTTCTCATTTCCATTTTATTATCCTTAGATTCACCTAGATCCATTTTTCGCTCAAATTGATTGCATAGAATTGGCCCATGATCATTTAAATTATGTATTTAGTAGATGCATGCGTAGGGTTTATTTAAAATTTTCAAATAATATGCTTGCCATCAATTGAATGCAAACACATTAAATAAACTAAGATTAAAATTGATGAGGTCTTGGTTAAAATAAATAACCCCGCTTAAATTAAAATCAAGTAAAGGAATTTTTTAAATTTTGATTTCAAAGCATATATGGATAAAATTGGATTACACCCAATAATCCATGCCTACCATAAAAAATAGTTGATATGACGATGCTACCTTACTTTGTCATTGACTATGAGTCATGGAATGACTTTGTAATAGAAAATTGTGATCTCTACTAAACATGGTGATGCTTATGGGATGGACTCGTCTCTACATTGTCCATGAGTCGTGGAACATTATTATACTCTATCTACATGAAGGTTTGATAGGTCTTGCTTGACGTAGTACCATATGGGCTCATAAAATTGGGGTATATGGAAAAAAGTGAGGTAAAATAACTTAAAGGTTGCACATAGATGCAATCGTTAAAAGTTAGCCACTTTTCAATATATTTTATGGGATCATAAAATTGGGACATATGACATATTGATTGGGCATCAAGCCAACTAGAAAATAAAATTTCCCGAATTTCCATTAGAGATGATGTAATTCAAATAAAATAGTGGGAGACATTTATTACTAAAGACATTTTACAAATGAATATGTTTTTGAAAGTATGCTAATTTTTTGCCTCGTTTAAATTTTTTTAGATTATCTATAAATGGCTAAAAATCTACTTGTATCTATCTTAGAAGCTAATAAATTAATTGATCTCAACTATGTCGATTGGTTGAGGAACATTCGGATTGTTCAGCAGTCCAAAAAGAGAGATAAGACACTTGATGTGATTTTGCCATCAGCCGAGCCACTAAGAAGAAGTTTGTAGATTATTATAAGCTGGTTGATGATGATCTAGAAGCATGATGCTATATGATGGCATCGATGTTAAATGAGTAGCAGAGGCAACACGAGGTAAATGCACATGTGCATGATATCTATGTTAACCTACAATAGTTATATGGTGAACATACTAGGCAAGTGAGATGTCAGATCTCAAAGGAGCTTTTCAGGACCCGTACAATAGATGGCTCTTCAGTTCATGATCATAAATTGAGGATGATAGGCCTGATTGAAAGGCTCGAGTCACTTGGAGTCGTGATGGATAACGAACTCTATTTGGATCTCACTCTACAGTCTCTGCCTCCATCGTTTGACACCTCTGTTGTCAACTTCAACATTCATAAGATGAAAATTAGCCTTGCTGAGCTAGTTAACATGTTGAAGATGACTGAGTCTACTATGAAAATGGACAAGCCGGTCAGGCTTATTAGATCCTCATCCAACTCAAAAGTTACAAAGCCCAAAAGGAAGAATAGGAGAGGAAAGCATTCCTCAAAGTCCAAAGGCATGAAGCTAATTGGTGGTGTCTCCAAAAGTTCCAACAAGACTAATGATAAGTGCCACTACAGTGGAAAACCTGGGCATTGGAAGAGGAACTGTAAGGAGTACCTTGCAAGCCTAAAGAGTTCAGGTATTTATTTTGTTTAAGTTAACTTATCAGTCTTACGGCTAGGGAATATAGCAAAGGTAGCTACATTAGCCATAGGAAATGTTAACTTTAGGAAATAGAGTAGTTTTAGTTTTAAACAATTGTCTTTATGTTCTAGAGATAGTTAAGAATATTATCTTCATTTTTGTTTTAGATGGAGAAGGTTTACTTTTTCAATAAAATATGGAAGTTGTTCTATTTTTAGAGACTCGATTTTTATTATCTCTAGTATATTGATGAATAGTTTGTATTCTATTATTCCCCATAACTCTTTTTTCTACATTCAACAAAATCAAAATAAATAAATAATTATAGTTCTCAACTCTTATAGCATGCTAGATTAGATCACATCTCTGAAAAGAAAATTCATAAGTTAGCTCAATTGTTCGATATTTCAAAAGAGCAAGAAATGCCAACATATAAGTCATATCTCAAGAGACAGATGACCAAATCATCATTTGTTAGACAAGTGGAGCGAGCTAAAGATCTATTGGATTTAATCCATTCGGATATATGCAGGTCACTAAGTGTTAGTGCTTGTGGGAACTATTACTACTTCATAATCTTTACTGATGATTATTCTAGGTATGGTTATGTCTATCTTATGAGGTATAAATCTAAAACTTTTGAAAAGTTCAAAGAATTCTGATGTGAGGTGGAGAAATAAACTGGGCTAAGTATCAAGGCTCTGCAATCAGATCGAGTAGGTGAATACTTAAGCACTTATTTTCTTGATTATTAAAAAGAGAATGGGATGACTGATGATGAGCTTCACTAGGATTTCTCTTTTCTTGAGGAACCATGTTAGCCTCGTACATGTCATGTTCTATTTTGATGTACCTTCTGATTGCTTGACAATCACAAGGGAGTATGTTGGATGTTGCATTGATATGTATTACTTAACAATCATAAAGGAGGTTTGTTGGATGTTGCAATCATATGTATGGAGGTTAATGAGTGACTAATAAAGGATCTATAACTTGTCTAACAGAACAAGTGAATCTCCTAAGTTCTCATAGTTTATGACTTAGAAGTCGCTGGCCAAGGCAGGACGAATGGTAGATAGTAGTTTTCTAATAATTCGTCATGAGTTATTGAAGGTTGAAATGGAATTATATTTATTGAGCAAATAGGTTTTCGAAAATTAATTTATGCCCTATACTCAATCGGGAGATTAGTTGATGGAAAGACCTTACATATATGATACTTATAATTGAAATAGATTTACTCGCTATTTTACCTAAGTCTAGATAGTCATGATACACTTGCTAGGTGTTTCCCATAACTTATGAAGTTCTTGAAATTAAGGGGTTAATTTCAAGTGGATTAATAAATTAAATTAATTAATCAAAATAATGATTATTCATAAGTTGCAAAATGTTGCAAGCGCACACCTAGCTTAGTTGTGAACCTAAAAGGTCACACACAATATGAGATGAAACATTCTAACTTAGGAATTGATATAAGGAGTTGGATCCAATTAATTAATGGAGATTAATTACTTGCGGCTTAAATTAATTTAATGAGTTGAATTAATTATTTAATTAAATAATTGAATGATTTAATTAGACCTAATAACATTAGAAAGCCCAATTGGAGTGAAACAATTATTTGATTAGATCAAATTATTTGTGTGGACCATAAATTAATGTAATTGTTAAATTAATTTACTCAATTAAATAATTAAATTATTTATTGGGCCTAATTTGATTAGGTGGGTTAGATGGAATTAACTAACTGAATTTGGGCTAAAATAATTAATTAGATTAATTGTAGAATTTATTTTAATCCAAGTATAATTTAAATAGTCCCGTTAGGAGAGACCCATGTGGGTTGTTGAAAAAGGATGGAAACTCAACAATTTAAAATTCTTGGGAGACTAATTATTTTTGAAAGATTTAGAGCAATAGAGTTGGAGATTTTTGGGACCAATTAAAAGTAGACCAAAAATAATATAAAGAATAAAAGCCTTCAAATAATACAAAGAATAGAAGAGAAAAAATAAGGAGAAAAATTTATTTCCTTCTTTCATCCTTTATTCCACCAAAATGACATCTTTATGTCTAAGTATTAATTCTTTTATCACAAGTTGATAACAAGAATTAATATTCAGCATATTCACCCAATTAACTAAGTTACTAAAAGAATCCAAAGTTTAGATTCCATGTTCCTACTCAATGTGTCGACTTGTTTAGAGGGGAGACGTTTGGGTCCCTATGAACCAAAATTCAGAAAGGGGCTAGCAATTAATTGCTTCAATTCCTACAATAATCGGAGTGTATTAAAAGGTCTAAATCAAAATTGTTCTAAATTTTATTAAATCATTGAAAATTGTGAGATTATTAAAAATCGGATCGAATCCAAGGTACTATTGTAACTGTTATAGCATGCTTTATTATATCAGCTGAACCTTACAAGGAACCGAGACGAGATACCTAAAATTGAGAAGCTAGCATTAGCCCTTGTCACCGCCACTAGAAAACTCCGGCCATACTTCCAATCTCACTTGTCGTAGTATTGATGAATCAACCACTTAACCAAGTTTTGTCTAAATCTAAGGCTTTGGGCAGACTAGTGAAGTAGGTGATTTAACTTAGTGAACATGGTCTGGAGTTTCAACAAAGGCAGACGATTAAGACACAAGTCTTAGCAGATTTTCTAGTCGAAATGACGATGGATAAAGCAACTAACTCAACCCTAACATGGACATTATACATTGGCGGATCATCCATCTTGAAAGAAAGCAGAGCAGGAGTGTTGTTAGAAAGCCCTCAAGAGGATAAGTTTAAATATGCAATCAAGTTTGAGTTTGCGATGTCCAATAATGAGGCTGAATATGAAGCACTTATGGCTAGAATCACGTCAGCCCATGCTGTGGGAGTCAGAAAATTGGTGATCCATAGTGATTCATAGTTGGTTGTAAACTAAGTAGAAGGCTCGTATAAATTTAAGGAGGAAAAAATGATTTAAGTATTTGAACAAAAGACTTGCTTACAAGGTTCAAGGAATGCGAGATAAAATAAGTCCTTAGAGTTGAAAATTCTATTGTGGATCAATTTGCTAAACTTGTAAGTTCTATGGCGAGTATCAAAAGTTAAAAGAAAATCGATGAAGAAAAGCTATATGTCCTATGCACTAAAGAAAAAAAGCCTAGTTGAAAAAATGAACTGGTCTAGTATTTTTGACAAGAGGGGATCAACCAACAAATTCTAAGGATGCGGGTAAGTTAAGGATGCAAGCATCTCGATTCTTGATCATTGATGGTGAACTCTACAAATAATGGTTTTCCCAAACCTACTTGAAATGTCTCACTCCTAGTAAGGCCAACTACGTGCTCAGAGAAATCAATGAAGGAATATATGACAACCATCTAGGAGGTAAGACTCTAGCTGCGAAGGCATTGAGATGAGGATATTTTGGTAATAACGCTCAAGGATGCAAAGATGATAGTTCAATGTTATTGCTCTTGTCAAGAACATGCTAACATTCAACATCAACCAGTTGTGCTCCTGCAAACTCTAAAGAGCCTATGTCCATTCACATAATGGGATATAGATCTAGCTGGTCCATTTCCTCTAGTATCTCTGGCTAGAGAAAGTTTTTGATTGTAGCCGTGGACTACTTCACCAAATGGGTGGAAACAGAACATTTAGTGAAGATTACGGAGAAAGAAGTCATTAAATTCCTTTATAATAATGTACTATGCCGATCTGGTATTCCACGAGTCATTATCTTAAACAACGACACCAAGTTCCAAGGAGCTAGAATTCGAGAATGGTGTAGTGATTATTCAATCAAGCAATTCTTCACTTCTGTTGGAAACCCTCAGGCTAATAGGCAAACAGAAGTAACAAACAGGATGATCGTTCAACACCTTAAGATGAGGCTGAGCCCCACCAAAAGAGCCTGGATATATGAGCTCCACAGTGTACTTTGGGCATACCGGACTACTCTTGTACTTCGACATACGAGTCACTATTTAGCTTGATGTATGGATGGAGGCGATAGCCCCAACAAAAATAGGTGAAACCTCTTGGGGAGTGAAGCGGTAGCCCCTGAGCTTAATGATAGTGCACTCAAGGTTAATCTTGACCTCATTGAAGGACTTAGAGAAAAGGCATCAACTCGCGTAGAAATGTCTCGAACAAGGATGGAAAGAGCTTACAATCGTAGAGTGTGTCTGAGAGCATTTCTAGTAGGTGACTTGGTAATGAGACAAGTAGAGATCACTCACCAACTCAAGAAACTAAATGCTAAATTGGAAGGGCCTTACAAGATTACCAGAGTAGTGAATGCAGAGCATATCAGCTACAACATCTAAATGGGAAGGACGTGCTAAGGACTTTAAACATAGCAGATCTCAACAAGTATTAACAATGATTGCTTAGATGATTTACTTAGTTATTTTGTTTATGTTTTTTTTCTATTGCCTTCTTCGGCTTATGTAAATGGACAACTCGATTTCATTATAATAATCAAGAGAAAAATGGCTACATCTTTTGCTTAGCCATTTATTGAAGTTTCAATTGTTATTTCTTATTATTTATTCTTAATGAAGGTAACCTTGTCCTCTCCTCAATGAAAACAAAAAATAAAGATGACCCCAAAAGTTCGATGATATTTTATTAAGGTCATACATGAGCTTGGCCAACTCGACCCCAAAATTCCATAGTTCGACTTACCTTAGAGGTCTGAAGGTCTAATATAACTCAAGAGGATTAGTCATCCTTTGAGGCTAGTCATGCCTAGCCCCTATTTATTAGATGACATCCCATTCGAGACAAGATACTTAAAAAATTCAACCATACATCACAGGCATGGCAAGACATCATAACAACAAAGCGACATGGTAAGAATAATTTCAAACCTCATAACTAAGCTGAGAGTGCAAACGGGAGATTCTAATCATCAGAGTTAATTTTAACAGTAAAAAGACATAGTTTGAAAGATAAACAACAAACGGGAAAATAAAATAAGTTCAAGCTAATAGCCAAGTCTAGCCACTAAGAGGATCTCGTGGAGCTACTGCAGCAACAACTTCAGCTGGAGCGTCTCCCTCTGAGGTAATAGCAGGAATAGAAGGAGGATCCTCAACATCAATATTAGCACTCAGCTCGGGAACCCTGGGCTCAATCAGCATGACAATGTCCTCAAAAACTCGCCTAGATTCCCTCAACATCTATCGACAATCACGCACTATATCATCATAGAAGGATAGAGCTTGCTCCATTGCAGCATCATTAAAAGCAAGAGAAGCGTTGAAAATAGATACAACCTTCTCATCCACCTCAGCTCTAAAAGACTTCCCATGTTTGGAAGTAAGAAACTTCTTTCCAGAAGACATTTCCCACTCGTACTTCTCCCTCAACAACTTGTTGTCATCACCTAACTTTTTTATCTCCTCCTCCTTTCTCTTCAACTGACTCTTCAGCTAAGTAACCTCCATCAAACTCATCTGCTCTACCCCCTCAAGTATTTCCAATGCCTCCTTATAGCTTACACTTCACATGCCTAAAATAGTGGCAAGTGTGACACACTACAGCAAGAATGAAAGCAAATAACAAAAATCAAAGCATGCTTCTCGAATACAAACAACATTACTAAATAAAAATATTGATAAATACTTATACGAGCAAACTTCCCAGCAAGGGCTTCATCAATGGTAGCATTAGAATGCATACTAAAATTCTCAATATCGTACTAACTCACGATGGGGCGTGTCTTTCTCCAACCAAGAGAGAAGTTATGCTCATCCTATAATGACTCCACATTCTCCACCTGATTGATACCATAGGTAAACAATCCTTTCCTAGCTCTGGATGTTACACAATGTTGTCTCCATTGCGTGAGCTCTCCTGGGACCTTTTGTTGCTCCCCTCCACTTGCAAATCATTAGGGTAACCCCCCTCACTAGAGTTTAAATCATTGAATATCATCCTATGCTTGACATCCCTGCAAGGACGGGAAGAAGGAGGCCTCCCGCCAGTACCACCTCTTTCACTTTGCTTTGAGCATCAATTGTGTGGTAATCGTAATTAAAAATATTTATTTTGAAATATACCTATATCTAAGTTATCATAGTATATTGCTTGGCGTTAACTATGATATATTGGTGTTCTAGGATTAACGAGATTAATTTTAAAATATTTAATTAATAGGGGCAATTTAATTGTGCAATTAAATTAGAAGTATTGTGAGATTCCTAGCAGCTTAATGGCAAACATAAAGGCTCACACACTTAGATGAATAAGTCCATTTTGATTTAGAGAGTTTAGTGCAAGAATTGGATTGATGAATTAATTAATTGAATTAAATAATCTGTTAGTTGAACTAACTGATTAATTAATTAGATCAGTTAATGAATCTTATTAAATTAGTGCAAGTCCAATTGGAAAACTAATTAATTTGATTGGTCAATTAATCAGATTTTTACTTAATTTAATATTGAATTAATTAATTAATTAATTAGATAAATCAATAGAATATAATTAAATTAGAATATGCCGGACAGAATACGGTATAAGATATCCCAGCGCATGTAGGAATACTAAAAAAAATACATTTTGCACTGGGTATGAGTATCTGATGCAAGAAGGAATTATCTTAAAGAGGCAAGATTCCTACTTGCAGTGTGAAAGATTTAAGGGCCATGGTTGTGTGTATAAATATACACATGCACACGGTTTCTACAAGGCTAATGCTTGTACAAAACAATGCACTTTCTGTATGTGCCCGGTCTCTTTTCCATCATTCACAGTCTCTTGAATTATTTTACGAAGGAAATTATTCACAATTCACATAATGTAAATTAAAAAAAAAAACTAACAAAAATTCAAATTTTTTTGTCATGGTTGAATTACCTATATTTTCTTTTATTTGTTGACTCACTTTCGTCCAAATTCAATCAAAACAGAAAGGGTTTTGATCCATAACTCAAATGTCTCAACTTGGAGTATTAACTTGATAAAAATGATCACTTTAATGCCTTCAAGATGGAACCCTCTTTTGATGAACGAAAATTGTATTATTTTCTACATATTTCTATTATTTATTTCATGCATGTGCTTGTTCTATTATATTGGGAGATGGAGTGAGTTAAAAATAAATAGGTTGGTTCCATGCATTTGAATTCAAATGCTAACTACTCCCTCCAACCCATACATGAGTTTGTTTTTGGGTCCGGTCAACCCTCATGTGCGACCTAAAATTCGATTTCTAATATTTTCCACCTACACATGAGGGCTAGACATGAGTCATGTGTGATCATAGTCAAATACTCACAAAACTAATACAAGCAAATGAATCATGTGAAAAGTGAGCATTCTAATAAGAGTTTAATGTTATATGCCAGTAATGGATATACAACAACTCAATTTCTCAAAATACAAGGACATAATATCTCACTATATCCTAGGCTTCTTTGTTATACCAATCAAAATATATCTGATCCCTTATACAATATAAGAGCATACTTGATCTCAATACCATATCATGAATTCACAATTATGTCCCAAACATCTATGTTTGGCATAATTGTCTAGCCAGTAAATACATATTAGGTGTTAGTCATAGATAAGTCTCCTTTCCCACCAGGATCTCTCAATTTTAAAATAATTAATTTCCTAAACATGTCCTGCATTACCGAATCATTCATGACTATTGGAAACATGCTAAAGTTGCAACACCACTTTAAAATTTTAAAAATAGTTGAAAGTCATAAGGGTATACAATAAGGTTATACAAACCTTTGAGTATCACACAATGAGAAAGTAGAGATCTTTTCATTTATTACCCAATGGTCACTTAAGCACACGTGGTACAAAAACACGTGCCATGGTATTTTCTTCCTCCTTGAAAGTGTATATTATCTATTCGAAATAATGCATCATACAGATCTTGGTCCAAGTGTACCTCGATACTTAACTTGACCTTTCTTCTTGTTTTGTCCTCAACAAATCACTAATACTAAGAAAACTTACATCTGCTAATAAGCCAACTTCAATGGATAGTGGGAACCTATTTTGATTACTCAAGTTCACAACAATAATCATATCTTGATCATTCATTGAGGCAACATTTTTGCTATGATTTTACTCATAATAAAATCATAGTGTCTCATCTTTACATGCTACTCAACCCTAGAGGTAATTGCTCATGTGAGAAAACTAATTTATACTTGTCCGAAATATTTAGACATTGAATATATGTTATTATAAATATGTACACATACATAACATTCCAATATCATAAATTGATGGGCTTAACTGTATAAATATTCTTATGTTAAAAGAGATCGTATTCTATGCGATCCTAGAGATTTATCATAATCTACAAATATATCTTTGGTTGAGGCTAAGTAGGTAGCTACTAAAAAATGCATAGACATACTTGTTTCTTTACAATGATATCTCTCACGAGATTATAGTTTTTGTATTTGGTTTTAATGCATTGGGATCTCTAGTACTATAACCGTTATTTGACTCTTTATCTCAGCATATTATCACAGCTCCAACTCATTTACTTACAACTCCCAAATGGTACAAAACCTCTTAACCAAACACATGTTTCTCCATTGAGAATGCAATCTTTAGTCTATTTGATATAATTCAAAATCTCATATATCCATAATAACTAAGAAAATATTATAGAGGTATATATCATCATCAATAAAAAGATTTATCTTCAAATTCAAAAAGAATAATCTTTTCACATTAGGTTAACTTTACACCTCATAATAACCATATTAGCATTAGGCTAGATGTTGAGAACACGTTGGTTCCTAATAGCCTTATTCCAAAGTTTAACCAAATTCACAACTTGGTTTGATTTTGTAGAACCGAGTATTTGTAGTTTTGCTAAAACTTGTAGCCAATAGCAACTTTACAATTCAAATCTTTTAAATAATACAATAGTCCAAATGCCACATTTAACCGTGGCTTCATCAAGAGAGCAATTATGTCACATAGGCCAACAATCGTCTTCCTAGAATTTTTTTTAGAAGAGCTAATCTATTGTCCTTTATAGGACTTGATAGAGTCTCACTATATTAGACTCTAAATCATCTTCTAGAGACTACTTCGTACTTGCACAAAGTTTGATTCAATTTTAGCTTGATCACTTAGATAAAATTGCTCCCACTCAAAATAGAAAGCAATAATTATTTTTACTATAAGTGATAAAACTTGCTCACTTATAAAGAATTGCTCCCACTCAAATTGGGAAGTAATAAATATTTTGCAACATAAGTGATCTATCAAGTACATGACCACAATCTTAATTATTTAACTCAAGCAAGGTTTATTATTTTAAGATTTTTTCTCCTAGAAAAATCACTCTCTAGAAATATGATGCTCTGTGATCTATTGTGAATCACTATTCTATCACCTTGTTGATTTATGAACATGTACCCCTTAGACTATTCATTATATCTTCAAGATATATACATTTATTATCTCTCAAATCTATTTTTTCAAACTTATTTAAAAAAATTTATGAATAGAGACAAACAACCTCAACATTTAAGTTAACTTATGCCTAATCATTTATTTGTCCACAGCTCTTATGAAATATAAATATTGATTATATATGAAGGTGTTCTTATTTAGATGTAGACTCAGGTTTATCAAAAAAAATTCTCGAAGAAAATCAACAATTAACTTAAGTTTTCATGGATCTCATTAAATCAAAATAATTTTCTATTCCATCTCCTAAACCACCATTCTATATAAGCTTGTTAAGAATAGTCAATTATCTAGCAATTCTATCTTTATTACATAGATCATTAAAATAATTGAAATAAACTATCACACCTTAGATCTAGTCTCAAAGATATCAATTTGATTCTCTCTTCAATATTTTAAGATGCTCCAGTATTTCAGATGATAAGATATCAATTAGATATGATCAAGGCATGTGGATAATTTCTAAGTGTAAGGAAACACGAAACTCAATGCCTAGCCTTCATATTAATGTGATCATAGAAATTTATAAGAATTAATATCAAAGAAAGCTTGACTCTATAGCCTTTGAATAGTTCCAATGTAAACTTATAGTACAAGTTGACAATCAACTATAAAAGATAAACTCAATGAGTTTTCTCTTACCAATTTATGTCTATTATCTATTATGACCTAATCAAGCACATAAAGTGAATATATTATTATTTATATTACTCAAGAACAAATATTAATTGTAACAAAACAATTAATATAGTAATTTAATATACCTACATCACATTATATCACCACAAACTGCTCAGATGTAGAGTACCACAATAAGTATCTTTCTGTAAATACAAACCAAGTCACAACTAAAATTCAAGCAAGAGAAGTAATCTTAGAAGAACAATTATAAAAATCAAATTCTACTAATTCTTGTACATTGAATACTTTATAAAATAAAAGTTTGGCTATCTTGCCAACTCAAACTTGTAACGGTCAACTGAACTTGATGAAACTCCACAAACACCTCTCACACTCTAGTTACTATAAATCTATATTCCACATAGGATAAGATTTAGTAACATAGTGCTTGATGTGTCAATAGCACTTTAGAAGTGTTATTACATTTTATCTTTTCAACTTAGTGCATTTACGAGTAAAATAAACAACAATATGGCTACTATAGTAATTTTAACCCAATACCACTTCACTTTATTTAGTGGTTAGGTTTGTTCTTCTTATATTCATTTTCAATCTCCTTTCTATTCTTGCATTTGTCCTGATCTTGTTTATCTTAAGAGCCCAAAGCCCTCTAAAATCTAGACTCTACCATAAAGCACAAACCATTAGCCTAGCAACGAAAAGCCACTTATCTAATTGCTTAACATGGCAAACATCATCTAAAAAATATTTTCATATTGAGTAAATCAAATTTGATTTTTAAATGCTCCTACTTATTAGAAAGAGACAAAGTAATCTTGAACTTACTATTCATTAGAGAAGACATTAGTCGCCGACTATTGGCTTTAAAATTATTTGACATCACCCTTAAATGCACTATTTTTCATGCACAAAGTGTTTCTTGCAATCGTCAAAATATTGTTAGCTATTCAATGTCTCAAATGTCAATTATACCTATATATTTTTCTTTAGGTGCATCCATAGATCAATATTTTAATAGTATGATTCTCTCAATCGCATATGAGATCATCAATCATTTCACCAAAATAGTATAACTAGTCTACTATATTTTCCACTTTTGGTAAACCTATTTGTCTTTCCTTTCTTGAGTAGTATGATCCATACAAAGTCTTACATGACTTGGTTGATACTATGTATACCAAATCTATTAGCACTTACTGTCATAATTATTGCTAATAAATACTTTTCAATAAGTATATATATATATATATATATATATCAAATTTGGTTGCCATTGCCATTAGACTTAGAGATATCATAAATATGCTCAATTATATATTTGATTTTGTACTTAAAAAATTAACATTTATGATAATTCGTCAGAATGCACTAATTCGAAAGGTCACATTCTTCCTAATCATCATCTGTATCAAAATGTTCCATATCACAAATTTAATTTCACTGTACAATATTTCTTAAGTTCTATGTTATAATTACTTAAATTCTACCAACCTTAGAATTCCCATTTAAATACAAAATATAATTTACATGATACATACAAGAACATATCTTGTTAGTCACACAAGGAGATCAGCATGTGCCATCACATTGAATGTATAAAATTTTAACATAATCATGCATTCTTAAGTTTCAAAAATTTCAACAAAATTATGAATACATAAATTTCTACCATGATATGGAATGCATAATTTTATGGTACAACAACATGTTATTATATACCACTAAACATGTTAACATTTAATCCATTATCTTCTTTAAGGATTTCAAAAAAATTCAAAATAATATACACTAATAGTCATTCACTCCGGTTTCTTGCTAAGAATTGTTCTCAGCGCGCCCAACAACCACAACAAATAATCAAAAATGAAAAAAATATATTAGATATGGCTACAAAGCCTCTTACTAACTAGATCATATTATGTAAGTATTTGATACTTATAATCATAATGTCATTCTATACTTAATTTTATAGACTTATCATGAAAAAATAAACTTTCTATATGCTCTATAAATTGAGAAAAATATATATGTGTCCTAATACTCCCACTGAGTAGTCAATATCTTAAAATACTTTTTAAAATTTTTAGAAAAAAATTTCATAATTTTTCTCGCTCAAATTTAGTAATTTTGACCAAACTTTACAAATAAAAATATTGAAAAAATATCTCTTATCAATTGAAAAATTAATTTTAATTTACATAAAAATAAAAAATCAAATTCTGAGCGTAATGGATTTTTCGGCCAAAATGGCCATTGAAAAACACCTACTCCCACCTCCACATGCGGGGATGGGTTAAGGGGTTGTTTGGCTGGGCTTTGTTTAGCCCCTCGCCCACTACGACAGGCATGTACTGCCTTCTCAGGTTCTCCAACATAATTTTATTAGTTACTCCCCATTTTTGACCTCCTGAATTCAATAGTGGTGTATGTTTTAAATTTTGAGCACCATATCATAGTGTGTGCACTAGTCACACAATGCCGAGAGAGAGATTGCGCAAAAAATATTGTTAATCATTCTTTTTTATTTTTTTCAGAATTTTCCAAAATACTAAAATTCGATCTAAACTTTGAAAGTTCATATCTCACTAGTTTTAAAGTGGATTTTGCATATAATACATGGTTGGAAAGCTATTGACGAGTAGAAACTAACCATATAAGTTTCATACCAAAATGCAATGTACAAAGATTGATATTCATCTAAAGTTTTTTGGGTAAGGTTTGAATATTCTCAATATACACAAAGTAAATTATCATGAAACTTTACAGATAATTTCTATCATGTATAAGCATGCTTCTCGTACAAAATCCCGGCATAATATGAAGTTTATCATGATTTGGCATTAAAGACCCACCAAATATTTATAAATGAGTTTCATGATTAATGGCATGAAATGAGGCATATTTAACACATGAAACTGAGCCAAATAACATCAGCATTTCAACCACTGTGGCTTTGATACCAATGACGACAGTTAAACACAATTTAGATGAGGTAAGTTCAAGAAAACTTACCAAAATTTAGATTTTTTTGCCATGTTGAATTACCTATGTTCTCTTCCATTTTTTGGTTCACTTTTGTCCAAACCTAATCACAACGGAAGGGGTTTTGATTCAAAAATCCAAAATATCTCAACTTGGAGTATCAACTTGACCAAAATGGTCACTTCAATGCTTTCAAAATTGAACCCTCTTTTGATGCACGAAAAATGTATTATTTTCTGCATATTTCTATTGTTTATTTCTTGTGCTTGTTCTACTATGTTGGGAGATGGAAAGAGTTACAAATAAATAGGGTGGTTCTTTGCATTTGAAATCAAATGCTAACAACTCCCTCCAACCCATTTATGTGTTTGTATTTAGATTCGGTTAGCCCTCATGAACGGTCCAAAACCCGATTTCTAACATTTTACAAGTTGAAATGCATGCATAAAGTGTTTATGATATTCCCCAACTCAAAAATTTATGAAGAGTTTGTAGGTTCTCTAAACTGAACCTTCAAAATCCAATCACTAGCATTGGGTGCATTCTTGTATGAATGTTCGACATATGGATTAATATTAGAGAAGAGATGCTTGGATATCTAGTATAGGCTCTATTCGTAGCTATTGTCTCAGAAGCTTTCTAAAAGAAGTCAAAGGATTCAGATAAAGGTCCTAAATTCATCAAAAAAGGTCTTATAAAATTTTGATAAATTTGGACACTCCCAAATTCATCAACAGGAGGCTGAGTGCTAATTGATTTACATCATTATCCATTGCATCAGTTAAAAGAAAGAGGTATAATTCTTTATCCATCTCTACACAATCCATATTGTATAGATACGAGATACGTAGGCCTTCTCGTATGTGATGCGAATAAATTTAGATTCTGAAAATTTTTACATATCCATTTTGTCATGTATCCCATCTCCTAAGCTAATTTGGCAAAGACCTTCAATGAAAATTTCTGCATCTAAAGACATTTTTACTCAATGATTATACCTAAAGACCCCATGCAACAAAATTTTTAATGCATAAAGACCTTTATTGCACATCGACATAAGTTGCCTCTTATTCATTTAAAAGGTTGGGTTTTAGACAACAAAATTGTTGCCTCATATTAGTCTTTCTAATCTATGGCTTATTCCAAAATAAATTTATTTAATTTTTGCAAAACTATTGATTTGGTTGTTTTATAAATGGCTTTTAACTTATTCTTATATCTACATGACAAGTTCAAAAATCCAAATATATAAAAATTATGTCGAAATTGTCACTGAGAAAAGAAAGTTATACAAAGAACATATAATTCAAATAAGACTAAGCCATTTTTTCAAAATAGTACATTAAATACTTAGTTTTTTGAAAAACAAAAAGTCTAAACGACAATTTCAAAATGAAAGGGAATGAAAATAACATGAAATATGATCCAAACAAGCACAATACATAATTACTCCTTTTTTCACCCCAAAGTCATCATCTTCAAATTTTACATAATGAGTTTAATAGTCTAAGCATGAGTTTTGAAAATTTCAAAGCACAAAAAGCAATTGAGATATTGTTGTTTGATACTTTACCATGAAGTAAACAACACCAAAAGATGGTGTTGTAAGTTGCCTTGTCATTCAATGCTAAAATCTTAGGTGTTTTATGGCACAAGTGCTTTCTAAAATGACATGAACCTGAGATGATGTTGTTATATGGCATCTTACAACAATATTTTAGGTGCTTTAAGCTAAAACAACACTATTTCATCTTGTTTTAGCACTTCAATAGGTGTTGAAAAAGCATCATTATCAATTGCCAAGGCAACTCTTACATTATGAGCATTTTGTGCAAATCGTAGATGCTCCTTATCAGATTCTTTCCACACTTTAGCATCACATGAGTGTTTCAACTCTTGAAAATTTTCATACTTTCTTCAATAGAAATGCATTATTTTTTTATTGATATTATGGTTTTTATGACAATCATCAATGTTTTCATGGGACTTTCGAGATTAGCTAACAAGTCATTCACTTTATTTGTATTTGTCATCCTCATCCACATCACCATTGTCACAATCACCACTAGAAAATCAATTATTAGAGCGTCACAATCCTAAATGCAACAAGGTCTTGTTTATTTACATGTATTACAAGTTTATCGCTTATGATCACATGTTTATGCTGTCAAATTTTGGGCAATTATGAATAGATTGGCTCAGCATAAGGACTTGACAACTGCTAATAATTAGTTTGGTCTTGGAGGTGTGACTGCACAATCTACAAGGTCAACACTAAGGCTATTTTCAAAGAGTCATTAATACGTTTGCTTTATGAACTCATGAACTTGAACTCGAATCCAACTAAGTTAGATGAGATCCCTAATTTTTTGTCAAAATCATCTCCTCCCAAAATTCCCTTTGACATGTCTCACTCTTTATGATTCCAACATACAAAATCATAAAACTGAACATAGAAATTACCAAATGGCATGTCCTCCTTATGCAATTGTTCATAATGCTCCTCACAATTTCATGAAACTTGGCTAATCAATTGTAGAAGCATCCATATTTTTGCTTGGTTAGTGCACTTAAGGAACCAACATTTGGGAGAACTGTGTCAAGTTATTATGAATGTTGATAATTCCTGTTAACTTTTTATGTCCATATTTTGATGTATATGTCACTATAAATTGGATAATCATAAATTAATGTGTGAATTCCTTTTTTGAGTTTGGTCTTATGGATATTTAGCAAACAATAATCTATAGTTAAATTATACATATTGAGTTTGGTATTATGTACATACTATATGTTCACATTGTGTTGACTACCATTCTTAATTAGTTTTTGTATATAGTAACTCTATGGAGATTGAAAAAGTCATGCAAAGACAAGGGCTTCAAGTCCAACAAGTTTTACAATGTTTGGTGTGATATATTGGGCAAGGATAGGGCCATGCTAAGGACTTTGCTAATGTTGTGCAAAATTTACCCAGCTGATGGAAATTAAACACAATTTATGTGATGTAAGTTCAAGAAATTTATCAAAATTTGAACTTATAACCATAGTTGAACTGCTGATATTTTCATCCTCATTTGTAACTCACTTTTGTCCAAATCCAATGACAATGGAAAGAATTTTGATCCACAATCCAAATACTTCCCTAAATGGTGTATTTCTATAAATTTTGATTACAACTTGATTTGCATAAAAGAACAACCCTCTTGTCTTTCTGTTTTTCTTGTCTTACTTTTCTTTCTTTTTCAGAGAGAGTTCTTCTTTTTGTAAAAATTAGAGAAAACATAGGGGGAATTTTCTTTTTTGTGTTGGTTATGGGGTAGTTTACAAATAACAACTCCCACTGAAATTTAGTTTTCTTTTTGAATTTTTTTGGGTTGGGTCGGCCCTCATGGGCAACCCATTAATCTATTTAATATTTCTTACATCTCCCACTTGCATATGAAGGCTGGACTTTTACCTATTGTGATCATAATTATACACCACTAACTTCGTACAAATAAATGAATTATGCGACTAGCGAGCATTCTAACAAAAGTTTAATGTCATACCTCGATTAAGGACATACAATAGTTCAATTTCTTAAAACACAAAATTATAATATCTCGTTATATCCAAGACTTCTTTGCTCCACCAATTAAAGTATCTCAAATCCTTCATACAATATAAGAGCATACTTGATCTCAATACCATATCATGTATCCACAATTATGTCCCAAACTTTCAAGTCTAACATAATTGTTTGCCCAGTAAATACATATCAGGTGATAGCTATAGATAGTCTTCCTTTCTACTAGAATCTCTCAACTTCAAAATAGAGGCTTTCCTGGACATGTCTTGTATTACTAAATCACCCATGGCTATTGGGAGCATGCTAAAGTAGCAACACAACATTAAAGGTTTGAGAAACAATTGAAAGTCATAAGGGTATACAATAAGGTTATACAAACCCCGGGGTCACACAATGAGGAAGCAGAGATCTTTTCACTCATTATCCGATGGTCACTTAGGCACACGTGGTGTGAAACACATGCTATGGTGCTTTCCTCCTTCTTAGAAATGTATGTCAAATATTCAAAAGATAATGCACCATACAAATCTTGGTCCAAGTGTACCCCAATACTCAACCTAAATTTTCTTATCTTTTATCCTCAGTATATCACTAATGCCACTCACAGCTGGCTATAGGACAAGTTTAGTGGATAGTGGGAACCATTTTGATTACTTAAGTTCACAACAGTCTCATCGTGATCATTCATCAAGGAGACAACTTCTTTATGATTTTATACACAATAAAATCACAAATTTCTCATCTTTGTATGTTATTCAACATCAAAGGCGATTGTTCATGTAAGAGAGACAATCTCTACTTGTCCGACATACTTAGACATTGAATGTATTTTTTTCAATGATATCTTTTACAAAATTATAGTGTGTGTTTGGTTTTAATGCATTGGAATCTTTAGTACTATAAGCAATAAATAACTGATTATCTCAACATACTATCACAACTTCCACATGACTGCTTACAACTCCCAAATTATACCAAAACTCTTAACCAAACACATCATACTGCAGATATATGTACAAGTTGTACTTAAACAGTTCACAGAGTTACACGTATTTGCTTTTTACTCCTCCAAGAGCTAGCATCTTTGCTAAATAAGAAAGCAAACTCGGAGATAGAATTACACTCATCCAAATCACTTCCTTAATCAACATATGTATATTCTCTCAATTATAAAGAAAACTTTCCTATATATTAAAGGAACCATCTAAAGGAATCAACATATGTGTATTCTCTCAATTGCCACTCATTGGGATTGGATTGATACTTTTGACCTATGGCAATAGATATTTAGAGCAAGTATAGGCCACAATGCACATCAAGCTCCAAACAATAATTATTGAAATATATTGGTCTAGGCATTTCTATTCAAAGTCTTTAGACACATTTCAAGGTTGAAACTTCATAACACAAGGGTATTTATGAGCTTTAAACTCTTCATTACAAATTATTCTAGAATTCTACAAATATTGCTCTTAGCACTAAGAAAGATGCCTTTTGAACGATTTATATAAATTTTTAACACAAAGTATAGAGCTTTACTCATCATGTCCTTTAACTCGTAAGTAAAAGATAACCATATCTCAGTGGCTTATACGTACCCGTTATCTTCCCAATTAATTTGATATCATTGATAGAATCACAAACCTCTTAATAGACTTTTTTTTTTTTTTTTACAAAAGGATCATGCTCTTCATCTACTGTGATGAAAATCATGAGGTCACCACTTTATAAGATCTCATGTACCATTCTCTATTAGACCACCTCAAGCCATAAAGATTTTAAGTTCACAAACTTTATCTACTGTAGAATCTTCCAAGCATTCCATATAAGTTTCTTTATGTAATTATCTATTGAGAAATCATCTAATTCTCCATTGAGAATGTAGTCTTTAATCTTTTTAATTCTCAGATATCTATAATAACTAAGAAAATATTATAGAGATGTATATATCACCATCAATGAAAAGTTTTATCTTCAAAAAGAATAACATTTTCACCACTAGGTGAACTTTACACATTGTAATAATCATGTTAACCTTAGGCTAAATGTTGAGAACACATTAGTTCCCAATAGCCTTGTTCTAAATTTTAACCAAAATTTTAAACTTGGGTTGATTTTGTAGAATCGAGCATTTTCAATTGTTCTAAAAACTATTGCTTGTAGCAACTCTGCAGCTCAAATCCTTAATGCAATAGCCCAAATGACACATTTGACTGTAGTTTTACCATGAGAGCAATTACTACCACACAGAATAACAAATTTCATAGTTTGTATATTATGCTTCTTCAATTGTTTTAATTTCTATTGTTCTTGTAGGACATGATAGAGTCTCACTATATTATACTCTATATCCTCTTCTAGAGACTATTTCATGCTTGTACAGAGTTCTGGTTTAATTTTAGCTTGATCACTTGGATAAAATTACTTCCACTCAAAGTAGAAAATAATAAATATTTTTATAACTGAAGTGATAAAATTTGATTACTATGATAGAATTGGTCCCACTCAAATTGTGAAATAATGAATAATTTTCAACATAAGTGATCTATCAGGCACATAGTCACCATCTGAATCATTTGACTTAAGCAAGATTTAATATTTTAAGATTTTTTTTCTCCAACAATATACTCTCTAGACATGTGATATTTTGTGTCTAATGTGAATCAGTATTCCGTCTCCTTGTTCACTTATGAACATGTACCCTTTAGACTATGGTGTATCTTTCCGAAATACATTTATTGTATCTAAGATCTAACTTTCAAACTGATTTAAAAATTTTATGTATAGAGACAATCAATGTCACTATCGAAAGTAGCTTAGGATAGATCATCTTCATGCCCACAACTCTTATGGAATGGAAATATTGATCATGAAGGTGTTTTAATCAAATGTAGACTCCAATTAACCAAAAGATCTTTCTCAAAGAACATCAATAAGTTAACTTGAGTTTTCATGGATCTCGTTAAATCAAAATAATTTTCTATTCCATCTCTTAAACACCATATATGCAGGTTTGTTAGTAATAGTCAGTTACCTTGTAACTCTTTCTTTATTACATAGATCATCTAAATGTTAGAATTATCATTCATGTCTTAAATCTAGTCTTGAAGTTATATCAATTTGATTCTCTGTCCTATATTCTAAAATACTCTAGTATTTCAGATTATGAGATATCAATTAGATATGATCAAGACATGTGAGTATTTATAAATATAATTAAATATGAGACTACATGCCTTCATAACCTTCACACTAACCTGATCATAGAAATTTGTAAGAATTAATAGTAAAGAAAGCTCAGTTATAGCCTTTTGAATGACTTCAATGTGAACTTACAGTACAACTTTACAATCAACAGTACAATATAAACTAATGAGTTTTCTCTTATGAGTTTATCTTTCTCATCTATTATGATATAATCAAGCACACAGAGTGCATAAATTTAATGTTTACTTTACTCAGAAAATATACATTGATTGTAACAAAAATAATTAATATGGTAATTAAACATATATTGGTCATAATTCATCACCACTAACTATTCAAAATGTCTAGTACCTGTGTAAGTATCATTTAGTAGATAGTAACTAAGTCACAACTCAAATTTGAGTAAAAGAAATAATCTTTAAAAAAAAAATATAAAAATCAAGTTCTATAGATTATTGTACATTGGATACTTTGTAAAATAATAGTGTGGCCATCTTGCAATCCCAACTTGCAAGTGCCAATGGTTTTTGAATTTGATTTCAATCTAATTATATGAATATCCATCTTGTACCAAAATGAACTTGATAAAATTCCATAAACGCCTCTCAATCTCTATTGACAATAAATTTATAATCCACATAGGATAAAATTTATAACCTCATGTGTAAAGAGAACTTATAGAAGCATCATTAAGTACTATCTTTTCAACTTAGTGCATTCACCAATTGAATAAACAAATAATATTGTTACTATAGTACCTTTAACTCTATGCCACTTCTCTTCATTTAGTGGTTAGGTTTGTTCTTCTTAGATTCATCTCCAGTCTCTTTTTTATTCTTGCCTTTGTTTTGATCTCAGCTATATTAAGGGCCTGAAGACCTTTTAAGAAACTAGACTCAGTCATTAGCCACAAGTTATTAGCCTATCATCAAAAAGCCACTTAACCAATTGCTTAACATGGCAAACATTATCTAAGAAAGTCTTTTCACATTGAGTAAATCAAATTCGACTTTCAAATTCTCACACTTATTAGAAAGAGACAAATAAAGCTTGAACTTACTACTCATCAGAGAAGAAATTATTCACCGACTATTGGCCCTAAAATTATTTGACATCACCCTTAACTATACCATTTTTTTCATGCACAAGGTGTTTCTTGCAATTGTCAAATTCTCATCACATATTCAATGTCTCAATTCTTAATTGTACATATATATTTATCTTTAGATACATTCACAGATCAATACTTCAATAATATGATTCTCTCAATCAGATAGTTCACCAAAATAGTATAAGTAGTGTACTTTTTTATTCTACTTTTGGTAAACCTATTGATCTTTCCTTTGTTGAATAGTATGATCCACACTAAGTCTTACATGACTTGGTTGATGCTCTCTAGAGCATTTAATTCAGTTGTACATATACCAAATCTGCTAGCAGTTATTGTCATAATTATTACCTATAAATACTTTTCGATAAGTATATATATATATATATATGATTACCTATATATATATCAGATTTGGTTGGCATGGTCATCAATCTTAGAGATATCATAAACCTACCCATCTACACATTTAATCTCGTACTTAGCAAATTAACATTTATGATAATTCACCATAATACACAGATTTGAAAAGTCCTATAGTTCCCAATCATCAATTGTATAACGATCATTATCACAAATTTAATTTCATAGTATAAAAAATCTAGTAGGTTCTAGGTGAGAGTTCCTAAAATTCTTCCAACCTCAAAACTCCCACTAGGCTACATAGCATAATGTAATCATACATAAAAGAACGTATCTCGTTGTTCACACATGAAACTCAAAATAAATATGGATTTATAATTTTCATAAATTCCAACATAATCATGTATTTATAAATTTCAAGCATCATATAGAACACATAATTCCATGGTCCAAATTAAATATGTTATTTTAAGCCAATAAATATGTTAACATATAATTAATTATATCCAGTAAGGCTTTCAAAAATTCACAACTTCAATATGCTCAGAATTATGCTCAATCCAGCTCTTGCCAAAACTATTTCTTAACGTGTCCAACAACCACCATAAATAATCAAAAAAGAAAAAAATAAATTAGATATGGCAACAAAATCAATCTTAAACTTATCATGTAAATATTTGATACTTATAATCATAATATTTCAATTTATATTTAATTTTATGGACTTATCATGAAAAAATAAATTTTCCATGTATTCCATAAATTGACTAAATTATGTATAAGTGTCCTAATACTCCCACTGAGTAGCCAATATCTCAAAATAATTTTTTAAAATTTCCAAAAAATCTTTTAGAATTTTTCTCTCTTAAAAGATATTTTTATGTATTTTTTACTAAATTTTACAAATTAGAATTTGAGAAAAATATTTTTATCAACTGAAAAATTAATTTTAATTTATATCAAATATAGAAAATTAAATTTTGAGGGTAACATTATTTTGACGACCAAAAATGACCATTGAAAACATCCTGCATGTGCTCAAACATGCTGAAGGTGGGGTTAAGGGCTTGTTTGGCTATGCTGTTGTTACGCAACAACACACTCGTCCACAGCGGCGCGTGTATACATGCCGTCATCACAAATTTTTGGCAACATTTTATTGGCTAGTCCCCCTTTTTAAGTCTTCCAAACTCAATGGTAGTGTATATTTTCAATTTGGAGCAGCATATCATGGTGGATCATGGTGGGTGAACTACACACACAGATGCCGAGAGAGGGAGTAGGCAAAAAACACTTGTTCATTATCTTCTCTCTTTTTCCAAAATTATTCAAAAATTCTAAAATTTGACTGAAACTTTGAATATCCATATCTGACTCATTTTAAGGGGATTTCTACGTACAATATATGGTTGGATAGCCCTTGATGAGTAGAACTAGCCATATAAGTTTCATGCACCAAAATATAGTATATAGAGACTGATATTCAAATGAAGTTTCGAGTAAGATTTAACTTTTCACAATATACATAAAATAAATTACCATGAAACATTATAGATCATTTCTATCATGTATAAGCATGCTTTTACTAAAAAATCACGGCATAAATAAAGCATATCATGATTTGCTATTAAAGACCCACCAAACATTCATAAAGGAGTTTCATGATTAATGACATACAAATGAGGCATATTACCACAAGAAATAGAGCCAAATAATATCATAAATTCAACCATTATTGCTCTGACACCAATGATGGAAATTAAACACAATTTTTGTGATGTAAGTTCAAGAAACTTACCAAAATTCGGACATATAATCATAGTAGAATCGCTTATGTTTCTTCCTCATTCATGGTTTACTTTCGTCCAAACCCAATCATAATGAAAAGAGTTTTAATCCATAATCCAAATGCTTTCCTAAATGGTATTTTTCAATCTTGATCAGAAATTGATTTGCATAAAAGAATAGCCCTCTTTTCTTTCTGTTTTTCTTCTCTTACGTTTCTTTTTTTTTTTTCACAAAAAGTTCCTCTTCTTTTTGTCAAAGTGGGAGAAAACATGAGGAAGTTTTCTTTTTTGCGTTGGTTATGGGGTGGTTTACAAATAACCACTCCCACAGAAATTTAGTTTTCTTTTTGAACATTTTTGGATTGGGTGAGCCATCAAAGGCAACCCATTAATCCATTTACGGCAAAATAGATATGCAGGAATAAAGTGGGAATAGAATGGCCATTTCCAAGTCCATTCTTATTCACATGATTGGTATAATTTGGGGATAGGAATATCCATTCCTATAGGAATCATCATTCCCAAAAGCATGGGTTTAGTTATTTTCTCCCTCCTCCATGGGTTTAGTTATTCTCAATTAGTAATGAATGAACTTATATTTATTTTTGATAAACTTATCCTCCTAAACTAAATAAAAATATTTGACAAAATTTAGGAATAACAACGGGTCAGATTTGCCAAAAACCCAATCCATCATAATTTTTATAGACCCAAATTCGATCTTACCTCAGGTTAGACCCATTAGACTTGATTTATAATTTTAAAAATATTATTTTTTAAAATAATATCACCATAACTTTCTAAATATGAGAAAATTATATTATCAACAAATAATTAATCATTTAACTTATATATACATGTTTTAATTTTTACTTGTTAATTATATATATATATATAATTATTTATTAATTTTATATTACTATTTAATTTATAAGAGTATTATATTTATATTTTATATATAGATATATATAAGATACATATTATATATATATAAATATACATCACATAAATACATGCATAATAAATAAATGAATATATGCAATGTTTTAATGGATCGGGTTTGGGTTGTAAAACTAAAATCTGAAACACACCTCGAGATCCAGTTATGGTTTCAAAACCTGCTCTAAGCGAGACGAGCTAAAAAGCGGTTCAAGTTTTACTCGGACCCATTGTGTCCCTAACAAAATTGACCAAACACAAAAAAATATTTTTTTCTGCATCTTCTTCTTCAACTCTTTATCTCAATTCGGTCAAAAATAAAAAAAAAATAAAGTAATTTTATTTGTTGGTTTTTTAATAAAAAATATTTATATCATTGTGAGATTTTATCTATATTTGTGTGTGTGTATATATATATATATTAACACTGAGTCAAATCATAACAAACTTGCATATGCATAATATATTAAATAATAATTTTATTTTAAAAAATTTCTATTGAAGGATAATTTAGTCATCAAAAATAATTTTATTCCATTCCTCCAATTCATTTCTATTTACTAACTATGGGATTGGAATCAAGCAAGGAATGACGATTCCATTTCTTCTTCATTCCTTGTACATACTAAGTGTGAGAAATACTATACTCATATCATTCATTTACTATCATCATTTTATTTCTGCCTAATTTCATTCATACATATGAATCACCCCTTAAAATCACCCTCTTAATATTTCTTACACCAGCATTGGTACTACCATGACCGCTGATAATGTGGTTGTTAAGTATGATGCAAACTTCAACAATTTTGGTGAGGAGAACGAGTTCATGTTAGTCTTGCAGCTTGAGGGGGAGTGCTACAAGGAAATTTGGAAGTTCATCTAGGAAAAGAAAGTTCACTTAGTCTTCTATTAGCAACCATTCTTTGATATGATGCCAAAATTATGTGAGTAGATCGATTCTAGTCTTGGTGATAATGCCAAGAGAATTGATTACGAAAATGGTGGTGAAGCGCCAGGTGGTGTATGATTCTCTTGGCAAACTCTCAGGTTGGATTTTTTTATGGTAGACTAAAACTATTGGTCCTGCTATTTTTACCTCAAGATAAGTTGTAAATAACCTTGTAATATTTTTTTCGCCACTCAGCCACCATCGTTGCTTAACGTAGATGTGTTTGTGTGTCTAGTATGTATAAATATGTGTGTGTCTAGGTATATATATACGCATTTATGTGTGTATATATATATGGGGGGGAGGGGGGATGTGGGGTTGTCTTTGTGTATGTCCACGTGTATATTCCCTAACTTAATGGACGAGACTTTTTTGCACACATTACCCATTAAGTTTTTGACGGTCAGGACTGCTTTTGCATAAAAAAAATTCATGCAACACTAAAAGTGAGAGTTTGCGTCGGCCCTAGTTTCAAGGAATCAAAAGTGTAATTTTTCCCAATATCTTGACACTAGAGATAATTGCAAAGCTATGCTTTATAATGCCAGTTAAAAAGATGGTCCTTGGAGGGTGACCAAATTTATCCCCGAGCACACACACAAATTGGCTACACTTGATGAGATTCATTTGTTGAGATCTACCCATGAGATTTTGGAAGGATTGCGCTTATTCAAGTAAATATATAAATAAATATTAAATTTGGACTATACCTTTTATGCACTCCGCTTGTTGTAAGGAATGAAGTAATCAATTGCTTATCCTGAACTATTAGAACTCGCAGGAATCCAAGTGTCTACCCTCTATTAAGTCCACAATACGGAAGAACAACACCAATCAAAATGATTCGCTAGTATCCTTTTAATTATTTTATAATCTAGAATCGGAATAAAATTTTAAAAACAATAAAGATTGATTTTTTAAGTTTTTGAAACAATAATATGAAAAAAATAACAAGAAACTGATTTTCTTTTAAAGAACAAGAAAATCAAGATTACAAGAAAATATTTTTCTTTTTCTTTCTTTTTTTTTCTTTTCTTAGAGAGAAAAATAGAAGACTTAAACAAAATAATTTTTGCTTAAATTTTCTATTTTTTTTTATAATTATCGTCCATAAGTATATATATGACTAAAAATTTAATTTTTCTTCAATTCTTTGAGAGTTTGTCAATTTTGAATTACTTCAAAGTATTATCTTAGAAGGATTTCAAATCTTCCAACAACTCTTCTATTTTCTCTCTCCTATATATGTGAACTAATTTGATACTACTCTAATTATTGAAATTGTCTACATACATTCTTGATATTAATTTGATATCAAGATAGATATATATATCAAATATATATTAAAGTTATATTTATATATAAATTAAATCTTAGTGGCCCATAAAATCAGTCACAATGTTCATTAAATAAATCACATTTATTTAATTTATTTTCTACATATTTTAGTGGGCTTCTTAAGTGATCTATATTAATTTTTGGGCTTGAACTAAAAAATTCATAAATCAATCCAATTGATTTAATCCCAATTTAATCAATCCAAATGATTAATTTAATTTACTCTAATTGGACTTTCTAATCAAATTAGGTCCAATTACTTAATTTAATAATTAAATTAAATAGAACCCTTAATTAATTAATTAATCAGTATTAATTAATTTATTTCCATCCATTGGATAAATTCTAAAATTAGAAATGTTATTTTCCATAAAGATGTGTGACCCTCTTAGGTTCACTACTAAGCTAGTAGTGGGCTTGCAACATTTGCAACTTATAAATAATAATAATTAATTCAATTAATTAATCCGCTTGGAATCAACTCCTTAATCCCAAGAACCTCACTATTCATGAAAACACCTAACAAGTAATCATAGCAAACTAGTCTTAAGTGAAATAGCGAGTAAACCTATTTCAGTTGCGAGTAGCATACACGTACGGTCCTTTCGACAACTAATCTCCCGATTAAATATAGAACATGGATTATAAGTTGAAACCCTAAATAATTTAATAATTGTGATCCCATTTCAAGTGTCAATGATTGTTGATGAATCCCAATTCATCCTGTCTTGGCCAAGGTCTTTAAATCACGAATTATGAAAACAAAGAAGATTCCCTTGTTTAAAAAGACAAGTGTCGAATTATATATTGACCACTAACAACCTCCATGCACATCAGTGCAACACCCTTTATGATTGTCAAGCAATCAGAAAATATATCAAAGTGTTGCAGGATGCACACAAGGCTACCATCGTGCCTCAAGTCCGAGAACTAGTCGTCTACTATCGCAACACAAAAATTCTTATTTCGACAGGCAAAGCCTCCAGCTAAGAATTTCTTGTGGGCCATGTTCGGTGTACTTATTCCCTAACAAGCACCTACATATATTCACTTGCATATCTATAGTAATGCTAATGGAATATGACATCCTCATCTCAAAAGCATGCATCATATGTGCGAGCCTTACTGAGCTATTTAATGTCCCATCTCAAAAAACTCTCCACTCATAACTTATTTAAGACCAAAGCCTTAGACGCATGTTCCATGATCACCATCATATGCATGACCATACTGCGTAGCTAAATTTGGTCTAAAGACTTTATATAATGTGTAGAAATAAAAGATGCAAGACATAAGATAAAGAAAATATCTTTTATTAATATGATTTCGAATAAGATTGTCTTTACAAAACAAAAGAGTATAATATACTCAATCCAATTGAGGCGTTGAGCATCCTACTTTAATAAAATGTACCATACAACTAGAATTGGTGATTACTGAACCACATAAAATTATTGGTGTCAGTTTTTACTTTTCCAGTACGTGTTGTAACTTGTGTTACAACATTAACTAGAACATAAAAATCTGCATAACTGTGTTAAAAACTATAACAATTAAGGAAACATAGTATAACTTTAATGAACAATTGTAGTAGTAAGAAGAAGAAGAGAAAGAAGATTGTAAGTCTTAGGTGATACCCGTAGTAATGCATTTTATGGATGAAGTATGTTATGGCGGTCAAATCCAAAATTTTGGAAGAAATTTTGGCTTGTGATATCCACATGCTTCACTTTTACTTTTATCATATATACGAAAACTTTCAAAGCCAAAGAGAGGTGAATTAAAAATAAAATTTCAAAGAATTTAAAACATTTTTTCATACTACACTAGAAGAAAAGAGAGGAGGATCATAAAGCATAGTAATTGTTCTTTATCAACTATAGTCACCATAATCCATTTAAGATAATGTTCACACATTTGAGTATTGGACAAATGATGATGGAATTTGGGTGACCCTAAAGTTATGCTCCACTGAAAAATAGTTGTTAATGAGATAATTTAATTAAAAAATTATTAAAAATAACTTAAACCCATTTTTATCATTATTCAGTCCCGCAACAGTGGACAGTCGTAGTTCGAGCTGCTTTTGGGCCCAAATCCTACAATTTTGGATAATCTTAATTCAAGTTGTGTGTTGGGCCCAAATCATACGTGTGAGGTTGGTAAGGACTGCAAAGAATGAAGTGGGCCAATAGTTGCAAATATTAATCTTGTTTGGTCTGTTAAATGCGAAATTGTTGTAGTTTCATTCAACATTCACATATAAATAATCTATATTTCATTGGACATTCTATTTTAAAACGACCAGCATAATTATTCAATTATTAACAAAGGATTTTGCAAATTGATAGAAATTATGAACAGGATGAAAACTATTACAGTTGTCATTGAGGTCCTGACTAAATGATAAGATTGAGTATATGTGGATATTTGTCTGCTAGTAATGAATAATGTTTTTTAATAAATTATTGTTAAAAGTTGATTATTAATTACTAATTAATTTTTAATAATTGATATTTATGAAGTAATGATACATTTAAACGACTGATTCAAAAAATATATATATGTTCATTACTATTCACTACAACATATTGTGTTTTTTGTGTTTTGCTATCACTAGAAATTTGAATTTAGATTTATGTGTTCTTCATTTTCAGGTTCAGTATGCTTTTAACTAGGTTGTGGTGTATATTTACAATTTAATTTTTAGACGCAGCTAGAGCTAGGCTACTTTACGGTTACTCATAGGTTTGAATTATATTTTTGACGAAGAACGACTACATAACTATTTAAGTACTGTTCTAACAATATAGTATGCTTCATTAAAGAAACCAATATAAAATTAAATAAAGATGCACCCACAATTGTAGCATGACTTAAACCCAAAATCTCAAGTCTTTAAAATCTTAACTTTTTCAACTCAGAGTAAGATTTCACACGCAGGTCTTAATTAATTCTTTTAACATCAATAATAATTTAGTGAAAATATAAATTAGGTATAACAACTTAGTTTTACTGTCAATTTGGTCCCATAAATTACAATTTTCCTAATATTAAAGGCAATTCACCATCATCGATCACAATATTTGACTGAAAACATCTGTGTGTGTAACTTTATGAAAATTAATTCTTTTGTGGTGGAAATTAAAAAAGTTATCCCAGCTATACGAAAATCAAATGGGTGCAATAAATGCCAAATGAGAAAAAAGTAATCATTAAATGATCATACTGTCTATGTGTGGTGCACTGGCAATGAGTTCCAAAGAACATTAATTATGAGAATGTAGGTTGTGATTTTTGTCTGAAATAGAAGCAGCGCCCCCCCCCCCCCCCCCCACCCCACCCTATTGTCTTTGGTGCATCGTATAACAGAAATACAATGATATTGTTCCATATGCATGGGATAAAAGCTTAAAATATCCACTGTCATCGGACTGGACGTAGGCTTTCATTCTACACCCTTTTAATGAATTTTGTACCATCAGTCACCCATTCATTCATTCCAAGAGTGCAAACAAACCATCCCAAATGCGAAAAAAAATATATATATATAGGAAAGAGCAGCCCTTCATCTGTCTTTTTGTCATGATTTCCCACTTAGCAACAAATATAGGACTGCTGAAAAATCTAGTCTGCATGCACAGCACAGACGCACAGGAATGTGGTCGTATTGTTGTTGGAAGTAAGTTTTAAAATTATTTAAATTTATAATTATATGCAGTATTATAAAATTTTCACCTTTATAGTTTTGGCCTGAATATGGTTTAATTAGTTTCAATATTATGTCACTTATAACGATCATATTTTCTAAGTGTATATGAAGAGTCCGCGTTCTATTTATTTGACAAACAACGTGTATGAGCTTCATATAATCCGTACAAAATTTTCATGTACAAACAAATTCAACATTAATTGAAAGTTAGTGTTAATAATTTAATGTAAAGTCGATATCAACCATCAGAACCAGTATAAAGATATATCACAACTTTAGAATAATAACATGTATCATGATTGCTAGTCTGTGCCATTATATATTATCTCCTCATTTGTTATGTGTTTAAATTTAACAGTTTAGTATTCATGAGCATCTCATTTAGTCTATTTGTCACAATAACTTATGTTAACTGCAAGAAGAGCGCTTTTAGACTTTTCGGTCATTTGGTTGAACTTTCAATAGAAATAACCAATTCTAAACAAGTGTATTTACACATATTTGTAATTGGCCTGATGTGTATACATTAAAAATTGTCGACATGGACGTTTATCTGGACAAAGTGAGGGGAGAGAGCGTGGTTGATTCATTACATTCTAAACAAGCATTTGCTAGTCTCTTGCTTTAACTTTCTCTCATACCAAAGCAAGTGGAGAAAACCCCATTTGCATTTAGTTGAAAAAGAAGTCATGCACACGAAAAAGAAAGATAAAAACACACATATGCACATGTATGTGGGCATTTTTATGCATGAGGGTGTGTGTGTGTGTGTGTGTGAGAGAGAGAGAGAGAGAGAGAGAGAGAGAGGAATGTGGTATACATAAATATGAATAGACAAAGGGAAGACGTATGAGATGGGCAAGCTTCAAATTAAGCACCAAAAAAGAAACTTGGGAACGTTCTTCAATGGCATTTCGAAGGGATGAAAACTTAAAAGCTGCTTGGCTTCTTCTTCTCATTTCCCAATTCCTCTTTTCTTTCAGTTTTTTGTCTCTCATTGGGTCTATCATTTCATTATGACTTCCCATATATTCTATTGCAACCACATATTATTATTTAGTCCTCATTGCTCAAGGCCATGAGCAATTTGCCATGAGAATCCAATGAAAAGCAAGATCAACATCTATACTAAAAGCTTCTCCTCATTACTGGAATAAAGGAAAAAGATGTGGTGAGAGAATATATTTCTTGTTAAAAGTAGAGTTTTATTTTGAAATGCAAAATCATCAATTTTTTAATTAAAAACTCTCTACAATGCCGAATTTAACATATATTAATACATGTCTATTAAAGTCAAAATAACGACATGTGAAGAGGGCTGCTGAGTCTAACCTCTAAATTAAGGAGAAAAGAGTTACTATTAGAACTACTTGATGCGTATCAAAATATTACGAATCAAGAATTGTCAATCAAGCGAGCCTCAATCCTAATTTGCTTTCAAGAATACTTATCTAGCGAAAATCCTATAATGCTTAACTCAATAATATTTTTGAGAGAAGTGTATAATATGTATTGATTGATGAAAAAAAGAAAGATAAAAACATACCTCTCATTATTCATGTCCTTGTATATTGGCATCATGTAATAACTTAATTGAATCCCTCCAAGATTGGATTATCTTCTTTGGATAAGAATTAATCATAGTTATGCAAATTAGAATCTAATAGTTCAATTAATGTAGAATTCTCTTATCTTATCAATTGGCAATTAGAATTAGCCTAGGATTTTACTTGATTTTACTCTGAACAGGTTTTCTGACTAGTTTTTTAAAAACATTAGCTGAGCAGTCATGTCAAATTGGGGTAAATCTATTGCTAGGCCTAACTCATTCGAATCACCGTTATAGAAGACCTACATAGATCAGTTGATAAGTCCTTCATGTGAATGCTTAAAATGTGGCCTAAATGGTCAGGTCCAAATATTAAGTCTAATTTAGAACACATCAGTACTATCTCCAAATTGTAATTTTATTATAATTCACATCATTAATAAGTGAGTGTAGAATGTGTCAGATACAATTAACATTGAACTTCTGGTCTTTCTGATGTCTAGTAGTTCCAAATTTTGATGGGGAGATAAATATAATACTTTAATGTATCATCATATGAGATTTTAAAACACTTAAACTTTTTGGATAACAAAATTCAGCAAAGTCAGTTAGGGGTGTAAATAAATTTGCTCAATTCGATCCATGTGATCAATGCCAATAGATCTGTTTGAAAATTGCTGATTTTAAATTTTTAAATAATAGCGATTGTTTAGTAATATTGGTTCTGCGAAATTTATAAATATAAGTGCATATTATTATTAACAAATAATAAAGTGATCAGAAATTATTGAATTACTAAATATCGAAATTATGTTAATTTTAATTTTATTTGAACAAACGAAAATAGCTGGTGATTAATGCAAATAAACTTAAACCACTACTATAAAAGTGCAGAAATCAAATAAAGATGAATTTCAATGACTCGAAAACTTTGACTATGATTTCACTATAATTAGTTCGAATTGAATAATTTAACTCATCAATCTCAATTTATTTTTCAAATGATAATCGAAAATTCCTAAATTATTCATTAGTCTCTCATAAGGTCTAACAAAAATATCATTAATTACTAACACACTATATTATTATGTGAATTACAACAATCAATAATTGATTAGATTCTCAAACAAGACTATACAAATCATGCAAGTATATTCCTATTTCACATGTAATTTATGATTTTCTACACATAAAACTGGACACATATATCACCTCTTGGGTCAATATGATTTACAAATCATTCAATTAATGGCCAACTAATTGAAAGCATTAAGAATCATGTAAAAAACTAAACTTGAAAAATAAATCAAGAATTAAATTGAAAAAAATTATTCAAAACATCCTAATTAGATTACATCACAACCCTAGAAAAATAAATTAATTGATGGTGAAAATGAAAGATAACTTAACAATATTCATAAACAAAATCAAAGAGAAAAAGAGGAAAATATAAAATAGAATTTGAAAGATGATGAGTTTCTTCCCTTGTAGATGTCTTCTTCTTCAATTTAAGAAGAATTCTCTCATCTTCTCCTTATCTTTTTCTCTTATTTTCTTTCTTTCTTGGCTTCTTTTTTCCTCCCTCACCCTCTTTTGGAGGCTTTTGGCATACTTAAAATTAAATAGGAGATGCCCTAAAGTGGACAAAATTCTCATTTTGCTCATTTTTTCCAACATTTTCCAATTGGTGCAGCACCAAGGCACTAGACCTACTAGAAAAAAATATTTTTAAATTTTATTTTTTAAGAAAATATAAGATAAATGCAGAATTTTTTCAAGTGACTTTCTTTTTTCATACTCAATTTTACAAAAAAAATACTAAAAATGATAATAAAATTCATAAAAATCTTGAAAACTAATAAAAAAGTTAAACAAATGGTACTAAATTAATGGGTATGAAATCTACTCATCAAATACCCCCAAACTTAATATATTGTTAGTTCTCGAGCAAAAGAAAGAAATAAAATAAGTAAAACACTAAGTGATAACCGAACCTACAAACCAAATATGCCTCAAAAATCATTGTGAGTTTATAATTCAAGAAAATTTCAAAATATCATCAAAATGCATGATTTTAACTCAAATGCTAAATTCACCCATTTTTAAATTCTTTGAGTGTGTGCATATCTAGCCTTTTATACTTTCTCCACTCGGATTGGTTTATGCAAACTCACAATAAAATTATTGATTTCTTATTTATGTATTTTTGAAATTCATAGACATGTTTTTTATGTTACTCTCTACTGATATAGACTAATGCAACATCAAGGATCATAAGGACTTAAAAAGCTTGTAAGTGTCTCTAGGTTAATGGTAGGATGAAAGATATTATAGTATTCTAGAACATTATTGATGAGCACCACCATATCTTCGTCTCAGACCTTCAAAAACCTTTTATCTCTTGATTTGTCATACCACTTTATTCATTTAACTCCCCCCCTTTTTTTCTTCATATTTTTTTTTTGAATTGCTACACCCCAAAACTTATTTATTTTTATAAATAATGGGTGTTGCACTTTTTCCTCATCTTTCTATACAATTTTTTTTTTGTCTTGGAGTTTTGTATAAATCGTCACCTCTCTTTTGTCATTTTTATTTTCAAACCACTTTCATTGTTCAAAATAATATTACAAGACTAGTCACAAGCTGAGAGAAGTGTAATATGTAAGAGAAAAATTTTATTGTATTTTTTCTTTTTGATTGAGGTAAATTTGTGGGGTGACAAAAAAAAAATGGCTCAATAGACTCAATGGGAGACATTAGGGATTATACATCATAAACATGATGGCTTGAACAGCTCAAACAATCTAAAAATGACCTAAATCACTTCTCTAATGTTATGTGTAGCCTAAGATTTCACCTCGAGTGATAATCAAACAAGTTCTAAAATTTTATAAGATCGATAAAAGTATCAAGTCCACATAAATTTTCTATAAACAAGCAAAAAAACCAAATGTTAGAGGCTATGTGCTCAATATGTTAAAGAATTACAAGAAAGGTAAAAATAGCAAAAGAGTCGAGCACATACATAAACACAATATTCATCAATTTTCAAGAGCAATAAACAAACAAGATCAAATTTTCGTCATTGGGCCTAGGTAGAGCAAAATTCCACCCCTAAACGTAGAATTAACATTGTCCTCAATGTCAAGTAAAACAAGATAAGACATAGAAGACTTTTCGGAATAAGGGAAGTGTCAGTTCTCATCAACTTCATCATCATCCTCTTCAAGAACACTGAAGAACGTGTATTCACTAGTTGCTGATATATCACTCCTTATTTTAAAAATCATCCCACAAACTTGAGTTGGACCCTAAAATGAGAACCACAAAATTTCATCATAATAAAAAAAAAATATTAAACAACTAAATAAACCTACAAAATAAAAATAAAAAAATATAAAATACTTGAATTACCTCCCAAGAAGTGCTTGATTTATAGTCTTCAGTCGGACTTCTTCTTTGTTCAATTGAGGTCCAAAATAAGTGTTCCTCATGCTATGCCTTTGTGTGCTCTACAAGTGTTGGTGATTCCCAAAAATAAACATAGTGAGCATGATCTGGTGCATGCCCAATGATCAAAAATAGTTTTCCTTGTGTGAAAGTGATGTCTCTATCATTTTCAATATCAGGGATGATGAAATCTATTGCAACAATAAACTTCTCAACATCCTCAAGTATACCTTCATTTTTCATTATAGAATGTTTTAATGAGTATTGCAAAAAATTTTAAACATAAGTATACGTTATCGTATACAAGTAATAAATTGATGAATAAGTCATTATTCCCACGAGAATTGTTGAATTATTAATTACCGAAATTATGTTAACTCTAATTTTATTTGAATAAACGAAAGTAAATATTATTGTTTATGATTACAAACAAAATCTAACTAGACTAAACAAATAATCAAAATCAACTAATGATGAAATTTAATAATTTAAAAGTGTAGGGTTATGATTTCATCGTAATTATTCTGAATTGAATAATTTATCTTATCAACCTCAATTTATTTTTCAAGTGATAGTCAAAAATTTCTAAATTATCCTCTAACCTCTCTCAAGGTCTAATGAAAATATCATCAATTGCTAACCCACTATATTCTTATGTGAATTGCAATAATTAATAATTCATTAGGTTCTATGGAGTTTCAAACATGACTACACAAACCATATAAGTATATTCCTATCTCACATGCAATTTATGATTTTTTACATATAAAACTAGAAATATATATTACCTCTCGGGTCAATATGATTAGCAAATCATTCAATTAATGGTCAAGTAATTAAAAGCATTAAGAATAATACAAAAAACTCAACTTGAAGATAAATTGAGAATTGAATTGATACAAATATTCAAAATATCATAATTAGATTACATCACAACCTTAGAAAAATAAATTAATTCATGATAAAAATAAAATACAAATTAACAACATTCATACACATATTGAAAGAAAGAAAGAAGACAATGAAATGAAACTAGAAAGAGGATGAATATCTTCCTTTGTCAATGTCTTCTTCACAAATCATGAAAGAATTCTCCTCTTCTTCTTCTCTTCTTCTCATCTCCTTCTTGTTTCTTGGCTTATTTTCACTCTTCTCCTCTCTTCCTCCCTCCCCAAAATCTGAAATGGAGGCTCTTAGGATCTTAAAAATCAGATGGAGATGTCCTAAAGAGGGCAAAATGATAATTTTGCCCTCAGTTGTCCACTTGGAAGCGCCTAGGCGCTGCACATTCCAAGATAAGTTTCTGTTGTACTTGTAGCCTTGTTAAACTGATTTGTCACCACTTTTAAGCCCAAACTGGCTTTTGTGTCTTCATATAAATTTTAGCACTATGTCTTAACTTTCTATATCTTTATAAATCAGCTCAATATGACATTTGTGGAGGGAGTTATTTTTAAAATACCAAAATGTGTTATACTAAAATTTTTCAGTCAAGTGCATAATATTTAGCCCGATTTTTCTCATTGGAATAGAAGGGACTAGATTTCATAGTAAACAAAAACATTATAGATCTATCTCTTGTCTTTCCAATGGTTTAAGAAACAATTCAAAATGATATTGGAGTAAAACGTTATAATTGAAATACGAACATTATCCTCAATAGCACCAAAAAGTGGATTATTCTAAATTTTAACCAAGTTTTATGTTTCTTTTTATTTTCTTCTTATTTTGCTATTACCTATAATATTTCAAACTAAAAGCATAAAAAGTAACATAAACACTCAAAAATTAATCAAAAAGTTAAACAAATGGTACTCAATTAATAGGTATAAAATCCACTCATCAAATACCCCCAAACTTAATATTTTACTAGTCCTCGAGCAAAAGAAAAAAATAAAACAAGTAAAATAACAAGTGATAATTAAACCTACTAACCAAATGAGATTCAAAAAATCATTATGAGTTTATATTTAAGGAAATCTGAAAATATCTTCAAAATGCACGATTTCAACTCAAATGTCAAATTCACCAATCTTTAAGTCCTTTGAGTGCGTGTGTGTGTAGCCTCTTACACTTAACTTTTCACTACTCGGATTGGTTTATAAAAACTCACAATAAAATTATTGATCTTTTATTTATATTTTTTAAAATTCTGCAGGCTTGTTTTTCATGTCACTCTCCACTAATATAAACTAACACAACATCAAGAATCAGTAGAACTTTGAACGCTTGTAACGTGTGGCTAAGGTAATGGTAGGATAAAAGACAATATAGTGGCTTAAATTACTCATAGCACACAACTATTTTAGAACCTAGTTAATGAGCACCACCGCATCTTCATCTCACACCTTCATGAACCTTTCTTTTTTCTTTTTTTTATTTGTCACATCACTTTATTCATTAAACTCCCCATTTTTTTACACATTTTTTTTTGATGTGCTACACCCCCAAAATTATTTGTTTTTATGAACAATGGGTATTCCACTATTTTCTTATATTTCTTGACATAATTATTTTATTTTTTTAGGAGGGAGTTTTGTACAAATCGCCACCTCTATTTGTCATTTTTTTAAATCACTTTCAATACTCAAAATGATGTTGCTAGAATAGCAATGAGTTGAGTGTGGGGTAATATATAAAATAAAAAAATTCAATTATGTGGTTGAGGTTAATTTTTGTAGGATGACAAAGAACAAGGCTTATATGCTCAAAGGGGGATATTAGGGATTATATATCATAAATATGATGGCTTGAAAGGCTCAAACGGTCCAAAAATTGCCTAAATTACTTCCCTAATGTTATGTAGCCTAGAATTTCGCCTCGAGTGATAATCAAACAAGTTTTAGAATTATATAAGATCTCAAAAAATGGTATTGAGTTCACATAAAAATTTTCTAAGCATGCAAAAAATCCAAATGTTCAAGGCTATATGCTTAATATGTCAAAGAATTACAAGAAACATAAAAATTATCACAAGAGCTAAGCACATACATAAACACAACACTCATCAATTTTCAAAATCTATAAACAAACAAAATCAAATGAAACACACACATCTACCCCCAAACTTAGAACTAATATTGTCCTTAATGTTAAATAAAGCAAGATACGGTATAGAAGACTTCTCTGAATAGTGTTAGTTCACATTAACTTCATCATCGTCCTTTTCTAGAACAATAATGGATGTGCATTCATTAGTTGGTAGCATATCACTCCTTATTTTACAAATCCTCCCCCAAACTTGAGTTGGATCCTGAAATGAAAATAAATAAAAAATCATCAAACTAAAAGAAAAAAAAGAATATTAAACAACTAAATAAGAAACAAAAATTTTAAAAACTTGGGTTGCCTCCCAAGAAGTGCTTAATTTATAGTTTTCAACCGGACTTCTTCTTTGCTCAATCGGGGTCCAAGAATAAGTGTTTCTCATGCCATGCTTTTGTATGCTCCACAAGTGTAGGTGATCCCCAAAGATAAACATATTGAGCATAATTCAGCATGCGATCAAGTGCCCTTTGTATATTATTGAGTGCATGACCGGTGACCAAAAATAATTCTCTTTGTGAGAAAGAGATGTCTTTGTCCATTTCAATTTCAGGGATGATGAAATCTATATGGATAATAGATTTATCAACATTCTCAAATGCACATTTATTTTCCACCATAGAATACTTTAACGAGCAATCTCCTAACTCTTGGTCCTCTAATTCATACTTGTGCCATGAGATCCTCATATCATCCTCCACAACATTTGATATAGGTTGTAGAAGATGAGGATAAGAAACTTTGAGTGATGGATCTTAAGATGCGCTTGGTTGAATATTTTCTTGATCTTCTCTATTCTCCATTAGAGGTATTTGGGTTGATACCTCTTGTTCATCTTTCATCAATTTTTTAATCCACAAGATAGTTTCAATCTCTTCATCACTTAGCAAATTACCATCACAATGTTCTTCTCCCACTTCATTTGCATCGGGTGTGTAAGGCAAATTGTCTTGATGTTTTGTTGGAAACATGTTATCTATCTCACAATTTTGGATCTCTAAGTTTTGAAGTTGTGATGATAGATTTTGGACATCAGTTGTAGCTTCCAATATGAATTGGCTCTGAGTATTTGCTAATCGAGTCATTGCTTTATCAAGAAAAATCCTCTCTAGTGATAGATTACTAGGATCAGTTCGTAATAAGATTCGGTCGGTAGTACATTCTAATTGAGCTAATGCTTCTTCAAGGCTTCACTTCATCTTTAATGATAGGTAACTAGGTGCATTCCACATCGTATTCTCATCATTTCTCCATGAAGCATTAGAATGATTTGGCCATCCCTGATTATAAGTGTTAGAGAAAGAAATTTTTTGCAGTTGGTTGTAATTTCACTCATATTCAGCATGTTCGACAAATGGTGATACAAATCGATTGCTCTCTTGGTATTGTGTTCTTGCATGAAAATCACCATATGACTCACGTACCGGAGCAGTCAATGCATTAATGGCATCTTCTTGATTTATCCCAAAGGCTTGAGTTGAAGCATGATTTGCATGTCATATTCACTTGGCCAATAGTATAAATTATATGCCATCTCATCTAGCCCTTTCTGCTCATATCACACACACAAGAAAACACATGCGATTATAAACAAGGGCACACTCAAACAATAAAAGAAAAATAAAAATAAGAAAAAAATATATACAAGAAAAATTCAAATTAAAATCATAGTTACTTGATATCGATATTAAAAAAATAAAATAATCCCAATCCCCGACAACGGTACTAAAAACTTGTTGCAAAAATTCATGAACGCAAGTGCAGACAATCATATACTAGTAATAAAGTGATGAATACGTTATCGCTCCCATGAGGACTGTTAAATTATTAATTACAAAATTATATTAACTCTAATTTTATTTGAATAAATAAAAATAAATATTGTTGTTTATGATTACTAACAAAATCTAACTAGACTAAACAAATAATCAAAATCAACTAATGATAAAATTCAATAATTTAAAAGCCTAGGGTTATAATTTCACCGTAATTATTTCGAATTGAATAATTTATCTTATCAACCTCAATTTATTTTTCAAGTGATAGTCGAGAATCCCTAAATTATCCACTAGCCTCTCCCAAGATCTAATGAAAATATCATCAATTGTTAACCCACTATATTCTTATGTAAATTACAACAATCAATAATTCATCAGTTTCTATGGAGTCTCAAACATGACTACACAAACCATGCAAGTATATTCCTATCTCACTTGCAATTTATGATTTTCTACACATAGAACTAGACACATATATCACCTACCAAATTAATATGATTAACAAATTATTCAATAAGTGGCTAAGTAATTGAAAGCATTAAGAACAATATAGAAAACTCAACTTGAAGATAAATTAATAATTGAATTAATACAAATATTCAAAATATCATAATTAGATTACATTACAACCTTAGAAAAATAAATAAATTAATGATGAAAATGAAATACAAATTAACAACATTCATACACATAAGGAAAGAATGAAAGAAGTCAATGAAATGAAACTAGAAAGAGGATGAATATCTTCTCTTGTTGATATCTTCTTCACAAATCATGGAAAAATTCTTCTCTTCTTCTTTTCTTCTCCTCTTCTTCTTGTTTCTTCGCTTGTTTTCACTCTTCTCCTCTCTTCCTCTCTTCCTCCCTTCCCAAAATCTAAAATGGAGGCTTTTAGGATCTTAAAAATCAGATCGAGATGTCCTAAAGAGGTCAAAATGATAATTTTTCCATTAATTGTCCGCTCGGCAGTGCCTAGGCACCGCATATTCTGTCCTAAATAGTTATTGCTGCGCTTAAGCGCTGCTCTGCTATCCAAGATGAGTTTCTACTGTACTTGTAGGCTCTTTCAATTGATTTTTCACCACTTTCAAGGCCAAACTTGTAGAACTATGTTGTAGATTTCTATATCTTCATGAAGCAGCTCAATATGACATATGTGGAGAGAGTTATGCCTAAAATACCAAGATATATCATACCACAAATGTTCAGTCAAGTGCATACAATTTAACCCATTTTTTCTCATTAAAATAGAAATGACTGAATTTCATGGTAAACATAAACATTATAGATCTATCTCTTGGATGTCCAATGGTTCAAGAAATAAGTTAAAATGATATTGGAGCAAAACGTTATGATTGAAATACGAGCACTGCCCTCAATAATTTCAAAAAGTGGATTATTCTAAATTTTAACCAAGTTTTATGTTTATTTCCATTTTCTTCTCATTTTGCTATTACCTACAATATTTCAAACTAAAATTATAAAAAGTAACATAAATACTCAAAAACTAATCAAAAAGTTAAGCCAAAGGTACTCAATTAATGGGTATAAAATCCACTCATCAATGAGCAATTTGTCAACTGCAATGAAAAAATTCCTAGATCATTAGGCTTTGGATGTAGCTCCCTTTATAAAATTGCACTGCACTCTTCAATGAGTACACTAGCCTCGTGATCCACCAATTTATGCTTGTGCGATGAGATGCCTGTATTATCCTCCATAATATTTGACATAAGCTTGCTATTCTGTAGAAAATGAGGATAAGAAACTCTCAATGATGGTTCTTGAGATGGACTTGGTTAAATATTTTCTTAGTCTTCTCCATTCTCCACTGGAGATATTTGTGTTGATACCTCTTCTTCATCCTTGATGAGTTTTTCTACCAATAAGAGAGTTTCTAATTCTTCACCGCTTCTCAAAATATCATCACAATGTTCTTCACCCACTCCGTTTACCTTAAGTGTGTAAGGTAATTTATCTTGTTGTCTTATTGGAAACATATTATCCAACTCACTAATTTGGATCTCCAAATTTTGAAATTGTGATGATGAATTTTGGACATTAGTTGTAGTTTCCAACATGAATTGGCTTTGAGTGTTTGCTAATTGAGTCATTGCTTGTTCAAGACTATTCTTCTTCTTTTATGATGGATTAATAGGCTCAGTTTACAACATGAATTGGTTGGCAGTACTTTTTAATTGAGCTAATGCTTCTTCAAGGCTTAGCGTCTTCTCTAATTGTGGGTAAATGGGTTCATGCCATATTACATTTAGATCATTTCTCCATGAAGTATTCGAATAATTTGGCCATCCCTAATTATAAGTGTTGGAGAAATGATAATTTTGCAGCTGGTTGTAATTTCACTTATATTCATCATGCTCGACATATGGTGGTGCAAATTAATTGCCATCTTCGTATTCTGTTCTTGTATGGAAACCGCCATATGACTCACGTACCTTAAATTGTATATGAATAGCCATTGTTGCAAATTTCTTCAACTATTTAGAAATGACTTCTACTTGAACAGTTAACGCATTAATGGCATCTACTCGATTAATTCCCAAGGCCTAAGTTGAAGCCTGGTTTGTCCTGTCATATTCAGTTGACCAATAATATGCATCATATGCCATCTCGTCAACCATGTTCTATTCATATCACACACACAAGAAAATACCTGTGATGATAAAACAATGACACACTCAAATAATAACAAAATCAAAATACAAGAAAAAATCAAATTAAAATCAGAGTTATTTGGTATCGAAATTAACAAAATAAAACAGTTCCTGGTATCTGCGCCAAAAGGTTATTGTGAAATTTGTGAATGCAAGTGCTCATTATCGTTAACAAGTAATAAAGTGATGAGTCATTATTGTTCCTATGAGAACTATTGAATTACTAAGTATCGAAATTATATTAACTCTAATTTTATTTGAACAAATAAAAGTGAGTAGCGATTAATGCAAATAAACTTAAACTACTACTATAACAAAGCACAAAAATCAAATATATATGAACTTCAATGACTTGAAAACCTAGGGTTATGATTTTACCATAATTAGTTCGAACTAAATAATTTATCTCATTAATCTCAATTTATTTGTCAGGTGATAGTCGAGAATCTCTAAATTATGTACTAGCCTCTCCCGAGATCTAACAAAAATATCATTAATAGCTAACCCATTATATTCCTATATGAATTACAATTATCAACAATTCATTAACTTTTATAGATCTCAAACAAGACTGCACAAACCATGCAAGTATATTCCTATCTCACATGCAATTTATAATTTTCTACCTATAGAACTAGATATATATATCACATCTTGAGTCAATATGATTAGCAAATTATTTAATTAGTGGCCAAGTAATTGAAAGCATTAAGAACCATGTACAAAACTCAACTTAAAAAATAAATCAAGAATTGAATTAATAAAAATTATTCAAAACATCATAACCTTAGAAAAAGAAATTAGTTTATGGTGAAAATGAAAGATAAGTTAACAATATTCATAAATATAATCAAAGAGAGAGAGAGAAAAATATAAAATAGAACTTGGAAGATGATGAGTTTCTTCTCTTATAGATATGTCTTCTTCTTCAATCTTGGAATAATTCTCTCTCATCTTTTATTTGTCTTCTTCTCTTCTCTTCTTTCTTTCTTGTCTTCTTTCTTCTTCCCTAACCCCCTCTTGGAGGCCTTTAGGATACTTAAAATTAATGGGAGATACCTTAAAGAGGGCAAAATGGGCATCACCTAGGCTTTGACTGATTAGCGCCTAAGCACTGCCCTTACTAGATTACGACGATTTTCCAGTAGTTACAGCACCTAGGCGACCTACTAGAAAAAAATATTTTTTATTTTTTATTTTTTAGAGAAAAATATAAGATGAATGCAGATTTTTGTATATCCAAGTGACTTTCTTTCTTCATCCTCAAAATAAATACTAAAAATGATAATAAAATTCAAAAAAATCTCGAAAACTAATCTAAAAGTTTAATAAATAGTACTAAATTAATGGGTATGAAACGCACTGACACTTTTAGGTCGGGTGATAGGTTCAATAGTTAGATTACGCTTCATACGCAACATGATCGCTATGTGTTCATATCACATATATACATATGTATATATTTATTAACATATATATAATAGATGCGCTTACACATCATGCATTTATTATTTTTTTTATCCTAATTTATTTTTTTATAAATACTCAAAATCTTTTCAATTGCTACCAATCATGAAAATTTAGTGAGTGATGGCTTGTCATCCTGTTTCTAAGATATGTCATCTTTGAGAGAAAAATTGGGATAAAGTTGATAGAATAATGATTTTTGAGAGTGTGTTTGGATGTGAAATAAAAGTACAGTGATTACACTTGATATAACATGTTATTTTTTTGAAAATATGTTTGAATGTAGATATATTTTATAAAATATATATATATATATACGAGAGATAAAAATATAATGATTATACTTGATGTGGTATGTGTTTTTTTCTAAAAAGGTGTTTGGAAGTGTATATACTTTTTGAAAGTAGAAAAATATGTTGTGAATTTTTTTTTTTAGGAGAAACCAAGAGACAAATACATATTTATTGAAAAAATTATGTCTGAAACAAATTTCTGTGATAATATCTCATAGACAATCACTACCTTAGTTTTTTTTTAGTGATGTGGTATCACTCCACCTCTCGAAACTTCTAACTGAAAGTTAACTAGAAGGTGGTTCACTGCCTGCATCACAAAAATCGTTAGGGGTGCCAGAGGTTGACTCAGCAAAGACCCTCTTATGGTCAAATCAGTTCCAAAGTAAGTAGATGCAAGCTAGAATCTTGAGAGCATATATGTATATAATTAATGGCGCACCTTTTAATCATGAAGACTCAAGATATTTATAGTGTTGATATAATGGTCTTCATAGGATTGAGTCTTATGGCATAGTAGGCTTAGTCTAAGCATTATAACCCGATTTGTCTATTATCTTATGGAGCCCATAAACTCGATCTATTGGCTTGCGTCTCTATTCTGACCTATAATCCAGACAGAGCTCTTGAACTTAGTCTCTTGGACCTATTTTGGGCTCATGGTCCATTATAAGCCCCCCACTTTCAGGTAAATCTCATGTAGGGAGGGTTAGTCAATAGTAGAGAGTGTTGGAGCTAGTCACCTCTTGAAGTGAGTAGCTTGAAGTTGCATTCCTTGTTTTTGGTGTTAGCCCATTTTGGTTACTAAGTAGGGAATTAACTGTATTTGGGGGAAGCATGTGTTCGCCATCGATTAATGCCCACTTCACCGAGTTAGTCGGGGGTTTCACTAAATTTTAGGTGCCAAATTTCAGTGAGCCCTGGTGTTGAATCTCCAGGTCAAGCCTAGCTTGTCCTGATGCTTAAATTCTAGGCTGAGCAAAAGGTCTTGGCTCGACCTAATGAAATTTTAGGTCGAGCCAAAGGGTTTGACCTGATGCTAAAGTAAAATTCTCCAGGTTGAGCCCTTTGACTCGACTTGGTGCTAAAGTAGGAATCCCAGGTCGACAGATGCTAAAGCTGAATTTTTTAGGTTGAGCCCTTAGGTTCGACCTCGTGTTGAAGCTGAATTTCCAGGTCGAGCACCCGAGTGTCAACCTGGTACTGAAATTTTTAGGTCAAGCCAAAAGGCTCGACCTGGTGGCAAGCACATATTATAGCTCTTTTAAATGTAGGGATGTGTTATAGAAGATTTCCTTGTAAAATTTTATAAGTTTTGTTGAAGTAGAGTGAGGGATTTCATCAAGCTATTTCATCGAGTGCGTGGTGGTCGTAGGATAGATGAGCAACTTTCATGAGATCGAGGAGTAGCGGCATGGTGCTACTGAGTTGAGCTTGTGCAGGTTGAGCGCAGTTCACCTTGCACTGACTTTGGCTTAGCCCTATTGATAAATTGTACTCGTTGAAGGTCTTAGAAATTTTCGTACCACGTGAGCTCCTTGGGGCATTTAATTTTTTTTCTTTTTAGACACTTTTGTTACCATCCTCAAGGAAAAAGTCTATAATCCCTAGAGCCAACCCCAGTTTTCTTGGCTTCGAGGGAATCATTTTTACTTCCGGAGTTGAGTCTCATTGGTAACCTCAAGGGGTGATGTCCAACCCATGGGAGGTAGTAGGGGTGGAAGTACGGAGTTATCATCATCGACGTCTCGTCATGCTATCGCCACAGGATGAGGGTGTTACGTCCACTAGCAAGAATTCGTTGTGAGGATGGTGAAGTTGTGGTGGAGTTAGTTGATACAGCTGCTTCCACCTACCCTCTTACGGAGTAGAGATGTGCTACTCGTAGACTTATTTTAGTTTTAGAGTAGCTTGATGCTTTTGGTGTGTATAAACACTTATCACTTTTGTTGGTAGACATAGCTATTTCTACATGAAAATTTTGCATGAGCATGAGCTCAGTTGTTGATTTAGTGTAAGATAACTTTTACTTATGTCGAGGTTACACCGCGTAGTCTTTTGTCACTTTGTGAAATGCTTATTACTTTATACTACTTATGATGAAGAAAGTCATTAGGACTTATCATATTTGGAAGCCGGTATTGTCCTTCAAGCGAGATAGACATGATCCCTCAAGTAGAGAGCTAGTATGACTCCTAGAGTATGGAGATTTGTAGGACTTCTTAAGTATGGAAGTCGGTAGAGCTCTTTGAAGATGGAGGTCAGTAGGACTTGTTAATTATGGTAGCCTATAAGGCTCCTTGAGGGTGGAAATCGGTAGGACCTCTCAAGTGTAGGAGTCGGTAAGACTCCTCAAAGGTGGAGGTCGGTAGGATCTCTCAAGTGTGGGAGCCGATAGGGCTTCTCGATGGTGGAAGTTGGTAAGACCTCTCAAGTATGGGAGTCGGTAGGGCTTCTCAAGAGTAGAGGACCTCTTAAGTATAAATATGATGTACACAAACGAAGGTAGTAAGCTATATAGGAATTTATTTTATTGACGTAGAAATAAATTTATAGATATAGTAAATTGTTGCCTCTTGAGGTGTAATAACGTAAATCTAAACAGCTTCCTAACAAGCTAAGAAATAAAATTGCTAGCCCCATCGGGCGTAATTGAAAAAATAGATTAACTATTAGCCCTCATGGGCATAATTCAATCAAAATAAACAAGTCTCCACGCTGACACTACTAGTAGATTTTGCTTGCAGGGCCTCAAGAGATATCTCATATCACTCCCACGGTTCAAGTGATGACGGTTATTTTTAGCTTCATCAACGTTATCAGATTATCATTCTGGATGAGCCCCTCGACCTCATTCTTCAAATGGTGGCACTCCTCTGATGTGTGTCTGTAGTTCCAATGGAAGCGACAGTACTTATTACATTTCATTTGCTTGTGATTTTCTCTCATTGGCTACGGTGGTTGAACTAAACCCTATTGCTCAACAACTACCAATATCTTTGATAATCTAATATTAAAGGGAGTTAAATGAGTGTAGCCTGATAATGGTCCATGTCTTATCTCTTTATTTCTCTTTGCCTTAACTCTTTCTCCTTCATTGTGCTTCCTCTTTCCACGAGCACTTAACCCAGTAGTCTCCTCCACTCGAACATACTTTTTGCTTGAGCTAAGAGCTTCTCCAGCATAGTCGAGGGTTTTTCGGTAATTGATTCCTTGAATCTTCTATAATGAAGGTTTTTTATATGATGCTAGCACGCAACTCGTGGTTTACATGGGGAACATTATGCACCGCCTCCATGAAGCGTTGTACGAACTCGCGAATGGACTCCTCATCTTTTTGGGTGATTGTGAACAAGTATGCCATGGTCTTCTGGTAATTACGCTTAATGGAGAATTGGTACAAGAATCTTTGTGTAAGATGTTCAAGACTAGCGATGCTCCCTTCGGGTAGTTGATTGAACAAAGTGAATGCCCGCTCAGATAAGGTAGTCCAAAAAATCTTGCAGTACGCTGCGTCGCTCAGGTTATACAAGTCCGTTTTGGCATAGAACTTGTCGAGGTACTCTTATGGATCATCAATCCCATCAAATTTAGTGAGGTTAGCTATCTTGACTCTGGCTGGTAGGGACTCGGCCAAGATAGCAGGGAAGGACGGGCTTTGCTTGGGGGGTGCTACCGCCAATGGGGAGCAATCTTCATTTTGGTTGCGTGAGCCTACTAGGCGAATAGGTGACACAGTATGTATCGCTTTGTATGGTCTCTAGGTAGGGATACATGACTACTCGCGTCCTCACGAGTATCGACCTCTTTACGTCTCATCGTTTCTAGCCTCAGCTAAGTTCTCTTAAGAGTTGGTGCCTATCAGTTTCCACGAAGTGATTGAGGGGTCTCTTCTCTACGCTAGTTAGCAGCGCTACATACCACCACCTCACGCCTTAGCTCGATCCTCCTGGGAGCTAGAGTGGGGTCTCGATTTCTATGAGGTGACTGAGAGGGCCCTTCTTTTGTTGGTTAGTAGCGAACTGTGCAACTTCTACGTGGGTTGTTGCTTCTTCAATCATAATCCTCAATACTTACTGGGTCATGCATAATACCGGCTCCTCGTAATGAGGAGGATGTGGATCTCTTAAGTTAGCTGAAGATGGACAACGGTCCCTCCAGTGTAACAAGCACCTTCAATAGGAAGGTCGTCTCCATTGCCACAAGCGCCCCTGATAGGGAAGTTATCTTAAGTGTTGGCTGCTTTCATGGCTCTGGATCCTAACTGCATTCTCAATAATCAGGTAGTAAGTTTCCCACAAACAGCACCAAAATAATGTAGTATTACTTCATTTCTCAAAACTCTTAGTTGAAAGTCAACTGTAAGATGGGTCATTACCTGCATCATAAAAAGTCGTTAGGGGTGTCAGGGGTTGACACGACGAAAACTCTTCGATACTCAAGTCAGTTCTAGAGTAAGTAAATGTAAGCTAAAAATCTTGAGAGCATATATATATGTATAATTAATCGCATATTTTTCAATCATGAAGACGGGAGGTATTTATAGTTCTTATACGAGGGTCTTCGTAGGATTGAGCCTTATGGCATAGTGGGCTTAATCTAAGTATTACAGTCTAATTTGTCTATTATCTTGTGGAGCCCATGAATTCAGTCTATTGGGTCGCGCCTCTATTCCAACCCATAATCTAAACGAACCTTTTGAACTTAACTTTATTAATCTATTTTGGACTAATCGCCCATCATTTAGTAACACTTACTTACTCTCTCTCCCTCAATCTTTTTTATTTTTATTTTTATTATTTATTTGAATTATAATTACAAATAAAATAAGTTGTAAAGGAATATAAATAAAATTGGTCAACCTGTCAACCGGACCACTAAATAAACTGAATAAGCCCATCCCAAACCCCTTGATTTAAAAAAATAATTGTGCATTTGCAGTTTATTCTTTTATCAATTTCTCCTATATATTGAGTCAGATTGAATTTTTATCATGAAATTGCTCCAACCGGAACACTTGCACCCTAAAGCCAGTGGGTCAATTGGATGTACATGCCTATATGGTGGTTTTGACCAATAAACTGCATGGCAATTAATGCAAAATTATAGGCTACTTCTAGTTTTATAAATTTACCCTCTTATCAGAAAATGATGCCATAAACATGGGTAATTTTTTTATGGAACTAGACTCTGATCCAAGAAAATCGCTGACCGTCCATTTTGCTTTAACAAGTTTGTGAGTTTTTAGTCAGATAAACCACTAATTTATACATATTATGAATTCAATTTTTTGTCCTCCTCGAGAAATGTTATGTTAATCGAGCTATATATATATATATATATATATATTCGTTTCAATAACGAAATTTGAATTATGCTGCGCGGATTTGATTAATTTCTCAATATTGAGTCTCGTTCAATGATGTATTTTTTCAATATCCATAATTCAACTTTGGTATTTTAACTTCATTTCTGTGTATTTTGTAAATGCTCAAATGTGACATTTCACAACCATATTAGGATAGTACCCAACGGATAAGACCTGAAAAAACAATTATGTCAAAGTTGACGTTTTAAAATTTTGCAATAAAATTTTTTTGGATTGAAAACATAATAAAGATAAACAATTAAACATTCTTCTAAGGAAAGAATATTAATGGTAAACCATAATAAAGGGCAGAAACATGCATAATCCATAATCAGTCAAGGATTTTGTATATGTTACATCGGATGCATATGTATTTAATATAGCATCAACCCTCTAAATATCTCATATTTTACCATATGAAATATTTGACGTATACAGTCAATAAATCATGCACTGAATGTAGTATAAATATTACATTGGGTATAATATGGATATTACCATCAATCAAATAAGTATTGTCAAAGTTGTTCTCCAAAATATTTTTCCACCTAATTCTAGGAGTAGTTAATTAGCTATTGCTTTACTAATATAAAAATTTCTATTATTTGTTACTTCACTAAATTATACTTTTTCGCGAATTCTTGTGACATTATTGGTCATACTTTACTTTCAACTAGGTCAAATCCAACATTTTTATCCTTTGTTTATTACCAAACACTGTTACCGTACTTTCATAGTTTCATATGTAAGGAAAGGAACATACTCTCATGCGCCATATTTTTCTTGAGGTGGATCAATATTTTAGATAAAATAAATCAAAATATTCATTAGAGTGGTGAATTATGTCAAAGTTAGGTGTATACTTTGAGCAGTAGTAAAGGAATATGGGGGCCATAGGGGACCTCAAATGTTAGAAGTGACTTAAAACATATGATTGCTTAACTTGTGTTCCCATTAGCTTTACCAATTGGAAGATATTGTTAAATACCCAATCAATGATGGAGAGGCTTTTTTGTGTTTATATGCATAAAATACCCAAGGCAAGAGAGAAGGTGCAGCTATGGACCAAGATTGGTCTCTCTAGTACTAAGATCGGATGATATTCTTTTACCATATACATACCAAAAACAAAATTAGACATGTATAGAGAAGAGGGTTCAATAGATTTTTAATGGATTTTGACAAAATGGATAGAACTAAAATTTTCTTCCACATTTTATTTTTTGTTCTTTTCTTACATTACAATGGATCATAGAACCCAAAAAAAAAAAAAAAACAAAGATTGTGAAAATCGGCACTTGTATTTGTAATCTATCATCTACAGTTTACATTGACACTTCAAATTCATTCACCATATGAAATTTGTTGCGCCAACTGGCAAAAAAGGAAGTGTTACATCATTAGTAAATATTTCACTTATTTTCGTCATCTCAAAAAAATAAAATTAAGGGATTTAATTTTTAGGGTTTCGGTTTCAAATAATGGCATATGAATTGCAAATACGTACTTAATATATGTATACATGTGCAACACTTTTTGTGAATAATGTTGTGTAAAATCCTTTTTAATTCACATGTGGCAGTATAAATGAAGTAACACTCTTACAAAGTAAACATATTATTAATGCACATGCACATAATTTGTGAAGAGCTGGAACAATAATTTTGATGTCGCTATCCGCATTGATTTGATACACGAGTAAGGGAAATGCAAATTCTTAGACAATCAGTTTGAGGATTTTTCTTGTTTCTTTTTTCTAATATATATATATATATATATATATATATTAAAGATGTCCTAAACTTATTGCCGTTGTTTCAATACAGTGTATATGCCAACATAATTTAGTTAACTGTACAAGTCATGACTATTAAAAATGGTATTTAGAGTTTGGAGGAGGAATTTCTTAACTTCATTTCTCGAGATCATCTGATGATTAAAAAGAACTGTATACAATTGGCTTTAGAAAAAGAATATTGCCTGCATGCCTACACATGAGATGAGATCGATATGTAAGAAATTTAACTACTAAATAATTATACTTGTGACACAAATTACAAAATAGATCTTCTTTTTAACAGTTTATATTTTTCAAATAAATGTAATTCAACACATCCTTTATCATTGTAGCACGAGTTCATCACAAACAAGTCTACTCTACCCGATAAAAATTATCATTAATGAATTAAGATATTTATATTCTTAAAAAATTTGTAATTTATATGTAGAAGTTGCATATGAAACTTATCTTGCTTTTTTTTGGGTGTCCTAAAGGTTTGCCTCAGTAGCATTACTAAGAAAAACAAATACATAAACAAATAAATAGTTAGATAAAGATGATTTTTTTCAAAGCCTATGTGTAGTCTCAATGTAAGACTTCTTCCAATGCCAACCATGTTATGATTAAAACACAAGTCATCTTTCTAGCTTTGACTTTTGCATGTTTCCACTAAAACCACAAAAAAGAAATCTATTTTTTTAACTCCAATTTGAACTACAATATAATTTTTTTTTTATAGGAAAGAAATACCATGGGGAGGGTGGGATTAAGATCATGATCCCCAAACTGTATATAAATCATTCAATAAAAGCAATACATATAAAAAAATTATTTGCCTACATTGAAGTTCCTAAAGTTTTTGTCCTACATTTGGTCCTGTAGCTGTGGGAAGAAGGCCATACATTTGAGGACATAAAACCAAGCTGTCACTCTGCCATGACTAGAAATTACAATTTCTTTTATAGTACTAATTTGTAGTCTCTCATTTGTAAGAATGGGGCACTGGATTTTTGAACATTTTTATCACTTTGTAGTAGTTACATGGTTTGATGTGAAGGAAGGGATTTCAAACTTGTTTGTATCTTTGGATGTCTTGTCCAACGATATATACTTAGGGAGAAGTGTGTGGTCCACTCTTATTGTATAAATATAAATATACACACATACATACATATATATATATATATATTAATTTATGACTTGAACTAGTACATTTAAAAATTTTATAGTTGTAAAAAAATACAATGGTCCTTGCCCGTGTTTGATAATAATGTTATTTTGATAACTGAGTTTAAGCATAATTGTCAAAATAGTATTTTGGAGGTTTCTATCCATTTCTCCATCATAATATTCGATGAAAAACATTATAGTATCCCTAAATACTAGTATGAAATCAACAAAATATGTATGGGAAGCTGCCCCTAGTCCATTGTAACAATTTTTTTTTTTTTAAATTTTCAGAAATTTCGCGATTAGAACTTAATTTTTCTTAAGAAGAAAAAATTCCAAATATAGCTCTTATAATTTGTCATATGACAACATTCTTTCAAACTTTTCATTCCCATTACCTATATAATTTTGTTTGAATTTGAAAAGAGATGAAATGAGGGAAAATAAACATGATACATTAACTTGTTATCTTGATTTCTACACAACAGAATTAATTTGATATACTTTTTTTTATCAATAATGTGATATATGTTTAAATGTTTCATACAGATGGACTGAATTCTTAAAATTACAAAATGAATTGTTATCAAATATATTTTTATGTTTGGAAAATGAATTTTTTTGATGATTTTTTTTTTCTTCAAATCTCAAATAAACTCCGCACCAAAGTTAAATGAGTCCATCCAATTTGGGAAAGGTATCTAGTGTGATCATTTTTTTACTTTTCTAGCGTGGATATCATGATTTGCTAAACACCTTCTGTCCAATTGATGTAGTTTCATTCAAATTCAGACTCAAATTTGAGAATTATATTAATGGCTACACTGATTAAAATTTTAGAAGGACTTCGTCACATAACAAATTGCAAAAACATATTTAGAATTTTATCATCTTCTGATAAATATCGAGTTCTATTCAATAGATTTTCAAGATTATTGTGAATGTGGAGTAAAACCAAGTTTCCGTAAAAATTTGGCAGTTTTCAAATTAGTATCCAAGAGTAATATAATAGTCTTTTGGATAATAATATGTCGGAGGAATTGATAAAAATCATTAAAGCGGTGTCATTTTGACAATTATAGTAAAAGTCAACAAGTTTATAAATACTTAAGTATTTAAATAATATTATTGAGGAAACTCAGTCACCAATATAATTTTACCCCTATAATATTAAACGATTTCATTAGTAGACTTAAATAACTTCTTAACCATTGTCCTATAACTATCATAAGCAAGACTTCATACACATGACACATGACTAATTGTTTAGGACCCACATTTGAATTGATTGGTATGGATTATGAATTGAAAATGAATTTTTTTATTATCTCTTCCTGATTATGATAATTATATTGTATTATTCAGATTATATAATAACCACTCAGAGCAATCATGTATGTGATACAAAATTGATAAGTTCTTTTGTAATAAACAATCATAGCTATACGACAACACCACTATTAAAGCTTTTAATGAGGGTATCGTAAACTATATGGGAATGTAATGAATCTCGATATAAACTATCTTTGCATGGATCATGAATCAAGTTTCAAATTACATTTTTCATTGCAAAAAGTAAAGAATATCCAATAAATGAGAAAATGTTCTAGATTTTACATATGTAGATTGATATGAAATTTGAAAAAAAAAAATGGCAAACTCTCATTTTGTAGATTTTAAATATGTAGATTGATATGAAATTATTGTAAAGTCGACATTTCTATGATTCGATCAACCCTTGACACCCATTATCACAATAATTATTGTCGTACTAAAATCATAAAAAAAAATTGACACCTATGAGAACAAAAAAAAGCCCATAATGCCGAAAAACTTCATTTGATTCTCCTTGCTATCACAAGATTGTTGAATCTTTACATATAATGTTAACAATAATGCATTTTAATATGTTGCCCGAAGAAATCACTTAAATCAACGATAAGAAAATCAAATTATTCCACAATTTCATAAATGATCTCTCAATATTTGACCAAATTGTGTAGACTAACTCCATTATTATCAAAAAAGGAAGCATACTAATTTTTATTCTCTCCATGGTAAAAAAGAGAAAAGTAATTCCCCGAACAGGTTGAAGTCAAATTTCCCACCCTCATCCAATTCCATATTTACCTCTATTTTTTCAGTTTAATATCATAAATAATTCCCCCAAATCTACATAAATATATAGAGAGTTGTTAATTGTTATTCATCCAACAATTCTTCCATTGGCATATATGCTGAAGCAAATTAGATGAGCCCCACAGAGAAAAAATTTTCATTCCCAATGAGTTGAGAGGGAAAGAGGACTGAGGAGTGAAGTTGAAGTCTCTCTACAGTTTCTTTTAAAAACAGGACAGCCAACTCTCATCTTTTTCTCTTTATCATTTACTTCCATCTCCCTCCTTTTCCACACCACCCCCACCCCCCACCCTATCCCCCCAACCCCCCCAACCCCCCAAAAAAAACAAACAAACAAACAAACAAACCATGAACCATATATTAGAGTGAGTGGTAGTAGTGAAAGAGAGAAACAGCTTGAGAAAAGTGTTGTCAATCAATGGAGTTTGATCTTGAAAATCCATTGCCACCTTCCAAGGACAAATTCCCCTCACTATTCGATATAGAGAATGATCACATGCCCTCCAAGATTTACCTTCAGAGCCTCAATTCTGCAGGTTCCCATCTCTCTATTCGTCGTGAAATCGTCTCTTCAATCTTCCATTTTTCGAGTAATTTCGATCCCTTCTTGTCATATCTTGCCATTAATTACATGGATCGCTTCCTCTCCACTCATTCGATACCGGTACGTTTTCTATCTATCTATCTGTCTGTTTATTTACATATCTTTCGCGCGTAAACACGTTGAAATACTCGAGATAGCGGTGGTGCTGATTTGTTTGTGGATGGAAATGGAACAGAAACATCGAAATAGTCATGAAAATTGAGCTACTTCCCGATGTAAATAAAGTGATTTTATATGTATGTGTGGAATTTTATGCTTTAACTGATTTTTTGGTGGTGCAGGATGGGAAGCCATGGATCTTGAAACTAGTCGCAATTTCTTGCATTTCATTAGCACTGAAAATGAAGAAAACAGAGTTCTCTGTTTCTGATCTTATGGTACTTCTGCAATTTTATGTCTTAAACACACACACACACACACATGTGTCTGTATGTGTTCCAAAATGATAGCAATTAATGCTGCATTTTATTTCCTTCTTTTTTTTTTTTTTCTTTTTGTGGGCAGCATGATGGAGGTTTCATGCTTGATTCGCTTACAATCGAAAGAATGGAGATGCTGATTCTTGGAGCTCTGAAATGGAGAATGCGCTCTGCTAATCCATTTTCCTTTGCCAGTTATTTCATCTCATTTTTCAAGTTCAAGGACAAGCCATCAATTCAAGCGCTGAAAAACAGGTCCACTGAGATCATCTTGAAAGCTCAGAATGGTTAGTTTAATGATTCTATAATTCACCAATTATCACTTGTGATAGAGAATTTTAATAGTGGCTAAGGCTTGAAGGGCTTGAAAAATTTCGTTTGTTTTGTAGATATCAAGCTACTCGAGTTCAAACCGTCGGTTATCTCCGCCTCGGCCCTTCTCTGTGCTGCTTATGAATTGTTCCCAATGCAGCTTACATCTTTCAGAGATGCTATCTGCAGCTGTTCTTATGTAAATAAGGTCTAACTGCTATATATATTTTTTAATTCCCTCTTTCTTTTTCTTTCATTGTTTCATTAGCCATTCTGTTTAGTACTCCTCTTGCCCACAATATTGTTGCTGTTCATTTGTAATTTGCTTTTCAGAAAATTGTTTATTACTTGCGTGTAACTGATAAAGAATTTTAATCTTTAGTTTAGACGATAAATTTATACGAATAATTTAAAAATTCTTGAATTTTCTCCCTTAAATTCTCTTTTTGTCTTTGTTGGAGAAATGATATTATTCTTGATGATAATTTTTTGTTAGTGCAGGAGAATTTACTGCATTGTTATGATCTGATGCAAGACGTAGCAATGGAAGGTTATGAGTCAGTCTTGGCCATGGATTCCAGCTCATGCACTCCAGCCAATGTGCTGGACTTGCACTGCTTCAGCTCTTCAATTTCAGGCTCACAAACCAATCAAATGAGTGAAACAGAAAACAATGCTAGTGAAATTAGGGGCCTAAGGCATCAAAAGGTCGAAAATTTCTCCACTGATAACTCATCTCAGCTTTCCGAGGCTCCGCAGTGAGAGGTGTACATATACATTCTGCGGTGGCCCGATTGAGAGGGACGTTAGCTTGGCATCAAAAATTGGAAAAATAAAAGAGAGGCCTTAGTTGAGATTATTAGGTTGTGAGAGAGAGAGAGAGGGTAGAGGATATTTCAGTCTTTTTGTTGCTAAATCTGATGTAGGCTGGAGGTTCAATGTCGTCTTAGTTGGTTTTGGTTTGGACAATGACTTTGCTGTTGGAACAACGTGGTTTTTGATGAATTGGATTCACCGGTGTGTTTTATGGGTGTCGAGAGTTATTAATATATTTAACGCATGTTTGGATTCATATGTAATGAGTGATACTTTGAGCGTAATGCACCTTTTTTTGTTTTTAGTAACTCAGATAATAAGATAAAGAGAAAATTAAATATTTTAGTTGGTTTTGATTGGATGATGACATGCTTGCACAATTTGCTTTGGATGAATTGGATACAATAGTACATTTTTTACGCATGTTATGTTGGTGAATCAGATTTCATCGTTGTGATCGTGTTAGTGTCTAGAGTGTTCAATATATTTAATGTGTGTGAATTAGCAAGTCATGCATTAAGCACGTCTACCTTTTTTTAATAAATAAGAAAAAAAATTCAATTTCACTTAGTTCGTGATGGTCGGATGATGACTTCGATTGTTGAGCAAAGTACTTTTTTGTGAAAATTATACATAGTAGTGTGTTTTGTGTATGCTATTTTGATGAATCAGATTCATATAATTTTTAAGTTTGTTGAGAGTTAAAATGATATGCATTCGATGATTTTCATGTTTACGTGTAATTCGTTGTTAGTTCGAGTATAATTCACTCTTTTTTGTTTCTAATAATGTTCAAATAACAAATAAGACAAAAAATCCAATGTGGTCTTAGTTAGTATGGGTTGGACGATGATTTTGCTAATGGGGCAACATATGAATTTGATGAATCGGATTTATTAGTGCGTTCTACATTAGTTTTGTTGATGAATTAGGTGTTTTTTTTGTACATTAAGAGTTATCAATAGTCGATGCATATTCAAATTTACGTGTAATGTATGTTGTTTTTTAGTACAATCAATAATTATTTATTGTGGCGTTCACTTAATGAACAATAAGAAAAATAAAGAAAATGATTAAAAAAAGGTTTAAAGAAAATAATAAATTAAATGATAAGAAATATTTTAAAGAAAATAATAAAGAAAATGAAAAAAAATAAAGAATTTATGTTTCTTTCTTTATATGAGAGAGCAAGACAAAACGTTACTCTAAATTGTAGGGTTTGATTCCCTTGAAGTTATGCCTTTTCAGAATTTTTGGGTTGTTGGTGTCCCCTGGTCGCTGGCAGAAGGAATCATTATAAATCATTATTTAAGTGAATAAAGAATATAATTTAGGAAATATTTTAGAGCTTCTTTTCTTATGTAGTTCATGATTTTTTTATGAAGTAATTCATTATATATTACATCAAAGTATTAATAAAATTATGATAAAAACATCAGTAACCGATTAACTACAATGATTAATGAGATAATGATACTAAGATTATATTTCAGACTTGACCGCCTGACAAAACTCTTGTTAGCATATAGCTTATGAGTTATGAGTACAAATTTTTTAGAGTACTTTTTGCAAGACAAAAGTCCACCCACATACTTTGGTAATTTTGTCAAAGGTAGATGGTTTAATCGTGATAAAATTACTAATAAATACATCAATTTTTTTTTTTTTTGACTATTTTTTCTTTGGCAATAAGCTTTACTATTCAACCTATAACTAGACATACTTAGAAGAAAAACAAATACACAAGCAACAATACAAGAACAATAAGAGAGTTAGAGAGTAGAGAGTGATAGAAATATATAGTGTTTTGAGAGAATAAATAGAGAGAAATTTTTTAAAAGAATTTCATTCTCTTTTAAAATAGTGATTCTATTTTTCTTTGGTATTTCAAGTTGAAAATTTTGAAATATTTTTGTGATCCAAAAAATATTCTTTTGAAAATTATTTGTGCATCCCCTAATTTATGAAGCATCTTGTAAGCCACTATATACATAATGGAAGTTTTTAACTGGACTACGGTTCCATGATTTTTTTCAATTTAGGTTTTATACGTAAAATTTGTTATGTCAAATGGTTACTCTCTTACACTGTTTTTAAAAATTTTTGGTTTGGTCCCATTTTTAATCTAGCAAGTGGGAAAATAATTTTTTGGTTCCACTACGTTCATGCAATTTATTTTGGCTCTTTTTTCCCAATAAGTGGCATTAGAGCCACGTTGTTACAATTGCGGATTAAAAAGAAATAGAAGAATCGACATCTTTTAGTGGGATGTTCAAATTAAATGGATCGAACTACTCCATTTGAAAACTAAGTATGTTGGATTTTCTCTATTGCAATGATCTTTATTTGCCCTTGCATGGTGATGCTATCAAACTAAAAGAAATGAGTGATGATGAATGTGATATTCTTCACATAAAGACAGTGGGGGTATATTCAACATTTTTTTTTTTAGCATAGTATCTTCCATCATTTTGCAAATGAAGAAAAGGCTAATATTTTGTGGAAGAAAATAGAGAGAGAGGAAAAATGCATTGAACAAAGCTTCTATTATTAGAAAAATTATTCGAGTTAGGTATCAAGAAGGTGCAAACATGACGGAGCACCTAAATGCATACCAAGGTCTAATAAATCAATTCATCACTATGAAAATACCACTTGATGATGAAGTGGTTGTTTTATTACTACTTAGCTTGTTACTTGACAGTTGGGGCACACTTGCAGTGTCAGTCAGCAATTTAGCTCCAAATGGAGTACTAACCTTGCAAATGGTTGAAAATATTGCCTTCTTAATAAAGAATCTAGAAGAAAGAAGCAAGAACATTCTTCTGAGTCAAAAGCTTTAATAACAAAAAATGATGATAAAAAAGGAAGGAGCAAGAACATAGGTCCTTTAAATTGGAGAGACAAATTCAGAAGGAAATCTAAGTCCAAGAATGATTTCAAATGTCATTATTGTGGTGGTTCAAACCACTACGAGAGCGATTGCAAAAAGAAGAAAAAAGATCAATTGAATGGAAATAATGAGAATAAGAAAGGTGACAAAGACATTATTGTTGTTGCAGTTGGTGGTGATGTTGTCATCATTTGTGATGATGCTTGTATCAATTCATCATGTCAACAGATAAACTGGATTATTGGTTCAGGAGCTTCATATCATATTACTCTACACCATGATATGTTCACATCATACACCAGTGGTAGCTTTGGCAAAGTTAGAATGACCAATCATGGTATGACGGAAGTCGTTGGCATGGGGAGCATCATCCTAGATATTGATATAGGATGTGGAATCTGCTTAAACATGTCAGATATATTCCTGATATTTGGCTCAATATTATTTCCACTGGCAATCTTGACGATGATAACTATGCTAATTACTTTGGTGAAGGAAAGTGAAAACTAACCAAAGGATCTCTCATTGCTACTAAAGATAAGAAACATAATTCACTCTACCTGATATAAGTTAGACTATCCAATAGAGAGGTCAATGCAATTGTCAAAGAGAATTTCCATTGAGTTCTGGCATAAAAGGCTTGGACACTTGAGTCAGAAAGGCTTAGAACTTTTGGTTAGGAAGAAACTCCTCCCTGAGGTAACAAATATGCCCCTACAAACTTATGTTGATTGCTTTGCTAGAAAACAACACAGAGTTGCATTTAAGAGTTTTTCTCCATCTAGAAAATCTTATCCTTTAGATTTGATGCATATTAATTTGTGTTACATGAAAGCTAGAACTCTTGGTGGTGCTTTGTACTTTATTTCATTTATTGATGATTTCTCTAAAAAAGTTTAGTACTTTACTCTAAAACCTAAAGACCAAGTTCTAGAGGTCTTTAAATATTTTCAAGCAAAGGTTGAAAGAGAAACATGAAGGAAGCTAAAGTGCGTTTGTGCAGACAATGGTGGTGAATACCAAATTCCATTTGAGCAACATTACAAGCATCATGGTATCAGTCTTGAGATGAGTATCGCAAAGACTCCTTAATATAATGGTGTGGCAGAGAGGATGAACATGACAATTTGTGAAAGAATCAAGTATATGCTATTACATTCTAAATTGCCTAAATTCTTTTGAGGTGTAGCAATGAGGGCTACAGTTGATCTAATTAACATTTCTCCATCAACTCCTTTGGATGATAATATTCCAAATAGAGTTTGGATAGGGAAAGATATTTCATACAAACACTTGAGAGTGTTTGGTTATGGGGCATTTGTGCATATTCCAAAAGTTGAAAGATCTAAAATTGACAAAAAGATCAAACCATGTATCTTCTTGGGTTATGGTCATGAAGAGTTTGGCTATAGATTGTGGGACCCAACTAATAAAAAAGTCATTAGAAGCAAGGATGTCGTGTTCCTTGAGGATCAAATAAATGATGAGGCCAACCATAAATCTGAGTCCAACCATATGTTTGTGATGACTTAGATTCATTTTCTTTGCCTACGGCTTATAATCATAGAGGAGATATACGAGATCTCATACCACCTGTACGGGTTGATGACATTTTCCTAATTCCACCACTAGAGGCAGAGGTTAAAAGGTTCATCAGACAAAAATAACTTTCTACCAGATATAGCACACATGAGTATGTAATGCTCACTGATGGGGGACAACTAGAGAATTTTATAGAGGTCATGTCACATGATCAGAAAGAGAAGTAGTTGGAGGCCATGAAGGAATAGATGAAATCCCTATAAAAAAATCACACCTATGAGCTTGTAAAACTACCAAAAGGCAAAAAAACACTGAAAAATAAATGTGTTTACAGGCTAAAAGTTGACGAGCATAGCACAAAATCAAAGTACAAAGTGAGACTGATTGTAAAGGGATTTAGTCAGAAAAAGGGTATTGATTTTGATGAAATTTTCTCACATATGGTGAAGATGTCTTGAATAAGAGTTGTTCTCAAAATTGCTGCGAGCTTGGACTTGGAGATTGAATAACTTGATATAAAGACTACATTTCTTCATAGAGATTTGAATGAAAAAAATTACATAGAGCAACCGGAGAGATTCAAAGTCAAAGGTAAGAAAAACCTAGTGTGCAAGTTAAAAAAGAGCTTGTACGGCTTGAAGTAAGCCCCAAGACAGTGGTACAAGAAATTTAACTCCTTCTTGTCTGATCAAGGGTACAAGAGAACCAGCTCCAATCACTATGTATTCTTTAAGAAATTCTCTGATGATGATTTTATCATATTGTTATTGTATGTGGATGACATGTTGATTGTAAGACATGATGCCAGCAAGATTGATAAGTTGAAAAAAGAGCTCAGCAAGTCTTTTGCAATGAAAGACTTAGGACCAGCTAAACAAATTCTTAGGATGAAAATCTTGAGAGATAGGGCAAACAAGAAGTTGTGGCTATCTCAAGAAAAGTATATCAAAAAAGTTCTTGAAAGATTCAATATGAGCAATTCAAAGCCAGTCAGTACTCCACTTGCGAGTTATTTCAAACTCAACTCGGCGCAATATCTAACAAGTGAAAAAGATAAGAAAGAGATGAAAAAGGTATCATATGCTTCTATAGTTGGTAGTTTAATATATGCTATAGTATGTACTAGATCTAGTATTACTCATGCAGTTGGTATTGTTAGTCGATTTATCTCTAACCCTGACAAAGATCACTAGTCTACAGTGAAATGGATATTTCGGTATTTGAAAGGTACTTCCAAAGTTTGCTTAAAGCTTGGTGATGGCCAAATTATATTAGATGAATTTACAGATGCAGATATGGCTGGTGATATTGATTCTAGGAAATCCACATTCAGATACCTGATGAGATTGTAGGGAGAGCTATCTCTTGGTAGTCGAAACTTAAAAAATGCATGGCATTATCCACAATAGATGTAGAGTATATTACTGTAACTGAAGTTTGTAAGGAGATATTGTGATTGAAATTTTTTACAGGAATTAGACTTGAAGCAAAAAAAGTACACACTCTACAGTAATAGTCAAAGTATGTTCACTTGAGTAAGAACTCCACTTTCCACTCAATATCAAAAAACATTAATGTTAGACACTACTAGAATCAAAACGTGCTTGATGAAAAATTAATGCAGCTTGACAAAGTCCACATTGATAATATATATATGCTTATGAAATCTTTACCAAGAGATAAGTTTGAACACTGTAGAAACAGAGCATGTTTGGTTGAGCACCCCACGTGAGATGGAGGGGGAGAATTGTTAGACAAAAGTTCATTCCATATGGACAAAATTACTAACAAATGCACCAAAAGTTTTTTTTTTTTTTGGTTATTTTTTTTTTGGCAACAAGCTCTACTCCTCAACCTATAAATATGCATGCTCGGGATAGAAACAATCAGACAAGCAACAATACAAGAAAAATAAGAGAAATAGAGAGTAGAGAGTGAGAGAAAAAAAGAGTATTTTGAAAGAAGAAATAGGGAGAAATTTTTTAAAAAACTTTCGTTCTCTTTTAAAATAGTGTTTCTATTTTTATTTGGTAGTCCAAGTTTAAAAACTTGAGATATTTTTGTGATCCAATAGATATTTTTTTAAAAATTATTTTTTTATTCCCTAGTTTAGGGCACATCTTATAAGCCTACTATATATATAGTTTTTATCTAGATTATGATCCTGTGGGTTTTTCGATTTGGGTTTTTTACGTAAAAATTCTTGTGTTAAATTTTTCCTCTCTTACACTATTTTTTGAAATTCTTGGTTTTATCATATTTTTAATCCAGCAAGTGGAAAATAATTTTTTGGTTCTTTCGCATTCGTGCCATTTATTTTGTGTCTCTTTTTCAAAACTTTTCACACTCCAAAGTTTATTATTTGCATCCACACTAGACTTTTATGATATAATTACATACCAAAATATTAAATTTCTTCATTTTGAATGATAAAATCACTATTATTAACTTTCAAACCTTTTGTCACATACGACATTATAAACTCAAATACAAATTGTTTCTCTTCATACAGGAAACATTGGTTGTTTGTTGAATAATTTTTTTTTTAATAACTAAGTTGCCCATATTTTTGCTTGCCAAATTATTTTTTTAGCTTATGAATTATCGTAATCCTATTGATATGTGGCCAATTGTGTCTAGCACTAGTAAGGCTTAATTAAGTTGTAAAAGAGTTTCTAAAGCGTGCCCTTGATGTTAGTTGTTAAATAATCACATTATTTTGTCTAATTGTAAGTTTTCTAACAAATTTGTGATGGCTTAAAGGGTAATATGGTCCATGAAAGTTAAGAGATTAGCATGCGAGGGCAATTTGTGGTGTGCATTTGTGGGAGAGTGGAGCATAGAGTACAAGGGGAAGAATAAGAGAATAAACATCCTAATTATGTAACATAAATTACATATAATGAGTTTGCATCCACATTGGCAGAATAAGTAAAATTAGATGATTTGATGTAGTTGTGTAGATTTAATATTTAATGGTTTGATTTTTCAGACCAAGTTTGTTCTACACAAATATATTAAACCTAATAACAATTGAAGACAGACATCTCTCAATATGTGAAATAGGAATAGGCTCACTCCAACAATAAGCAAATGTTACATGTCCTTGATGACTTTCCACAACTAGTTTAAAATTGGATCTTTATTAAGGGTTTTGACAATTAACATGTTTGGCCAAAAAATAATGAAGAATTGCAGATTTTCTCCTTGTGTTGTTATGTGAAAATAGGAATCCCCCAAGGAGGGCTCCCAACACTAGGATCAACTAAGTTTTCGACGAAGGGATCAAGATTGTTTAGGGCCAATACTAGCAGCTAATATGGCTAACGAAAAAGGATGGTGACACATTATTATAATGGAGGAATATAAGATGAAACAAGAATAAGAAGGAAAATATATATATATATATATATATATATATATATATACTGATATAAACCCGAATCCTAATTCTAGGATTAAGAAAGTTTTTGATGAAGGGATCAAGGTTGTCTAGGGGTGATGCCAGCAGCTACTAGGGCTAGCGAACAAGGACGGTGACACATTATTATAGAGGAGAAGATGAAACAAGAATATGAAGGGCAAAAGAAAAAAAAAAATTGATATAAACCAGAATCATAATCAAACGTATTCTAGATTGAGATCATTATCACTGAAAATGAATATGATTTTCTGAAAGTTAGCCGAAGATAGATGAATTTAAGAACAGTAAAGGAGGGTTATTAGTCATTTCACTAATAATATATATATATATATATATTATATATATATTATATATACACTATTTGCCCAAGGGGGGAAACTTACAAACCCCGTTAACATTAAGTAGGGAGGGCTCCATCCTCTTCAATGCAGGAATCAAAGTTTGTGAACTTTGTCTCCAATTTTTTTCTAGGATTTTAATTCCTACGTTACCTATTTAGGACTTAAATAAAACTTGAGTCAAATGCCTAGGTTATGAGCTGCAGCTTTGCACTTCTGATATATATTATTGTCTCATTATTTTGTTTCTTGGTTACTAATTTTAACAATTATAAAAATGGTCCCAACAAATGAGATTTGAAATTTCGTTATCACATGAAATATGGACCCACATTTGATATCTCTATCGACAATAGGTGAAAGTAACCTTACAATCACAAACATTAAATTGGACCACCAGATAATACAATAGACAAATGTAACCTGTCACTACTGTTATAAATGTTAGGTTTAACTGAATGTTAGTACTTCATTTTTATCTATGATTTTTCTCTCCCTCGTCTCTTTTTTCTCTTTTTTATGTATTAAAATTAACTCGACAAAAAATTTTAGATGGCAATTAAAAAAATTATAATTTTTTTTGTATATTTGTATTATTGACTTCAAAACTAATGGTTGAAAATTAGCGATAATCTTTTTAAAACTAAACCAACCAGTTAGACTAGTCCATCAACTTGGTGGTCAATCTGATCTTACTGTGGGCAAAATATAAAAAAATTGATCAAATCAGAAAAAATTATTTTTTTGTTTTTTTTTATTTTTTTATTTATTTTTTTAGAATTCTTAAACTTAACATTTGATTATTTGTATGTGGTTATTTGAATTTTTAACTTTGTTAAATATATTTTTTAGTTAGTTATTTTTTTTTTTACCTTGTACATAACAATTAGTTTATTATATTAGCATATTACATAATATAACAAAAAAATATAGTTAATATTTATTAAACTAATCGGACAGACGGCTGAATTAGTCCTATCGATTGAACCGTTGTCCGACAGTAAGACCAATTTGATACCGTTCTGTTTATGAAAATACTAATTAGTGGTATTACATCATTTTATAAATAAAAGGGTATTTTTAAGAAAAAAAAATCTATTTTGGAAAGTAAAATCATGTTTGGAGACATTTTAAAAGTAATGGAATGGATAAATTTAGAAAAAAACAAAGTAATATTTTTTGTTATTGTGACAGCTGATAAATACAATTTGAGTAATGCAGAAATTTGGCTTTATAGAAAATAAAAAAATAGCTTATGTAAAACTTGTTAAAAATACTAATTGCAATTTCAAACTTGTTATCAAGGTTTGGACGAACTTGAATCCAACTCGAAAATTTGTTGATTTGAGTACAAACTCAAATAAATTTTGATAAAGTATTGAAAGAGTAAACTTGGTTACATGTTTGTCACGAAAATTATTTATTATTTGTTTTTTTGTCTCACAGTATAGGGAGATAATCAAGTTTGGTGCCATGCTTTTATAAAATTAAGAAAAAAAAATTGTCTTACATATCACTCCTCCTCGAATTTTTTATTTAGATAACTTTTAGATGGAAAAATTTGGGGCCGTTGGTTGGGTTTAAAGGAAAAAAATAATTAGAATCAGGGTACATGCTTTATTGATAATTATGAAGTTATCAATAAATTATACTCTCTACATCCAAAATAATGATTCCCTTTGCAAGAAGTCAAACTTTTTTATTTTTTTGACTAACTTATCATTTTTTTTTAATTTTGACAATACTAAATTTTTAAATCTTCATAATTATCCTATTGATTCATATTATTTAATTAGTTTTTTTAAAAAAGTGGATTAGATTATTTATTATTGTACAAATCAAAATAGTCAAATTGATTGTTCAACGTAGGAAGGGAGTCATTAATATGGAATGGAGGAGTAACTTTTCTTTTAATTTTTTTTTCCTCTAACCTTTCAAATCCTCCCTTTTTTTCTATCTTTTCCATGTTTTTCTCTCCATTTTTCGTTCTTTATTTTCATATTTTAATCTTGGCTTCTTCTGTTTCCCATTTTAATTTTTTTCTATTTCTTTATTTTCTCTCTCTTTTCCAATGTTTCCATTTCCTTTACCTTTCCTTTTTCCATTTTCTCATTTTAATTTTTTTCTCTTTATTTTCTCTATTTTTCATTTTCTCTCTTTATTTGTTCTCTTTTCTTCTTCCTACTTTTGTTTTTCCTCTTTTTGTTCTCTCATTTTTTTTCTCTACTTTTGCTATTTGTCCTTTTTTTTCCCTTTCATTTTCTTTCTCTTTTATTTGTTCTTGGTTTTGGTCATTTTTTTCTCATTTTTCTTTCACGTCGCCTCACCTAAGAATGAATGATGAAACAAAGTACTTGATATTCGACTCAAAAATAATTATTAAAAGCTCATTAGGTAGGCTCATCGAATATAACAAATCAAACTTGAATATTTTTTGTTGTTTGATAAAATTTAAAAATCGACTCAAGTTCGACATGTTTAGTTAAAAAAAAAATGTGTACAATATCTAACTACTTGAACTCAACTCATACTTGGCTCAGTTAACGCCCATTCGAACTCGTCTAATTTCAAGTTGGATAAGAAAATCAAACCAAACTTGAAAAATACCTTGTTTGACTATTCATTTACATCCTTAACCTTACCATTCCACCACATTTACCATTTTTTGAAAAATATTTCTTGGGTGATATGTGTAGAGAAATTAGAATTTTGACTTATTCAGTGGTGACATTGAAAAATAATATATAGATATCAATTCAAGAAGAAATATTTATATTTTGAGAATTTAATCAAATTTAATTTCTAAAATAATTAATTAATTTATATTATATATATATATATATTATTGACCAATCAAATGATTTCAAGTATCTAAATAGATATATTTTTGCAATTCATATCATATCTTGCAAACTAAGAAAGTAAATGTCAATATTTTAGTAATTAAAATTACATCTTATGATTAATGAAGTAAATATTAGTTAAATTATGTAATCAGAGAATAAATCAAAGAACAACTAATTATACACAAGATTATCATGGCAGAAAAAGTTTAAATACTAATTTCTACTATCATAGTATATAAATTCTATATTCGATAATATTTTATTTACAATTACGAACTTTTAGGCAAGGTGAGTTAGTGTATTTATCGCCTAACAAGCACTCATATACACACACTAATATCTCTACACCAATATCCATAAAATGAGATATTCTTCTTACGAGCATGTATTGTATGTGCAAGTCCTGTTGAATCATTATTGTCTCATCTTAATAATTTTCAACTTGAAAAAATTTAGCATCAAAGTTCATAAGGCACATTTCATGATCGTCGTTATATGCGCAATCATATCCTGTCGCTATATATGATTTAGGTATTTTATCTAAAATTAATTAATTATAAATAAAGATGAAAAAATATCTAATTTATTGATATTTATTAAAAAAGAATAATATAGAAATGACTAATTTAATTGATTCGTTTGACACTACTCTAACACCCTCTTCAAGGCTTTGAGAAAAATGTGTCAAACACCCAAAAATAGGCGAGGTTTGAAGTAAGTTTTTTAAAATTTTCCAATATTATATGCATGTATGAAGGAGTTTACTTGAATTATTTTTTTATAAACAGTTTATACTCATATTAAAGAGTCGACATGAACTAGATTTTATAAATAGGTTATACTATTTCAAGAAGTTAAGTGAATTTGATTTTGTAGACAAGTGATATTCGTGTCAAGGAGTCAAATGAATTTGATTTTGTAAACATCTTATACTCATGCCAAGGAGTCAAATGAATTTAATTTTGTAGACAACTTATACTCATATCAAGGAATTTACTAAGGTAGTTATAATTTAAAGAATTTAGAAAATTTTAGCTCATATCTAAGAACATTGGAGAAAACTTTGGTTTGAAGAATTTAAATAGTTATTGCTCGTATTTAGGAGCATTTTAGATTCAGAGATTGCCCCTAATATCTTTATGAGATTTGCATGCAGGAATGCCTTCTTTTCCATTGGCCTCGATGCTAAGTTCCATATCATGTGCTGAGTTCACCAATTCCTCAAAGCTTTCAGGCTTTTTGCCTGAAGAATACAATAGAGTTCTCAATGTATATCTTGGATGCACATCTCAAAGAAAGAAGTTTCACATAGTTGACGTGGAATTCCTTCTCCATTTGATCCCAACTATTAATGCGCTTATGCTCTAAGTAAAAATACCAGTCAAAAATATTATCTTTTAGTGAGCATATGAACTGCTTGACAAGGAGATCACCATTAGTTCCTACTTTGTTGCAAGTTTCAATGAAATGAGCGACATGTTGCCCTTCTCATCAAATTGTTGGAGTTTAGAGAGCTAGCACCCTACCGACATTCTCAATGCATCAAGTGCTTCATGTACGGATTTGAATTTACAAGTGAGTTAGCCCTCCATATTGAGCTCTTACAGTAGTGATGATCATGTGTTACAATTGTTGAATAGAAAACATAGCAATGGAAGTTGCAAAGCAGTTGGACTTAGTACAAGTCATGATTTTGTGGTGCTTCATCAACTTATTTATCCTTCACAACATAACTTAAGGAGGATACACAGTTGTGGCTTGATTCTCCAATATTGGATTTCTCTGGCTTGTTCACCAATTGAACCATTTGAAGATCTTTAACTTCTATATTCTTTTTTAGATTTGCAATAGTTTGAGCAATTTGAGCGAGTAATTCATTGTTGGTAGTTGCCTCGGTGACTGTATGAAGTAATCAATAAAGGGGGATTTTTGAAATTGATTTTCTTTGGACTTGTTGGTTTTGATCCATGAGATGGAGTTTGGTTTGCAATCTTGCCCCAGTAGAGGATTGATCAATAGTGGCCAATGTATGATTTTGATGAACAACTTCAATATCCCTTGAAGCCATGGAGTGCTTTAGAGCGTAGAATTGATATTTTCATAGAAAAATAGAGATAAGGGGTAGAGTTGCTCTCATTGGGCAAATTAGAAATTTGTTCACACAAAAATTCTGTACTGTTGGTGCATTTTGATTACATCCATATTTGAAATAATTTGGAATCCTATTGTGATAAAGATAATGGTTGTTTTGTACCTCTCGTAATTGGATTTCAACTGTGACAGGGATGAAGATATGTCTTTTAATTAAGATTATGTCTCCCAACTAACCGATATCATAAAAATGAGATACTATATTTCTCTCTCAAAAATAGAATACATTATCCCTCCTCTCTTTCTCTCTGCGTCTCTCTTAGAGTATCACCAAATTAGCTCTCCAATAGTTTAAGGTGTGTGAAAATATAATAGATACTTTGGTAGTATTCGTTGGAGTGAGAAGAACTCTAGCGTATTATCATTCATGGTTCCAGTTGTAGCATTCGGGGAGGCTTGTAGGCGAGTTACGAATTCGGACTGAATCGATTAATCTTCTACTACCTTATAAAGTTGATCATCAAAATTTGATGTAAATCGGATCAGTTATTTAAGAGTAATTTTTGAGTGTTTGTATGATTAATGCCCTAAATCAAATCTATTATTTAATTTTGGAAGAATAATACTGGTATCATATTGTATAGCACAAAAATACAATTACATCAGTATATTATGTATCAAAAACAGGCAAGAATTGAAAAGGATATGATTTTTTAAAGTTTTTGTTGGAAAAATAATATTCGGTAGAAAGACGTCGGCAGCTGATGATGTGGCACTTGGATCCAGCTGGAGCATGGCGCCTGAATGGCTACCATGCATTAGAGCCTTGTTTGGCCCTATTGGTTTTCACTGAATAAAAGAAAAATATGCTAAAATATCCACAAGTTTGTAACTAATGCGAATTTAACCAAGACAAAGTGGTAAAGTAGTATTCAACCTCTAGGCCAACATATCCTTATGTTACAAACTGTTGGTTTTAAAAGAAAACAAATAACACTGGTTTTGTTTAAAAATCAGATTTTACCAAAGGGGCAAAATATTTTCTTTGTAGATTTAAAATTCATATATTATTTTTTAAGCCAAGATCCTTTCTTTGTGGTTGGACAAAAAGTAGAATAATTTCATTGGCTTAAAAAATAGCATTTTTTTTATTTCAATTTGTTGTGATTATGCAATGTATTGCAATGAATTGATATTTTTTTATGCATACTAAAGTGCGTACATAATATTTTTGTGCATTAGATGCATGCAAAATTAATATTGTGTAGTAGAGTGTATGCATAGTATTTTTTATCATTAGTGTGAATACAATAATATTGTTGCACATTAGGGTGCAGACAAAATTAATTTTGCGCATTAAGATGCATGCAAAATTAATTTTTGGATCAATTTTTTTGGCATACAAAATATATGTTTTACCTTCCCACATGGTTGGTTATGTGATTACAATGCTCTACATGTGCTTAAAAATTGTTTGTTTTTTAATTATAATTTTTATATAATTCTTTTATGCAATTAATTTTGATTACATGCAATATGAATAATAGTGAATGTGAATGGTGTAGGAGTTGACATTTGTTGGGTCTTATGTTTATTTTGTGATGATTTTATATCTTATTTATTTGAGAGATAATTAGTGGATATGGTGGTAATGCAATATCCAAAAAAAAAAAAAATTAGATTGATGTAGTAGGTTTTGAAAAATATAATTTTGATATTTTTTAAGATAGGTATTATTGGAGCTGTATTTTTGGAGGACATATAACTTTTTTTGGGATATGTTTCATTAAAAACCACCATAATCCAACAATTATCTCGACATGACATAACAAATATCAACCCAAGTTCATTATTCGTATTGTGATGTACGCATGCTTCTCATTTATGGACATTATTAATTTTATTCATGAATCGATAATTTTTATTACTATCTTTAATTTGGTGGGAGATGATTATTAGTTTTAGTGGCGAAATTTTTGATCTCATTGAATTGAAGAAAATAATAAAACCTTACTTAGATCTGGGATTTCTAGACCAGAACTTAAATAAATTAAGAAATCTTAGATTAATTCACCAATTTTTTATTAAGTCAATTGAGTATGATAATGGATAAGTTGTCCAATATTGTCGTGACTTAGACGCATATAATATACTTGTGGTCTAAAAATAAGGTTTGTGTTTTAATTTGTTTAAGCCGCAAATACAAGTCTTTAAGTTGTCCAATATTATCGCAACTTAAACACTGAAAATATGTGAATGGATCAAAAATAAAGTTTGTGCTTTAAGTTGTTTAAGCTGCAATTATGAGATTTGAACAAAGAGTTTAAGCTCTATTTAGGAATATGAGCTTACTCATCAGTGAAAGTTTTGGTTATCCTAAGATTGTTGTTTGAACTAATCTATGGATATTTATTACTTGTGTTGTTATTGATAAACATCGCCTAACTTGAGGCTGATTATAGAAAATTAAGAAATACACAAGTAAGTGCATTTGTCGCTTATCTTGACTAATATAAACCAGCTTGATAAGAGCAAAAGTTTAAACTAGAGCTATAAATTGATCCAATAAAGTAACAAAACGCATCACCTTAGTAATAGAGGCAACTAAGCATCAACAAATGCCAAGTGCAATAATTATAATTAGATTAGTCACTTCGCTTATAATCGTACTAAGTGAAGTTTGACCATATAAGAGCTCTCTCAATTTTTGGCTAATGTTCCCAAATCTGTCATTTGATGGGAAGTAGATTTTGGTCTAACATAGAACGTGGTTGGAGATTGAGCAAACATATAGACTATTATCGATTGTTGTGCAGTCATATTTTGGTGCACAAAAGGAGGCTAAGAAGACCCACTTCAAGCTCAACAGTTGATGTGAGCTACTCCTAGGGAATGTGCAAAAAGCACTAGATTCGATATAGTCTAAATTGTATTGATGCACTTATAAGACATTGGTTGAGTAATTAGATTTGTATATTTTTCATGTAAGAGTCCTTTACGACATAGATCAATTTTTTGTTATGATGCGATTGGCTTATGATAGTTTTAAATTATGTCATGGCATGCGAGGTTAGGATGATGACTGTGTTAGCTGGAGTAGGCATTTTTGGTTAACCCGCTAAAGTCAACCTTCCTCTGCATAGTTTTTCTAATGGGTAAAGCATACAAGAAGAATAAAAAAGGGCTACTTATCCTCTAGAGCTAGTCCACTAAGGCAAATACCGACTTATGAGAGAGGCACTGAATGGTGCATTATTTTTTTCTATCTATTCATACTATAAGTTGGTATATTTCTATTTCCACTATCACTAGTCAAAGTGCTATATTGAGCGATTCTTAACAGAAGTAAAGAACATTAAGGAGTTGAACATTGAAGTTCTATGTACTAATAGGAAACGAGAATATATTGTCTAATTTGTTTGGACACATGAATGAGAAAAATAGAGTTACAAGTTGAATAATGATTCTAAACAATTTGCAGCTAAACGAGCTTACAAAGATTGGATGAATCAAATAATTTAATTGACTAACTTTATGATGGCGCAAATTAATTTGTATCTCACTTGGACAGATATAATCCTAACTACAGCCTACATCATAAAAATTATGTCTCAAAATAAATGCTCCGACCTTTGTATGAGCTTTGACGTGGCTGCAAGCCCAAATTAGTAAGTATGTGCCTATGTAAGTTCAAGGAAGAGTGTTCTCAAAAGTGATGAACACCTTGAGAGAGAAATGATACAAAATAAGTCGCATAGTGTAGGTTTCCTCAAGGAGAATTTTTTTAGCATATGTGAAGTCAAAGAAAATCTTAAACTATACAAGTTGCAAGATCCTTGAGGAGGCATTCAATTACTAGCGAGGATGATGTATTTTAAACTCATTCGGCAATCGCTGGGTTAGTGGAAGCGATTCTAAGTCAGTAGGAGTATTTTACTTGAAAAAAAACTCTCAAGTTCCACATGTCAGAATGAGTGAACATGAGATGTTCCCCATGGTCTATATGAGATTGAGTGGGTATCTTTCATGACTACCTTTTTAGATGTTGATGAGTCAACTTAGAGCTTGTGATTTCACTTGATGCTTTAAGTAGATAGTTGCTAGAAGGAAAAGATGAACTAAATGATTAAGAACAAAGTATAAAAGCTAGTTGATCTTCTATTTAGTTGGAAGACCACTAGAAATATATCTTTCTGAAGGTCACATGCAAAGCAAATGAGTTGATTGACAAATGTATAACTTAATCATGGGCGAAAAAAATACGCCTAAAGGAGGAGAAATTTCCTCTATTCGCCAATATGCTATCAATTGTTATCACTTTTGTCTAGGTTTGTCTTGAATTATTGAAGTTGACATATATGAATGATGAGTGGACAAGAAGACCTAAGTAGATCGGCCAATGAATTTAAGAATTGGGCAAAAGCGCAAAAATTGCTACTAAAAAAGCTCCATTTGTTACTTAAATAATCATCCAAATAGTAGTATTATTGATTTCATCGAGCTATCACTCTAATGGGGCTTACGATGATCGAGTAAAATCATTGAATATATGTTAAGATGTCACCAGGCTTTGATTGACCCACTCATATAGGCAATCACCCTGACACTTTGATAGCAAGCAGGATAAGACTCATAAATCATGAGAGGTATGCGAATAATCGCCTTTGTGCTTGCAGTAGTGAGAAAGGTTAATACTTATAGTCGCCTTGGCATGAGGACAAGATGAGATCATACTTGATTGATTATGAAGTAAGTCCAAACTTCATAAAAATCTATTTGTCGTTGAATGCGCAAATTACTAGAAGATGCTTTTGGAAAGTGCCTAGTAGTGCCCAGGTCAGGCACTTAAATAGCAACTGGACTAAGATTTGTATGATGTTTAGAGTATGACATGTCCAAATTGAGTACGAGCTTTATCATAGCATGTATTCATACTACATGTGTTTTGCGAGTACCTTATCAGCAGAGTGACTAAATGGATCTCTATTTCATTACTGTGTGAGCCCTTACTATATTTTTAGTACTTTTGGGACTCTGGACCATGTCATAAGGTATAAACTTGATGAGGCTACTTTAGCATGTATCCAATGACCATGTTTGATCCAGTCTGTCGGAGCATGACTAAGAAAGTTGTCAAGACCAAGCTGATTTACATGAGGGATTGAGGAAAAACTAAGTTGGTAACGCACTTATGTTCTATGGCTCATAAGCTAGTCGACTAAGTTGAAAATGTATTTGACATAGTCATGTACATAGATATATAACTGAAAGAGTCAAGCATGCTCTACTTATTTAGGGACTAGAGAAGCTTGATCTGGTGCGACCACAAAGTTTGGGGTATATAGCGATTTTTGAGTTGTAAAGTTATACTAATTTAGTGATAACTTAATATAACTCTCCTCATGTATTCCTTTCTCGCTTGATCGAATGCCTTTTTCCCTATATAAAATAAGGACGTGAGATCAGAACTATGAGGATGTGATTCGAATGAATCAAGTCAAATATATATGAATGGGAGATGTAGATGCATTTAGATTGCATACATATTAAGATAAGTTGAAATCCTATTGTGATAAGGATGATAGTTATTTTGTACCTCTCCTAATTGGATTTCAACTATGATAGGGATGGAGATATGTCTTTTAAATAAGATTATCTCTCCTAACTAATGGATATAAAAAAAAATTAGATACTATATTTCTCTCTCGAAAACATAATACATTCTCCCTCCTCTCTTTTACTCTACATTTCTATTGGAGTATTACCAAATTAGCTCTCTAAAGGTTTAAAGTATGTGAAAATGCGATGGATACTCTAGTAGTATTTATTGAAGTAAGAATGAATTCTTGGTTCCATTTATAGCATTTGAAGAGATTTATAAGCGAGTTTCTAATTCAAATTGAATCAATTAATTTTCCGCTACCTTACAAAGGTAATAATCTATTCACACATATTTATTATTTATGTGTGTATTAAATTTCTAACACGTACAAAGAAAGTAAACACTGAAACCAAAAAACAAATTGAGAGAATAAAATTTTATTAGTTTGGAATTGAAAGTACAACTCTGATTTCATTGTAATTTTTCAATTACAAAGGATAATTTTCTAGTTCTAGACTTCCTTCTTGTTCTTCATCTCGAGACTTGAAAAGCGTATTTCTTAATTGAAGAAGTCATTGCGAATTTGATATCTTGATAGATGGATGCCTAAGAACTTGAGTGAATCATGAGAGAAGACGTCACTTGATTAATTTTTCTTCACGAGCAAATCGGATTTGTTGAACTTGAGGAACCTGAATTTGTAAGGCATGTGCAGTCAATTTCGAGGCTTGGAGAACAGGTCTGGGAAATTTGTGGAACTTGGAAGTGTTATAGAGAGCAGCAGTTTGATACTTGAAAGATTTCTTCTTCTACAAGGTGTATATATGTACGGAATCTCATTACTCCTTTATATAGATATTTGAGATAGGAGAGTTGCAACTCATTTGAACATATTTGATATTGTCTCTTCAATATTTTAATATAAGAGAAACTATTGAATTCATTTCTTATCTGATCGGATCACATTCTTGAGTTCACACATGTCGCAATTTGGTTTGCCTTTTGATTTCTTTTGCTATAAACATGATTTGATTTGGCAGAACACCGCAACTTGACAATCCGAGATGTTTGATTTGTCAATTAAATAAAAATTAAAACATCAGTTAAATTAACTACTCCTTTCGTCACCTTTTTAATTATTGAATTTGACTTGGACAGAGAATTTTATAGGTGAAATTTTGAATAGGTCTATATTAAGGATAATTTTAAGATTTGTTTTTTGCATTTCCTAAAAATGAAGACTTATTTTGGATATCCCATAAAGAAAGTAGTAGTAATAAATTTGGGATATATGAAGTATTTACTTATGAAATTAAATTTGATAAATTCCAAGATATAAGTAGAATTATTAAATTGGTTATTAATATATTATCTTACGCATGACATCTTTCAATTGGTCAAAAATTAATTTGTTCCCCAGAAAATTTCAATGTCAATAATGTCTTCTTATAACTAATACTTTTTCTCCAACTTTAATTATTACTAGAGTTAATAAGGACTATTAAAAAATATAATATATAAACAAGACTTAAGTACCAAAGTGGTAAAATGTGTAAACTTAGCAAAAAGTTCAAGAAATTGCATATAAATTCATCCCCTCTCCAGATTATATGACCAATGGGTGTAATAGGTAATGAATGTAACGAATTGTTTATGATATTATTGGGCAGTTATATGCAAGTTGCAGTATAAACTAATATTTTTAATCTAATTCTTGTTTAATGGAAAATCAAATTAAAGATATTTTCATATGATTCTTTCTAATCGAAATACCAATCTGGATTTTCAGACATTTGTTGGATCTGAATTCAATTTGAATATTAAGGATCCGGGTAGGTTTGGGATCCAAATTTAGGTTGGGACATGATTCAATCGTACGGTTAAAATCATGACAAATCTGGTCTGAATCCTAAACCAGTAACAAACCCTTTATCAGAACAGTGACATCAGTGTACTTGGGCCTATCATCCAGAAATGTCGTCTATCTTCAAATTCTTAGGCCCAAAACATTGAGCTTGAATATATAATGCCGTGGTACACAAATTATTAAAACTACAACGAGTGGATAATTTTTCTGATAAATGGATGAAATGAATCCAATTTTACCAATTGCTAATGCTGTTGGGCCTTCAGTTTGAAAGTCTTTCGAGCCCATTAACAAAAATGGGTCAAGGATAATTGAAATTAAGGCAAACACAGAAATAGTGGACCTCATACATCACAACATTGGGCTGATGAAAGTAGACAATTTTGAAGCTCTCTCCTTTGTTGACTTATTTTCATTTTTCAATATTTCAAATATCGACATTATTGAATATTGCAATTTTAGGAGACTTTTAAGGTAACAATTTCTTTTACAAAGTTGTTTTGACCTATGCCGAGGTTTGACAGTGGAAACTGTTGGGTTCGCGAAATGTATATGCAGCGGAATCTAAAATTTTTCAAAAACATAAATATATATTACATCACATGTAATTAAAACGAATTTTGAAATCCTTTCACGATTAATCATTTGTGCATTTTCTGATAGTTAAAATAAGAAAGTTTCAGAAATTCTTACCTTGATTTGCACTCCAACTGATGTAGGGATTGAAACGATTCAAATCATTATTCTTGCATGAAAGTATTTCCATGTTTTTCAATTCAAAACTCCTTCGATTGAAATTTGATTCGCTTCTAGCATCTCAAATGTTATCCCTCTAACGGTATCCACACCTTGGATGCCCATTCGCAACCGAATCCTATGCTAGTAGTTTTCTATTCGATAATTCTATCCTAAAACGATTTTGTTTAGAACAAGAACACACTAACAATTAGTGTTTTAGTATTTAATTTAATTTTTAATTCAACAATTAAATCAAGAATTAAACTAGATAAAAGGTTGGTGAACTTTTAGAGATTGAAAGGAAAGGAGGGACGAATTTTTGGGGATGAAAGAAAATTATTTTTCTTCACAAAAATCTACAATTAAAATCCCCATAAAAATATCCAAGAAGATTATCAATCAAGACTATCACATGTTCTTTCTATATAGGACTCTTTTTCATTTCTTACCTCCAACTCTTTTGGTAAGTTTCCTTATCCCATAAGGACTTTCCTTTTTCCTTATTACATTGAATTCCCAATTCAATTTCCTCTAAAAATTGGATTCCTAATCCAATTTCCTAATGGGCTTCCTACAAGCCCACACCTAATGGGGATAGGCCTAAGTAATCAATTAGCTCTACTTTAATTGATTCAATCAATTAATTAAATATTCCAATTGAGTTTCCTAATCCAATTAGATCCAATCAATTAATCTAATTAATTAATTGAATTAATTCTACACTTGAATTACTTTAACCCCATTGATTAATCTAATTAATTAATTGAATTAATTCTACACTTGAATTACTTTAACCCCATTGATTAATCACATTAATTAATTTAATCCACCAATTGGATTAATTTGTAAGCTAGAAATGGACTTGTCCAAGTTTTGTGTGTGACCCCTTAGGTTCACTTTAAACTAGCCGTGAGCTCACAACTCTTGTGATTTAGTTGAATAATTAATTATTCTGATTAATTAATCCAATTAATTAATTCTCTTGAAATTAACTCATCAATTCCAAAAACCCACAAGACATGGGAAGCATCTAGCAATGCATCATGACTCATAGTTTAAGGTGAATATGCGAACCTATTTCAATTACGAATACCATGCAAGTACAGTCCTTCCGTCATCTAATCTTCCTATTGAGACTAGGGCATGGATATTGAGTCGAAACTCTATTAACTCAATGACTATATTTTCATTCCTAGTAGCTTGACTCGATGATGAATAATTAGAAAATCCCACATCTAATTTTCATCCAACCTTGGCCAAAAATTTTAGAGTTAAGTACAGTGGAACACATAGGAGATTCATCTATTCATCTAGATAGGTGACGGATCCTTTGTTGACCACTCGTTAATCTCCATGTATGAAGATGTTACACCCAATATAAACCCCTTGTGATTGTCATGCAATTATGAAATACATCAAAGTACAACATGTTATGTAGAAGGTTACCATGGTGCCTCAATTCCAAAGACTAATTCTTGCACTATCATAACGAGAAATTTCCCATTCGATAATAGAATATTTCCAATTGGGAATTTTTCAGGTGGGGTAGTTTAGTATACTTATTCCCAACAAGCACTCGCATACATGCACTAGTGTCTCCACACCAATACTTATGGAATGAAGCATCCTCCTTTCAAGCCTGTATCGTATGCGTAAGTTTCAACGGCATCAATGATGTCCTATTTCATTAATCCTTAACTTGGAACGTTTTAATATCACAGCCTTAGAGGCATATTCCACGATCACCATTATATGTGCAACCATGCCCCATAGATATGTGTGATCTAAGGACTTTACCTAATTCTTATGATGAATTTAAGATAAAGATTACCATTTAAATGATATTAATATAAATAAGAATGATTAGCAAGAGTATAAGAACGACCAGAACAATTGGCACGCCGGGCACTACTCTAAAAATCTCTCACTTGCCCTAGAGATAATTGCCCTCGTATTAAAGCCCATCTTCTGAAGATGTCCTTCAAATACTTATCTAAAGGGTTAAAACAGTGGGTCTGCTATATTTTTTGCCGAGGTAAATCTTTCCACATTGATGTTGTCTCTACTAATAATTTTCATAACCAGGGTATCGCTAATTTATTTCTGCTTGGATCCTTTGATGAGACCTTGACTTCTTTACTTGTGCAATAGCCCTCATTGTTATCGCAGTACTCCAGTACTCAATCAACAATGGTTGGAACTACATCTAACATTTAGATTAAGTTCCTTATCCAAACAATCCATTTTTGCAGCATCGTATGCCAAGATGTATTCAATCATGGTGGTGGAATCCACGGTTGTTACAAACTTGAAACTCTTTCCAACTAACTGTCCCACCATTTAGGATGAACCTGAATTTAGACATAGACTTCAAGTCATCTATTTTAGACTAAAAACTAGATGAAGCATCTAAGTTTCAATTCTCCACAACCGAACTCCAAAAAGAAATTCTTAGTGCTTCATAAGTACAAAAGATCGTTTTTATGGCTTCTAATGCTTTTCGCATCAAATTAATTGACATTTTGCTCATAACACTTAGAGCATTTCTAATATCAAATCATGTATATAGATTTACATATTTTATGCTTTCTTTGAAGGATGCATAAAACATGTGAGTCATTATTTCTCTTTTATTCAAAAGTCTTTGGGGATGAGGACTTCGAAAGAAAAATCCCAAGACTCATAAACAAGAATCTCTCATAGGATTCTTCCATGCTAAACCCTTTTAGCATCTAATCTACATACTTTGATTTAGGATAGTCCAAGCATCCTTTCAGATCTATCTCTATAAATCTCAATCCCCAATCCCTATGATGCTTATCCCAAATCTCTCTTGGAGAACTTTGTAGATGACAAGTCTCAGTTAACTGCAATATTTCTACATCATCTCTATGAGTAAAATGTCATCAACGTAAAACACAACAATCATTACCATACTCCCACTAACCCTCTTGTACACATATAGCTCATTCGCATTCCTAAGGAAATCAAACCATTTGATTGCTTTAGAGAATCGAATGTTCCACATTTGGAAAATTTATTTTGAGTTCTTAACAGATCTCTAAAGCTCGCAAACTTTTTGCTTGCGTTTGTTTGATATGAAGACCTCAGACCACTTAATTTATATCATTTTCTCAATACCCCTATTGAGAAATATGGTCTTCATATCCCTTTGCCATATCTAGTAGTTGTAATACATAGATATAACTAGCATACTCTAAATGGACTTTAGCATCACGTCTGGTAAAAAGTATCCTCAATAGTCAACACCTTGACTATAAGCATAATACTTTGCTACCAATCCTGCCTTTCTAGGTCATCACCTCCCCATGTTCTTCAATTTATATTTGTAGATCCGTTTGCAGCTAATGGGAACCATTCCCACTAATGGGCCCACCAAGGTCAAACCTTGTTGGAGTATATATAGTCCATTTTGGATTGCATGGTATTTTCTCAATTTTTGAATTGATGTCATACATCTTTACTCCTTATGTAAATCAATATTTAAAAATGAGATACTCATTGCTGCTCTCTAGCAAGAGACTCTTATCGTATAAGTAGCCCTGAGATCCTTTTAGATCTCTTTGAAGGTTGTGTACTAGAAGTTTTAGTAATTTGTTCATACACCATTGCCACTTGTGAGACAAAGCGTGGTTCTTGAACTGTTTCAAGTTCTATGATCTAGCAATTTCTATTAGATAGAAATTTCTTCTTCTCAATAAGCTGATGTCCCTAGAAAACAAACTATTTTGTTATTAGGAACGTTAGAAATGGTATTCTTTAGATTTATTTAGATACCCCACAAATTTGCATAAGTTGGATTCATATCCATCTTATCTCCCACTAACTGCTTTAAAGAAGCAGACCCATTTATACCCTTAGGTATATATACGAGGGGTCTTTTACCACATCATATTACATATGATGTTTTTGAGCACCGATTTAGATGATATCCTTACTTGATAAGAATATCATTGATTCTAGGGTGAATTCCCAGAATAAAAGAGGAAATAAGTGAAACTCAACTTGAATTAACTTAAAGTGAGAATCTAATTCTCTATTAGATAATCAAGAACTTACCACCTTAGTATTCTTTTCATCGATCACATCGATTGATTTAATACTTTGGCCGATTTAATTCTCTACTTCATGTCTAAATTCTTTGAACCCTTCAAAGGATCTTAGAATAATGAAGTAAGAATAGTTCGCTTGTACACTAACACTTAGTAGACTGCTTACATTCCTTTGGATTATATCTAAAGGCATGGTTTGCTCCATTTGTCCCACAAATGGTGATTTGGTCATGTTTTCCTAAAAATAAGATTTACAAGTTGGCACATCATGCAAGTCCAAAAGGTCAAGCAAATGTACCATCTTTTGAACTCTTTCTTTAGAGATATGACCTAATCTAGCTAACCACAAGTATGCACTGTTTTGATTATCTAATTCTTAGATTACTTTGTTGATTATGTAGCATGGAATGTTGCGATTGTATAGTTCATTTGTCAATGTAGCAAAGACAATTAACTAATACTATCCTAATTCCATCCAGAGTTAAGTGGATCATTCCTATAGCCAATAAAGGAACACTTACTTTATTCTCAAGCTTAAGGATCGTCCTTTATCTTAGTCTCCATTTTTCTTGTCATCCATTGCAACCCCTTGCAAAGATGTAATCATATCCGATATCCAATATCCAAGAAAAAATTTATCAACCTTAATGGTTGATATCAACAATGTATAAACTTGAATTAGAAGCCCATCTAATTCAACTAAGCAAGTCAATACTTGTGTTTCCTTTTTCTATGCCCTAAATATCCATAATGGTGACAAACATCTATATTGAGCTGGTAAGTTTGTCTGTTTATCTAGATTATCCTATGTGAAATTACTAGCAATAACCATTATCCTATACGAGGCAAAAATTTAAGCATTCATTCAATTAATATCCATTTATGATATGGTCTTTAATCATAAATGTCTCCCACTATTTTATTCAAATTCCATCACCCTCTAGATGGAAATTCGAGAAATTTAATTTTTAGTGGGCTTGAAGTCCAACTAGCCTTGCCATACACCCTAATTTTATGAGCCCATACAACAAAACTAAAAGGTAGCTAACAACATTAGCAATTGTATCCCCATGCAACCCTCAAGCTATTTTCCCTCACCTCTTCCCATATACCCCAATTTTATGAGCCCATATGGTACTAAGTGTCAAACATTACCCATCAAATATCCATGCAGATGGAGCATCTAAATGTCCCATGACTCATGACCAACAATAAAGACGAGTCCACCCCATGGGCATCTCAATATTTAGTAGTGGTCACAGCTTGCCTACACTTAACACATCCCACGACTCATGGCCAACGGACTAAATGTGGTAGCGTATCGACATGCCACTACTTTTGATGGAAGGCATGGACGATTGGGTCCTACCCAATATTGCCCATTTATGCTTGATATCGAACTAATAAAGGTTTTCAACTTGAAATATTTTCAAGTGAGGGTCATACTAGATTTATTATACAAGGTCTCATTGTTTTCTTTTCTTGTTTATTTACTGTTCACTATCCTAACGATGACAAGCATACATCATAAAGAAGCATTAAATAAACACAACATGTATCATATACATCCTAAAATAAATAGATGATCATGAGCCTTTAATCCTATGCGATCCACTTGTGTCAAATTGGATCTAGACCAATCTAAGGGTGATAATTAAAATGCAAATAGACCTATCTATTACATAAATATATCCCATACATTCATGGGCCTTGTTTTCTCATTTTTCCTCCGTCTTCATTCAATGTTCTCGTAATGTCCGCCAAATTACAAAAAGATTAACCTCACCGCCTAATTCTACTCTCATTATATTTGTTAAAACTACAAGAAACCTTGAAACAATTCCAAGGGGAGATACATAGGAGGCAGATAGAAGTACATCAAGAGTAAAATAGAGAAAGATGAGACTCGCAGGCCTCATTTTAATTAAAATCCAAAAATAATCAATTATGCATAAAATTAAACTAATCACATTGGCCTAGACTCCATGATCATCCAACTACCATGCTTAACATAAATCATCACATGATAATAAAAACATATAAATTTACCGATTATGTTATGTGCAATTTCTTTTAAATTTGGGATTTTTATGAAAAATAATTTTTCAAAAATTAAAATTAACATTTAATTTTAAAATAAAAAATTATAAACTTTACGTAACAATTACGTAACGAGGCGGGATGGACAACAGTTCAACAAGGCTGCTGCCCATCGAGTAGCTGGGCAGACCACCCATCGGGCGGCTGGGCGCCCACACATCGGGTGGTTGGGCGCCGGCACGTCGGGTGCCGGCTGCCCACCCAACGTCACACATTGGGTGGCCAGTAGCCCGCCCGACGTCACACGTCCCGGCGGTGGGGCGCCCGCACACCCGATGTTAGGTGGCTGGTAGCCCACCCAACGTCACACGTCGGGTGACTGGGAGCCCACCCGACGTCACACGTCGGATGGTCGGCACTCTAATTTTATTTTTTTAATATCCAAGAATTCAAGATTTTCACAAAATCTTGATTTCATAGTTTCTTGATCTCATCAAGAAATTTTGAAAAACTTGATAAAACTAATTTTCTTGATCAATAAATCAACTTATTTGATTTTTTTTATTTCTTGCCACGTTTCAAGAAATTCAAGATTTCACAAATCTTGAAATTTTTGGATCAAGAAATTCAAGAATTCATAAATCTTGAAATTCTTGAAAATCAAGAAATCTAATTTTTTAACTCATCTCAGTTCTTAAAATGTTTTAACATTTAAAACGATTAATAATATTAATCCCAAACAAAGAAATTAATTGATTCAAAACCAATCACACATATAAATATTTAATCTATCACATATATTAAATAAACATAATCAAAAAGTATCAGAAACGCACAAATCTTGGCTCTGATACCACTTTTGGGTTCGCACGATCATAAGAAAACGTATACGCAGCGGAATTTAAAAATTTTCAAAACATAAATATACATTATATCACATGTAATTAAAATGAATTCCGGAACCCTTTCGTGATTAATCAGTTGTGCGTTTTCTGATAGTTAAAGTAAGAAAATTTCAGAAACTCTTACCTTGATTTGCACTCCGGCTGATATAGGGATTGAAACGATTCAAATCATTATTCTTGCATGAAAGTATCCCCATGTTCTTTAATTCAAAACCTCTTTGATTGAAATTTGATTCACTTCTAGGATCCCAAATGTTATCCCTCTAATGGTATCCACACCTTGGATGCCCACTCACAACCGAATCCTATGCTAGTAGTTTTTTATTCGATAATTCTATCCCAAAATAATTTTATTTGGAATAAGAACACACTAACAATTAGTGTTTTAGGTGTTTAATTTAATTCTTAATTCAATAATTAAATCAAGAATTAAACTAGATAAAAGGTTGGTGAACTTTTAGAGATTGAAAGGAAATGAGGGACAAATTTTTGGGGATGAAAGAAAAATATTTTTCTTCACAAAAATCTGCAATTAAAATCCCCATAAAAATATTCAAGAAGATTGTCAATCAAGACTATCATAAGTTCTTTTTATATTGGAATCTTCTTCCTTTCTTATCTCCAACTCTTTTGGTAAGTTTCCTTATTCTATAAGAACTTTCCTTTTTCCTTATTACCTCATAAAAATTGAATTCCCAATTCAATTTCCTCTAGGAATTGGATTATCAATTCAATTTTTTAATGGGCTTCCTACAATCTCACACCTAATGGGCCTAGACCTAAGTAATTAATTAGACTCTACTTTAATTGATTCAATCAATTAAATTAATTCATTTAATTAATTAGGCCCATCTTACTTAATTGATCCAATCAATTAATTAAATATTTCAATTGGGCTTCCTAATCCAATTAGATCCAATAAATTAATCTAATTAATTATTTAAATTAATTCCACACTTGAATTAATTTAATCCCATTAATTAATCACATTAATTAATTTAATCCAACACTTGGATTAATTTCTAGGCTAGAAATGAATTTGTTCAAGGTTTGTGTGTGACCCCTTAGGTTCACTTTAAACTAGCCGTGGGCTCACAACTCTTGTGACTTAGTTGAACAATTAATTGTTCTGATTAATTAATCAAATTAATTAATTCTCTTGAAATTAACTCATTAATTTCAAGAACCCACAAAACATGAGAAGCATCTAGCAATGCATCATGACTCCTAGTCTAAGGTGAATGTGCGAACCTATTTCAATTACGAATACTATGCAAATACGATCTTTCCGTTATCTAATCTCCCGATTGCGCCTAGGGCATGGATATTGAGTCGAAACCCTATTAACTCAATAACTATGTTTTCATTTCTAGTAGTTTGACTCGATGATGAATAATTAGAAAACCCAACGTCTAATTTTTATCCAACGTTGGCCAAGAATTTTAAAGTCAAGTATAATGGAACACATAGGAGATTCACCTATTCATCTAGATAGGTGATGGATCCTTTGTTGGCCACTCATTAATCTCCATACATAAAGATGTTACACCCAATATAAACCCCTTGTGATTGTCATGCAATCGGAAAATACATCAAAGTACAACATGTTATGTACAAGGTTACCATGGTGCCTCAAATCTAAGAACTAATTCTTGTACTATCATAACGAGAAAATTTTCATTCAACAATAGAATATTTCCAATTGGGAATTTTTCATGTGGGGTAGTTCAGTGTACTTGTTCCCAACAAGCACCCGCATATATGCACTAGTGTCTCCACACTAATACCTATGGAATGAAGCATCCTTCTTTCGATCCTGCATTATATGCACAAGTTTCAACGGGATCAATGATGTCCCATCTCATTAATCCTTAACTTAGAACATTTTAAGATCACAGCCTTAGAGGCATATTCCACGATCACCATCATATGCGCAACCATGCCCCATAGGTATGTGTGATCTAAGGACTTTATCTAATTCTTATGATAAATTTAAGATAAAGATTGCCATTTAAATAATATTAATATAAATAAGAATGATTCGCAAGAGTATAAGAACGGTCAGAACAATTAGCACGCCGGGCACTACTCTAAAAGAAACTACATTAGGTTTCAATCTTGGAAAGACCTATTTACGCTCGTGTAGAAAGTATCAAAATTTTGGGAGTTATCCCAAAATCTTTAACAGTACAAAATATCACATGTATAACCATTGGAGATGAGGTAAAAGTGTCACATATTCATGACAGAATGCCTAACATGTTAAACAATGCGGATGCATTCATTATTCTACATGGCGGTTTTGGTACACTCGAAAAATTATTCAAAGTTGTCTCTTGGGCACAATTCAACATTCACCAAAAACCTATAGGTATTCTTAATGTTAATGATTTTTACGATGGTTTGCTATCATTTGTATATCATGATGTGAAAAAATATTTTATTTCACCGTCTGCGAGAAAAATTCTCATTTCTACTCCAACACCTAACCAGCTGATTGATCAACTTCTAGCATATATGCCAGAACTTGATCCAGCCTTGGCCAATGTGGATTGGTCCAACAGGAACAATGGTCGAAAATGCAAATTGCATTTGACTCTCAGTCTGTGATACTTATGATATCTTTTAAAATCCACTTCCTATCTATTTTTGGCATGGGGAACAATGTCTTGATTAGGTTGGGGGGGGGGGTAGTTGATATCATGATTTATGTGTTCAATATGTATTTTTTAGTTAAAAAAAAAATCAAGCGTGTTTTCTAATGGGTCCGTTAAAATCATGAAAAATGGTGGTGGAGTAAAGGATAATGGTAATACTCTTGAGATGCATCCCTACTTTTTGCATAACATGGCAAGTTTGTGAAATTTTTAACAAATGTTTGTGAATTGCCAATTATTTTTACTTTTTTTTGTGTCGTAGAGGTTCTTCCAACTTTAATGATTAAAATTAAGCATGAATAATATGGTTTGATTGATGATGAGTGTTGTTTTGGACTTTGATGTTGTTATTTGGTTAATATATTTTTGCAATAATTATACTCAATTTTTTTTTTTGCACAAATAGTTATGTTATTCAATGTGAAGATAATTATGTCAAAATAGATAGTTCTTATGCCCTTGCTCTAATCATCACTTGGGTCTTCAATATGTAAGGGTTGAGTATTAGAACTTTTACTTTTGGTCTGTTGAGGCGAACGACTAATAGTGCACCACTACAAAAATGATTAAGGAATTAGGTTTTCTAGCACCATTGCCAAATCAGCTTGTTTTCAATATGATGTTTCAAGAGAACATCCCCCTAGTAAATCATTTTGAGCCTTTCAATAAATAAATATTTTTTTACAACCATATCTTTTTACCTATCCTAAATACACTATTATCCAATCCCTGTTCTAAAAATGATTGTAGTTTAAGAGATATTCAATTGACAGCTTGAACTTACAAAAAAAATTCAGGTTGGAATAGAAGATAAGTGTGGGGGAGTTTCTTTTCAAACAAAAAAAAATAGAAAGAAAAAAAAATACAAAGTGGTACGAATTGTAACTGAAAATAAGATGTGGAAGATGAATAAGAAGGGTCCAATTCAATAACAATAGACCCTAGTGTTGAAATTTGTGGAGTTTGATAATTTTTCATCAATAAACTCTATGCCTCTAATTACATGAAGTTTTTAGAACCTTTGTTGCATCTTATCCTTTTATTTCTTAGCTACATCACTACCCTTTGGCCCCATTACAACCTTTGTTGAAGATATTTTGATTTCGTATGGTGCCTTCAGTGTGGTAGAGATTTACACCAAAGGAAGAGCCTGTGATGTTTAATTTTTTTGTTAGAGATTGGGTGATGGTTTTTGTAAGGTTTTATGAGAATTTATTTATTTGAAGCATGCATAGTTTCATCACTATTGACATTAACTATCCACACACACACTTGAGTATGCTTATTGTAGAAATATATTGACTTTTGAATGACTAATAGTTAAACTCAATACTTGTTTGATTTTATTTCCATATTACTTTGTTTCTTTATGAGAATAAAAGTTGAAAGATAGTTATTATAGTTGTTTGTGGTTATTACTGCTGGAAACCTTCAGGAGACTATAACTCGTCATGCATATGGTTAGAAGTTTACCTTGTTCAAATCCGTGAAGTCGGTGCATATGTGTTACTTCTCCTCAGCCTTAGGCACTAAGACTACATTAGCTAACCAACCTGGATAATCCACAGGGCGTACATATTTATCTCAAAGTAATTTATCAACTTCTTCCTTGATGTGCTTAGTTCTCTCTGCTCCAAAAGTTCTCCTCCTCTATTTCATTGGTTTCATGACTGAATCGACATTAAGACAATATACTATTACCTCTAGGGGAATGCTATGTAAGTCTTCCATCTCCAAGTAAAAACATCAACATTTTTTTTAAGAAAATCTACTAACTTCTCCTCAACTGCTAGTTCGAGGTTAGTGTTAATCCTTGTCACCTAAAACAAGCTCAATGACTTTGAGCTCTTCAATTGCCTCTAATCTTGCTTCCTCAAGTTTTCTTTTAATCTATTTAGTTGACACCTCGCCTCGACCATTGGATCACATTCTAATGAATATATTAACTTTAGTTTTCCTTTGGCAGTAGGTGTACTGCCTTCTCCATGTTGCTTCAACTAATTATTTACTCTACGCAAGATACTCGCATAGTATTCCCTAGCTATTCATTTATCTCCAACTGCTTTTCCTACTCTCTCAGGCATTAGAAACTTCAACTTCATATGGTATGTGGATGCTACCGCCCGAAGTAAGTTTAGTCCTAGTCTCCCCAAAATCATGTTATATATAGATGGGGCCTTGACTGCTAGAAACTTGATCATCTTTGTCACTCTTTTAGGGTAGGTTCCCAACGAGCACTTTTATAATTTCTCCACTGAATCCTGTAAATGGAGTATTAACTTTGGTTAGTTGTGCATTATCAATCCTAAGTGCAAACGCATCATAGAAAATAATGTCCACTAAGCTGCCATTATCTACTAGAATTTTCTTGACCCAAAAATTTGACACCATTACTGATATGACTAAGGCATTGTTGTGCATGTCTCTTACATCACCTAAATCTAAATCACTGAAAGTGATCTCCTTTCTTGAAGTATGTATATTATGGACTCACTCAATGTATCGACTAGATATTGGGTATGCCCCACTAGAAGCACACGTGAATGCTTTCCTTACATTATATGAATCTCCACCTGCAGGACCCCTATATATAACTCTAATCACCTCCTGTTGTTGGTAAGTTATCATCTTCTGGTGCCCTCTTCTTGCTCCCACTTACATGATCACGAGTCGAGTCTCTTTGTCTTGGTGCGTCTGATGGCTTACGATGCTCATCCCTTATCTTATCTACAAATACTGTCAAGTAACCCATTCTAATGAGTTTTTCAATCTCGTTGTGCAAGTGATGATATTCTTCAGTTGTGTGGCCTCTATCTCAGTAGAAATGACAATATTTATTAGACTTTTGCCTTTTCGAACTTTCCTTCATGGGTTGAGGTGGTTGAACCAATCCTTTCTGCCCCGGTAGAATCAATATTTCAGACATTCTAGCTTTGAGGGAAGCATAGATATTACATCCTGTATGAGGGGTATGTCTTCTCTCTTCCTTTTTTTCCCCCTTCTGTCTTTCTTCCTCATGTTTTCTTCTCAGTGGTTTGTTTGTACTAGTGATTTTTTCAATGCGGATGTATTTCTCCGCTCTAGCTAGCAACTCCTCCAATGTGCTTGGTGGCTTTCTTGCTATAGATTCTTTAAATCTTTCATGACAAAAATTTTACTACATTATTCCTGCCAATAATTCATAATTGACATGAGGAACTTCAAGTACAGCCTCAACAAAGTGCATCACGAAATCACGTAGAGACTCTCCATCTCGTTGTGTTATCGAAAATAAGTAAGCTGCAGTCTTGGGATACTTTCAATTTATTGAGAACTGGTGTAAGAACTTCTGCATCAGTTGCTCAAAGCTGGCGATAGTGCCAGCGGGAAGTTGGTTGAACCAAGTCAACGCATGCTTGGTAAGGGTAGTACGAAAAAATTTACAAAAGGCTGCATTACTCAAGTCACATAAATCTGCTTGGCAAAAAATTGATCGAGGTGTTCTTAGGGATCCCCAGTCTTATGAATTCGGTGAGGTTCGCTACTTTGAATCTTACTGGTCCTTCTGATAAGATGGAAGTAGCAAATGGGCTTTATTTTGGTGGTGCAATTGCCAATGGAAGGTATTCTATCATACATCCTTGAGAAGCAGTTTGGGGAATTGACGGTATGTTAGTTGTTTCTCTCATACCTTTCTTAGACCTGACATTTATTATTAGAGATAAAATCCTTTGTGACTTCCTCTTTCACCTCTTAACTCCTCACGTCTTACTCATGGCCTTGTATTTACAATAGATGGCGAAGCCCAACTATTTGCATCTGCATGCACATCTCTTTATCTTCCAAGTCTTTCACGCCTCAGTCGAGGTCTTGCATTCGCAACTAGGGGTTAAGCTTGGATGCTTATATCAGCATGTACACCTTTTTCTCTTTCATGCCTTAACCTTGTCCCTTCAAGAGTCATAGTGGAATCTTGACTTCGATGAGGAGACAGAGGAGGCTCTAATCTATGTTGATTCTCGATATACTAAGCTACTACTTGAGCAGTGGCTCTAGCCGTAACATCTTCAATCATAATTTGAAAAGCTTCCTGAGTGATCTGTAATAATGCAGGTTGAGTGGGATCAACATGCAGGGGATGTTGAGGTTGATCTCGCCTAGATAGGGGTGGACGTTGATTTTCTCCATTTCTATTAGCATCTTCAACATGTAGTGCACTTTGAGTGCTACCCTCTCTGGAAACTCTAGATCTGGTCTATATATTCTTAATGCTCGGGCAACTGATTCCCACAAACGGCGACAAATATAATGTGGTATCACTTTTTTTCTTTCTCTCCAAGCTGGATAACGATCAAGAATTGGGCTATTGCCTACAACAAAATAAGTCGTTAAGGATGTTGGGTTGTCCCAGTAAAAACCCTCTGATGCTCAAGTCAAAACCAAAGAGAATTCAAATAATATATTTGAAAGTATTTTGTAACAAAATAAATTGCGTAGCTTTCACCAAATGGAAGAATATGTATTTATAGTGTTTCTCGTTGGGCTCAATCCCATTAGGCCTTAAGTCATTCAAAATTTGGCTTTCTCTTATTGGGCCTAGGCCATGCTCTATCAAAATCCAAACTTTAAACTAAAGAAAAATAGAAGTTACAATTTTACATTTTGAATTTTATAGAGGATAATTTAATTAATTTCTCAATCATTTCACGAGAAGCTTTAAGTCTTTAATGGACTTTTCAATTTTTATTTTTAGCTTCTAATTGGTTTTTATAATAAATGTAATCTGGATAAAAAAATGGTGTTAAGCATGTGGAATACAGACATGTCCATCCTATACCTATTATTTTTGCACAGATTTGCGATGAGGACGATGTTGGTGAGTCATGCGTTGTGCCGATGGCTGATAGTGGTTGCCAGTGAAGATTAAGGCATGATCGTGTGAGTCATACTCATGGTTGCTCACCGCTTGATTATGCTAGTCGGCAGCTCGGGAAAACAACTGCAGTAATGGAGACAGGGGGTTGCTCGATGTTCGATTGTGTAGGGCCGATGATGGTGATAGTGCATACGGCTGACAATGGTATCCAGTGTTAGTGTTTAGGACTCTAAGTTAGTACAGTGAGGGACTTGAATTTCAAAATTTGGATTAGGGTAACAGTGAACAGAGACTACAAGTTCAAAAGAATAAAGGGAATATATGTAAATAGAAAGTACAAAAATATAAAAAAAACTCTAATTTAGTTCGTTATGTGATGTAGTAGTATCACTCTTTTTTTTTTTTCTCAAAGCTCCTAGTTGGAGTCAACTGTAACGTTTTAATTTTAATAATGAAAGCTACAAGATATTTATAATGTTGATATGAAAGTTTTTATGAGTTTAGGCCTTATGACCTCAATGGGCTTAGTTTAAGAATTATAGTCCAATTTGCCTATTATCTTGTGGACTCCATGAAATTGACCTATTAAATCTTATCTTTATTCTGCTGCATAATTCAAACGGATCTCTTAAACTTAGCTTTTTAGACTTATTTTGGGCTCATGACTCATCAAAACACAGAAAACAAACAAAATAAAAAAATTTAATTCAATTTTGACACCCATGAAACTTTTATTTTGATTTGATTCAATTAATTTGCTAAACTAGGTTTAATCTAATTACCATTTTGGTGAGTTTGTACTTATAAGATTAACCGTGACAAAATTACATACAATTCCATTAGTTACATCTAGAAGGTTGATGGGTCATAATTTGCTTAGGCCCAGTAGTTTAAATCCAAAAGGCTTATCTGCATTGTGGATTGAGTCGCGATATAGGCTAAATACAAAATGTCCATGAATTATCAAGTTAAATGGGCCTTAATACTCAAATAAAGCCTATTAAAGATCTCTAAGGTCATAAGGCCCAAGCATACGAAAACTTATATATCAACACTATAAATACCTTCAACTTTCATTATTAAAATATATATAATTTATTAAGCACTTATATGCTCTCAAATTCTTTTAGATTTGACTTGAGCATCGGAAGATTTTTGTCGGTCAAACCTCCAGCACCCCTAATGCTTTATTATGATGCAGGCAACATCTCACCTATCAATTCAACTTTGCAGGAGTACTACTAATCGGACTAATACTACATGCTCCCTAACCGTGGGGCACTCCCCAAAATTGCCCTCTGATTCATGCTCCCCTTTGGACTCGACTCCCCTGAAGTGACTCTTCAAACTCTAATGAACTATTACTCCTATTGGACCTAGTAGACTCTCTCCTCCAAAGATTATCTCTCACTCTCGGGCAAGTTAGCTATGGCCTTAATGGTTTTGGGAGGGATGCCCTCTAGGTAGCTAAGGTCAACACGACCACTATAAGGATTACAAAAACTATAAAAAGAATCTAAGTAACTTGAGAGGACGATAATGGGAGTAGGGGGGAGATACCTCCCCGCTCGAAGGTGAAGAGACTGAGCCTAATTGGGCTCGACCTGTGCGGTGGCTCTATATATGGGCATCGTGGTGACAAGCCATGATACCCATTAAAAAGGCATATCCCTCTCAGTGAGCAGCTAGCTCAACTCGAGCGGACCAAGTTACGTGGGTAGTGGTTTGTCAAAAATTCCTAGTCTTGGTTTCGATTTTCCACGCAAGAAGAATACAAGTCAAGCCCTATTGGGCTCGATTTGCACTACTACCTGTTAAGGCAGCATTTGTGGACGCTACGCCACCTACGTTGGGGGCAGTCATAGTGGTTCAAACTAGTGGTGCGATGGCACCACCAGCCCCAACCTTCTCCATCAAGTGTTGATTCATATTGTGGTGAGGAAGACAAGGTGTCTGGTGTAGTGCCTAAGTGAAAGAGTTATGCCTACAAGGAAAAAGGGAGGGAGAGAAAGGGAAAGAAAAGAGAAAAAAAAGAAATGGAGGGAGGAAAAGTAAATAGCTTGCTTACCTTGTGACCCCACGTTGAGAGGATGCTTTAGTAACAGAAAATTTGCTAAAAACCTCCAAAGTGCAAAGACTCATTCTTCCCAAGGCAAATATAAGGATTATTTGAATAGAATCACCTTGAACAATGGAATTCCATTGAGAGATTCATTCCAAGTGAAAATCCTAATTTAAAGCTATTTGCTCTTGATTTGCCCTCCTTGCGCGAGGCCAACTCGAGAGTGGGGAGCTTATGATGGGTCATAATCCGCTTAGCCCCAATAGACTAAATCCAAAAGGTTTATTCAAATCATGGACTGAGTTGTGATATATTCAACAGGTTAAGTCCAAAAAATCCATAGATTATCAAGTTAAATGGGTCTTAATACTAAAATAAAGTCCATTAAAGATTACTAAGGCAATAAGGCCCAAAACCACGAAGACCTATGTATCAACACTATAAATGATAAGTGCATATTTTGACATATTTTTGTATCAAATGCTATATACTTTTCTTACTTTATTATTGTTAATATTATAGTTTTATTAATGTTTTGTGTTAGAGAATCAATGAACAAGAAGAGATCAAAAAGAGCCAAAATAAAATAACAGAAGACCACACTTTTCGTGAGCAGGTTGGGAAATAATATTTTATTAGATCAAAGAAGTATTATAATTAGAAGAAAATGACCATTTTTGCCTAAGTCCATCATGTGTAGATCAAAATATGTACAAGAAATCATTTGAACTTTGCAAGTGATTGTTGTGCTTGCATTAAACTTAAAAAAAATATGTTTTCAGATTTGTGCAGTTTTCGTATTTTAGAAATAACTCCTTGTTCAAAAGCTTTATAGACTTAAATCTTGTTTCATTTGAAAGCCAGAGGTAAAGCTACAATTTTGTTATTGGAAGCTCAGTCCAATTCAACCTTGATTATAACAGAAAATTCATCCAAGTGTGTATATTAGAAGGGATCTATCTATGCTAACATATCTCCTTAAATCAAGCACATATTTCTCCTTAGTATTTGGAATTAGGTGATTCAAGTTAGAAATGAAGGTAACAGACAAATATATAACTTTTATATTGATCACTTTTCCAAAATCAGATGATTGTATGGAGAAAAATATATAATAAAATTTGAATCTGAAAAGAACATGTGAATTTAGAACACATTTGAAATTAATTTAGAGTGCATTTATAGTGAATTTGGATTTAGGCGTTTTTCTACTATAAATAGCAGCTTTTGGATGGCATTCAAAAAAACACTCAAAAACCCTTGGAGATGGAAAGAAAACTTTATTGTTGTCTTTTTTTAAGTTAAATCTTTTAGTAGTAATATAAGTTTTCTAGTAGTAATATAAGTTTTTTAGTAATAACAGAAATATATTCTTTAGTTTTTCTTCTATTTTTAGTCTTTTCTACTTTTATTCTTTTTAAATTTTATTTAGCTGAATAGAAAGGGTGAACCTCTTGATGGATGAAAAAGAATGGTTATAAAGGTGCATAGTATTTACGTATGTTGTATTATTGTTTGATTTTTTTATTGAAACCCTTCTTATTTTGTGGCGATTCTTGATTTATGTATTACCAATGGCACAACAAATACTTATATTCATTTAGCTTATTTTACGGTTCTACTCCACCGAAAGCTAACGTAAAACTTTTATTTGTTGTAGATAAAGATGTGCATAAATATTTGATCTCATAAATGAGTACTGGTATTAAGAAATAATTTACAAACAGTAAGGCAATATCATGATTTTCTTAATGCATGAGTTATTTGATAACATCTTCCCATTGAACCCTTCATTGTGTATAGATTTCAATAATGATATTTAAAAAAGGTGAATAATAATAATAATAAATAATCATTCATCTATCCACAACTCAAGAGTGGATCCCTAATGCACAATACTTTTATTATTTTAATTTCTTAATTATAGCATAAATTTTTATTTATAATTTAAACCACATTCAACCATCCTTTAAGAACTATAAACCCGGAAACTTCAAACAACTTCCCTATGGATCAACTCGGACTCCCGAAAAATTTATTACTTAATATAATATGTACTTGCATTTACAACCTTAAAGTTGTATCAATAAATACCCCAACCTTCATTATTAAAAAGTACACAATTTATTAAGTACTATTCTTTTCTTAAGTTTTTTGAAGTTTTTATTTTAGATCTGACTTGAGTATTTGAGAGTTTTTACCGGATAAATTCCCGACACCCATAATACTTAATTGTAACGCATACAACATCTCGTCTAACAATTCAATTTAACAAGAGTAATACTAATTAGAGTGATAGTGCATCAATGGTTAATATACTCACCCTTCCATCCCGTGACTCTTATTTATTTTTATGTATAAAAAGAATCCCAATAGATTGAAGAAATGTTTAAGAAATTAATAAAGTAAAAAAGTCTATATCAAGTGTAGCATGACTAACTAAATTATTCATTTTATTTTATTTTTTTAAATAAAGCAGCCAACCATTTGCCTGGCCACAAGGACCACAACGAACTGCATGATGAAGATTCGCCCTGGTTAGTTTCTTTGAACTGACCAGGTCAAGTTTCGTTTAACAATATTCAGTGCAATATAACTTATTATATTGTTTCATACATACCTAACAACATCAAATTCTATTACTTCAAATGTTTTCTATAAGCTACCGTATACAAAGGAAACGAAAAATTCAATTTATGATATATAATGTTCCATGTATAGTTCAACCATTTTTTTCAAACCACCAAAATTATTTACCTCATTTGAAGAAAATAGAATATTAGTGACAAAATAATGTAAAAGTTGTCATATTTTAAATGTTAATAATTTTTGTTCTATCACAATAATATTTTTTACAATTTTAATAATAATAAAAATTATTTTAAAATTATCACTATTAAAAATTAGTAACACATATAATCATAATAAAATATTACCACATGTCTTTAAAAAAAAGTTTATTATCATTAAATAATCACGAACTGTCGCTAAAAATAAACACAATATCTACCACTATTAACCTTATGAGAGATCATTATTATGATAAAACTATTGCCACATTATACTTAATATTAGTGATTATTTTTTCTTTATGAGTTAGTATCCTACCACTAATATTTATTTTTCTTATAGTGATTATTTAATATATACATAATTAAAACAGGTAGATTAAAACATTTGATCCCATATTAATTAAAACGTGCAACTCGTTGGATAAGTTTTAAAAGTTGTTATATTAATTAAAATAATGATTTAAGAATATTATGTTGCTCCATGTATTGAAGTAGATAGAATCTAAATGGTGCAATTAATAAGAGTTATTCTATTTGGACTATTTCAAAGTTGTCTTGGTCTTATTCCTAATCAGACTTGACCACGGGTCGGGTCGACCCGATCCGTGACTGATCCGTGGTCAATGGGTTAAAATCTATTGATCATGGGTCCGACCTATGGACCCGTAACCGACTATAAGTCCGAAAAATTCGGACTCGTGAACCGTCGGGTCAGCCCGGCGGTTCAAGAAAAAAAAATCAAAGTAGTCGTTGCCAATGCAAGTGCAACGGTCAAAAATTTAACCGTTGCTAAAGTCAAACAGTCGTTTGACCGTTGGACTTTTTTATTTTAATTTTTAATTTTTCTTCCATAAATACCCATCAATTCTTCATTTTTTCCACACTTCAACTCTCAAATCTCAATTATCTAATTTCTAACTCTCAAATCTCTAATTTTCACTTTTAATTATTCATTCTCAATTCTATATTATTTTAATTGTTTCATTAAATCTTTTTTTATTTTTTATTTATTTCATCTTCAATTATTTATTATTCAATTCTATATACTAAATTTTCATCATTTATCAAAAAATGACTGGTTCAAGCAACAGAGGTAAGGGAAAGATGCCCGCAATTGATGAGCAACTAAGGTTCAACATCAATTGTGAAGTTGAGTTAAGTGATGAAAACCAAACTCACTTGTATACTACTCAAGAAACAATAAGTGATGTTCATACTCGATCTATTCCATATGTCAAATCTTCTATTTTTACAAAATATTTTGATAAAATGACACTTCCAAATGGAGAGATGCGATCAAATTGTAAATATTATTCGCAATCTTATATATTTCAATTCGAAAGCGGTTATGGATCCTTGAAAAGACATGTGGAGAAGAAGCATCCAATAGAATTTGGCATTGATCGTACCCAAACTCAAATGTCACCATTCACATCTTCCGGCGCCGGTGGAGGTAACAATCCTTCTTTATTTAAATATAATGATGTTAGATGTAGAGAAAATTTAGTTAGATTTATTTCTGTTGAACATTTTAGTTTTAGTTTTGCAAATAAATTCTTTTTTAATGAATTAATTCAAATAACATATAATCTTGCGGCTAAAAGTGTTCCACGAACCACACTAACACGTTATGTAAAAAAATTATATAATAAATCTAAAAAATAGTTAAAAGAATTATTAAATAATATAAATAATAAAATTTCTTTATGTAGTGATATTTGGAGTGATCGTTGGCAAATGCATTCATATATGGGTTATCATTGGATTGATGATTCTTGAACACTTCAAAATAGATTACTTGCATTTAGAGTTTTTAATAGTCCATACATAGTGGCCACTATTTCACAAATTATATTTTTAATATTAGAAAAATATAATTTAGTTAATAAATTTTTTTCAATATTATTTGGCAATGCTACATCTAATAATGCTAGTATTTGTGATCTTAAAGTTATATGTAAATCATCAATTGGTGGTAAATTTTTTCATATTAGATGTATATGTCATATTTTAAATTTATTTATACAAGATGGCTTAAAAATTTTAGATAATCAACTCAAACCAATTAGACAAGCATTTTCTTAAACAATGGTTTAGATTTTGTAAGACTAACGGTGTGAGGTCTAAAAAATCTTCATGGAATATTCCAACCCGTTGGAATTCAACATATAGATTATTAAAAGAATCTATCGACTAAAAAGATTTATTATATCAATTTTTTGTATAAATTATTTATACTCATTTTCATTTATATCCACATCATTTGACAATATGTGAAAAAATTTATAATATTTTAAAAATATTTAATGATGCTACTTTACAATTATTTAGTGTTTATTCTCCAACTTCTCATTTAGTATTATTAAATTATTATAATATTGCATCAGTTTTACATGAAAATAATAACTTTCAAGATGAAAATTTAGTAAATTGTACTTTATCAATGCAGTTAATGAAAAAAATATTTTTATGAAATTTTAGATATTAATTTAATTGTTGTTGTTTTTGATCCTACACTTAAATTAGATAGTTTACAAGACTTGTTATTAATTTATTATAATGCTTTAACACGTAATGAAAATGATTATACTATAGATATTAATAATATTATATTTAAAATTAGAATACTTTTAAATGAATTTTATAATAAATACATTTCTAAATATGATTCACAATCAACTCAAGTTGATATATATAGAACGAGTAGTAGTAGTAGTTTTAGATTTACGGCAGCACAACTTTTACTTAGAAAACGAACAAAACGTCCTCGAGAATCCTCAAATTCTAGCCAAGAACTTGAAAGTTATTTTAATATTTTATTTGAGTTTAATGAGACAGATGATAATGGAGAGTTCGATATTTTGTAATAGTGGTCGCAAAAGGAGCAAACGTATCCAATTTTATTCGTAATGGTAAAGGAGATACTTACTTCACCTACTTCAACCATTATAGTGGAATAAGTTTTGAGCAGAAGGTAATATATTGAGTGAGAAACGCTCAACGTTATCTCCCGAGAATTTAGAAGTCCAAACATGTCTTGAAAATTGGATCAAGGTCTCAGTACGAAAAAAAGGTCAGCCAGATTCGGAGGAAGATCAAGAGGAGAATACAGATGGAACAACGACGAAAACGAGTGGAAGTGATTGAGTCACGCCACTTCCTAAGATAAGAAGGGTTAAAAGGTAAGAGAACTACGTGGGCTTTGATTACTTTATACCCTAAGAGGATACGTAGGCAACTTAAATTTAAATTCAAGCCCATTTTTATTTTTAAAATAGTTTTTAATTATATAATTTAAATTTTTGCTAATATTTTTTTTAAAATTTAAGTGTAATTTTTTTATTAAAATTTAAGTTTAAACTTTAAGGTTTCAAGTTAAACATCTTATATATATATATTATAATTAGAATATTTGACACTTTAAATTTTAGATAATAATTCTTTTTTCAAATTTAAGTTAAACATTCAATAAGTTAAAAAATTAATGATATTTTTTTTAAAATTTAAGTTCAAAATTTTTCATTCAAATATATGTTTAAGATTTCAAACCCTTGTTTTTGTTTTGCAAAAGTTATAATTTTATACAATTAATAGTTAGTTAAAAAGTTATAAATTTTCAAAATATAAGGTAAAATAAAAAATAAAAAAAAAATTCAAGAGTCGGAACCGGAACTGGAATCGAAACCGATGGTTAACCAGAACTGGCCTGGTGATTTCGAAACCTAGACCATAACCGGCCCTGACTGTTAAAATTAAGAGTCGAAATTTTCTTGAACTATGGAACCGACGGTTCCTGAACTGTGGTCAGGTTTATTCCTAATAAAAGACGTAACGATTGAATTTGTTAGATCTTTAAAAGTAAACTCTCAAATAAAAGATATATGATTCCTAGTTAGTTAAATATTGGATAGGAAAGATTCATTTATATAGATAGATTTTAGATGTATGGATGAGAACGTAGAAGAATTATCTAGGAGTACAAATACAACTTATTTTATTTATTTTTATATATATTATGCTTATACTAATTTTTAAATTATGTAAATTTATATAGAAGAATTTTAGTTTATAATTATGATACAATTAATAGATAACTATTTAACAATAATTAATATTTTTATAAATTATTAGGATTTTTATTTTTTATTTATATGATATTTAATTAACACTTATAAATAGTTTTTGTATAACTTTTATATTTTATTAAATACTATAAATATTTTTTAAAATATAATATTATTCATTAAATATTATATGAAATAAATATAATACATGTACTAAATATTACATCTCAAAAGTAAGAGTATTATTTATTTGAGCTCAGAATGTGTATGTCAAACAATTTTTTTTTTAAATTATTCATATGTACATATACTATACAAATATAATACGATTTTTTACTAACAAAAATATTATTATTATTATTATTATTATTTTACCATTCTAAGAATATAAGATCTATAAATAGCAGTGTTTTGATGAAGACTTTCTCAATTATCATTACTCAAAACTTATACAAATTAAGTTATGCAAAATAATAAATCTAAAATTTTTAAATACAAAAAATTTAAGCATGACATTCAATTGCGAACGAAACAATCCTTAAAAAATCACCCTTACTCACAAAAACTACTTCTAAATCCTTTGCTTTATGAACGAAATTGTTTTTGGTGTCAATTTTGTTACTAATACAAAATGAAAAGGGCTCTTTTTCCAAAAAGTAGCGCGTTCCCACATGCATGTTCTTTAATATTAAGATTTTGTAGAACAAATGAAAATCATCATAATTTTGGTTTTTTACATATATCGCAACTGTCAAATAAGCTCAAACAAGCTTAGCCTCAATTAATTTATACTCAAGCTGAGCTTACTATAAGCTCAGTCATACTTCTAAGGGAATTTGAGGTGAAGATCAATCTTGAATTTATAATTCAAGTAGATCTTGAATTAGGCTAGGTGACAAAAATGAAGCTCGATATTATTACTTTGAATGAAAAAAAAAATTATGAATGATTATGAGAATTTCTTAGTTTTTATTAAGTTAAATAAAAGATTGAAATGGAAGCATTCTAAAATTCAATAAAATCTCTCAGTAAAACTTTCCTTAATCCGGTACTTTCAAGAACTTCAACTAAACCTGTCAAGAAAGTCTTGCTCAAGTGTAAGGCTGAAGCTCTATGATGAAGAGGTCTTGGGTTTAAGTTCTGTTAATGTATACGTTAGTCTATTTTTATAGTAATTTCTTTTATTAATAATTGATATCTTGAAAATGTTGTAATTATTTTATTTAATCAGTTTGAAATTTACAGGTAATGATTAATATATATCCAGTTGTTCCTCTCTGGAAAAAATAAAAATAAAATCAACTACACCTATTATTGCCATTAACTTTTTTTTCTGTGAACCAGTAAAGAAATTATTACTACATAAATGATATATGTCAATAACAGGTAGGCTGCGGCCTCTTATAGTCAAAATTGTACCCTTAAGACTAGATTTCATTTGGTTACACTCATGAGATTTTACATTTAGATCCTTAATTAAGCTCAACTTTCTGTTTCTTAATTTAGAAGCAGTTTTGATTAAGGTCATGCTCAAATTAGATATCGAGGAAGCTAAATAACATCAAATTAAATATTCAAATTAGCTTATTATGAGCCCAAAAATGAAACTTGCTACCATAACAATCCATAAAAGATTGTGTGTTCAAACTCCTTACGATAATTACCCATAAATTAAAAATCTCCCTGGTGACAAGAGTTCAATCTGACTAGCATTTTAGTACTCTTACATTGACAAACTCCCCCATGCATGAGATAACACAAAGATAGAATTTTCCAGATTCCGCCCTGCTCCTCTCCATTATAGTTTCTTCCTATTTTCATTTATTTGATGAGAAATGATTGATGAAAAATGTAATAAAATACAGGATGAAAATTAAATTATCAAATAACTATGATGTGTACTTTATATGAATATTTGAATAATATATTAATCAAAATTCTTATTAAAAATGTATTTTGATAGATAATTATATGAATTATTATACTTTTGACTAATATGCTCTTAACTAAATTTTTTTATAAATTAGTTTATGTTTAAATTATAATATATTATTTAAAATCATGGGTATTGTGGTTAAAATATATTTTAGATATTTAGAAGAATATGATTATTTCATCCCACCTCATAGGTTGGATGAATTATCCACCAAAAAATCATCAATTATAATGAGTTTGAAATTTTATCATGGATCATCATTATTAAAAGCAAATATTTGATTAAGTTGAATATTTTAATATATTCAATATAATCAAGCGGAGTAAATAAGCTCCCGACAAAACTGATTTAACTCTTACTAATCAACTTAATTGGAGTTTAAATAAAGAATTATTAGGCTATTAATTTAAATCTCTTGAATGGATTTCGTCCCCTTATAAGGAAATATTATCATCCCTCAAATCTCTCTCTCACAAACCAAATTTCCAGCAAAATTCACTCCAATTCATTTCATGTACAAGACATGAAACTGAAAAATTCTCAAGAAATAATATTAAAATCAAGCCTCAGAAAAAAAGGGGGTGGAAGGGAAATGGAGGAATCCCCATAAATGAAACAACATAATGGCTTATTGTTGGTTTCCTCAAATGAAACAACATCATGGCTTATTGTTGCTAAGAAAGAGAATTTTACTTTGCAAGAATCTCTCCATTTTTTTCGTAGATTGCAACGACAAGAAGTTGGAACTCCATTTTGATTCATGGGGCACGTATGACCAGTTACGAATGACTTGGGTTTTTGTTTTCCTTGACAATAAATTGATTCAAAAGCTTTAATTTGTTTACTGAAACTTTTGTTAATTAAACCTTATTAAAAAAAGGAAATTTCCTTGCAAATTAATTTTTTTGTCTTAGTATTAATAAGATGGGTTCATGTTTTCCTTCTGGAGTTTCCTCAATTTCTTTCTTTCTTTTTTTGGCTAAATTATATTGATATTTCTATGGGAAATTGAACTCACACAAATGAGATGAATTGGAGTAGAATTCGCACGAAAATTGGTTTGTGAGAAAGATGTTGGTAATATGTCATTTTCTTTATAGGCAACATTCATTGAAGAAATCTAAATTAATTTCTTATTAATTATTTGTAAAACTCCACTTAAGTAGGTCATTAATAGTTAATCAATCTTGTCCATTTAACTTAGTTTCTTGTGATGTGGCAATCATCCAAGAGTGTAATAGACAAAAATGGAGAAGAGACAAAAATCCAAAAAATATTCCTATGCTCGCCCCAGCCATCACTCTTATTTATAAAAAAATATTCCCATTAAACTAAAAGCAATGTTAAGATAATTTTTTAAATGGTAAAGTAAAAAAGTCTATCTCAAGTACAACATGACTAAACTATTCAAGGTGAGTTTTTTTTCTTTCTTTTATATATGAAATAGAGAATCAATTAACTGACCCGGAGCGAACAAAATGACAAAGCACCGCCCTTGTTAGTTTCTATGAAGTGACCAGGTCAATTGACAAATTTAGTTCAATATAACTTATTATATTGTTTCATACATACCTAACAACATCATATGTGTATCAAGATTTTTCTGTAAGCTAGAATATAGAGATTAAACAACTATTTTGATTTATTTGTTGTTTATTTTTAGTGTAACAATTACATACATTAGTTTATCCTACATCAATTAATTAACAATGAATTACTAATTATTAATCAATAAATTATGATTATGAACTACAAAAAATCACTATTATTAACGTACATAAATACTTATACGTGTGATCGGTTTCAAATCCAAGATCTCAAAATATTAAAATCTCAATTTTACCATTTGAGTTGAAATACTTCATAACATTCATATCAATTTTCATTATTTTTTTGAACAACCAAAAATATTAACAGTAATTAATTAAGTTCATACTTAAAACAAGGCGATTAAAACATTTGATCCAACATTAATTAAAACGTTCAACTAGTTGAAAAACTTTTAGAAGCTTGTTTTATTAATTTAAATAATGGTTTGAAAATATTTTGTTATTCTATGTATTGAAGTAGATAGACTCTAAATGTTGTAAATAGAGTTATACGATTTAGGATATTTAAAGTTGTCTCTTATTCTTAATAAATGACCCGACGGCTGAATTTGTTTAATCTTTAAACAAATAGATTGTCTAATAATTAGATTTATGCATTACAACATTACATACTTTTGGGCATCTAATGATTATGTTAACGTTAGAAAAAAATTGATATTTATTAAAGTTGGCATTTTGCGCAAAAACCTTGTGTTGCAATAATGACGGATTAGAATTTAATTAATTATAATTATTTTGTATAGGTTTCTATAATTCAAAATTTTTTGAAATATTTATTTTAAGTATTTTATAAAATCATATGTGTGATAATGTGTTGAAATTAAAGATACTCTTGATTTGTTTTGATAAGGCAAGAGAAGTTTTGCATAATTTTATGGACATAACAACAAGTCAAGGAATGAATCTCTTTCAAATATGCAGCAATCAAAACCTGATTTCAAGGTAATTTGGATTGAAATATAAGGCTGCACATACACCAAATCTAAATATTGAAGAAATTAAGTGATTGGACTGTATAGTGCCACAAAAATAATTCAAGATTGAGACAAGTTTACTCATACATTCTTCAAGAAAAGAAGGTAAAAAGTTTTCGAGAGATGACCGCATCAGTCATTTGAAAAAGTTTAGAATTGGAGTGAGTCCAATAGTGTTGATTAGTCATATATTTTTCAAAATAAGAAGATAAATATTTTTGGAAGAAGCCACATCATCCATCTAAAGGAGTTTAGAGTTAGAGAGAGTCCAACAGTGTTGATTAAAGTCGAAGGGAGCTCATTGGAATAACTAATTAATAGAATGTATAGGATAATTTTCATTTGAACAGAGAGTCTTTAAATTGATTTAATTCTGTGAATTGTATTCTATAAATTGTTAGTAATTAACCGATTGTTTGTTTCTCTCAACTTGATTTCGTGCATGTACAGTACGTTGTACTTAAAATACATAAAATTGCTAGTGTTATCTTTTTATTTTCTATTAACAATGCTTAGGATTCTAAGAAAAATTGGTCAACTGTCTAAATCAGGTATTTAGGATTCACATAAAACTAAATAAAATCTCTTGTGAGGGAAAAGTGGTCCAAAATGACTAACTTCTTCTTTTTTGAAATATATAACCAAAAATATAAAAAATAAAAAAAGTAAAAATCTCTAGATTGATTTATTTGTTTATGTCATTAGCTCCATCATACGGGATAATTGTTTAGCAGGCCAAAATGTGACTAGAAGAAAGAATGAAGCGTCCATGAGGGAGTTGGGAGTATCTGTTGCTCAAAACTTCCAATATTCAAGTCAGGCATTGTCAACAATATTATATATGCTGGAGAGTTTGATAACTTAAGAGAGCTTTTGTGAAGTTAGAAAAACTTAGTAGAAAGAGTACGTTTGTGTAAGCTCTGTTGGAGGAATAGCCCAAAGTATTGTGCTACACCTTTGTAGAATGGGTTTTTCTATTGAGAGTAGAGGCATATGCATTCCCAACTTTTTCATAGTGTATATATATGATGATTTTAAAATATTGTAAGCACACATCCATTAAGGGTGCTGTCTCACTAAATACTACCACAAATTTGTCTTTTTTTTTTTTTTTTTTTTTTCTAGTTTAAGAGATTTGGAGTCAAATATTTCAATTTTGTTGTACGATCCGTCACCTGTTACTTGAATAATTTTGTTTTGATAAAAAATTTTAATTACTTAAATTTGAGATATCTTTTAGATTATGTATAGCACTAAATGTTTTTCGCTACACTAAAAAATATGGATAACATTTTTTATTGTAACTTTACCATAAAATAATTTTGTTGTCATACAAGCGAACAATCTTTTTTCTATCAATTATTGAAAACTGTGACAATTTCCTCTACATCAAATATTGGCAATTGCTATCATATAGGCCAACAAATTGCCAACAATGGCTCTTCTTGGGAATTGAACCCATGAGCTTAGCTATAAATTGTAGAATTGAGCATCGATCTATTGCTTTGCTAAAAACTATTAACTTAAATTTCTAAAATATACAACAAGCTAAGGCCACAGTACGAATGTGGCTCTGCCAAGAGGGCATTGCTACACAGGCCAACACTACCCTTACAGATTTGAAATCCTCTCATGTTTCGAATATCACTTGTAATACTTCATTTCAAACTCCATAGCTGATCTAAACTTTTCAGTCCAAATACAACATAATTTAAAAGATCAAAAACATGATTAACGTTCATTAATTATTCTAGTACATTGCACATACAAAAAGTTTAGTATCTCATGCTGCATCCATTATACACAAAGACATAGTCCATGGCTCTTTCCCATACTCGTCTTATCTCTAGCTAAACTAATTCATCCCATGATCAAAGTATTGAAGGAAAGGATCATAAAACTCTCCCACTTCAAGTGGTGAAATATAACTATTTTCATTCAGATAACTTGAAGTGTTCGACACAAATGATTCACTCCAGAAACTTTCCTGCACCGGTTGAGCAGCAACATAATCAGAAGATATGATACTGTGATCATCATCTGCAATCCAGTCAAGAGCACTCAGATAAGAAGATTCCGAGCTTGATAGTTCACTATAATGAAGTTTGGAATAGAAAAAGTAGTCTTCCTCTGGCAGTGGTGGAAAATATTCATTTTGGCTGAAAGCTGTATCTGCCAGAAATATATCAGGCCACAAATCCACTTGGCCGGGTTCTGTAATTGAAAGTACTGAAGGATTAGTATCAAATGATAGTGTGGAATGTTGAAGTTTGATGTGAGAATTAGCATCTAAAGAAGTGGATTCGTTTGGAGTTGTTTTGCAACGGGTGATTTCAGAAAGTTTCTCTTGCTCCAACACCTGACCCTTGGAAGAAACTTCACAAGTATGCCCTATAACCTTCTTGGCTGTTGGATTTCGTTTACTGCGTTTATCTATACGTGTGTGCCAAAAATTTTTTATTTCATTATCAGTTCTTCCAGGCAACTTTGCTGCAATGGCTGACCACCTGTATTTATACAACAATCCAAGAATTAATTTGAGAACAATCTATTGGGAGAGGCAACTATATAGGAAAAATATGACCTTTTCTTCTATTTTATGTACAGTCTTTAAGGCATATCGATTGTTTGGATCATTAGTTATCTTAGAAATCTAACAACTTTCTCAATTTGGTGGCATTTTATGCATTGGATTTGATAGTTATAGATCTAAGAAGGGGTTCCTACTTATTTCCAAGTTGGGCATGCAATTTGACGATCAGATCCTCTTCTTGCTTGCTGAAGTCCCCTCTTTTGACTCCTGGCTTCAAATAATTCACCCACCGCAGCCTGCAACTCTTCCCACATCTTGCCAGACCTGAAACATGCAACTCTATGTTAGCTAGTTACATAAAATATCTGACATCTGCTAGTCCTGCATTCCATAGTTTTCAAATTTGATCTGATATATGCATGGGGATCAATTTACAATTAGCCCTATTGGTTATAGTAGCTAAGCAGCTAAAATACATGATCACTGTCACTACCAATGAATTTATCTGTGTTCAAAGGAAATTAGGTTTTCCTCCTTCTACCCAGGGCTTTCATCTTGAAATTCAGGAAGAAGATGTTTATGTCTCAGATTTCAACAGAAATTCCCAATAAATACACTATATATAAGTGACTTGTTAATAATGTGTTTCAACCCCAATTCCCAGAAAAGAAAGAAAGAAAAAGCAGTTAAATACCAGCATACTTGGGCAGCAATCTCCAATTCCAGTGGCCATATCTCTGAATATAAGCCCTCAACTTGTTGTCTTCTTCTTCACTCCATGCACCTTTCTTCATCCCATTACTGTCAACAGAAGGTGGCCTCACCATCTTCTTTACCTTCTGTTTAATTTCCTTTGGTGGATGGCAATCTTGAATTAAGCTCACTCTTTATATATACATTATAAACAGACAAAACCAAACGTGTTTCTCTTCAACTGTCAAACGTACGAAACAACATACGAAGAAGGGTATTTAGGTATATAGAAATGGCGAAATTTGAAAACATGCTGCAAAATATGTTTAAAGAATTGAAAAAGGAGAAGGAACAAGGAGACTTCTCCAGTCAGGTGACTTCATTAGGGGAATGAGACTTTTCAGTAGTACTAATACGGACATCTCTTTCATCCCAGTAGGATAAAGCTCTTTAAAAATAAAAGTTTTGCGTTAATTTCGGTTTGCCCCTCAACTAGTGCGATTTCGACACTTTGCTCCTGAATACTTTAAAGTGATTGAATGGACAAAAATGTCCTCGTATAGTTAGCGTTTCATTAACTTTTCTTTCTAAAATTTTCCCATTCCTTGAAAAAAAATAATATATATTTATATTACCAAGGGGATACTTATGCTACATATGCATGTCTAAATTCTATGGCTTTCCAATATGAAAATGAAGAAAAGGAAAATAATGAAAAAAAATTAGAGAAGAATATAATTTAGGATAGATTCATTTAACCTTCTTAACAAGTGGTGTTATGATATCGAATGTACATGAATAAATTAGTCTAAAATATTAACATCGTTGAAAATCCAACTCGTTCACAGTGAAATCAGCTGACAAAGTGTAAGAAAATAATGTTTAGGGCATAAACATACGAACCCCTCTGTTTCACGAGTCAATGATTTTAACCAAAATATTTTCTGTGACTTTTAGTAGTGCTGCTCAGTGTGGATATTAGGTCTTTGAGGGAGGGAGGGAGAGAGAGAGAGAGAGTGCTCACAAATTAGCAAATGTCTTTTGTAATTATATTTACAAGCATTTTCTTCACATTTTACTTCAGAACCAAACAAAGAATATTTCTTTAATATTTTTCTACAAAAATCCAACGATCAAATATAGAACACCAAATATTTTTTTAATGAATTTATATTATTGTACTTTCCTAATAGACATTATATTTAAATATTATAAATATTTTTTGAAATAAAATATTATTAATCAAATTTATACGGAGTAAATATACATACTAAACCTTTTATTTCAAAAGTACGGAATTTTACTCCGTGTATGAAAATTAAAAATATTTTTTAATTATTCATATATACATATATAATATATATAAATATAATATAAATTTTAATTAATAGAGGGACATATGCAACATATAAATCATAATTTAAGGTGACAGAACTAGATGTACTTGTGTTCCTGACGAATACCCCTACTTACCTGACATTGCTTCTGCACCATTTGGTTTCAAGTGAGTCTACTATTTATCTTATGGTTTCAACCCACGGTCGAACAAATTTCATGTGATCATAATACGAGTTTACTGCCTAATTTAATCACGAAATACTGAATTAATTTGTATCTAAATATGCACTGTCTAATTTCGATAAGAATTTCTTTCAAACGAAAACAATTAATGCTTTTAGGTAAGGTAGGTAAAAAGTATGAGCATTTAATTATAGTGAATACACACAATTACGATATTAAATAATTAATTATTTGGAAGAAAATGAAAGAATAAAAAGCAAATATACAATTATCACCAGTTTCTTGGTCTTTTGAATGATACAAAGTGCATAAATTAATCAGAAAAATGATGAGCAATATAAAAGTTTTTATTTTAAGGTATTTCCAATTGTATAAAGAGTATAGATTAATCTTTATACATAAAAATATTCACAATTTTTATAGTTAAATTCACAAATTTTCAAATGTATAATTTTTAAAATGAAACTAGAGACTTCAATTTAATTACAAAATCTTTAATAATAAAATTAATCCTATATCTTTAAAAAAAATCAAAAGGAGTTCTTTCCAAATGCTTTTTTTTGTAAATAATACCAATATATCTTCTATTCATTATTGAACTTCATAATTTAAATTTTGATATACCTATTTTTTTTTTTTAAGAATTGTGTATATAATAATGACTTCACTTAATGTTTTCAAAATTATGTAGTAACTTATACGCACAAAATTTTGTTTATACTCTTTGTTTTAGAAAATATAGCTTAAGCTTTAATTGTGATTTTTTACTTATTTTTAAAATGTGTTCATTTTAAAATGTTAAGTTTTTTCAGTTAGAATACATTGTTTTATCATATTAGGATTAGTTTTATATGAAAAGGGTAAAATTTGATTTGATCTTGCTTTAACTTTATAATATTCATTTGAAAAAACTTTAATTTTTAAAAAGTAATTTTAATAAAATTTAATCAGCATTATTTATATTGAAGATGGCCTCAAATTAAATATTTTGGCTCCAATTTTTTTGAAGTAATAATACTTTATCATATGTTAAATTAATATATTTTGGATATATTCATTTTCAATATTTAAGTTTTGGTTTCTCATTTTTTTTATATTTTAATTTAAAAAGTGACCTTCGATTAATTTTCCAAAAAATGATGGATTATTTTTACCAATATTAAGCTTGGGTATTTTGGTCTTTCGATACAAGTTTTTTTTAGAGTCTTTGACTTAATACTATTAATCTATTTGAAGGAGGTTTTTGCCAAAGATTAAAACGTCAAGGAAGGTGGATGTGGAAGCTCCATGCCTCAAATGAAATAGATTCAAATAACTCTATTTTCTTAATAACTAATACTGTAAAATTACTTCTTGTACATCGGAAAAGTACTTTAGTATGTAATTTCATACGTGTCTTCAACAAAATATAGGTTGGATCATGCATGACTATTTCATCATTTTATTTTTTGATATTATCATAAAAATATTCATTGGCTGATAACCTTATTTGGGTATTACCTAGTTGGGTGGCATTAAAATTTTCCTCATAATAACTAAGAAAGATTTGGTTAAATAATGTTAGCTAAACCAAAGAAACTTATTAGCATTTAAATGTCGAATAATTAGAAACTTATTAGCATTTAAATGTCGAATAATTATAGGAAGAAAAATTTGTGCAAACAGAGATTCCTTTGACAAAGTTTCTTCCTATTCAAGAATGTATTCCTCTAGAACCAGCCAGAACTTTTTCTTTTAGGACATATTTTTAAAAACTAAATTTTACTAGTAATATATTTAATATTTTCTCATCAACAACTACTTGGAATCCCAACAACTTAGCTACATTATAAATCGTTTTCACTTATTTTTTTTTTAATTATTATTATTTATTAAGCAGAATCTAGCAAGTCTCCGTGCATATATAGACCTGGTAAGTGCCAGGAATAATCAATTTGTAAGTCAAATTCAAAGAAACCCAAAATAAATAATGTAACGAAAAGATATAATAGTAAATCTATCCAATGTGAGCTCATTGCGGATTTCTCCCCAAGAAATTGCTCTTAGTCCTCCAATGACTTTCGAGGCAAGGTCTGGAACGCATACATATAATTTAAAAGTTTTTGCCTTCGTACGTACGTAGAAAAAGGTAGTTGAAGAATGTTGAATTGAGCACTAAAATGAAGGCAAAATTTACTATTTTGAATTTCTGAGATGTATTGACATGATGCACAAACACCACAAGCTTGAAAAGGACTGTTTTACCCTTTGTTACTTGAATATATTGACTAAACATGACATAATTCATGTGTTTGGAAAAAAAAATATTTCTCAATTTCACAGTTTAGGAGGTGTTGCAACTTCGACATCATGCTTTCCAAAAAATTCAAAAATTAATTTTTTTGATTTGTAAAGTTTCGGATGGAAAAAGTCACGTGGGCCGTTAACTGAACAATTTGAAGAGAAAATTAGGCGGGCTTTCTTTTTTTGGACGGAGCATTAGCAACTATCTTCTTAAAAACTAACTTTTCAGCTAGAGAACTCATTCTGCAGCCATTTTAACTTGAAAATCATCCAAAAAAATAAAAATAAATAAACAGGAATCTTGTATAAAAAATATATTCACCAAGGCAATTAAGAATGATTTATCATTGTGGAAAAACTGCTCGAATGAGAAGTTCATGTACAAATAAAAATCCAGAAAAAATATTTCACTCTTATATCAAGTCCATAATTGATGATGGTTGTGGGTTTTTGAATGAAAAAATAAACTTATGTGTGGAAGGTCCAAAACTATCATTCTTAGTTTATTGCAAAGAATTAATAACATGAAAGAATGACAATCTTAGGCCAACACACAAATAGGCATGTCTTTCCACTAAAAGAACCTACAACCGTCACCAATTATAGAGTTGACACAAGAGTTAATTCTTTTTCCTGTATTTTTATCTGTTCAGGAAGTTCTCAATAGAACAATTTTGCAATTGCAGCAAATCATTTTCAATTGCACCGGTGAATATATTTTTCTTGCAATAGTCTTATTTATAATTTTTTTGAATGATTTGCATTTGAAAATAACTGAAAAATAAGTTTCTTAACTTGAAAATTAGCTTTTATAGAGCTAGTTGAAAATTTTCCCTCCAAAAAGGTTCTTCCCAATTTTTCCTCCATATTGTCAAGCTAATGGTTCATATCGTCGTCCAAAGCTTAACGTTGGATTGAAGTTGCAACAAAAAATTAATTTATGGTACTAAATTTAATATTTTTTCTAAGTTTGGTATCAAAGTTTGTGAAATTTCCTAAATTGTTGGGACTTAAAAAAATAGTTTTCCACACGTGTTTTTAGCAACTTGTTGATGAGTAATTTTCTTTTTAGCTATATTAAGTACATGTGAATGATTGACAATTAACCTTACCTTGGATCATAAGTAATACTATAGTAAGATAAATAAACAACATCACAATTTGTTATTATTCTATATAAATCCTATTAGATTATATGGTGTCAAAGTTGTATGCCTGGACATTCAGTACACATAATTTTAATAGTCAACAAAAGAAATTTTTTAGTCCAATGATGTGAACACTCTTTGTTTACGCGTTTGGTGTTGTCTTTTTCATGCATTACTTACATTTGGTTTCACGATAAAGGTGACGTTGGTTGCTCCGCATTAGTTGACATCAGCAACAATTATGGTGTTTAAGTTTAATATTTCGTCTATTTTAAATTTATTATTTTTATTGTCTTGTTTGAACAACTTAAAATAAGGTTGTGTTTCTTAAAAGAAAATTTATTTCCCAAAATAACTTCTCATTTAAAAAATGATGTGATCTCACTAATTCGAAATTGCGATTTTGAAGATAATAATTAAAAGATATGCTAAATTTCACCTTTTTAATTTTTATTCAAAATTCTATGTACAGTGAAAGAAGAGTTACAAAATTGGGATGGAGGAATATATATATATATATATATATATTTTTCTTTCATCAGGCATGACATCTAAAATAAGGTCAAATATTTATATTGATTGCAAATTATTATAAGAAAAAAAATTAACAATTAGAATCCCAAAATATAATTAGACCTAAATATAAACAAATTTATGAATCAAGCTAAGTGAACTCATCCATAGGTCTTCAATCAGTGTTGGAAGGCGGGGCTTAATTGAAATCGCAAAGTTTGTTACGGTCGTTGGGATCCAATGATCAACTTAATAGAAGTAGATTAGGGATCCAATGATCAACTTAATAGAAGCCAGATTAGGGTAGAAGAACCTTGGGATTGGCCGTGGAGTATTTATGAGATTACGTCATGTGAATCGATCACATGAATACCAGGTGTCAGGCTTGTACAAAGCCGCGTGATCACAGTCCATCCATTAGGTCATTCTTTAGTGGAATGTACATGCAAGTATTTGAATTGTTAAGGCCTCGTTTGTTTTTCTTTTCAGTGGAATGTTTTTCTTATTTTACTGTTTTAAATGCATAATTTTATTTATTTTACCCAATTTTATTAAAAATAATTCATTTTAACTTTTTATTTTTCTATTCAAAATATTTTCAACCCTAACTTGCTCTTGCAAAATATCAATCAATATTCCTTTTCAATTAATTTATTTTTCTCCAACCACACACAATAGGAAGCCATAACAATTCATTAACTCTTATTAATATATTTTATTACTATTTACATCTTTAATATAGGACCCCAAATATCAATTAACTCTTATTAATATATTTTTATTATCAACTACATAATTAATATGAGACTCACCATCTAAAATTTATTTTACTTAAATATATAACTCACATAAAATATTAATTATAAACCCCACCACTTGCAAATCAATTAATATTATATATCTATATTTTGAAAATGATTTTACTGAAAATAATAAATCAAATATAATTTTATTTTCATTTTATAAATTTTCTATTTGGAAAAAAAATCTAAATATATTTTTAATTTTACAAAAAAAATCAATAAAATTCTATTGAAGATACTGAAAATGGAAATTCTCAACTACAAAACACCAAGCCTAAATGGTTTAAACTGTGGTATGTTGAAGCCAGCTAAAGTGCTCATTTATTTGCAAGAAGTCAAACATTTTTTCCAGTATGTACTTTGGTTCACGTCATCATTGTAATACAATCCAACCGCAAATAATATCACAAAAATCAATTCTGCCAACTTGATTCATGCTAATTGCCAACTTGCTTAATACAATGATCTTTTGTTTCCGTAAATTGTGCCAAAAGCTTCATCAATCATTGACTAATACATTTTCAGGCTCCATCTGAGGAAACATAGAATGTTAAACAATCTTATAAAATTACCACATCAGAGCTGGGGGGCTTCTGCCGTATTATTATCTTGTCCACATGTATCGGTAATGTGCTGTCAACCATTACATAAATTATTTATAAAATGATCACACTTTGTTTGACAAATGAGTAAAACGTGCCTGGACAAATTGGGTTGACTAAAGTCAACTTATTCTTCTTCTTGGAACCTGGAGAATTTAGGACCAAGAAAGAATTGACCCCAAATAGATTTTTTGCAGTTTCTTTAATGATTTATATATTTACATACCTTTTCTAATTTTTCTCGTGTTTCCTCTTTCTTTTAATTAATCAAGCATATTTCCTTATCTCCATTAGTGTGACTCCTATTAACATAATTACATAAAATTTTCTCAAGTTTAATTACTATATATGTTTAGGCTTTCAGCCTTTGATGTAATTAAATATATCAGCCACGACTCTCTTTTACGGATAATTATTGTTACAGATATTAAATAGAGTTTCAAGCAATTAGCTAATATTGTAGATGACAATTGTATATTATAGTTGTGTAAATTCTTGGATAATCTGCATATGTTGCTCTTATTTCCATAAAAAGCACTTGGATTAAGGGGGATTGGGTGGTAAAAACCGCTTACCTCGTAGGACCTATAAGTTAATAATGAATCGAGAGCAATTAACTTGTCAACTACATAATAATGTTTAGTTTTCTGACCTTAGTTTTCATAATTGGAGGACTGATGAGTCAACAATAACGATTAATTGGGCAATTTAAAATGAAAATAGGGACCAAGAGCAAGATCCACTCATTTTTCATTTCAGCATATTAGTGTTTGTTTAAATTAGTAACAGAAACCCAATGAAGCTTTTGTTAGTTTTGCATGGGCCAAAAATATGTAGCGCAGTAAAATTTATTTTTTTTTTTCCCGACAATTATGACAAATATAACTAAGGGGCATATTTTAGATCATGCATAAAAGACATCCAATTATAGTCCAATAAAATATTTAAACTCAAAAGGTTCAAATTAAGTAAGACTAACATGCAATTTAAAGATATCAGATACTAGTTTAAAAAGTTATATATGCCCAAATCACGTCAAATACCCATGCATCCCATGTCCCACTTAAATAGTTATAAATACCTACCCCCTGCTTCTCATTTACAGGGACACAATTTATTTTCTTGCTTTAATACTTTCAGTTTAGTTATTGTTCTCTCAAATCTTACTGACTTAAGCATAGAGGGGTCTTTTTGAGACAATTCTAGGGCTTTCCTAATGGTGTATTCATGTTATAGATAGGAAACCCCATCTTAGAAAGGAGCTTGCTAGAGACTATTTCCCAGGGAGAAGCAACGTTTAATGGGGAGAATTCATCTCACCTTAGTAGTTTTCTGGGGAGAAGGAATACCACCTCAGTATCTAAAGTTTAACCAACATCATTCAAGTGAAGTCTATAAGAAATTCCTACCTCGACATTGAGAAAGCAGACTCGATTGCAAGCCAAAGAGAAACAAGAGTTCAAGATGCTCAACATGAGTAAAGGGCTAAAGAAAATAGAGTAGACCAACAGCCTCAAGAGTGGGCTCCCTAGCGACTGCCCTTAGGAGTCTTCGCTAGGAACGTCTGCCTCAGTAGCCTAAGGAGCTTCCACCCTAGTGGCCTCAAGAGTCTCCACCCCAACATCTGCCAGGAGCTTCTGCCCTAGCAACCTGAGAAGTCTCTAACCTAGCAGCCCTAGGAGTGTCTGCCCCAGCGGCCTCAGGAGTCTCTGCCCCAACAGCCTTAGGAGTCTTCACCCCAGTGACCTCAAGAGTTTCTACCACAGTGACCTCAAGAGTCTTCACAGCAGTAGCTACATAACGACCTCAAGAGCTTCCACCCCAGTAGCCTCAAGGGTCTCCACCTCAGTGACCCGATAAAAGTTCACCTCTGCAGTCCTAGAAATGTTTGTAATTCTAGTGCAAGAGGACCCTAGCTGAAGGACCCTAACTGAAGTGATTATGTTGCAGAATACGTAAGAAGCCAATACTAAGATCATCTCGTAACAAGTTATCCGGATAAAGGATGGCCTAAAAAGGGATAACCCACTTAGAAGTGGAACACTACAAAATATAGAAAGGAAGATTAAGAAAACAAAACCTAGCCACCTCTGAAGGTTCTCAACACACACTACTGGATACTCTAGTGACAAACATCCCAATGGTGGCAGAATTACGGAGCAATCCAAACCACCCAAAGATTAATGATTCTACATAGAGGGGATAGCTAAAAGTTCATCAATAAGGGACCCTCTAGTAGTAATGGAGCGAAAAAATGGCACATGAGGTCTTGCTCTACTGACTTTAGAAGTCTCAATACTATTAGACTCCTGCAATACCAAAATAATAAGTCCTAGCTAAGGGATGCTCAGTATGACCAGTCTTGACACAGTTCATGTAAGAAGCATCACATGATTTGCTAAAGGATGTTTCTGGCGAAGCTGCAACAAAGACTATAGTCCTCTATGTAGAAAGTCACTACAGAGACCAACTCTTAGCTTGACCACGATGAAACTGGGATCATCTTCATCCCCGATGAGAGAAAAATTCCAGTGGTGATTGCTAGAGTAGCTCTCGGTGTGCCAATTAGATTGGACATTTTTTATATTATATTTGTAAAAATAATTATTTTCAAATTATATTAATAAAATAGTCAAATTTCTTTATCTTTAATTGCATTTTGTAATTAGATAAAATCCCTAGACCAAACTTAGCTATGAGGTATAGTCACACATATGATGGTGATAATTGAATATGCTTCTATAGCTTTAGTTTTCAATCAGTTTCGAGTCGAGGGCTTTTCGGGATATGACATCGAATAGCTCAATAAACTTGCGCATACGATGCATGATTGCATGAGGAGAATGTCTCGTTCTATGGACATTGATGTAGTGATACTAGTGCATGCATGCGGATGCTTATTAGAGAACAAGTACATTAAACAGACTCAATTGAAATTCTTAATTGAAAACTTGTTCATCGAAATAAGAATTTTCATATTACGATAATACATAATTAGTCTTTAGACTTGAGGCACCATGGTAGCATTGTGTATGCCGTGTTCTATTTTGATGGATCTTCTAATTACCTGACAATCACAAATGGGGTATGTTGGATATTGCATTGATACGTATGGAGGTTAATAAGTAGCTAACAAATGATTCATCACTTGTTTGGTAGAATAAGTGAATCTTATGTGTTTTCATAGTTCATGACTCAGAAGTCATTGGCTAAGGCAGGATGAATGCTAGATGGGGTTTTCTAATAATATCGTCTTGAGTTATTGAAACTTGAAATAGAATTATAGTTATTAAGAATTAGGGTTTTGACTATTAATTCATGTCATAGGCTCAATTGAAAGATTAGTTGAAAGAAGGACCATACATATATGATATTCTTAATTAAAATAGGTTCACTTTGTATATAACCTAAGTTTAGGTAGTCATGATACACTTGATAGGTGTTTCCCATGAGTTGTGAGGTTTTTGAAATTAAGGAGTTAATTTCAAGTGAATTAATTAATTAAAATAATAATTATTATTCATAAGTTGTAAATGTTGCAAGCTTACTACTCATCTCTACATTGGCCATGAGTCGTAGAATATTTTGATGCTCCATCTATATGGAGGTTTGATGGGTCTTGTTTGACACTTAGTACCATATGGGCTCATAAAATTAGGATATACGAGAAGAAGTGAGATAAAATATCTTGAGGGTTACATGGATGTAATTAATAAATGTTAATTTTCTTTTAATATATTTTATGCAATCAATAAATATTAATTACCTTTTAATATATTTTGTGGGCTCATAAAATTTGTGTATACGACATATTGATTGGGCCTTAAACCCACTAGGAAATAAGATTTTTTGAATTGCCATTAGGGGTGATGGAATTTGAATAAAATAGTGAGAGACATTTATTACTAAAGACCTTGTTATAAATGAATATAATTTTGAAAGAGTGCTAATTTTCTGCCTCATTTAAATTTGTAGATCACCTATAAATGGCTAAAATCTACTTGCATCAATTCTAGAAGCTAATAAATAAACTGGACCCAATTTTATCAATTGGTTGAGGAACCTCAAGATTGTTTTACAATCTGAGAAGATATCCTACATCCTCAATGTTCTTCCACCGAGAGGGCCATCGACAAATGAGATCAAGAAGGAGCATGCAGAATATCAACAATAAGTCGATGATGATCTGCAAGCGCAACGCTATATGATGGCATCAATTTGAAAAGAGTTGCAGAGGTAGCATAAGGTACATGTGCATGCGCATGATATCTATGTACACCTTACAAGAGTTGTATGGTAAACATACTAAGCAAATGAGATATTAGATCTCGAAAGAGCTTTTTAGAACTTACATGACAGAGGCTCTTCAGCCCATGATCATGGGTTGAAGATAATATGCTCGATTGAAAGGCTCGACTTACTTGGAGTCGTTATAGATAACAAACTCTATTTGGATCTCATCTTGCAGTCTTTCCCTCTATCGTTTGAGACCCTTGTTGTCAACTTCAACATGCATAAGATGGAAATTAGCTTTGCTGAGTTGGTTAACATATTGAAGACAGCTGAGTCCACTATAAAGAAGGACAAGCCAATTATGCTTGTTGGATCCTCATCCAATTTAAAGAAGGTAAAGCCTAAGAGGAAGAAGGAGAGAGTAAAGTGTTCATCGAAATCTAAAGGCATGAAGCCAACTAGTGGCGTCTCCAAGAGTTCCAATAAGATTGATGATAATTGCCAATATTGCGGTAAACCTGGGCATTGGAAGATGAACTATAAAAAATATCTTGCGAGCCTAAAGAGTTTGGATATTTATTTTGTTGAAGTTAATTTATCAGTTAATGATACTTCTTGGGTATTATATACCAGATGTAGATCATATCTATACAATAATTTGCAAGCGATGACAATAAATGGAAAGCTAAGTAGAGGAGAGACAGCCATGCGGCTGGAGAATGGAGCAAATATTGCAGTATTAGCTATAGGAAGTGTCAACTTAGCTTTAGGAAATGGAGAAGTTTTAATTTTAAACAATTATGTTTATGTTCCAGACAAAGTTAATAAGATTATCTCCATTTATGTTTTAGATGGAAAAGGTTTTACTTTTTCAAAAAAACATGGAAGCTGTTTAATTTTTAGAGATTCAGTTTTGATTCCCTTTGGCATATTGTTGAATGATTTATATTCTATTGCTTCCCAAAACTCATTTTTCCATGTTCAACAAAATAAAAAAAATAGATAATCATAGTTCTAAACTCTTATGACATACTAGATTAGGTCATATCTCAGAGAAGATAATTCATAAGTTGGCCCAATTGCTCGATATTTCAGAAGACCAAGAAATGCCAACCTGTGAGTCATGTCTCAAAGGAAAAATAACCAAATCACTATTTGTTGGACAAGTGGAGTGAGCCAAAGATCAATTGGATATGATTCATTCGGATGTATGAGGGCAACTAAGTGTTAGTGATTATAGGAACTATCACTACTTCATAACCTTTACCGATGATTATCCTATTTATGGTTATATCTACCTTATGAAGTACAAATCTTACGCTTTTGAAAAGTTCAAAGAATTCAGATGCGAGGTGGATAAACAAACTGGGCTAAGTGTCAAGGCTCTTCGATTAGATCAAGGAGGTGAATACTTGAGCACATAGTTTCTTGATTATCTAAAAGAGAATAGAATTCTTTCTCAGTAGACCCCTCCTGCTACTCCCCAACTCAACAGAGTTATAGAGGATAGAAATTGAACCCTGTTAGATATGTTTCGATCATGATGAGTTTCATTGGACTTCCTATTTTATTTTGGGGGTATGCTCTAGAAATGAATACATATCTATTAAATAGGTGTGCTGCTTACGTGAAGCAACAAGTAAGAGATAAATTGGATATGAGATCCAATTTATATAAGTGCGTAAGGTATCCAAAAGAATCGATTAGATACTACTTCTACGACGCCTCAGAATAAAATATGTTTTTTTTGAGAAAGCCACCTTCTTAGAGAAGAAGTTTCTATTGGATAGAAATAGTGAAGTCATAGAACTTGAAGAAATTCAAGAACCGTAGAGCCTCCTAACAGATGTAGTAAAAAGTCAAGGCTAGGCCTTCAGACACACAATCTCTTGGAAGATCCTAAAGGATCTCAAAGCCACCTGAGAGGTGTGATTTTTTGTTAGAGAATAATGAGGAGAATCTCCTCTTGGATAGTGATCGAAGGTCTTATGGAGAGGCGATGTCGGGCATCGACTCGGGAAGTTGGTATGATGCTATATAATTCGAGATGGACTTCATGTACTTTAATAAGATATTGACTTGGTTAAACCACCACAGGGAATAGTTCTTATTGACTACAAATAGGTCTATAAGCAGAAACTTGGAGTAAATGTAGAGGTAGTGACCTACAAAGCATAACTGGTCGCAAAAGGTTACACTTAGAAGCAAGGAATTAATTATGAGGAAACTTTTACATCAGTAGCAATACTTAAATCCATCTGGTTACTGCTAGCTATATCAACATATTATGGCTACGAGATATGATAGATGGATGTGAAGATCGTTTTTCTTAATGGAAACATTAAGAAAGAGATCTATATGAGGCAGCCAGAAGGTTTCATATCTAGAGGGAGTGAGCAAAAAATTTGCAAACTCCAGAGATCTATTTATGGATTCAAGCAAGCTTTCTAAAGCTAGAACATCCAGTTTGATGAGGCAATCAAATTATTTGATTTCTATAAGAACCCGAATAAACCTTATGTCTACAAGAAGGTTAGTGGGAGCGTAGTGACATTTATTGTGCTATATGTTGACGACATTCTATTCATTAGGAATGATGTAGGAATGTTGCAGTCAACTAATTATCTAACTAGTTCTCCATGAAGGAGTTGGGAGAAGCGTCCTTTATTCTTGGAATAAAGAGCTATAGAGATAGGTCAAGAAGAATGATCGGACTATCCCAATCCACGTACATAGACAAAATGCTAAAGAGGTTTAGCATGGACGAATCCAAGCAACGATTCTTACCAATGAGTTATGATTTTTCTCTCTCAAGGGCTATGTCTCTTAAGACTCCTGAGCAAAGGAAAATGATAACTCGCATACCTTATGCATCTGCTATAGGAAGCATAATGTATGGTATGTTATGTATGAGGCTTGATGTTACATATGCTCTGAGTGTCACTAGCAGATATTAGTCTAATCCAGGTGAGGAATACTGGAAGGCCATAAAGATAAACTTGAAGTACTTGAGAAGAACTTAGGATATTCTTCTTGTATACGACTTTGGATGACTGAAACTAGAAGGGTATATTGATTCTAGTTTTCAGTCTAATATAGATGACTTAAAGTCCATGTCCGGATACGTATTCACCATAAATGATGGTGCAGTCAGCTGGAAGAGTTCCAAGCAGAAGGTGATTGTGGATTCTACCACCGAGGCTGAATACATTATTGTATGTAGTGTAGCAAAGAAAACTATTTAGATGAGGAACTTCATCCAAGAGTTGGGTGTGGTTCCATTCATCGTTGATCCCGTATTGATATACTGTGATAACAACAAAGCTATTGTGCATGCAAAAGAGCTAAGATCTCATCAAAGATCCAAATACATCATAAGATGATACCATCTGATCAGAGAAATCATTAATAGATGCAACATTGTAATGGATAGAGTAACTTCAACAGAAAATATAGCAGACATACTGACCAAACCCCTAGCACAGTAGGTATTTGATGGACATATAGAGAAGATTGGCCTGAAGTATATGGGCAATTAGCATTAGGGCAAATGAAAGATTGTTTGAGCAGTGCTGACGCATGGGCGTCCTTTATGTTTTTGTATTTATAAAAATAATCTTTTTCAAATTATATTAATAAAATAAGCAAATTTCTTTATCTTTAATTGCATTTTGTAATTAGATAAAGTCCCTAGACTTAATTTAGGTAGATGACATGGTCATGCATTTGATGGTGATCATGGAATATAGCTTTGGTATTAAATTAGTTCTGAGTCGGGGGGTTTTTGAGATGAGAAATTGAATAGCCTAATGGACTCGTGCATACCATACATGCTCGCATGATGAGGATATTTTGCTCCATAGACATTGGCGTAGTAATGCTAGTGCATGTATATAAGTTCTTGTTAGGGAATAAGTACACTAAACATGCCTACTAAAAATTCTTAATTAGAAACTTGTTTGTCGAAATAACAATTTTCATGTTACGATAGTACACGATTAGTCCTCAGACTTGAGGCACCATGATAGTCTTATGTATGTCGTGTTCCATTTTGATGTATTTTCTAATTGCTTGACAATCATAAAAGGGGTACGTTAGATGTTGCATTGATATGTATGGAGGTTAATGAGTGATTAACAAAGAATCCGTCACTTGTTTGGCAGAACAAGTGAATCTCTTATGTTTGTATAGTTCATGACTTAAAAGTCCTTGTCCAAGGCAAAATAACTGTTAGATAGGGTTTTTTAATTATTCGTCATTAGTCATTGAAACTTGAAATGAAATCACAGTAATTGAGCAACTAGTCTTTCGACTATTAGTCCATGCCCTAGACTCAATTGGGGGATTAGTTGACGAAAAGACCTTACGTATATAATACTAACAATTAAAATAGGTTCACTCGCTATTTCACCTAAGTATGGGCAGTCATGATACACTTGTTAGGTGTTTCCCATGACTTGTGAGGTTCTTAAAATTAAGGAGTTATTTTCAAATGGATTAATTAATTAGAATAATAATTATTATTTATAGTTGTAGTCCACTACTAACTTAGTTGTAAATCTAAAAGGTTACATACAATTTGAGAAGAAGTATTTCTAACTTAGGAATTGATCCAAGGAGTTGGATCCAATTAATTAAGATTAAATAATTAGGGGCTTAATTAAACTCAGTGAGTTGAATTAATTTTTTAATTAAATCATTGTATTATTTAATGAGACCTAATAAGATTATGGAGCTCAATTGGAGTGAAACAATTATTTGATTGAATCAAATTAATTGTATAACCTATAAATTAATTTAATTGTTAAACTAATTTACTCAATTAAATAATTGAATTATTTATTAGGATTAATTTGATTAGGTGGATTAGATAAAATTAATTAATTGGATTTGGGCTAAGATAATTAATTGGATTAATTGTAGGATTTATTTTAAAGTTCAAGTCCACTTCAAAGAAGCTCGTTAGGAAAGGCCCATGGACGTTGTTTAAACAAGATGAAAACTCAAAAGTTTGAAATTAAGGAGACCCTAAATATCTTTAGAAGATATGAAGGGATATGGTTGAAGATTTTTGGGTAAATTAAAATATCTTCCAACCAATCAGAAGGAGACTAAAATTACCAAGAGTGGGACTTTTGGAATTTTTGAGTCCCCTATTTATACATTAAGGGGACAAAAATTAAAGGACAATTTTAGTCCTCAAATTTTCAGCCATAGTGATTACAGAGGGAGAAAAATTATTTTTTTCTCCATAATTTATTCCACTAAAATTCCATACTTTTATTTTAAGTATTAATTCTTTTATCCCAAGTTGATAACAAGAATTAATATTCTCTATATACACTTCATAAACTAGGTTATAAAAGAAATCAGAATTGCTAGCAGAATTTTAATTTTGTATTTTTGCTCAAAGTGTGGACTACTTTAGTGGGGAGACACATGAATCCCTGTAAACCGAATTCAAAAAAAGGGTTAGCAATTGATTTGTTCAATTCTTAAGATAATCAGAGTGCATAAAATATATAAATTAAAACATTAATTATTTTATTACACCTTTGGAAATTGTGAAATCGTTACAAATCACATTGGATCCAGGGTATTGCTGTAATTGTCATAGTATGATATTTTTAAATTTTTAATCTTGTACTGCGTATACCCCGGGATCAAGCGAAGCCAACAGTGACCATCTCCCCATATTAAGAACGATCATAATCATCCTCAAAGACTCGGGCAGCAGAATCCTGTACAAGGCAAGGAGTGCAACCCTTCTGGTGATGGGAATAACATTATCGCAAGATGGAATCCTAGTTGAGCAAGATAAGCATACCCAAAATAGCTAAAAGAGATCACATCTAAGCTCATATTTGGGGACCACAACATAAGACAGGAAGGCTACACTAATAAACTAAGGAGAATGATAAAAGCTGAGATGACGCGCAAGTCAAGCCTAGACTGAGGTAAAACAACAACTCTCTACTCTAACCCCCTTGAAGCATATGCACCATCACCTAGAGTACATAGACCAAGGAGATAAAGATATAATCGCACTAGTCTCCATGAATCTGTCTAGGTGACCAGCCCACCCTAATCAGCATAACTTGCCCAGCGGACTCGCTAGCTTTGAAATTTGGCTAATGGTGGATGTCGTGGACACTCATGCTTATTGGCAATCATATGGGCATGGAGACCAAGTCCTTCATAGAAAAATTCAACCTACCAAGAAATCAAGGAGCTTATACATTAAGGGCAGACCAAAGTCCCTGTGAAGATCAGTAACCATCAAATATTACCTTTGGGAAAATACCAACATGAACATTTCCTTTATGAGGTTTGATAGGAGTATAGACAAAACGATGGGAGAAGTTGCCTGCTCATTGACGTAATCATCACCTAAGTAATCTACCTAAGTGGTGAAGGCCACTTCAGTTCACGATACAACATCTTGGATGCTAAATAAACTTTTAGAATGATCCCTTCACATGTACAAAGTCCCTATTGAGGCACCATCATCTTGGTACCATACCTATATCACTCTCCTAGTAAGACAACTTGCTTGGTAATTGGTGGCCTCCACTCCGTCATTGATGATATAATAACCTATCAGAGGTTGCTCCATACAATCTATGGCAAACATCTAAGTCCCGACAATAGTATCTCCACGCCATCCTAGGTGAAACCTAACACTCGATAATAGTGGCTCCATGGCATCCTAGGTGAAACCTAAATTCGAACAATAGTAGCTCCGTACTATCGTAGGTGAAATCTAAATCCTAATAGTTATAGCTCTACGCCATCCCCGATGAAACCTAAGTCCCAATAATGGTAGCTTTACACCATCCCAGGTAAAACCTAAGTTCCAACAATGGCGGCTCTAAGCCATCTCGGGTAATACCTAAGTCCTGTAAGCGGTGGCTTTACACCATCCCTAACAACTCTAAAAGTCCTATAAGAGGTGGCTTCGTACCATCCCTGGTAAATTCTCAGAACCTGTAAAAGACTGCTTCATACAGTCCTTGGTAACTATCTTATCAAATTTCACTCATGAAAAGGCTACAATATTCCACCATGAGGAAATAAGATAGCATCTAAAAAGGCTATTACCCCCAAATTGAAAATTTGCTTGTCCTTAAGCATCAAACATAAAATTTTCAATAACAACCCCTCTATGAATTAGGTAATCAAAGTCGAGAAAGATTTTTTTTTTCATCTCATCTCAAAAGATTAGAAAAATATACCAAGTTTACATATTAACATTCATATTGATTTTACTTAACTTCATGGTCTTGTATGTGTGAGTGTGAAAGTAGTAGTTTATCAAATTTTATTTATTATTTGAATAGGTTTACAAAGCCAACTACTCATATTTGATCCACTTTTGAAGTGTTTACCAAACTCCATAGGCTTTTTTTCCACACTAGTCTCCACTAATGTAGGTAGATCATAGCATCAAAGATCAAAATGACTTTCAAATCTTGTATTGTGAGGCTTGGGTAATGATGGGAATATATAAAAAATTGTAGCTAAAATTTACCCATTTTACACAATCATACTATAACCTTTACGAATGAACATCAATTTTTTCATCAATTCCTTCATTTTTCTTTATTGAACATCCCATTCTTCTTTTTAATCTTGGATTACCCCAAAACTTATTTCTTTTGTTGTATGTAACGGGGGTCTATTTGTTTTAGGGAATCTCTTCATTTTCATCCTTTTTCAATCTTTTCTTTTCTTTGTTTTTTGCTTCTTTCTTTTTTTTTGAATACAACAATTCATTCAAGAATGATTGTGTAAATAAGATGAAAAAATGTAGAATATTGGATTTCTTTTCATAAAGGTTGATAATGTGTATAGGGTATCCAAAGAATTATTTCAATAAGCTCAAGAGGGGACACTAGGAAATAATTCAACTATAGATTGGCTTGAAAGGCTCAAATAGTCAAAAAATGGCCTAAATCATTTCATTAATGCTATGCTACCTTGGATTTCACCTCGACTAGTGATCAAGCAAGTTCTAGAAGTTGGTGGGATCATTTAAAAAATAATTAGACCTTATAAATTTTCTCTAAATAGTTAAATGTAACTCAACAAACTACTTAGTGCATCAAGATTCACAAAACCTCATAAAGTAAATAAAATCAATTTTTGATGTTTAGACATGCAAACAAACGTATATATTCTAATATTCACTTTTTTTTTTTGCATGCACATTGTTGATCACTAAACTTGACAATCAATAAACTAAACAAATCAATAAACCAAAACAAGCTACAAATAAGCATTAAATATCTCAAACAACAAGGCAATTATCCTAAACTTTCCTCCAAACTTAATATAAGCAGTGTCCTCAATGATTAAGAGAATTATAAAATTAAAGGACTTTCCTAAAAATGGGTGGTGTTCTTTCGGAATTAAAACCCTGTTGTATTTTTTTTTTTGTATTTTCAGCATTTAGCCTGCAAAAATGAGTAAAATATCAAAAAACAATCATCATGATACGAAACAACACACTAATAACAAGAAATAAAACAACACACATGAAAATAAGAAAAGAGAGCTTGGGTTGCCTCCTAAAAAGAGCTTTGTTTAAAATCTTTAGCTAGACTATCTTCTTTACTCATCCCGGATCTAAAAATAAGTATATCATGCTACATCTTTGTGTGCTCTAAGAGTGTAGGTGATCCTTTCAAATAGGCAAGGCGAGGATGATCTGAAGTAGCATCAAGGGCCTTTTGGATATCAACAAGTGTATCCTCTATTACATTGCCGAGCTTATCTTGAGTCACCCTAGTAGGTCTTGTTTCATCTGGTGCATGCTTTCTAAAATTAAACAATGCAATTGGATTAGTGCTTTCATCTAGATCATATAATACTATTTCAAAAATAGAGTTTCCAATTAAATGGGGGATAATAAAACTCCCTAAATTTGTTAGCACTTGAGGTGGCTTCTCTTGCAAGATGGCATTGCATTTTTGAATAGTTTTGTACTCCTCGATTTGTTGTTGTTAGATGGCTTTGCAATGCTCTCTTGGATTGATTTCCATTTCACTTGAAAAGATTTCTTTATGTTTTTTAGCATTAATTTCAGTAGCAAGCTATCCAATTTAAGTTTCTATTGATTTCATTTGAGCTCCTAAACTTGAAGCTAATTGCCCTAATTGAGTCTCAATGTTGTCTATCTTTACTTCATTCTTATTAAAGTGGTTAGCAAATCTTCCAATGATGCATTTTTCTTAACTCTACTTTTCATAAGTAAAGTGCTAGTGGATGCCATGGAATCGATTCCTTGAGAAGCTCCATATGAAGTCCAAGCTGGAAATTGGTTAGAAAGAAAAGAAATTAGGGCAGCAAGTTGTGTAAACGGATCTACCTCAAGAACACAGACAACTTTTTCAATGAAAGACTTCTTGGTAGGCCTTTGATAGCTATTAGTAGCCATCGCCTCAAGACTCATAGCCTTATGCATAAAAATACTTATAACCCAATGCAATGCAAGACATTCATCAAAATATGGAAAGAAAGTAAAAATAATCTAGACTAAAATCAAGACTAAGTCATAACTATATTAATGCAATTATGATAAAACAATTCCTGGCAAAGGCACCAAAAATTCATTTATGAAATATTTTGCAAACCGCAAGTGCACAGTATCAAGTTTTAATATAACGGTAAGTTCAGATCGTATCCACAAGGATTGTAATAAAAAATTACAGCAAATATTGTAGTTCAAATAGTCTCAATTTTATCTAAAAAATCAGGTGATGATTAAACAAAGTAGAATTACATAAAAATTGCAAAAGACAAGACTAGAGTTCTTAGAAATAATACAGCAAACACCTTATGAACCAAAATTTTTAGAGGAATGACTCACCTAATTATCACCTATGTTCTTCCTTCCAAAACATACTAATTGAAGTCAACAATACATGTAAGTTAAGAATTCCTAAGCTCATCAATTCCCTCTCTCGAGTGCCGAATTGATTATGAGTTCTAATATGAATTTCAATATCTCTATAAAACTCAAGAATAAAACTCTACAAAAGTTCAACGAATTCTTCTTCAAAACTTCAAAGGTTTCATAAGCTTCTCAACTCTATGATTCCTAGGTTGTGTTATCTTTATGATCATGTATAATCTTTCCTCTCTCGAGTATCGAGTCTCATTCATCAAACACTCTCAACTAATGACCAAATAATCAAGATGCAATATTAAACAAGATAACACAAACTAGATGAATAACCTGAACTAATATTATTTGGAATTCAAAATATAGGATCAAATAAGGTTACAACATCCTCTAGAAAGAAATGTTTAGTTCATTATGGAGGAATATAACTTCAAGAAATACATAAGAAAGAATATGGAAAATTTTCACCAATTTAGGAAGTGAGAGCAATGGTTGAAGTTTTTTTTGTCTCCAAGAATGACTCTCTTCTCACCATGAGTGACTCCTTCTGTCCAGCATACTTCTTTTTGTCTAGAACAACTTCCCACGTCCAAGAATACCTTTGAAGGCTCTTTGGGGTCCTTAAAATCAGATGGTAGAAGCCTTAAACAGGGCAAAAAACTTATTTTACCCCTTTTATCCAAGTGGCAATGCGTAGGCGCTGGCTGGATAGCTTGTTACAGTTAGACACTGAACTTTCTATCTTCAGCATCTACAACCTATTTAAACATATTTTAACTACTTTTTAGTCCGAACTGGCTTTTGGTATCTTCATAGGGACTTGACTCAACTAAATAGGATATTTGTGGAGATAGTTATGCTTGAAATACCATGATGTGTCATAGTAGAAAATTTCAGCCCAGTGCTGACTCTTGAACTCGATTTTGCTCATTGAGATCGATAGAATCGGATTTTGTGATAAACATAGAAATTATAGATATATCTCTTGGCTTTCTAGTAGTTTAAGAATCAATTCAGATTCTTCAACATTTCAACAAAGCTTTTGGTTTCTTTTCGTTTTCTTATTTTTTTGTCATTACCTACAAAATTTCAAACTAAATGCATAAAAAGTAGCAAAAATACTTGAAAACAAACTAAATGTTAATCAAAAGGTATATGAATTATTGATATAAAATCAACTTATCAGTGGCTTCGTACCATCCCTGGTAAATTCTCAAGATCTGTAAGAGGCTGGTTTATACAGTCCTTGGTAACCAAAAATATACTTACATATCCCATTGTTCTAGCAATTGGATCTCTCATATGGGAAGTTAAGGATCTATACCTTTGAACTTTTGATTGATGCAGATAATGGTTTGCAACTAATACTAAGAATTTGCTACTATTAACTCCAACACTATGCTAGCAAATTCAACTAGTGTGTCTGCTTGTTCATTCTAGGAATGAGGAACTTTTTGCAACTAAAAATGCTAGAATAGGATAATAAGTTATTTCGTTCTTCATAAATACTCTATCATTACCTTGTTTAGGCATCAAAAAAACCTTTCACTTCCATCACAACAAGATGAGAATCATTATAAGTGACCAACCATTTACTTATAATTTAAGGGCTAATTTCAATCTAGCTATCAATGCCTCATATTCAGCCGCATTGTTGGTTACTTCAAATTTTAACTCTAAAGTCAACTGCACTTTTACATCTTCTAGTCCTTTCTATAAGACACCCATGCCTCTTTTTTGAGCGTGGTTGACCAATTGATGTGGAGCATTTATGTCTCAATCATTAGCTCAATGAATTGACTAGTCATCGTAGTCAAGAAATCGGTGATCATTTGAGCATTTACAGTTGTCATACTCTTATATTTAGTGTTAAACTTTCCTAACTTGACTGGCCACTTAACTAGCTACTTGATAGTTCAAGTGGAGTGAAAATTTTCTTCAATGGGGGTTGATGAGGACTATTATTTTATGGGATTAGAAGTATGGTATTTATTTTCTTGCCATCACCAACAAAGCTAACACTATTTTCTCGACCTGCAAATACCTTTTTTTTTCACCCTGCAAAATTTTACTAACATAATAGATTGGCTTGTGTACATTTCCCTTTTTATGGACCAGAATTGAACTCTTTCACTATATTCTTAAACACTACTAAGTACAGGTATAAAGGATCTTCTGAAGTGAGCAAGGAAAAAGTTAAATATGCCTTCAAATCTATAAAGGCCTTCTTGCAATCTTCAGTCTAGTTAAATTTTTTATATTTATCAAGATTGAAAATAATGGAAAATTCCTGACTGCAAATTTGAAAATAAATTTGTTCAATATTGCTAGTACACATCTTTTACCAACTTTGGTAAGGGTTTTATAAGCATAGCTCTAATCTTCTTTGTATTTGCTTTGATCTCCCTATTATTAACCATGAAGCCCAAAGTGCACTTAGTTGGGTTCAGCTTCATACCGTATTTTCTCATAATTGAGAAAGATTATTCAATGGGTTTGAGATGATCTTTTTCTCCAATCTCTTCACGAGCATATTTTCAACTACACTTCCATTGTCATTTCGGTGAGTTCTTTAAATAGTTTGTTAACTAATCTTTGATATATGACTCCATCATTACTCAAGCCAATGGGCATCATTATGTAGCAATAAGTCCACTTCTCCATGACAAATAATATTTTTTCTCTGTCTCATTTTGCCCATGAAGATTTGGTCATACCCTTGATATGTATCCATCATTCTCTGTAAAACATATCTCATCGTAGAATCGACTAAGAGATCAATCCCAAGTAAAGGATATGGGTCTTTAAGGCATACATTGTTCAAGTTGATGAAATCAGTACACATTTGTCATTTTTCTGAAGCTTTTAGACCAACAACCATTTTTAATTATGAGTCAGTGAACCAAACCTCGACCATGTATTCATTCTCCATGAGCTTATTTACATCAAACATTAATAGTTATGTTTCTATCTTCTTTAAAATTTTGTTTCTTTTATTTGATAGGCTTCACCAAAGGATCAATGCTGATTCAATGCATAATAACTTCTAGATTGCTAACTTCAATATCAGAGAGATTCTATGCCAAAAATATCCATATTCTTTCTCAAATATGTGATCCATGTCCATCTATCTCAATCTTAGAATCTTCTATGAGATCGAGGTTGATACTGATCCCTCTTTTCTGTTGCTTTCTATACAATTAAGATATGAATTCTTTCAAGTAACCCTGCCTAATAAGTCTCTTGATCTCGTCTTTAAACTAATAGCAATCCTCATGTCATGACCCTGATCCTATCGAAAATGATAATATTTGCAAGAGTTTTTCTTACTTGGTGTTAGTTTAATCTTCTTAGGCCATTAAAGCATGTTGTGAATTTCAATAGACATCAACTCATGCATACATGAAGTATTTAAGAGCATGTAATTTTGAGATTTTCTAATTGGAGCTTATTGGGGTTCCCAATCTAGATCTTTCTAAGATCACGGTTGATGTCCCTCTCTTAACTCTTTTTATCACACACCTATTTGATATTTCTTTCCTATTCTTGACCTTGTAATACATTCATATCCTTTCATGAATGTATCTTTATGCTATTTCCATGAGTTGTTCAACATCTGGCGATGGATCCCTCGCCATAGTTGAAGCCAATGGTCCCTTCTTTAACTCGTGTATGATAATACTTACCATCATGTTAGTTCTTAGGTCAAGGACTTCAAGTACTTCATTGTTGACTTGGTTAATAAAGTTTCTAAAAGTCTATTTCTTTTCTTGTTTGATGGTGAATAAGTAGGTCACCAATTGTTGAGCTTTCTTCTTTCTAGAAAAATAGAAAATAAACTTCATTGCTAACTGCTCATAGGAAATAATATTTCCCATGGGCAAGCTAGTGAACCATTCATATGCTAGTTGCATGAGGGAAGTGATGAAGATCCTTTCATTAATAGCGCCTGATTGCCCATGTAATTACATCACATGTTAAAAGATCATCAAATGTTCTTGAGAGTCTTGCTTCCATCACATCTTGGATGGTAAAGTAGCTTAAAAGTGGGTGTGGCAACTTCTGTCATTAATTTAGAAGCAAAGGGAGAACCCCTCTTTGTAAAGTTGACATTATTTCCACTATTTCACTTCAATTGATTAAGTTTTTAGCTTAATTTCTCGACATGATTGCTCATTTCATTCATCTCTTCCCTTATGGGAATTATGTTACAGTAGTGCTTAGTGTGCTAATTAGATTGGACATCTTTTATACTTTTGTATTTGAAAAAAAAATAATCTTTTTCAAATTATATTAATAAAATGCAAATTTCTTTATCTTTAATTGCTTATTGTAATTAGATAAAGTCCCTAGACCAAATTTAGCTATGGGGCATGGTCACGCATTTGATGGTGACCATGGAATATGCTTCTATGACTTTGGTCTTAAATTAGTTCTGAGTTAAGGGTTTTTTGAGATGGGATATCAAATAGCCCCATAGGCTCATACATACGATGCATGCTCACATGTGGAGAATGTCTCGCTCTATGGATATTAGTATAGTGACGCTAGTCCATGTATACGGGTGCTTGTTAGGGAACAAATATACTGAATAGGCCCAATGGAATTTTTTAAATGGAAACTTATTTGGCGAGATAAGAAATTCTATGTTATGATAGTACACGATTAGTTTTTTAACTTGAGACATCATGGTAGCCTTATGTATGCCGTGTTTCATTTTGATGTATCTTCTGATTGCCTGACAATCATAAAAGGAATATATTAGATGTTGCATTGATATGTATGGAAGTTCATGAGTGGTCAGCAAAGGATCTATCACTTGTCTAGTAGAACAAATAAATTTCCTATGTTTTCATAGTTTATGACTCAAAAATCGTTGGGCAAGACATGATGAATGTTAGATGGAGGTTTTCTAACAATTTATCATCAGTCATTGAATCATGAAATGAAATCATAGTTATTGAGTAATTAGGGTTTCGACTATTAGATTTAATCGAGAGATTTGTTGATGAAAATACCTTACGTGTATGATATTTGTAATTGAAATAGGTTCACTTGCTATTTCACTTAAGTGTAGGTAGTCATGATACACTTGATAAGTGTTCCCCATGACTTATGAGGTTCTTGAAATTAATGAGTTAATTTCAAGCAGATTCATTAATTAGATTAATTAATCAAATTAATTATTATTATTTATAAGTTAAATATTGCAAGCTCACTACTAATTTAGTTGTGAACCTAAAGGGTCACACACAATTTGAGATGGAAGATTTCTAATTTAAGAATCGATCCAAAGGATTGAATCCCTTTAATTAATAAAGATTAATTAATTAGAGCTTAAATTAATTCAAGCAGTTGAATTAATTATTTAATTAAATAATTAGATTATTTAATTGGACCTAATAAGATTAAGGAGACTAATTGGAGTGAAATAATTATTTGATTGGATCCAATCAATTTTGTAGTCCATAAATAATTTACTAAATTAAATAATTAGATTATTTAATTGGATCTAATATGATTTGATGGGCTTGATGGAATTAATTAATTTCTATAAGACAATTAAATGGATTAATTGTGCGATTTATTTTAAAGTCCAAACCCAATTCAAAAGGCCTATTAGGAAAGACCCATGAAAGTGATTGAAAAATGATGAAAAGTCAAGAGTTTGGAATTCTTGGATAATCTTGAATATCTTTGAAAAATATGAAAAAGATAAAATTGGAAGAAGTTTGAATAAACCAAAATATTTTCCAACCAATCAAAAGGAGACACAAAATACTAAGAGTAGGACTCTTGAAATTTTGAGCCCCATATATATACCTCATGGCCAAAAAATTTAGGAAGGAGAAACATCCTTTAGTTTTCGGCCATTTAAAAGAGAAGAAAAATTGTTTTCTTCAACCATCATTTTTCTCTATAAATTTTATCTTTTATTTTTAAGTATTAATTCTTTTATCACTAGTTGATAACATGAATTAATATTTTTCTATATACACTCCATAAACTAGATTAGAAAAGAAATCTGAATTGCTAGCGAAATTATGATTTTGTGTTTTTAATCAAAATGTGAACTACTTTAGAGGAGAGACATTTGGATTCCGGTGAACCAAATTCTAAAAAGGGGCAAGTAATTGATTGGTTCATATCCTACAATAACCAAAGTGCAAAGAAAGGTATAAATCAATACTTTTATTACTTTATTAGAACCATTGGAAATTGTGAGATCATTAAAAATCACATTGGATATGAGGTATTAGTGTAATTGTTATGATTTAATGATTTTAAAATTTTAATTTTCCACTGCGCATACATCGGGATCACGCAAACCTAACAGTGGCATATGAGCTATAGTTTGTGCAATTCTAATTGGATTCGATTTATGCTTGTGAATTTATTTGTTAAATTCTGATTAATTTGTTGCAGTTTTGATTGTGATAAAAATATTCTATAATTAATTTAATTGTTAAATAGAACATGTATGATTCAATTTGATTTGATCAGAAGGAGAAATCATACATGGCACAGTGTCGGGTGCCGGTGAAAACAGTGTGCGCTGGTGTATTGAATTGCAAAATATTATTTTTGATTTTATATTTAAAATGTTTAATTTTAAAATTGAAAAAGGTTTTTTCTTGAAAAATCAAGATTTTATCCCAAGTCATGAAATTAAAATTTAAAAGGATGGTAAATTTACATGCTTTAATAAATTCATGTGATGCATTTATTAGTATGTATGAGATGATCATGGAGCTATTTAGACCAATGTGATTAGATTTATTTATCTTTGGATTTTTGAAATGGGGTCTGCGAGTCTCTTATTCTTTCATTGTATGTACTTTACATTTTGAATGAGAGTAGAATAGGGTGAGGTTTTTCTTTTTGCGTTTTGGTGGACAAAAGAAGGACCAAGACGAAGAATAAAGAGAAGACCTATGAATGTATGGGATATATTCATGTAATAGAAACTACTTTCTATTTTCATTCTATTACCCTTAGATTGACCTAGATCCATTTTTGCCTCAAATGGATCGCATAGGATGACTCATTGTCATCCAAATTATGTATGTATTGATGCATGTGTAGGGTTTATTTAATTAATTTGCTCGATAATTTATTAAATAAATCAAGATAAAAATTGAAGAGGTCTATGTTAACGTAAATACCTTACTTGAACTAAAAATCAAAGTAAAGGAATTTTTGAATTTCGATTTCAAGCAAATATGAATAAAATTGGGTAGGACCTAATAATTGATGCCTACCATCAAAAGTAATTGACATGATGATGTTATCTTACTTTTTCATTGGCCATGAGTCGTGGAATGACTCTGTAATGGAAAACTGTGATCTCTACTAAGTATGGTGATGCCCATAGGATGGACTCATCTCTATGTTGGCCATGAGTCATGGAATGTTATGCTCCATCTATATGGAGGTTTGATGGGTCTTACTTGACACTTAGTACCATACAAGCTTATAATATAGCTTGAGGGTTGTATGTAGAGACAATTGTTAAAAGTTAACTATCATTCAATATATTTTATGGGCTCATAAAATTAGGGTATAAGACATATTGATTGGGCCTCAAGCCCACTAGTAAATAAGATTTCCCGAATTACTATTAGGGGTGATGGAATTTGAATGAAATAGTGGGAGACATTTATTACTTAAGACCTTGTTATAAATAAATATAATTTTGAAAGTATGTTAGTTTTCTGCCTTATTTATATTTGTAGATTGTCGATAAATGGCTAAAAATCTATTTGCATCAATTCTAGAAGCTAATAAATTAACTAGTCCCAATTATGTAAATTGGTTGAGAAACCTTCGGATCGTTCTACAATCCGAAAAGAGAGATTACATACTTGATGTAATCTTGTCGCCAGCCACACCGGAAGATGCTAGTGAGGAGGAGCTTGTGGATTATCACAAGCTGGTTGATAAAGATCTGCAAGCGCGATGCTATATGATGGCATCAATGTCAAATAAGTTGCAAAGGCAACACGAGGTACATGAGCATGCGCATGATATCTGTAACACTCCCCAACACTAAATATAGATTTTGGTATAGCAATAATTTTGACAATGTAGCACATGTGTCTGCATGTGTGTATATATATATTTACTTTTGTCAAATGTAGCACTTTGAGAAACAGTGTTTTCACACATATAACCCTTTATATAGAAAAATCATCATTTATATAAAAATACAACACCCATCACAGTCATGGTATTCTTAGGCTAATTTACTATCAAAATTTAAGAGTTATATAGGACACGACATCCCAAAGTTATAATATGAGAGACTCAAAAATAAAAATAATAGCTTTTACTTTCGAAAGAAGTAAAGACATTTTGCATCTTGTAGCCGTTTATATATAGTCAACAATTTACATAATAATAATGAATGTAAAAATTAGAATATGCCCGTAATACAACCCAACATGTCATCATCCATGTACACTAATCCTCAGAACCTGTAGGAACCCCAACAACTTGCCCATTAAGTCCATGGTATCAAGTATCACCAGACTCACCTACAATGCATAAACTATATGAGTTAACGCTCAGCAAGTAAAGATTATACATGTCAAAGAATAATCCACAATATTAAGTTATGCATATCAAAATGTTATGCCCACAATGCAATTCCATGCATAAAAATATTTTTCTCAAAATTATTTCTTTCTTGGGCCCCTGACCAATGCTATTATCCCATGCACTAGAAAAGAACTCTGCACATTGCCATAATCTAATGGCCGATAATCATATAAGCATGCAAATCCATGCATACTCATACGCATGCAAATCTATGCACGCGAACCTGCAAATTCATACATAAAACTATACAAATCCATGCATGCTTCGGTGCACTAGTTGTGGTCAGCAAAATATTTTTCTTTCTCAAAATCATGCCGTGTAATGCAAGATTTATCACAATGCTCGTATATGATGCATGCATGTGTCACTGACAATGCCCATGTATGCATGCTCAATGAAGAGCCCTCTACTATGCATATGATTTATGATATTACATATAATTCACACATCTACTATGTATATGCATTGTAGTTGCAAATAAATCTTTACTTACTTTTGATCGATTGTGTGTTACTTTTAGGTTTTTTAAGTACTACTCCCCAACCCTAGATGTGAAACAATCTATAAAAATACAATATATCAATCACCATCGTCAATTAACAAGTTCATTATACCTAATGTAGTATAAAGATCTTGAATTTCAATTCAATTAAACAACCTTACTACTTAGAAACTATAATCGAATACAACCGTTTACGTACATTTGTTCCACATCTTAAGTGTATACTAACCTCACTTAATTGATGTATTATAAATCTTACAATATTTTCCTAAATGTTAGGGATTAAATGCACTACATCTATACTGGAACATGTTAATGAACCAAATGGGATAGATTCACCACTTCACATTTTTTTGCTGCCACATTAATTTGCATGATGATTTTGACACCCTTAGACATATTCATTCACTTCAAAAATTTTATCACACTTAGCTAACATCAAAAAAATAATGTAACCATGTCATAGAATGGCTAAAACTCATGGATATAGCTTTCCAAGTTCAGCTCCTTTCACAGCATACTGAAACAGATTTTTTCCACCATGACAGTTTTATGCACTTCATGACATTAATGGTTTTGGCACCCTTAGTATATTCAATCACTCCCAAATTTTCAACACACTTATATAACATATAAAAAGAGAACTAGGTCATATCCTTGTCAAAACTAATGGATTTAATACTGTAAAACTAGTCCACTTCATATAAGACAGATGGTGACAGTTTTGATCATCTCTTCAATATCATGATCTATTTCAGTTTCTAACTGATGAAAATTTATTTCAATACTCTTAACCCATATATAAACATGTATATGATGATAATTATAGGTTTTATTCAACATACCATACACTTTTGAAGTCTAAAACACAATAAAACAGTAAGGTGATAACTTTTTGCCACAAGTATTCCTATTAAGTGTTTGTCATCAAAAACCCTTTCTTTGTATACCAAAGTCTAACTAAAAACTTCCTAACACTTTTATAAGAGATATTGAAAGTTTAGTAAACAATAAAACCATTCAGAATAATCTAAAAACTAAAGGAAAAATCATAGATAAGTGTTACTTATGCAGATTTTGAGGTTAAACTTGCTGGTAATCATTTCTCCTTTACTTTTCTTGTTTTTATTTCAACTTGGAATCAATTTGGAGCACTTGGATACCTTAAGGTGTGTGTTTGGAAAATGAAAATAGCTGAAATGAAGGTCTGGTCGTGGCTTAAAGGTGAAGGGTTTGAGGTGTTAGCTTGAGATGTTAGCTTAAGCTTAATAAAAAAGCATGAGGTGGCAAAGCTTGAGGTGGCATGTAATGGTATAATATGATTTTCTCCCTTATCTTGCAGCCCTAATTTTGTGTGTCTCACATATTCTTATTTGGTTACGACCTATCTTAGTCACCATTCATTCCCATAAGTAATTTCTATGTTCGTTTATTCGATCTTCAAACCGATTGACATTCAATTCTTAAATGATTATCTAGTTTGCATTTCTAAAATCATATGCACATATGGACCTTGTATTATGACACTTAAATCACATTATATCATGTCCAATATCTCAAGTATGTTAATCCATGGATGTATACTTTTAAAACACCTCGATCTAATTAAATCGAATCATATAAACTTACTAGTAACACCTTTAACACTTCCAAAATTATAACATATAACCTATGAATATCCAATATATCGACCAATCTATTTTTTCTCTTATTTAAATATAGAATTTCTTAATTAGGTTATAAGATCTCAACCACTTATATCATGTGATAGTATTAGAGGTCTAACGATTAAGAATGCTATATAAGATGCCATGTAAATATTAATGCAAATTAGCATATAAGTAGCATGTAATGCATGAATCGTATTGGACAAGTGAGTTGTGAGAGGTTCGAGTATCACAATATCTATGTTCACTTACAAGTGTTGTATGGTGAACATACTGGGCATGAGAGATATTAGATCTCGAAAGAGCTTTTTAGGATATGTATGATGGAGGGTTCTTCACTCCATGATCATGGATTGAAGATGATATGCCTGATTGAAAGACTCGAGTCATTCGGAGTCATTATGGATAATGAGCTCTATCTGGATCTCATCTTGTAGTCTTTGCCTCCATCATTTGACACCTTCATTTTTAAGTTTAACATGCATAAAATATAAACTAGCCTCGCTGAGCTGGTTAATATGTTAAAAAAAATTGATTCCACTATAAAGAAGAACAAGTCGGTCATGCTTGTTAGATCCCCATCCAACTCAAAGGCTATAAAGCCTAAGAGAAAAAAGGAGAAAGGAAAGCATTCCTCAAAATCTAAAGGCATGAAGCCAATATGTGGCATCTCCAAGAGTTCCAACAAGACTAATGACAAGTGTCACTACTGCGGCAAACCTGGGCATAAGAAGAGGAATTGCAATAAGTAACTTGCGAGCCTGAAGAATTTAGGTATTTATTTTGTTGAAGTTAACTTATTAGTTAATGATGTTTCTTGGGTCTTGGATATCAGCTGTGGGTCGTATCTTTATAATGATTTACAGGTGATGGCATCAAGAAGGAAGCTAAGTAGAGAAGAGACAGTCTTGCGGTTGGGGAATGAAGCAAATGTTGCTGCATTAGCCATAGGAAGTTTCAATTTAGCTTCAGGAAATGGAGTAGTTTTAATTTTAAACAATTGTCTTTATGTTCCAAAGATAGTTAAGGACATTATCTATATTCCTATTTTGGATGGAGAAGGTCTTACTTTTTCAATAAAACATGGAAGTTGTTTTATTTTTAAAGATTCAGTTTTGATTATCTCTGGCATATTGATGAATGATTTATATTCTATTAATCCCTATAACTCTTTTTTCCATGTTCAACAAAATAAAAGAAAAATAGATGATCATAGTTCCCAACTCTTATGGCATGCTAGATTAGGTCATATCTTTGAGAAAATAATTCATAAGTTGGTCAAATTAGTCAACCTTTTGAAAGAGCAAGGAATGCCAACATGTGAGTCATGTCTCATAGAGAAAATGACCAAATCACCATTTGTTGGACAAGTGGAATGAGCCAAAAATCTATTGGATTTGATCCATTCAGATGTATGTGGGCCAATAAGAATTAGTGCTCATGGAAACTTTCACTACTTTATAACTTTTACCGACGATTATTCTAGGTATGGTTATGTCTACCTTATAAGGTACAAATCTAAAATGTTTGAAAAGTTTAAAGAATTTAAATGTGAGGTGGAAAAATAAACTGGGCTAAGTATTAAGGCTCTTCGATCAGATCCAAGAGGTGAATACTTGAGGATAGAGTTTCTTAATTATTTAAAAGAGAATGAGATTCTCTCTCAATGGACTGCTCTTGCAACTCCCCAACTCAACAGAGTTGTGGAGCATAAAAATTGAACCTTGTTGGATATGGTTTGATCGCTGATGAGTTTCATTGTACTTTTTCTTGGGGCTATGCTCTAGAAACAACAGCATATCTATTAAATAGAGTGCCATCAAAGTTGGTGCTCTAAACACCAAATGAGATGTGTGAGAAACCACCCTTTTACAAATATCTTAAGGTATAGGGGTGTGCTGCTTATGTAAAACAGCAAGTGAGACATAAATTGGATATGATATCCAGTTTATATAGATTCATGGGGTATCCAAAGAAATCTATTAGATACTATTTCTATGACCCATTGGATAAAAAGATGTTTGTTTTGAGGAATGCCACCTTTTTGGAAGAGAAGTTTCTATTAGATAGAAATGGCAAAATTTTAGAACTTGAAAAAATTAAAGAAACACAGAGCCTCCTTACAGACGCAGTAACGGGCTAACCAGGTCTGGCTAGGCCTTCGAACACATATTCTCTTAGGAGTTCCCATTAGATCTTAAACCCACCTGAGAGGAATAGTTTTTTGTTAGAGAACAACGAGAAGAATTTCCTATTGGATGATGATCCAAGGACTTATGGAGAGGCGATGTTGGATGTTGACTCAAGAAGATAGCAAGAAGCCATGTAATCCGGGATGGACTCAATGTACTCCAATAGGGTATGGACCTTTATGGACCCACCATAAAGAATAGTTCCAATTGGCTGCAAATGGGTGTACAAGTGGAAGCTTGGAGTAAATGTAGAGGTAACGACCTACAAAGCACGATTGGTTGCGAAAGGTTATACTCAGAAGCAAGGAATTAATTATGAGGAATTTTTTTTTCTAGTAGCAATGCTTAAATCCATTCAGATGCTTCTAGCTATATTAGCGTATTATGACTATGAGATATGGCAGATGGATATGAAGATTGTTTTTCTTAATGGACATATTAAGAAAGAAATCTATATGAGGCAGCTATAAAGCTTCATATCCAAAAGGAGTGAACAAAAGGTTTGCAAACTCCAAAAATCCATTTATAGACTCAAGCAAGCTTCTTAAAAGTGGAACATCTAGTTTGACGAGGCAATCAAATCATTTGATTTCCACAAAAACTCGAATAAACCTTGTGTTTATAAGAAGGTTAGTGGGAGCGCAATGGCATTTATTATGTTATATGTTGATGACATTCTACTCATTATGAATGATGTAGGGATGATGCAGTCAACTAAAATTAGTTGTCTAATCAGTTTTCTATAAAGGATTTGAGAAGCATATTTTATTCTTGGAATAAAAATTTATAGAGATAGGTAAAAAAGGATAATCGAACTATCCCAATCCACGTACATAGATAAAATATTAAAGAGGTTTAGCATGGAGGAATCCAAGCGAGGATTCTTGCCAATGAGTTATGGCGTTTCTCTCTCAACGGCAATATCTTATAAGACTCTCGAGGAAAGGGAAATGATGACCCGAGTAATGTCCCCATAGGAAGTATAATGTATGGTATGCTATGTACAAGGCCTGATATTGCATATGCTCTAAGTGTCACGAGTAGGTATCAGTCTAATTTAGGTGAGAAATACTGGAAGACCGTAAAAATAATCCTAATGTACTTGAGAAAGACTAAAGATATCTTTCTAGTATATGGCTCTGAAGAATTGAAACTAGAAGGCTATACAAATTCTAGTTTTTAGTCCGATATAGATGACTCAAAGTCAATGTTCGGATATGTATTTATCTTAAAAAATATTGCGGTTAGCTGGAAGATTTCCAAGTAGGAGACAACCACAGATTCTACCATCGAAGCTGAATATATTACTACATGTGATGCGATTAAAGAAGCTATTTGGATAAGAAACTTCATTTAAGAGTTGGGTATGGTTCCATCCATTGTTGATCCTGTATTGGTTTACTGTGATAACGACAGAGCTATTTACATAAGTAAAAGAGCCAAAATCTCATCAAAGATCCAAGCACAATAAGAAGATACCATCTGATTAGAAAGATCATTGGTAGAGACGACGCTGTAGTGGATAAAGTCGCTTCGACAGAAAATATAGCAGACCAACTGACCAAACCTCTAGCGTAGAAGGTATTCGACTGACAACTTGAGAAGATGGGCCTAAAGTACATAAGTAATTATCGTTAGAGCAAGTGGGAGATTGTTATAGTAGTGCCCGACGTATCAATTAGATTAGACATCTTTTATACTCTTATATTTGTAAAAAACAATCTTCTTCAAATCATATTAATAAAAGGCAAATTTTTTTATTTTTAATTATTTCTTGTAATTAGATCAAATCCCTAGACTAAACTTGGCTACGGGGCATGGTCACGCATTTGATGGTGATCATGAAATATGCCTCTATGGCTTTGGTCTTAAATTAATTTTAAGTCAAGGGCTTTTTGATATGGGCCATCAAATAGCCCAATAGACTCGCGCATACGATGCATGCTCCATGAGGAGGAAGTCTTGCGCTATGGACATTGGCGTAGTAATGCTAGTGTATGTATGTGGGTGCTTGTTAGGAAGAGTTACACTAAACAGGTCCACTGGAATTTCTCAATTGGAAACTTATTTGTCGAGATAAGAAATTCTATATTATGATAGTACACGATTAGTCTTTTGACTTGAGACACCATGGTAGTCGTATGAATGTTATGTTTCATTTTGATGTATCTTCTGATTGCCTGACAATCACAAAAGGGATACATTGGATGTTGCATTGATATGTATGGAGGTTAATGAATGACCGACAAATGATCTGTCACTTGTCTGGTAGAATAAGTGAATCTCCTATATTTTCATAGTTCATGACTGAAAAGTCCTTAACCAAGGCACGATGAATGTTAGACGGGGGCTTTCTAACAATTCATCATGAGTCATTGAAACTTAAAATGGAATCATAGTTGTTGAACAATTAGGTTTTGACTATTAATCCATGCCCTAAACTCAATCGGGAGATTTATTGATGGAAAGACCATATGTGTCTGATACTCATAATTGAAATAGGTTCACTTGTTGTTTCATCTAAGTCTAGTTAGTCATGATACACTTGCTAGGTGTTTTCCATGACTTGTGAGGTTCTTGAAATTAAGGAGTTAATTTCAAGCGGACTGATTAATTAGAATAATTATTATTATTCATAAGTTACAAATATTGTAAGTCTACTGCTAACTTAATTGTGAACCTAAAGGGTCACACACAATTTGAGATGGAAAATTTCTAATTGAGGAATTGATCCAAAGGGTTGGATCCATTTAATTAATAAAGATTAATTAATTAGAACTTAAATTAATTCAAGGAGTTGAATTAATTATTCAATTAAATAATTAAATTATTTAATTGGGCCTAATAAGATTAAGGAGCCCAATTAGAGTGAAAATATTATTTGATTGGATCAAATTAATTGTGTACTCCATAAATTAATTTAATTATTAAATTAATTTACTTAATTAAATAATTAAATTATTTAATTGGGTCTAATTTAATTAGATGGGCTAGATAAAATTAATTAATTTGGGTTAGAAAATTAATTAGATTAATTATGTGATTTATTTTAAAGTCCAAGCCCAATTCAAAAAAGCCTGTTAGGAAAGGCCCATGAAAGTGATTGAAAAATGATAAAAAGTCAAGAGTTTGAAATTCTTAGATAATCTTGAATATCTTTAGAAGACATGAAAGAGATAAAGTTGGAAAAAGTTTGGATGAAGCAAAATATCTTCCAACGAATTAAAAGGAGACACAAAATACCAAGAGTAAGACTATTGAAAATTTTAAGTATTAATTCCATAAATTCCATTTTTTATTTTTAAGTATTAATTCTTTTATCACTTGTTGATAACATGAATTAATATTTTTCTATATACACTCCATAAACTAGATTAAAAAAGAAATCAGAATTGCTAGCAAAATTTTGATTTTGTATTCTTGCTCAAAGTGTGGACTACTTGAGAGGGGAGACATTTAGATCCCTGTGAACAAAAATTAGAAAAGGGGCTAACAATTGATTGCTTCATACCCTACAATAACTGGAGTGCAAAGAAAGGTATAAATCGATACTTTTATTATTTTATTACTGTCATGGGAAATTGCAAGATCGTTAAAAATTACATCGGATTTGGGTATTACTATAATTGTTATGATTTAATGATTTTAAAATTTTAATTTTCTACTGCGCATACCCTGAGATCATGCAAACCCAAAAAATGGGTCTTCTATAAGTTTCCATTCTTTTTAGCGAGCTCTCTAAGGCCTTCTTGGTGTTCCTGGCTCTAGGCATCATGGTCCATATAGCTACTTCCTCAGATTCAATGGTTTTCTCCATGTGAGGTCATATGGGTTGATACTAGACAAACTCAACATCTCTAACTACTAGAGTCTCAAGTCATTGTGAGGGTATAGGGTTTGAAGATGGGGGTGGAAAGTGAGTGGTCACCATCTTCCCTTCATGGTCCCCAAGTAGTTACAACTCATCTCTAGAATCATTTGTTCAAGGTCTCATCTTGTTATTTGGATTATTTAGTTTGGGTTAGCTAGAGGCAATGTTAGGTGTATTTGTAAGAAAGATGAAGGTGAAGGCACATATTGAGGTGTGTGCATTATTTTTTAGGTGTTTCTACCATTTCTACTTGCTCTAGACCATTTTTCAACAAAAGGTGTTCAGTGATTTGGGGTTGAATTCCACCCGATCTACTGAGGTTGAATATGAGTTTGATCCGATATCATAAAATTTATAATGTGGGCCAACCTTAATAACATAAACATTAGACTCGTTGGGGTAACCTCTAGCCAAGACCTTCTATTCTTGAGTGAGTAAAGAGGTCAAAAAGTTTGAGATTCCAATTACCTTATGACGGCACTATGTTGGGCAATTTATCAAAAAAAGGCCATGTGGGTTGTACTTATCTTGGACATGTGTCATTACATTAGGACATCAAAAGGCATTTCTTGTTAGAGAATCAATGGCAAAGCTTTCAGGTCAAACCTAATCTCAAACTCAATTAAGTTTTGACCTACACAAAAAGACATGAATAATGACTTGTTTGGGATTAAACTTTTTATCTGGGGCAAAAATGAAAATCCAATGTAAATACGCATCACGATATATGTTTTGCAATCAAATTGACAGCATTTAACACCTATTTCTTCACAGTCCCAAGGAACATAATGCGTGGAATTTCTTTAGCAAGTGTTTCTCTATCACTATGCCACACACACATTATTTTATGATAGTTTTACATCATTGGAGGCACTCTTCATCCAATAGGTCTATGCCATAACCCTCTATCTAGGCATAGACGACTTTATCTAAAAACATTAAAGTAAATTTATTATAAAATCATGATATCTTGTACACCATGCTATATTATTCTCAGAGTATATATATATTGATACTATTCTACTTTTATAATGAAAATCTAATTTCTTAAGCTTAATAAATATATAGTATTTGTTAGTTAAATCTTTATGAGTTCCTATTATTTATCCTATTAAATCGATGATTAATATACAAATTGCATAACTTTAAAGGTGTGATTTCTACACTATATCGTTTGCGTCCATCATTTCATGCTACTTATTTAGTATTCAAATAACTTAATTCTCATTAGTTAAATAATTGAATTTTAAAATCTTATAATGATATTATTTCGTTTTAATTTGGAATTTATTCATCTGTTGCCATTTGCAATATTGTAAATATTTAGTAGATTGCATAATGAAAACTGGTGTGGGTAAATGGTGCTTACCCTGAGGTGAATACATATTTCTTAGGCTGAGGTGAGTTCCTCTCCAAGAATGGAACTTCTCCAAGTAGCTCTTTCTCTCTAGGAGAGTCTCGGGGAAACCCCTCTAACATTTATGTCAACAAATGTCTGAGAGAACAAAATTGAACTTAAAGTTGAAATTAAGCATTGAATTGCATACGTGATAAATGAGAAGGAGGAGGTATTTATACCTATTTAAGTGGAATATGGGTGATGAATATTTAAAAGTGTACAATTAATTAGAATTTATATAATTATTTTTACTTTGAAATTGTCATTAGGACTCCCAATGAAAGCATTTTTGTGTTTTAGGAAAAAAATAAAAAATCAACATAAAAATTGAGATTAAAAAGTTTTATCTTCTTTTGTGCAGGTTTTAGAGAAACTAGCGTAACATTTGATTTCAAAATGGTTTTGAGTTCATTCTTGAGGCTATGGATTGATAAGTCATTCATCTATAAGTGTATGCAAATTTGGGATCTCATACTAAATGTGTAAGGATAAAAAAAGTTGAAATACAAGTGGTTGTATAAAATGGATCACCAAAAATTCGGATTAGAGTTAAGCTTAGTCCTGATCTATTTTACTAATTGGATCATATTTATAAAACCAAAATTTCTTTTAGGTTGAAATTTATATATGTTATATACAAGAGATAGATAAATAAGTTTACTGAAGACACGATGGTGAGAACATATGTCAAAATGGTCAATGCAATGTGTTGCTAATATTGAAGGATAACTCTTGAACATGATTTGGTATTTTGACCATATATCCCTTATCTAGTAGCCAAATTTGACAAATGATATATGAAAATGTATCCAAAAATAAAGATCTACAACCTTTATTATTTCCCTATCATCAAAATATGGTTGTATTTGGCTGGAAAATTCAATTCAATTGGGTAGTTGAAAATTTAGAGAATTTGGTGTAACAACTTACCAACTCTTGACAACTAGCATACCACTTGATTATTTAACTCCTCCATTATATGTTTGGCCTCTAACATACTTCAAGCACTATAAATAGGCTATGTATTAAGCTTGTAAGAGTTGGAAGAATGGGAGGTAGAGGGTTTCTTTAAGTTAAGTTTTTTAATAGTAATGTAAGTATAAAGCCCAATTATCTCCTACATAGCCTATAATAAATATCTTGCATGAATATGCATCTAATCAATGTGTATTATCGAATTAGGGCATACAAATAGTATGATTGTACGAACATGAATAATTGTTATTATATGCTCCAGTTATACTTTAACATGCATTAGTACATGAAATATGAGATCAAACTTTTATTTCTTGATTTAACATATTCCTTAAGTATCTTTTTGTAGTGAAAAATTCGGTATCTCGGTTAAGAAAGATTAATGTGTTGAATGGCCATGAAATGAATTATTCGTATTGCTCCATATTTGTTACATTCCAAAGTGATTAGTTGCCTAAATATTTACTTTAAATATGTTACATTTGGCTAAGAACTAAAAGTATGCAAAATAGTGCAATTTGATTGATTGGTTGACTAGGTTGCATGAAATCATTCTAAACTATATTGCACTTGATTATAATACCAAAACATCAATTTTTGTCATCTCTCTAGTCCATAAACGTGGCTTTTGGCATGAGAAGACACCAAGTATAATGCAACCAATCATCACCCTCCACTTGCATCTCTTTGAAATGTCAAACAAGTTATTTTTAGCCATGTTTTCTTGTAAAAGCTTCTCAAAAATGATCAGCTGCCTTCTCTAAAGTTTCTTCCAAATTTCTACACTCTCTATACACAAAAAATTGAATTCAATCCATAGGAATCCATAGAACACAAACTAGAACAAGTTTTCACCCTTTTAAGCTTGAAAACTATTGATTTTGGAGTGTAATTCCAATCTAATCAAGCTATATTCTTTTTTAATATTTCTTATGATGAATTTATGGTATATTGGATGGTTACATATTTTAGTATCTTTTTGTATGATTGAAAACTTAAGCGGGTTAGACTTGAAGCAAAAATCAAGCTAGTTTCTACCAAAATGAGTAGTATTGTAAAATATGCTTAATTTACTTATTTCTGTTAATCTTGTAATGCTTATATTGTATTTGGAAGTTCCTTTGAATGATTGAAAATAATAGCAATTAGTTTGCTTAATTGAAGGGTACAATCAGTTTAAGTTAGAATTGAGTTCACATCATGTTAATTTGAATTGTGTGCATATTTTAGGGGATGCCATAATAATTATATTTGAATTATTAGTTATTTAGTGGATACCCTAATATTTCATGCCTTGAATTAGTAGTAAAATATGGCCTATGTATTATTTTTAAGGTTATGAAATTGATATGGAATTGTTTACAAAATATTGAAAAGTGTATATGATTTTAACTAGAATACACTATATGATTTATAAAAAGGATATTAAAAGTTATATAATTTGATTATGTTAGGCCTTTAACACATCCTATCTTCCAAAGAGATTGACATTTTCACTTAGTACAAAGTGGACTTGAGGTAAGTTGAAATTTTCATTTGCTGTATCACAAGAATCATATAATGTTGTTCATGTTTTAATGTGATTGTCATTATTTGTCAGATGATGTAATATTTGATGCATTTAGGGTTTATGAAGTATGATACTATTAAGAATATAATGAGGTTTTTAAAAATGAAGTATGGTACTTGATTGATGGTCGGATAGACAAGAAATGCGGGAGGGACCGGCAGACCCAACGAATGGTGGCAAATACTTGAGGTTGAAAAACCGATATAGAAAAGTCACATCAAGTCATGCATCTCAAAATGCTATGCCCACAATGCAATTCCATGTATCAAAACACTTCTCTCAAAATCATTTCTTTCTTGGGTCCCTAACCAATGCCACTATCCCATGCACCGAAAAAGAGCTCTGCACATCGCCATAATCTAATGGCCAATAATTATAAAAGCATGCAAATCCATGCACACTCGTACACATGCAAATCTATGCACATAAACTTGTAAATCTATACATACAACCATGCAAATCAATGCATGCTTCGATGCACTAATAGTGGTCAGTAAAATATTTTTCTTTCTCATAATCATGTCGTGCAATGCAAGATTTATCACAATACTTGTATATGATGCATGCACGTGCCAATGCCCATGTGTGTATGCTCAATGGACATGAATGACAATAATGCGTGCCCTCTGCTACGCACATATGATCTATGGTATTACATATAAATCACACATTTACTATGTCTATGCATTGTAGTTGCAAATGAATCTTTACTTACATTTGATCGGTTGCGTATTACTTCTAGGTTTCTTAAGTATTACTCCCCAACCCCAGATGTGAAACAATCTGTAAAAATACAAGATATCAATCACCATCCTCAATTAACAAGTTTATTATACCTAATGTAGTATAAAGATCTTGAATCATAATTTAACTAAACAACCTTACCACTTAGAATTTGTTCCACATCTTAAATGTATACTAACCTCACTTAATTGATGTATTATAACTCTTACAACATTTTCCTAAATGTTAGGGATCAAATGCACCACATCTATGCTGGAACATGTTAATGAACCAAATGGGACAGATTCACTACTTTATATTTTCTTGCTACCACATTAATTTGCATGATGATTTTGACATGCTTAGACATATTCATTCACTCCCAAATTTTTTTCACACCTAGATAACATAAAAAACAATGTAACCATGTCATATAATAGCTAAAAATTATGGATATAGCTTCCCAACTTTACCTCCCTTCATAGCATACTGAAATAGATTTTTCCTACCATGACAGTTTTATGCACTTGATGACATTAATGGTTTTGGCACCATTAAATGTATTAAATCACTCCCAAATTTTCACTACACTTATATAACATATAAAAAGAGATAAATAGGTTATATTCTTGCCAAAACTAATGGATTTAATATTGTAAAACCAGTCCCCTTCACATAGGACAGAATCTGAAATTCGATGGTGACAGTTTTGAGCATCTCTTTAATATCATGCCCTATTTCAATTTCTAACTAATGAAAATTTATTCCAATACTCTTAATCCATATATAAACATGTATATGATGATAATTATAGGTTTTATTCATCATACCATACACTTTTGAAGTCTAAAACAAAAGAATACACCAAGGTGATAGTTTCTAGCACAAGTATTTTCTATCAAGTATTTTCAACCAAAAACCTTTTGTTTGTACACCAATGCCAATATAATAACATAATAACACATTTATAAATAATATTCAAAGCTTAATAAGCCAATAAATCTCAAAATAAATCTAAAAGTCATGCCAAACCCGTAGGTTAAGCTCACCTTACAAAGTTTTCTACTTGAACTTGGTTATTTCTCCTTCCCTTTGCTTGTTTTGCCTCCTTTTTTAGTTGGGATCACTTAGGACCTATTTAGAGAGCTTTTTTATGTATTTGGAAGCTTAAATGGTGCATAAAAAAGTTCAAGTCGTGGCTGTTAGTTTAAGAGTGAAGAATAGATTGAGGTGCTAGCTTGATAAGTTTAAGCATAAGGTGGCATAAGCTTGAGGTGGCATGTAATGGTATAATCTAATCTTGTGTGTCTCACATATTCTTATTTGGTTGCAACCTATCTTAGTCACCATTCATTCCCATAGGTAATTCCTATGTTTGTTCATTCGATCTCCAAATCGATTGATATCCGATTCTTAAATGATTGTCTAGTTTGCATTTCTAAAATCATATGCACATATGAACCTTGTATTATGACACTTAAATCACATTATATCATGTCCAATATCCCAAGTATATTAATCCATGGATGTATACTTTTAAAACACATCGATCTAATTAAATCGAATCATATAAACTTACTAGTAACACCTTTAACACTTTCAAAATTATAACATATAACCTCTGAATATCCAATATATCGATCAATCTATTCTTTTTCTTATTTAAATATAGAATTTCTTAATTAGGTTATAAGATCTTAACCACTAATATCATGTGATAACATTAGAGGTTTAACGATTAAGAATGCTACATAAGATGCCATGTAAATGTTAATGCAAATTAGCATATAAGTATCATGTAATGCATGAATCATATTGACCAAGTGAGTAGTGTGAGAATTGGTTATTACATCATGCATGCAATATTATACATAAGATAAGATTTTTTAATCCAAATTCTACATGGAGTATCATTTTTCAGACTAATCTTGATCATTGGTGTATGTGTAGGTACATATTTTAGTCCATGTTCAAACTTTTCAATAATCAATGTTCTAACATGCATTTCATTCTGTAAGTCCTTTTTGTATTTAAAACATCTTGGACGTATATGGTCTAAAATACTGCAAGAGTGATAAATAGGTATAACTTTTTTAACTGAAGTTTTTAAAGAGCCTTTTTCTTATCAGAATCAACGATGGAAGGTCGAGCTTCAGTTCTTTTCACAATATTATATCTTTTATTTGGGATCTAACTTTGTGTTTGAACTTTCTCCAATATAACCAAGGCCTTGACGATTTTCTCCCACTTGTCCACAGGAGAGGATCTCATCAAGTTTGGTTTTATCGGTGTTCATTCTAGACAAAGAAGCTTTGGTGCTTTCCAATTCATTAAACGTCACATTAAGCACCTTATCCTTCTCAATATCTGAAGTTTATAGCATTCCAACTTAAGTTATAACTCTGTCTTTGACAAGAAAGCTTAGTAACCTTTCCATCTAATGACTTGTCGGTCTCACAAACTTCAAGTCATTTTTGGGATATCTAGTTATACATCTCCTTGATGTCCTCAACACTTGGTTCATCCTCTTCACTGCCGCAATCAGAATCTACATAAATTAGAACATCTTGATAAATGTTTTTCTTGCCTTTTGATGCAGTGTTAATATTATCATAAAAAATGCCCGATGTTCCAACATGACTTGTTATATAGCACTTTCTAGAGGGACTAAAATGTTCTACTTTGTGAAAGAACATATATTCATTGTTGCTAACAATCTCATCATCCTCTTCTTGAGTGTCCTCAGATTTAACATTGCTTCAGGTAATGTTGAGTGATCATCCCTTCTTTTTGGGAGTGTTTGTACATTCAGATTGAATATGTCCATAGCCTTCATAGTTTTATATATTGAATCCACTTTTCTTTCCTAATATTAGAAGAAGAAGAACAAGGATTATGAGCACTTTTATTTTTAGACAAATTAGAACTTTTACATGCTTTGGATTTTTTATTCATTTTATTAATCTTTTTCAAAAACTTCCCAAAGTTTTTAGTAAGCTGGATAAGTGGACTAGTCATATTAGAAACATCAGATGGACCATCATTATTTGATTGTTGAACTTCAGCTTTTAGTGCAATTCCTTTATCTTTCTGCCTCTTATTGTGCTTTCGATTCATCTCAAAAGTCTGAAGTGACCCCATTAATTCATCTAACCATATTTCTGCGATATAGTTGGCCCCCTCATTGGTAGTGACATTGTGAGCGAATCTACAGGAAAGGACCTCAGTATCTTTCGTACCAGCTTTATGTCAAATTATTTTTCACCCAAGGCATAAGCCTCATTTACAATATCGCAAAACTTTGCATTGAAGTAAGCTATTTTCTCATTTTCTTGCATTCTGAGACCCTTCAACTTTGAGGCTAACATTAGTACCTTGGAGAGTTTGATGAGTGCAATCCCTTCATAGGCTACTTGAAATATTTTTGAGGCTTTCTTGGCAATTTTGTAAGTTACAATTAGCCTAAACTGATTTGAATCCACAACACTAAAATAGCACTCAAGGCTTTTGAATTACTGTTTGCAAATTATTCATCACTAGTGGTCTATAAGGCTTCTAGCTCATAAACAACTTCATTTTTCTCATTCTCCATGACTGGGTATTTCCATCCAACATTAACAGATAGTCATGTTTTCTCATCAAGAGATTTGATGAAAGCTCTCATCCTGGCTTTCCAGGTGGATATGTAATTAAACCTCTTTCCCATAAGATATTCATATATGCACTTGTAGAAAAAATAGATTAGTCCAAGATCTCACTATTTCTGTCAAGTGACCTGCTCTGGATGCCTCTTGTTAGATATGTTACCTTAATTATTATAACTTTTTAACAAGTTCATGGATTCTTATGTTCCAATTTAAGTTATAACTCCACTTCAGATATAAGTTGTAATATACAACGAAAAAGTAAAAATTGACACCAACAATTTTTATGTGATTTGGATATAAATATTCTACTCCACAAGGCCACGCTCAGAGAGAAAACAATCTATTATTAGTAATCGAATTACACAGTATCATATTAGGACTTATAAATCAAAATAGAGACTCCATCTTTAATTTTAATGTCTTTCTTGTATTGCTCTAATAATAAATTTATTTGTGAGATCTCCTTGACTTGTCTGCCTCGTTGAACTCCCTTCAATATTGACCAACGTCAATCAACAGAATATTCTCTCCTGAGAACTCACTTTATTCTCTCAAAAATATTTAATGCAATGTTCGAATACGGTTTGGAGCGTGGCCTACTTCTTCTTGGTCCACTCACTATATCATCAATTCTCAAAAGTATGCAAGCAGCATCAATGGTCATCTTGAATGTATGTGCCTTCACAATGTATGAATCCCATATCAAAACATCCAAGAATAAAATTGAAGAGCGTATTCAAATAGCGAGGGCTTGGTGGAATATGAATGAGTTATGTGGATTGTGAGAGATGAATTAAACGAGAGAGAATGAGGGTTTGGTGGCTTTGAGTTTGGTCAAGCGAGTAGAGAGACTCAAAACTCAAATAAAATAGAAAAAAAAAATTCGATTCGGTTCTGTAAACCGAACTAAAAAATCAAAATCGAACCAAAAATTAAAATTTTTAAAAAATAAAAAATGAAAAATCAAATCAAAATTCTTGATTCTATTTTGATTCAAAATAAATTTTGAGATTCAATTTGTTCTAATCGGTTAATCGAACTATGAACGCCCTTAAACATCACGTTCTTGTTACATTTTATGTTTTGGCGAGTACATCTATTTTTAAATCTTATAAGTGTAACTGATCATCAAAACAGAGTGGGAGAGATCACACATTTGTATAATTGTACCTAATCATAATTTGTACAAAAAAATTCATCTCACTTATTGCTTTAGTTTAATTTGATTGGAACTAGTGGGATTGACTAATATAATAGAAAGTAAAGACTCATCTCTATCCTTTTTGAATCTACAATTCTCTCAACCCTTACTAATAGTTATTATAAGATAAAGTTACTTCCTTTTTTGGGGGGAGAGGGGAAAGGGGGTGTTTTTTTATTTCTCTTCGACTAAAATCCAATTCAAATATCGAAACACATAAAACAAGTGGAATTTATTTCATAGATTGAGGGAATTGTTAACTTCAAACAAAAAAGTTGTGCCAAATTACACAATAAGATGGTCAAACATCAGCAAAACACAATATTTTACCAGTGATTATGATTGATTAACGTTATACTTTTCTTATTAGGATCACAAAAAATACATATCATTGTAGAAAGTATATTTAGTTCATATTATCTCTCTAAATAAATTTAAATTGAGAATTGCATATTAAGAAAATTTATTTATTCTTAAACTTGATTGTGTAAAAACAACCATGTTAGAGGAAAAAAGTCTTTTTGTATTGTTAGGAAAAAGTATATGAGCATCCAATTACACGGAAAAACATGAAAGAATAAAAAAGCAAAGACAATTATACATGCAAATATTCCAAATTGGTGGGGAATACAAGACTTTTTACCGGTCGGAACTTGCAATCACTATGTGTTGACTTTTATCCTTGAATAATAAATTTATTTTGAAAATATTCCTTGAAATGATTTTCTTGTACACCAAAAAGTTCTATCTTTTGATTCATTTCGATTTTCATTTTGAAAAAAAAAAAATTTTAAAATAAAATTCAGAATATTCCTAAAAATATGTAAAAAAAATATATTTGGATGAATGAACCGTAGAAGTTGTAGAAGTTGACCAATAGGGTTGATAGGTTGATTTATGTTTTATTTTGCATAAATATGTTTGGTATACTTTTTTTCAGATTTAAGATAAACAATATTTTCTAAAAACGTTTTGTAGACTTTTTTTTAAATAGGATATAGACTTCAAAATAAGATTATAAAATTAATTGTGTACTTTAAAAATTGGCATGAGCATGAAATATAATTATCTAAAATTAAATAATGTGCTGATGAAGTATTGTTCACACGATCGAGATTGAAGTTTTAAAATTATATAAAATCGAGCATTGTTATCTTAATATTTATTTTTATTAATTAATTATTGATAATTGTATTTAAGTAAAATTAATATCTTGCTCTAATGATGGCTTCAATTGAAAAAAAAGTACATGAATGGATATTTTATTATTATGATTTATATATTCAAACTAATTTTTCCCCAGATAGAGAATGAATGAATGATTAAAAATTCTCAACCATCTAGCTACACGACAAATTGTCTTTATTTCGTTTTCTTTCTATTTATATATCATGCAGAATCTTTGCAAGTCTCCATGCATATCTATGACTGTCAGAAATAATCAATAGACAAGTCAAATTCAAAGAAACAAACAAAAAATATAATAAAGAGAACAAAAAAATAAATAAATAAATTTATTTATTCAATGTAAACTCATTACAAATCCCTCCCCAAGAAATTTGCTCAAGCCCTTTTCCGATGACTTTGGAGAAGGTGTGAAATGCATACATTTAATGGTTTAAATTATTTATGATTTGTTGAATTTCTTAGTCTTTTTACGTAGAAGAAAAAATGATAGTTCTTGTGAATTACAATTAGGGTTTCTTGTTAACTTTTTTTTTTTTGTAATAATTTACAATCAAAATAAATGTATGAAATAATTACTGCTATACCTTAAGGAAGGACAAAGGAAAGGAAATATTCAGGAAGTTTGGTATTTCATTCCTTTAAATTTAAATTTTTGAGAAAAAAAATTTAAAATAAAGTAGTTTAAGAAAAAAAAAATTGATAATATGTTCAATGAGAGATAAGGTGTACTGTGACATGTCTATTTTTTGAAAATGTATTTTAATGTGGATATAATTTTTAAAAATATTATGTCAATGAAGAATAAAAATATAATAAATTATCTTTTATGTGAAAATGTATTTGAATATAGATATATTTTTGAAAAGTGATAAAAATGTATTATATATGGAAACCCAAAATAAAAACATATTTTTGGAAAAAATATGTTACAATTTTTTTTTAAAATTATTTTATAAGCAATCACTGATTCAATTTTTAATCCAAATTGCTGTTTATGTCAATTGATGTTGAATAAAGCAAATATAAGTATAAAAAAAGAATACCAAAAGGTGTAAACAAAGAGAGTATTCACACACAACCAAATTTGGACTAGGAAAAATTCTTTAGTTGACTATTTGAAGCACGTGTACTAAATATCAAGACTTACAAGTTTGATTAATGGCAATTTCTGGTTGTTTATTTGTGTAATACATCGAATTATACTTATCAATATGATAGCCCTAGATATAGTTGAGCGTCAACCACTCACATGTACTTAAACATAAATAAATAAATAAAAACAGAAAAAATGACCGTACAAAATGCCATACTCAGTATATCAATGAATAATTCTTGAAAATAATGTTTAATATGAGACCCGATTTTGGGTTTTCTTTACTAGTTGAATTGTCTTCATTCTAAGAATCTGTATGTCATCCACAGCCTATAAATTAACAATATAATGGAGCAAATTTCACTCACAATAACCTTCTACGTACCCTCTTTATATAGATTATGACTATCATGATTTCTTTTCATTTCATGCATGCGGATATATTTACCAAAAAAAAAAAAAAACTTACACGAGATATCTTAATAAAATACCAAATATGGAATAAAGTTATCAATTTGGAAGCTTAATTGTGATCTTGAAAAAAAAAATCAATTTATTAGTTAGGGTTTGAGCTTTTGTACACTTCATTACTGAAGTGGAATCCAACCACAACTAATTTCACAAAAAATATTACAATCCCTCACATCCAAGTAAATGGGTGAAGTTAAATTTGTACTCAAATCTTTTTGTTTGGTTTAACTCTGATAGAATGAACTTATAATCTAAAAATTAAATTGTTAGAAAGAAAAGATCTTAAATATTACAATTCCTTACATCCAAGTAAATGGGTGAAGTTAAATTTGAACTCAAAACTTTTTGTTTGGTCTAACTATAATAGAATGACCTTAAAATTTAAAAATTAAATTATTATAAAAGAGAGGAATTAAATAATTAATATTTTTAACACTTCCAAAATGGATTCTCAAATTTTTATATGTTAAGTTAATCTTTTAAAAAAACTTCCAAACTCAGTTTCCATTGGCTTTTGCCTAAGATTTATATTAACAAAGTAGACATTTGTGGGGGGTATTTGTTTATTTTATAGTGATGTATAGTGATGTAGTAGTTAATTGTCAATAGCACATCTTTCCCCCGAACAGACCTTAACAAAGTTGAGCTATGCTTATTTTATCAAACTATCGTAGACCAGGGGTCTACTACCTAACCTAACCTAACCTAACCTAGATTCTACTCATTTACAACGCCACATGACATCCCAAGCTCATCCACCAAATGGTCATATCATTAAGATTGAGCTTAGGCCATATCATCTAGTCCCCTCTATTGTTCTTGAGCTTGGGTGGTGAGCTCAAGTAGAATAGAAGTGGATAGAACTCACCCTACATTGAATGCAGTTCAAATCAATCAATCCATCCCTTTGAATTCTGTACTTATTTCAATTTCCTATGCCTTAAACTTCTATGATTAAATATATATCTTTTCATCTATCACAGCTGACCTTAGCCTTTCATGTGTCCCTTCATCAACAACCACCAACTTTTGCTATCAAGGATTGTGCCCCCTCACATTCTTTCCTTCCCCAACAAAAAGATTCACCCATAACCTCTCCAACACTTCTTTCTTTGTTGCTTCTTTCCACAAACTCTCCTCTAAGGCTTTTAGTTTTTCTCATCATCCAGCGAATTTTCAGCATGCTTATGATGATTTCAGGCATGTTTTTTTTCTCAACTCCCTCTTTCTTTTTCTTTTCTTCTCATCTTTTCATTGCTGAAATAGTCCCTAAATAAAAAAATAATGTCTTCCTCGTCTGAAACCACTCCTATTCCACCGAGATTACCTCAGCCCATATTTGCTATAGCCTTCAGAGTCGAATTAGAAACTCCATACCCCTTAGATCGGAAGTATGCTGGTCCTTCTAATAGGTCAGGCTTGTATGAGAGATACGCATCCACCCTATCTCAAGATAGTTTAAGTAGGCTGAGGAAGAACGCAGATATGCCATTTGAGTTCTTCTTAATAGCTCCAACTGATTCATTATATTCCCCTTCCAGGTTTCTTAACTTTCTATACAGCCTAGATTGAAGCAGGGTTGTGCTTCCCCATATCTGACTTGTTCGTTCAAATCTCTAATCAATTTAAAATTCTCCTTAATCAGCTCACCCCTAAATCCTTCCACTTATGACTGATTTTTTTATAACTATTCAATATATGGGCGAGAAGACCAGAGGTGACATGTTCCGAGATTATTTTAAAGCTAAAAAACTCTAATTGGGATTATTTTACCTTATCTTGAGGGGTGAGGCGAGATTTCTTTCAAAATACCTAAGATCGAACAAGGGTTGAAAGAAAAGATAATTTTTTGTTTATTCTCTTGGACCATGGGGGTTCTCGACCAAGTGGATTAGTAATCTTCCCCTTCAAGATCGAGCCTCCTCCCTAAACTTCTTTCGACCAGCTCTCATTTATTGTTTAAATCGGGATGAGTACAACATGAGTTTATTGGTAGACTTCTGGCCTTTACTATACCACTTTGGGCTCAGTCCAAAATAAGAAGAGCTCTATGACTCTATAGGTGTTAACTCTAACTAACTTCCCTTTTTATTTCATACTTATGCTTACTAACTTTTTTCCATCCCAACAGAAGGCTAGCTGTTCAATATGAAGCTTGGGCATCAGTAGCAACAGGCATTCGTATTGAGAAGCATACTACTATTGCTCGATTGATTGGGGCTCCAGTTAATCCCTCTCCCAGACCTCAAGCTTCTCGAGCTCAACAGCTTGACAACAAACTCCTCGTGCTCCATATCCATCTTTCTCAATCTCAAGGAGTGAATCCCCGAGGTGCACACTCACAACCTAGGCAAGTGCCTAGCTCAGCTTGATACTCTAGCTCGGGCGAGTCCCTAACAATCCAAGAAATCTTAGATCGCCACCTCAACAACCCCAAATGCTACTTGGTTCGTTAGCAACTCCATCTTGGAAACTAGTAATGGCAACTTATGTTAGGAGTTTCTTTAGGGGGTAAGGTCATGTAGATATCAGTATATCCTATCTGACTTGGGCTATTAGCAGCATTTAGCCATGCTTGCTAACTACCAAGCCAAGGTAGAACACCTCCTTTCCTTATCCTTCATAAGTTTTAAAAATTTTCCTAAGTGATGCTTACTTTACTTGTAGTCTACTCTACTATTTGGGTATCTACTCCTTGTTTGGAGGTCTGGCCCTTCTACTGCAACCGTGAACGAGAACAATCAACTTAAAGAGAGTAATCCCAATCTTCAACAACACCTACAACAATCCCAATATCGGGCCAACAAACTTGAGTCTGAGCTTGAGTTAGCCTTGGGCCGTTGCGTCTCTTTTAACTAAGAGCTTAAAAAGACTGATGAGTCTTCTAAAAAAATTAAAGAAGATATGATAACTGGTGTTCTTAAGACATTCTTTGCTTGGCTAGAAGACTACGAGGATGGGTACTAGAAGGGTCAACAAAAATGGGTCACCTGTCCTGCCAGTCAAGAATTCTTGAATCGATACTGGAAAGATAAGGAAGCCCAATTCCTAAAGTTCGATGAATTCCTGGACCACCTTACTGTGGAGCTTTGCAATACCTGGAGCATGGTTTCAACCATTGCCTCGAGCAAGCTCGTGCACAGGGATTCAATACCGAGTTAAATATAAAAAGGTCTATCGATTCTACCCCTCCACTCGTCGGTTGGGATGGTGAGATTAATTAAGATAACTCTAGCCAACATCTCAAGCCAACTTCAGACTCCATGCAACCTCTGAGCATACCTGCCGCTGTCATTCTTCCCTTTTCCATAGCTTGAGTGGATGAAAGGGTGGTTATGTCCATTGTTCACGACCTCAAGCATGGGAGCGGCAAGGACTAGCCCGAGGATGTGGGTAAAATTGAAGATACTACTGTTGAAGCTTCCCTCTATGTGGCTGATTGTGGCATATAATAGACTTCTTCTCTTTTTTTTTTTGTAATATGTATCCTCATTCTTCATAATGGAATAAATCATATTTTGCTAAGTAATGACTTTTTTTTCTTTCTTCCTTGTTTTCTAAGTTTTTTGAAATTTTCTTTTCATAACAATCTAATCTTAATAAAGGGGCGACCTCTACGAACCCCTTAAGGACCTAAAGAAATCATTCTTTGTGAGCTATCTTTAGGGATTGAACTTGTTAGGGTCGACCTCTGCGAACCCTAGGTTGCCTATTTTCCCTTAGGGCTTTTTTTCTTATCTTTTTGAAATTTTCTTTTCAAAAGGATATGATCTTAATATGGAGTTGACTTCTACGAACCCCTCGAGGACCTAAAGAGATCATTTTTTGCGAGTTCTCTTTAATAACTAAACTTTTTAGGTCGAACTCTACAAACCCTAGGTTGCCTATTTTCCCTTAGGGCTTTTTTCTTCTAAGTTTCTTGAAATTTCTTTGTCAAATAATGTGATCTTAATAAGGGGTCGACCTTTGCGAACCCCCTGAGGATCTAAAGATATCATTTTCCATGAGCTCTTTAGGTGCACAATTCAAACAAATAGCTAGCATAAATAATCAAAAGTAGATAATTTCATTCATCTTGCTTCATTCTCAATCATAATTTAAACATAAAATTTCTTCAAGTGACAAATGTTTCAGGACCTAGGTAACACTAGGTCTTCAAGAGGCTCTAACTCATAGGCCCCGCCAGCCAGGACTGGAGCCACTTTGTATGGTCCTTCCTAATTTATTTCTAATTTCCCTATCGGCTTCCAAGCATCTGCTAGCCTTAACTCCAGATCTCCCACCTGAAAGTTTCTCTTCCTCACTTTTCTGTTATACCCTTCTTAGAACATGCTTTTATACTTTTCCATCTGCAAATAAGCCAGCTCACGCTTCTCATCTAACTGATCCAGTACCTCTTTCATCAGCTCAGTATTTTGCTTTTCATTGTAAGTTTGGATCCAATACGTTTCTATTCTAATCTTAGTAAGTATAATCGCCTCAGCTTTGTACACTAGCCCGAACGGTCTTTAACCTATCGAGGTCTTATGTGTTGTCCGATAAGCCTATAAGATAGAACTCAACTCTTCCACCTATCCTTCTCTAGATAGATCTAGTCTTGCCTTAATACCTTGGATAATGGTTTGATAGGTTACCTCTACCTACCCATTTGCCTAATGGTGGGACGCCGAAGTAAAATGCCATTCGATCTTCATTTCCTTACACTATGCTCAGGTTTTGGCACCCTAAAATTACATGCCATTGTCCGAAACTAGCTTTCTAGGAAGATTATACCTGCATGCTATGTTTTTCTAGATAAGCTTCATTATTTTAGCTTCAGTAATTTTAGATAAAGGCTCTGCCTCTATCCATTTGCTAAAGTAATCTACCACAACTACTAAAAACTTCTTCTACCCAACTGCTAATAGAAAAGACCCTACTATGTCTATCCCCCACTTAGCAAATGGGCACGATGAACTCATACACTCGAGCTCCTCACCAGGTAGGTGAATGAGTAAGGCATACTTCTAACACTTTTCACAATGTTTCACAAGTTTTTCAGCATCTTTCTAAGGGAAGGCAAAAAGTATCCGGCCTCAAAGGTTTGATATACCAGAGCCCGAAAACTTCCATGACCTCCACAGCTTCCCTTATGAATCTCTCTCAACATATAAGTTCTTTCTTCCCTTGACATGTAATGCAAATATGGCACTACGAAGCCCCTTTTGTAGAGACATCCACTGATGATACAAAACGAGCCACCTTAACCATGAACCTAGTAGCTTCTCTTTTGTTTTGTGCAATTCCTTCGTGGAGATATTATAGGATCTCAGTTCTCCAATCCTCCTACTCCTCTAATGTTTCTACTTTGCTACTAATCCTATCTTGCCCAGCTATCAACAAGGTATTTTTCTTAGTTTTACAATCAACTATCGAGCTCATAATTTTTGTAAGGTAATCTGCTCTGTCATTATCAGCTCGGGGTATTTACTTTAGCTCAAATCATGCAAACTTATGGCATAGATTGTTTATCTTTTCAACATATTTTCTCATCATATCTTTGCGCACCTCATAGTCTCTCTCCACTTCCTACACCACTAATTAGAAATTGAAGTAATTCGTTAGACAGCTCGCCACTGCTTCCAGGGCCATTTCTAGACCCCTAAAGAAAGCCTCACACTCTGCTTCATTCTTTGAACTTTTGAAGTCAAACTTAATAGTGAATGCTAGTTCATCTCCTTCAGGACTAGTTAGGAGGATCCACACCCCATAACCAGTTACTATAGCCGACCCATCCACATGCAACATCCATCTTTCTTGATTATTCTTGGGTTTGGTCATTTCTTTCAAAAAGTTTGCTGGGGTCTGAGCTTTGATAGCTGCTTGAAGCTCATAGTCCACATTATACTCACTCAGCTCAATTGCCTAATTTACTATTCAGCCTGAGGATTTAGGCTGCTTCAAAAGCCAATTAGTTGGTACAATAATTTTATGTGAAAGAAAATAAAGCCTTCTTACAGTTATGATTAGGGCCAGTCTGCCTTCTTGCAGTATCTCTGTTCAGCTCATTGCAGGAGCTTGCTTATAATGTAAACTGGTTTCTGAAGCTCTCATTCCTCCCTGAGTAGGCCTAAGCTAATTGCAAATGCACCTACGGTTATGTATATATATAAACGTTCCCCTAGTATAAGTTTGGTTAGTAGAGGTAGTTGAGCTAAGAAATCCATCCGATCTTCAAAAGCTTTCTGATACTTCACTATCTATTCGAACTTGTTTGCCTTCCTTAAACTTTTGAAAAAAGAAAAACTTTTTTTTGCCGATCTAGAAATGAAACGGCTAAGTGCGGCTATCTGTCTTGTAAGTTGTTGTACCTAATTGATGTTAGTGGGAGGTGACATGTCCTGGACTGCCTTAACCTTCTCCGAATTCACCTCAATCTCTCTCTTCATAGAAAAGGTCAGACTTTAGCTTGGTGGGTGTCTTAGAATAACTTCGAGGCCATCCCAACTCTTCATGTCCTCAGATCGCGACCAGCACCTACGATCTGGGCCTAATAAAAGAAGTAAAGTTTCCAGGGTCAGTTGGCTTGCTTAGATGGAGCTACATTTTCTTTGATTTATGCTTCTTCCCCAGGATTTCCCTCTTCCTTTGTTAGCTCATTCATTTCCCTTCGTCTCTCTCCACCTTCCTCTTTTTTATTCTCTGAGCCTCTTCCATATTGAGGTATTTTTCTGCTCGAGCTAATAGGTCTGTAGACATAGAAAAATTGTAGCGAATTATGAATTGACATATGTAATATATTTTTATTTATCAATTTTCTATTTTATTTAATTTTGGAATATCATTGAATTCTAAAATTAAATAAAATATTTAATTGATAGAGTTAAATATTACCATATATCTAATTATTATATTTTACAATAAAGATCGTATCGTGGAGATTATAGAAGTCAATACTAATATTTTGGTAATTCAAATTACATCTTATGATTAGGACTGTAAATGTCCATTAAATCATGAACAACCAATCAAATTCTCTCATGTCATCAAGTAAAAATGCCAAAATCCTCATCCTATATGTATAAATAGGGATCATCTCTAACAAGTTAAGCACAAGTGGAGAAGAAAAAGAGGTCCAAACAAGAAAGGTGTTGGATGAAGTTTTCTCAACCTAAATTCATCAAATTCAAAGAGAGCCACAATGTTCAAGGTGAAAAGCAACGTGTTCATCAAAAAGGCATGAAAATTTTAATGTTTAATTCGATATTAAGTTGTTAAACTCTTGAATTAATGTTATTAGAAATTAAATCAACCTTAGAGAAGATCGTAGGGTTTATTCCATCAAACAGATACCAACTCCACAAAGTCAACATTCTTGAAAAGAAGAATCAAATGAGTGAAATAGAGATTATATCCACATATTTTCATCAAATTTAATAATATTTCATTTGTACTATTTTTCTTTGTGACACAAATTTTGTCATGCCCAGTGGGACGATCTCTACCTCTTATCTCTTCTTTTCAAATCAAGTTTAAAGTTCAAATAGAGATGAAGGACAATCGCTCAAACTTTAAAAATATTAAATTTCTTATGTTGAAGCATGAGGAGCTAAAAGAAGATGGTGTTTTATCGAGCCATGAAGCAACTACTCCAAAACACAAGCATGAGAGGGCAAAAAAAGATGGTATTTTGTCGAGCCATAAAGCCACCACTCCAAAGCACAAGCATGAAGTGGCAAAAGAAGATGGTGTTTTATCGACCTATGAAGCAACCACTCTAAAACACAAGCATTAGGGGGCAAAAGAAGGTGGTGTTTTATTTAGCCATGAAGCCACCACTCCAAAACATAAGCATGAAGTGGCAAAAGAAGATGGTGTTTTGTTGAGATGATGTATTGTCGAGCCATGAAGTTGCCACTTCGAATTTCAAGATGACATGGTAAGGGAATATGGTGTTTTGACGTTGCTAATCAAATTTCACTAAAGTTAGGGAGTGGGGGGCAAAGCAAGAAACTGAAGTTGTGGAGTGTTGAATCAAACTACGATGCTCGAATCTTTTACAAGCTCAAATTTTGAAGTCGCAATAGCCATGGTTGTCCAAACTATTTCACTAGAAGAGCATAAATTTGATGAAGGTTGTTGAGGAACTCACAAAGCATATTTAAGAGCAAGACTCTCAAATGACAAAGTTGATGAATAAAGTGGACAATGTTGATACTAGTTGCGTAATGGGCAAACAAATTAAAGCTTGTGACGAAACTGAAATGTCCATGAAACAACAACCAAGTAATAGAGAGAAGTCTTCTAAAGAGTTACAAGTCATGTGATGGGTTAATTCCTGTTGACCAATTGAAAGAATTTATTATGAGGACTATCAATGACAAACTCGATGGAAGCTTCAAATTATCTTTGACTTATGTTATGCCATATTCTAAGAGAATTTATAATTTAAAGATGCCAGTAGGCTACCAACCCCCAAATTTTCACTAATTTGATAACAAAGGAAACCCAAAGCAATACGTGACTCATTTTATTGAGACTTGCAAAAATGCTATAATATTTGGAGACTGCCTAGTTAAGCAATTTGTTCCCTTATTGATGGAAAATACATTTGAATGGTACACTGACTTGGAGGCAAACTCCATTGATAATTGGGAGTAGTTGGAATAAGAGTTTCGCAATCACTTTTATAGTACACATCGTACTATTAGTATGGTTAAACTTGATAACTTAAGACAAAAAAAAAATATGAGCCCGTGCTTGAATATATCAATAATTGGAGAAATTTTTCTTTGAATTATAAAGATACTTTGTCAAAAACTTATGCGATTGAGATATGCATCCAAGGAATACACTAGGGTCTTTGCTATATATTTTAAGAAATTAAACCAAAAACTTTTGGAGAATTAGCAACTCTACACATGACATTGAGATAAGCATAAATTTTGACAAACAAAAATGCCCAAGTGATGTCAATGACGATCAAGATGACGAAGATGAGGTATCATAATCAACAATTGTTGACTTAGATTTTTCAATGCTCCTAGATACGAGCATAAACTATCTAAAATTTTCAAATTGAAGTTTTCTCAAGTGCTCCTTAATAAGAGCATAAACTGTCAATAAAACTCTTTGATATGAGCATAAAATGTCTATAAATCAAATCAAATAAAACACTCCTTGATAAGAGTATAAAATGTCTATAAGTCAAATCCAAATAAAGACTCCTTGATACGAGTGTAAACTATCTACAAATTCAAATTTAAATGAAGTACTCCTTGACATGAGAATAAAAGGTCTACAAGTCAAATTAAATTAAGCACTCATTGACAAGAGTATAAAAATCATACAAATCAAATCAAACGAAGCATTCATTGACATGAGTATAAAAGGTTAAGAAGTCAAATTCAAATAAAGACTTTTTGATACAAATATAAACTATTTAATAAATTTCAAATTCAAATTGAGACTCCTTGATACGAGTATAAATTATCGATAAAATTTAAATTCAAATTGAGACTCATTGATATGACTATAAACTATATATAAATTTTAAATTCAAATGAAGACTCCTTGATACGAGTATAAACTATCTATAAAGTCAAGTCAATGACTCATTGATACAAATATATACTATCTATAAATTCAAATTCAAATGAAATACTCCTTGACATGAGTATAAAAGGTCTACAAGTCAAATCAAATAGAGCACTCATTGACAAGAGTATAAAAAGTCTACAAATCAAATCAAATAAAGCACTCCTTGACATAAGTATAAAAAGTCTAGAAGTCAAATTCAAATGAAAACTACTTGATACGAATATAAACTATCTAATAAATTTTAAATTCAGATTGATACTCCTTAATATGAGTATAAACTATCTATAAATTTCAAATTTAAATGAAGACTCTTTGATACGAGTATAAACTATCTATAAAGTCAAGTTAAGTTAAAAACTCCTTGATATAAGGATAAACGATCTACAAGTTCAAATCAATTTAAAAATTTCGTCACTAATTTACTTTTCACACCTGTTGAATGTACGTGAACAAATCTCGAGGGGGCATTTATAGCCAATTATGAATTGACATATGTAATATATTTTTATTTATCAATTTTATATTTTTATTTATTTTTGGAATATCATTGATTTCTAAAATTAAATATAATATTTAATTGATATCGAGTTAAATATTACTACATGTCATTATTATATTTTGGCAATAAAGATTGTATCTTGGAGATTATGGAAGTCAATACTAATATTTTGGTAATTCAATTCGTATAAATAGGAATTATCTCCAACAAGTTATACACAAGTGGAAAAGAAAAAGAAGTCCACACAAAAAAGGTGTTGGAGGAAGTTCTCTCAACCTAAGTCCATCAAATTCAAATAGACTCATGGTGTTCAGGATAAAAGCAAGGCGTTCATCATGGAGGCATCAAAATTGTAACATTTCATTATATATTACGTTGTTAAACTCTCGAACTAACATTATTAGAAATCAAATCAACCTTAGAGAAGATCATAGAGCCAATTCTATCAAAAAGTTACCAAATCCACAAAATCAACGTTCTTGAAGAGAAGAATCAAAAGAGTGAAATTGTGATTATATCCACATATTGTCATCAAATTCAATAAAATTTTATTTGTACTATTTTTCTTATCTTGTTATTTATAGAAGATAATAAAAAACTTTGTTACAATGTCATCAAGACTTTTAGTTTGCTTCTTGGCCAATGATCTAAAGAAATTACCATCCTGAAGGCCCTAAGCTAGAGTATTGGATAATACATCCTGTGTGGTTGAAAGTACCTCCAAGGCTGTAGTAGTGGACCATTTGATGTAACTCTTGAGAGCCTCCCCTTCCTTCTGACGGAGACTGCACAAGGTGATGGGAGTTCTCTGGTGCTTCCTTATGCTGGCAAATTAGTGCAAAAAAGCCAAATTAAACTCATTAAATGAGTGAATAGAATAGGGCAAGAACTGTCTAAACTACTGCTAGGCTAATTTGGCTAAGGTGGTAAGGAACACCCACTACTTCACCCTAAGAGTACCTATTTAGAGGAGATGAGTTTTCGAATCGGCACAAGTATTCCCTACGATTAGTAGTTCCATCATACTCATAATTTAAGGCTCTAAAATTAGCAAGCACGTCATCCACCATGATCTCCTCGGAGAAGGGAATCCCCCATTTTTTTGGTTTCATCTTCGCCATTTTTCTCTAAATCTCTTTCATCTCCCAATGCAGGTCATCCATCCTCTCAGGGAGATCGAGTATTCCCCTAGATATAGCTATGCTCTTATCCTTGTTGTCCTGGCTCTCCCTCTGCATTTTCTTTGGTGAGGGTGATCCGTCCCTCCATGGCAGTGGCACATTGGCTTCTCTTAGTCTCAGAGCAGTGTCTATCGCAACCGCCACTAATCCCATTAGTTGCTCTATGGTAAGCTGCCTTAACGTGGTTGTGGCAAACTCCACTTCCAGGTTAGCCCGTAGAGCACTGTGACTCGATGGAAGGGGACACTAGGAGTAACTGGTGGTAGGATATCTCCATCCTCAAGTCCTGCTCCTCTGGTACAGTGTTCTGCGACGGAGGAAGAGGTGCGTCCTGCCTCTGGTATGAATCTCCTCCATGCAAACCTCTACCAACCCCTGACATTCTCATATGCCTTAACCCATAGTTCCCACAAATGGCGCCACTTGGAGAGAACTAAAATAGCCGTCTGCTAAGAATTCCCACTCGGCAACAGCTACTCCTATCTCTACCAATCAGCTTCTGCAAAACAGTCGTTAGTGGCGCTAGGGGTTGCCCAGCGTGGTCACTCCGATGTTCAAGTCAGTCATTCAATACTTAGTGAATAAAGAAGTGTGCTAAATGAATGAATGAAAATCTGAAAAATCAATCAGACCTCAAGTCTCCAATTTATAGCCATGATATAAATAAGGATAAAAAGGTAAAATCCTCCTCTTCCCACATAACCGAATTAAAGATAAGCTCCCTTTATTTCAGGAATTTATTCCATAAAATATTTCTTTCTATCCATTAGTAATTAATTTATTACAAGATTCCAACATAAATCCACATTTCATGAAGCTCGAGCTGAATAGGAAATATTTACCCCGAATAGAACTTAACAAGGCTGAGCTATGCTTATTTTATCAAACTATCGTAGACTAGGGGTCCAGTTTGGGACTGAAGCTCTTACCTTCTTATTCGGTGCTTGACCTGATCTTAATTCTACTCATTTACCATGCCACAAATCAATGCGATCTCGTCCACCAAATGCCACATCATTGAGGCCGAGCTCAGGCCACATCAAATAATATGCTTTGCAGGTTGTATCTGACGAAACATAGAAAAATGAATAGCATGTCACACTTTGCATCCACCAAACCAACAAGAGTAGCAGCCGCCCCCTTGCAACTTATTTCCCACACCAACTGTTTTCATATCCTTTAGTATATAAGTAGTAACATGTAAATTCATTTCTTCTGTATTTTATAATTACCAATAAATAAATGTTTGACTATTATAAATCGAGTTGTTATTATGTAGTTTTGATGTGTTAAGGTTTTTATTTTCGTTTCAAAATCTAAAAAGCAGTATGATAGGAAAAAAAATATTCCATTTTGACCTCGTGAAACATCATGAGTTACCAACTAGAATTCCAGATAAGGATGATAAGAGGTTTGGTCAAATTTGTTTAGATCCAAAACCAGATCCACTAAAATCCAGACTCAGACCTGCCTCAAATCTAGCCTCAGTGGGTAAACCCCTTAGACCCATTTTATAATTTGAGAAATATTAAATATTACAATTAAACTTTTTTAAAATTTTATTTTTCTAAAAAAAATATCATATAAATATATATAATAATTTTTATAAAATAAAACAATAAGTTATTGTATTGTTGGATTATGTTAGTTTGGTAATAACTTAATATCTCTCTCCTCATCTATTCATTTCTCATTTTGTCGCAAGCCTCATTTCCTATATGATGGGAAGGACGTGAGATTGAAAAATTATACGAGACTGATATTCGAGGGAGATTGTGTCAAATGTGTATGAGTGGGAGATATTGAAAATTAAGTCAAGATTTGAATCCATGACCCAATTAAGATCCATATTTGAGTTGGATTTTAATTCTACAATTTGGATTGAGTTAGATTTCTAATTGGAATGTGATTTTTACATATATAGGAAGAGATATAGAAGTATATTTATCAAATTACTATCCTAGTGGAATAGCACAATTGTCTAATCCTAAATAGACGCTCTACTAAATTTTCTCTCTACATCTCTTAAGATTTCTTTCTCTCTCTCTTTTTTTGTTTAAACATCACTAAGAATTCCATGGATTTAAGGTGTACAAATGACTAGATTACTTTGGTAATTATCCACCATCGCGAGTAAGACATGTTCAGGGTTAATTCAATGGAAAAGAGCTTGCAGATATGTTTGTGATTTGATTAAAGTGAACTTGTAGGCAAACTTGATCAGGATACATGAATCAATAATATTACTACATATAGATATATCCGATTCAGTCATTATGTGGCGATGTACGATATTTTTTTTCCCAACATAAATCTTGTCTTATTGCTAATATTCATCCATCAATTTTTATATAACATAATCATAAACTTTGTACCTAATGCATTAATGGAAATCTGCATGCAATCAAATACGTTTAATTTGATATTAGCTTTATAGGACATACAATTCTCTCAACTTATACACAATACCTTGTTGGGTTGGCTATAATCGTAGGGGTATACACAGCAGAAAATTAATTTTTTTTTATCAAACATAAATTTAACCACTTTGATTCGAAAGCGATTTTAACGATTACGTTTATTCAAGTGAATATATAAATAAATATAAAATCGAATTGTACCTTTCGTGCACTCCGATTGTTGTAGGGAATAAAACAATCTATTGCTTATCCTGGACTATCAGAACTGGTAGGGATCCAAGTGTCTCCCCTTTATCAAGTCCATAATACAGAAGAGTAAGATCAATCAAAAGGATTCGCTAGTATCCTTTTAAATGTTTACTAATCTAGAACCGAAGTAAATTTTCAAGAATAATAAAGATTGATTTTTTAAGTTCTTGAAACAATAATATGAAGATAATAATAAGAAACTGATTTTCTTTTTCTTACTTTTCTTCTCTTGGAGAATAAAAATAGAAGACTTTAAACAAAATAATTTTTGCTCAAATTTTTGAATTGATTATATAATTTTCATCCCTCATATATATATGGTTGAAAATTATAATCCCTTTCAACTCTTGGAAAGTTTTTCAATTTTGAACTACTTCAAAACCTTATTTTGGAAGGATTCCAAATCTTCTAAAAACTCTTATCTTTTCTCTCTCCTATTGTATGTGGACTAATTTGAGACTACATTAATCATCAAAATTATTTATATACATTGTTGATATTATTTGAACTTTTCAAATAATATCAAGATAGATATACATCATATATATACTATAATTATATTTATATATAAATTAAATATTAGTGGCCGATTTTATCCCATAAAATTGGTCACTATATTTATTTATCTATAAATATGTTAATTAAATAAATTATATTTATTTAATTTATTATCTTCATATTTTAGTGGGCTTCTTAAGTGATCCACATTAATTTTGGGCTTGGATTCAAAAATCTCCAAATCAATCCAGTTGATTCAATCCTAATTTAATCAATCCAATTGATTAATTTAATTTACTCAAATTGGGCTTCCTAATCAAATTAGGTCCAATTAAATAATTCAATTACTTAATTGAATAATTTAATTTAACTATTAAATTAAATAGAACCCTTAATTAATTAATTAATTAATCAGTATTAATTAATTAATTTCCAACCATTGGATAAAATCTAAAATTAGAAATGTTACTTTCCATAAAGATGTGTGACCCTCTTAGGTTCACTACTAATTTAGTAGTAGGTTTGCAACATTTGCAACTTATGAATAATAATTATTCCAATTAATTAATTCACTTGGAATCAATTCCTTAATTTCAAGAACTTCACTATCCATGAAAACACCTAACAAGTAATCATAACAAACTAGTCTTAGGTGAAATAGTGAGTAAACCTATTTTAGTTGTGAGTACCATACACGTACGGTCCATTCGACAGCTAATCTCCTAATTGAATCTAAGACATGGATTATAAGTCGAAACCCTAAATGATTCAATAATTGTGATCCCATTTCAAGTTTCAATGATTCTAGATGAATCACGATTCATCCTGCCTTGGTCAAGGTTTTTGAATCACAAACTATGAAAATATAAGAGATTCTCTTGTTTAAAAAGACAAGTGTCGAATTCTATGTTGGCCAGTGACAAACCTTCATGCACACCAGTGCAACACCCAACATACCTCATTTGTGATTGTCAAAGCATTCAGAAGATATATCAAAGTGCTGCAGGATGTACACAAGGCTACCATCCTGCCTCAAGTCTGAGGACTAGTTGTGTACTGTCACAACACATAAATTTTTATTTCGATAGGCAAAGCCTCCAACTAAGAATATCTTGCGGGCATGTTTGGTGTACTTGTTCCCTAACAAATACCCACATACATGCACTTACGTCTCTACGCTAATACGAATAGAATTTGACATCCTCATCTTACAAGCGTGCATCATATGTGCGAATCTTACTGAACTATTTGATGTCCCATCTCAAAAAGCTCTTGATTCGGAACTTATTTAAGACTAAAGCCTTAGAGGTATATCCCATGATCGCCATCATATGCACGACCATGCCCCGTAGCTAAATTTGGTCTAAGAACTTTATCTAATGTGCATAAATAAAAGATGTAAGACATAAGATAAATAAAATACTTTTTTATTAATATGATTTCCAATAAAATTGTCTTTACAAAAGCAAAATAGTATAATATACCCAATTCAATTGGGACATTGGGCATCCTACTCTAACAATCTCCCACTTGCCTTAGCTCCAATTGCCCATATATCTAAGACCCATCTTCTCAAGATGTCCGTCGAATATCTTCTATGCTAAGGGCTTAGTAAATGGTCTGCTACATTTTCAACTGAGGCAACTCGATCCACAATGACGTTACCTCTACCAATGATCTCTCTGATCAAGTGATATCGTCTCATTATGTGTTTGGATCTTTGATGAGATCTTGGCTCTTTTTCTTGCGCAATGGCTCCATCATTATCACAGTAAATCTAACTAGATCAACAACGGATGGAACTACACCCAACCCTTGGATGAAGTTTCTAATCCAGACAGCTTCTTTTGTTACATCTGATATAGCAATATATTCAGCTTTGGTGGTAGAGTCTACAGTCGTCTCTTGCTTGGAACTCTTCCAACTGATCGCACCACTATTCAGGATGAATATGTATCTGGACATGGACTTTGATTCATCTATATTGGACTAAAAACTAGAGTCTGTATATCCCTCCAATTTTAATTCTCCATTGTCGTATATCAGAAAGATATCCTTAGTTCTTCTCAAGTACTTGAGGATCATCTTAACGGCTTTTCAGTGTTCTTCCCCTGGATTAGACTGATATCTGCTCGTAACACTCAGAGCATGCACTATATCAGGCCTTATACATAACATTGCATACATTATGCTCCCTATTGCAGAAGCATAAGGCATGCGAGCCATCCTTTCTCTCTCTTCAAGTGTCTTGGGAGATATAACCTTAGAGAGTGAAATCCCATGACTCATAGGAAGGAATCCTCTCTTGGATTACTCCATGCTAAACCTTTTTAGCACTTTGTCTATGTACATGGACTGGGATAGTTCAATCATCCTTCTGGATCTATCTTTATAGATCTTTATCCCTAGGATAAAAGATGCATCTCTCAAGTCTTTCATGGAAAACTGATTAGATAACCAAGTCCTCATTGACTGCAACATCCCTACATCATTCTCAATGAGTAGGATATTATCAACGTAGAGCACAACAAATGTAACTGCACTCCCACTAACCTTCTTGTAGACACATGGTTCATTTGAGTTTTTATGAAAGTCAAACATTTTGATCATTTCATCAAACCGAATGTTCCAACTCCTCGAAGCTTGTTTGAGTCCATAAATGGATCTCTGGAGCCTGCAAACCTTTTGCTCGCTCCCGCTGGATATGAAGCATTCTGGCTTCTTCATATAAATCTCTTCCTTAATGTTTCCATTAAGGAAAGCGGTCTTCACATCCATTTACCATATCTCATAGTCATAATATGCAGATATGGCCAGCAGTATCCGTATGGATTTAAGCATCGCTACTGGTGAAACAGTTTCCTCATAATCAATTCCTTACTTCTGGGTATAACTTTTTGCTATCAATCGTGCCTTATAGGTCGCTACCTCTCCATCTACTCCAAGCGTCCGCTTCTAAACCCATTTGCAGCTAATGGGAACAATTTCCTGTGGTGGGTCCACCAAAGTCTATACCTTGTTGGAGTACATAGAGTCCATTTCAGACTACATAGCTTCTTGCTATTTCTCCTAGTCGATATCAGATATCGTCTCTCCATAACTTCTTGGATCATTATCCAAGGGGAGTCCATCTTCTTTGTTCTCTAACAACAAGCCATACCTCTTAGATACCCTTTTGACCTTTTTGGATTTTTGAAGAGGTTATGCTTCAGAGGGTCCAGCATCAATTGGTGTACTATTTACTGCGTTAGTTGGAGTGTTATGTGGTTCTTGAACCTCTTCAAGTTCTACGACATTGCCACTTCCTTCTGAAAGAAATTCTTCTTCAGGGAAAGTAGCATTCCTCAAAACAAACACCTTTTGTTCCGTGGCATCATAGAAATAATATCCAATAGACTCCTTTGGATACCCCACAAACTTGCATAAATTGGATCTCATATCCAACTTATTTCCCACTAGCTGCTTCATATAAGCAGCATACCCCCATACCCTAAGGTATTTATAGGAAGGTGTCTTTCCACACCACATCTCATATGGTGTTTTAGGCACGACTTTAGATGGCACCCTATTTAATAGGTATGCCGCCGTTTCCAAGGCATAGCCCTAGAATGAAAGAGGTAATGAAGTGAAGCTCATCATAGATCGAACCATGCCCAATAAGGTTTGAGCGTTCTGCAACTTTGTTGAGTTGGGGAGTAGCAGGATGTGTCCACTGTGAGAGAATGCCATTCTCTTTTAGATAATCTAAAAATTATGTGCTTAAGTATTCACCTCCTCGATCAGATCGAAGAGTTTTTATACTTAATCCAGTTTGTTTCTCTACTTCAGTTCTGAATTCTTTGAACTTTTCAAATGCGTCAGACTTGTACCTTAAAAGATACACATAACCATACTTAGAAAAGTCATCGATAAAAGTTAAGAAGTAGTTATAGTTCCTACAGGCACTAATATTTAATGGTCTACATACATCTGTATGGATTAAATCCAATAGATGCTTAGCTCGCTCCACTTGTCCAACAAATGGAGATTTGGTCATCTTTCCTTTGAGGCAGGATTCACATGTTGGCAGTTCTTGCTCTTTCATTAGATCAAGCAATTGTGCCAATTTGTTAATCATTTTCTAAAAAATATGTCATAATCTTGCGTGCCACAGACTCATGGAACTATAATTATCTAATTTTCTTTTATTTTGTTAAACTGTGAAAATGGGGTTATGGGGAGTAACAATATATAAACAATTTGTTAAAGAACCAGAATAGATAAAATCAGAACATTTGAAAATTGAACAATTTCCATTCTCAATGGTAAATCTAAAACTGGAATAGAAATAATGTTCTTAATAATATCCAGAACAAAAAGATAATTGTTTAAAACTATTACATAACCATTCTCTAAAGCTAGATTAACGGTCCCTATAGCTAATGCAACAACTTTTGCTCCATTCCCCATCCTAAGGACCGTCTCTCCTCCATCCAACTTCCTACTTCTTGCCATCATTCGTAAATTATTGCAGATATGTGAACTACAATGGGTATCTAATACCCAAGAAGTATTGTTAATCCACAAGTTAACTTCAATAAAATATATACCTGAACTCTTTACGCTTGCAAGATACTCCTTTTAATTTCTCTTCCAGTCCCCTGATTTGCCGTAGTAATGACACTTGTCATTGGCTTAAGAAGAAACCTTTTTGACACTGCCCTTAGCTTTCAGCTTGTTGGGTTTAGAGGAACCCTTTCATTTCTTCTTTCCTTTCTTGGGCTTTTTAGCCTTTGATCCGAGAGAAGATCCAACAAGCAGAATCGGCTTGTTCTTTTTCATGGTGGACTCAGCCATGTTTAACATGTTCACAAGCTCAGCGAGACTAGTCTCCATGTTGTGCATGTTAAAGTTGACAACAAAGATGTCAAATGATGGAGGCAGAGACTGCAGCAGAAGGTCCGTATAGAGTTCATACTCCATAACGACTCTAAGGGACGCCAGCTTTCAATAAGGGCTATAATCTTCAATCCATGATCATGGACTGAAGAGCCCTCAGTCATACAACATCTAAAAAGCTCTTTTGAGATATGATATCTCGTCTGCCGAGTTCTTTCACCATACAACTCTTGTAGGTGAATGAGGATCACATAAGCAGTATCTTGATCTTTGTTCTGCCTTTACATCTCATTTGACATCGATGCCAGCATGTAACATCGAGCCTGCAGATTGTCATCAACATGACATAAGTAATCTGCATAATCTTCTGAAGTAATATCCTCTGGTGGAACCAAAGGAGGCGTAGTGTCGAGGACATATGCCCTTTTCTCCAACTAAATAACTATCTTCAGGTTTCTTAGCTAATCGACAAAGTTATGTCCAATTAATTTGTTTTGTTCAAGGATTGTTGCAAGTGGATTCTTTGACATTTTAGTAGAATAATCTACAAAACATGCACGAAGCAAAAAATGAGTAAACTATGGGAAAAACATATTCATTTAATATAAGGTCTTTAATACTAAATGTCTCCCACTATTTTTTTCAAATTCCATCACCCCTAATGGAATTTCAGAAAATCAAATTTCTTATGAGCCCATGAAATATTTCTATCGGTAGTCAACTCTTTGACGATTGTATCACTAACAACCCTCAAGTTTATTTTGTCTCACCTCTTCCCATACACCTCAATTTTATGAGCTCATATGATACTAAGTGTCAAACAATACCCATCAAACATTCGTGTAGATAGAGCATCAAGATATCCCATGACTCATGGCCAACATAATGACGATTCCATCCCACGAGCATCTCAATACTTAGTAGAGATCACAACTTTCCAACACAAGACCACCCTACGACTCATGGTCAGTAATTAAGTGCGGTAGCGGTCGTCATGTCTCTATCTTTGATGGTAGGCATGGAACGATAGGTCCTACCTAACTTGTTCATTTTTGTTCGAAATTGAATTTTCAAAAAATTCTTTTACTTAATTTTAGTAAATTAAGTGGGGCTTAATTTTATCCAAGACCTCATCATAATTTAAATTAGGTTGGTTATTTAATGCATGACATCATAATATCATTTCGCAAGCATAAAAGCATTAAATAAAATCCTAAGCATGTATCTAATATATACTTAAATAAATAGATGATCATAAACCAGTCCTATGCGGTCCATTTGAGCCAAAAATGGACCTAAGGTCAGTCTAAAGGTAATAAAATGGAATAGAACCTATTCTATTACATAATTGTATCCTATACAAACATGGGCTTTCTTTGGAACCTCTTTTTTTATTCTCCTTTGTCTTCCAAAGAAAAAGAAAAACCTCACCATCTATTATACTCTCTTTACACAAAATAAAATAACTTACATATATGAAATAAGAGGCTCTCAGGCCTCATTTTAAAACCCAAAAATATTAAATAAAACCAATCACAATAGTCCAATAGATCATGATCATCCCATACATGCTCATAATTAATATCATATGTAATTATTAAAATATGTAAATTTATCAAATTGTTAAACGCAATTTTTTTTTAACTTGGTATAATTTTTAATTTCTTGAAAAATAATTTATCAGAAATAATTAAAATTAACATTTAATTTTAATATTTCAAAAAATAAAAAAATAAAAAAAAATAGACCCGAAATGACATGACGAGCAGCGCCACTACTGCCTGTCGGGTGCTCGTGTGCAGCTAGGCGACAGCACTGGGTGCCCACTATCGGGCGCCTAGCGTCAAGTGCTAGGCGTCGGGCACCCACTGTCGGGTAATGGGCGACGGTGCGCGTGCCGGCACCCTCTGCCCATTTCATTGTCTTTTTTTATTTTTATTTTTAAATAATTTAAATAAGTAATTAAAATTATTCCAATTAAAATTTTATGAAAATATGCAAAATCAAATTTTATATAATTAACATGAATTTAAACAATTTAAAAACATGCATTCATAAATCTGAAAATCACTGAATAAGCGAAATCGTGGCTCTGATACCATTGTTGGGTTTGCTATAATAGCAGGGGTATACGCAGCGAAAAATTAATTTTTTTTTATCAAACATAAATTTAACCCTTTTGATTCGAAAGCGATTTTAATGATCATGCTTATTCAAGTGAATATATAAATAAATATAAAATCGGATTGTACCTTTTGTGCACTTCGATTATTGTAGGGAATAAAGCAATCTATTACTTATCTTGGACTATCAGAACTGGTAGGGATCCAAGTGTCTCCCCTCTATCAAGTTCACAATACGGAAGAACAACACCAATCAAAAGAATTCGCTAGTATCCTTTTAATTGTTTACTAATCTAGAAGCGAAGTAAATTTTCAAGAACAATAAAAATTAATTCTTTAAGTTCTTGAAATAATAATATGAAGAGAATGACAAGAAACTGATTTTCTTTTTCTTTCTTTTCTTTTCTTGGAGAGTAAAGATAGAAGATTTTAAACAAAATAATTTTTGTTCAAATTTTTGAATTGATTATGTAATTTTCATCCCTCATATATATAGGGTTGAAAATTATAATCCCTTTTCAACTCTTAAAAAGTTTTTTAATTTTGAACTACTTCAAAACCTTATCTTGGAAGGATTCCAAATCTTCCAAAATCTCTTATCTTTTCTCTCTCCTATTGTATGTGGACTAATTTGAGACTACATTAATCATCAAAATTGTCTACATACATTGTTGATATTAATTTGAAGTCTTCAAATAATATGAAGATAGATATATATCATATATATACTATAATTATATTTATATATAAATTAAATCTTAGTGGCTGATTTTATCCCATAAAATCGATCGCTATATTTATTTATCTATAAATATGTTAATTTATTTATTTAATTTATTCTCTTTATATTTTAGTGGGCTTTTTAAGTTATTCACATTAATTTTGGGCTTGGACTCAAAAATCCCCAAATCAATTCAATTGATTTAATTCCAATTTAATCAATTCAATTGATTAATTTAATTTACTCAAATTGGGCTTCCTAATCAAATTAGATCCAATTAAATAATTTAATTACTTAATTCAATAATCTAATTCAACCATTAAATTAAATAGAACCTTTAATTAATTAATTAGTCAGTATTAGTTAATTAATTTGCAACCATTAGATAAAATCTAAAATTAAAAATGTTACTTTTCTTAAACATGTGTGAATGTGTGACCCTCTTAGGTTCACTACTAAACTAGTGGTAAGTTTGCAATATTTTCAACTTATGAATAATAATTATTCTAATTAATTATTCCGCTTGGAATCAACTTAATTCCAAAACCTCACTATCTATGAAAACACCTATCAAGTAATCATGGCAAACTAGTTTTAGGTGAAATAGCGAGTAAACCTATTTCAGTTGCGTGTACCATATACGTACGGTCCATTCGATGGCTAATTTCCTAATTGAATGTAAGAATGGATTATAAGTCAAAACCCTAAATGATTAAATAATTGTGATCCTTTTTTAAGTTCCAATTATTCTAGATGAATCATGATTCATTTGCCTTGGCCAAAGTTTTTGAATCACGAACTATAAAAACACAGGAGATTCCCTTATTTAAAAAGACAAGTGTTGAATTCTATATTAGCTACTGACAAACCTCCATGCACACCAGTGCAACACCCAGCATACTCCATTTGTGATTGTCAAGTAATTAAAAGATATATCAAAGTGTTGCAGGATGCATACAAGGCTACCATCGTGCCTCAAATCTGAAAACTAGTCGTGTACTATCACAACACAGAAATTCTTATTTCGACAGGCAAAACCTCCAATTAAAAATTTCTTGCGGGCCATGTTCGGTGTACTTGTTCTCTAACAAGCAATCATATACATACACTTACGTCTTTACGCTAATGCCAATGGAATATGATATCCTCGTCTCACGAGCATGCATCATATGTGCGAGTCTTACTGAACTATTTTATGTCCCATCTCAAAAATCTCTCAACTCGTAATTTATTTAAAACCAAAACCTTAGAGGCATGTTCCATGATCGCCATCATATGTGCAACCATGCCCCATAACTAAATTTGGTTTAAAAACTTTATGTAATATGTATAAAATAAAGATGCAAGACATAAAATAAAAAAAATGTCTTTTTATTAATATGATTCCAATAAGATTGTTTTTACAAAAATAAAATAGTATAATACACCCAATTTAATTGAGAAGTTGGACATCCTACTCTAATATACCTCACCCTTTCATCGCACACCTGGCGCTATTCCGCATCTTGAATAACACGTTAAATTAGCAGCAGCTGATACTCCTCCAGCCTTTGGGTATCTTTCTTGAAGTTGACACGAGTGCTCAAGTTTCCAAGAACAAGGATGGCCAACTTCTGGTAAACTACCTGGAGAAGGGGTTGCAAAAATATGGACTCCAATAAAGATCCAAAAGCAAGAAGGCTGGGGGTGAAGACTTGACCAGCAGATGGGTATTCGGAATGTGCAGTTGGTCAAGTCGCCTCAAGTCTTTGCCAGCTTGCCCGCAACATTACAGCATTCTTATTTGACCTTTCCGCGAAACAAGACAAGCTCTGCCAACCACTTTAAATGATGAATCTTTGAATGGATACTACTTGAAAATTAATAAAAATAAAATTCCTTTGATTTTTTGATTGCAAAGATACTAAACAGAGTGGATAAATTCCATTAATTGGGCAAAAGTAGACATGACCCACTTCACAAGCATACATTGAAATTATTGATCACCCAAGGACCACGGTGCTCTTACATCCAATATTTTTTTCATGCATGTCAATTGTGATACATTTGGACCCATACTTATTACATAGTTGAAAAGTTCAAATATTGTCTTCAAAGGTTCAACTAGTATACGTAGAAGAAAGAGTACAAGTACACAACAAGCAAGAGTACTAGTACACAACAAGCTTGATCATCTGAATAAAACAAATACATTGTAGTGTAATTACTTCTTTTAAGGTAGTGAAATGACAGGGGAGAGTTCATTAGTGCATTTCAACACTGATTGGAGGCAAGTTAAAAATATCATCATTAGAAACCCCTTCGAGGACATCAGTAACCTGTTCCATCGACGGCCTTTGTTTTGGGTCATCATGGATGCAGCAACAAGCAACTTTACATACTATCGACACCTCCTCTTCATCAGCATTCCTAGCCAGTCTGCCATCTAATATGCTAAGGATATCATGACCACCTGCTGTTATAACGCTTGCATCCCTTGTGGGGAAGGATTTAGTCGTTTGCCCATTTTTGCAGTCTCTAATTTCTGATATGATCTCAAAAAGCACCATACCATAGCTATAAACATCAGATTTTGTAGTTAAGGCGCTTTCGGACAGGACCTTTGGCGCAATGTAACTACTTGTTGTCCCTCCACTAGTCATTAAGATCCTATAGCATTCATCAAACCCCAAGAATGACCACAAACAGTAATCTGATACCTTGGGGCAGAATTCTGAATCTAAGATAATATTATCGGCTTTATATTGCCGTGTGTGAGACCTAATCCCGTCTGATAGTAGCGTCCACCTGCCCTACACCTACCGTGGAGAAAAGCTATCCCTCTGGCTGTACCGAGGGTAATCTGGTGCCTCCTATTCCAATCCAAGACTTGCGAGTACTCCTCCTCCTTTGGCTGCAGGAAAAGATGCATATCCAAGGACCAGTGGGCATGTAATCCAAAACTAGCATGCCTCTACCTCCTTCATAACAAAAACCAATAAGTCTCAGCACATTATGCTCCATATATTATTGGAAAGTTACCACTCAAAATATTAATTACTCAAATATTATTATAAGAGAAAATATTTAAATTATTCAATTTCAATACAACTTTACTCTTAACAAATTTTCCAAATCTTTCTCTAAAATCTCTTTAGAAACCTTGCTTCTAATCACTCTTGTTTTTCTCTCTTTTGTTGATGTTTTAACACTCTAAATGAAAGTTCTATTTATACTAGTTTATAACAAATCTCTACCACTAAATAAACAAACAACTTAAAATCACAACCATACATTTATCAATTAAATAATTATATAATTTTTATTAATCTCACCAACATTACCTACCTTACCTAAAATTAGAAATTTCTAAAACTTGGACTAATATGAGCTTAATTAAGATTTGGGCTTGAAATATATTTATTTTCAACACTCTCCCTTAAACTTGTTTTGTAATACCAAGTAAATTTCTCAATCTCGCAAAGTCTTCATATTTCAGTGGCTTGGTAAAGATGTCAGTAACTTAGTCTTATAATTTTACATACTTTATTTGAATTTCTTTTCTTAGAGTGTATTCCCTGATGTAGTAGTTTTGAGTATCAATATACCTGCTTTGATTAATAAAAATTAGATTTTTGGCCAAAACTATTGCTGACTTCTTGTTGACATAAATCTATATTGGTTCTCCTTGTGACATGTTCAAATCTTTCAACAAATTTTTTAGCCAAATTGCATGACTAACACATGATGTAACAACCACATACTCAACTTCACATGTTGAAAGGGTGGTAATTGGTTGATTTTTCGACATCCAAGTAAAGGCAGTGTCTCCCATAAAAATTGTAAAGCCAGTTGTGTTTTTACAATCATCAGTATTTCCAGCCCAATCGCTATCACTATATCTAACAATTTTATAATCATTAGAAACTGAATAGAATAAGCCAAAGTTGATTGTACCTTTTAGGTAACAAAGAATTCTTTTTGCAGCTTTGAAATATGTAGTTGTTGGAGTTTTTATATAGCGAATCACGAGTCCAGTTGTATAAGGAATGTTAGGCCTTGTACAAGTTAAATACCTCAAACATCCAACTAGGCTCTTGAACAATGTTGGATCCACTTTATCTGTTTCGTCATCCTTGAATAATTTTACTCTACACTCCATCGGTGTGCTTATTGAATTGCAATCATCCATATTGAATTTTTTTAAGAATATCTTTTGTATAGCCTTCTCGTAAAATGAAAACTTCACCTTTTTTTTGCTTGATTTCGATGCCAAGATAGTGCGCCATCAACTTAATGTCAGTGATTTCAAACTCCTTTGTCATTAATTTCTTAAATTCTTTGAACATAATTGGATTGCTCTCTATAAAAATCAAATCATCAACACACAAACAAACAATCAAAACATCACCATTGTTATTCTTGATGTAGACTGCATGCTCATAATGACATTTAGTGAAGCCTTTTTTTTTTTTTGCAAATATTTATCAATTCTACTATTCCACTCTCTTGGTGCTTATTTCAGTCCATAGAGAGCCTTCCTTAACTTTAAGACTTTGTCTTTTTGTCTTTTTACCACATAATCTATTGGTTGTTCAATGTAAACTTCTTCATCAAGTACTCCATTAAGGAAGAATGTCTTTACATCTATCTAATGTATTTTCCACTTATTTTGAACTGCTAAAGAAATGATTAGTCTTAGTGTTTCTAATCGAGCAACTGGAGCAAATACCTCATCATAGTTAATGCTAACTTTTTGACTATAGCCTTTTGCAACTAGTCTTCTCTTGCATCTTTCAATCTCTCCAATAACATTCTTTTTCACCTTATATACCCACTCTACCCCAATAACTTTATGACCTTTGGGAAGTGGAGCAAGTTCCTAAGTGTCATTTTTCTTAATGGCTCTAATTTCTTCATCTATTGCATTTTTCCATTTTGTATTTTGTGCAACGTCTATAAAGTTTACATGCTCACAAAATAAGGTAAGATTTTCAAGCCTATTAGTTACCTCATAGAGTTTTTGAAGGCTTCTTGTACGCTCTTCATTTTTCTCAGCTAAGAAAGATGGTAGTGAATTTCTATTATTAATTGACAATGGTGAAACAAGTGGTATAGTAGGCTATTCTCTCGATTGCTTATTCATCGTCTTCAAATTTAGGAGTGAAGTTGTAATTTTTATGTTGTGGTCCCCAATCCCATTTGCCTTCTTCATTAAAAATAATATCATGGTTGATGATTATCTTTGCATTAGCATTATACAGCTTGTAACCTTTGGACTTATTATCATAACTAATGAAGATGAACTTCTCGCTTTTATCATCTAACTTGCTTATTTGTTCATCTGGTACATGTACATGGGCTATGCTTCCAAAAACTTTCAAATGGGAAATGCTAAGTTTTCTTCCATTCCATGCTTCTTATGGTGTCTTGCCCCATATACTTCTTGTTGGTGAGCGATTTAATAAATATACCGCACATGCCATAGCTTCTGCCAGAACTTCTTTGGCATTCTCTTGCTTTTGAGCATGCTTTTTGCCATATTGAAAATAGTTATGTTCTATTCTTTCTACAACTCCATTTTGTTGGGGGGATCTTTGAATAGTGAATGATCGTTAAATTCCATTTGCTTCACAATACTCTTAGAATTCCTTGGAAGTGAATTCTTCTCCTTGGTCAGATCTTATGGCTTTGATCTGAAGACCACTTTTTTTCGCTATTGCAACCTTAAATGTTTTGAATACTTCAAAGACTTTTGATTTCTGCTTCAAGAAATAAACCCATATTTTTCTTGAAAAATCATCAATAAATAGTATAAAGTAATTACTTTTACTGAATAAACTTGGCTTGATAGGACTGCAAACATCTGTATGTATGAGCTCAAGTGGCTTTTAGGTTCTAGAGTTTGATTCTTTTGGAAGGCTTACCCTGAATTGCTTCCCAAGTAGATATTCTTCACAAAGTTGATCGGGGTGGTTAATGCAAGGCAAATCTCTCACCATCTTCTTCTTGGATAATAACTCTAGTTCTCCAAAGTTGAGATGTCTAAATCTCAGATGCCATAGCCATGATGAATCTTTATAGCATGCCTTGAGAAATTTAGCCACATCTGTTTGAATGTTAAGTAGGCATATTCTATTTATTGACATTGGTACCTTCACAATCAAGTTATTCATATTGTCTATTATAGAAAGGTTGTTGTCTTTTACGTGAATGTTATAACCTTCCTCTAAGAGTTATCCCAAACTCAAAATATTTATTTTCATGTTGGGTACATAATAAACATTTGAAATAAATTGATGTCTCCCATCTTAATAATTTTACCTCTTCCTTTTACCACTATCTTGAAATCATCATCGAAAGAGATATTCTCACTTTTTAATTCATCAAGTTCTACGAACATTGATCGTTTCCCATATATATGATTGTTAGCACCAGTGTCAAGGTACCATTTATTTTCTTGCCCTTTATTTTTGTCATTGAGTGCTAGTAACAAAATATTACCTCCATCTTCTTTATTTTCTTCCACAATTTTTGCTCTTTCATTTAGTCTAATATTGGGATTTCTGCAATCTCTAGCATAATGCCCAAACTTCTAATAATTATAACATCGAACTTGAGTTTGTTATACCTCAAGTTTGAATTGCCTCTGACACGACCTCTCATATAGCTTTCATGTTTCTCAAGTTGTTGTTTGAGTTATTATTGAAATTCTAACCTCGTCCATGACCATGATCTCGTCTTTGTCTACGACCTCATTCTTGTCCATGACCTCTTCCACGTTAGCTTCTATTATTGTTGAAGCTTTCTTCATTACTGGTTGGAGTTAATCAATGATACTTTTCTTCTTTTTCTTTTCTTCATGAGCTTGCAATGAACCTAAGAGTTTTTCAATCATTATTGTTTCTAGATCTTTAGTTTTTTTGATAATAGTTGTGCTACTATCAAACTTCGCATTTAAAGACGAAGAATTTTCTCCATGATAGCTACATCTTCTAATTTTTCACCATTTCTCTTCAATTGATTGGAAATGGCTAAAACTCTAGAAAAGTAATAAAAAACAAGCTTACTTTCTTTCATATGCAACAAATCATACTCTTCTTAATGTTTGAAGTAGTACCTTCTTAACCTTTTTTTCTCTATTACAGGAGACTTGGAGCCTATTTGATGTTTGCTTGGTGGATGTGGCAGTTGAGATTTTCTCAAAGCCATCATCATCTAAAGCTTGGTAGATGAGGAAGAGAGCCTTCTTGTCTCTCTTTCTTAAATCCTTCAAACTATCATTTTAGAGGATAGTGTTGACTCTTCTTTGGGCTCATCATAGCCTTTTTCCACAGATTCCTACACATTATGTGGTCCAACGAGTGCCTTCATTTTGATACTCCAATTGTTAAAGTTGTTTCCCTTGAGTTGTAGAACTTGGAATGCCGCCAAGTTGCTATTTGCCATTAACTCTCAATAGAGTGTGAAATTTGAAATTTTAAACTATATAGATGGATCCAAAATACTGATAAACCTTTGGATAAACTTAGGTCAAAATTTGGGTTTGGTCAATGCCTAATCAACTCTTGGTCAATAATGGTTAACGATCAAAGTCAATCATTTGACTTGGTCAATGCTCGATCAAGAACTCCTTGACTTGGTCAATGGTTTAGATGACCCGGTTTGACTAATCTTGACTTGATTCAACTCGTTGAGTTGGCTTAAAAACTTCTGGTGTAGTGTAGCGGCACTTCAGAACTCTGATTTGATTGATTTTTTTTCGATAATGTGTTAATCTTACCAAACTCTTGTTTGTGGCTTTGATGCCACTTTGTTGGAAATTTATCACTTAAAATATTGATCACTCAAATATTATTACAAAAGAGAGCATTCAAACTATTTAATCTCAATACAACTGCATCTTAACAAACTTTCCAAATCTTTCTCTAAACTCTCTTTAGAAACTTTACTTCTAATCATTCTTGTTTTTCTCTCTTTTGTTTGATGTTTTAACACTCTAAATAAAAATTATATTTATACTAATTTCTAATAAATCTCTACCACTAAATAAATAAACAACTTAAAATTACAACCATACATTTGTTAACTAAATTATCACATAATTTTTAATAATCTCACCAACATTACCTACCTTACTTAAAACTTCTAAAACTTGATCTAATATGAGCTTGATTAAGATTTGGACTTGAAATAAGTTTATTTTCAACATATATTTTATCCTCCAGAGTCCTTCAAAGTTTTATCTGATGTTTCAAAGGTTCTTGACAGCTACAAGAGTTAAATTCGACAATATCCCTTGATGAACAGACTCGAAACATCCACTTTCTATCATCTCCGAGAAATCTTTGGTGGCCTTTTGCAATTCATTTTACCTAAATTCTCTGAAAGTAGGTATTCTATGCGATAAGTCTGGAGACCTGCGCTTTTGCCACAGTGCACACAAGCTTAGCTTCATGATTGGATTTGAAATGAATAATTAAGGCAATGCTCATAATTCGTCATGTCAGAAATTTAGACTGATCACTCAGAGAAATTACTCCAAGTGCAAATTAGCTTGGACAAATGAAATGTTGTTTCTTTCCAGCTCCGATAGTCTTTTTAGTTTTACCAAACAAGTGCGCACATATAATAACCATATACATTGAATAATAACGCTTAGAAAAATGGTTTCTTACGGTAAGTGTTGGATCTTTTGCTTACTTTACATAAAAAATAGATTAACTACATATTCATGTAAAATACATGTATCTTTAAATATAAAAAGATAGAAACTTTACATAAAAAATAGATTAACCACATATTCATGTAAAATACATCTATCTTTATATATAAAAAGATAGAATTAATTACAATAATTATCTCCTATTTATAGAAATTATCCTTTTAAGTTTATAAATTACAAATAACTCTTGATATTTATCTTCATGTTGTAAAAATTGAGATCTTATCTTATTGGCTCACCAGTTATTATTTTTAGTGATCATGCAGTTTTAAAATATTTTTTGTCAAAAAAGATGCAAAACCTAGACTGATTAGGTGTATTCTCTTACGCCAGAAGTTCAACATTATGATTTGAGATAAGAAAGGAGTAGAGACTGAGGTGGTTGATCATTTGTCGTAACTTGTTTGTGATGACTCATTTCAAACCACACCCATTAATGACACTTTTTCTGATGAACAACTATTTAACATTTCTATTTTACCTTGGTTTGCTAACACTATTAATTTTCTTGTAATAGAAAAGATGACATCGCATTGAAATTTTCAAGATAAAAAGAAGTTTTTGATCGAGGTAAAAAACTTTTATTGGGATGATCCATACAAATTCAAATATTGTTCTGATCAAATATTCGAAGATGCATGCTGAAAAATGAGGAAAATAATTATTACAACTTTAAAGTTGCAAACCCAAGTGTAGGTTGTGTCAAGTAATACATTTTTTGGGAGTCCGAGGTTGATCCACAGGTAACTTGTTTGAAATTTTTAGGTTTATATTTATTAAAAGATGGGATAAATGTAGTTTTGATTATAAAAAAATTATGCTATAATTAAGAAATCAAAGTAATAAAAGTATTGGGGATTAGGGATCTACTCTTGAGTTTTGGATAAAGAAATAATTATTTATTATTATTTTTTACCTCTTTTAAATTCTACTATTGGAATCCATACACAATAAAGGTTCCAATGGAAATATATTATCAGATTGCTCATTCATTAAGGTAATCATGATATTTTCTTATTGTTTGCAAATTATCTTTTAACACCAATACTTGTTTATGTGATCAAGTATTTTTCCATACATTTGTCTACAACAAATCAAAGTTTCATGTTAGTAATCGATGGGTAGAACTGTACAATAAGTTAAATTAACTCAAGTATTTATTGTGTCATTAGTGTTACAAATATCAAGAATCGCCACTAAACAAGAAGGGGTTTAACACCAATATTTATTTATAGGATTAAGTATTTATGCACACATTTGTCTACAACAATCAAAGTTTCACATTAGCAATCGAGGGAGTAGAACCATACAATAAGCTAAATGAACCCATGTATTTGTTATGCCATTAGTGATACATAAATCAAAAATCACCACAAAACAAGGAGGGTTTTAATAAAAAATTAAAATAATAATACAACACACCTGAACATTATGTACTTTTATAACTATTTCTCATCCTCTATCAAGAGGTTCACCCTTTCTCCTTAACTAATGAAATTCAGAAACACATAATGAAAGTAGAAAAGGCAAAAAATAAAAGAAAAACTAGATAATATATTTCTACTACTACTAGAATACTCAAATTACTACTAGAAAACTTAGCCTAAAAAAAAATAATAATAAAACTTTCTTTCCCTTCTAAGGGTTTTTGTGTTTTGAATGTCATCCAAGAGCCCCTATTTATAGTAGATGAGTGCCTAAATTGGAATCTCCAAATTCACTCTAAATGCACTCCAAATTAACTTCAAATGTGCTTTAAATTCACATGTCATTTTTAGATTCAAATTTTATCACATACTTTTCTCTATGTGATCAGCTAATTTTGGAAATATGATCAACATAAAACTATGTATTTATTTATTAGCTTCATTTTTCCACATGAATCACATAATTTCAACCACTAGAGAGAAAGTTATACTTGATTTAAGATGTTGTATCAACATAGATAGATTCCTTCCAATACACCCATTTGAATGAATTTTCTGCTTTAATCAAATCTGAATTAGGCTATGCTTCTAACAACAAGTTGTAGCTCTATCTCTTGTCTTTCAAATAAAATAAGATTTAGGTTCATAAGGCTTTTAAACATGAAGTTATGCCCAAAATACAAAAACTGCTCATGTTTGAAAACATGCTTATTTGAATTTAATGCAAACTCAACAATCACTTCAAAGTTCAAGTAATTTATTCCATATATTTTGATCTACACATGATGGACTTAGGCAAAAATGACCCGTTTCTTCTAATTGTGATGCTTCTTCGGTCTAATAAAATATTTTGTCCCAATTTGCTCATGAAACATGTCTTTTTTTGTTTCATTTTGGCTCTTTTTTATCTCTATTTGTTCATTGATTCCCTAACACAAAACATGAATAAAATTATAATATTAACAAAAATAAAGTAAGAAAAGTATAAAGGATTTGATATAAAAATATGTACTTATCAGTAATATTCTTAAATTTTGTCATTTAGGAGCATGTGATGGTCACTTTTCGACAAAGAAAATCGCTGCAAGATCTTGCAATGTGGATTTTATTGGCCAAGTCTTTTTAAAGACACTCACACTTTCTGCAAAAGTTGTGAAAATTGTCAAAAGTTAAGATCCATTTCAAGGCAAAACCTGATGCCCCTACACCCTATCCTACTAATTGAAATTTTTGATTGTTGGGATATTGACTTCATGGGACTATTTTTGTTGTCATTTAGTTTTATTTACATAGTGGTTTGTCTCAAAATGGATCGAGGTAATTTTCTATCGAAACAATGATCACAAAATAGTGATAAAATTTTTGAAAAAAATATTTTAAGTTGATTTGGAATTCCTCGATCCATTATCACTGATGAGGGGAAATATTTTTGTAATAAATTTTTTGGAACTTTAATGAGAAAATATGGAATCATTCATAAAGTTGCAATCCCTTATCATCCTTAAACAAATGGATAAGTTGACCTTGCAAATAGGGAGATAAATTTTGAAAAAGACAATTAATCCAAATTGTAAAAATTGGTCTCTTAGACTTACCGATACACTTTTGACATATACAATTGCTTTCAAAACATCATTAGGCAAGTCTCCTTATAGGGTAGTTTATGAAAAACCTTGTCATTTACTTCTTGAACTTGAACATAAAGCTTATTGGACAATGATAATATTTAACTTCAACCTTGATAAAGTTTTAAAATTGCGCAAATTATAAATTAATGAACTTAAAGAATTGAGAAATACTACATATGAGAATTCAAAAATTCATAAAGTAAGAATTAAAGAATTTCATGATAATAAAATTTCAAGAAAAATATTTGAGGGTGGTCAAAAGGTTTTGCTTTATAATTTTCAATTGCATTTATTTCCTAGAAAATTGAGATCAAGGTGGAGTGGTCCTCTTGTTGTAAAGAGTTATATCCTTATGGGACGACTGACATTAAGAATTTTAGAAATGGTAACATATTCAAGTAAATGGACAAATACTAAAACCATTTTTAGAGAATCAATTTTCACAAAAGAAAAATATTTTTCTTTCTAGCCCTTGTTATGATTAGTATGTGTGTATATATATACACACACACATATTTTCTCTAACTTTATTTGTTTTGTAGGTTTTCTTTCTTTTTTTATTTTATTTTCTTTTTCCGTTTAAGTGGCGGATAACAGTACTCGGTGGCTATTAAAGTTGGACTTATCAGTTTTCCAAACAACTAAAATCCTTATACAAAGTTTCTCTCTTTTTCTCATTCTCTTTTCATGTTCTTTTTAAAATGAATGATATTTTTTTAACTCTCAAGAAGCAATTTTTGTTTCTTTCTAAAATACAATTTTAAAAATTTATAAAATTAGGATTGAAAAATTAAGGATGCTTATGCATAAGGGCATCCCAGGGGACATACAATGGATAATTGAAGCAAAGATATGAGAATCACTCAGGACCGAATGCCTAACATGTTAAACAATGTGGATGCATTGATCACTCTATCTAGTAGTTGTGGTACACTGGATGAAATATTCCAAGTTGTCTCTTTGACACAACTCAACATTCATCAGAAACCTATAGACATTGTTAATGTGAATGATTTCTTTGATGGGTTGCTATCTTTTTATAGATCATACTATAGAAAAATATTTTATTTCACCGTTATTGAGATAAATTCTCATTTCTACTCCAATACCTGACCAACTAATTGATCAACTTCTAGCATATGTGCCAGAATCTAATCCAATCTTGGCCCATATAAATTGGTCCAATGGGGACAATGGTTGAAAATACAAAATGAATTTGACTCTTAACCTGTGAAATTTATCCTTAATGATTTCAACTAATAGTGTAATATTTTCTAAACTCTACTTTTCTATCTATTTTCAACATTGGGGATAATGTCTCGATTATGTTGGGGAAGGGGATAGTTGATATAATATATTGTGTTTTTTTAGTTTTTATTTTTTTTTAAATTAAAGCATGTTTTCTTTTGAGTTTGTTGAAACCATAAAAAAGGATGGCAGAGTAAAAGGTAATTTCAACAATCTTGAGATGTACCCTTTTTTTTTGTAAAACATGGCAAGTTTGTGAAGTTTTTAATAAAAGTTTGTAAATTGTCATTTTTTTTTAATCATAGATGTTCTTCCAATTTCAATGATTAAAATTAAGCACAAATAATGTGATTTAATTGATAATGGGTATTGTTTTAGATTTTCATATTGTTCTTTGGTTAATATATTTTTGTGATAATTATACTCAAATTCTTTTGCACAAATAGTTACGTTATTCGACATGGAGACAAGCATGTCAAAATAGAAAGTTCTTTTACCTCGCTTTAATCATCACTTTGATTTTTGACTTGTAGGGGTTGAGTGTTAGAACTTTTTTTTTTGGTTTGTCAAGGCAGACGATTGATTGAGCACTACTTTAAAAATAATTAAGACATTAAGCTTTCTAGCACCATTTAAATCAACTTGTTCCCTATATGATATTCCAATAGAACATCCCCCAGAGTGAGCCACTTTGAGCCTTTCAATAAATAAGTTTTTTTTCTGTGGTAACCATATCTTCTTACATAACTTAAATACACTATTATCTACTGTTGTTTTAAAAATAATTTGGAGTTTAAGAGACATTTCATTAACAAAATGAGATTACAAAAGAAATTTGGGTTGGAATAGAAGATAAGTATGGGAAAGTTTCTCATAAAAAAAAAAAAAAAGTACAAATTGTTAAAAATATTACGAGTTGCAACTAAAAATGGGATGTTGCAAAATTAATAAGAATGATGGAGAGAGGTCCAATTTAATAACAATAGGCCCCGTCATTGAAATTCATGGACTATATGAATTCTTCATTGATAAACACTATGTCTCTAATCCCATGAAGTTTTTAGAACCTTTGTTGCATCCTATCATTTTATTTTTTAGCCACATCACTATCCTTTAGTCCATTACAATCTTTGTAGAAGACCTTTTGATTTCTTGTGGTGTTTTCAGTGTAGTAGAGATTTATACCAAAGGAAGAGCCTATTATGTTTAACTCTTTCATTAGAGATTGAGTGATGGTTTTTATGAGATTCTATGGGAATTTACTTGTTTGAACCAAAGATGGTTTCGTCACTGTTGACATTAACTATTCACACACACATACTTGAGTATGATTATTGTGGAAATATGTTAACTTTTGAATGACTAAGGGTCAGATTCAATATTTGTTTAATTTCATTTCCATATTACTTTGTTACTTCCTCAGAATAATGGTTAGAAGTTAATTATTATAGATGTATGTAGGTATCACTACTAAAAATCCTCAGAAGACTATAACTCGTCCTTTATGGGCCACATAGGAGTTTAAAGGCTTGTTGCATATGCTAAATGCAACCATGATTTTCTACATAAGTGGATTAGTTTAGGTTTATTTTAGACTTACGTGAGGATGAGTAAGGGTTAAGTATGGGGAATTTGATAAGTGTATATTTTGACATATTTTTGTGTCAAAACCTTTATACTTTTCTTACTTTATTCTTGTTAATATTATAGTTTTATTAATATTTTGTGTTAGAAAATTAATGAATAAAAAGAGATCAAAAAGAGCAAAAACAAAACCAAAGAAGACAACACGTTTTATGAGCAAGTTGGGAGATAATATTTCATTGAATTAAAAAAGCATCACAATTAGAAGAAAATGATCATTTTTGCCTAAGTCCATCATATATAGATCAAAATATATGTAATAAATCACTTGAACTTTGCAAGTGATTGTTGAACTTGTATTAAATTCAAAATAAGTTTGTTTTCACACTTGTGCAATTTTTGTATTTTTGACATAACTCCATGTTTAAAGAGGTTGTTGAACTTTGCAAGTGATTGTCATATTCTTACTGCATTTGAAAGTCAAGAGATTAAACTACAATTTTATATTGGAAGTTCAACCCAATTCAACCTTGATTAAAGCAGAAAATTCGTCCAAGTGTATGTATTGGATCTATCTATACTAACTCATTTTCTTAAATCAAATATAACTTTCTCCCTAATGATTATAGTTAGGTGATTTAAGTTGAAAAATAAAGTTAACAAAAAATACACAGCTTTTATGTTGATCACTTTTTTAAAATCAACCGATTTCATGGAGAAAAATGTGTGACAAAATTTGGACATAAAAAGAACATGTGAATTTAGAGAATATTTGAAGTAATTTTGGAGTACATTTGGAGTGAATTTTTATACTATAACTAGGGGCTCTCGGATGTCCTTGAAGAACGACACAAAGCTACACTTGTTGCTAAAGGTTTTACTCAGAAAGATGGCATTGACTACAAAGAAACCTTTACTCCGGTTTCTACGAAAGACTCATTGAGAATTATCATGGCAATGGTGGCTCATTATGATTTTGAGCTCTATCAAATGGATGTGAAAATCGCTTTTCTGAATGGAAACTTAGAGGAAGAGGTTTACATGGAACAACCTGAGGGTTTTTCAGTTGAAAGAAAGGAACACATGATGTGTAAACTTAAGAAGTCAATATACGGAGTTAAACAAGCTTCCCAACAATGGTATCTTAAGTTTAATGATACTATCATTTCCTTTGGATTTAAGGAAAACACTGTTGATCGGTGTATATATCTGAAGGTCAGTGGGAGCAAGTTTATATTTTTGATTCTGTATGTTGATGATATATTGTTTGCTACTAATGATCTTGGTTTATTACATGACACCAAGTAGTGTAACACCCCCATTACTACGCAACTATATATATATTATAATTTGACATGATAGAACCTATGTGCATGCATTTTTTTTCTCCCTGTAACATATTAATAAATAATAAACTATTTTCCCACTCACAGACTAATATATATACCTGCAAAGGATCCATAACAACCATAATATTTACACACCCATGTACAAAAAAGTTTTAAAAGTAACACACAGTGCAAGTCCCAAAACTTAATACAGTAGACTGCAAAATCAAATAAGCTAATAACCAACGCAACAGGTCATCATCCATGTACACTGATTCTCAGAACCTGTAAGAACTCCAGCGGCTTGCCCAGTAAGTCCATGACTTTAAGTATCATCAAACTCACCTACAATACGTGAACTACGTGAGCTAATGCCCAATAAGTAAAAATCATGCATGATAAAGGATAATCTAACATAGATGTAATGAATTCCTATGAGATCACGACAAAGATACAAACTTATGCATAAAATAGTTCATTCAAAATTATTTTCCATCATTGGGCCATTGACCCACATTCTATGTACTGGATAGAGCTCTTAACAATATCAATAATCACATGGCCATAAACAGATCGACATAGTTCAGGGGACATCTCTTGGGATCACCAGAGGTCCACCCCCTGTCTTTCCCTGTAACTCTCCAAAAGTATTCCCATTAGCGGTGTTGATAAGGGCACAGTCAAATGATCTACCCTCTCGTGATCATCAGAGGCACACCCCCTATCAACCCCTATGATCCTTCGAGAAGTAATACTTGCGGCGCCCCAAAATATTATATAAATAAGCCACACAGGCCTTTGTACACTAGTAGTGGCCAATCGAAATATTTTCTTTTTGAAAATAATGTCATGAGTGCAGACACCTCAACTGTGAGCACGTGTTATGCATGGACATGTAAATACTGATGAATGGCATGTCCAACAACATAATAGATCTTATATCCCATCATCCAAGCAACATATGCACTATAAGGTATGTATAATACTCACAATATACACATCAAGACACAAGGATCACCTTTAATATAGACAATGCACGAAATACTATGTTCATGCATTGTAGTTGCAAATGAATTTTCACTTACCTTTCACCTTTAATGTCCTACTGAAGGTTAATAAGATTCTCCTCTCTAACCTTAGATATAAGGCAGCCTGTAAAAGTATAGCGTATCAATTTTCATTTTTAATCAATAGGTTTCTATATCAAATCTTATAAGAGATCTTTAAATCTTAAATTTAATTAAGTAACAATCAAACCTTAAAATTTATACTTCAATTCGATTAGAATCTTTTAAATACCTTAATTTCTCATCTTGAATTTCTTCTAATATTATCTAATTGATGTGTTATAATCCTCGTAACTAATCCTTCAATTAAATTATCTCCTTCATCCAATTAATATAAGATAATAAAATTAAATCTTTGTAACTAATTTCGAATTACAAGTATATATTAATTATTGTCTCACAGGTAGATAACTAATTAATTTAAATAAAAAATATTTTTTTAAATTAGAAATAAACAACATAAATATATTTTTATTCATACAAAAATGAGAAGGGACTTACCCAAAAAATTCCTCCAATTCCTACCTTTGAAATTTGTTGGAGCACCCTTTTTTTTTCTCTCTTCTTTCTTTTTCTTCTTATTTTTGTTTCTCTGTTGCCGTGAGTGTGTGTGTAGTGTTAATCGTGTGTGTGTGTGGTATGTATTAATAACTTAACTATTACTTAGCTACTAAGAAAACCTAATATAATATATTATAACATATGTATAACATATTATAACTATCACTACACTGTACACGTGTATACATATATGCATATATATATATATACATATCAAGGTATCAATTTATTATACTCCACACATATACTTATATATATATATATATTTCATACATCTACCCCTAGGTATATATATATTATTATTATTATATTTTTCTTATATATATATAATTAATACATAATATTTTTATTTTTTTATTCGCATAGTTTATCCTACACCGATAAATATAATGATGTCACCTTTTACTCATGTGTATCCTTATGGTATCTGATAGTTGACACTTAAATTCTCGTATATTAGTACCAACTCAATCAATTAGATTAAAGAATTTGGAAACTAATATCGGATGATAACTTCAGAAGTTTAATTATTAAAAATATCGTATAACATATAGTGCATTACGAAATATCAATTAAAATGCATTGGCACATACGTAGCATGAAATGCATGAATTATATTGGCCAGGTGAGTAGCGCGAGGCTCGGGTATTACATCCTTCCCTCCTTATGAAAATTTTATCCCCGAAATTTTGCTTACTAAAAAATCTCTGGGTATTTGGCTTTTATTTCATCTTTTCTTTTCCAGGTAGCCTCTTCCATTAACAGGTCCCTCCATAGTACCTTGACTAATGGGATTTCCTTATTTTTGAGTTGCTTTATCTCCCGTAGTAGAATCTTGACCGGTCTTTTCTCGTAATTCAAATCTGATCTCGACTCTACTGGTTCGTTTCGTAAAATGTGGGATGGATTTATAATATACTTTCTCAACATAGATACATGGAATACATTATGTACTTGAGGCATTGATGTAAGCAGGTCAAGTTTGTCAGCAACATCACCTATTCTCTCGGTAATAGGAAATGAACCAATATATTTGGGACTCAACTTTCTTTCCTTCCCAAACCGCATAATACCTTTCATTGGAGCTACCTTGAGAAATACTTGATCTCTTACGACAAACTCTAATATCCTCCTTCTTTGGTCTGCATACCTTTTCTATCGACTCTGGGCAGTTTCTATTCTTTTTTGAATTTGTAACACGACTTTTGTCATTTCACGAATCATGTTCGGGCCTAAAAGTTTCTTTTCACCTACCTCGTCCCAATGAACTAGAGATCTGCATTTTCTACCATACAGTACTTCATAAGGAGCTATCCCAATTGTAGCCTGATAACTATTATTATATGAGAATTCTATCAGAGGTAGATACTTGCTCCACTATCCTTGGAAATCTAATATGTAGGTTCTAAGCATATCTTCTAAGGTTTGTATTGGTCATTCAAATTGTCCATCAATTTGAGGATGATATACAGTATTGAAAGATAATTGGGTTCCCAATGCCCTTTGTAGACTTCTCTAAAAGGTAGACAGAAATCTTGAGTCCCTGTCAGAAGTAATAGATAATGGTATACCATGGAGTCTAACCACTTTCTGTATATATATCTGTGCGCATCGATCTATGGAATAGATTGAACAAATGGAAAGGAAATGAGTTGATTTAGTTATTCTGTCCATAATCACCTAAATAGAATTTTGACCTTTCACGACTTTGGGTAAACCCGCCACAAAGTCTATAGTGATTCTTTCCCATTTTCATTCTGGAATAAGCAGAGGTTGTAAAGTTCCTGCTGGTCTTTGATGTTCTGCTTTTATCTGCTGACATGTCAAACATTGGTCCACATACTGTGCAATATCTCTTTTCATACCTGGCCACCAGTAATGCATCTTCAAGTCTTTATACATTTTGGTAGCTCTTGGATGTATTGAATAAGGTGTTGAATGTGCTTTTGCAAGAATATCTTTTTTAATGTTATCCACATGGGGTACGTATAATCGTTTCCTAAATTGTAGCACTCCGTTCATGGATATTTTAAAATCAGACGGTATCCCCAAAATAATATCCTTCTTTACCTTGATAAAATATTCACCCCCTTGTTATCCATGTTGAATTTTATCAATTAACGTTGGTTGGAGTGTCAAGGCTGCCAACTTTATTTCCATTTCTCCCAACTGTACAATCTCCACATTTATTTTCTATAATTCAATTAACTCTGGTCTCTAAACAGAAAGAGTAGTTGTGGTACCTTGTATTGATTTTCTGCTCAATATATCTACCACCACATTAGCTTTACCTAAATGGTAGTTGATAACACAGTCATAATCCTTTACCAGCTCCAACTACCTTCGTTGTTGCATATTCAGTTCTTTTTGTGTGAAGAAGTATTTTAAGCTCTTGTGATTCGTATAGATTTCACACTGCTCCCCATATAGATAGTGCCTCCATATCTTCAGTACAAATACCACTACTGCAAGCTCCAAATCATGTGTAGGGTAATTTCTTTCATATTATTTTAGCTATCTCAATGTATATGCAATCACTTTCTCATTTTGCATCAGTACACATCCCAAGCCATTTTTTGAGGCGTCACTATAAACTACGAAGCCTTTAGTACCTGATGGAATTAAAAGAATGGGTGTTGATGTCAACCTCTTCTTTAATTCTTTGAAACTTTGCTCGCACACCTCTGTCCATTTAAATGTTATACCCTTTTGTGTTAACTGTGTTAAAGGGAAAGCAAGCAATCTTTGAAAATCCTTCTACAAATCTACGGTAGTATCTAACCAAACCAAGAAAGCTATGTACTTCTAAAGGATTTGTAGGTTATGACCAACTATTAATAACTTATACTTTACTTGGATCTACTGATATTCCTACCCCTAATATGACATGTCCCAAGAATACCACTCGGTCCAACCAGAATTCACATTTCTTGAATTTAGCATATAATTATTTTACCTTTAAAACCTTTAACACCATTTTCAAATGTGTCATATGTTCTTGCTTTGTTTTGGAGTAAATCAGGATGTCATCGTTAAACATAATAACAAATTTATTCAGAAAATCTCTAAATACCCAGTTCATCAGGTCCATGAAAGTTGTTGGGGCGTTAGTCAATCCAAATGGCATCACCAGAAATTCATAATGCCCATACCTCGTGCAAAATATTATCTTTGAAATGTCATCTTCTTTTATTTTCAGTTGATGGTACTCAGATCGTAAATTAATCTTTGAAAATACTGTTGCACCCTAGAGCAAATCACCAATTTAAGTTAAAGGGTATTTATTCTTGTTCATAACCTTATTCAATTATCGGTAGTTTATACACAGTCTCACGTACCATCCTTCTTTCGTACAAACAGGACGGGCGCACCTCACGATGCAAAACTAGTCTGATAAAACCTTTTTCCAACAATTTCTATAATTGTATCTTCAATTCCTTTAACTCAAATGGAGCCACTCGGTACGGGAATTTTGAGATTGGAGATGTTCCCAGCTGTAGGTTAATAACAAACTCTATCTCATGATCGGGTGGTAACCCATGGAGATCATCTGAAAATACTTCAGGGTATTCTTGGGCCACTAGTACTTCACTAAGAATAGGAAGGTGTTGTTCTTCAATGCTCATAACACGGACTAAATACCCCTCACAACCAGCTTCTAGTAAATGTTGTGTCTTCAGCATTGATATTAGTGGGAATCTGAAGCTCTTCATAATCCCAGCGAACATAAAAAGATTCTTCTCAAGGAGGTTGGAATGTCACTGTCTTTTTCTGGCAATCTATAGTAGCACAGTACTTTGATAACCAGTCCATGCCCAAAATTATGTCATAGTCATTCATGGACAATACAATCAGATCAGCATATAGTTCTCTATCTTCAATAGGAGCACAAGCTTTCAAAATTTGATTGGTCTACTTTGAGTCTCCAAAAGAAATCATCACATTGTAACTAATTTCTGTTACGTTAGGTGTCCTATCCAAACTTTTCACATACTCAGTGGATGCAAATGAATGTGTAGCTCCTGAATCAAATAGTATGAATGCTGGAGTATCATGGATAAAGAGTTTACCTGTCACTACCGATGGATTCGCCTCTGCGTCTGATCTAGTAATGGTAAAGACTCTAGCTGGTACATTCTATTGTTTTGTAGAGTTTGGGTTATCCAAGCATGTTCTGGCAATATGACTAACCTTTTCACACACATAGAACCTTCTGGATTTGTAGGGCAGTTTCCCATATATTGACCACCGCATCTAGGGCACATAGATTGTGGTATTAGCATTTTTTCCTACTCTATCTTTGGTCTCTTATTTTGCTCCCACTATTGCTACCCTGGTTTCGATCAAAATTTGGGTTTCTGGCCTTGAGCTTGGAATAATCTCTTTTTTTCATTTCCAAACCATCTCTGTCCTTGTCCTTACTTAAATTGGCGACGAGCTTCCTGCATATAAAAAATTATGAGTTCAGCTTGCTCAGTGACTAATGCTCTCTCAGCAATCTATGAATAGGTGACTCCTTGAGTTCCCGTCATATTAACATCTCTGTATAGTTTTGGCCTCAAACCTTAAAGGAATCTCTCTACCTTCAGTGTATCAGTGCTGACCATATGCATGGCAAACCTAGACAACTATTCAAATTTTCGAATATAGTCCCCGACTATCATAGCTCCCTGTCGCAGCTGTATAAATTCATTCATCTTCATTGCATGAACAGGTGCAATAAAGTATTTGTTCTCGAATAACTCTTTAAATCTTTTCCAAGTCAGAGTAAAGGGATCCTCTATGCTCCTCATTATATCCCACCAGTGCCCAATACTTCTACGAAGCTAAACGAGGCGCATATCACCTTCTCTTCCTCTGGGACTCTGCTATACTGGAACATATTCTTTAGGGTTCTCAGCCAATTCTCTGCGGTTGTAGGATCTACCGCATCTTCAAATATTGGTGGATTGAGTTTTCTAAATCTTTTCCCAGCTATCTTCAATGGTTTTGCTCGGGGCTGTGGTTGATTCATTTCAACTCTCTGTTGTCCACCTACATCCCTCTACTGGATGAGTTGTTGAATTTGTTATGATTGTCGCTGAATAAGTTCTATAAGTTAGTTTATAATAGTGTCCTGATCATCATTTGGTATAGGTGTCTCCCCTTCTTGGTTTCTACCTCCATTACTAGTTTCACTCCTTGTTCTTGTCATGACTGTAATACTGTTTTAGAACATGGCCAGTATAATTTATGAAATAATAATGCATCTCATAATGAAATAAAACTTACAAGCAAAGTTGTGCTTCCACAAGTTCCAAGTTTATGTACATGGACAGTCTACAGAACCTATAATCGGGATCTAATACCACTCTATAACACCCCCATTACTACACAACTATATATATATATTATAATTTGACATGATAGAACATATGTGCATGCATGATTTTTTTTTCTCCCTGTAATATATTAATAAATAATAAACTATTTTTCCACTCACAGACTAATATATATACCTGTAGATGATCCATAACAACCATAATATTTATATATCCATGTACAAAAAAGTTTTAAAAGTAACACACAGTACAAGTCCCACAACTTAATACAGTAGACTCCAAAATCAAATAAGCTAACAATCAACCCAATAGGTTATTATCCATGCACACTGATCCTCAAAACCTGTAGCAACTCCAGCGGCTTGCCCAGTAAGTCCATGGCTTCAAGTATCATCAAACTTACCTACAATGCGTGAACTCTATGAGCTAATGCCCAGTAAGTAAAAAGCATGCATGATGAAGGGATAATCTAACATAGATGTAATATATTCCTATGAGATCACGACAAGAATGCAAACTCATGCATAAAATAGTTCATTTAAAAATATTTTCCATCATTGGGCCCTTGGTCCACATACTATGTACCGGATAAAACTCTCAATAATATCAATAATCACATGGCCATAAACAAATCGACACAGCCCGAGGGCCATCTCATGGGATCACCAGAGGTCCACCCCTGTCTTCCCCTGTGACCCTCCAAAAGTCTTCCCACTAGCGGCGTTGATAAGGGCACAGTTCAGTGATCCACTCTCTCGTGATCACCAGAAGTACACCCCCTGTCAATCCTTATGATCCTCCGAAAAGTAATATTATGTTCATGCATTGTAGTTGCAAATGAATTTTTACTTACCTTTCACCTTTAGTGTCCTACTGAATGTTAATAATTTTTTTTTTCCCTAACCTTAGATATAAGGTCAACCTGTAAAAGTATAGCGTATAAATTTTCATTCTTAATCAATAGGTTTTTATATCAAATCTCATAAGAGATCTTAAATCTTAAATTTAATTAAGTAACAATCAAACCTAATTTATATTTCAACCTGATCAGAATCTTTTAAATACTTTAATTTCTCATCTCGAATTTATTCTAATATTATCTAATTGATGTGTTATAAACCTCATAACCAATTCTTCAATTAAATTAGCTCCTTCATCTAATTAATACAAGATAATAAAATCAAATCTTTGTAACTAATTTTAAATTATAGGTGTATATTAATTATTGTCTCATTGGTAGATAACTAGTTAATTTAAATAATTTTTTTTTAAATTAGAAATAAATGGCATAAATATATTTTTATCCATATAAAAATGAGAATGGATTTATCCAAAAATTTCCTCCAATTCCTACAGTTGAAATTTGTTGGAGTACCCTATCTTTTTTTTCTCTCTCTTCTTTCTTTTTCTTCTTCTTTTTGTTTCTCTATTGCATTGAGTGTGTGTAGTGTTAATCGTGTGTGTGTTTGATGTGTGTTAATAACTTAACTATTCTTAGCTACTATGAGAACCTAATATAATATATTATAATATATGCATACTTATCCTTAATATAATATAATATTTATAACCTATGTACAATATATTATAACTATTACTACACTGTACACGTATATACATATATGCATATATATATATTTCATACATCTACCCCTAGGTGTATATATATATATATTATTATTATTATTATTTTCTTATATATATATATATAATAATACATAATATTTTTATTTATTTATTCGCATAGTTTATATTATATTGATAAATACATCGATACCACATTTCACTCGCGTGTATCCTTATAGTATCTAATAGTTGACACCTAAATCCTCGTATCTTAGTATCAACTCAACCAATTAGATTAAAGAATTTGGAAACTAATATCGGCTGACAACTTTAGAAGTTTAATTATTAAAAATATCGTATAACATATAGTGCATTATGAAATATCAATTAAAATGCAATGGCACATAGTAGCATGAAATACATGAACTATATTAGCCAGGTGAGTTGCGCAAGGCTCGGGTATTATAAGAAGTTTCTCTCTAAGAACTTTAAAATGAAAGATATAGGTGAGGCTTCCTATGTGATAGGAATCGACATATTCTGTGATAGATCACAAGGATTATTGGGATTGTCTCAAAAAAACATATATCAATAAAGTTCTTGAAAGATTCAATATGAAAAAGTGTTCTCCATCTATTGTTCCAGTTCAAAAAGGAGATAAATTAAGCCTTATGCAATGCCGAAAGAATAAATTGGAACATAAACAAATGGAACAAATTCCTTATGCATCTATCATTGGGAGCTTAATATATGCTTAGACTTACACCAGGCCCAACATCAGTTTTGTTGTTGGCATGCTGGGCAGGTATCAAAGTAATCCTGGAATGGAGCATTGGAATGCTGCAAAGAAAGTATTGAGATACCTACGAGGAACGAAAGATCACATGATCATGTATAAGAGATCCGATCATCTTGAGGTGATAGGATATTCAGATTCAGATTATGTCTTATGTGTGGATACTAGAAAATCCACATTCGGCTATTTGTTCCGTTTAGCTAGGGGAGCAATCTCATGGAAGAGTGTGAAGTAATCTGTCATTGCTGCATCCACTATGAAAGCTGAATTTGTGGCATGCTTTGAGACCACTGTTCATGGATTATGGTTGCAGAACTTTATTTGAGGACTTGGAATTATCGACAATATTGCCAAGCCGTTGAAAATTTATTATGATAATTCCACAGCAGTCTTTTTTTCTAAAAACGACAAGTATTCCAAAGGTGCTAAACACATGGAATTGAAATACTTTGCCGTTAAAGAAGAAGTTCAAAAATAAAAAGTGTCAATCGAACACATTAGCACCAATCTTATGGTTGCGAATCCATTGACAAAATGGTTGTCACCAAAGGCATTTAATGAACATGTCGAAAGAATGGGTATTAGTGATAACTGTTATTGACATTATGATGTTGTTTTATGTTATTTATGTATTTGACACTTTGAGCTCTTTTATTAAATATTTTTGATAAATTAATGCATCATGTTTCATTATGTTAATGTATATACATGAATGAATTATGATGATACAAACAGGATTTGTCTATAATGAGACATTAATGTTGGACCATTATGACATCTCTCATTAACATCACATTAAGTATATAATTGATATTGTAATACATGGAAAGGACTATGTCAATCTAAGGACATACAACCGCCATGATTCGTATTAGTTTTTTCACTTAATGATAAATTTATGATTTGATCAATTAAGAAAGGCTTTGACTTATATTATGCATTATGTTTATTATTAAACCATTAAGTTAAATGATGCAACATGGGCCAAGTGGGAGAATGCTAGATATTTTATGTCCCACGTGTCCTATTTAAAGTAATTATCTTTTAACTTAGTTAAGAGATAAATATGGCATGATAATCGTCTTATTTAAGGTAATTATCTTTAAATTTAGTTAAAAGATAAATATGGCTTGATAATTATCACATTTCAAATCCCATTGATCAATAAAGAGAGTTTTCTCTCCATCAGAAAAGTATAGTAAGAACTAAAGGAGTCAAGAGAGAGAAATACGGGTTTCTCTAAAAAAATTCTTGTGATTGTATTCAACACTAATTATGGAGCAAGGTATGTTTTCTTATATTTATGTATTATGAAAATCATAAAGTTCTAAAATCTTGGGCGTTAATATTTATGTAAAATTATGTTTTTGATTTGTATAACTAAAAATTTCCTAACATATGGTACCTCCTATTCCAATCCAAGACTTCTGAATACTCCTCCTCGTTTGGCTGCCGGAAAAGATGCAAATCCAAGGACCGATTGGGTATGTAATCGAAAACTAGCAATCTGCTACGGTCTTCATCACAAAAACCAGTAAGTCTCAGCAGATTAATGTGCTGCATATACTTTATCATCCAGATGACTCCTACAAACTTGTATCTGATGTTCTGAGGGTTCTTGGCAGCTACAAGAGTTGAATCAGGCAACATCCCTCGATGAACAGAGTCAAAACATCCACTTCCCAATGTCTCTGAGAAATCTTTGGTGGCCTTCTACAATTCTTTGTACTTGTATACCCTTAAAGTAATCCTCATCTGTGATGAGTTTGCCGACCTGCGTTTTTGCCACAGTGTACACAAGCTTAACTTATCGTTGGATTTGAAAGGAATAACCAAGGCAGTGCTCGAAATTCATATTGTCAGAAACTAGCTAGGAGAAAAGAAATGCTATTTCTTTGCAGCTACGTTAGTCTTTTTGTGTTTTACCAAACAAGTGCACACATGAAATAACCGTGTCCTCTAAATAATAACATCCTAAATATTGGTTTTTGTGAGGTCTACTTAGCTTACACTACATAAAAATAGATTAACTACATATTCATGTAGAATACATCTACTTTTCAATATAGAAAAATATCAAGAACTATTAAGTGGAAGTTGTCTAGTCGTGGCTGCCATTGTAGCAATGCTTGTATATATTTCAAATCCTCGACGAAATCTACTAAAGTATTTAAGAGTATAGAGCATTTAAAGTTTCATGTCAAATATTCAAATATTGGGAACCTTAAGCCCATGTCAAAGATTTAAAACTCTAGAGCATTCAAGGGAATTTTAGCAAAATAATTGTCATAATACCATAAAATGGAGGTGTGTTAGGTTTTTATGACAAAGCGTTAGACAGTCTAACGCTTTCCATTTGAATTTTTTACTTTTTTTCACTCATTGCCAGCACCATCAAACTGATGGCGTTACATCAGGTAACGCTTTGGTCAAAGCATTACCCGAGGTAAGGGTAACGCTTTGGCAAATTTGGCAATTGCTAAAGTGTTACATATTTTGTTTATTTTTTTTAAATTTAATTAAAGTAATTTCACACATATATAATTATTAATTAAAATGTATCAATTGTGTATATATATGTAATTTATTCATATTATATGTATTTAGCATTTTGTGTAATTATACTATTATATACATAAATATAAAAGTTTTAAATTTTAAATAAAATTTAACCAACGGTTAAAAAAAATTATTATATAAATGAATAGAGTAATTAAATTAAATATATTATATACGATAATCAGTAATGCCTGCTAGTATCACAACCACGTAGTCGTCTATTCCTAAGTCCTCTAACTCTCTCTCCCCTAGTCTGTGCAGCAGTATCGAAATGTTATGATATCTTATCAGTTTATACATATATAGATGATCATTCACAAACTGATGAGATATCACAACATTTCAATACTGCTGCTCAGATTATGAGAGAAAGAGTTAGAAGACATAGGAATAGACGACCACGTGGTTGTGGTACTGGTGGACATTGCTGATTACTGTATATAATATATTTAATTTGATTATACTATTCATTTATAAAATAATTTTTTTAACCATTGTTTAAATTTTATTTAAAATTTAAAATTTTTATATTAACGTGTGTAACAGTATAATTACACAAAATATTAAATACACATAATATGAATAAATTAATATATATATATATATATACACAATTGGCATATTTAATTAAAAATTATATATTTGTGTGAAATTATATTATTTAAAATTTAAAAAAAAAACAACAAAAAATTAAAAATAAATAAAATACAATTGAAAGTGTTACACAGTGTAACACTATCAATTTGGAATCGTAACAATGAGTAACGCTTTACCATAAATCTCTAGTCACTATATATTTTATGGTATTCCAACAAATAATTTATTAAATTATAATAATTTGTTAAAAAAGCAGAGCATTCAAGTCTCCAAAAATAAAGCCTTGTAGTTAAAGACTTAAACACAAATGAAATCTTAAATCAAACATCTTTTTGACTTCAAGCATAAATTAAATAGCTCACCAAGGGTAGAGTTGTAAACATAATTAAGTAGTTGTCAATGTCCTAAGAAATCAAGCTTACGTTTCAAAATAATGCCAAAGTGCATGTGAATAAATTAAAAGTCATACAAATTAAGGGTTGGTTTAAATTAGTGGATTTGAAGTTAAGAATTTTAAATTCATAATAATAAATTTATTGAATTTGTTTGAATAATCTCATAATAGAATAGATTTCAAATTCATGAGCTCTTATTTTAAGTTATTTTTTGAATCATTATGGTGGATTTTAAATTCATTTTATATAGAGTCATTTAAAATCCTTTCCCCAATTTATCCCTTTAAATTCAAATCTTTCAATCCAAATACAACCTAAAATAATTTTGTAGACACAAGTGTAACAATTATAAAATTTGTGAACAAAAATGCATGTTATCGTAGACAAGTAATAAAGTGGATGAGTGAAGTATCGCTCCCATGAGAACTGTTGAATTAAGTATCGACTAATTTTATTTGAACAATCATAACAGAGTGGTAATTAATGTAAACTAAGAAAATACTAAACTACTCAGCAAAAGCAAATTAAGATTAACTTCTATAACTTAAAAACCTAGGGTTTATGATTTCAACATAATTAATCAGATTTGAATACTCAATCGCATCAATTTAAATTTATTTTCCTAGTTGATAGTTGATATCTCCCATGGTCTAATGAAAATTTTACTAATTGCTAACTCACTATATTCCTATATAAATTAAACAATCAATAAATCATTGGGCTATATGGATTTCAATCAAAACTACACAAATTATGCAAGTATATTCCTATCTCACAATTTATGATTTTTTACATATAGAACTAGACACATATATCACCTTCCAGGTCAATATGATTAGCAAATCATTCAATTATTGGCCAAGCAATTGAAAGCATTAAGATCCATGTACAAAATTCAACCACATCAAATAAATATTTAGTTAAATTGAAAGAGAAATTCAAGTTATATTGAAACCCTATATTAGAAACTTAACCCTTGATCATATCTATCAAATTCATAGACAAATTTGAATTCATGACAAGAGATAAGAGAAAAGAAAAATAAAAAAAGAACTCTAAAATCTTGAAGAGAAACCTAGATCTTGAATTTTGAAGATCTTCCTCCATTTTCCTCTTGTTTTTCTCTGTGTTTTTGGCCAAAAGAAGCCCCCAAATTTGTCTTTGAATTTGTCTTTTATAGTTCTCCAAAAAGAAATTCCAAAATCAGACTAAAAAAATAAATTTTAATTTTTTTGCAAATTAGGGCGCGGCTCTAATATTTGGTGCCACAGCCCCAGATTATCTGTACTCAGTACTAAACAATCAATAAATCATAGGACTCTATGGATTTCAATCAATACTACATAAATCATGCAAGTATATTTCTATCTGACATACAATTTATAATTTTCTACATATAGAACTAGATACATATATCACCTCTTAGGTCAATATGATTAGCAAATCATTCAGTTATTGACCAAGTAATTAAAAGCATTAAGACCCATGTAGAAAACTCAACTAGATCAAATAAATATTCAATTGAATTGAAAGAGAAATTTAAATCATCCTAATTAGGTTACATCGAAATCCTATATTAGAAAATTAACCACTAATCATATCTATCAAATTCATAGACAAATCTGAATTAATGACAAAAGGTAAGATAAAAGGAAAAGAAAAGAATAACTCTGAAATCTTGAAGAGAAACCTAGATCTTGAATCTTGAAGCTCTTCTTTCATTTTTCTCTTTTTTTTTTTTTTGCGTTTTCCGGCCAAAAGAAGCCCCTAAATTTGTCTTTGAAGTTGCCTTTTATATTCCTCCAAAAAAAATCCCAAAATCGGACTAAAAAAATAAATTTTAAATTTTTCGTGAATTAGGACCACGGCCCCAGATTGTCTGTACTCAGCACATAATGAATTGGCACTAGCACCAAACATTCTATCCTTCTTTCTAATTGGCGCCATGGTGCCATTTTCAGGGGCCACAATGCCAAACATTTTGTCTTTTTTTCTCACTTTGATCATTTTCAGCTCCGAGGCTTGAAAATTTGGCGTTGTGGCACCAAATAAATTGGATTATCATCAACTTCAGGGTTGTGGCTCTAATTTCTTAAGTCATGGCATGACTTCCAAATTTTTTACAATTTTTTTTTTGGTTTTTTAATTTTTCTTCTCCTTTCCACGAGACCTACACAATAACAAAAAAACGCATAAAGTCAACATAAAAGGCTTGAATATAAATAAATTATCAAGTAAAATGATATAAAATAGTTGGTATAAAAGCAATTTATCAAATACCCCCAAACTTAAATATTTGCTTGTCCTCAAGCAAAAATACAAAACTTAAATGGCAAAAACAAAACAAAACCAACCTAAACAAGAATAACCTAACAAAAATCTAAATCATACATAATTAAAAAAGAATAGTAAAAAGGTGATTATCTCAAAAATGCTAATGCATATGTCAATTTCTACTTAACCTCATAATCTTGTGTGTGTGTGTGTGTATAGCCAATGCATGAAATCAAGTTTGTCACCCAGATAGGTTTATAAAGTAAAGTATTTTTTAAAAGATCCACTTTGATTGTAATTTGATGATTCTTCCCAACTCTATAAGCTCATTTTTTAAACTAATTTCCATTAATGTAGATAAACATAACAATAAGGATCAAAAGAACTTTTAAAACTTGTAATGTATGGCTTGGGTAAGGGTAGATTATTATAGTAAAGTTGCTCAACAGCACCCAAAACGCAAACATTAAAAAAATCATGTTGGCTTACACAAGCCTTTCAATCTTCCTACACTTTGACACCCTTTTTTTTCATATTTTTTCAAGGATTTGTATACCCCCAAACTTATGTTGTTTTGCTTTGATAACAAAGGGGTAATTTCTCCTCTTCTAAAGCTTTTTTTCTTTCTCTATTTTTCTCTATTTTTCTTTTTAAGGAGATCATACACAACATTTATCAATGTTACACAATCCATATATATTTCTCCTACTTTTGAACATGAGCTCTAAATGAATATATGGAGTGAAGGGTAGAAACGTGGACAAAAATATTGTGAGGTTGGGGATGATTTTTGAGGTACAAAGATTAAGGCTCATTTAGGCTAAAAAAGGACACTAGGGATAACTTATGAGATTTTGGTAGGCTATATAGGCTCTAGCGGTCCAAAGATGGCCTAAATCATTTTCTTCATACTATGTCATCTAGAATTTCACCTTGACTAATGATCAAACGAGTTCTAGAGTTGGTGGGATTTTAGAAAAATACTTATCCTCATAAACTGTCTTTGATACTCCAAACAAAATTTAACTAACTAGTGCTCAATGTAGACAAGAATCTCAAACCAAGCCAAAATTAATACATAAAACCAATAATTTAATATAATACACTTCAGCATTCTTAAAAATTATCAACCCAGCAATCAAGTTCTTATCATTGCCACAGATGATTCATTATAGTACAACTCAAATTTCAACATTTTTTTTACATACAAAAAGCAAAGTAAACAACCTAACAAAACTAAACATACTAATAAACAAAAATATAAAAGAACAAAATAATAACCAAAACACTCTCAAATGAAACAAAAAGACAACAAGTACCCCCAAACTTAGAACTGACATTGTCCTTAATGGCAAAGAAAGAATGGAAAAGACTGAAGGACTTCTCTGTGTGGTGAAAGTATCTATGAGAAACATCATCAGTAGACGGCGACTTAGGAGAGAAAAAAGACAACTCAGGGGGGCTCAGGAAAGGATTACGAGGTGTTACCCCAAATGTAATGCTCTAAGGTACAGTGATGCTTTATCAAATAAGCCATGTAGGCCTCCATCCTGCTAATATGATAGTCCGTCTGTTCTACTGAATAATCTCAGTATATAATATCTCAAGGGATATCGAGGAAGGTGGTGGAGGAGGGTGAAAGACACTCCCAGGGGAAAGCAAAATAGGAGGTATGTCCTTAGGCTCAATAGTGGTAGAGACATCAACATGAAGATCATGACAACATCAGGAGAGGGTAGAGTGAGAGTAGAGTGTCATGATACCTATCAATGACACGGTGGTCTATAACACTGTTGGGCAGGATAAGCAACTCCATGGTAGATCACTGAACTCTGGCCTGGCGACAGAGGGCACAAATAAATTATGGATGTGGTAAGCCATTGGTGGTGGTGCCCTGGAGGGTGTAAGTGATGGAATCCTGAATAACCCTACCCACAGTAATACTACGACCAATTTTGAGGACAAAGAGTAAGATGGCTCGACCTTTGGTCACATAGCTAGTATGGGAGGTAAGCATCAATTTGACATAAATAAAATCGTGTCAGACTTTATCAGGCTTGCTTGGGGAGGATGTAGGGAGGGAGACATGTGTTCCCGGATCACTGATAAACCCAATCCACTCTAGGCCAGGATTGCATAAGGTTATGAGGATTTGTTGCAAATTAAGTTCCAATAGAAGGATATGGTACTCATCTTCAAACTCCTCAGGCAGAAGGAAAATAGAGTTGATGCATCTCTAATTAAAAGACACATGCTTGCCAACACAAAAACAACCTTGTTGTTGTGTTCATGGGCATTAGCCTAGAATTCCTGCACCACCATGAAAACAACAGGATCATGGTGAGCACAAAAGGTTGTCCACCTCTGTTCAACAATTTGTTCTTAAATGTCACCCTGGGATTCATAATAAGATAATTCCAAACCTCTCTCCAGGATAAGTTTTTTCTTGGCAACAACTTTGTTATATCTCGTTTTCTCTTTCTCACTAACAAATGGGCTCCAGTCCTAAGTACCAAATCCAGAAGCAACTCCTTTGCCCTTAGCACTTTTCTTGGGAGGCATGTTCGGCTTTCAAGAAAAACTTCAAGTGAAGTAAACCGCAAACTTAGAATATAACATTATCCACTCACAGTCTAAAAATACTACAAACCATGACAAAGGATCTCCGAGCACAAACAAACCAATAGAAAGACACAATCCATTAGGGAAGCTGCAATAGAAATTAGAAAACAACAAAAAAACAATGCTCTAAATATGAAAGCAATCCCAATGAAAAATTAGACTAGTAGTTAAAAACACAATCGACCATCTATAGCAAGCCGCAACAATCACAATTAGCTCAAATGCAAAGATGCAAACTAGCACAAACCCATGAGCATAGCATGGCAAAAAATTAAACTCGAGAACTAGAATGATCAATAGGTGTTTGATAGAATGCCCACACTAAGCACAATGATAGACAAGCTCAAACTTAAGTCAAGCACCAACTCAGAAGCCAATAGCACAACCACAATGTTCCAATTTTAGCAAATATGTCTGACTAGAACTCCAAGAATCTAAAAAATAAGGAATCCAAGAAAGACTTACAAATAAATAGATGCAGGGCTACGATCAGAAAAAGAAGGCATTAAAGATGTTCAGATGAGCTTTAGGATTGTGGTTGCACGTGAGGAAGATGGGTGGAGGGGGCATCGATAGGTGACACAGTGGTGGCATGGGTGAAGATGGGACGTGTGCTTGTGGTGGTGATGGACTGAGGTGGCACTGATGAGCTTCAAGATTGTGGTGGCATGTGAGGGAGATGGGTGGAGGGGGCATCGGTGGATGACATAGTGGTGGCGCGGGTGGAGACAAGTGGCCACTGCATTGGTGATGGGTAAAGATGGGACGTGTGCTTGTGGTGGTGATGGACTAAGGTGGCACTGGTTGTTGGCTCAGTGGATGAGCGGGCTGAGATATGTGGAGTTGGTTCAAAGAGAATGGTGGTGGTGTGGGTTAGTAAGAAATGGTATGGGTAGGTGAAAATAAGTGAGATAGGTAGAAAAGAGGTGCCAGTGGTGGTAGTGGTGGTGGTGATAGGTGGAGGTGGAATTAGGGATTTGGGGGAAAGGGAATTAAGGGATTTGGGAAAGAAATGGGGTCTAGGGTGTTGATTGAAGATGAAAAAATAAATTATGGGTTGGCGTCGCGGTACCAAGTGCACTAGATAAAAGGGGTTGGGTTGCACTACGGCTTCATTTTTAGGGGCTGCGTTGCCAAATGCATTGGACTGTCCAACAACACTCGCGTCGAGGCTCTAGTAATGGGAGTCGCATCACCAACTTGAGCTCTTTTTTTTTTTTTTGAATGGTTGGGCTCCAAGTCCTCTGGAATAGATCTAAAAATGGCACTGTAGCTCTGAAAAATGGAGCCATGACTCCATTGTCAAAATTTGTTTGCTTTATGAGTTGTTAGTGTCCAGATTGAACCTACAACCAAAATAAAGAAAACAGTGTTAGGGATACTAAAAATAGGGCTTTAAGCAACTTAAAACTCTATCCTAGGCTATATAGAGGATATAAGTGCAAGAAAAACAAATATGACAAAAGATATGAAAACTTTTAAATGATTTAGGTTGCCTCCCAAGAAGCGTTAAGTATAAAGTCTTTAGCCAGACTCTCAGTGTGGTTCGGTAAGGGTGATGGTAGAATTTTGCAAATCGCCTCCACCTTCAATGAATGCCTTGAGCATTTGGCCACTAACTTTAAACTTTCTATCCTCACTCTGAATTTCAACGGCACCATATGGGAAAACTTGGACCATTGTGAAAGGTTCAGACCACCTCGATCGCAGCTTACTTGGAAACAAATACAAATGTGAGTAAAATAATAAATTTTTTTGACCAAGAATAAACTCTCGTTGCAGAATATGCTTATCATGCTACTTCTTGATGCGCTCTTTATACAATTTAGCATTTTCATAAACCCCTTGGTGGAATTCATCTAACTTATTCAGCTATAACAATCGGTGTTCACCTATTGCTTGAAGTAGATTATTAGTAACCCAGTACAATTGATGCTCCAACACAACTGGTAAGGGACAAGCTTTTCCATACAACAAAGGATAAGATGTTATACCAATAGGTTTATATGCACTTTTGTAAGCCCAAAGAGCATCATCCAGATCTTTTCTAAGATCCACTTAAGCTGTCTATTTAAAATCTTGACTTGGCCACTAGTTTGGAGATGATAAGCAGCGGCAACTCCATGTATAACCCCATACTTAACTAAGAGAGCTTCAAAATGATTGTTACAGAAGTGCTTACCTTCATCACTTATGATTGCCCTTGGTGTGCCAAAACGAGTGAAAATTTATTTTCTCAAAAAGTGCATCACTGCTCTGGAGTCATTTGTTGGTAAGGCAACAACTTCAACCTACTTGAAAACATAGTCTACCACCACAAGGATGTAGAGATTATTAAATGACAGTGGAAAATAACCCATGAAGTCAATTCCCCAAACATCAAATAAGTTTACCTCTAGAATATTGTTCAATGGCATCTCATGTCTCCTAGATATGTTTCATGTTACCTGACATCTATCACAAAAGACCATGAAAGCTTGAGCATCCTTAAATAATGTTGGCCAGTAGAACCCTAATTCAAGAACCTTAGCAGTTGTTCTATTCCCTCCAAAGTGTCCACCATATAAAAACGAGTGATAACAGTGAAGAACACTTAGTATGTCTTCATCAGGGACATACTTTTGTATAATTTGATATGGACAAAGTTCAAACAAGAAAGGATCTTTCCAAAAATAATATCTAACATCAGAAAAAAAACTTTTTCTTTTGTTGACGACTCAAATCCTGGGGAAAAATATTACTTGTTAAAAAGTTTACTAAATCAGCATATCAAGGAAGTTTACCAATAACCAAAGTAAAAAGTTGCTCATCGGAAAAAAATTCATTGATGGGGGGCTTGGGATTAACATCTATTTTGTGTTTTTCTAACCAAAAGAGATGATCTGCAATGACTTTTACAGTTTTCTTCTTATCACAAATCTCAAAATCAAACTCTTAGAGCAATAAGACCCATCGAATCATGTAACACCCCCATTACTACACAACCATATATATTGTATAATTTGACGAGATAGAGCGTGTGTGTACATGTAATATATATTTTTGTTAATATTTTAACAAAAGCTAAATCACTTCTTACATGCACAACCCTGTTTAAAATAGAAGGATCAGTATTTATATAAAAACACAACACCCACAACGACCACAATATTTACATACTTATTTACAGTAAAATTTTAAAAGAGAAATATAGTACCAATCTAAAAACATAATACACCAGACTCCTAATATAACAAGCCAACAAAATAGGCCAATAGGTCATCATTCATGTACACTCTCTCTTAAACACTTGCAGGAGCTCCAACAGCCGACCAGCCAGCCAAAAATGCTTCAAGCATCGTCGTACTCACCTACAATGCATAAACTATATGAGCTAACGCTCAGCAAGTAAAGATTATGCATGTTAAAGAATAATCCACAATATCAAGTCATGCAACTCAAAATGCTATGCTCACAATGCAATTTTATGCATCAAAATATTTCTCTTAAAATTATTTCTTTCTTGGGCCCCTGACCAACGCTACTATCCCATGTACCGGAAAAGAGCTCTGTACACCGCCATAATCCAATGGCCAATAATCATATAAGCATGCAAATTCATGCATACTTATACGCATGCAAATCCATGCACACGAACCTGCAAATCCATGCATGCTTCAGTGCACTAATAGTGGTCAGCAAAACATTTTTCTTTCTTTGAATCATGCCGTGCAATGCAAGATTTATCACAATGCTCGTATATGATGCATGCACGTGCTAATGATAATGTCCATGTATGTATGCTCAATGGAGAGCCGTCTACTATGCACATATGATTTATGATATTACATATAATTCACACATCTACTATGTCTATGCATTGTGGTTGCAAATGAATCTTTACTTACCTTTCACTTGGTTGGTGGCGTAGTCTAAATTTGTTTAGTATTCTTCTCCAACCTTAGATGTAAAATAGCCTGTAATATTACCTAACATCAAGCACCATTCCCAATTTAGCAAGTTGAAAGCACAAAATCTCATACTAGACCTTAAACACCAAGCTATAAGCTAACAATCAAGTTTTCACAAACTAGAACCCAATATAGCCCCTCAAATACCTCAATTTCTCATCTTAAATACATGCAAACATCATGTAATTGAAGTATTATAACTCTAATAGCATGTACCTAATTGTTAACACTCAATAGTAACATGTCTAGGTTGAAACATGCTAAGTGATCAAATGTGGCAGATTCACATTTTCATATTTTCTTGCTGTCAAGTTTAGTTGCATGATAATTTTAACATCCCTAAGCATATCCAATCACTCCCAAATTTTTACCACACTTATATAACATGTATATAAATGTAAACATATCATATAATTGCTAAAAAATACGGATATAACTTCCCAAGTTCAGCTCTCTTCACGACATACTGAAATAGATTGTTTCCTACCATGACAGTTTTGCACACTTCATGACATTAATGGTTTTGGCACCCTTAAGTATATTCAATCACTCCAAAGTTTTCACCATACTTAGATAACATATATAAGGAGACAACCAGTTCATATTATTACCAAAAATAATGGATTTAGCTCCCCTAATTCAGTCTCCTTCACAGCACACCAAAACAGATTTTGCTATTTTGGCAGTTTGAGTGTTTCTCCAATATCATTCTCTATTTCAATTTTCAACTAATAAAACTTCATTCCAATACTCTTAACTCATATATGGTTATGTAAATGGTAATAATTATAGGTTTTATTCAACATACCATACACTTTTGAAGCCTAAAACACAAGAAAATAGTAAGATGATAGTTTCTGCCACAAGTATTTCCTATTAAGTGTTTGTCATCAAAAACCCTTTCTTTGTGCACCAAAGTCTAACTAAAAACTTTCTAACACTTTTATAAGAGATATTGAAAGATTAATAAACAATAAAACCATTCATAATAATCTGAAAACCAAAGGCAAAACCGTAGATAAGTGTTACCTATGCAGATTTTGAGGTTAACTTGATGGTAATCACTTCTCCTTTGCTTTTCTTGCTTTTATTTCAACTTGGAATCAATTTGTATCACTTGGAGACCTTAAGGTGTGTGTTTGGAAGATGAAAATGGCTGAAATGAGGGTCCGGTCGTGGCTTAAGGGTGAAGGGTTTGAGGTGTTAGCTTGAGATGTTAGCTTAAGCTTAATAAGAAAGCATGAGGTGGCAAGTAAATGGTAAAATCTGATTTTCTCCCTTATCTTGCAGCCCTAATCTTGTGTGTCTCACCTATTTTTATTTGGTTGCAACCTATCTTAGTCACCATTCATTCCCATAGTTATTTCCTATGTCCGTTCATTCGATCTCCAAATCGATTCGCATTCGATTCTTAAAGAATTATCTAATTTGCATTTCTAAAATCATATGCACATATGGGCCTTGTAATATGACACTTAAATCACATTATATGATGTCCAATATCTCAAGTATGCTAATTTACAAATATATACTTTTGAAATAACTTGATCAAATCAAATTAAACCATATAAGCTTACTAGTAACACTTTTAACACTTCCAAAATTATACCCTATATATCTCATCTATATCTAATATTGATCCACCTCATTTTCTTCTTATTTCAATATAAAATCAACTACTTAGATCAGAAAATTCAATAACTAATACCATGCAAGAGTTTCAGAATTAAGTTTAATATTCAAGAATGTCGTATAAAATGAAATAAATTATGCAATGTCAATAGAAATACAAATAGCATATAAAATTAACACGTAATGCATGAATCATATTTGGCCATGTGAGTAGTAAGAGGCTCGGGTATCACAAATCAGTCTTAGTTTTACATCTTTCTTCTCGATCAAGTACTTAATGGTAGAATGATCTGTGTACACATTACCTTTATGTTAATCAAGTACGGCCAAAACTTGTCAAATGCAAAAATAATAGCTAGAAGTTTTTTCTTAGTAGTTGTGTAGTTCATCTGTGCATTAATTAGCATCCGGCTAGCATAATAGATAACATGAAAAAATTTACCTATTCATTGTCCTAAAACTGCTCCAATAGCAAAATCACTAGCATCACACATCAGCTCAAAAGGTAAACTCTAATCAAGGGTAACAATAATGGAGGTGAAAAATAAAACAGATTTCAATTGTTGAAAAGCACTAAGACACTCATCATCAAAATTAAAAGGTACCTATTTCATAAGAAGATTGCACAGAGGCTTTGTTATCTTTGAAAAATCTTTAATGAAGCATTTATAGAAACCCAGATGGCGTAGAAAACTTCGTACTTCCTTCAGTGAGATTGGTGGAAATAACCAAATAAGTGCATATTTTTGACATATTTTTGTATCAAAACCTTTAGATTTTTCTTGATTTATTCTTTTTAATATTATTATTTTATTAATATTTTGTGTTAGGTAATCAATGAATATAAAAAGATCAAAAGAAGCATGTTTTCATACTTGTGCAGTTTTTATGTTTTAACCATAACTTCATGATCAAAAGTCCTATAGACCTGAATCTTACTTTATTTGAAAAACAAGATATAGAACTACAATTTTTATGGTGGAAGTTCAGCCCAATTCATAAAATAGATCACTAAAATTCGGATTAGAGTTTAATCCAATATTAACTTATTTGACCAATTCAGTCATATCTCTTAAGCCCAAATTTATTTTGAGCTGCAATTTGGATATTTTATACACAAGAGTAAATAAACAAATTTTCATATGACACGATGGTGAGAAAATGTGTCAAAATGGTAAACACATAGGCTATACGGAGTTGTTGCTGTTAAAGAATGGCTCTTGGATATAATTCGATAATTTGACCATATCTTCCTTATCCGATAGCCAAATTTGACAAATGATATATGAAAATGTATCGGCACTAAAAGACCTACAACTTTTATTCTTCACTCATCATCAAAATCTAGATGTATCTTAACTAAAAATGCAATTCAATCCAATAGGTGAGAATTTTAAGGACTTGGTGTAACAACTTACCAACTCTTGGCAACTAGCATACCACTTAATTAACTCCTCCATTATTTGTTTGGCCACTAGCACACCCTAAATACTATAAATAGGTCATGTATTAAGCTTGTAAGAGAGGGGGTACAGGGTTTCTTTAGGCTAAGTTTTCTAGTATGTATGTTTTCTAGTAATGTAAATTTTCATGTAGTAATAGAAATGCATTCTCTAGTTTCTCTTCTTTTTTTACTATTTCTTACTTTTATTATGTCTTTTTGAATTTCATTTTGATGAAAAAAAAGGGTGAACTTCTTGATGGAGGAAGAGGAACGGTTATAAGGGTAGAAAATATTTTAAGTATATTTTATTATTATTTTGAGTTTTGATCTAAACCCTACTTATTTTGTAGTGATTTTTGATTTATGTATCTCCAATGGCACAACAAATACTTGGATTCATTTAGCTTATTATATGATTTTATCCCACCGATTGCTAATGTGAAACCTTGATTTGTTATTGACAAAGGTGTACATAAATGTTGATCCTATAAATAAGTGTTGGTGTTAAGAGATAATATATAAATAGTAAGACAATATCATGATTATTTTATTTCATGAGCTATTTGATAATATCTTCCCATTGGAACCTTCGTTATGTATGGATTCCTATAGTGGCAATTAATAGAGGTAAAAAGAATAAATAACCATTTCTCTATCCTAAATTCAATAGTAGATCCCTAATCCTCAGTACTTTTATTACTTTAGTTTTTCTTTAGTTACAGTATACATTTAATTTTTTATATATTTTGAATCACATAAATTCCATTTTTTAAGAATTAGAATTCTGAATTTTTCAAGCAACTTTCCTGTATTATTTAATACAACTTGCACTTGGGTTTGCAACCTTAAAGTTATAGTACTTTTTGGTGTCGTTGTCGGGAAAGGCAAGGTAAGTATTCAGGTTTGTTAATATTTTTTCTTTTTAATTATAGTTTGTTTATTTTCTTTATGGATATATAGTTATATGGTATCACAGTTATAATTCTCGATATTTAGTTAGAAATAATTCTGAAACTTTATTTGAAAATTTATTTGAATCATCTCCACACACTTCCACCATGGCTGAAAATGAAAGTGTCCAGGATAAAAGTCATAATCAACAGGTGCATACCATGCGCTATGACTTGCAACCTTTTCAAAATTCTTGTCCTTCTTGTTTTATTTTTTCTCTCAATGCAAATAACTTTCAATTCAAGCCTAGTATGATCCCTTTACTCACTAATTTCTATGGTTTAGACTCTAAAACCCCTTGCATTTGAAAGAATTTAATGAAAGTATGTACCACTTTTGATGATCAAACTTGTACAAATGAAATTATTAAGCTCAAATTAATTCTTTTTTCTTTAAAAGATAAAGCAAAAACTTGGCTTAATTCTTTAAAACCTAGGTCAATTGGCACTTGACAAGAAATGCAAGTTGAATTTTTGAAAAAAATATTTCCAACTCATAAAACTAATGCTTTAAAAAGACAAATTCAAAATTTATTTCAAAATTCTAAAGAGGTTTTTTTCAATGTTGGGAAAGATATAAAGATTTGTTTAAAGATTTAAAGTTTTGAAAAATGGCACTTAATTAGTTTCTTTTATGAAGGTTTAACTCCTGAAATAAAATAATTTGTTGAAACAATATGTACTGGTGAGTTTCTTGATAAAGAACTTGATGGAACCCTAGAATATTTAGATCATTTGACAGAAAACTCTCAATCATGGAATAGTGTTAATTCTTTCAAAAGTTCTACTAGATCTAATATTGTTAATAGTAATAAAGAAAAATATTACTTTAGCCAAGAAGATAATCTAAATGCTAGGATTGCCAGTTTAACACGAAAAGTTGAAGCCATGGAACTTAAAAAAGTAAAGAAAATCAAATATGTGCAAGAGGAAGAAGTTTGTAGCAATTATGAACTTTTGGGACACTCCACCAATGAATGTCCAAATATTCCAGTACAAGCAAATTTCATGAACACATTCAAAAAATCTTTTCATTCTCCATATTCTGAAATTTATAATCCACAATGGAGAAATCATCCCAATTTTAGTTGATGAGATGGTAATCATGCCCAACTGCTACATTCACAAAAACCACCAAACTTTTATTCTTATCCAGCTCCACATACAAAATCCTTTGAGGAGACCTTACAAACATTTATGCTTGAATAAACAAACATCAATAATCTGACTTCACAAGCTATTAATGAGATCAAAAGCACACTTTCAACACTGACAGTGTCTTTGCGTACTCATGAAAAAAGTAAATTTCATTCTCAACCTCAACCTAATCCTTCCACTCAGTGCCATGTTTATTCTTTAGGTGAAAATTCAGTCAATGAGGCTAATTCAGTCACAACTCTTTGGAATTGAAAAGTTATTGATAAGATTATTCATCCCATGGAGAAAGTTTCTAATCCACCTCCAGAAATGAAGAATAAAAATAGTCTTGACGATGAAGGTAAGTTTGATAAAGAAAAGTGTGAAAATGATGAAAAAGAAAAATATTTATCTCCAGCACCATTTCTTCAAACATTGCAAGCAACTCATAAATTGAACTCAAATGCTGAAATCTTTAAAGTTTTTAAACAAGTCAAGATTAATATTCCATTGTTGGATGCAATTAAGCAAGTTCCACCTTATGCCAAATTTTTGAAAGATTTGTGTATAATCAAAAGAAAATATCATGTACAAAATAAGGCATTTTTAACTGAAAGTGTTAGTTCAATCATTCAACAATTCACTCCACTCAAATACAAAGATCCAGGTTGTCCAACCATTTCATGTATCATAGAAAACACTAGAATAGAGTGTGCTTTACTTGATCTTGGTGCTAGTGTAAATCTTCTACCTTTCTCAGTTTATGAATAGTTAGGTTTAGGAGAATTTAAAACAACTTCTGTTATACTCCAACTAGCTGACCGTTCGATTAAAGTTCTAAAGAGAGTAGTAGAAGATGTGTTGATACAAATTGATAAGTTTTACTTTCTAGTTGATTTCATTATTTTGGACACGGAGCCTATTGTACAAACACATACATAAATTCCTATCATTTTGGGTCGTCCTTTTTCTTACAACTTCAAATACTTTGATCAAATCTAGGAATAGTATTTTGAAATTATCATTTGGAATTATGACTTTAGAACTAAATGTATTTAATATTTGTAAGCAACCTGCAAAAGATGTCTAAGTACAGGAAGTGGATTCAATCAAGGAACTTGTTCATGAATACTTTACAACCACTAACTCTTCAGATTCTTTGGAGACTTATTTTAAAAGTGAAAGTATTTGTAAAAAGACACGCTAATACTCTCTTTGAATTTTTGCAGGTACAAGAAAATCATTTTAGAAGCCAAGGTTTGAAGAACTTTCATCATCAACAGTAAAATCTATTCCATCAACTATTAAAGCTCCCATAGTTAATTTGAAACTTTACCAGTTGATTTGAAATACTCTTTCTTCAGTAAGAATGAGACTTTTCCAATAATAATTTCTACCAAAATTGATGCACCTTAAAAGGTAAGTTGATCGAAACTCTGAAAATGAATAAGAATGCTTTAGGATGGACCATTGCTGATATTAAATGTATTAATCTTTTAATTTGCACACATAACATCTATCTAGAGAAAAATGTTAAACCTTCTAGAGAAATGTAACGAAGGATAAATCCTAATATGAAAGAAGTAGTGAGAAATAAAGTCATTAAACTCTTAGATAATGGAATCATTTATCCTATTTCTAATAGCAAAATGGTAAGTCCTACTCAAGTTGTACCTAAGAAATCTGAAGTTACTATAGTCAAGAATGAGAATGATGAATTAATTCCAACTAGGATTGTTACTGGTTGGCGAATGTGCATTAACTATAGAAAACTCAACTCAGTTACTAGAAAGATCATTTTCCATTACTTTTCATGGATCAAATTTTAGAAAGAGTTGCGGGACATGAATTTTATTGCTTTTTAGATAGATATTCTGGATATAATCAAATTGCAATTGCACTTGAAGATCCAAAGAAAATAATTTTTACATGTATTTTTGGTACTTTTGCATATCGAATGATGCCTTTTGGATTATGTAATGCACCAGCTACATTACAACGATGCATGCTTATTATTTTTAGTGACATGGTTGAACATTTTCTTGAAGCCTTCATGGATGTTTTTTCTATTGTTAGTAATTCATTTGATGATTGCCTATCTAATTTAGAAAAGATATAGATCAGGTGTGAAGAAAATATTCTTGTGCTCAATTAGGAGAAATGTCATTTCATGGTAACAACTGGTATTGTTCTTGGATACATTATTTCATCAAAAGCTATTGAGGTTGACAAATCTAAAATTGATTTAATTACCAATTTGCCAACACCAAAGACTGTGAAGGAGGTAAGATCATTTTTAGGACATGCTAGTTTTTATAGAATATTTATCAAAAAATTTAGTATAATATCTAAGCCTTTGTGTAATCTTCTAATAAAAGACACTATTTTTGAATAGACTGAAAATTGTAAAAATGCTTTTGTTAATCTTAAAATCATGCTTACGTCTACTACAATCATACAACATCCAGATTAGACTTTACCTTTTGAAATAATGTGTGATGCTAGTGACTATATTGTTGAAACAGTCTTGGGACAAAGAAAAAATAAGAAACCATATGTTATTTGCTATACAAATAAAACCTTAAATAGTGCTCAATTAAATTATTCAACAACTAAAAAAGAATTACTTATTGTAGTTTTTACATTAGACAAATTTAGATCTTATCTTGTTGGCTCATCAGTTGTTGTTTTCAGTGATCATGCAATTTTGAAATATCTTTTGTCAAAAAAAGATGTCAAACCAAGACTCATTAGGTGGATTCTCTTACTCCAAGAATTTAATATTACGATGAGATAAGAAGGGAGTAGAGAATGTGGTGGCTGATCATTTATCGACACTTGTTTGTGATGACTCATTTCAAACCACACCCATTAATGACACTTTCCTTAATGAACAAATATTTAATGTTTCTATTTTATCTTGATTTGCTGACATTGTTAATTTTCTTATGACAGGAAAGATGTCATCACATTGAAACTCTCAAGATAAAAAGAAGTTTTTGACTGAGGTAAAAAATATTTTTTGGGATGATCCATACCTATTCAAATAATGTCCTAATCAAATCTTTCGAAGATGTGTGTCTGACAATGAGATATGTAATATTGTCAAATTTTGTCATTGACAAGCATGTGATGGTCATTTTTCAGCAAAGAAAACTACTACAAAAATTTGCAATGTGGATTTTATTGGCCAACTCTTTTCAAAAATATTTACACTTTCTGCAAAAATTGTGAAAATTGTCAAAAGTTAGGGTCTCTTTCAAAGCAAAATATAATGCCCCTGTACCCTATCCTAGTAATTGAATTTTTTTACTATTGGGGTATTGATTTTATGGGACCATTTCCATTATCATTTGATTTTCTTTACATATTGGTTGTTATAGATTATATTTTAAAATGGATAGAGGCAATTCCTTGTTGAAACAATGATCACAAAATAGTCAGAAATTTTTTGAAAGAAAATATTTTAAGTCAATTTAGAATTCCTCGATCTATTATCAGTAATGGGGAAAAATATTTTTGTAACAAAGTTTTTGAAACTTTAATGAGGAAATATAGAATCATACATAAAGTTGAAACCCCTTATCACCCTCAGACAAATGGACAAGTTGAACTTGCAAATAGGAAGATAAAATAAATTTTGAAAAAAATAATTAAACCAAACCGTAAAAATTGGTCTCTTAGACTTACCAATACACTTTGGGCATATAGAACTACTTTTAAAATATCATTAGATATATCTCCTTATAGGATAATTTATGGAAAACCTTGTCATTTACCTGTTGAACTTTAACATAACGCTTATTGGGCAATCAAAATGTTTAACTTCAACCTTGATGAAACTTCAAAATTGCACAAATTACAAATCAATGAACTTTAGGAATTAAGAAATGATGCATATGAGAATTTTAAAATTTATAAAGCAAAAATCATAGATTTTCATGATAATAAAATTTTAAGAAAAATATTTTAGGTCGGTCAAAAAGTTTTGCTTTATAATTCTCGTTTTCATTTGTTTCCTGGAAAATTGAGATCAAAGTGGAGTGATACTTTTGTTGTAAAAAAAGTATGACATTGAAAATCCTAGAAATGGTAACATATTCAAAGTTAATGGACAAAGAGTTAAACCATTTCTAGAAAATCAATTTTCACAAAAGGAAATTTGTTTTCTTTCTAACCCTTACTTTGATTAGTGTTGTATATATATATATATACTTATTTCTCTAACTTTATTTATTTTGAAGGTTTTCTTTCTTTTATTTTTTTTCTTTTCCCGGTTACGTGGCGGATAACGGTACTCTGTGGCTATTAAAGTCAGACTTGTCAGTTTCCCAAACAACTGAAGTCTTTGTATAAAGTTTTTCTACTTTTCTCATTCTCTTTTCTTGCTCTTTTCAAAATGGGTGACATTCTTCTAACTCTCAAGAAACGATTTTTTTTTCTACCTAAAAATGTAATTTTAAAATTTATAAAATTAGGATTAAAAAATTAAGGATAGTTATGCACAAGGGCATCCCAGAGAGCATACGATGGATAATTGAAGTAAAGGCAAGAGCATGTGAGTTTTTACATGAGTTTTTAGATTTACTTGCTAGTACATGCCTATTTTTGGTAAAAGCACATATTCAAAAGAACGAAGGGTCAAAAAAATGAAAGTTTGTCACAATTATGCTAAATGGACTTGCAACACAAAATATCGTTCTTTAGGAATGATCTCTAAAAATCAAGAAGATAAACCTAAATTTATTATGGATGGACTGAGTAAGGAGTTTTTAGATCATATTATATTGACTATTAAAATGCATTCATGTGGATTGGTACAACATGCAATTCTTGATTTATGGAATCATTTTCAAAATGAATATGAGATTTATAGTCTCAGGAATCTGACATTAAAAGACCTTATTTGCCAGTTATAAGAAAACTGGATAGGAAGCAGACCATCGACCCATAGAGGGTGTTTAAGCAGTTACTGGATGTAAAACCAGATAAAGATGTAAGCCATAATCACAACTACATCTACATTTACGTATAAGTAGGTAATTTTTAAATTTTGTGTGTGTCCTTATTTTCAACCTTTATGACAAAAGAAAAGGACATGTAATAAATGCATTCCCTATTCACACCTCAATAAATAGCACCGTACTCACTCTATTTGTGCAAAATTTATTTTTAAAAAGAAAAAAAAATGAAAGTTTCTTCAACTCGCAAATTTAATTGCATTTGTGTTTTTTGTAGATCCAATCTAGGAAAAATTGTGAGTTTATAGGGGCAGCTAATAACCTTGGTAGAACTTTAGCAGAAAGAAAAATTCATTTAGTGTATGGGGGAGGCAATTTAGGGTTAATAAAGAGTTTTGTTATTTCTGCTCATATAGGAGAAGTCAAAGTCCTGAGAGTTATCCCAAAATCTTTAACAGTATAGAATATCACAGGTATGACTATCGGAGATGAGCTAAAAGTATCATATATTCACGACAGAATGCCTAACATGTTAAACAATGGGGATGCATTCATCATTCTACCTGGCAGTTTTGGTACATTGGAGGAATTATTCCAAGTTATCTCTTGGGCATAACTCAACATTCATCAAAAATCTATAGGTATTCTTAATGTTAATGGTTTTTATGATGGTTTGGTATCTTTTGTAGATCATGCTGTGGAAAAAAGTTTTGTTTCATCGTCTGCGAGAAGAATCCTCATTTCTACTTCGACACCTGACCAACTGATTGATCAACTTCTAACATACGTTTCAGAACCTGATCTAGCCTTAGCCAATGTGGATTAGTCTAATAGGAACAATAGTCAAAAATGCAAATTGAATTTGTCTCTCAGTTTGCGATACTTATTGTTAATGGTTTCATCTAATAGTGTGCATTTTCTGTTGTTTCAACTTCACTTTTTTTAGCCACACTTTAGATGATATCTTTTAAATTTTACTTTCCTATCTAATTTTAACATTAGGGATAATTTCTCGATTAGGTTGGGGGGAGGGATAGTTGATATCATGACTTGTGTGTTCAATGTGTGTTTTTCTATTATTTTATTTCAGAAAAAAATCAAGTGGGTTTTTTTATGGATCTGCTGAAATCATGAAAAAATGATCACAGAGTAAAGGGTGATTGTTACACTCTTGATACGCATCCCTATTTTTTACATATCATGGCAAGTTTGTGATTTTTTTAACAAAAGTTTGTGAATTACCAATTATTTTTACTTTTTTTAAGTCGTAGAGGTTCTTCCAACTTCTATGATTAAAATTAAGCATGAATAATGTGGTTTGATTGATGATGAGTGTTGTTTTGAACTTTGATGATGTTATTTGGTTAATATATTTTGTGATAATTATACTCAATTTTTTTTGCACAAATAGTTATGTTATTGAGTGTAAAGACAATTATGTTAAAATAGAAAGTTCTTATGTCTTACTCTAATCATCACTTGAATCTTCAATATGTAAGGTTGAGTATTAGAACTTTTTCTTTTGGTCTATCGAGGCGAACGATTGATAGTGCACCACTAAAAAAATAATTAAGGCATTAGGCTTTCTAGCACCATTGCCAAATCAGCTTATTCCCCAAGTATGTTCCAAGACAACATTCCCCTAGTGAGCTACTTTGAGCCTTTCAATAAATAAATATTTTTTTGTAACCATATCTTTGTACCTAGCCTAAATATACTATTATCCAACCTTTATTCTAAAAATGATTTGAAGTTTAAGAGACATTCTATTGACAACTTGAACTTGTAAAAGAAATTTAGGTTGGAATAGAAGATAAGTGTAGGGGAGTTTCTTCTAAAAAAATGATTGAAAAAAAATTTGCAAAGTGCTACGAGTTGCAATTAAGTTTTTAGAACTTAATTCCATGAAGTTTTTAGAACATTTGTTGTATCCTATTCTTTTATTTCTTAGCCACATCACTACCCTTTGGCCCATTACAACCTTTATTGAAGACCTTTTGATTTTGTGTGGTGCCTTTAATGTAGTGGAGATTTGCACCAAATGAAGAGCCTATAATGTTTAACTTTTTCATTAGAGATTGTGTGATGGTTTTTGTAAGGTTTTATGATAATTAACTTATTTGAATCATGCATAGTTTCATCACTGTTGACATTAACTATCCACACACAAACTTGAATATGTTTATTGTGGAAATGTATTGACTTTTGAATGACTAAGAGTTAAACTCAAGACTTGTTTGATTTCATTTGCATATTACTTTGTTGCTTCATAAGAATAATAGTTAGAAGATAGTTATTATAGGTGTTTGTGGGTATCACTACTAGAAACCCTCACGAGACTATAATTCGTCCTCTATAGGCCACCTAAGGGTTTAAAGGTTTGTTACATATACTAAATGTAATCGTGGTTTCCTACAAAAATGATTTAGTTTAGATTATTTTAGACTTACTCGATAACAAGCAAGGATTAAGTATGGGAGAATTTGATAAGTGCATATTTTGCCATATTTTTGTATCAAATTTTTTATATTTTTCTTGCTTTATTCTAGTTAATATTATTATTTTATTAATATTTTGTGTTAGGGAATCAGTGAATATAAAAAGATCAAAAGAAGCATGTTTCCAGACCTGTGCAATTTTTATATTTTGAGCATAACTTTGTGATAAAAAGCCCTATAGACCTGAATATTACTTTATTTGAAAGCTAAGAGATAGAAATACAACTTTTCTATTGGAAGCTCAGCCTAATTCATTCTTGATTATAACATAAAGTTCATCCAAGTAGTTGTACAAAATAGATCACCAAAATTCGAATCAGAGTTCAGCCAGTATTGACTTATTTGACCAATTGGGTCATATCTTTTAAGACTAAATTTAATTTGAGTTGAGATTTGGATATGTTATATAAAAGAGGTAAATACACAAGTTTTTTTAAGATAAGATGGTGAGAAAATGTGTCAAAGTAGTAAAAACATAGGCTGCAAAGTGTTGCTGCTGTTAAAGAACGCCTCTTGGACATGATTCGGTAATTTGACTATATCTTCCTCATCCGACAACCAAATTTGAAAAATGATATATGAACATATATCAGCACCGAACTAAAACTTTTGTTCTTACTCATCATCAACATATAGTTGTATCTGACCTAAAAATATAATTCAATCCGATAGGTGAGAATTTTAAGGACTTGGTATAACAATTTACCAACTCTTAGCAACTAGTATACCACTTGATTAACTCCTCCATTATTTGTTTGGCCTCTAGCATACTCTAAGTATTATAAATAGACCATGTATTAAGTTTGTAAGAGAGGGAGGTAAGAGGATTTCTTTGGGCTAAATTTTCTAATATTTATGTTTTCTAGTAATGTAAGTTTTCTTGTAGTAATAGAAATGCATTCTCTAGTTTCTCTTCTATTTTTACTCTTTCCTACTTTTATTATGTCTTTCTAAATTTTATTTTGTTGAGAAAAATGGGTGAAACTCTTGATAGAGAAAGAGGAACGATTATAAAGGTAAAAAAAAGTTTTAGTATGTTACATTATTATTTTGAGTTTTGATCTAAATGCTGCAAACAAACATCAAATGAGTTACCAAAAACTGAGAAGTTATCCATAAAAATCTTAATGAAGTATTCTACTATATCTAAGAAAATAGCCATCATACATTGCTGAAAAGTAGCCAATGCATGTACAACCCAAAGGGCATGTGCCTAAACATAAAAGTGCCATATGGGCATGTGAATGTGGCCTTTTCTTGGTTTTCAAGTGCAATGGAAATCTGATTGTAACCCGAGTAACCATCTAGGAAGCAGTAATAGGCATCACCCTCTAACTTATCTAGCATTTGATCAATGAAGAGCAAAAAGAAAGTGGTCTTTCCTAGTAGCCTTATTTAACTTCCTATAATCCATGCACACGTGCCAACCAGTAACAGTTCTAGTTAGAATCAATTCATTATTTTTATTTTCTACTACCGTTATCCCACATTTCTTAGGTACTTCTTGTACAGGACTTACCCACATACTATAAAAAATAAGATAGATAATACCAGCATCAAGTAGTTTTAAAACCTCAGCTCTTACTAGACCTGACCATGGTTCAGGAACAGCCGATTACGTTTTGAAACCACCAGTTCCACAGTTCAAGAAAATCCAGACCCTTAACCTTAACCATCAAGGTCGATTACGGTCCGGGTTCCGAAATCGTCGGGCCTGTTACGATTTTGATTTTGGTTAATCGTCGGTTCCGGTTCCGGTTCTGGTTCCAACCTTTATATTTTATTTTATTTTTTTAAAAAAAATTTGAACTTAAATTTGCAAAAAATATTGTTAATTTTTGAACTTAATGAAAAAAATTTAACTTAAATTTGAAAAAAAAAATAGCTAAAATTTAAGCATATGGTCAAAAACAAAAGTGACTAAATTAATTTATGAAATTTTTAAAAAATAATTTTTTCATTTACACTGCATTGATAAAACATAATTTACTAAATTTTAGTTTTTGGAGTTAATATTATCATATTAAATCGATGCAATATTATAATAATTTAATAATACTAAATGAGAAGTTGAGGAATAAACACTAAATATTATAAAGTAGCATCATGTACTTATTAAGATAATTGTAAAGTAGTATCATTAGATAATTTTTAAAACTTTACTTATTATTAGATGAAATATACAATGTTTAAATACAGGACTTGATTTATAACTTGTTGCAACTAATTAATGAAATTTAAAGAGGAGCACAACACCAATTATATTAATTTTTAGAAATAAGACAAACAATTTGAGAGAAAAAAACGAAAAAAATAAATCATGAGACTTATTTATGCACTTATTCAAAATTTTAACTTATGATCCATTAGCTCTGTTGGTTAGAGTGTTATGTTAATAACTTGGAGGTCATGGGTTCAAAACCTCTATAATACACTTTATATTATTTTTGTTAAAAAATAAAATAAAAATTAAAAAATTAAAAGACCACTGAGTCAGGCCCGGCGGTTTAGGCCTGTGGAACCGCAGGGTCCAACCCGGCAATTTTTGGTTGGATAAAACCATAACCAGCCCGTGGACTCACGAGCCGGTTCACGGATTCAACTCGTGAACTGTGGTCTACGGGCCCGTGGTCGGGTCTAGTCTTACCACCTCTTTCATGTTTAGATTCAGAAGACGATGATGTTCCACATATAGCTTGTAGATTTCCTCCATCAGGATCTTATGCATGCATATGGATAGACTAATATCTTTTATATCAGCAATAAACCATCCTAACCCTGTTTTATGATTTCCCAATACTCTCAATAGCTTTTTTTCTTGTTCATTGTTAATGCCGCAAAAATAATAATAGGAAGAGTAGAAGAATCACCTAGAAAAGAATACCTCAAGTGGTTTGGCAATTGTTTGAGCTCTAAAATGGGTGGCTTCTCTATCGATGGTACTGGTCGGGTAGAAGCCTTCCCAAGATCTTCAAATAGTCTCTTGATGAACAAAGGTAGCGACATCAGGTCTCTTTAAACACTAGGAGATCTCCGCATCATAAATCTCAGTCGCTCTCCTCAAACAAACCTCAAGAAAATCCACAAGATAGCTTGACTGAAAGACTTCTTTACACATTCTTCGACGGCATCCACTCACAAGCAGCTATCATTCTCATTTGGAAATTTCATTACCTTGAAAACATTGAAAGTTACTTATTTCTCTTGTACCCTCAAGATTAATTGGCCCTTCTGCACATCAATAAGATTTATTCTCGTTGTTAAGAAAGGGCAACAAAAAAATGATGGGAATCTTTTAGTCTTCCTCTATATCTAGAATTATGAAGTTTGTTGGGAAGATTTGCTGGTAAGATGAACTTAATGGACCTATCACCAAGTTGCAGCAAGACTGTAGTCGACTTTACTTCTCCAAGCCCAAGCTTCCTATAAACAGAAAGAGACATCGAGTTAATACTTGCACCAAGATCACATAGAGCTTTATCAAAAAATGAATTGTCAATGGTGCAAGGAATCGTAAAACTCTCTAGATCTTTTAGCATAGGTGGAAACTTTCTTTGCAAAATACCACTGCACTCCTCAATAAATGTCACTATCTCATATTCCTCTAGCTTTCGTTTGTTGGAGAGGATCTTCATGAATTTTACATAGTTGGGCATTTGCTATAGGACATCTGCAAAAGCATATTAAGGTGCAACTTTTTAAAGACATCCAAAAAACTTAGAAAATTATTTATCTAATTTTTGTTTATAGCATTGAGAAAATGGGATGCGAGGCACGTATGGAGGAGGGTTATCTAGAAACATATTTGACTTAGGCTTAACTATTTCCTTGCTTGGTGTTTCATCAAACTCCTCAACCGTACTCTCTTTTACTGACTCCTTTGGATCAGTGAATTTTCTTTCAAGCTCCGACAACACCTTACCACTATGAAGAGTAATGGTTTGCACATTCTTTTTAGGGTTAGTTTCAGTATTACTAGGGAATGAACCTTAGGGTCTTCCACTCAACATATTTGTGATCTGGCCCATTTGAACCTCCAGGTTTCGGATAGAAACTGATTAATTTTGAAATGGAGGACTCTTGTTTCTATAATGTTGCCTCTATTCTTGCCATGAATTGATTTGTATTAATTGTAAGTTGGGCAAGAGCATCTTATAAAGAGACTTAGGTGGTTGTTGAGATTGATCAGAAGGCTAAAAATTGGATAGTGGTGGTCTCACTATGTTTTGCCTATTCCTCAATGAAAAGTTTGGATGGTTGCTCCATCCTAGATTGTATGGGTTTTTTTGCCGAGTAACATTGCCTACAAATTGTGCTTGTTCTGGCTGAGATGGAATGAATAGATTTCCAACTTGATACTCTGCACTTGGGTTAGGTCTATTCCAAAAATTACATACCTCAACTGATGTGGGAGCTAAAATAGCTGTAAAAAAGTTAAGGTACTGAGATAATATAGCAACTTGAGCAGTGAGGGCATCAACTTCATGCACTCCAAATGCTTTCTTTGGTGTAACTCTCTCAAAAGCCATTAGTAAGCATTTGCAGCCATGGTCTCAAGAAGCTCATAGGTCTCCTTATGTGTCTTGCCCATAATAGCTCTGCCAACGGCTATATCTACTAAGGTTTAAGTTGCGCCACTCAATCCATTATAGAATGTATGAACTTGCAACCATTCTGCTAGATCGTGATGGGGACATCTTCTCAACAAATCCTTATAAATTTTCCATGCCTCATGCAGTGATTCCAAGTCATATTGGGTAAAGGTGGTGATGTCGTTCCTCATCTTGTCGTCTTAGCTGGCAGAAAGTATTTGGCTAGAAAGGTTTGAGCTAAGTCAGCCTATGTAATGATTGCACCCAGTGGTAGTGAGTTCAACCAAATCTTCACCTTGTCCCTTAGTGAGAAAGTGAATAACCTCAATCTAATGGTATCATCAGTAACACCATTGTGCTTAAATGTATCACAAATTTCAAGAAAACTAGCTATATGTGCATTTGGATCCTTATTGGTTAACCCACAGAATTGATTAGCTTGAACTATTTATATGATAGCAGGCTCAATTTCAAAATTATTGGCTTGAATTATAGGGCATCTGATTTCAGTAAGGCTCTTATTCACCAACGATAATGTATAATCATAAAGCACCCTGTTGTTGACCTCTGGTGCCTATTGTGGCATATTGTTGTTACCATCAGCCACCATATTATCTTCCATAGTGTCTTGTGGTGATTTGGAGGCTTCTCTCTTTTTCTTTTGATTTCGTTTACAAGTCTTTTCAATTTTCGAATCAAAAGGGATCAAGACTTGATTTTCAAATTTTCTCATACACCTAAGAACACTTGAAAAAATCAAGAGTTGCAATCAAAAGAAAATAAAATAAAAATTAAAATTAAAATCAGAATTACTGGCTATTAACTTTAATAAACACAAATAATTCCTCGGTAACGGCGTCAAAAACTTATTGTGAAATTTGTGAATGTAAGCACACATTATCGTAGACAAGTAATAAAGTTAATGAGTGAATTAACGTTTCTACGAGAATTGTTGAATTACTAAGTATCGAAATGAATTAACTCTATATTTATTTAAACAATCATAACAGAGTGGTGATTAATGAAAACTAAGAAAACATTAAACTACTCAACAAAAGCAAATTAAGATTAACTTCTATGACTTAAAGGCCTAGGGTTTATGATTTCACCATAATTAATCAGATTCGAACACTCAATCGCATCAATTTTAATTTATTTTTCTAATTGATAGTCGAAAATCTCTTAATTATTCAATAGTCTCTCCCAAGTTATAATGAAATTTTTGCTAATTGCTAACCCACTATATTTATATATGAATTAAATAATTACTAAGTCATTGGGCTCTATGGATCTCAATCAAAACTATACAAACTATGCAAATATATTCCTATCTTACATGCAATTTATAATTTTCTATGCATAGAACTAGATACATATATCACCTTCCGAGTCAATATAATTAGCAAATCGTTCATTTAGTGACCAAGTAATTGAAAGCATTAAAACTCATATAGCCTAGATTAGAAAACTTGGCCCCTAATCATATCTATCAAATTCATAGATAAATCTAAATTCATGACAAAAGGTAGGAGAAAAGGAAAAGAAAAGAAAAACTCTGAAATCTCGAAGAGAAACCCAGATCTTGATCTTGAAGCTCTTCCTCCATTTTTCTCTTATTTTTCTCTGTGTTTTTTGGACAAAAGAAGCATAGAATGAACTGGCACTATGGCGCCAAACATTCTGTTCTTCTTTCTAATTGGCGCCACGGTGCCAAAATAATCTGTCCTTTCTCACTTTGATCATTATGGGCCATTTGTTTATCTTAGGCCTAAATGATTTTCATTGGGCTAGATTTAATATTTATGGGCTTAGTCAATTTATGCCCACATATAGCCTCTCAACTTTAGAACAGACAGATGCGAGCATAATTTGGTTGGAAGTTAGAAATTTTGAGCAGGATTACTGACATTTTATTTTTTAGATGTAACAGGCATTCCTAGCAAGGCTATCCTAGTAAGACCATTCAGCCTAAGTCTTTCGCTCGCCATCTGAGTGAGGCCATCCTAGTGAGACCTTCCAGGTGAGGCCATCCTAGTGAAGCCTTCCAGATAAGGCCATTCGGGCAAGGCCATCTTGGAGAGGCCTTTCAGGTGAAGCTATTCGAGCGAGGCCATCTTGGCTAGGCCTTCCACATGCCATCTAAGTGAAGCCATCCAGGCGAGGCCATCCAAGCGAGTCCTTTTGAGTAAGGCCATCCAAGCGAGTCCATCCTAGTGAGGTCTTCCGGGCGAGGCCATCCTAGTGAGGCCTTCCAAACAAGGTCATCCAACTGAGGCCATCATGGTGAGAGCTATGAGACTATCCAGGTGAGGCCATTTGGTATAGACCTTCCAAGCAAGGCCTTTCAGACAAGGCTATTCGGGTGAGGCTTTTCGAGCGAGGCCTTCAATGCGAGGCCATCCGAATGAGACTATTTGGGCAAGGCCTTCCGAGCAAAGCCATCCCAACAAAGCCTTCCAGGCAAGGCTATTCTAGTGAGTCCAGCTAAGCAAGAAAGTTTTACCTCTGCCTCACCTCTTTGACCTCGTCTATTGAGAAGTTTTGATTTTTTAACTTCCATCATTAAATTGGTCAATTTCTAGTTGGAATAGTTTTTATTTATTTTATGAAGGAAAATAAATTTGGCAAAATAGGTTTGATTTTAGTCGATAACCTCAAGGAATGAGTTTGTGATCTCTAGGGCCAACTACAACTTTCTTGACCTCAAAGGAGTCATTCTCATTTTTGGGTCCTAACTTTAATTGATAACCTCGAGAAAGGAGTTTGTGATCTCTAAGGCCAACTATAGCTTTCTTGGGCTCATGGGAGTCGCTCAACTTCCAGGACTATACTACTTTACATGTTGATTATTGAACCTGAACCGAAATCTATAGCTTTGGAGGGGTCTTACTCTTATCTTATTTAAAAAATTTATAACTTGTTATGCAATGCAACAATCAATGCTTTCACATTATAATTTGTTACTGGAAATATAAAATATATATTCATTCCCCTTATAAGGAAATTAATATAAAAATAAATTGCATAAATAATTTTACCCGTTTGGTTTCATGAGATATATATTTCCCCCTCGTTATAACAAGCAACGCTTTTCAAATCAATAGTGTTTGTTAGAGTAATATGCTCATCATTGTCTATATTGTCGACTCTCTTTCATCCTTTTCAAGATGTTAGCGCAACATTCATGATCCATCCTAAGGTCACTGATAGAAACTTTTTTCTCATCGGGAGTGGAGAATATTATCTTTGTGTAGTTTGCCTGATCGGGGTGTGGAGTTAGTTGATGCCTTCGATCAAGGAACAGAATGTTGATTCTTTATGACATGATATAGAGCCGATCAATGTCATTGGTCAAATTCGCCGATCAGGATATGGTGTCTGTTTAATCCCCTCTTTATCTTCCTCTCGGGTTTTACCAATTATCGTTTATCTTTATTTCTATTATCATCTCCACTTTACATATTCTTGAAGTTAGAGCCTCCTCTTTCTTGAATGATTAAAATGATAATGTTTCCATGAAAGGTCATGTGTGAGTAGCTTGGCTTCTAACTTCCTATTTATTATGAAGCCTTCTTGTCTCTACTTGCTCCTCAACTTGGTAGATGTTTAGATTTCTATGAGGAAGCATGGCTAGCAATGCCTTCGTTACTACTCGTAGGATAATTGTTCTAGGGGATATGCTGAATTTTACTTCATATGATTGCACTCTGAATGGAGGCTCTTATTTTCACATCGGATTGTGCTCCAAGGGGAGATGTTTGTCGTTTTAAGGAAGACGCTTGTCACCAAGCATAAGAAGAGTGCACTCCAGGGAAGTTGTTTATCATTAGACTTCACGAGTGTGTTCCATATGGAGACATTTGTCTCTGAACTTGAGGAGTGCACTCTGGGTGGAAGCATTTGTCGCAGAACTTGAGGAAGACATCTTTAGAGAAGATGTTTGTCGTTGTATTTGAAAGGGTGTTCTTAGCGGTATGTTTTCTCACCGATGAACACTTGGGCAATTTTTGTTGCTGCTTCCACATTTACTCGAATTCTCCTCCTCAAAGACTTTTTTTGTTTCTGTCTTACTTTATTAGAGATAGGATAGCCCCTTAGTGCTTGCTCTAAATTAATGTTGGCTATTTTTTATGGGGACATCATTTCTCTGCTTAGACGATAACTACTGTGAGGGACATATATTACACCAAATGGCTATTAGTATTGAGCTTAGTTGCGGGTTGTGTTGTATGGGACTTTTGATTGGTCATTCGGTCAAACCAGATCGAACTGAACTGAAATTTTGATTGGTCAAAATCTTATATCGAAAATCGAATTAAATTAATTACTTCAATTCGATTATAATTGAATTTTTTTTATTTTTCAGTTTGGTTTTTGGTTGACCGAATTCTTTAAAAAAATAAAAAAATAGATAAAAATTAAATAATAATATTAGAAATATATTTTTTATTTATTATTTTTAGTTTTGGTAAGAAAAACATAAAAAATAGTATAAAAATAAATAATAAATATAAAAATATAATTTTTAATATAAAAATAGTATAAACATAAATAACAAGTATAAAAATATAATATAAATTTTTTTTATAAATATATAAAAATAGAAATTCAGTTCTCAGTTTGATTCAATTAATTGAAATAAAAAATCAATACCAAATCGAAAATAGAAAATTTGAAAAATAAAAAACTGAATGTAATTTATTTAATTTAAATGTAAGCTTATATTTCATTAATCATCATAATTCTTGATTATTAATGGATCTATTAAATTAATTATTGATTGATATCTTGATATAATTATGATATTAGAATTTCTCTCTCAAAACAAAAAAAAAGGAAAGTTTTTCACCTATCAATTTGACTAGCTATTTTATCTATCCTCAATATATATAAAAAATATTTGAAAAATATTAAACATACAGTGATAAGATCATAATTGATTATGATGAGATCATAATTATGAATATGATGAAATCATAATTAATTATGTTTTAATTTAGTTAGCATTGATTGAAAAATTATTATTTTGCACAAGAATTAATTAATTTTATTGATTTACTTTTTTATGAATTAATTGCCTAATTTATCTTGTGCAAATTTGATTAGATTGTATTGATAGAAAGATTTGAAGATTTTATTTATAAAGATAAGTTGAGATCTTTTACCGATAAGGAAAGAATCTTGACACTTTTGAAGTAGAGATTCGAACTTAATTAATATTGCATATAAATCTCAAAAATTGAAAAAAGAAGACACAGCTTTGGAGAGAAGAAGTGCACGGCTTCAAGCTTTGAGAATTGCTCTCATTTTTATTCACTCTTCGGTAAAAGATGTTGAGCCTTTCGGGAGATAAGCACAATTTTTCAGGAGAAAAATTTGATGATTTTTAGGAGAAGGTTGGTCTGCCGTCTGAAGGGATTTCAGCGTTGAAAGGAATTCAACAGTGCAGATTTAAAAGTCGAGGAGATTTCATTGAACCTTTATTAATTGATTTGTTCAAGAATAGTGTCATTAGTAAAAAGGGAGTATTTACATTTTGAATAAGTCTAATTATTGTAACTATAATCTGAATTAATGAAATATTCATTGCAGGTGGTGAACTCGTGCATGTAAAAAGTACTTAAAATACGTAAAAATTTCGTGTGTCATTTATTTTACAGTCATTTACTTATTACAACAAAGTGTACAATTATTACAATAATTGAATCTAATTAATAAGTAAAGTTGATAAACATATCTAACATACATTAAATACGAGTTGAAAATCTTATTACAACAAAATTTTCAAAAAGAATATCACAAACAGTTTGCTAATTTTTTTTTGACAGTTTTAATTTCTTAATCTAGCAAATTGGACGTTCAAAATTGGATTTAGGCATATTATTTGTCACTTGAGGTGGGAACCCAATCATGAGGAACTGGTCATACGTTGTTTTCAAGTGATCATCGTGGCTCACAAGTCATTTATTATATGCTTCGTTGCGGAAATCATGCAACAAAATTTCAAAGGTTGGCGCATAATTTATTATAGATATACTATTATTTAATTAATTAATCTCTATTCTATTCTCTATCTGGGGCCCATATACTAAAAATTAAGGTCATTTTGTTTAGTGTATTTGTGGCTGAGGTTTCGTGTTGGATATATTGGGCCTTGGAGGGTCCAAAGAGGCAAGCAAATGACATAAATCTCCTTGTGTAATTTATTTTATTTTTCCCAAAATTTCACTTTATTATTATGTTTGAATTTTAAATTTTAGTGAGAAAAAAAAAATTTAAAATAGGATGCAAGAAAATAGTTTTAAATATTTTCCTCAATAAGTTCCTATATCCAAACACACTGCTCTTGTCTTAAGCTTTACCCGCATAAGCATTTTGTTTTCTTCTTTAATTTTAACAATCTTTATTCTTCAATACAAGTTATGCAAGTGGTGAATATCTTGATATACTAATAGTCCATCACAGTCTTATTAGATGAAGGGCAGGAAGCCTCTTGAGATTTTTCTTACTTTCTTTCTTTTCTTTTTTTTTCTTTTTTTCTCTTTTTACCACAAGCTTACTAAAATAATGGAAATTGTTCTTTCAACATATAAGGGAGAATGCCATCTTCCTACGTATATATTTAGCACTTTACCACCAAAAACATTAAGAAAAAAAAACCTTCTTGCCTTCTTAAATTTATTTATTTTACTTATTTATTTTATTTTTGGCCGTCCAGCTTGATTGAAGAGCTGGCCGTAAATAATTTCAAAAGACAGGAAAATTAATTGGATATAAATCAGACTGTATTTCAAAATGATGAAACTCGGACAATATAAGATTTTCACAATCATTTAAATTGTATAACGCCAAATACAATAAGTTTTCAGTTATATTTAATTTAGACTATGAAATTATCCAACAACGTATTTTTTTATTTTTTAAACGGAGCTTATAGTAATTACTTCAGTAAAAAAGATGTACTATACAAAAAGTGTAGCTCTAATAGGTCGAACTCAGTTAATATCTTCAAAAATCTTGGAGTAAAATGTTAGGACTTTGTTGTGTATCTACTGCAATTGAAACACTGAACCAAAAATAAAAATAAAAAATGAATTAGATTCAACTATTAATACTCTAATTTAAGACATTCCCTGAAGGCCCATAATTCAGCCTACATTGAACCACAGTTAGGAAAATAAGGAGCTACAAAAATGTATTACTACGTACAAGTATGATATATATATCAAGATAAGTCAAATTGAAAAGTTCGGCCCAAACTAGGTACATATTAATGTTAAGATATGCATTTGTATGGTAAAAATATTGTTACCATTTATTAATGTCAGTACTAAAAATATAAGTGTAAGGTAATGATACTATTTGTATTATCATTGATAAATTAATTAAATCTACTTCCTTTCTTCCAATTTATTCCATCTACTCCATGGACCGTAATACACACAAAGATATATAGAAATTGGTCAGACGTCATGGTGTGCCACTATTTTTAAGGTTTTGTCTATGTTTTGGAAGAGTTTACACAAGACATTGATAATATAATTATCTTTCAATACTACATATCATCCGCAAATTGATAGACAATCACAGCGAACAATACAAACATTGAAAGATGTGCTTAGACCCTATGTATTAGATTTTCATGGTTAATGGAATAAATTTTTACGTTTAATGGAATTCTCTTATAATAACAACTATAAGTCCACTATTGCAATGCCCTCTATGAAGTATTATATGATAGAAAATGTAATCTCTAGTTTATTAAGACAAGGTTGGTAAAAAGAAGCTTTTGTGGCCAAATATGATTTGAGAAATAATAGAAGCTGACATAAATTCATCAACAAATATAAACTGCCTAAAGTCGACAAAAAAATTATGCAGATTAAAGAAGAATAATGTTAGAATTTGCAGTAAGAGATCAAGTATTTAAGAAAGTATTTTCAATGAAGGGGATTGTGCGGTTTGAAAATAAATGAAAGCTTAGTCCTAGACATATTGATCAATTTTATATTATTGAATGAATTGGGGATGCTCCTTACAAACTCGACCTACCTGCATCACTATCTCAAGTGCACAATATATTTCATGTATCCATGTTAAGGAAATATATTATAAATCCATCTTATATTATGAAAAATGAACCTATAGAACTTAAAACAGATTTGAGTTATGAAGAAAGACTTGTAGGAATTCTTCTACAAGAAGTAAAACAACTCAAAAATAAAAAGATCCCATTAATTAAAGTATTATGGAGAAATCAGTCAATAGAAGAAGCAACTTGGGAAAGAGAAAATGATATAAAAATTAAGTATCTAAAACTCTTTCGATAAGTAAATTTTGATGACGAAAATTTTAATAAGGAGGAGAAGAAGTAATACCCAAGTTTTACACTACTCATTTGACCAATATGATTCATGTATTATATGCTAGTTATATACTAATTTACATTAATATTTACATGACATCTTATATAGCATTCTTAATTGTTAGACCTCTAATGCTATTACATGATATTAGTGGTTGAGATCTTATAACCTAATTAAGTAATTCTAAATTTAGATAAAAAAAAAGAATAGATTGGTCAATATATTAAATATTTATAGGTTATATATTATAATTTTAGAAATTGCTCTCAAATGATTCCAAGTAAAAAAAAGAATGTAGGAAATAAAAAGAAGTAAAGAAGAGCAAATGAAGCTTAAAATTGTGAATATATGAGCTTAACTCATATTTTTTATTTCAGTTCTTGAATTATTGAGGGTTTATGATTTCTGAAGCTTCTATTATTTTCTATAATCATGTTAGGATATTATTATAGTCTTATAATTCACAAAACAATATTTTTTAGTTGTAAAATCATAATAGAAATCACTAAAGACAAAAACTGTATACTTGTTATTTTTTGAATCTTTAAAACTTTATATATGTATAATAACTTGATTAAAACCTATATATTTCACCATATATGTGTTTATACATGAGTTTAGGCAATATATGTAAGTTTAAAGAGGTTATAATATGAAATATGATTTGATATTTGAAGATACACTCAAAACTGTTATGATACAACGTATAATTTTTATGCTGTGAAAAGGGGACTGATTTTGCTAAGGTAAATCAGTAATTTTTGGCAATTCTATAATGTAGTTATATTGGTCTACATGTTAGTTAAGTGTACTAAAATTTTGGATGTGATTGGATATGTTTAAAAATATCAAAATTATCATGCAACTAAATTGGATAGTAAAAAAATATGAAAATGTGAATTTATCTCATTTGATAAATTAACATGTTTCAACCTTAATATGTTGTTATTGAGTTCTAACAATTAAGTACATGCTATTAGAATTATAATACTTCAATTACATGATGTTGCATGTATCTAATATGAGAAATTAAAGTATTTGAGGGACTATATTGAGTTCTAGTTTATAAAAATTGGATTGTTACCTAAATAGTTTGGTATTTAAAGTTATAGTATGAGATTTTGTGCTTTCAACTTGTCAAATTGAAAATAGTGCTTGATATTGGGTAATTTTATAGACTATTTTTCATCTAAAATTAGAGAGGAATACTGAACACATTTAAACTAAACCACCAATCAACTAAAAGATAAATAAAGATCCATGTGCAAAGTGTAGCTCACTCTTAATATGCTAAATTTGTTTTCTGTATGCTTAATTATGATTTGAATCCCAAAATACGGGAATGAGGTGAGAAATATGATTTAAATCCCTTATCTCATCTATTAGAGGTGCGATCAGACACTGTCATTTCTAGTGAGTGTTAATCGTATAATTAATAATATAATTAATAAATTATTTATTAATTTTTTCATGAATCATTAATATAAAATTCAATAAAACATTCAAAATAATTTTTGGAATAAAATTTGAACCCAAATTGGAACCACTTAAATAAAAATTTTTCCACACGCAGAGTGTTATCAGTTAAAAGTACGAATATTTTCAGCTATCCGAAAGTGTACATACTCAAAGAAGTATTTCTTATTTTCAGCCATCAGAAAGTGTACATACTCAAAAAGTGTTTCTATATTATGCCTAAGTAAATCATAATTTTTTTTAATTACTAAGTAGGACAAATAATAGTTATTTTAATTGCAAAAAAAAAAAAAAAGATTATGTGACTAAGACAGTCACTTTTACTTTTTCTTGTGTGAGTGGGTTGGGACTTTTTCCAATGAATATCTTCCGAGGATTCAAATTTAAAATATGATATCCCAAAAGTCTTTTGAATGGCCCTCAATTAGCCAACATCTGCGGTGTTCTAGTTTCACATGGCTGTCTCATTTGCTGGGTCTGGAGTCTGGAAAGGTTTCATTGACTTCACGCGTATGACCCTCCAGTCTTGTTAAATGACCATAATATTCTCAAAAGTTTGAGAACAGTGTTTCACGCCTTTACTTTTGACCCCTTACTCTTCCACAAAATAAATGGAAATAAAAGTTTTCAAGTTTTATTCTGCATATTACTCCTTCATTCCTCATAAAAATATCGATTTATTTTATTTGAAAGTTGTTTCAAAATTATAATTGATGAGGTTCAATATTTCTTCCATTTTTCCCCTGTTTCTCTCTATCTTATGGTAATTTTAAACAACAAATGATCATAGGACAAAGATTTTGGAAGTTTACATAACAAGTCAAATTTGTTGTTATTGTAGCATGATGTCCCGGTGCACAAGAAATTGACCTTTTCCAATAAAACAATTCTTTGAATAATGCACTTAGTTGAAAATTATAGAGCCCAATAAAAGAAATGGTCTATGCATATAAAAAGAGACTGTAACATGCAATGGTAACACTATTGATTTCATGATTTTATGTATGATATTCAATTTGATGAAATTTTTATTTAGATGTTCGAATTTCATTTTTAATTTTTTCGTTCCGTGTGATAGAACAAGAAATATAGTTTTTATAACTAATTTCGACATATAAGAATTCCCATAATATTTTAAACAATAAAAATACATGAACCATAAATTATTAATCCCTTATTGAGTATTCTGTATTTATAATATTATCGCCAATTGTTGAAATTATAGATATGTTTTGTGACATTATTTTTTATAAATTATAAATATCTGAAGGATACTACATGAAAAATAATTTTAATGATTTTAGGACTTTAATGATGCATCTCAATGCTCATTTATTTTTTTTAATTCTTGAAATACTCAATACTCAATTCTCAATGCTGTCTTATGGTAAAAAAAAATAAATAAAATAGTATGCAAATGAATAACATTAGATTAAATAAACGTACAAGTTAATAAGAGTTCAAATAATTTTTTTGGGAGTTGTTTGAAAACCAAGATATTTTTTAATTATTAATGTAAAACCGCATGAGGAAATAAGTCAATGAAATTACTAGTTAGTACCCTGTCATATATTTCATATTTAGTTAAAGGGCACAATGGTCAGTTAAAAAAAAAAACAAGTTTGCCTGACAAAATACACAAAATATTTTGTTTTCGGTCATTGAATGGTGAACCGCTGTTGCTAGCACATATTTGCACTTTACAGACCATTTTTTCTGAAAGGATGATCTAATCCTCTCCTCTCTCTCTCTCTCTCACATCTTCTCCCGTGCAGCCATGATTCTCAGAAACCATTTTTATACTATGATTCATGTTGTCTTCCTATGTTTCTGCATCAACAGTTTTTCATCCCTTGCAGTGGACACCATTTCAGGAAACCAAACTCTTTCTGGAGATCAAACCATCGTTTCTTCAGGTGGGAACTTTGAGCTGGGATTCTTCACCCCAGGTACGTCTTCCAAATACTACATAGGCATATGGTACAAAAAAGTCAGCAAACAAACCGTAGTCTGGGTGGCAAACCGAGAAACCCCTATTTTAGACAAGAATTCTGCTCAACTCATGATTTCAGATGGAAATTTGGTGCTGTTAAATGAGTCACAAGCCAAGATTTGGTCAACTGATGTAAATTCCACAGCTTCAAATAACTCTAGTGTAGTTGCGGTGCTTCTTGATGATGGGAACTTGGTTTTGAGAGATGGGTCAGGGTCTAATTCGACATCTGGTCAACCTTTATGGGAAAGTTTTAATAATGCAGCAGATACATGGTTGCCTGGTGGAAAGATTGCTTATGACAAAAGAACACAAAAGAAGCAACTTTTAACTTCTTGGACAAATGCTGAGGATCCTGCACCTGGGCTCTTTTCCCTTGAGCTTGATCCCAATGGACGTCAGTATATTATAAGATGGAATAGGAGTGAGCAGTATTGGACTAGTGGGCCTTGGAATGGTTATATTTTTAGCCTAGTCCCTGAAATGAGGTTGAATTATATCTATAATTTTAGCTATATTGATAATGTGAATGAGAGTTATTTCACGTATTCGCTTTATAATCCGTCTGTTATATCAAGATTCATTATGGATGTTTCGGGGCAGATTAAACAGTTGTCGTGGTTGGATAATACGGACTGGAATTTGTTTTGGTCTCAACCGAGGCAGCAATGTGAGGTTTATGCTTATTGTGGGGCATTTGGTACCTGCAATCAGAATTCACTGCCATTCTGTAATTGCTTACCAGGATTTGTGCATAAGTCTGAAAATGATTGGAATTTGAAGGATTATTCCGGTGGCTGTGTGAGAGAGATGAATTTGCTGTGTGAGAATAATGGTACTACTTCCAATGATAGAAGAGATAAATTTTTTATGAGTCCCTACATGAGCTTACCTGAACATTCTCAATCATTAACAGTTGGGAGTGCAGTCGAATGTGAGTCTGCCTGCTTGAATAATTGCTCTTGCACAGCTTATGCTTATGATGGAAACGGGTGTTCCCTTTGGAATGGGGAACTATTGAATCTGCAACAGCTGACTGAAGGAGATGGTAATGGAAGAACGATTTACATCAGACTTTCTGCCTCGTCCTCCATGTTTTCTGGTGCCAAGAATAATAAAGGGGTTATCATTGGTGCTATTTTGGGTTCTGTTGCTGTCGTAGTAGTCCTCCTGGCAATCATAATGGCAGTAATCTGGAGAAGACGGAGGCAAACAGTTGGAAGTTCTAAAGCGGTGGAGGGTTCTTTGGTGGCATTTGGATACAAAGACTTGCAAAATGCAACCAAAAATTTTTCAGACAAGTTGGGAGGAGGAGGTTTTGGATCAGTTTTTAAAGGGACTTTACCTGATTCAACTGTCATTGCTGTGAAGAAGCTTGAAAGCATCAGCCAAGGAGAGAAGCAATTCAGGACAGAAGTCAGCACTATTGGGACAATTCAACACGTGAATCTTGTAAGGCTTCGTGGATTTTGCTCCAAAGGTAATAAGAAGTTGTTGGTTTACGATTACATGGAAAATGGATCCTTGGATTCGCATCTTTTCCATGCCAATGAGTCTAAGGTTTTGGAGTGGAAAACAAGGTACGAAATTGCATTGGGAATAGCTAGGGGGTTGTCATATCTCCATGAGAAGTGCAGGGACTGCATCATTCATTGTGATATAAAGCCCGAAAATATATTACTAGATGCTGAATTCTGTTCCAAAGTGGCAGATTTTGGTTTGGCTAAGCTTGTAGGGCGTGATTTTAGTCGGGTTCTTACAACCATGAGAGGAACCAGAGGTTACCTTGCACCTGAATGGATATCAGGAGTTGCCATAACAGCCAAAGCAGATGTTTACAGCTATGGAATGATGCTTTTTGAATTAGTATCCGGAAGGAGAAACTCTGAGAACTCTGGAGATGGGAAAGTTAAATTTTTCCCTTCATTGGCTGCTAGTGTGACGGTAGATGGAGGGGATGTACTTGGCCTATTAGATCCTGTATTGGACAGAAATGCCGATGTAGGAGAGGTATTAAAAATATGCAAAGTTGCTTGTTGGTGCATCCAGGATGATGAAGACATGAGGCCATCAATGGGTCAAGTGGTTCAGATCCTTGAAGGCCTTATGGATGTGAACTTGCCTCCAATTCCTCGATCGCTCCAAGTGTTCGTTGAAAGTCAGGAACACATAATTTTCTTCACTGATTCCTCCTCTGCTAGCCAGAGTTCACAAACAAAAGGCAACACTTCAAGTGCTTCGTCTCACTCCAAGACCACCGCATCATCAACTACTTAGTTCTGTAAGTCATTTAAATGATTCAGAATACAGATGTTCAGCATCTATTGAAAGAAATGCAAAACCAAATAGATTAAAAAATTGTAATAGAAAATTTTACATAGGCAGGTCACACTTAATTGACTTATTGTTTGTTTGTAATGTTAAGTATGTTTGTTTTGTTCCTCGTTTGGATCTTTCCTGGTGCCCTGTTTTTGATAATGTATAATGAACATTTAAGGTGTGGAAGCTTGTTGACACGTGAAAGAAACATGACATTAGGGAGTCTCAAATGTTCAGCATATCAGGTTTGTATCCAAGTCATACTATTGGAATAAAATTCAGTTGTTAATTAAGTGTTTATGTATGGACTTTGTCCAAATTTTAGCCTCAGCTCTGTCTTGTATATATTTTGTTTTTCTCTATTGTATATGTATATCATAATAACATTAGGTTGTTCTTAGAAATCCCTGCTTACCAAGGGACATATGCGAGTACTGTATATGGAAGTTGGCAAATTAAATTTTCTTGAAATCTGTTCAAATAAGAACTGGACGTGCATGCAGAAGAAATTTTATGGTATTATGTAAACAACAGTTGCTAACCATTAATAGAATTGGTTTATCTATTTCTATTGACATTGAGTTTCATTCATTTGACCTTTTTTTTTTTTGGAGAAGCAATAATGATAGGTAAATACATGAATATCTCAATCAATTATTCTTTTAATACATGTATTAATAACTAACAAATTACAATGATTAATGAGATACAAGCTCGTATAATTAAAACCTACAAGTTTAGTAGGATTTGAATGCGCTTGTGATGTTAGAATCTCAATTTTAACCGCGTAAATCAAGGCCTCATCAGCAGTTTCTTCATTAACCTCCAAACGACAGTTTGTATTTTCCTCAGACTGTTTAGGTCGCATAGACGTGTATCTTTGTAGCTGAGTAATGGAATATAGTATGTATTAGCAACTGTAGCACGCGATCCGTGCCCTTAAGTTCTTTTTGTTACAACTCCTTGCATAAAATTGCTATGACTATAAATAATTGAAACAGTTGTAAACTATATTTACATATTATTTCTACCGAGGAGTGAAGTTTGCTATTATCTAATCATATATAACATGTAAAGCAAATTGTCACTAATGAATAGGTACAAGGACTTGTGGGAAAATTATCTTTTGTCATCTAAATTATCATCGATTTTTAATTAAATCATCTAAACTTTTTTTTCATTCATCCTTCCAAATCTGCAAGGATACATAGAAATCAAATAAGGTAAGTCCGTATAAAATAAATTAATCAATTAATTTATTGTCTTACCAAATTCACAAATGTATTTTTGGCCATAAATTACTAATTAGCATAATCGTATCTCACAAGATACATAACAATCTCCCCTTTTAACATTTTTTGTCAAAATTTTAGACTTATCTTATTAAACACACAAGGAGAACATTTATTTAAAAATAAACATATGTTCAAACTAGTTCCTACAATCAATGTTGGAGCGTAGATTTGAACATGCAATACAATACACTCCTCAGTGATAGAAAATGTAGTTCAAACATGTAATTCAATAGTATATTTTCCCCGGCAGTCAACATCCAATTTCAACATATGAAAGAAATATGTAATAAAAGTCCCCTAAGTTAACTTTGTATTCTAACATTTAAAGCAACATGCTCCTCCTGTATATATCTTCATTTCAAAAACATGCAAAAAAACAAATCAGCGCATATCAATCTTTAACAAAAGCAAACTGCAATTAAATATGAATTGAACTAGCCTATCTCCCCCTTTTTGACAAAAAATGATCAAAGATAATCATGTGATGAGAAACTACCCCTATTTGTAAGATTGCTCTGTCCTAGCCAGTTCTTGGATCATTTGCTTAAGCTCTGGAACCTCCGTTTGCAGAAATTGAAGGAAGTCCACTTCTCCAATTGTGCAGCATGACTGATACTGGAACATGTTCTTGAATTGCCTCTCAACACGACGAAAAATAGTGTCAAAAGCAAGCTAGCCTATATCAAATGGCACTTATCCCAATACAAAAGAGAAGAATGGCTTGATTGAATTCTAAGATCAACAGCTTCAATATCTCCTTATGTTGTCTCTGAAGTTTCAACGAGAATTTGAACATTAAGGTCTATTGCAATAGAGGATTCAAATTGAAATAGGAACATCTTCCTGGAATTCTTTGAAAGGTAGATCCCCTTGAGTTTCAATAGTAGGCTTAACAGGTGATACAATCATTTGAGGGACAGGTTTCCTATGTTTCAACAAGTGATTGAACCTCTTACTCTGTTTCAACATATGATGCAACAAGGGTTTGAACATCTATTGTTTAGTATGAGACCTAACTACAGTCTAAAGTGAAGTGTCACCAACTGGGTCTTCAGCTTGAGAGGTTGATTTCTTGTTCATTAGTTCCCCTAAATCAACATCCTACTTAATATTTTTACAGTGATTTGGGCATAAGCAATCATGAGCATAGGAAAAATGGTTGCAAAAGGCTGTAATTCACCCTCAAATTCAGATTAGGCCTTTGCCTTCTTTGCTTTCATTCCTTTTTAACTTGATCCAGCCTGCTTTCTCTTCCTGACAAACCTTGCAAAAGTCTCCCTTTATTTCAGCAAGTGAATTCTTTCTTGTTTTGACCATTGTTAATATGTGAATTAAAGACATAAGAAACCACTAAAAGAGATGAAAGAGAATATGGGGTTGATGAAAAACTTGAGGACAAGGGTTTAATAATGAATCATGTAAATAAACACATAAAATTCCAATAAAATAACCTGCCTAAGAAAAAGATAATTATCAACTTTCTCTCCAAATATGAAAATTATCTCTTAGAAATTGCAAAAATCAGTATATACAAGCTTTATCACTTTATTTCAGGAATTAATAGAAAATAGAACATGATAAGAAGCGTGTTGCAATATGATAGGCCATACTTGTTACCATATTAATCCATGAGTAATTGATATACTCAAATCAAGCAAAATGTCCTAAAATATGCCTAAAACTATAGAGATAGAGCATAATCTGTATCTTCCCAAATTAAAGTCCTAATATTTATGAATGAAATGATATACTTACACAATGAAATTCAAATCCCAAAATTGCAAGGATTGAGTGAAATATACAAATATAAATTGACAATAATAAGACAAGATTTCAACACATCAAAAATTCAATATTTTATTAAGGAAATCTTTATTCAACTATTTTTGAAATTCAACTCTATTCATCACATCGAATTTTCATTCCTTATTAAATACGACATTACTCGTATTTTTTTTAAAGCATACTTAAGAGATGTTTCTGCTCATATTTACATAGATCTAGAGAACATGATATTTTAACCAGTTAGTAGCTTTCACACTAGACCTAGGGTAGCTCTTTTTACTTGGTAGATCGTCGCCTACATATTTGTCATACATATGCTCTGATTACTCAAGAATAGCTCCACATCATAAGGTAGGTAGTTTTTTTCGTCAAAAGCCTTCATGTTCTCAAAATTCATAATCAATTTGGGATTATATCAAAATGGTTTTCAAATTTAAAATCCAAAAATAATCAAATCTATATTTTCAAATGGATCAGGATCTGAAATATCGAAATCTAAATATTTAACACGAATTCAAAACTAATGATAATGCAGTGTTGCAACAATAAATGTTTAACCAAAAATCCCCTATATTGCAACATCAGATTAGACATATTACATAATACACACACTCAAGGGCTTTCTTATGAATAGGTCAACAAGTTGGTTCTCCGTTACAACATTGTAAATTATCACAATTTTATTTTCAACTAACTCCCTAATAAATTAGAGCCTTTAGATCAAAAATTTATGTGTTGTGCCAAGCTTATCACAATAATTAATAAAATAATATTTTCAAATTTCTTACCATGATCAATTCTAATTGTTTTTCTAATATTATATTTTTTTTCATTTTTCAAATTAGCACATATATTTTTGAACACAATGAATGTATTTGATTTTTCTCTTTTAAACTTAATCCATGCAAACTTTAAGACATCAAACATACAAACAAACACAAATCTTTTTCCTCCAACACTTTCTACCTGCATTAGCCCCATGAGGTCAATAAGGAGACATTCAAGGTTTTGTGTTGAAGTCAAGTTGTAACATCTTGTGCGACATTCGCTTCTGATGCTAGTTTTCAACATTGTCAGAGTTAATGTTAAAACATATCTCTCCATGTTTCAACATATAGCAATTGTCAGATGATCTCAATCCTGTTAAAATACACTTATCAGTCATATCAAATACTTGACATGTCTTTAGTGAATTTAACAAATAAATTTTGATCACAAAGTTGACTAGTACTTATCAAATTAACTACTATAAGATCCTCAACATGCAAGATATTGTTCAATTTTGGAAGACCATCTACATCAAATGTTCTTTTTCAAGATTTTTCTACCTTTGGCACCATCCCTCATATCCTTCCTCCGTGATTTTATAGTTCCTCAAATTCCCTCTATCGTCTCTTATATGTTTAGAACATCCATTATCAAGGTACCAAGACTCACCAGTGTTAGCTTTCAATAATGTTTATGCTACATGACACCTAAGATTAAATTTTCTTATCTAAATTCTACGTTCAATTTTACTTTTTTAAGTCAATCATAATCTTTAGAATCTATCTTGGTCCATGTTTTGATCCATGTTGCAACATGCTAGAAAATGATGTTCGAACATATATTTTATTTTTCAAAATATTTTTATATTTAAAAACACTTAAGATGAATATGTCCAAAAATGTTGTAGAAATGACAGATAAATAGGAACCTTTTAAGACGAGATCTTTGGAAGGTTCATTTCTCACCAAAATTTATGAATGTTATACCTTTGATAAACTCTATTTTTCTATTAGGAATAGCTTTTGAGGTTGAGCTCTCAAGAACATAGCTTAGACTGTGATGACCTCCTTCCACTCTCTCCCATGAAAGGATTTCATCTAGTTTGGCTTTTTTAGAGTTCATCTTTGATATTGAATTGGTTACACTTTCCAATTCAGTCATGGTGGTACTAAGCTTTTTCTCATTTTCTGTGATGAAAAGTTCACATAGTTTTACCTCATGTTCCAACGTATCCTTTTAGTGAGTCAATTCCACAACTTGTGTTTCTAATAACTTATTGGTTTTACAAACCTCAAGCTATTTTTGAAACATCTTGTTGTACATCAACTGGGTATCTTCAAAAGTAGGTTTTTCATCATCATTGTTGCAATCAAAGTTAGTATAACTTAAATCAATTTGAGAAACTTTAACCTTATCTCTTGATGTTGTAATAAAACTAACAGTAGTATTAGATGATGTTACAACATGATCAGCAACAGAGTATAACTCAATTTAGATTTTCCTCAGATCAATCATAGAGCTGTAAGTTACATTGTTGCTGAGATGTTCTTCCTCATCTTCTTGACTCCTAACAGATTCATCATCACCCCAGTTGGTGTTGAGTGTTTTCCTATCCTTTTGAGAGTATTGGCACATTCGGATTGAATATCTCTAAATCATTCACACTCACGATATTGAATCCTTTTGTGCTTTCTATCATTAGGAGAAAAAGAGAGATTAGCAACACTTATAAACTTAGAAGGGTTAGAAGTCTTACCTGATTTAGAACTCTTGTTCTTTTTGCTCATATACTTTTTAAGATTCATTTCAAACGTTTGCAAAGATCCAATCAGTCCATCCAACCTCATTTTGGTGATATCATGTGCTTTCTCAATTGTTGTAACTTTGTAAGCAAACCTCTTGGGTCACAAGCTTCAAGTTTGTCTTACAAGTTTGATATTCGAGTATTTTTCTCCAAGGGCATAGGCTTCATTAGCGATATCATACAATTTTCCCTTAAAGTTGACTATTATTTTACTTTCAAGCATTCAAAGGTCCTCAAATCTTGAAGCAATCATCTGTAGTTTTGACATTCTTACCAATGTTGTTCCTTTATATGCCACTTGCAAAATATCCCACGCCTCATTGGCTGATTCACAAGTCGAAATCACTTTGAACCGATCAATCTCAATGGTAGTCCAATTTTCTTAAGGTTTGAGAATCATGTTTTTGTTTTCATCTTCAGTAGTAGGGTGTTTCCATCCATTCACAATAGATTTCCAAGCCTTTCTTCTAAAGACTTAATCAATGCTCTTATCCTAGCTTTCCAGTAGGCATAGTTTGATCTATCCAATAATGGGGGTGTGAAACTGAAAATCCTTCTCGTAAGTGGTCCATTTCTACAATAGATAAATTCCAAAATCTCACTAAGTAAATTTTAATGACCCGCTCTTAATACTAATTGATATAATATGTTGCCATAATATTAAAATTACTTATTCAGATTTATAAGTTCAAGTCTATGTTGTAACAATAATTAAACATGTAGCAGAATATATTATTGTTAATCAATTTTCAAAAACTTGTGTTCAATTTAATGTTGCATCATAGGATTAAACATGCAACAAAATTTTAAAAAATTGACTCAATAATTTTTAACGTGATTCAAATATAAAAATACTCAACATGCATGAGGCCACGCCAGAGAAGAAAATAATCTACTATTAGAAGATAATTTACACAATGCAAATATAGGACTTATAAACAAATTAAAAACTCCCTCTTTATTTGATTCCGTCTTGTATTGTTTATCAATAACTGGACTTATTTTCGAGCTCCACTCAACTTGAACTACTTCGTTGAACTTTCTTCAATGTTGACCTTTGTTAAGCCGCAGTGCGTCTTCTCCCGAAACATCACCTCCTTCTCCCAAAGAATGCCAAGTAGAAATATTGCAATATGATTTGCAACATAGACCAAATCTCATTGGCGACTTTGAAGACCAAACTCTCATTTTTGCCTTAGAGTAAAATTCTGTTCTTATGATTTTAAAGGAAAAACTTATAGAATCATTTTTTGATAAGGCAAGATATGACAATATAATTTTCCTTCAACAAAAAGATCTTATAGATATGATTCACGAAATCTTTGGCTTATCCAGATATTATAAGATAATCTTTCTTCTTAATAAAAAGATCTTTAAGTTATAATTCTTAAAAAATTTAACTTTTCATCATCCTTCCAAATCTGCAAGGATACACACAAATAAAATAAAATAAGACAATATAAAATAAACCAATCAACTAATTTATTGTGTTACCATATTCACAAATATATTTTTTGACCATAAATTTTCAATTAACATAATCATATCTCACAACATACGTAACAAGTATCAATTGTAGCAATTAACAAATTGATCGCTCTTTCCTAATATATAAGGTGCAACCCATAGTAAGAGTGTCAACATCATATGCCTCACAAGATGGTGCATTCAGAATTTCTTGACATATGAGTTGCAAAGCATTGAGTTTCATAGATAGATAAAAAAAAGAGAAATAAATTGGTGGTAGGTTGTGGGGGTGGATTTTTTTATTGTTTGCTAACCTCTTATAGCCCACCCTCCGTATGTAATTTGGACTTTTGTTATAAAATGATATTTCATTTTTTAAATTTGCTATTTTTTGTATGATGGAGGTGTGTCCACGAATTCTCAAGATGTATCCGCAAAATCACAATTCCTAAAGATGGGTTTCCAGCCTGCATCATGAATAGATGGTTAGGAGAGCCCTCGGGTTGTCCCAGGGAAACCTTTTCGTGCCTAAGTCAGTAAATATCCGAGAAAATAAGTATTAACTTAAATCGTTAATTAAAATGATGTACCTTATAATGTAGAAATTAGGGTTATTTATACCTATTCAATTTGGGACATGGGCCTCATGAGCCTTTAATATAATGTAATCCTCATGAGCCTGATTACCTTATAGAGCAGATGTTTTGTATCTTTGGGTCGCTTATTGAACTTGGGCTATCAACTTGTCCTGAATTTAAGTTAATTACTTGTTGGGCTAAAATAAACATAAATTAAATAAATAAATAAATAAATAAATACAATTTTCATCCACGTCATATAACCCCCCAACTCTCGGGCAGAAGCAGTTGGCTAAGAGTTAGAGTCCATCCAAAAGTAGTAGTGTCTTCTGTATGTTAAGAGAAAGAGTTTCCCTTTGCTTCATTTCACCAGTGGAGCTTTTGAACTTTATATATTATGAGTCATGAGTTCCAAAGGTAAATACTTATCTTAGAACATTAGTTTTAAACTTCTTTTCCTATCTTCTCTTCTCTATGATAGAGTCATGTTTAGGAGAGTAGGCCCACCTTCATGTCAAGGGAGAGACAGGAGCACGATGGGGGTGAGGGAGAGTCACGCGGCCGAGGTAAGGATGCCTCGGCCACCATGCCCAACCGCAGTGAGGGTACCTCGGTTGGGATTTTCTTTCCCGACTGAGGCACTTACGCCTTGACTGGGCCTATATGAGACAATGCCTCAGCTGGGCAACCTTTGCCCGGCTGAGGCACTTCATCCTTGACTGACTTCTTTTGTTTCATTCGAGGCTTTACCTCCGTTCAAGTTGTCCAGGCCTTACTTGGGGTCCTTTTCTTGCTCCAAGAGTGGTTAATCTCAAGGCATGGGTCTTACAGGTCATGCTGTTTTCAGCACTATTCACCTCGCTCCTTTCAACCTTCCTTATTCTTCAGCAAATAAGTTAGGCCAAAAATCCATTTATAGGGAGTACCTTGAGAAAGTGTCTCTAGAGTTGAGGGACATACTATTGGGATTACCTGACTGTCCATTTGATTCATTAGATTATGAAGAGTCTGAGGGCCAGGAGGGCAGCGTAGATTCATCTAAGATCCATGACAATAATGGGACCCTAATGATGGTGGGCAAGGCGAGCCTGCCCTTAATGACTCATCTGAGTCAGGGGAGGACCCTTCTACTTGTGGCTCAACAGTTGGGCTTTGTAGAGTGATGAGACCTCACTCCCTAGCATGGTGTCTAGGTTCGTCTTGATCTCACTACGGAGGAGATTAGATTTGCCATCTTATTTTAAGTTTATAGCTCCATCTCCTGGATAAAGACTTGAGCCCCCTGAGGATTACTTCACTGTCTACATGTCCAGTTTTGTTTGTGGGTTCTCGCTTCCTCCTTCTCCCCTTTTAGTTGAGGGGATGCGTACTTTATAGCCTTTGTGTTGGCCAGTTTACTCCACTCGTACTTTGAGGGATTTCGTCATCGCTTAGATGAGCTAGGACTTTCCGTGACCTTGAGTAGTTTTCTTTCTCTTTTTATTGTGAGGAGAGTGACTAGAGAATCTTTCTATCACTTCTTCCCTTGCCCTGGGTATAGGTTCTTATATGGAGTTGCTTCTTCTTGGGGAAGGAGAAGTTCTTTTATGTTAGGAATAACAATTGGGCATTTCCCTGTGAGTTGAGTAGTTCCCGTTCTATTCCCACTATTCTTTGTAGTTCGCGTGAGGAGTTCACAGAGCAGTGTGCTGCTGCTGGGTTGTTTTATCAGCCTTTTGATGTTAGTTATTTGTTTTGCGGGTAGTTAAGTATTTTATATTGCTTTGTATATCTTAGCTATATATATTTGTTGCTAATGCGTTATTGCTAATGTAAGACTCATGGGTCTAATTGCCTTATACGGCGGATGTTTTGTATCTCTGAACCACTTGGGGCTCTTATTGGACTTAGGCAATCAACTTGCCCCTGGATTTGAGTTAATTACCTGTTGGGCTAAAATAAAAATATATTGAATAAATAAATAAAATAAATACAATTTCATCCATATCAAATTTATATTTTATTTTACTAATACACGTCACTTGTATGCTAATGGAAAGAACACCAGAAAACTTTTAGTTGCACTAGTAAAATGCATGTGTGCTACACGTGATTCATATGATTTTAATAAATTAATTATAATATTAATTAAAATTAAAATATTTATGATACTTCAAAATATTTTATTTTTAGTAAGTATAAATTGATATGAATGATTAAATAAATTTTTTAAAGAACTAAATTCAATGAAATTTTAAAATTGGAATAATAATATAATTAAATAAGTTCTTATATGAACTTATGATTACATTAATCATTCTCTTGTTTGATTTTAATGACTGGAGAAGCTTTTTTTTTTTTACTTGATTTTATGAATTTGTTTTGTATTAGATGCAATATAGATGACCAAATCGAATAATTTTACATGCTAAAAATTGATGAACCTCAAATTATTAGATTAATAAAAAAACTTTCAAGTAAACTAAATTATTTCTTTACCAAAACCAAGCACAACATCATGATATTATTTTATAATTACTATTTAAATTAAAACTATATATAAAGGCTAATTTTATACATTTGCTTCCTTGTGTTTCTTCTCTTGCTCACGTCTTTTTGTCTCTCTCTCACTCCTTTCAATAAAGAATATAACTAAAAATAAAAATTATAAAATATGCATAAAAAAATACTTTATCATATATATATATATATATATTCATTCTAATAGCAACAACGTGAAAATTTTTATCATAACACTTGAACTTCAGTTGTTTGAATTCACCTTTTTATGTTTGCAATTTTAGTAAACATCTTTTTAGTCCTACTATGTAAAGATTTCAAAAAAAATTGTGTTGAAAAAGAAAAAACCGAATAATCCATAATTTTAATCAAGTGTCAAGTTTTAAGGAAAAATATAAAAAGTGATAAGTGAAAATTTAAATTTTGAAATTCTCTTCAATTGTACAAAAAAAAATTCATTTAATAAATAATAAAACTATAAATATTTTTAAAAAGAAAAATAGGAGACCAAAATTTTAATTTTGCAACAATCTTCAATAATTATATATAATATTAATTAACTTTTATGTTTGAGAATTACTTTGCAAAAACTTAAGTTTTTAAACAAATATTTAAAACAAAATTAACTTAGTTTTCAAACTAACTTTTATATGTTTGAAATATATACAATTTTAAAAAATATTAAGTGAGGGTCATGTTTTACAATGCCAAATTATGAAAACATGTTAGACCAAAATTTAAATCATTAGGTTTAATAATACATAGAATATGTAATATTATTTTTTCATGAGAAAAAAATATATATGAAACTAACTCCTTTTGATTTTTTCTTATAGTGTATGATTTATTATAATATTAAAGATGGTATTTATAATTGAATTTGAGTCTCTCATTTTATTATAAAAATTATGTAGGTGTAAATTTGTGAATCATGTATAATTATAAAATTCATAATTTTTCTTTATATATGAATTAATCTATACTCCTTTTGTCGTTGAAGAGACTCCAAATTTTTAAAGTTGATCTCATTCAGTTCATTTCTTCATAAAATCAAACAGTTATGTCTATCTTGAAAAATAAAAAGGATATGATACTTTGATATTTAAATAATTTTTTGATAGAATTTTTTTGTTAAATAAGAGGATATGGTTGTCAAAAATTCAAATCTCAAATTGCAAATAACCGGTTAAACTTATTATGCATGATTTAACAAAGTAAATTTTAAGAGTAATTTTTTACATAAATATTATTATAAATATCATATTGGAACCTAAATCGACATATAATTTAAGAAATACCTAGCTTTGATATAAATGTTATATTGTTACATATTAAATGAAATTTCTTTAGTTATACAATAGAATATATACATATTTAGAATCTATCCAATTTGATTTTTATTTCAATCTTTCATATTGTACTTCATTTTTTGTTAAATTAAATTATTTTAATACCTGGATTTTATAATACATATCATTTTGGTGCATACATTTTTATAATTTTTTAAGGGTGTAATTTTGAAATGAACCCAAGTTTTGTCGTAAAGGTCAAATTGATACATAATACATGAGATTCTTTTAGTTTTTTTTTTCTAAATTTCTTACAATGGCATATATATCCTTTTTTACTTTGTTTACTTTTAAGCTTTCTTTCAATTTTTATATTATATTTCATTTGGTTAAATCTAATTCTATCTATTGATAACATAAATTCAATATTTTTAATAATATATCTCCATATAAGTAAGAAATAAAGAGACTGGAATAGAAGAGATTGAAATTATGATATACTTTTAAAAAACTCAATAATTTTAAAAGGAAAACTTGTGAGGTATGATATAAAATAAGATTTATAAAAGTCAAATTAATTCCTTATTAAAACTAAAGCAACTATTTCTCTTGGTCTTTCTACTCTTTTCCTTGAACCTCTGCATTAAAAATTACTTTAAAATCTCATTTCATTAGTTTCATTACTTTAAAATCTAGTTTATGGTGAAACTAATTTTATTAAACAATTCAAATCATTCAAAGAATTATGATATAAAGAAGATAAACTTTCAGTTTTTGAAGAAGAATTTGGGATATAAAGGGACACTTGATGTTACATTAAAATTATATTATTAAAAATAATTAAAGTATGTATTACAATATTACAAATTATATTTGCAATTGTACTTGAGTCTTTCATTTTATTACACAAATCACGTAATTGTAAATTTGTGAATGATGTATAATTATAAAAATTATTATTATTCTTTATAAAAATTATGTATACTCCTTATCATTGAAGAGACCATAAGATTTGAAATTTGTCTCGTTCATTTATTTTCTTAATAAAATTACTTAGGTATATAAATATATATATATATAACTACTAATTAGTTTTCAAAAAATTATGCATTTTCCAAAAATAAAGCAATATGGTGTCTTGATCTTTAAATAAGTTTTACATAGCATTTTTATCAAATAAAGGAATGTGGTTGCCAAATATTCAAAACTCAATATGTAAATAACTTCTTAAATTCATTATGCATAGTTCAACATAGTAAGTAAACTTTAAGAGTAAATTTAGTGCATAAATCTTATCATGAATATCATATTAGTATTTGAATAGATATATCTCACTTTTGTTGTAAATGTCAAATTTTGTTACATACCAAAAGAAATTATTTTAGTTTTTCTTCTTACGTGACATATATGCACTTTTAGGCTCTATCCAATTTTAGTTGTTATTTCACTCTTTCACATTCTTTTTTTTTATTAAATTAAATTATTTTGGTACTTGGATTTTATCATAAGTATCATATTGGTGTTTTAATTTTTATATTTTTTAAGGGTGTAATTTTTAAGTTACATCTGAGTTTTATCATAAATGTCAAGATAATACATATCAAATGATTTTCATTTTTTTTTTCTAAATTTCTTACAATGACATATATACCCTTTTTAAGTCTATTTACATATTTTTCTTTCAATTTTGTATATTATGTTTTAATTGGTTAAATAAAATTATATGTATTGATAACATAGATTTAAGATTTTTTAATAATATACCTCCATATAAGTAAGAAACAAAAAGTCTACAATGAAGAGATTGAAATCATAATATATTTTAATAAAAAATAATAATTTTGAAACTAAAACTTATGATGTGAGGTACAAAATAAGTTTTGCCAATGTTATATTAACTCCTTATTTAGAGTTGAAAAAGTATTTTTTTTGGTCTTCTTCTTCTTCTTCGTTTTCTTTTTTTTTTAAATTTTTATTCTATTGATAAGGGCTTATAAAACAAATAATGCAAGAAGATAAAATAAAAATAAAATAAATATTTCTCTTACTTTCTCTACTATTTCTTAAACCTCCACATTAAAATTAGTTTTAAAGCTCATCATATTAATTTAGAAAAATATAGCTCTCATCTAGGTTTATTTTAAATTTTATTTTTTTATTTGAGAATAAGTTTTTAATATATTTGTTTCTTGTTGTTCAAATTAAAGTTTATATTATCATAACGATTAAGTTTATTCAATCAAAAGAATATAGTATGAAAATTTAACTAAATTGATAATTGAATCTAAGTTAGGATGTAAAAGGTTAAAAGGTATATATCCGTTATCATAAAAACAAATTCCAAAATAATTTTTATTCTATTTTTAATACTATCTTATATCTTGCTAATCTTAAAACTAATTATTTTTTAGGGTAAAATACATAAACTGTCCGTGAACTTCACCTAAGGTCGCAACCCCCCCCCCCCCCCCTCCCGAAAACTAACAAATATATTATTTGCTCCCTTAAATTAATTACTTTAACAAAATTACCCTTAATACAATGAATTTATATAGTTTTTAGTGTATTATGGATATTTTGCACACTTTAATTTTAAAATCTTTTTAATTAAAAATATTTTAAGTTATAATTTTATAAAAAATAATTAGTAACTTAAGTAATTATAAATGACTATAATAAGTATGGAAAATTATTAAACATTAATAAACTATTTTAGTTATTAGAATTCAAAATAAATTAACTATTTAATCAAAATTTTGACTGCTTTGAATACAAATAACTAAGCATATTTCCATTCATATTTTCAATAATTTCTTTTCTTTTTCAATGAACAAAAATATATTTCAATAAATATTGGACTCTTTTGAATAAATATACATAAGTGATTTTTATTCAATTTATATTCATATATATATATATATATGTATCTAAATCAAATTTACGAAAATACACTTACTCATGTTTATCGAATCAAAATCCATTTACATTATATAGTTAATATTTTATTTTGAACTCAAATAATCAAAATAATTTTTCATGTTGTATGTAAATTAAAAGACCAACTTTTAAAAGGAGTAAGATTAAAAATAGGCCAAGCTAGAACTAAACATAATTTTTATCTAGATATATTTATTAAATTCTGTAAAATGATATCTATTTGGATTGAGGAGATCTATTTTTCAAATATTTATTTAAGTATTGTTCATTATTTGGGAAGAATGAAGAATCTCTTATATACATATATATATATATATTTATATTTTTACCTTAAAAATTGAATAATCTATATATATAATAAGGGTTATATTTTTAATCAAAAAGGAAAAAAACTATTATATAAAAGGTCAATTGTTAACCTAAATAAACCTATTATATTTTTTACTTGCATATATTTACTACTCGTGCATCATCCTATACAAAATATTTTTTGTTATAATTTTAAAAATCACTAGTATAGTTTAAAATTGTTAAATTTAGTTGAGGACCTAATTAATTTAAATATTGTTATTCTGAAATGTTTGTTTGAACAAATATTTGTGCATTCAATTGCATAATCATTTATTAATCTTCTGCGCATATAGTATTTTTTTCATTGGGTTTGAAAGGTAGCTTCCATACGTATAACACTTTGTCCTACATAGTACTCAGTTCTCAATATTTCGACCGATGATTGACTTTAATATCATTTGTCACGCTCCGAACTTGTGAGCCTATTGGATGAGAAAATTGACTCCCAACCCACCGAGTGCATGAAATTGAGTTATGAACTATTTGTCTAAAAGACATATCCAATAAATGCATATAATTCTTTACTCCTATTTACTACCCACAAAAAAAACTATTTGATTAATTTCTTACACAAAATTATTAACAGATAATGGTATTCAAAAAATAAATAAAAATTGTTAGCATCCAAGTCAATGATTGACTCACCAAATAATATCTTATATGAATATAAATGAAAAGATATAATATGCATCAAAATCGATATTTCATGAATAATTCATATATGATTGAAACAAGATGGGAAGAACCGGAAAAGTACCTTTATACTCAATATAAAATTAATCTGAATGCAATAAAGATTTCAGATATTGCTACTTTATCTATATAGTCTATCCAATAAAAGGATTAAATATTTTGTTAAGCTAACAACAAATAGAACTCAATGCCAAAAAAACCTTATAACCGATTCACCAAACTAAAAGCTAACTGCTTAAAGATCAAAATAATATCCCTTGAAAAAATAAATTCCAATTTTCATTAAATCTGTTTTCATGCTTTGTAAAATCGGTTTAAAAAAAAAAAATCAACAATCCAAAAGGGAAGCAATTACGGAAGAATGTTGCCCAGAAAAATAGAAGCAGCAATCGTACCACATAAGAATATTTGGATGAGATTTTGAAAGAAATTCTGTATGGACCGGATTTTAAAGGGTTTTGTAGTTTGTATGAGACTCTATTTTTTTTATAAAAATTATTTTTTAGGAGAACTATAAATTATATTATTGCCATTAAAATTGATATATCAAATAATCATTTTAATCCAATCAAAATTAGAAGAAATATTTACACTTTTATAATTGTATAGATATAGATATAGATATAGATTAGATTTGGGTGGTCAAGCCAACTAGTTAAAGTGGGTTATTCTAAGTAGGCCACGGCCATTCGATTTAATATGGATTGGGCCATTGGGAAGGCCTGCTTATATATTTAGTGAATCTTTAGAAAGTACCTACTGGAGTAGACAAAAATATTGGAGAGGCTAGGGCCCATCCCATTAGCACGTCCATGCCAGCAGTATCCGAAAATTTAGATAAAATAGTATTAATATGGTGAAGAGATTTTTGATTGGATTTGACGAATAAAACGCAAATCATCTGCCTGGCAGAGTGCAGTAATTTGAGGCTCATTTCTATCATTTTGGATCATTTATTTTAATTTTTAATTTATTTTATATTGCATTTTATAAATACATGTAAAATGTATGTAATTTATAGTCAAGTATGTATTTAAAAAAATATTTTATATATTTAATATTTATTTATAACATAAAATAAAAAATAAAGCTTCATTTTAGAATAATAGATCTGAACTGTCTACCACCTACAGACATGCATAGGATCAATTAACTTATACTGGCCATCCTGAACAGTGAGCCGAGTAAACATTTCAATGCAAAGAATGAAGTATAAGCAGACAAAAGGATTCTCTTAAACCTCTTTTAGGATGCCAAGACTTGAAAATACAGTTTAGGGATAATAATAAAAGATGCCAAGACTTGAAAATACACTTTAGGGATAATAACGAATTGAGTTTGAATTGAATTTATTTGGACTCAAGATTCGATTCATTAAAATTTTTATGGACTCAGACTTGGAATCAGAATAAGACCCGATGGATATGCTCGTTAAATTCGTTTTATAGTTTAAAAATTATACCTTTTAAAATAATATTATTAAATTTTCTAAAATATCTATTTTAAAAAAAATCATATAAATATATATAATAAAATTTTAAAAAATAAAAAAAATAAAAGAGTCGTGTCAGGTTTAAAAATGAAAAACTCAAAATTCGATTCAACCCGTATACTGTTAAAACTCACCCCACATGGGACGGGTTTGGAATAGATTTGAGGGTTCGAGTTTGAATCCACCCCACTATTATCCCTAATAAAATTATTAATATCCAGTGTAAAGGAAATAGTTGTAATGTATTCCTTAATCCTATCAATCATCCAATTGGAATTTTTAAATTTTGATAGTGTAAACTTAATAAAATTCCAATGTAATTGTCACAGGCTTGGCTTTTCTAGGTCTACATTTAGAGTCTTGTAGTTTTATTTGATTTTTTTCCCTTTTTATGTTAAGTCGCTTCGGCCATTGTACCTTTTGATTATGGTATGTTACTGTTAGATCCGAAGTGCTGCTGGAAGTTCAGTATTGATGAACAATTCATTTTGAAAGGGACCCATAAGTTTAGCTAGATGAGATCTAATTTTATTAAGAAGAATGTTAAAAATAATTTGGTAAATGATGTTACAAAGACTGATAGGTCTAAAATGAGAAGACGTGGAAGGACTGGTGATCTTAGGAATTAAAATAATACGGGGTTTCATTAATAAAACTTGGAAGAACCTCATAATTAAAGAAATAAGACACAATATTGGAAACTGAATATTTGAGAATGGGGCAGTAGTGCTGATAAAAGCGTGCATCGAGGCCAACCTTACCCGGGGCCTTTCCTGGCACAATCCCTTGTGCCCATTGTACTAATGTCATCTGAGGGCAAAACGGGAATATAAAGATTAATATTACTACGGTTGGGGGCAGTGGGCACGGCCTATTGTTGAAATATTTGAAGGAAAACCTCGTGCATCTTACTATTATCTTATTTTGAAAAAAAAAAAAAAAGAATTATAGAAGTGTTTTGGAAAAATAAGAAATAGTAATAATAATTTTATAATTAATATAATAAAAAAAAAATTATTAAGATTCGTAGGTATTAGTAAAAGCTCATAAAATCTTAACATGTTATTTTAGGAACTTATAAGGCCATATGAGCAAGGGTAAGGAATATTAGAATTCCACAACTCTAATTCCTCATGCAATGTGGCCGTATTTATATGTTTCCCAAAGTCTAGATTTCTTGGATTATTTTACAAAGTTAATATAGTCTGACTGTTATAAATCTTTCATGCATCTTAAACAATTGTCATATCTAAAAAGGGTGATGATGTCTAAATATGCGGGTCAACTTTTGAGTAAACTCTTATCTATATTATAATATATTGTTAGAGTGTTGGAATTGTTATGACGAAAATTATTTGATGCTTAAATTAAAATCAAATTAAAGATGAATAATGGTAAAGAACAAAATGCTACAAATTACCAAATAAAAATAATGTACTTTAAAATGAAAAAAAAAAATTGATATATATAAGTATTCAGTTAAAGGTAATAATTTTGTACGGTTGGATTCATGTACTCAATCAACCTAAGGTCCACCACTTATTTAGTTAATGGGCTTAGCAATATGTTGTTGGAATATCAATAATTGGGCCGAGGCAAATATTTAGCCTACGAGTATATAAGTGGCAGCAAAAGATTGAGGGTAGGCATGTAACCAACCATCATTAATTGCCAAATGCTATGTTCAAACGTTCACATATGATTTTTTTCCAAGATCGTTTATTATGACAGTGACTCATTCCTACTCACACTGACCACCTAATTACCCCATTGAAGACACCGCAGCGAGAAGACTATGGAGTAATAAAAAAATCCAACATCTCATACAACTCTGACTCATTTGCATCTTAAATAGAAAATAAAAATAAAAATGAAGTTCTAAGATAATAGCCCATTAAAATATATAAAATGGCAATAAGAGCTCTCATAAATGATATATATACTTCCTCTCTTAAATAATGTTCCCCATTTGGCTCGACACGAAGTTTTACATGAGACTTAAAAAAAATTTATTTTTATACAATTTTTCTAAAAAGTAGTGATTGAAAATCACTAATCTCACATTTTTCAGAAAAAAATATTATTTTAGAAAATTGATTTTCATCTTCAAACCTCCAAAATAAAAAATAGAAATAATAAATTTGGAAAAAATGAGTTATTAAATAAAGACGATAAGATGCCCGTATAAATGTCACTGAATTACAATGGTCAAATAATGATGAAGCTAATAAATCTCAATCAAATGTGAGCAATTTTTTTTCTTCATAAAAACACGAATCAATGTATTAAAGGTTTTAAGGAAATTTTAATAGTCAGAATATCGAAACAACGAAATAAATGCATATATATATATATATACACATATTTAAAATACACACATATATGTATAATATACATATATATATATATATAAATAATAGCATAACTTTATCAGTGATTATTGCTTTTGCATTGTTGAAAGTTTTCTGGAACTCATTAATGAGCCTAATGAGATGGTTTGAAACCATCAAAGATCAATTTAATTATGTTGGGATCTCAAATTGAACCATGCAATCATATTAATATTCGAGTGAAGTTTTTAAATTCAAAAACGGCAAAAGTAATGTAGAGGATACGCAAAATGACCACAATGTCAAAGGTCCTTAACATTAATCAATTTTGCTAAATTATGGACAGGATATATAAGATGATAACCCATACTCCAATATAAAATTGAGAGGGGAAATCCACTAGAAATACTCAAACAATATCTATGAATGAAAAACCGACTGCTTCTTTTTCGAATAAAAGGGCATTAAGGGGAACAAGAGCTGGAGATATAATCTTAGATTACATCTTATTTAAAGAAATAATTCGAATAAATAAATGTTTTTCTAATGAGGTAATTCAATAGGATCAACAATTGAATAATTATGAGATAAAAATAACAAGATTGGTTTATAAAAAAATCAAACATGATTTGATTTTAGTAAAAAGTGGAAAAACTGATTTATGAAATTGGGGCTGGACAATAGATCTATTGTGTATTTTTTTAAAACACTGATTATTTTGGTTGGATAATTTAAAAGTAATTTTAAGTTAAGTTGTCAAATGCTCTATCGACAAAAGTGATTTTAAATTTAGATCGCCAAATGTGCGTTAAATTTTTTGATGGAAGTCCAAATTTAATTTTGTGAGCTCCAATCGTTTAGTCAGTCGGCCTCTAATTGTGATCAAACAACTTTCAAGACAATGCTAAGTTAGGGCAATTCTAATTATCCATTTAGAACCCAAAGTTTACAGGTAATGACCAACAGATAATAACTAGCAATGGATATAGGCAATATTGCAATTTTCATCTTATAACTAAGATGGTATTTTTCCTTTATTAAATATCGGCACTGATAATTCAATATAATATCTTCTAGTTTTTTAATATTCAATGACAAATTTGGCCGAAAAAGTCATAATCCCACAAGAAAAAGTCAGATGACCGATTCATGATTTTCAAAATTGTTCAATTTTGGAAGGAAAAATAGTGCGTGCTTGATACACGAGGACCGAAAAATATCAGTCTACTAAACTTAGAGAACTAAAATTGCAATTTTCCACCATACAAACCCCAATCTTAATTAATATTCACTTGGGCGTTGAATAAATAAATTATGCTCAATCTCAATTGTATGCAATGACTATGCTAAAAGATATACCCTAATCAATATTCAATTAAGTTTTATTTGAAATCAAACAATTTTCCCATTCTCATATTTTCTTTTTTTTTTCCTTCTTTTTCTATCGTTAGATCTAGCTACATTCCTACTAACCGCATCAATCTTTCCACCTCTCCATCATGCAAACCCCAATTTCAAACCTTGATTGTCCCTACTTCGCAATCTGAAAGTTATATACATCTAATATGCATCCCTAGTTCCAAAATTATATACATAAATTTTGAATAGAAGGTAAAGAGATAGGGCGCAGATAGCTATTGTGGGAGGATTAACCTTTGATTTGGGGATGATGGTTTAAACAATTGTTGGTTGCGGATGAGGTTATATTTAGATATAACTTAGTTACATCTAGATGTAGTATAGTCTTTTCCTATATAATTGAAGTTAAAATCAAATGGTTGATACTATATTGAAACGTTTCTTTAAAGTTGGTTATTACTAAAAAAATATCATGTGCTTACCGATTAGGGTTAGGATTTTGAGTATATTTTTGCCTATTTAAGGGACATTGACTTTAGTTTTTTTCTCCAAAATGTCAAATGCATATTGACTAGGCTTGAGGCTTGTGTGGCAACAAAGTCGCAATTCCAATTCTATAAAAATTAGGAGAAAGTGACAATTTTAATCTTGCAAATTAGGAGGGGTGGTATTCTTTGGTTAGCACGTGCACAATAAGAACTAATTTTTCCTCCAAAATTAAAAAAATACCAAATTGAGAAGATTACGTGCCCGACATTTCCAACCATTGTTTTGTTTTCGAGAACCTTTGTCCTTAAATTGAAAAAAATAAAAGAATTATTCTATGTAAATTGATTGCTATTTTTAAAGGATGAAAATTATTGCTTGCTATTACAAGACCAAAATTGTTACCATGAATATATATACACATCAAGGCCTAATGTTAAAGCATATGTGTTGACATTTATTATCAGCATAATTCTTTGACTTGAAATAACATAACTGGTCGGTGCCTAACTACCCCCACCCAAGGTGCTTATGAGGGTGCATTCACCTCATGCCGAACGAGGCCTTAGTATGGTGCTTAGTGTTGTCAAGAATATAAGACAATAAAATTACACCTCTGCTAACAGCTGTAGTTTTTGGCACAATGGTAAGTAGGGATGGCAACGCAAGAGGTGTCTAGAATGTATTTGGTCAAATTTGAAACCCGCCCCACTAATAAAAAATTGGACCCAAAACCCACCACCCCGTCTCAAGTGAGTCTCGTCCTGCCTTGACTTAAAACCTGATGGATACTATCCGTTGGACCCCTCAACTTGCCAACCCTAAAAATGTAGTTTCATTTTTAATTGATAGATAAGGAGTAATGAAATCAGGTTTTGAATTCCTCAATTCAGCGTCCAAAATGCCATCTCTCTTCATACCTAAGTTGATTTTTTGGTCCAAAAATTTGATTATAAGGATCAATAACCAATTTTAAAAGTGCAAAATGGCTATTAAAGGGAGAAAGACAGACTTACTCGATGGGGGAAGTCGTGGAGATCAGCAATGTGAGTGCCTAAAGAATAGCAATAAGTGGAGCTAAAAGAAAATATCGAAACAGAGGTTCGAAGCATGCAAGGGTGAGAGGTTTGATGCTGGAGTGACATGGTCGGCACCATCAGAGCCGTGAGGGTGGTAGAGAGCAGTTGACAACGAGAGCTTGGAGTAAGAAATGAGAAACTTTGATGTATATCTGAGAGAGAGAGAGAGATAGAGAGAGAGAGTGTTTTTGTTTCTTAGTTAGGTTGAGAAAGAGTTTTAAAAATTAAATTTTGTTCTTCCTGAGCTATTATTATCCTTTTTGTTTTTATGTAAATTTTGCTATTTTTTGGCTTTGATTTGTATATATTTCATATTTATTTGATACAGAAGAATGAGAAATGAAAATTTTGATAGAGAAGATGAGAAATGAGAATAGGGAAAACTAAAGTAAAAATTAGTTAAAGTAATTATATTTTAGAAAAAGTGTAATACATATATGGGTCTAATACAACCCATTACCTACCCTGAACCCGCCTGAGTTTTAAAAACTTAACCCGTTACCGGCCCTAAGATCTATTTAATCGAATTTAGACTTTCTCTGAATGGGGTGGTTTCATTGCGGGTCTGAGTTTAAACTTATTCTATTATCATCTCTAATGGTAAGTGATTGATCCTATCAACTGGTATCAGAGCGAAGTCATGAGTTTAAGTTTCCCAAGCTGGTTTTAAGGGGTAATTATTAGCATTTATTGCCAGCACAATCCTTTGACTCATACTGACTAAGGATTAATAGTCTTGTCACATGACACTTTTTGAAATATTTTATATACGTACATAAAGGGGTCAACTTTATCCTTATGGAATCAAGAGTAGCAATATAGTTTATAATATTAGAAAAGCGCATATAGTAAGTAAAATCACAGGAAAAGCAAAAGGGGGATATGAAATAACCATAACGCTCAAACTGGAGTTCCGCGTGAAGAAGTAGGGGTCATGATAGCTATCCAATCTTCTACTGGTGCATAGATAACTGTTTGGACTAATGGACTTATTATGGGGGAGTTCGCTTAAGTGAGTCCTTACCGTATTACTCATATATTTACTTGATTTCTTATGGTTTATGTATTTGTTCTTTGTTATAATATGTATATATCATTGATGTTAACTACTTTTCCTTGACGATACTATAGGGCATCACCCTCACCTCAATCCTTGCTGAGCATGAGGAGAGTTATAAGGAGAGCTTGAACGTGCTCGAGGCTTTCGAGAAGAGGAGCACGACGGAGAGTGCATAGTTTAAGAAGGAGGTGAAGAAGCTCCAGAAGAAATATGGATAGGAGTAAACAGTAGAAGGTCTCTCTAGAAAAGGTATGAGTAGGAGCGAAGCTCGGGAGGAAGTTTCTTACATTTGAGGCTGGTAAGGCCTTTGTCGCTGAGGTGGCGGAGAAGGCAGTTATAGCATACCAGGACTCTCATGCCTTTGAAGAAGACTGTCATGTGGCAGGCTATCACAGTGTATGACGAGGTCGTGCACGATTGTAGGCATGAACTACATGAGTCGGGGCATGTGCTGGAGGAGGTGGTGATGCTGATTGATCCCTACATTTCTAAGGTGGAGGTCGATGCCGTAATAGATCCCCTAACGGATGAGCCTGCTCCAACTGTAGATAGGGATGATGGGACTAAGGATGGCGATGCTCCCCCGACCCCTTCTGTGGAGTAGAGATGCAAGCTGCTTGGACTTGGACTTTATTTTATTTTGCTTTTACTTAGATCATGTTTTTAGGATTTATGGATTGTCATACTTTTTTCTTGAAGTTAGTAACATTTGACTTTAGTTTGTTGGGCACGAGACTTTGGCTCGCTCAACTTACGAGTGTACAACTCTTTCTCTTTGTTTGTTGCTATTATTGATATGCAGTGTTTTGATTTGCTTTAGCTCTCATTGTCTGTTGTGAAGATGTATGTTGTTTATATTCTCAATGTGATTGATTTTAATAAATTGCCTGAACTTTCTAAGTATTGCATCTCGAACCACCTGTGTGACTTCATCCGGGGTTGAACATAGGGCAACCTCGAAGGAAGAAGACAAGGTGGGGGACGGATGGAAGGTGAGCAGGTCGAGTTTCTCACAGCTCGACTTGGGCAGGTTTAGCTTTTTGTGGCTCGACTTGGTCAAGTCAAGCTCATCGTGGTCTAACCTATCTTGTTGTTATATTTTGCTTGTGACCTCTAGAAAAGTCAAGCTGTGGGATTCCGGGGTCGAGCTGGCTAGGCTCTTTGATGACCTCAAGAGAATCTCATTGGCTCTCAGGATCGGTGGTGGTGTAAATAAGTGAGCAATATGTGTTAAACATTTTCACCATTATGTAGATGAAAGATAATTTTATCGATAACTTCAACAATTGTAACAATGAATAGAGTTAGGGTCCATTGGGAGCCTGATTATCAAAAATATAAACTAGAAATAGAAATGAATGTTCTCGTGTAGGAGAAAAAAAGCTAAAAAAAGTCTAAGTAGTTAATCTTCATGTTACTGGTAGAACTTCTTCAGGTTTGCTATGTTCCAAGTGCATGGCACGTCCTTCCCATCTAAGTGTTGGAGTCGATATGCTCCAACATTTACTATCTCTGTGACCTTGTATGGGCTTTCGCACTTCGGATTGAGCTTGCCAAATGGGCATGAGACCTTTGCTTTCCTCATCACCAAGTCCCCGACTTGGAAGGATCGTGGGCATACTTTGGAGTTGTACGCCCTTACCATTCTTGCACAGTATATCTATACCCGAGTTGATGTTTTCTCTCTTAGTTCAACTACAAGGTCGAGGTTCACTCGCAGTGCTTCATCATTATGTTGGGGTAAGTAATGTATCACCCCCTTGATGGTTCTCCAATATCTGCAGGGGCAATAGCTTCCACACCATAGGTGAGGTAGAACAGGGACTCTCCAGTCGACACATGTAAGGTAGTGCAGTACGCCCATAAGATGCTTGGAAGCTCATCCACCTAAGCCCCTTTAGTTGCTCCGAGGCATGTTTTAAAGTGTTATAGGATAGTGTGATTAGTTACATTAGTTTGGTCATTGGCTTGGGGATTACTGACGAAAGTGAAGAACTATTTGATTGAGAGGCCTTAGTACTACTCCCAAATTTTAAAACCTTGAAATTATATTCTGTTGTCTGACATCAATGCATGAGGTATCCCAAAATGACAGATAATGTTCTTCCATATAAATTTGATAACCTTATTCTCCAAGATATTGGCCAACGGTTCAGCTTCTACCCACTTGGTGAAGTAGTCGACCACTACTATGAGAAACTTCCTTTGTCCCGTAGCTTAGGAAAATGGTCCAACAAGATTCATTCCCCACTAGGCGAAGAGGCATGGACTCTCCAAGGGTTACAAAGGTGCAGCAGATTGGTGTGATACGTTGGCGTGTTTTTGGCATGTGCAGGAACATAGGACCAACTCCTTAGCATCATTCAACATAGTAGGCCAAAAATATCCTTATCTCAAAGCTTTGGTGGCGAGGGCCTTCTTATCGATGTGGTTGCCACAGATCCCTTCGTGAATCTCCCGAAGGATATAATTAGCCTTAGTTGGGGAAAGACACTTCAAGTATGGCGAGGAGAAACCTCTCTTATAAATCTCTCCATTAACTAGTATAAAATATGAAGCATGCGCCATCAACTTGCGGGCCTTACTTGGGTTTGGGAACAGCTCTCCCAATGTTAAATATTTAACAATGTCATCCTTCCAGCTCAGATCCTTGGCATCTACACATAGGATTCGCAACCCTTCTCCTTCTATCTCAAGCTAGCTAGAAGTGAGGAAGATGATCTTACGGCTGTTGATACTAGCCACGAAGCTTGCGATCTTGGCAAGTTGATCAACTGTTGAGTTGGCAGCTTACGGTATTTGCTTCACTTTGCATCTCTCAAACTTTAATAGTAAATATTTCCTCAATTCTAAATACTTAGCTATTTTCTTATCTTTGGCCTCGTACATGCCTCCGACCTAGTTGACCACTAGCTGAGAGTTATTGTAAATTACCAACTTCTTTGCTGCTGCTGTGAAGGCCAACTTGCCACCTACCAAGAGCGCTTTATACTCTACCTCATTATTAGATGTGGGGAATTGAAACTTCATACCACACTCGAACTTGTCGACCTGCGGACTTTTGAGCATTATCCCAGCTCCACTCCCAGTCGCTGTAGATGATCCTTCCACTTATAGAGTGTAATACCCAATCTTCACATTACTCATTTGGCCAATGTGATTCATGCATTACATGCTACTTATATGCTAATTTGCATTAACATTTACATTGTATCTTATGTAGCATTCTTAATCGTTAGACCTTTAATGCTATCACATGATATTAGTGGTTGAGATCTTATAACCTAATTAAGAAATTCTATATTTAAATAAGAAAAATAATAGATTGGTTGATATATTGGATATTCATAGGTTATATGTTATAATTTTGAAAGTATTAAAGGTGTTACTAGTAAGTTTATATAATTCGATTTAATTAGATCGATGTGTTTTAAAAGTATACATCCATTGATTAACATACTTAGGATAGTGGACATGATATAATGTGATTTAAGTGTCATATACAAGATCCATATGTGCATATGATTTTAGAAATGCAAACTACACAATTATTTAAGAATCGGATGTCAATTAGTTTGGAGATCGAATGAAGGACATAAGAATTACCTATGGAAATGAATGGTGACTAAGATAGGTTGAAACCAAATAAAAATAGGTGAGACACACAAGATTAGAGCTGCAAGATAAGGAAGAAAATCAGATTTTATAACTACATGCCACCTCATGCTTAGAATTTCCAAGCTAGCAGCCACGACTTGAACCTTGTTCTACACCATTTTAGCTTCCAAATACATAGAAAAAGCTATCTAAATAGGTCCTAAGTGATTCCAACCAAAAAAGGAGGCAAAATAAGAAAAGGAGAGGAGAAATAAACAAGTTCAAGTAGAAAACTATTGCAAGGTGAGCTTAACCTATGGGTTTGGCATGACTTTCAAATTTATTTTGAGGTTTATTGGCTTATTAAGCTTTGAATATTATTTATAAATGTGTTAGGATATTATTAGACAGGTGTTGGTGCACAAAAAAAGGATTTCTGGTTGTAAATACTTGATAGAAAGCACTTGTGCTAGAAACTGTCACCTTACTGTATTCTTGTGTTTTAGGCTTCAAAAGTGTATGATATGTTGAATAAAACCTATAAGTATCATCATATACATGTTCATATATGAGTTAAGAGTATTGGAATAAATTTTCATTGGTTAGAAATTAAAATAAGGCATGATATTGAAGAGATGCTCAAAACTGTCACCAACGAATTTCAGATTCTGTCCTATGTAAAGGGGACTGGTTTTACAGCATTAAATCCATTAGTTTTGGCAAGGATATGATCTGATTGTCTCTTTTTATATGTTATATAAGTGTGGTGAAAATTTTGGAGTGATTAAATATACTTAAGAGGCCAAAACCATTAATGTCATGAAGTGCATAAAACTATTACCGTAGGAAAAATCTATTTCAGTATGCTGTGAAGGGAGTTGAACTTGGGAAGCTATATCCAAGCGTTTGAGCCATTCTACGGCATGGTTTTCTTTTTTTTTTTTTATGTTATCTAAGTGTGATAAAAATTGGGGAGTGAATGAATATGCCTAACGGTGTTAAAATTATCATGCAAATTAATGTGGCAACAAGAAAATGTGAAGTTGTGAATTTGTCTCATTTGGTTCATTAACATGTCCCAGCATAGATGTGGTGCATTTGATACATAATATTTAGGGTGATGTTATAAGAGTTATAATATATCAATTAAATAAGGTTAATATACATTTAAGATGTGGAACAAATATACGTAAAAAGTTGTATTCGGTTATAGTTTCTAAGTGGTAATGTTGTTTAGTTAAATTGAAATTCAAGATCTTTATACTACATCAGGTATAATGAACTTGTAACTTGAGGATGGTGATTAATATCTTGTATTTTTACAGATCATTTCACATCTAGGGTTGGGGAGTAATACTTAAGAAACCTAAAAGTAACACACAACCAATCAAAGGTATGTAAAGATTTATTTGCAACTACAATGCATAGACATAGTAAATGTATGATTTATATGTAATACCATAGACCATATATGCATAGCAGATGGCACACATTACTGTCATTCATGTCCATTGAGCATACATACATAGGCATTGTCATGTGCATGCATCATATACGAGCCTTGTGATCAATCTTATATTGCACGGTATGATTTTGAGAAAGAAAAATATTTTGCTGACCACTACTAGTGCACCGAAGTATGCACGGATTTGTATGATAGTATGCATGGATTTGCAGGTTCGCATGCATGGATTTACATACGTACGAGTATGCATGGATTTGCATGCTTATATGATTATTGACCATTAGATTATGATGATGTGCAGAGTTCTTTTTCGGTGCATGGGATAGTAGCATTGGTCAGGGCCCCAAGAAAGAAATAATTTTGAGAGAAATATTTTGATGCATGGAATTACATTGTGGGCATAGCATTTTGAGATGCATGACTTGATATTGTGGATTATTCTTTGACATGCATAATTTTACTTACTGAACATTAGCTCATATATTTATACATTGTAGGTGAGTTTGGTGATACTTGGTACCATGGACTTACTAGGTAAGCTGTTGGGGTTCCTACAGGTTCTGAGAATCAGTGTACATGGATGATAACCTGTTGGGTTGTGTTGTGGGCATATTCTAATTTTTATATTTATTATTATTATCTAAATTGCTGACTATATATAAACAGTGATTTTTCTATATACAAGGTTATATGTGAGAAAATACTTTACTGTTTCTCAAAGTGCTACATTTGATAAAAGTAAATATATATATACACACACATGCACACACATGTGTTACCTAATCAAAATTATTGTTATATTAATATCTATATTCAGTGTTGGGGTGGGGGGGAAGTGTTACACAGAGTCCAAGTGGAGAGCGAGCTATCTACTCCATTTGAGACCATCTCTATGAGGAAGTCAGCTAAGATTTGTGCCTTTGTGGTGGGTCTAGGGCGGAACTCGATGCCATGTTGACTAAGCTCTACCTCTCACTTCACCATCCTACCTGAAGTTTTAGGCTCATGAACACCTGCTTGAGGGGGTAGTTAGTCAAGACTACCTCTGGATGAAAATGAAAGCATGGGTGAAGTTTCCTCGTTGCAATGACTAAGGCGAGGGTGAGTTTTTCTATGTTCGGGTATCTCTGCTCTGCCCCTTATAGAATATGACTAATATAGTAGATCGGATAGTGTTCTCTCCCTTCCTGGAGGACTATCACCACATTGACCGCCTCATTTGTCACCGCCAAGTAAAGGAATAAAGTCTCACCCACTTCGGGTTTCGTAAGTAAAAGGTAAAGAGACTAAGTATCTCTTCAAGTTTTCGAAAGCATGCTCATACCTCAGTTTAATCAAAACTCTTCCATTCTCTGAGCACTTTGAAGAAAAAAAGCCCCTTGTCTGCGAACCTTGATATGAAAAGGTTCAAGGCCACCAATCGTCTAATTAGTTGCTGGATGTGTTTGATAGTGCGGGGAGGGGGCATGTTCATTGTAGCATCTATTTTTCAGGGTTGGCTTCTATCCCTCTCTACAAAATCATGTACCCTAATAACTTCCTTCCACGCACTCCGAATGTGCACTTAGCTGGGTTGAGCTTCATGCAGTAGGCTCTCAACATGGCGAATCACTCCTCCAAATCATGCACATGCTTGACGAGCATGTCATCGATGTACACTTCCATGTTGCGACCTATCAAGTGCTCGAACATCTAGTTAGCAAGTCATTAGTAGGTTACGCATGTGTTCTTAAGCCCAAATAACATTACCTCATAACAAAAAATCCCTTGGTTGGTGATGAATCTGATCTTCTCCTAATCTTTAGGTGCGAGGCAAATTTGATTATACCCTTGGTATGCATCAAGAAACTTAGCACCTCACAACTAGAAGTAGAATCCACCAAAAAAATCTATACGAGGCAACGGGAATGGATCCATAGGGCAAGCCTTGTTGAGATCTATAAATCAATGCATAAACTCCACTTGCCCCCAGATGTGGGCACTAGCAGCATGTTAGCTAGCCATTCTGGATAATGGATTGGGCTAATATACTTCGTTGCGAGTAGCTTGTTAAATTCTTTTTTGATGTGTTGTGACCTATCAGAGCTAAATGTTCTATTCCCTTATTTCACCGACTTATACATCGGATCGACATTGAGTCGGTGAATCACCAACTCAGCGGGGATGCCATACAGGGCTTCAATCCTCCATGCAAAAAGATCTGCAATCTGCCTGAGGAAAACTATCAGACTCTTCTCAACAGCTGGTTTTAGGCCTGTCCTATTTTTATCATTTTGATCGGATCGCTAGGGACTACCTCGATGACCTTTAGTTCTTCGACGACTTCTAATCTCACCTCATTGAGTTTTTTCTTTCTTAATTCGATCTCCCTCTCTGCCTTATGCTCTTCCTCAATGGAGGCCACCATCTTCTGCTTGCCCTTATTTGGGGATGTATTGTTGCCTCCTCGGCTCTTCACAGTATTCTGAATTCTATGTAAAGTATTTGCGTAGCACTCCCTAGCCATTCTCTTGTCGCCAATGGCTTTTCTTACTCTTTAGAGAGTCAGAAACTTCAACTTCGTATGGTAGGTTGAAGCCACAACACGAAATAAGATCATGCTTGGTCTTTCTAGGATCATGTTGTAGGTGGATGGGGACTTAACCACTAAAAGCTTCACCATTTTCATAGCTCTCTTAGGGAAGGAGCCCAAGGATATTGGGAGAGTGACTTCTCCTACGGCTTCCACCACCTCTCCACTGAACCCCATTAGCAGGGTGTTGACTGGTGTGACCTAGGCATTGTCTATTCCGAGCTATACAAATGCATCATGGAATATGATGTCTATGGAGCTCCCACTATCCACCAAGATATTCTTCATCCAAAAACTTAACACCATAGTCGAGATGACTAGGGCATCATTGTGCGCTTTCCTTGGTGTGTCCAAGTCTAGGTCACTAAAGGAGAGTTAATCTCTTGGACTTTATAAATGAAAGATTTGTTCCACTGAGCGGGTGGAGGCAGAGTGCGCCCCACCAACCGCTCGTAGGAGTGCCCTTCTAGCACTCTATGAGTATTCACTTGTTGGGCCTCCTGAAATGACCACGATAACTCCTGTGGTAGGCAGATTGTCATTGTCGCGTCCTTTCTTCTTGCTACCACCCTCATGATCCTTGGTGGCGTTAAAATTCTTAGGGACATACTTCCATTTTTGTTCTCTGTAGTCTTCCAAAGACTTGTCAATGTACTTGGCAAGGTAATCATTATGAATCAAATTCTTAATTTCATTCTTCAAGTGATGGCACTCCTCGATAGTGTGCCCTTTGTCTTAGTGATAGTGGCAATACTTATCTGATTTCATGAATTTGGGATTCTCACACATTTTCCTAAGATGCTAAAGCAAACCCTGCTGCTTTGCTACCGCCATTATCTCGGACAATCTAGCTCTTAAGGGAGCAAAATGCGTGAACCCTGATGGGGATACGTGCTTCGTCTCTTTCTTTTTTCTCTCAAGAGGGTATTCTTTCTCCCTCTACTTTTTTTTATTGGGGCTCTAAAACCGATCGTCTCTTTAATTCTTATGTATTTCTCAGCCTGAGCTAACAATTCTTCTAGTATGAGGGGAGGTGCATGTAATAGATTCCTTAAACCTTCCATGACGAAGATTCTGCTGCATAATACCGGCGAGTAGCTCATGGTTCACATGAGGACTTTATGAACCGCTTCCATGAAGTACTGAACATACTCCCAAACTGGCTTGCCTTCTTCCACACAATAACAAATAGATACACAGCCGTCTTCGATAACTTGTGATTGATAGAGAACTGGTGCAAGAACCTACAGGTCAGCTGCTCCAGATTGATAATGCTCCCAGTGGATAACTGGTTGAACCATGTTAGCACCCACTTAGACAAGGTGGTGTGGAATATTTTGCAATAGGCCGCATCGCTCAGATCGTACAACTCCATCTTTGCATAAAACTTATCCAAGTGCTCTTGTGGGTCACCAGTCCCATCAAATTCAATCAAGTTAGCTATCTTGACTCCGACCGGTAGGGACTTGGCCAAGATAGCAGTACAGAATGGGCTATGTCATGGGAGAGGGACTGCCAATGGAAGGCAATCCTCCACTTGGGTATGTAGAGTGGATGAATTCGTAGGCGCTTTAATACATGTTCCTACAGTTTCTCTCTGAGGTCTCGTGCATGCTATGGGTGGTGATGCACGTCTGCTCTCATTCTCGTGAGGTTATATAGCTCTTTGTCGTGATGCACCACACTGCTACTCCATTCGATCAATCACAGGTGACGATGCTCGACTCTTCCTCGCGTCAGCAGGATGCCTCCGCACGCCAACGAGGCTCCTCTTGACGCTAGTTGGCCTCAAACTATGCAATCGTTTCAACTGTTGCATATGTTAAAGCATCATTAATCAATCTCCTCAGCACTTTCGGTGCCAACTGTACCATCATCGATGGGGGGATCACCTGGACAAGGTGGAGACAAAGCTCGTGGTGGTAATGGGCCTAGTTGATGATTCACCCTATTATTGTGAACACCTTTGGTAGGGAGGTCGCCTCCATTTTCATAGACGCCCCTCTGTTGGAGTGTTATCATGCATGCTAGCTTCTCATGCTGCTCTAGATATGGTCAATACTCTCGAATGACAGTTGTAGATAAGTTTTCCTATAGATGTCGCCAAAATGATGTGATATCACTCAAATAAGTAGTATTCTTGAATAATTGAACTGCTACGTGGGACGTTGTCTGTGTCACAAACAAGCGTTAGGGGTATCGGAGGTTTGGCCGGTGAAAACCCTCCGACACTCAAGACAGATCCGGAACAGGAAAAATCCAAAGAACTTGATAACAGATAAATGTTTAATAAATCATGTACCTTTTTAACAATAAAAATTGGGGGTATTTATACTACTGATATATGGGTTTTCATGGGTTTGGGCTTGATGGCTCTAATAATCATTGACCGGCTTAATTCATATATTATAGCTCATTTATCTCAATAATTTATAGACTCTTTGGACTTGACTTGTTGAGTATGCTCGGAGTCGGACTACAACCTGGATAAGCCTTTTAGACTTAGTGTATTGAGCCAAAACGGATTATGGCCCATCACTCACAAAATTTATAAATCCTAACGAAATTTATGCAAAAAGTTCTAAATTAATGTACCTAAATACCTAGAGCCAATTCTAAAAGGACCAAATATACCATCCCACAATTACACGACCAATTTTACAATTTTTAACATCTAGAGTTCCCTTTTCTTGATCATAGATTTTTCTTAACCAAACAAAATGTAGAATGAATGCACTCGTCTTTGACACAACACTTGAATTATCAGCAAGAGTGTATTCTTTCAAGAGCCATTTGCCACCCTGATCAGCATTTTTCAGGAACCCGGTCACCTGTTTTCAACTGTCAAATACGGCTGCAAGAGTTTATTCTTTCAAGAGCTATTTGCCATCCTGATCGGCATTTTTCAGGAACCCGGTCCCTGTTTTCAACTGTCAAATACGGCTGCAAGAGTTTATTCTTTCAAGAGCCATTTGCCATCCTGATCAGCATTTTTCTCTTTTCATGAACTGAACAAAACCGTCTTCTTCATTCTCCTGTGATTGTTCTTTAGTCTATTTTCTAATATCAAGAAAACCATCTTCATTGTGCTCGTGTAATCAATATCTGATCGTTTTTTTTTCTTTTTTCTTTTTTTATTACTAGGTCTTAGTCTGTTTTCTTGAACTCAAGAAAATCATTTTTGATCATTTTATTTCACTACTCGTAGTCTGTTTTCTTGAAATCAAGGAAATCATCTGCTACATTCTCTCGTGTAACTTTTTCAAGAAAACTGGTTTTCGACTTTCAACATTGATAAGAAGTTATATCAACAATGGAAAAGTTTCCAACAGGGATGAGATTTCGATCATCTGAAAAAGAGAAGATCGCTTATCTTCTTTACAAGGTGAATGGGAAGCCATTGCGATGATTTCATTTCCATTAGCACGGTTGTCGTTTATAGCGACGAAGAGCCCTGGGAGATTTTCAAGGATTCTTGAGGATCATGAGAACTACTTATTCACGAGGCTCAAGGAGGTTAAGCACACAGGGAATTATGGTAAAAGATTTCGTCACATTGTCGCGAAAGGGAATGTGGCAAATCTATTCCTCCGAAGTTAGTATTTGTGACAGCAAAAAAGAAGAGATTGGGTTCTTGAAGAGGTCCCAATACAAGAACAAGAAAATGCTGATCAGGATGGCAAATGGTTCTTGAAACAATACACTCTTGCTGATAAATTCAAGTGAGTACACTGATTATATGTTTTGTCGGTTAATAAATATCCTGAGGGATCTGATCAAGAAAATAGAAGTCCCCGCCTCAAACTTCTACGGTTCCAGAAAACACTGGAAGTGGGATTCTCCAAAGCAATGACTTGCCTGAAAGCAGCCCTTCATTGGATTTGGAATTAAGTCTCAAGAGATGAGGATTTGAAGACTGTCTGGGGGACGACTTTGTAGCTGAACGAGCAGTTTTTAAGTAAGATGCACTATTTTACTGTCTGATAATCTCCAAATTCTTTGAAGGGTTATGTGGTTTTATGCTTGCGGATATGATGTGATGTTAGGTCTCAAATTAGTGACAATATGTAGCCTGATATTTCCTTTATTAGTTCTTGCAATAGTACTGTGGAAAAGCTCACTGAATTTGTCGTGTCTCTAAGAGCAAAACACATTTTACTTTTTCTTTCTTGACTAGAACTGAACTACTTGGTGGAACATGTTTTAACACTCTGTATATTTTGAGTAAGAAATCATCGTTGATTGTTTTGCCCTGTGTTTCAATTGTGCTGCTTGGTCAAAAATTTGTATGGATATTAGTTTAGATTTACTGTTTACTTGTTCTGTGTGCTCGAGTCCTGCTCTATATAGGAATGCATTACAAGTTTAATACATGATATGAAGTTGTGAGGTTTACAATGAGGCTGATTTAAGACTCTTGATGCAAGATATAAAGCACAATTCAAGAAGATACTTAGGTATGTAAAAACTTGCTTCCAATGGAAGCTGACCCATATAAACTCCCTAGACATCAACCATGAAATAGCCGCGCTTTAGAGGATCAGCATATCATTCGGCATTCCAGATCAAACTCTTTTTCTTCCAATGTCCCTGTGCCAGAGTTCATCATAAAATTTTTGTAACCTTACTTAAATCAATCTAAAAAATTCAGCAGTATTTGAGATTCAAGAACCATGACTTTTATATATAATATATAGTAAAAAAACTACTCCACTTCACCAAAACTACATGACATCCTACATTAGCCCATAATCCGATATCCTAACTTGAGAACATGATGACAAAAACAGCTGAACTATTCTGCAATATCAACAGAGACATCTTACTTCCTACGGAGAAGTACACAACTTTGAGAACTACCTTTGATTTTAGACCTATCAGCTTCTGAAACTCTTGATTGCTCAGAAGGGAAACCAAGAATCTCCAACCTTCTATTTATCTTGATTTCCTCTTACCCGGAGTGGGTCAATGATGCAAATTCTGTGTCTTTTTCTTTGATTATAGCTATCATAGTCCATTCTTGTGCAGGATAATGGGAACAAGAACAACGCTGTATACTTCAGCCTCCAAACCTGCAGAGTTAGTTGTGTTGCCACAGTAACCATGTAACTTCAGAGAAGTTTGCTCCTAGCATTATGAGTCTTGGAGAATCTACTGAAGCTGAAGTAGGAAAATTATGAAAAACAAACTTCCCTGTGGCAAACTGCTAAATTGTTTAGAGAAACTAGAGGCTCTGTTTTTCATAAAGTGCTAAAGTGGTTTTGTGTGGATTGTTTTGAGAAAAATATTATGGGAATATGGAATGGAAATATCATACTATGTTTGATTTTATTTTAAAAATAATTGATTTGATATATTTTTAAAAGAAGTTGTATTTAATTTTATTCAAGAAAAATATTTTATAATGTGGATGATAATTAGTTATTGTATCATCATTTTATATTAGTATATATTATTTTTTCATTATTATGGAATTAGATATACATTTATAAGATGTAGATATATATTTTCATTGATATAATAATTTGAATATACAGGATAATATATATAACAATTGAAAATTATATATATATGTATAGTAACGAGTAGAATTTATTAAAAATAATTTGAGTAATGATATTTGGAAAAATAAAAGAGCTTATAATAACTTGGTAAATTGAAGTCGTGAATCATGATGAGTATTTTTTATACTCATTGAGCCGAGACACCAGTTGAACCCTATTTGCCTACATGAACAAGAATGTCATATTATCTACATGAACCCTATTTCCCCCCCCCCCCCCGTTAATTTGGCCCTTTTATCAAACTGGAAGGGAGGATCTTTTGTTTTCCCTCCAAATTTGACCACATGCCATTTTTTTCCATGTCAGTGGTCCACTTAGGCTAATTTTTTCCATGCCAACTTAGTCCTTAATCCACGAAGGCTTGCTTGTGTACACCTAGAAAAAATTTGCTAGAAAATAGCTGAGCACATGAGAGACAAATTTAAAATTTTGGAAAATTTTATATATTCCTGCAAAGTTTATTCTCAATCCGCAAAAATGTATTTGCTGGAGTTGATCTGATTCGTTTGTATGATTGGACTTATGAACACATGAATATGAATATGTGTAGGATGTATATAGGATTGAAAAGATTGAAAAAAAAAAAAAAAGGTTTGGTTTGCACATTTTCTGGCAAATTAGTAAAATGTAGACAATTACTGTAGACATTTTTAATTGTAAATGTAACAAAAAATATAGGCAAAATTGCTAAATTGGTCATCTATATTGGTATATTGGTCTATATAGCGCTTTAGTTTTTTAATTTTTGAAATCACCAATTTACATGTACTAACTTTAAAAAAAATATAATTTTAGTTCGATTTTGATCGAAAAATCCAATTTCTCCTGTAAATTACTGACTTGGCACTGGAGTTTGCATAGATGGCTTGAATTTTGGGGATTTTTAGCAATTATGTGGACAAAGGAAGACAAAATATATTTAAATTCAATAATAAATAATATAAAAGATATTGTAAAATATATATAAATAATTTTCTAATTTTTTTAAAAATAAAATAATTTAGAAAATTTATTGAAATAAAAAAATTGATTTAATAAAATTTGATATTTAGAGAAATATATTTAATTTCAATAATAAACAAAATAGAAAATATTTTGCATAATATGTTTAAATAATTTCTTAATTTTCAAAAAAATAAGTAATTTAATTTTTTTGTAAAAGATAAGAAAAAATAATGTTAAGAAAATCGTCGTCATCTTCTCCACCACGTAACACCTAGCCCCACCACTCCTACCATCCCAACACCTACCCCTGCCACTCCCACCACCCCATTGATAGCACCCCCGTGTGTGTACTGTATGGGGTGTGTGTGTATATATATATGTGTGTGTGTATGAGGAAATGGGTGATATTATCCCACCCACAACTACCCCAACCTCACCCCTTATGTGTGTATTGTATTGATCAATATTTAAAAGTATATAATTAATTAGTATTTATATAATTATTTTTACTTTTAAATTATCATTAGAACTCCCAATTAAAATATTTTTGCATTTTAGGAATAAAATGGGAAGTCAACATAAAAAATGAAACAAAAAAGTTTTATCTTTTTTGTGCAGGTTTTAAGGAAACTAGCATAACTTTTGATTTCAAATGGTTTTGGAGTAATTCTTGAGGTTATAAATTGATAAGTCATTCATTTACAAGTTCATGCAAATTTTGGATCCCATATTAAATGTGTAAAGATCAAAGAAGTTAGATTAATGGTTGTACAAAATGAATTACCAAAAATTTGAATCAGAGTTAAGCTTAATGCTGACATATTTTATCCATTGGGTCATATCTTTTAAATCAATTTTTTTAATCTAAAATTTGGATATGTTATGCAAAAAGAGGTAGATAAACACGTTTGTTGAAGACAAAATGGTGAGAAAATATATAAAAATAGTCAATAAATATGCTACAATGACTGTTGATGTTGAAGGATGGCTCTTGAACATGATTCAGTAATGTGACCATATCTCCCTCATCCTATGGGCAAATGTGACAAATGACATACGAAAATATATTAGCAAATAAATATCTACAACTTTTATTTTTTACCATAATCAAAATCTAGTTGTATCTGGCCTTAAAATTCAATTCAATCGGGTAAGTTAAAATTTAGAAAATTTGGTATAACAACTTACCAACTTTTGACAACTAGCATACCACTTGATTGTTTAACTCCTCCATTATATGTTTGGCCTCTAGCATACTCCAAGCACTATAAATAGACCATGTATTATGCTTGTAAGAATGGGGGATAGAGGTGAAAATAAAATTTTATTGTTGTCTTTCTTTAGGCTATATTTTTTAGTAGTAATGTAAATTTTTTAATAGTAATAAAAATGTATTCTCTAGTTTCTCTTCTATTTTTAGTATTTTCTACTTTCATTATGTGTTTCTAAAATTTATTTTGTTGAGGAGAATGGATGAACCTCTTGATGGAGGAAGAGGAATGGTATTAAAGATAGAAAATATTTAAGTGTCTTGTATTATTATTTTAATTTTTGATAAAGGAAGAAAATATTTGTTTTGTGATGATTCCTGATTTATATATTAATAATGACACAACAAATATTTGGATTTATTTAGCTAGACGTTTGGTTTTACTATACCAACCGTTAATGTGAAATCTTGATTTGTATTGCACAAAGGTCTGCATAAATACTTGATCTCATAAAAAAAATTCATGTTAAGAGATAATTTATAAATAGTAAGATAATATCATGATTACCTTATTGCATGAACTATTTGATAATATTTTTCCATTAGAACCTTTTTATGTATGGATTGCAATAGTAACAATTAAAAGAGGTAAAAAGAATAAATAATTATTTTTTTATCCAAAACTCAAGAGCGGATCTCTAATTTTCAATACTTTTATTACTTTGATTTTTTTAGTTATAACATACATTATTTTTTTTTATATTTTGAACCACATAAATCTCATCATTTTTTAAAAATATAATCTTGAAATTTTCAAACAACTTCTATGTTGATCGACATCGGACTCACGAGAAATTTATTACTTAACACAACTTGTACTTGGGTTTGCAACCTTAAAGTTGTAAAAAATTTTGACACCATTGTAGAGGAAGACAAGGTAAGTATTCAAGTTTGTAAATATTTTTTTTTGTTTATATTGTGTGTTTATTTTCTTTATTATTATATGGTTATATAGTATCGTAGTCATAATTTTCGGCATTTAATTAGAAATAATTCTGAAATTTTGTTTGGAAATTTGTTTGACTCACATCCACACACTTCCATCATTGCTGAAAATGAAAGTGTACATGATGAAATTGAGAATCAACAGGTGCTAACCATGCTTTATAGCTTGCAACCTTCTCGAAATTCTTCTATTCTTGTTTCACTTTTCCTCTCAATGCAAATAATTTTCGATTCAAGCCAGGTATGATCCCTTTACTTCCTAATTATCATGGTTTAGACTCTGAAAGTCCTTACTTGCATCTAAAAGAATTTGATGAAGTATGTGCAACATTTGAAAATCAAACTTGTACAAATGAGATTGTTAAACTCAAATTATTTGCTTTTTTTTTTAAAAGATAAAGCAAAAACTTGACTTAACTCTTTAAAACATATGTTAATTAGCACTTGTCAAGAAATGCAAACTGAATTTTTGAAAAAGTTCTTTCCAACTCATAAAACTAATGTTTTTAAAAAGCAAATCCATTTTTTTTTTCAAAATTCTAATGAAACTTTCTTTTAAAGTTGTGAAAGACTTAAAAAATTATTGAATTTATGCTCACATCATGAATTTGAAAAATAGCATTTAATTAGTTTCTTTTATGAAGATTTAATTCTTGAAACAAAATAATTTGTTGAAATAATGTGTAATGGTGAGTTTCTTGATAAAGAACTTGGTGAAGCTCTAGAATATGTGGATCATTTAGCAGAAAACTCTCAATCATAGCGCAGTGTTAATTCTTTCGAAGGTTCTATTAAATCTAATCTTGCTAATAATAATAATAAAAAATATTATCTTAATCAAGAAGATAATTTAAATGCTAGGATTGCTAGTGTAATAAGAAAAGTTGAAGTCATGGAACTTAAAAAAGTAAAGAAAATCAAATCTATGCAAGATAAAGAAGTTTGTAGCAATTGTGAAGTACTTATAGGACACTTCACTAATGAATGTCCAAAACATTCCAGTACAAGCAAATTTCATGAACACATTCAAAAAATTTTTCATTCTCCATACTCCAAAACTTACAATCCATAATGGAGAAATTATCCCAATTTTAGTTGGCGAGATGATAATTGTGCCCAACCATTATATTTACAAAAGCCACCAAACTTTTCTTCTTATTCAACTCCACATACAAAAACCCTTGAGAAGACTTTGCAAGCATTTATGCATGCACAAACAAACATCAATAATCAGATTTAACAAGCCATTAATGAGATAAAAAACATACTTTCAACACTGACAGCTTCTTTGCGTACTCATGAAAAGGTAATTTTCTACTCAACCTCAACCTAATTCTTCCACTTAGTGTTATGTTTCTTTTTCGGGTGAAAATTCAATCAAGGAGGGTAATTTAATCACAACTCTTCAAAGTGAAAAAGTTGTTGACAAAACTATTCATCCCAAGGATAAAATTTCTAATTCACCTTCAAGAATAAAGAATAAAAATAGTGTTGATAATGAAGGTAAGTATGACAATAATGAAAAAGAAAAATATTTATCTCCAACACCTTTTCCTCAAAAATTACAACCAACTCATAAATTAAACTCAAATTCTAAAATTTTTGAACTTTTTCTACAAGTCAAGATTAATATTCTATTTTTAGATGCAACCAAACAAGTTCCTTCTTATGTCAAAATTTTGAAAGATTTGTGTACAATCTAAAGAAAACATCATGTACAAAAGAAGACATTTTTAACTGAAAGTGTTAGTTCAATCATTCAACAATTCACTTAACATAAGTACAAAGATTTAGGTTGTTCAACCATTTCATGTACCATAGGAAATCTTAGAATAGAGCGTGCTTTGCTTGATCTTGGTGCTAGTATAAATCTTCTACCTTTTTCAGTTTATGAACAGTTAGGTTTGAGAGAACTTAAAAGAACTTCTACTGTACTCTAACTAACTGACCGTTCGATTAAAGTTTCAAAAGAAGTAGTAGAAAATATTTTGGCACAAATTGATATGATTTATATTTTAGTGGGTTTTATTATTTTTGACACAAAACCTATTGCACATACACATACACAAATTCCTATTATTTTGGGTCATCCTTTTCTTACAACTTCAAATGCTTTGATTAATTGTAGGAATGGTATTTTGAAGTTATCTTTTAGAAGTATGACTTTGGAACTATAATGTTTGTAAGCAACCTGTAAAAGATGTCGAAGTACATGAAGTGGATTTAATCGAGGAACTTGTTCACGAATATTTTACTACCACTAATTCTTCAGATCCTTTGAAGGCTTGTTTTGAAAGTGATAAGTATTTGTAAAAAGGCAAACTCTAATACTTTCTCTGAATTTTTGTGGGTATAAGAAAAATATTTTTGAAAACCAAGGTTTAAAGAACTTTCATCATCAACAGTACAATATGTTCCATCAAGTATTAAGCTCCCATGATTGATTTGAAATATTTGTCATTTAATTTGAAATACTCTTTTTGGGTGAAAATAAGACTTTTCCAGTAATAATTTTTTCTAAACTTGATGCATATCAAGAAGGTAAGTTGATCGAAACTCTGAAAATGCATAAGAATACTTTAGGATGGACCATTCCTGACATTCAAGGTATTAGTCCTTTAATTTGCACACATAACATCTATCTAGAGAAAAGGCTAAATTCTAATATGAAAGAAGTAGTGAGAAATGATGTCATTAAACTCTTAGATAATAGAATTATTTATCCTATTTCTAACAGTAATGGGTAAGCCCTACTCAAGTTGTTCCTAAAAAATCTGAAGTTACTGTAGTTAAGAATGAAAATGATGAATTAATTCCAACTAGGACTATTACTAGTTGGTGAATGTGCTTTGAGTATAGGAAACTCAATTCAATTACTACAACATATCATTTTCCACTACCCTTCATGGACCAAGTTTTAGAAATAGTTGCATGACATGAATTTTACTATTTTTTAAATAAATATTTTGGGTATAATCAAATTGTAATTGCACTTGAAGATCAATAAAAAATAATTTTTACATGTTCTTTTGGTACTTTTGCATATCGAATAATGCCTTTTGAATTATGTAATGCACCAATTACATCTCAACGATGCATGTTTAGTATTTTTAGTGACATTGTTGAACATTTTCTTGAAGTCATCATGGATAATTTTTTTTATTTTTTGTAATTCATTTAATGATTGTTTATCTAATTTAGAAAATATTTTGATCATGTGTGAAGAAAAGAACCTTGTACTTAGTTGGGAGAAATATCATTTCATGGTAACAACTATTCTTGGACACATTATTTCATCAAAAGGTATTGATAGTAAACATATCTAAAATTGAGTTAATTGACAATTTGTCAATACCAAACTTTGTGAATGAGGTAAGTTCATTTTTAGGACATGTTGGTTTTTATAGAAGATTTATCAAAGATTTTAGTATAATATTCAAACCTTTGTGTAATCTTTTTACAAAAGACATTATATTTGAATGGACTAAAAATTGTGAAAATATTTTTGTTAAGCTTAAAAGTATGCTTACGTCTGCTGCAATCATGCGGCCTCCAGATTGGAATTTACCTTTTGAAATAATGTGTGATGTTAGCGATTATGTTGTTGAGCTGTCTTAGGACAAAGAAAAGATAAGAAATCATATGTTATTTGCTATGCAAGTAAAACTTTAAATAGTGATCAATTGAATTATTCAACAAGTAAAAAAGAATTATTTAATGTAATTCTTGCATTAGACAAATTTAAATCTTATCTTGTTGGCTCACCAGTTATTGTTTTTAGTGATCATGCAACTTTAAAATATCTTTTGTCAAAAAAAGATACCAAACCTAGACTAATTAGGTGGATTCTCTTACTCCAAGAATTCAACATTACGATTTGAGATATGAAATGAGTAAAGCTTATGGTGGCTGATTATTTGTTGAGACCTGTTTGTGATGACTCATTTCAAACCACACCTATTAATGACAATTTTCCTAATGAACAACTATTTAATATTTTTATTTTACCTTGGTTTGCTGACAATATTAATTTTCTTGTAACATAAAAGATGCCATCACATTGGAATCCCCAAGACAAAAGAAGTTTTTGACTGAGGTGAATTTTTTTTATTGGGATGATCCATACCTATTCAAATATTTTCATAATTAAATCTTTCAAAGATGCGTGTCTGGCAATGAGATATGTAATATTATTAAATTTTATCATTCAGAAGCATATGGTTGATAAGTGTATATTTTGATATATTTTTATGTCAAATTTCTTTATAATTTTCTTGTTTTATTCTTGTTAATATTATTGTTTTATTAATATTTTGTGTTAGGGAATCAATGATAAAAAAAAAATATATTTCCAAACTTATGCAGTTTTTGTATATTGAGCATAACTTTATGATCAAAAACTCTATAGACCTAAATCTTACTTTATTTGAAAGCTAATAAATAGAATTGCAACGTTTCTATAGGATGCTCAACCTAATTTAGTCTTGATTATAACAGAAAGTTAGTCTAAGTGGTTGCACAAAATAGATCACCAAAAATTCGAATTAGAGTTCAGCCTAGTCTAAGCTCTATAGTCCTAGTATTGATCAATTGAGTTATATCTCTTAAGCCCAAATTTATTTTGGGCTGGAATTTAGATATGTTATACACAAAAGGTAATAAACAAGCTTACTGAAGACAAGATGGTGAGAAAATGTATCAGAATGGTAAAAATATATGTTGTAATGTGTTGTTGCTGTTAAAGGATGACTCTTAGATATGATTCGGTAATTTGACCCTATCTCCATCATCCGACAGCCAAATTTGATAAATAATATATGAATATATATCAACACCAAAAAGATCTACAACTTTTGTTCGTTATTCATCATCAAAATCTGGAAGTATCTGACCTACAAATACAATTCAATCGGGTAGGTAAGAATTTTGAGGATTTGGTGTAACAACTTTCCAACTCTTGGCAACTAACATACCACTCGATTAACTCCTTCATTATTTGTTTGGCCTCTAGCATACTCCAAGTACTATAAATAGGCCATGTATTAAGCTTGTAAGGGGGGGGGGGGGTGTAGAGGGTTTCTTTATGCTAAGTATTGTAGTATGTATGTTTTCTAGTAATGTAAGCTTTCTAGTAGTAATATAAATGCATTATCTAGTTTCTCTTCTATTTTTTATATTTTCTACTTTTATTATGTCTTTTTTAATTTCATTTTGTTGAGGAAAAAAGGTGAACTTCTTGATGGAGGAAGAGAAACAGTTATAAGGGTAAAAAATATTCAAGTCTGTTGTATTATTATTTTGAGTTTTGATCTAAATGCTACTTGTTTTGTGGTAATTCTTGATTTATGTATCTCCAATGGCATAATAAATACTTGAGTTCATTTAGCTTATTGTACGGTTCTACCCATCGACTGCTAATGTGAAACCTTAATTTGTTGTTGACAAAGGTGTGCATAAATGCTTGATTTCATAAATAAATATTGGCATTAAGAGATAATTTGCAAATCGTAAGATAATATCATGATTACTTTATTGCATGAGAAATTTGATAATATCTTCCCATTGGAATCTTCATTATGTATGCATTCCAATAGTGGCAATTAAAAGAGTTAAAAGAATAAATAACCGTTTCTCCATCCAAAACTCAAGAGTAGATCCCTAATCCTTAATACTTTTATTACTTTAATTTTTCATATATTTTGAATAACTTAAATTCTATTTTTTTAAAATTATAATCTTCAATTTTTCAAACAACTTCTCTGTGGATCGACCTCAGATTCAGAGAAATTTATTACTTATTATAACCTGCACTTGGGTTTGTAACCTTAAAATTATAGCAAGTTTTTAGCGCCCTTGCCAGGAAAGGCAAGGTAAGTATTCGGGTTTGTTAATATTTTTTCTTTGTAAATATATTTTGTTTTTTTATTTATGGATATATGGTTATATGGTATCGTAGCCATAATTCTCAGCATTTAGTTAGAAATAATTTTAAAATTTTGTTCAGAAATTTATTTGAATTATCTCCACACACTTCCACCATAATTGAAAATGAAAGTGTTTAGGATGAAAATGAGAATCAATAGATGCGTACCATGCATTATTACTTGCAACCTCATCGAAATTTTTCTTCTTCTTGTTTTATTTTTCCTCTCAATGCAAATAACTTTTGATTCAAGCCAGGTATGATTTTTTTACTTCCTAATTTCTATGGTTTAGACTCTGAAAGCCCTTACTTGCATTTAAAAGAATTTGATGAAATATGTGTCACTTTTGATGATCAAACTTGCACAAATGAGATTGTTAAGCTCAAATTATGTTTTTTTCTTTAAAAGATAAAACAAAAACTTGGTTTAATTCTTTAAAACCTATGTCAATTAGTACTTGGCAAGAAATGCAAGCTGAATTTTTAAAAAATTCTTTCCAACTCATAAAATTAATGCTTTGAAAAGATAAATTCAAAAATTTTCTCAAAATTCTAGTGAAGCTTTCTTTCAATGTTGGGAAAGATTTAAAGATTTGTTGAATTCATGGCCACATTATGGTTTTGAAAAATGGTGCTTAATTATTTTCTTTTATGAAGGTTTAACTCCGAAACAAAATAATTTGTTGAAATAATATGTAAAGGTGGGTTTCTTGATAAAGAAAAACTCTCAATCATGGCATAGTGTTAATTTTTTTGAAGATTCTATTAGATCTAATATTACTAATAGTAATAAAGGAAAATATTACCTTAGCCAAGAAGATGATCTGAGTACTAAGATTGCTAGTTTAACAAGACAAGTTGAAGGCATGGAACTTAAAAAAATAAATGAAATGAAATCTGTGTAAGAGTAAGAAGTTTGTAGTAATTGTGAACTTTTGGGGTGCTTCACCAATGAATACCAAAACATTCCAGTACAAGCAAATTTCATGAACACATTCAAAAAAACTTTCTATTTTCCATATTCTGAAACTTACAATCTACAATGGAGAAATCATTCCAATTTTAGTTGGCGAGATGATAATCGTGCCGAACCGTAGATTCACAAAAACCACTAAACTTTTATTCTTATTCAGCTCCATACAAAATCCCTTGAGAAGATTTTGCAAGCATTTATACATAAACAAACAAATATCAATTATCAGATTTCACAAGCTATCAATGAGATCAAAAACACACTTTCAACACTGACAGCTTCTTTGTGTATTCAAGAAAAAGATAAATTTCCTTCTCAACCTCAGCATAATCCTTCCACTCAGTGTCATGTTTCTTCTTCAGGTGAAAATTCAGTCAATGAGGCTAATTCAGTCACAACTATTCGGAATGAAAAAATTATTGATAAAACTATTCATCACAAGGAGAAAGTTTCTAATCCACCTCTAGAAATGAAGAATGAAAATAATCTTGATGATAAAGGTAAGCTTGATGAAGGTATGTGTGAAAATGATTAAAAAGAAAAATATTTACCTCCAGCACCTTTTCCTAAAAGATTGCAAGCAACTCAAAAATTGAACTTAAGTACTGAAATCTTTCATGTTTTTAAACAAGTCAAGATTAATATTCCATTATTGGATGCAATCAAACAAGTTCCACCTTGTGCCAAATTTTTGAAAGATTTGTATACAATTAAAAGAAAACATCATGTACAAAAGAAGATATTTTTAACTGAAAGTGTTAGTTACAATCATTCAACAATTTACTCCACCTAACTATAAAGATCTAGGTTGTCCAACCATTTCATGTATCATTGAAAATACTAGAATAGACCGTGCTTTGTGTTCAAAAATTATTTTGCTAACCGCAAGTACACGATGTCATGTTTAATACAACGGTGAGTTGAGTATCATATCTACAAGGATTGTAATAAAAAATTGCATTAAGCACCGTATTTTAAATAGTCTTAATTTTATCTAGAAAATCAAATGATGATAGTAAATAAAGTAAAGTAAGATAAAAAATGTAAAGACAAGAGTGAAGTTGTTAGAAGCAATATAACAAATACCTTATGAGCAAGATATTGTAGATGAATAATTCATCTAATTTTCACCTATATTCTTTCTTCCAAAACATACCAATTCAAGTCAAAAACACATGTAGTGCCGAATTAACTATGAGTTCCAACATAAATTTCGATATCTCTATAAAAATTCAAAAATAAAACTCTACAAAAGTTCAATGAATTTTTCTTCAAAACTTCAAAGGTTTCATAAGTTTCTCAACTCTATGATTCTCAAGTTGTATTATCCTTATGATCATGTATAATCTTTTCTCTCTCAAGTGCCGAATCTCATACATCAAACAATCTCAATTAGTGGCCAAATAATCAAGATACAATACTAAATAAGATAACACAAACAAGGTGAATAACTTGAACTAATATTGTTTGGAATTCAAAACATATGATCAAATAAGATTACATCATCCTCTAAAAAGAAAAGTTCAGTTCATAATGGATGAATACAACTTTAAGAAATAAATAAGAAAAAACATGAAAATTGTTCACCAATTTGTAGAGTGGGAATAATGGTTGAAGCTTTGCTTATCTCCAAGAATAGCTTCCTTTGTTGATGCAAATCTTCTCCTCAACTTCTCAAGATGCTTGCTCCTCTTTTCTTCTCCTAAGAGTCTTTAAAAGAACCCCTGAAATCATTCTCCCCTTTTTATCTGAACCAAAACTCCCTCTTTTCTAAATATAGTCAACCCATTTCTTAGTCATTTTGTCTTCTCTTTAGCAATCATTTCCCTTATTTTTAGCCTCATTTTTTCTTTATTTTATGGTATACTTTTTAGCCCATAAAATGTAGTTCAAGTGTCTCCCATCCTATCTTCTTTATTCCCTTAAAATTAGGTGAAAAGAAAAAGTGGACCGCGTGCAGGAAATGTGATCATGTTGGAACATGCTCAAACCATGCCGGGGCATGCTAAGATCATGTAGGGGCATGCTCAGACCATGCTAGGGCATCCTTTTTGTACTGAGGCATGCTAACTACTGGACTGGCATGCTCCTTTTTGCTTGTTTTTCTTTTTTTTCTTCTTTTTTAGGCCATGCCGTGGCATGGTATAACTGTGTTGTGGCATCAAGGGCCTTTTGGATATCAACAAGTGTATCCTCTATTACCACGAATGGTATTCTAAACATGGTAAAAATGTACCGATCTTTTTCCATATTAAAAATAAAAAAATCTGTAGAGCACAAGAATTGGTCACCATCCCAAGAATATCTTAAGTCACCCTAGTAAGCCTTGCTTCATCTAGTGCATGCTTTCTAAAATTAAACAATGAAATTGAATTAGTGCTTGCTTCTAGATCACATAATGCTATTTCAAATTTAGGAGTAGATTTTAGCTTCTCAGCCCCTATTTGTTCATTTGATTGTCTTTCTTCTTCCATTAGGTGTTCCTCTATAGGACTGTCACTCGAAGTGCTTACCATTAGCTCATCAACTTGTGAACTTTTCATTTATAGCCCCTTGATTTTGGTTCCACTTTAAAGTTGGATAGCTTTGCAATGCTCTCTTGGATTGATTTCCTTATCACTTAGAAAATTTTCTTTATATTTTTTAGCATTAATTTTAGTAGCAAGCTGTCCAATTTGATTCTCCATTGATTTAATTGAAGCTCCTAACTGCCCCAATTGAGTATCAATATTGTCTATCTTTACTTCATTCTTATTCAATCGGGCTCTTGTTTCACCAAAGAAAGTGCTTAGAAACTCCTCCAATGATGCCTTTTTCTTACCTTTGGTTTCCATAAATGAAGTGCTAGTGGATGCCATGGAATCCATTCATTGAGAAGCTCTATTAGAAGTCCAAGTTGCAAATTAGTTAGAAAGATAATAAATTTGTTCAGCTAATTGTGTAAATAATCTACCTCAAGAACACCGCCAACTTTTTTAATAGAAGACCTGTCGGAAGGCCATTGATAGCTATTAGTAGCCATCTCCTCAAGATACTTAGCCTTATGGATACAAATACATATAACCCATTGCAAGGCAAGACAACATCAAAGTATATGAAGAAAAAAAAAACAATCTAAATTAAAATCAAGACTAAGTCATAATAATATTAATGCAATTTTGATAAAACAATCCCCAACAACGGGGCCAAAAACTTGTTCGCGAATTATTTTGCAAACCGAAAGTGTACGGTGTCATGTTTTAATACAATGGTGTGTTGAGTATCGTATCCCCAAGGATTGTAATAAAAAATTACGCTAAGTACCATAGTTCAAATAGTCTCAATTTTATCTAAAAAATCAAATGATGATTGAAAAACAAAGTAAAGTAAGATAAAAAATGCAAAGACAAGAGTGAAGTTCTTAGAAGCAATATAACAAACACCTTATGAGCAAGATATTCTAAAGAAATGACTCACCTAATTTTCACCTATGTTCTTCCTTCCAAAACATACCAATTGAAGTAAAAAACACATGTAAGTTAAGAATTCCTAAGCTCATCAATTCCCTCTCTCGAGTGTCGAATTGACTATGAGTTCCAGCATAAATTTTGATATCTCTATAAAAATTAAAGAATAAAACTCTACAAAAGTTCAATAATTTTTTTTTCAAAACTTTAAATGTTTTATAAGCTTTTCAACTTTATAATTCTCAGGTTGTATTATCCTTATGATCATGTATAATCTTTTCTCCTCGAGTGCCGAATCTCATATATCAAACAATCTCAATTAGTGGTCAAATAATCAAGATGCAATACTAAACAAGATAACCACTACAAAAATCTTGCAATGTGGATTTTATTGGCCAACTCTTTTCAAAAACACTTACACTTTCTACAAAAGTTGTGAAAATTGTCAAAAGTTAGGGTCTCTTTCAAAGCGAAATATGATGCCCCTACACTCTATCCCAGTGATTGAAATCTTTGACTGTTAGGGTATTGATTTTATGGGACCATTTCCATTATCATTTATTTTTCTTTATATACTGGTTGCCATAGATTATGTTTTAAAATCGACGCAATTCCTTGTTGAAATAATGATCACAAAATAGTGATAAATTTTTTGAAAGAAATTATTTTAAGTCGATTTGGAATTCTTCAATCTATTATCAATGATGAGGGAAAATATTTTTGTAACAAATTTTTTGGAACTTTAATAATGAAATATAGAATCATATATAAAGTTGCAACCCCTTATCACCCTCTGACAAATGAACAAGTTGAACTTGTAAATAGGGAGATAAAATAAATTTTAGAAAAGACAGTTAACTCAAACCATAAAAATTGGTTTTTTAGACTTAACGATACACTTTGAGCATACGGGATTGCTTTCAAAACATAGTTTATGGAAAACCTTGTCATTTACCTATTGAACTTAAATATAAGGCTTATTAGACAATCAAAATATTTAATTTCAACTTTGATGAAGCTTCAAAATTGCGCAAATTGAAAATCAATAAACTTCAAGAATTGAGAAATGATGCATATGAGAATTCTAAAATTTATAAAGGAAGAATCAAGGATTTTCAAGATAATAAAATTTCAAGAAAAATATTTGAGGTTGGTCAAAAGGTTTGGCTTTATAATTTTCAATTACATTTGTTTCCTGAAAAATTGAGTTCAAGGTGGAGTGGTCCTTTTGTTGTAAAAAGTATATCCTTATGGTGTGATTGACATTGAAAATCCTAAAAATGGTAATATATTCAAAGTAAATGGACAAAGAGTTAAACCATTTTCTGAAAATAAATTTTAACAAGAGGAAATTCTTTTCTTTCTAACCCTTGTAATGATTAGTGTTGTGTATATATATACTTATTTTCTTTGACTTTATTTATTTTGAAGGCTTTCTTTCTTTCATTTTTTTCTTTTCCCAGTTAAGTGGTGGATAACGGTACTCTGTGGCTATTAAAGTTGGACTTGTCAGTTTATCAAACAATTAAAATCTCTGTACAAAGTTTCTCTGCTTTTTTCATTCTCTTTTCTTATTCTTTTCAAAATGATTGACATTCTTCTACCTCTCAACAAACAATTTCATTTTCTTCCTAAAAATGTAATTTTAAAAATTTATAAAATCAGGATTAAAAAATTGAGGATGTTTATGCACAAGAAAATCCCAGAGGAAATAAGATGGATAATTGAAGTAAAGGTAAGAGCAGGTGAGTTTTTACACATGAGTTTTCAAATTTGCTTACTAGATACATGCTTGGTTTTATTAAAAGTAAATATTCAAAAAAAAGGGCAAAAAAAATAAAAGTTTGTCACAATTGTGCTAGATGGACTTGCAACACAAAGTGTGTTCTTTATGATTAGTATCTAAAAATTGAGAAGATAAACTTAAATTCATTATGGATGAACTTAGTAAGGAGTCTTTAGATCATATTATATTGACTCTTGAGACACATTCATGTGGATTGGTACAACGTGCAATTCTTGATTTAATCACTTTCAAAATGAATATGAACTTTATAGCCTTGGAAATCTAACATTAAAAGACTCTGTTTGCCATTTTATAACAAAACTGGATAAGAAACATATCCTCAACCTATAGAGCCCGTTTAAGTTATTACTGGATGTAAAACCAGAGAAAAATGTGAGTCACAATCACAACTACATGTATATTCATATGTAAGTAGGTAATTTTTAATTTTTGTGTGTCCTTATTTTCAACTTTTATGACAAAAAAAACATGCAATAAATGCATTCTTTGGTCACACCTCAATACTCACTTTATTTTTGCACAACATATTTTAAAAAAAAAATAAAAAATAAAAAATAAAATAATTAAAGTTTTCTAGACTCACAAATTCAATGTATTTGTGTCTTTTGTGGATCCAATCTAGGAAAAAATAGTGAGTTTATAGGGGCTGTCAATAACCTTGGCAGAACTTTAGCAGGAAAAAAAATTCAATAAATGTATCGAAGATGCAATTTGGGGTTAATGGGGAGTGTTGCTATTTCTGCTCATATAGGAAGATTCAAAATTCTGGGAATTATTTCAGAATCTTTAACAGTACAGAATATCACATGTATGACTATCGGAGATGACCTAAAAGCGTCACATATTAAGGATAGTATGCGTAACATGTTAAACAATACAGATGTATTCATCATTCTACCTAACGATTTTGGTACATTGGAGGAATTATTCCAAGTTGTCTCTTGGGCAGAATTCAACATTCACCAAAAAACTATATGTATTCTTAATGTTAATGGTTTTTATGATGGTTTGCTATCTTTTGTAGATCATGCTGTGACAAAAGATTTTATTTCACCGTCTGCGAGAATAATCCTCATTTCTATTCTAACACCTGACTAACTGATTGATCAACTTCTAGCATATACGCCAAAATCTAATCCAACCTTGGCCTATATTGATTGGTCCAACATGAACAATGGTCAAAAACGCAAATTGAATTTGACTCTCAGCCTATGATACTTTTGGTTAATGGTTTTATCTAATAGTGTGTCTTTTGTGTTGTTTCAGTTTTAATTTTTTAGTCACACTTTAGGTGATATGTTTTAAACTATACTTTCCTATCTATTTTTGATATTAGGGACAATGTCTTGATTAGATTGGGAGAGGGATAGTTGATATCATGACTTACGTGTTCAATGTGTATTTTTCTAGTATTTTATATCAAAAAAAAAATCAAGCATGTTTTCTTATGGGTCCGTTGAAATCATGAAAAATGATGGCAGAGTAAAGGGTAATTGTAATACTTTCGAGACGCATCCCTATTTTTTACATAACATGGAAAGTTTGTGAAATTTTTAATAAAAGTTTGTGAATTACCAATTTTTTTTTTAATTTTTTTGAGTCATAGAGGTTCTTCTAACTTCAATGATTAAAATTAAGCATGAATAATGTGGTTTGATTGATGATAGGTGTTGTTTTGGACCTTGATGTTGTTATTTGCTTAATATATTTTTGCGATAATTATACTTAAATTTTTTTTTGCACTAATAGTTATGTTATTCAGTGTGAAAGTTCTTATGCTCTCACTCTAATCATCTCTTGGATCTTCCATATGTAGAGGTTGAGTATTAGAGCTTTTTCTTTTGGTCTATCAAGGCGAACGACTAATAAAGCACCACTAGAAAAATGATTAAGGCATTAGACTTTCTAACACCATTGCCAAATCAGTTTGTTTACCATGTGATGTTCCAAGAGAGTATCCCCCTAGTGAGCCACTTTGAACCTTTCAATAAATAAATATTTTCTTTTATAATCATATCTTTTTACCTAGCCTAAATACACTATTATCTAACCTTTATTCTAAAAATGATTGGGAGTTTAAAAGACATTCCATTAACAGGATGAACTTGCAAAAGAAATTTAGGTTGGAGTAGAAGATAAGTGTGAGGGAGTTTCTCTTAAAAAAATTGCAACTAAAATGGGATGTTGCAAGATGAAAATAAAAAAATAAAAAAAAGATGAAGAGGGGTCCAATTCAATAATAATAGACCCCAATGTCGAAATTCATGGAGTTTGAGAATTCTTCAATGAAAAACTCTATGTCTCTAATTCCATAAAATTTTTAGAACCTTTGTTGCATTCTATCCTTTTATTTCTTAGCCACATCACTATCCTTTGGCCCTATTACAGCATTTGGTGAAAACCTTTTGATTTCGTGTGGTGCCTTTAGTGTAGTGGAGATTTGCACCAAAAGAAGAGCAATGATGTTTAACTTTTCCATTAGAGATTGAGTGATGGTTTTTGTAAAGTTCTATGAGAATTCACTTATTTGAAGCATGCATAGTTTCATCACTATTGACATTTACTATCCACACACACTTGACTGTGCTTATTGTGAAAATGTATTGACTTTTGAATGACTAAGAGTTAAACTCAATACTTGTTTGATTTCATTTCCATATTACTTTGTTGCTTCCTGAGAAAATAGTTGGAAGATAATTATCATAGGTGTTTGTGGGTATAACCGCTGGAAACCCTCACGAGACTGTAACTCGTCCTTTATAGGCCACCTAGGGGTTTAAAGGCTTGTTGCATATGCTAAATGCAATTGTAATTTCTTACGAAAGTGGATTAGTTTAGGTTTGTTTTAGGCTTACTCGAGAACAAGCAAAGGTTAAGTGTGGGGGAATTTGATAAGTGCATATTTTGACATATTTTTGTATTAAATCCTTTATACTTTTCTTGCTTTATTCTTGTTAATATTATTGTTTTATTAATATTTTTTATTAGGAAATCAATTAATATAAAAAGATTAAAAGAAGTATATTTCCAAACTTGTGCAGTTTTTGTATTTTGTGCATAACTTCATGATCAAAAGTCGTATGGATCTGAACCTTGCTTCATTAGAAAGGACGACTCTTGGATATGATTCGGTAATTTAACCATATCTCCCTTATTTGATAACCAAATTTGACAAATGATATATAAAAATATATTAGCAGTGAAAGATCTACAAATTTTGTTCTTTACTCATCATCAAAATCTAACTGTACCTGACTTGAAAATGCAATTTAATTGGGTAGGTGAGAATTTTGAGAACTTGGTGTAACAACTTACCAACTCTTGAAAACTAACATACCACTTGATTAACTCCTCTATTATTTATTTTGCCTCTAGCATACTCCAAGTACTATAAATAAGTCATGTATTAAGTTTGTAAGAGAGGGAGAGGTAGAGGGTTTCTTTTTGCTAAGTTTTTTAGTATGTATGTTTTCCAGTAATGTAAGTTTTCTAGTAGTAATAGAAATGCATTCTCTAGTTTCTCTCCTATTTTTAGTCTATTCTATTTTTATTATGTCTTTTTAAAACGGTTATAAGGGTACAAAATGTTTAAGTATGTTGTATTATTATTTTGAGTTTTGATCTAAATCTCACTTGTTTTATGGTGATTCTTGATTTGTGTATATCCAATGGCACAACAAATATTGGGGTTCATTTAAATTATTGTACAGTTCTATCCCACCGACTGCTAATGTGAAATATTGATATGTTGTTGACAAAGGTATGCATAAATATTTGATCCCATAAATAAGTGTTGGCGTTAAAAGATAATTTACAAATAGTAAGACAATATTATGATTACCTTATTGCATGAGAAATTTGATAATATCTCCTCATTTGAACCTTCATTATGTATGGATACCAAAAGTGTTAATTAAGAGAGGTAAAAAGAATAAATAACCGTTTCTCGATCCAAAACTCAAAAGTAGGTCCCTAATTCTCAGTACTTTATTACTTTGATTTTTTTTAGTTACAACATACATTAATTTTTCATATATTTTGAATCACATAAATCCTATTTTTTTTAAATTATAATCCCAAATTCCTCAAGCAACTTCCCTATAGATCGACCTCGAACTCATGAGAAATTTATTACTTAATACAACCTGCACTTGAGTTTGCAACCTTAAAGTTGTAGTAATGGTTGTCATGTTTTGACAAAGAAAACTGTTGCAAAGAATTTACAATGTGGATTTTATTGACCGAATCTTTTCAAAGACATTTACACTTTCTGCGAAAGTTGTGAAAATTGTCAAAAGTTAGGATCCATTTCAAAGCGAAACATGATGCCCTTACACCCTATCCTAGTGATTGAAATCCTTAACTGTTGGGGTATTGACTTCATGGGACCATTTTCATTATTATTTGATTTTATTTATATATTGGTCGCCATAGATTATGTCTTAAAATAGATTTAGGCAATTCCCTATCGAAATAATGATCACAAAATAGTGATAAATTTTTGAAATAAAATATTTTAAGTCGATTTGGATTTCCTCAATCCATTATCAGTGATGGGGAAAAATATTTTTGTAACAAAGTTTTTGAAACTTGAATGAGGAAATATGGAATCATACATAAAGTTACAACTCCTTATTACTCTCAGACAAATGGACAAGTTGAACTTGCAGATATGGAGATAAAATAAATTTTGAAAAAGATAGTTAACCCAAATCATAAAGATTGATCTCTTAGACTTACCGATACACTTTGGGCATATAAAACTGCTTTCAGCACATCATTAGGCATGCCTCCTTATAGGATAGTTTATGGAAAACCTTGTCATTTACCTGTTCAATTTAAATATAAAGCTTATTGGGTAATTAAAATGTTTAACTTCAACCTTGATAAAGTTTCAAATTTGTGCAAATTACAAATCAATGAACTTCAAAAATTGAGAAATGATGCATATGAGAATTCTAAAATTCATAAAGCAAGAATCAAAGATTTTCATGATAATAAAATTCAAGAAAAATATTTGAAGTTGGTCAAAAGATTCTGCTTTATAATTCTCGACTGCATTTGTTTTTCGAAAAATTGAGATCAAGGTGGAGTGGTCATTTTGTTGTAAAAGAGATATATCCTTATGGGGTGATTGATATTGAAAATCCTATAAATGGTAATATATTTAAAGTAAATGGATAAAGACTCAAACCGTTTCTAAAAAATCAATTTTCACAAGAGGAAATTCTTTTTCTTTCTAACTCTTGTTATGATTAGTGTGTGTGTGTGTGTGTACTTATTTTCTCTAACTTTATTTATTTTGTAGGTTTTCTTTATTTTATTTTCTTTTTTTTTATTAAGTGATGGATAACAGTACTCCGTGGCTATTAAAGTTGGATTTATTAGTTTCCCAAACAACTGAAATATCTGTATAAAGTTTCTCTCTTTTTCTTCTTTTTTTCAAAATGGATGACATTTTTTTAACTCCCAAGAAATGATTTTCTTTTCTTCATAAAAATGCAATTTTAAAAAATGTATATGCATAAGGGCATCTCAGGGGACATAAGATGGATAATTGAAGCAAAGATAAGAGTAGTAGGTGAGTTTTCACATGAATCTTTAAACTTGCTTACTAGATACATACTTGTTTTTGGTAAAAACACATACTCAAAAAAATGAAGGGACAAAAAAATGCAAGTTTGTTATAAATGTGCTTGATGGACTTGCAATACAAATTGTCGTTCCTTATGAATAGATTCTAAAAATTGAGAAGATAAATTCAATTCATTATCGATAGACTATGTAAGAAGTCTTTAGATGACATTACATTGACTCTTGAGACGTATTCATGTGGATTAGTACATCGTACAATTTTTGATTTATGGAATCACTTCCAGGATGAATATAAGCGTTATAATCTTGGGAATCTGACATTAAAAATCATGTTTGCTAGTTTATAAGAAAATTGAATGGGAAGCATATTCTTGACCCATAGAGGGCGTTTAAGCATTTACTGGATGTAAAACTAGAGGAAGATGTGAGCCACAGACACAACTATGTGTATATTCATATGTAGTAGTTTTTTTTTCAAACTTTGTGTCTTTTTTTTTAACATTTCTAACAAAAAAAAGACGTACAATAAATACATTTCCTATTCATACCTCAATGATAGCACCGTACTTACTCTATTTTTGCACAACTCATTTTAAAAAATAATAATAATAACAATAATGGAAGTCTCTTCCACTTGCAAGTTAAAATGTATTGGTGTCTTTTGTGGATCCAATAAAAAAAATGGTAAGTTTATAGGGGCAGTCCATAACCTTGATAGAACATTAGCAGAAAGAAAATTTCATTTAATATATGGGGGAGATAGTCTAGGGTTATGGGGAGTGTTGCTACTTCTGATCTTGTAGGAGGAGTCAAAATTTTAGGAGTTATCCCAAAATATTTAACAATATAGAAGATCACAGGTATGACCATCAAAGATTAACTAAAAGTATCACATATTCAAGACATAATGCCTAACATGTTGACATCATATTTTGTGTGTTCAATGTGTGTTTTTCTAGTTTTTTTTAAAAAAATTAAAAATTAAAAAATTCAAGCGTGTTTTCATTTGACTCTATTGAAACCATGCGTAAGGAAGGGTGGCCAGAGTAAAGGGTAGTCTTTTGATACTCTTGAGACATACCTCTATTTTTTTTTTTGCATAATATGCCATGTTTGTGAAGTTTTTAACTGAAATTTTGTGAATTGTCAAAATATAATTGCAATCCTCTTTTTGTTAGAGTTCAAGGGTACCATTTTGAAAAAAAAATATAATTAGTCTGGTGCACATCCTAAGCCTTGTGGAAAGATTAGTTGTTACATATAACTGAAAATTCCGACCATGTTGAAGTGTTTACTTTTTAATATTCACACATTTTTGTGAATAAGTGGAGAATTTAAAAAAACAAGCATTTTGAACTTTAATTGATCATTTGAATTGATTTCGTTGCAAGTTGAGATACTTAATTTTGTCTACCTTGCCTGTGGAGAAATAAATTGGGTAAACCTATGTAGTTATCTATTTCTATTGAAATATTTTGCTTTGTAGCTAGTAATGTGAGTATAATTATAAATTCTTATTTTAATCTTCTGTTATCATGTGAGTCATGTTGTAAAAAAAACATAAAAATAAAATAAAAATATATATAAAAAAAATTCACCATTTCTTTTTTAGGTTAACCAATGAAATTTCAAGACAGATTTTGGTAAGACAGACTAGGTATTTCAAATTTTGTGACTACCTCTCTTATACTCAATTTTAGTTTGAATGCTTGTTCTAAATCATTCAAGCTATTTTCCTGAGTGTTTTAACTATTTTCCAACTCCATGAATGAACATCTTACCAACTTAAATGGCAAATACTTACATGTGAGTATATGGAGTTGAGGCTTTTTCGTGATTGATTTTGAAATAATATGTATCTTGGTCTTTGGAATAAAATGTTGGCTTGGTGCACATACGCACAATAATAAAAATATCTCGATAACACCTTTAATCTCTGAAAAATTATTGTTTGTGATTATTAGACTATTTTACATATTTCTTTTAAATTCTGATCATCATGCAATGTCCTCTTTTATTTGTATTGTATTTTATTATGCTATAATTACAAGGGATTAATAATAAAGTGGTTGGGGGTGTGATGAACATTTAAAAGTATATAATTAATTAGGATTTATATAATTATTCACTTTAAAATTGTCATTAGAGCTCCGAAGTAAAGTATTATTATGTTTTAGAAATAAAATGGGAAATCAACATAAAAAAATGAGTTAAAAAGTTTTATCTTTTTTTGTGTGCAGGTTTTAGAGAAATTGATGTAACTTTTGATTCTGAAATGAGTTTGGGTTAATTCTTGAGGTTATGGATTGATAAGTTATTCATCTACAAGTTCATGTCGACTTTCGATCCCATACTAAATGTGTAAGGATCAAAGATATTGGATTACAAGTGATTGTACAAAATGGATCACCAAAAATTTAAATCAGAGTTAAGCCCAATCGTGACCTATTTTACCAATTGGATCATATCTTTTAAACCAAAATTTCTTTTGGGCTGAAATTCGGATATATTATACACACTATATAGATAAACAATTTTACTGCATACAAGATTATAAGAAAATATGTCAAAATAATCAATAAATATGCTGCAATGCGCTGCTGATGTTGAAAGATGACTTTTGAATACGATTTGGTACAACAACTTATTAACTCTTGACAACTAGTATACTACTTGATTGTTTAACTCCTCCATTATATGTTTGGCCTTTAACATACTCCAATCACTATAAATAAATCATATATTATGCTTGTAAGAATGGTGGGGTAGAGGGGAAAATAAAGTTTTGTTGTTGTCTTTTTTTAAACTAAGTTTTCTAATAGTAATAAAAATATATTTTCTAGTTTCTCTTTTATTTTTAGTTTTTTCTAATTTTATTATGTCTTTCTAAAAGTTATTTTGTTGAGGTGAAATGGTGAACCTCTCGATGGAGGAAGAAAATATTATAAAGGTAGAAAATATTTACGTGTCTTATATTATTATTTTAATTTTTGATTTAAACCCTACTTGTTTTGTTGTAATTCTTGATTTATATATCACTAATAGCACAACAAATACTTGAGTTCATTTAGTTAGACGTTTGGTTTTCTACACCAACCGCTAACGTGAGATCTTGATTTGTTGCAGATAAATGTGTGCATAAATACTTAAATCCCATAAACAAATGTTGGTATTAATAGATAATTTATAAATAGTAAGACAATATCATGATTACCTTATTGTACGAGCTATTTGATAACATCTTCCCATTGAAACTTTCATTATGTATGGATTCCAATAGTGGCAATTAAAAAAGATAAAAGAATAAATAATCATTCCACTATCTAAAACTCAAGAGCGGATCCCTAATCATCAGTACTTTTATTATTTTGGTTTTTTTAGTTATAACATACATTATTTTTTTATATTCTAAACCACATAAAACCCATCTTTTTTTTTTGAAATATAATCTTAAAATCTTCAAACAACTTCTCTGTGGAATAATCTTGGACTCGTGAAAAATTTATTATTTGACACAACCAACACTTGAGTTTGTAACCTTAAAGTTATAGTATGTATCACGTGTATATGCATATGTAAATATATACATATATATGTAGATATGTATATATATTGTGATATGGAAGAAATGAGTGTCGACCTTCTCTGCGCCTCATTGCTTTTCGCCTCAGCAGTTCGCTTTGGAGCTAGAGTAGTCTTGGCTTCTACCAGGTGATTGAGGGAGCTCCTCTGTATGCTGGTTAGCAGCAAACTGGGCAACTACTTCGGATGCTGCATGGGCTTTCACCTTTTCAATCATGATCCTCAAAGTTTCTTGGATCATGTGTAGTACCGGCTCTCCTTAACAAGAAGGAACATATCTCTTTGGTTAGTTAGAGGGGGATACTAGTCATCTTTAGCGCCGCTAGAAGGGGTTCACCTACATGTCCCCGAGCTCCCCTAGTAGAGGGGTTGCCTCCTTGTTCGTAGGGGCCCTTATAAGGAGGTCACTTTGGGTGCTAGCTTCTCTTGTTGTTTTGGATTTAATCTGCATTCTCAGATGTTAGACATTAGTTCTCACATACGCCACCAAAATGATGTGGTATTACTCTTTTTCTTCAAACTTTTAGCTTGAAGTCAACTACTACATAGACTACTGACTGTGTCACAAAACATCATTAGGAGTTAGGATCAGAGCAAGTAGAATAAACCAGTAAGTAAGAGCAGATAGAACGTAATTAATTATGTATCTTTAATTGATAAAGACTTGGGGTATTTATAGTGATGATGAGAGGGTATTCATTGGTTTGGACATTTAGGCCTCCATGGGCTTAACTATAACGTTATAGGCCAATTTTGTTTATCGTAAGCCCCATAGGCCCATCATCTTGATTCGGCCTATTGGACTTAGCTTATTAGGCCTTTATGAATTATGACCCATCAAGTTATAAATAAGAAAAACAATGGTATGTAATCAAAAATTAATATTTTGGTGACACTTGTGAAATTGGTGACACTTGTGAAATTTAAGAGCTTTAATGTTGTAATTTTGAATAATTATTTCATAAATATTATTTTTGATAATTTTGCATTTATTAGTGTATTTTCTGGCCATTAATTGGAAAGATTCACCAAAATAAAAAAAGGAAAGTAAAAAGATCCACAAAGAAAAGAAAACAAATAAATAGATTTCTAATATATGTTGTTTTTTGTTTGAGCATGATTCAATATTTTGACCATAACTTTTGGTACAGATATTGGAATAATATAATTCTTGATGCTATAGAAAGCTAAGAAGAATGACTATAACTTTCCTATTTACAACTTTCCAAAAGTCAGTTGATTTGAAGGAGTAAAATACATATAAATATTCAAATCCTTGGTGAAATTTATTTCGTAAAAAGTTGATTGAGAAAATAGAAGTTATCTAGAAAAATCCCTTTAATATTATGAATTATATATGTATTCTTTTTGTCAATTATTAATTTATAATTTTGTGGTCCTTAAAAAATATTATTTTATGTCTTTAGTGAGATTATTAATTTAGTAAATTTGCTTGAACCGAGACCTAAGTTTTTTATTATTTAAGAGTGGTTATTAATTTATAAATATTCATTTATCGAGGTTTATTGTATGTTAAATAACATTTATCTTGGTAATGCTTATATATATTTGAAAAGAGTTGTATTTAAATCTCCATCCCATCTCATCTCTCTCCCTCTCCCACATGTCCCATGTCACTTTCTCTCCAATGCAATGATGGTCGTTAGTCACCACCATATATACATGCATAATAGATGGCCAAATGACACCACCAATAGCTACCGTTCTGGCCTCTAACAACTAATTTTTTTTCGTTCAACGACTTTATTTCTAATACAACATTTTATGGTACTTTGCCCCATTTTATGTATCTATTTGTTATATTTACCGTTCTTTTAAATTTTAAATCTTAACAAACGTAATTTGATTAAAAAAAATATAATGACAGTGGAGTTAGATGCAAAATATGAAGTTCATTAAATTAAAATTTTTCCGTTGACTTTATCATTATTCACCCATAATCCTATCATATAGGGAAGTTGGATAAGCATAGCAAAATAAGAGTGCAGATTTTTATAATTATGAAATAGAGAAGAAAATTGGTAATTTAAATTTTCCTGAAGAGAGATAAATGTAATAAAATTTTAAAAATAATACTAAGACGTCTTTAGGTTTTTCTTTTGTGGTTTGTGTGTGGGTCCTATACCATTGTATATGCGCTAGTACAAATCTATGATCAACGACTAATTCCCTGTTAGATTTCTACTTATTTAGTTTTATTTCATTCGTGTACATTTTGATTTAGAATCATCCATTATATTAAATTAATTTCTAATATTTTATAGTATAATTGATTATTTCCCTAAAAAATTGAAGTCCGAATTATCCAAAATACTAAGACTAGATACAAATCCAACATATTGACAATATGGTAGTAGTTTTGCTATGAATAAAAACCAATTATTGGCATTAGCCGGCCCTGCACTAACTACACTTGAAACACTGATCAACAAATGCAGCATTTTGTTTTACTCTTTGACCAGTTGTTATTCTTCTTCCTCAAATCCTTGTTGTTGGTGTTTCATTCCCAATATTTAACTTCCATTTTTCAATCCTTAAAACTCGAAATCCCAGAAAGAGTGACATGAACAATGAAGAAAAAATTCTTCTACTGTTTCCAGCCTCTGGTCCTCGAAACTGAGACAGAGCACAACCATGTCTGTCCCACAGATGGCACAGCTTCTCCATCTGTTATTGTTCCCAAAGAACATAAGAGAAAGGGTCTCAAAATTCCAGGCCAAAGAAACAAACCAAAAAGCCCATTTTTCCAGGTTCTTGAAATCCTTCTCATCAAGGCCTCACTGGTTAGTTTTTTCAGTTTTTTGGCAGTTTTGTCAGATATGAGTACTAAACTTACTGATTGAAATAATCCCTTTTCTTCTTTCTCACAGAAAATAAAGGTTTCTGATAGAAACACTCACCACCTGAGCCTTCAACCGAAGAACGACACGTTGCGAAAAATCTACAGGCGTTTGCAGATATCTGATGATGATAAAACAAAGACAGGAAAAGGGATGGAGGCTAACATCCAACAGACTGAATTAATACGAAGTTCAGGCTCTTCCAGCTCCTCGTACGATTCGAAAAAGACGAGATCATTAACAGTGGGAAAATCGCTATCGCGTCCAAGGTCTCAACCATTTGATCACAAAGAAACTAGCCCTCTTCCTGAAAAGTACATCATCACAAAACCTTGTTCAAGTACTAACATTCCTGGTTTATATTTGTTTCTTTTCACTCTCTTCTTTACCATTGTTTGGGGCAGAGCTAGAGCAATTTTGTTTACATTAGTATTTCTTTACTTGTTTCCTACGTGGGCTGGCTTCCGCAGGTGACCGGAAAATGAGAAAAAGTTGCTGGAGACAGACGTAAAAGCTTACAAGAATAAACTGAAATTAGGCCACTGTAGCGTGCATTAAATTTTTGGCGTGAAAAAAGAAATTTCGTGTGTTTTAAATGCATATCATTACATTGCACCCTAGAAATTAAAGATTTACCCAGTTCCAATCCACTTTTCTAATTTGGTTTGTACTTATTATTTTATAATATGTTAAGTGAATAAAATATTTTTTTTAATTTTAAATTTTCTTGTTGATCATACATGTTAAATAAAGAATTAAGTTCAATAGTGTAAACTAATAATGCATTCCATCAATTGCAATTAGGGCTAATAATGATCTTTAGCTAGGGATGGCAATTGAATGGATTTAAATTCGATCTCTTAACAAATTCGTCCCATTTGGGGTGGGTTCAAATCCGATTTAACGGGTTTGGGATAGGTAACGGGTTTTGATTTTTTAAATTCGGTCGGGTCCGGGGTGGGTAACGGGTCCTATTAGACCCATCCCAAACTCGTTCCGTATTTTACTTAATATGTGTTGTTAGGGTTTGTAATGTCAAAAATCGTATTGAATTTTTTTTTTGTTTGATTTAGAGATTGTAAATAAATGTTGGTGACCTATATTTATCTTCTCATATTTATTATATTCTCTTTTTTTTTTTTCAAAATATATTGTAAGGTAAATTTAATGGTTTAAGAAATTTAAAAATGGGTTGGCGGTTTCAAATAGGTTGGACCTATTGGATTTTATATCCGAGGCGGGACTTCAATTCAAACGGGGTAGGGCGGATTTCGAATCCAATTTTTTCTTGATCAGGCGAGTCTCGGGTTTAGTCAAACCCACTCCAAACCTGCCCATTTACCATCCCTACCTTTAGCCGATCAGAAAGAAGCTCGTGCTTTTTTACCCTATTCCTCTTAAAGTTCAATCAAGAACTAATGATTCTTGCCCCACTTAAAACAAGACATTTATAAAGCGTTTGAAATATTTTACAAATGATTGATCGTTCAAATTCTTTAAATGTCACTTTAGCCCCTATGGATTTGCTCACTGGCGGGTAAGTTTTCGTATTCTATCTTTAGGCCCTATGTGGGGTGAACGACTATATTATAGTAGGAGTCAATATATCAAATATTCACTTTGAATGTATATAACCTATTGCCACACTATTATTTACCCGATAGTCGAACCAGAGGGGAAGATCTATCACCCAAAAGATTAGTTAAGTCAAGCATGAATACCTGTATTATAAAAAAAAATTCTAATTTTTTTTTAAATATATAATGAACAGTCTATTACATCAATCATTATATAAACATATCAAAAAGGCTAGTACAACTAATAATTCTATCATATAGCTTACAACATGTGCTTAATGTGAAAAAACTACTAGCATATTGGTTCTATACGCTAGGCGGGACTAAAATGCAAAATCTCAAATTTATAGAATACTGCAGCTTTAACTTCACCACTTGAGCATAGTTTTATTGGTAGTTTGACTTATAGTTTTATATCCAAATAAAATGGCAAACTTTGACCCTTGATAAGCTCAACCGCGGTTAAGCGCTCTCTTATTAAGTAATGCGTAGATATGCATGTTATGAATTTTACTGGATAATATGACTTAGCGACTTGATATTGGAACTCTAAATATATTATTCATTATTTAAGAAAAACAATGAACTGTAGAGGTCCTATAGTGAATTTTGGAAAAGCAATATCAATTCCCTGTTACTTATACATTATACACTTAATTGTATTCCAATAAGTTATAAATCATCTTGCAATAAAAGGCTAATTTTTTTGGCCTTTCCAACAATTTTGTAGACATAATGTGTATATTACGTTCCAAATGACTGACAACTTGTTATTAAGTGTAAGGAAATCCGCTAAGGCAAGTACAGATTAATATAATAGTTAAAAAAATATCTGCCTGAAAAAAAAAAAAGAAATACTACAAAAATTGACCAAACAAGAGGCCAAAGCATTAAGAAAACGTTTAGAACTATGACAATGTGAAAGTTATGAAATAATACGTGATAATTATTTTTTGTTAAAGATTTTTTTTTTATAAATTTTGTAGTTATAAGAACTAATATTTACTTATTATTAATAACAATTGGCAACACAGTGACAATATATTGATGATAAAATTATGACTAATGACTTGTAATAAGGAGTAGCAGTATCATATAGTTGTTAATAACGACTTAATACATCGCTTTCCATTTAATATATGAAATTAATAATAATTTTTCTGTTTTCACTCAACTTTTTATTGCTAATATATATATATATATATATACCGAGTGTTGTCCAAATTGAGATTTTTGATAATAGTACAGTATTCAATAATTGTTAAAATGTATAATTTATAATGTTTTTTGTCCCATACTGATAATTTGAAAGTTTATAGTCTTTTTTATAAGTGGGAAAGCAAGTGAGCCTTTAAAATGAAATGTTAGCCTAGTTCAAGTGGACTTTTAATATATATAATTATATATTAATATCTATGAAGGCTTGAGATACATTGAAATAAATTTATATTTTTGCTCTATTATTTTCAAATTTGATAATATTAATTTTAAAATTTTTGAAATTACTCCATAGATTGTCTCTTTAGTTTATATTTTCTGAAAAATTATGATAATAATTAAGAAAGAATATATCTCTTATTTCACAACTTTTCATTTTCTATAAATACAAGTTATCTTCTTAATATTTTTAACTTACTTCTATCCTTTTACTTCAAAAGATTCAAATATTTTGTTATATTTTAAAAGTAAAATGACTCAATTATATCTTAATCCCTCAAGTAGAGACAATATTATCTTTAGAAAAATTATTTTGCACATGCAAGTCTTTATAAGTTTATTTTACTCTAACAATAATATCACAAAGTTCTGATTTTCTTGAAGAGTTTTCTTTGATAAAGCTTCGAAAATGCGTGTTCTACATTTCATTCATTTAATGCTACTGACTTTCACTGCACAAAATTAATATAGATTATGAATTATAACAATTGTACAAATAGTAACATCCAAGTGGAGATCTGCAAAAAGCTCAAGTATCTTCAAAAGTAGCTTTTTGTTTTTATTTTTTTAATTAATTGCTCTAAAGTAGCTTTATATGCTACTACTGGACTCCATATTTTATGCAGATATGCATATAGTAATATATCCGTGAGAAATATTAAGTACGGGAAAACTTTTATGGTTTTGTAAAGTAAATATATCTCACATGGAAATGATAATGAGTTGTTAATATTAACGTCTATCTCGTGAATCTCTTTATTTCCGTTGGCTTTTGCCAAAAAAAACGTGATGTTAATGACTTATGCCAATAAAAGATTCATAGATATTATTACAATAAAGTGCTATCATTATATAAAAAGTTATAATTATTAATAGAAATAAAATATTATTTTTTTATATTTTTAGCAGCACAAAATATTGTACCAAAATGAAAATCGGCATAATAAAACTAAGCAAGCCTTGTAAATTGGGATGATTAATTCTCATCTATTTGTGTCATTAATTATTTAAGTTAAGAAGTAAAGCTGACAACTCCTTAAAATGAAATAGATATATTTCAGAACATTGAAATCTAGCATTAGTACTACAGTGGTGGCAATTCAATTTGGCTAAAAAAACAATAAAGAGGTGGTAAAATCATAAATCAAATAAAATAATATTTTTCAAACAAAAATCTACCTACTACGACTAGGAATGTGGTGAAATGGTATTCGACGAAGCTTGTAGAAAAAGACCAAGCAAATCAAATTTTTTTTTTATAGTGTTGATAAATCCACAAGTCTAAAACTTCATTTCCGCCAATTGAGTCTTCTCAAACTCTTTCTTTTTATGAATTGAAAAGATTTGTTTTAAAAGAATAGATGGCAAGAAGAACAAAATACCTTAAATACTAATAGAGCTTGAAGTACTATTTTTGAATCTCCTCACCAAACCACCCACGATAGAGTTACTCATTAATGGTTGATCAAATTTGATGGATTTACTCTATGAAACAAGAAGTTCTGGTCGTGGAGGCATAATGTCAACCACTTAACATCCATCCGATAATATCAACCATTTGACGTCCATATATTGATCTATTTCTTCAAGAACGGGCTCAATATGATAGCATCGCCTTTTGAAACGGTTAAGGTTGGTAAGCCTCTACGATCACATGATCGAGCATCACCTCCAAGCGATTGACATCATAAGGACTGATCACCAAGCGCGTCCTCCTCTTAGCCAAGTGGTGGTCCTATGCATCTCAAAGGGACTCCATCCCCTCTGCCTGGTTAACTCCATAACTTGGTTAACTCCATAACTAAACAAACTTCCCCACTCAGGCTAGGGGGAGAATCCAAAGAAAAGTCACAAGGCCTCTTTAAGCTAGCCTCAGGCATGACATCACCAACAAGAGCACTACTATCACATCCAACATCTCGTGCTGACGAATGATGCTCGTCACCCCGACCTGGGGAGAAGAAGACCTGCCTCACTGTAGCTACTCCGATCAGTCTCAGTGCCCCCATGACGTGCTTCCTTCTTGTCCCCAGGCATTGCATTGTGCCTCAAAGAGCCTGAGTTGCGTCTTAAACAATTCTATCTCTCTACACTTGAGTTTGATATCAGAATGAATCTTATTAGGATATATGTTTATGGGCATACTATTCCAAACCATGGGAACTCCCTATCCCCCTTCATTGACATAAAATAAGTGCTCTCTCCATGGACCTCGAGACAAGGGACTCCCACCCTAAAACTTGAAACCCACACGGGGATAGAAGTAGAAGAAAGGCTCGTGAGGTACTCTTCGTGTTGCGAAGAGAGCATGAAAACTATCTAGGACGACAGGAAGCCTGAACGCATCTAACAGATGGCAAAAACCTATGAAGGATAACAAGGTGTTGGGGTAAACCGACTAAGCCCGATACCTAGACTCCTCACGATGTCAACAAGAAGAGGAGGAGGAGGAGGAGGGATGATGAACCCATTAGTGAAGTAGGCCACATACACCGTGAAGTGCTCATTCAGAGAACTCGTGATCCTATCATCTACAACATGGAGGACTAGCTTGTAACAAGAAGATAGCGCCAGCTTTTTTCGCAACACTTTGAGTTCCGCCAAAATATCATACACCTCTACATCCATGGCACAACTATGTTGAATAGTCATGGGGAGTTCCCCAGACTCCTCCTCCAACCCAACCTCTCCGTTCCCTCCCTCGGATTCACCCGACCCCCTCGATGATGACTCTCTCGACTCTAACGAACTACCACTCCGATGAGAGTCAGTAGACTCTTCCACTTTCCATGATTTTCTATCACAGTCGAGTAAATTAGGTGTGGCCTTAATGGTCTCAAGAGAAACACGCTCCAAGTATCTAAAATGAACCTGGGTGTTGGGGAAATTAGATGGGACGACAGGAACAACTACGAAGGTAGGGAGGTGTGCCGCCTCATGGGGAAAGACGAAGACCCACCACGGGAAAACCCAGGTCAAGCGCAGCTCTGCTCAACCTGTGGAGCTGTTGTTCGCTGCAACTGCAGCTGTGAAGTCAAGCGAACCTCGGCTCGACTTGCACAGTCCACCCCTTGGGCAGCAGGAGGCTTCATCGAGTGCTAATATGGAAGGAGGGTTGTGCTGTGCGTACATCATGGACAAATAACAATCCAGAAAGCAGATTTCATGCAAGCGTGGACTGCAGTATAAGAAATTAATTTTTATTTCTACAATGCTCATAATAGCTAAATTCTATTGTGTTAATTTCTAAAAAAAATGCACTAAAATCAATTACAATTTCTATCAAAATACATTAAATCAAACATTTTCAAAATAAAGTCATACTTTTTAATACATTCCTTAAATATTTTTCTCAAAACACTCCAAAACAAAACCAAACAAAGTTTTAGTTTTTCTAAATACTTAAACAGTTCGCCACACGTAAGTTTATTTTTATCATTTTCCTACTTCAATTTTATCGAACCAATATCAATTACATGACAAATGAGTTAGTATAGGATTTAAAGAGATTGACTAACCATGTGATAAATAAAATAATACTTGTCATTGTCACGTGATTATTGAATCACATGAAACCTCTTGATCAAGAATTTTCCATGAATTCTTATATTTGCACAATTTTCCATTAACTGTTATATTCACTAAATAGGAACGTGGTTTGATTTTGATTTAATTTCCTTGTTATTTATTTTAATATACTTACGCGATTAGGATTCTTGTGTTCCAAAAAGAACAACGGAAAAAAAAAAAAAATGAACTCACTACTTGATGTCAGTTATTCTCTTATTTTCTATGCTTGTAAAAGAAAAAAGAAAAATGTCACAATGATAAAATAATCAACAAGTTACTATGAACCTTTTTTTTTTCAAATATCATTACTCAAATAATTTAAAAAAATTCTAATCGTTGCTATACATGCATATATTTATATATATACCTTTTAGTTATTATATAATTATATATATCTTTCTATATATTCAAACTATTATATCAATAAAAATATATACACTTAGATCTTCCACTCATTCTATTATAAAATATGTATCTTTTAATTCATATTAATACAAAAATAATATATAATAATAATGATGTGAATAACTAACCAAACATGACATAATAGAAAATATCTCTCCCAAAAATAAAATTAAATACTACTTTCAAAAATACATCCAATTAATTATTTTTGAAAAATCAAACATACTACAAATTTCCCAATACATTTCCTCAAATATTTTACTCAGAAAACTTCAAACAAAACCACAGAGCCGTAGTTTCTCTAAGTACTTTAGCAGTTTCCCACAGGGAAGTTTGTTTCTCATCAATTTTCCTACTTCAACTTCCACTACATTCCCCAGGACTCATATTGCAAGGAGCAACTTCTCTGAATAACATGGTTACTGTGGCAAAACAACTAAATCAGCAGGTTTGGAAGCTGAAGTATATGGCATGGTTCATGTTCCCAATATCCTGCATTAGAATGGACTATGATATGTAAATCGAGAAAAAAGACTAACAATTTGCATCATTGACCTACTCCAGGTCAGAGAAAATCCAAAAAGACAGAAGACTGGAGATTCTTAGTTTCCCTTCAGAGCAAGTCAAAGAGTTTGAGAAGCTGATAGGCCTAAAATCAAAGGCAGTTTTCAAATTTGTTTATTTCTCTTGAGGAAGTAGGATGTCTCTGTTGATATTGCAGAATGGTTCAGCTGTTTTGGTGATCATGTTCTTATTTTAGAATAAGGGATTGTGTGCTAAAGGGATGTCATGGAGTTTTGGCGAACTGCAGTAGTTTTTCGGACAAATGGATTTTGAAGCTCAAATACTGCTGAATTTGAGTGTGATTTCAGTTGTTTATAGATTGCTATGATGAACTCTATCACAGAGACATTGGAAGAAACAGAGTTTGATCAGGAATGCAGAATGATATGGTGATTATCTAATGCGCAGCTATATCAAAGTTATGTCAAGGAAGCAAGTTTTTAGATACCTGAGGACCATCTTGAATTGGGCTTCTTATCTTGCATAAAGACTCTTAATCAGCCTCATTGTAAACCTCACAACTTCATATCCTGTATTGAACTCGTAATGCATTCTTATCTAAATGCAGGACTTAAGTATACAAAACAAGTACACAGTAAATCTATCCAATGTCCTATACAAATTTTCGACCAAGCAGCATCTGCATCAGCTTATAAACTCAATTAAAACACGAGGCAATATAATCGATGATCATTTCTTACTCAAAATATATGCGCGCATTGCTAAAACCATGTTCCACCGTGTTGTTCAGTTCTAGTTTCGAAAGAAAAAGTAAAGGGTATTGACCCTTAAGGACACCAAAAATTCAGTGTGCTTTTTCACTATACAATTGCAAGAACTAATAAAGGAAATATCAGGCTACATGCTCTCACTAATTTGAGACCTAACAGCATATCAGCAAGCATAAAACCACAGAAACCTTCAAAGAATTTGGAGTTTATCAGACAGTATCATATTTCATCTTACTTAAATTAGTGCTAGTTCAGCTACAAAGTCAGTTCCCCATAAAGTTTTGAAATCATCATCTCTTGAGACTTAATTCCGAATCCAAAGAAGAGCTGCTGTCACGCAAGTCATTGCTTTGGATAATCACACTTTCAGTGTGATGGGCTATGAGTCCAACTAGAGGCCCAATATGATAAATTCAAGAGGTTCGTCCAGATAATAATTTGAAACAAAGTCAAAATCCAATAGAACAAGTCCATGAGTCAATACACAAAGTTGAGTTATAATATTTGGGCCCAAGCCCATAAATACCCTCATATAAATACTCCTAACCATTACTAATTAAAAATACATAATTAACTACGTATTTGACTATACTTAAGTTTTATGGCTTTCATTGACTTTCTCTGAAACTAAGCGTCGGAGGGTATTCACCGGATCAACCCCTGATACCCCTAACGACTTTTTGTGATATAGGCAGTGACTCATGTTGTAGTTGACTTCCAGCTAAGAGTTTTGAAAATGAGTGATACCACACCGTTTTGGTGTTGTCTTTGGGAAGTCACTGTCTACTCATTGAAAAAGCAATCAAGAACTAGAGCCGGTAAAACAACTAATACCCAAGGCAACCCCCATGCTGGAAGTGCCCGTTGCATTGGAGGCGACTAGCATCCACCTCCAACTAACCCAAGAGATCCGCCACCTCTTCATTAAGGGGAGACGACACTACATAAGACCCAGGAAGCATTGAAGATCATGATTGAAGAGGCGACAACCTATGCAGTGGCCGAAGCAGTTGCATAGTTTGTTGCTAACCAGTATAAAGAAGAGCCCCTTAGTCATTCTGTGGAAGCCAAAGCACTCTAGCTCTCAAGAGAACTGAACAGAGATGAGAAGCGACGAGGTGTAGAAAGATCGGTACTCATGAGGATGTGAGCAACTATGTGTCCCCACCTGTAGACCGCACAAAGCAACGAGGGAAGATGGAGACAACACATACTTTGGCACATACTCGCCCAATAGGCTCAAGCGACCAAATGGAGGATTGACTCTCGTTAGCAGTAAAACCCCCAAGCAAAGCCCATTCTCTACCAAATCTTAGCCAAGTCTCTATCGGTCGGAGCCAAGATAGCTAACCTCACTAAGTTTGATAGAGCTGGTGATCCATAAGAGCACCTCGACAAATTTTACACTAAAGCAGATTTATACTATTTGAGTGATGTCGCCTACTTTAAGATTTTTCGTACTACTCTCTTCAAGCACAACTTAACATGGTTCAATCAATTATCTGCTTGAAGCATCACCAGCTTTGAGCAACTAACTCAAAGGTTCTTGCACAAATTCTCCATCAATTGCAAGTACCTGAAAACTATAACACGTATCCCTATTCAAAGTCACCCAAAGGGATGGAGATCTGCTTTGTGAATAAGGTCCCCTATGTGAATCACGAGCTATTGCCTGACATTATGCAGTAGAACCTCCGTGATGGATAGTTCAAGGAGTCCATTGTGGAGAGACCCTCCACAACTTTGGAAGAGTTCTTAACTCTAGCAGAGAAGTACATCCGGACAAAAGAGATAATAGGGGTAAGTGCTAGAAATAGGAAGTAAAAGAAAAAAGATAGAGTTGAGAGAGAAAGAAAGAATAGAGCCAAAATGCACCCCCATCTGGCTATATTCATTTCACTTCCCTCAACGCCAGGCTGTTAAACATATTGGTGGTTGCTAAGTAGTAGGGGTTAGTTTAACCACCCAAGTCGAAGAGAGAGAATCCCAAGCGGATGAAATCTTACAAGTATTGTTGTTTCCACTGGGACTATGGGCACACGACAGAAGAGTGCTACCATTTGAGGAATGAGGTCGACAAGCTCATTTGAAATGGCTATCTGATGGAGTACATTGATAAAATTGAAGATGATCGCCATTACTCTAAGCCTGATTCCCTAAGATAGTACAACTCATCTTGAGAGCATCCCAGTGGAGGCAAGAAAAGGCGCGACGATAATTACTTTCCAATGATGAGGGTGATAGGAGTCATAACCTGAAGCCCCACAAGTCGAGTTTTCACTATATGAGTCATCACCTGAAGCCCCACGGGCAGAGTTTGCTAATAGTGCAGGTGTAGAAACACTTATTATGCCCGACAAGGGCCTGTAGTTTTATTTTTTTGGTCATTAGGAAACTTATTTAGATCTACATTATCATGCCCCAAAAGGTAGAAATTGACTTTATTTGTAAACTTGTTTCTTCATCATTATATTTAATTTCTTGATATTCTACTATCTCTGCGCACTTGCATCCTGCTTATGTATAATCAAGCTCAAGCGATGCCTAGACCTGAAAGTTTGACGAGATTCCCTTGAGGTAACTAATGAGTCTGGCCAGCTCGATCTTAGAATCCCATAGCTCAACTTCCCTTAAGGCCAAAGGCAAAATATATCCTAGGATACCTAATGCCCCTTGAGGTTAATATACGCTTAGTCCTAGGCAATCAAGAGGAATCTTCTTGAGATAATGCACTCAAGGATTTGTAACGACACCTCTAGTTGAGAGGTCCTGATCTTCACCTTGGAGAATCCATACTTGTCGGTTGTCATAAGCCTACCAAATTTAAACCTTACTTTTTAATAAATTTTTAATGAGTATGGGATGAGTAAGAGTCAATCCCATGAGCATCAAGGCTAACTGATTTACTATCGATTCACTAATTAAGAATTTTAACCTAAAATTAAGACGTCAATAGATAAGCTTTAGAAATAAACAACAAACGATTTGGGGAGGGGTTGAATTGAGTAATTGAGTAGCAGAAATTAAAACTAATTAAAATATAAAGCAATCAAAATCAAATCAACAATTGATTAAAGTAGGTTGAGATTGCATTCACTGTCACTAACAATGAGATATAATTTCAAATTAATATTATTAACAACTTACTAATGAAATTATCAACCGTAGGTAATAACAAACTCTACTACCCCAATCTTTCCTTAGTTGCTCGTTAGATAGAACAAGCTCTCTATCTAATTTCCTACCCACAAAACAACATAAAACAAACTCTCTAGATTTAATCCAATAAATGCATCAAAACAAGAAATATAGATTGATCTAAATAACAACCACACAAGCTCAAGTTATTTAACTTAGGTTATGTTTTCCATTTTAATTAACAAAAATATCCCATAATCATTAATTAAAATTTACTACACATGATTAGAAATCCAAGATAATTACGGATCTAAAATCTCTAATCTAGTTGTAGGGAGTTCTCAAACCTAATTTGGTTGCGGACCCAAATAAAGCAAGAAAATGCACATAAGCCATTAAGTATAGAAAAATTTAATTACAAACACTTAATTCAATTGGAAAAGTTGGTCAATAATATCAAACACTTAATTACAAAAACTCATGTCTAAGGCTTTGAAATCAACCTCAACCAAGAAGGAAGTTTAGCCTAATATGATAAAAATTAACAAGAAATTAAATTAACAACATTGGGAATCAAAGAAACTTATTCGTTAAAAAAGATAGTTCAGGTTGACGGTAGATTATGGATGTACTCCTCTTACAAGCCTCTTCCACTTTGTCTTTCTTGAAGCTCCAAAACCCCAAGAGTGCTTTCAAAAGATGTATGTGATTTCTAGGAGAGTGAGTGAATATGAAAAATTAATTTTTGTGTTGAGAGGATAGTGTCTTTTTATAAAGTGTGAGATGATGATGTGATTTGATGTAAAGTGTGTAAGGTGTGTTGTGTATTTTGTGTAAAGTGAGTAATGTGTATTATAAAATATGTAATGTGTGTGGTGTGATATATGTATCTAGTGTATATATACCACAAATATGTGCCAAAAAGTGTAAAGGATCGCCACTTGTCACCACCTCAATCAAAAGCATCAATTTTGTCACATGGATAGCGCTTAGGCGCTAAAGAGGACAGTAAGCATGACACCTAGGCACTATAATAGGGCGCCTAGGTGCCGTTGCTATTGTTTTCTTCTTCTCCAGAATGGCAGTCTAATACTATTCATCCTATTTCAACTGATTTTGACCTCGTTTTAAAATGAATTGGCTTTTTGGTGTATTCATAAAAATTGTAGCTCTATCTGTTAACTTTCCTCAGCTACTTAACTCAGATCAATATCATATTTTTTGATAATGTTATGCTAAAAATACAAAGACTGTCATATCTAGAAGTTTCAGTGCATGTTTGACTTTTTAACCGTATTTTTCTCTTTGACATCAATTGAATTGGGATAAGTTGTCAACATAAAAGTTGTAGATATATCTCTTCTCTTTCCAATAAGCCAACAATAAGGTCAATAGGGCTTTGGATCATAAAATATATGCCCAAAATATGAAAATTACCGCAGTGAAACTGTGTCAATTTGGCCCAAGAATGCTTATGTCAACCTCGTTTTGGCTCATTTTCGATCTTTTAATTCTCAAACTCCTATTACACACAAAACATTAATAAAAATTTATTATTAACAAGAACAAAGGAAGACACAGTGGAATTGTTACAAAATATGTAAAAATATACACTTATCACATATCGGCTCTTTTACTTGAGATGTCCTACTGACCACCTTTGAGAAGCCGTACCGACCTTTCTACTCGAGAGGTTATACTGACTTCCACATTCGAAAAACCTTACTACCTCTCAAATATGATAAGTTTTACTGATATTCCATCATAAATACTATAAAGCAACCATCATCATACTAAGCAACAAAAAGTCTAATTGGTGTAACCTCAACAAAAGCAAAAACAAGCATACATTGAATCAACGATCGAGCTCAAGCTCGAGCAAAGAATTTAATTGGAAGTAGCCAAGTTTACCAACAAAAAAAAAATTCATATGCCTCTGGCATCAAGCTAAGTGAAAGCAACTAACGCTATGAACAAGTAAAGAAAATGCTTCTATGTAAGATGACAACACGGACTAAAGAAAAAAAATCCAAGTCCATCAAAATCTCATCTCTACTAAGTAAGAGGAGCGATGGATGCAGTTGCGTCGATAGCCTCGACAGCGATGTCACCATCATCAAGGCAAACAATATCAGTAGCCTTATCTTCACCTGACCCATAGCCAATATGTTAAGAGAATCCTTCCCCATGATCATTTAGAATAAAGGCTAGTTTTAGGTACTACAAAGAAGGGAAAAACATTAAAAAACCTACCATAAAAAATAAAGATGATAAAAGCTAACTAAATCAATCATATAACCAAGAAAGGAAAATGGCTAAGTAATGTAAGACTATCAACACACAAACATGCATCACATACCTTGACGTCCATGATGTGGCTATAATTGTGGCCCTTACCTAACATATCTAACAATTGAAAAAGATCCCAAAAAGAAAAAAAAATGTCCTTGCTCTCGAACTTGCCAGACTCCGATGGCCCTGAGGATCTAACCTCCTCACCTGACTTAACTGACTCACTCCCACAATTGGATAAAGAACGAATGGACATTGTGGTCTTGGACAAAAAACCATTTAAGTTATTGAACTCAACATACCAATTCAAACTAACCCCCCGACTAGACATAGTAAACAAACATGAAGGGGACACGAAGATAACAAGTAACAACAGCGTGTGTAAACAATAATGATAACATCCTAATCACCTCAACTTGCACTCAAATTAAGTGCTCAAGATATAACAAAAAGTGACGTGCAGTTTGAGCTACAATAGATGCCGATGAGAGCTTGAGCTGCAACACTTTAGATGGCCAGCTCAAGTTCTTAATGCTCGAGCTACAACAACTGCTAAAAGATAACTCGAGCTCTTAAAAAACTTGAGTTGCCATACTACCGACGGGCAGCTTAAGCCCTTAAAGCTCGAGCTACAACAACTACTAATGGACAACTCAAGCATAATGCTCAAGCTGAAGTAGCTATGTAGCAGCTTAAGCTATAGCTGCTTAAGCTGCAACAATTGGTTGTGCTCAAGATAAAGTAGCTGCCTAGAAGCTCGAGCTACAACAGCAAACAACAAAGAGCTTGAGCAGACAGCTTGAGTGAGAACAATAGGTTTTGGTGAAATGCCTCAAAAAATGGCTTAACCAAATTTAGAAAAAAAAATAGAAAAAAAATGGGGAATTAAAAGATTTTTCAAATAGCTTCGATGTTAAAATTGAATACCTTTTGAGGGCTCCATCCTCGAACACTCATAAGGGTGCACCGCCCTTCTTAACGGCCTAGCTCGCTGACCTGACAGCGAGACCCCCAACTAACTTGATGAATAGGACATTAATCAATGATGAATATATGTCTTCACTTGAGAGTCTATTTCTGTAGAGGAGATGTTCCCCACCAAATACAGTCAATTCTTTATGTAAGAAATTAAGATGAGTTAAAAATATAAGGAATACAACTCCAAACTACTCACCCAAGAGGTGACCTGCACCAACACTCTCTACTCTCGACCAACACTCCCTACATGTTGTGAGCCCAAGTATAGGTCCAATAAGCTAAATCCATGAGGTTCATTTAGATTATGGACACAGGATTCAATAAGCTAAATCCATGGGGTCCATGAGTCAATATGCAGAGTTGATCTATAATGCTTCGACTAAGCCCATAAAGACCTAAGGTCCCAAGCCTATGAAGACCTCATATCAACACTATAAATACCTCTAACCTTCACTATTAGAAAATATAAAATCAATTATGCACTTAACTACTCTCAAGTTCTCTGAATTATATTGACTTCCTCTAGAACTGATTTGAGCGTCGGAAAGTTCTTTGAATTATATTGACTAACAAATTTTTGTAATGTAAGTAGTAACCTACATTACAGTTGACTTTCAACTAGGAGTTTTGAGAAAATGAGTGATACCATATCATAGTGTTTTTTGGAACCACAGAAATTTGAAGTGGATTGTCAGAAAAAGAAGAATAATAAGCCATACTATTTTCTTTCAACATTTTATAAAAAAAAACTCTCAATATCCAGACTTCCCTATTCTTGAACAAAAACATATCCCTCAGGACTTCTCTTAACCAAACAAAATGCATAACTAATATACTAATCTTTGACACAACACTTGAATTCATCAGCAAAAGTGTATTGTTTTAAGTTTCATTTGCCATCCTAATCAACATTTTTCTCGCTCTTATAATTGTAAATTTTCACAAACCTAATCATTTGTTTTCTACTATCAAGAATACTAAGTCTCAGGCTATAACTTTCCCAAGTTCCCTGATCAACATCGCGACAATATTTTTTACCATCATTAATCTTCTTGAGCCTGATGAAGAAGTAGTTCTCATCATTTCTCGAATCCTGGAAAATCTCCCAGGGCCCTTTATCCCCATAAAGATCAATTGTGCTAATGAAAATGAAATCATTACATGGCAATGGCTACCTATTTACCTTGTAATAAAGATGAGAAATTTTTTTTTTAGATGGTTAAAATCTCATCCTCGTTGCAAGATATTCGGTTGTTGATATATCTTCTTATCAATCTTGAAAGCTGAAGATGTTGGGTATTATATATAAATTGAAAAAAGGATTGAACAAATTGGAGGCTAATATATATTTGAATTACAATAGTACAATATTTTTCGAAAGCCCATAAAGACAAGGAATAAGAAATTGCATACCTTCTTTCTTCAAGTATAATGATGTCTCACTTTGACTTATTTGAAATCCATTTTTCTAAAAATAACTACCAATCTTGTTGTTCCAGGCTCTTGGTGTTGTTTCAATCCATATAATACTTTTTTGAGTTCATAGACTTTCTCTTCTTTGCTTTCAACAACATAACCTTCTGGTTTCTCCGCATAAATTTCTATTTCTAAGTCGCTATTGAGAAATGCTAATTTAACATCTCTAATTGTGCTGCTAGAGTTAGGGCAATTCCTATTATCTCTATTCGAGCAACTGGCCTATATTTCTTATTAAAATCAACTCATGACTACTGAGAATATCCTTTTGTAACTAAACGAGCTTTGTGCTTGTAAATTGAGCCATCCTTTTTGTGCTTTGTCTTGTAAATTCATTTTACCCCGATCACACTTTTCTTTCGGAAAGATCCATAAGCTCCCATGTCTGGTTATTTTTAATACTTGCAATTTCTTCATCCATTACTATTTTTCAAACTTCTTCTTTAGCCGCTTCTGTATAAGTCAGTGGATCACAAACGAAAAAGGTACATCACATGATTCATAAATTTCTCTTATGCTTCATACTCTTCTTATTAGACTTTAGGATTCTGGATAGGATTCTCTAGGTGATCCTGATGAACTGGACCTTGGACTGGAACTTGAGTTGGTTATTTCACTTGTGCTTGGCTGATCTCTTTGATTTGTTATAGCAGTAATTGGTGCAGGAACATATATAATTTTTATTTTCATCTTTTCATTTTCTTCCCAATTCCATGACTACTTTTCATTAAATATAACATCTCGAGAAATAATGAGTTTATTTATCTTTGGGTCTAGTAAATATAATATCCATTGGATTCGTCACTATAACCAATAAAGATAAGTTTTCCTCCTTTACCATCAAACTTTAAGATGATTTACTTGCAACTTTTTTCATTGCCATGCTTCGTATGAAGTCTTATTAGGAACTGTCTTTGTCGGTGACTGATTTAGAATATAGACTGCTGCAATTACTGCTTCTGCCTATAACTTTTCAGAAGTTCTTTTCCTGTTATCATGCTTCATGCCATTTCAACTATTGTATGATTCTTTCATTCTACAACTCCATTCTTTTGTGGCTTGTATCGGACTGTTAGTTGTCGGTGGATCTCTTTCTCTTTACAATAATTCATGAAGGATTTTTCAATGAATTCAACTTCTCGATCTGTGCATGGTCTTTATTTTTCTGCCACTTTGATTTTCCACGTGTCTTGAACTCCAAAAATTTTAGAAATGTATTTGACTTCTACTTTAACATATAAACCCACATCATCCTAGTGTAGTCATCAATAAATAATAGAAAGTACCTCTTATTATTGAGAGACGACGTTTGAGTTGGTCCAAAAATATCTGCATGTACTATCTTGAGAGGAGCTCTGGCTCTATATGTTGTATTCAGAAATCGTAGATGATGCATTTTACCGAAAATACATACTTCACATGGCTTGTCTTGATCTGGAATATTTGGAAGGTCAAATACCATATTTTTCTTCTTTAATAAATAATAGCTTAAATGTCCATACCTCAAATGCCAAAGGTTATAATCTTCATCAGTTGTACTCTGAAGTATGACTTTCTTAGTCAATAGAAAATTACGAGAAAAAACTTTATTAGACCTCATCTTAATTTTAGCCATTGTGAGATTCTTTTGCTTGTCAACAATAACATACTAGTCATTATTAAACTCTACTTTGTAATCTTTCTCGAGTAGCTGGTCGACACTACTGATCTTTCTGGAGTAAAATACCTGATTAGCCTTATTTTTTTTCTGTGAAGTTGGCCTCCTTTAGATTTCCATCATCTTTATACCAATAATTTCCTTGAGAATGATTTATATTTCTACACCTTTTATATTTATTCCGATAATTTTTTGTGTCGTGATCGTTCCTCTTGCATATTTGCAATACAAATCTAAATTTTGATTAAAATTTCTTGAATTAGAAATATTTCTTCTTTCTTGTCCCCATGATTGGAAGTTTTAATATTTGCCATGAACCCTGCCACTTGCACCTCATCATATTGAGTTGTTCTTCTGGCCATTGTGCTATTTTTTTTGCTCCGAAATATTAACCTTTCCTGAAAGACTTGCTCCAAGCTTTGACTTGAAAATCTACTTATTCTTTTTTCATGGGCTTCTAGTGATCCCATAAGTTCATCCAAATATAATTTTGACAAATCTTTGGATTCTTCAATGGCAGCAACTATATGCTGAACTTTGTTAGTAAGCTTCATTGCACTTTTTCAACGATCTTTTGGTCTTCAATAATATTGTCATATCATCTTATTTGATTGACAATTGTAGAAACTTGAAAAACAATACTTGCACATTTTCGCTATCTTTCATCGCCAAATTATCAAAATCTCAACATAAGTTTTGGAATTTAATAGAGATGAGTTTTTCATAACCTCCGAATTGTTTTTTCAGAAATTTTCATGCATCTTTTGATGTTTTAACACTAGTAATGCGTGAAAGGATGGATCAACTTACTCCTTGGTGCATAAAGAACAAAGCTCTTGCATCTTTGGTCTTATTCTCTTTATGATGTTTTTCTTAGTTTCTACTAGCTCGGCTTCCTCTTCTGGAGTATATGTATTATACCCCTCTTCAACAATATCCCAAAGTTCATGAGACACAAATAACATCTGTAGCAAAATACTCCACAACTCGTAATCTTGGTGAATAAAGATAGGAACACCTTATTGGGAATAGGTGAAAGCAAATTCACTACTGTTGGTTGAATCTCTTTTCATGTAAAGAAGGGGTTATCAAGCCAAGGGTAGCTCTGATACCACAATTCTATTAGCTATTATATATAAATTGAAAGAAGAATTAAATAAATTAGAGGCTAAAATATACATTTGAATTGCAATATTATAATATTTTCCAAAGCTCATGCAATAAAGATTTAGGAATTACACTCTCAAAATGATAGAGAATTCTAAGTTGATGCTTTCTATTTTCACTCGACTCTAACCTTACAACAAACTAACATAATGCATGTATTTATAGGAACTAAGACTTGGTACCTAAGTAACAAAGGAAGTTAATTCAGTAAACGTGTTTAATTATGGACCAAGACATGCTTACAATGTACAACTCATCCAAAACATCATCTTGAATTTCATTGGTGGAGATGTGTTGTCTAATTGAATTTGATTGGTCTGTCAAAAATAATTGCATTAACCGGCTTAATTTTCTCTTCAATTAAGGAAACACTTTGCTCAACTCTTTGTTAAGTCGGCTAACCTCCAGTTGGAGCTTAAGGAATCTATTTGATTGGCTGCTCAGCTTGGCAACTTTCTATTGGTGGAATTTCCTAATTTAAATTGCAAATCATTATCAACAAAATACCTACTTTCTTGAAAAAGTTACACAAGAGAATAAAGCAGATGATTTTCTTGAGTTCAAGAAAACAGACAAATAGTAGTGAAATAAAATGATCGGATCAAAACATGATTTTCTTGAGTTCAAGAAAATAGACTAAGAGCTAGTAAAGAAAAATAATTGATCATATACATATTTCCACGAGAATAACGAAGATAATATTATAAAGTTTAGAAGATAGACTAAAGAATGATCACGAAAGAATGAAGAAGATAATTTCTCTTTATCCAAGAGAAGAGAATGATATGGATTTTTATAAAGGAATAACTAGACATTGTATTTAGTTATATGTAGATAGGATATATATATATATATGTATAAGATGTATTTAAATATAATATTGATGTGGTATCACTCATTTTAGTAGTACTCCTGTTGAGCTCGAGTTATTGAATGGGTCACTGCCTACGTCACAAAAAGTCGTTAGGAATGCTGGGGGTCAATATAACGGAGACCCTCTAATACTCAAGTTAGTTCTAGAACAAGTAGATATAAACCAAAAATCATGAGAGCATACAAGTGTACAATTAATTGTGTACCTTTTAATAATGAAAGTTGTAGGTACTTATAATGTTGATATAAAGGTCTTCATGGGTTTGGACCTTTAGCCTCCATAGTGTCACACACCGCCAAGCTAAGACCAATTTTATTGTAGCATTTTTGGGCTTGTAGGCTCTTCCACAATTTTCTATAACATTAGGGATATTTTGGACAATTGGTAGGAACTTCTAGAAAGTTCCCTTGTAAATATCTAATGAAATTATTTTGGCATATTCCTTGGAGAACTCTAGAGAGTCTCTCCTAACCGTAGGATTAAATAGATCACCACCGTTTATTTAGAAGGTGGAGTAGTATAAATAGGGGTAGAAACTTCATTTGTAAACCATCCAAGTAAGAGTTGAGTTTGAGTGAATATAAAATTCTCTTACAAAGGTCTCTTGCCTTCTTTTGTTCTCTATCTTCCCAATCATCTTCTAATACTTTTTCTAAGCAACGAGGCTAACTTAGCTACTGCGGGGGCGATTGAAGAAGCTAAGGCCGCACGATTATTATTGAGGGATTAGAGCCTGGTTGGGCTAAGTGTTGTGAAGTCACAAGTAATAGTCGGCAATGAGAACAGATTAGGTGTGACCGAGGACCATGGGAGAGAACCCACTTAGACCCTATCTAAGAAGAAGCGTAATTGGAGTAGGAGCCGTGAGCGCAACTCTTGGGAATGCATCATGGAGAATATGGAGGAGCGCCTCAAGATAGTTTAGCACAACATCGAGATACTAGAGGGCTACGTTCTCGAATAATTAGACTCCCTAAAGGAGAATATCCAAGCATGCCTCAACGTCAACACTCTGTGCGATGATCGCTTAACACGACTGGAGGTAAAGGTGATGGACGCTCTTCAAGCTATGCAGTTTAGCATCGAGACATTATGAAGGCCTTAGTAGTGTGTAAGACTGTTGCTACCACTGGGGGAACTAACACCAATGTGGTTAGTCCAAGAGTGGATTATCCCAAACCCAATGGGTTTGATGGCTGGAGGTACACCAAGGAAGTTGAAAACTTTTTGTGGCAAATGAAACGTTACTTCGAGGGACTTAACTTAACCGACGAAGCATCGAGGGTAAGAACCACCATTCTCTATCTCACTAATACTACTATTCTATGGTGGCGCAGAAAGCATGCTGATATAGAACGAGGCTCATGTTGGGTTGATACTTTGGAAGACTACAAAAAAGAGCTTAAGCAAAAAATTTACCACAAAAATGTCGTCTATGAGGCTCGCAAGAATTTTTGAGAATTGAAACAATGAAACACCATAAGGAAGTACATTAAAGACTTTACCACAATCATGCTTCAAATTCCCAATCTATCAGAGGAGGACCTTCTCTTCCACTTTGTGGATGGTCTTCAACAATGTTCTCAAGTCGGTAGATGAGGTCATCGCTGTCGCAGAGTCTCTTACAGAGTACCAACCCCACATAGACACTTCAAAGAAGAAAGAAAAGTGGAACCTGACTAAAGGTGGGGAAGAAAAATGGGACAATTAGGACCAGCAAAAGACACACCTGCCCAATAAAGGAGATAGGAATCTAAAATCCATCCCAAAAGGAGTATAAAGAAAAGAAACGTGCCTTCGTACCAAGGGAAAGATGCTTCGTGTGCAAAGAACTATATGCCGTGAGCAATTATCCCAAGCTTGGATCCTTATCTACCATGGTCGAGAGAAATGAGACGGTAGCAACCATAGATGAAGGAATGAGCAATATAGGATCCATCCGACTTCTTAATACCCACAATGCCAAGCCGATACCAGCGACATCAAGCAAGGGGCTGATGTACGTGGAGGCATACATAAGTGAGAAGCCTACCATGGCATTGGTGGACATAAGATCTATCCACAACTTCATAACCGAGGAAAAGACCAATAGGTTAGGCCTATGATAGAGCAGGGGCGAGGGTTGGCTCAAGATGGTTAACGCCAAAGCTCAACCCCTTAATGACACTTAGAAGGGCCAAGTGGATTTCTCAGTGGCACCCATGGATGACTTCAAGGTCATACTCGATATGGACTTCTTAAAAAATGTAACAACTATTCACATGCCTTGTTTTAGCTCTGTGTGCATACTTGAAAAGGGAGCATCTTGCATGATACCCATCATCGACCTAACTGAGGGATATTTGCAAGGAAATAGGGCTGAATTGAGGCATCTGTCGGCGATGTAAATTACCAAGGGAGTAAAATGGGGTGAGCCGACATATTTAGCAACCTTGAAAGAAGAAGTTTCAGCCACCACTAAGGAGGAGGACTTGCCACCTATCATCCAAAATGTCTTGGAGAAAAATAAGGACGTAAGGCCAGATGAGCTACTGAAGAAACTCCTACCTAAACAAGAGGTGGATTATAAAATTGAGTTTGAGACAGGTACCAAGTCACCCGCCATGGTCCCTTACCGTATGGCCTCCCCTAAACTAGAAGAACTTCGAAGGCAACTAACAAAGTTGTTAGACACGGGATGGATCTGACCTTCGAAGGCTCCATATGGCACCCCAATGCTGTTCTAGAAAAAATACGATGGGTTACTGAGGATGTGCATGGACTATCGGGTGTTAAATAAGGTAACTATCAAAAACTGATATCCCATACCTTTGATAGCTGACCTATTTGAAAGACTTGGGGAAGCCAAGATTTATACTAAGATGGACTTGCAAAAAGACTACTACCAAGTTTGGATTGTCGAGGGGGATGAGCCAAAGATAGCGTGCATCACCCAATATGGGTCTTTCGAGTGGTTAGTCATGCCTTTCGGATTGACCAATGCCCCAGCTAACTTTTGCACGCTTATGAACAAGATCTTCCAACTGTACTTAGATTGGTTCATGGTGCTCTACCTGGATGATATAGTGATCTACAACAATTCATTGGAGGAACACGCCAACCACCTTCATATTGTATTTCAGGTATTAAGAGAGAACGAGTTGTACATAAAGAAAGAAAAATGCTCGTTCGCTAAGGAGGAGGTTCCTTTCTTGGGATACATCATCGGACATGGGCAGCTCCAGATGGACAGATCAAAGATACATGCCATTGTGGAGTGGGAAGCTCCAACTGAGGTAATCGAATTACGGTCTTTTCTTGGACTTGTCAATTATTACTGTAGGTTTATCCAGGGATACTCAGCACGGACAGCACCACTAACAGACCTACTCAAGAAAAGAAAACATGGGAATAGTCCAAAAAATGCCAACACGCTTTAGATAACTTGAAGGCGAAAGCAGCGAGCAAGTACTAGCCTTGCCAGATTTTGCAAAGCCATTTGAACTCTACATGGATGCCTCAGACTTTGCAATAGGAGGGGTATTAATGTAAGAAGGGCATCCCATAGCATTCGAAAGCCACAAGCTCAATGACACCGAGCGGCGATACATGGTGCAAGAAAAGAAGATGACGGCCATCATCTATTGTCTATAGGTGTGGCGACATTACTTGTTAGGGTCACATTTCATCATCAAAACTAATAATATTGCCACATGCTACTTCCAAATTCAAAATAAGCTATCATTGAAGCAAGCTCGATGGCAGGACTTCCTAGCAGAATTTGATTACACGTTGGAGTATAAACCCGGTAAGGCTAATATAGTAGGCGATGCCTTAAGCTAAAAGGCTAAGCTTGCAGCAATCAGCCTAGCCGAGAGAGAGATAATAAATCTCATCAAATAAGGATTGGATCAGGACCCATTGGCTAGGAAACTAAAGAAGCTAGCAGTGGAGGGCAAGACCAAATAATTCTGGGTAGAGAATGGCCTACTCTACACCAAAGGACGGCGTATATAAGTCTCGAAATAGAGGGAACTTGGGAAAGGTGCTCATCAAGGAGTGTCATGATACCAAATGGGCAGGACATCCAGGACAACGATGCATGATAGCACTATTAGAGGTAGCTTACTTTTAGCCTCACATGAGAAATAGTTTCAAGTTGTACGTCAAGACTTGTCTTGTGTGCAAGCAAGACAAGGTAGAGACCAAGGAGCCGGCAGGATTGTTGGAACCATTACCAATTTGTGACCGTCCATAGGAGTCCATCACAATAGAATCCATCAGTGTATTGCTAAAATCAGAGAGGTTTGGGTCTATCATGGTGGTAGTGGATCGATTTTCCAAATACAAGACATTCATACCATGCAATAGGAACTGCACGATGGAAGAAGTGACAAGGGCTTTCTTCAAAAATGCCATGAAGTATTGGGGACTACCGCGAAACATTGTGAGCGATCGAGACCCCCACTTCATGGGATGATTGTGGATGGACCTTTTCAAACTTCTCGGGTCAGAATAATATTTCTCTATAAGTTTTTACCCCTATACCGATGGATAGACAGAATGGGTGAATGCTCTATTAGAGTGTTATTTGAGGCACTTTGTGAGTGCTAATCAGAAGGACTGGGACGGGATAGAGTCCATTTGAGTTAGCGATAAGGCAACAACCATTAACTCCTCACACCCTAGTAATATCCAAAGTTGATGTGAGGAGCCCAGGGGTGATCAAAATGGCTAAGTCGTGGGAGGAGCAAGCCGACTTAGGTTATTCATGCCTAGAGAAAGCACGTCAATGGATGAAGAAATAAGTTAACGAAAGAAGATGCCCACAAGAGTTCAATACAGGCAACCAAGTCCTTGTCAAACTCTTACCATAATAATTTAAGGCATTTTGAGGCATGCACAAGGGTTTGGTAAGAAGATACGAGGGGCCGTTTCTATTTGTGGCCAAGGTAGGCAAGGTATCTTATCATATTAACCTACTTAGATCCTTCAAAATACACTCTGTCTTCCACATAAGTTTGTTAAAGCCATACCATAAGAACAAGAAAGACCCCAATCGAGGACAATCAAATCAGGCACCTCCCGTAGTAACCAAGTCTTATGACAAGGAGATTGAAGAGGTGCTCACTAAGAAGACTGTACAATGATGGGGTGTACGACCTTTCTCTCAATACTTGATCCAGTGGAAGGGACTGTCAGAGTCTAAAGCAACATAGGAACCCGAAGAAGACTTATAGCAGTGCCAAGATCAACTTCGAGAGTACAAGGCAATGAGGGCATCGCCAAATTAGGTAGGGGAAGATGTTACGCACCGCTAAGCCAAGATTACTTTTATTGCAATATTTTTGGGCTGGAGGTTCTCCCATAATTTTCTAGAACATTAGGGACATTTTGGACAATAGCTAGGAACTTCTAAAAAGTTCCCTTGTAAATATCTAATGGAATCATTCTGGCATATTTCTTGGAGAACTCTAGAGAGTCTCTCCCAACCAAATGATTAAATAGATCACCACCGTTCATTTAGGAGATGGAGTAGTACAAATAGGGATAGGAACTTCATTTGTAAACCATCCAAGCAAGAGTTGAGTTTGAGTGAATATAAACTTCTCTTACAAAGCTCTCTTGCCTTCTTTTATTCTCTACCTTCCCATCCATCTTCCAATATTTTTTCTAAGCAATGAGACTGACTTATCTACCATGAGGGGTGGTTGAAGAAGCTAAGGCTGCACGATCATTATTGAGGAACAAGTCCGTGATAGTAGGCTTAAGTGGACCATATAGCCCAACTTTGTATATTAACTTATGGACCCCATGAAATTAGCCTATAAGGTCTTATTTTTATTTTTACTCATAATTCGAATAGACATTTTGGACTTAGTCTATTGGATCTATTTTGGGATCATGGCCCATCATAGGCCCCCACTCTTGGGCAAGTCTTATGTAGGGAGGGTTGATCGAGAGTAGAGAGTGTTGGAGTAGGTCGCTTTTGGGGTGAGTAGCTTGATGTTTCATTACTTTTCTTTTTTTTTTTTGAGTTAGCCCATTTTAATTTCTATATAAGAAATAAGTTGTATTATATTCAAATCTAGGTATAGTTTTGTCATTGATTAATGTCCCATTTGCTGAGTTAGTTAGGGGTCTTGCCCAGTCAGCAATCTAGGGGGTCAAAGGGGTAGTATCCCCTCAATGAGGGTTTGCGGGCTTCACCCTCAAAATGTATTAGATTTCGATATCGAATTTGTTGAAAAAATTTCATCTCCCTCCATTTCTTTTTTATGGTCTTTGTCTAAGTCGAACTCGTTCTTCCTCCAAGTTGAGCCAAGCGTGGCTCAACTTAGGCTCTTCCACCAGGTCAAGCAATGCTTAACTTAACTTGGATTCGTTCTTTCTCCAAGTTGAGCCATCTGTTGCTCGACCTAGATTCTTCCTCTAAGTCGAGCCTCGACCCAAATTATTCTCACTCTAAGTTGGGCTCGTGGTTCAACTTGGGCTCTCTCTTCAAGTCGAGCCATGCACAACTCCAGCTGGATTCTTTCTTTTGGTCGAGCCTGTAACTTGACCTGGAGTGGTCATCCTTTATGCCGAGCTAGATTTTTCATCTTTTTTTATTCACAATTCACGTAGTTGTAGCCTGTTAGGTGATGGTCATATCAACCCCAAATATATAGGATTTTGGGAAAGATTTTCTTTTGAGAAAATTGATGTCATTCTTAGTCTACCCGAGTTTGGGAATGAGACTTGGAAATAGGAAGAGTTTTTTTACTTAGGCGAGTAGGATAGCTAATTGGGATTTGGTGAATCCTTTGATTCTAATAGCGCTATGATTTTGATTTTTTGTTGTCTTTAAAAAATTAACTTCACGACCTCCTAGTGGAAGGGGCGCCTAGTCAGTCGAGGTGGGAGGAGTGGTGTTGATTGAGATGTCACTAATGTAGGCCAGAGTACGGATAAGTGAAAGACATTATCGCGTGATGTAGTTGGTAAAGTTGTAGAACAGCCATTTTAGGTTCCACCAGAGGTAGGTTTCACAGACTTCATGACTTTTCTCTTGCTCATGATTTTTCTCTTACTTCTGCTTCCAATCATGGTATGGAAAAAGATTACGTCACCTACAAGATGAATCAGGTTGAAGGAGTGGAGTCCTTTGGGATGTTAGGGATCATACATTGGGCTAAGAGAATAGTTTTGTAAGTTAGTATCATGTCACTCGCTTTGTGGCAAAGCCTGATTATGTTATTGCAGAGGTCCTAACAAGGGATTAGGCCTAAGTAAGTTATTCCTATCATTCTTGTGCTTAGTCTATTCACTTAGTTTTTTCATCATGTTGACGATTTAGCTTGTATAACAAGTAATCACTTTTGTTAGTAGATTTGGCTATTCTGGACTCGATTACTTTGCATAAGACTTCAACTCACTTATTGATTCTATGTATGCTTGTTTATGCTTATGTCAAGGTTGCACCACTTAGTCTATTTTTGTCACTTTATGCAATGCATGTTGTTTGATATTGCTCGTGATAGAGAAAGTCAATATGACTTCTCATATTAACGAGCTAATAGGGATCCTCGAGTGTGAAGGCCAAAATAACTCTCGAGTAGGGAGTCGATATGGCTCTTTGAGAGTGGAGGTTAATAGGACCTATTAGGTAAGGGAGATAGTATGACCCCTTTAAAAAGAAGGTTGATAAGACCTCTCAAACATAGGAGCCAGTAGAGCTCCTCGAGGAGAGAGGGAGGTAGGACCTCTAACGTATGGTAACCAATAAGGCTCCTAAACATGGAGGTTGCTAAGACCTCTCAAGAGTGAGAGCCAATAGGACTTCTCAAGTATTGAGGTCGATAGGACCTCTCATGCGTGGAAGCCAATATGGATCCTCGATGGTAGAGGTAGATAGGACCTCTCAAATGTGAGCATCAATAGGGCTCTTTGATGGTGGAGGTTGGTAGGAGCTTTAAGTATGGGAGCCTGTAGGGCTCCTTGAGGGTGGAGCAATATGATCTCTCAAGTGTAGGAGCCAGTAGGGTTCCTTGGGAGAGAAGGTTGGTATGACTCTCAAGTATGGAAGCCAATAAGATTTTTTGAAAGTAGAGGTCGGTAGGACCTCTTACGTGTGGAAGCTAGTAGGGCTCTTCTAGAGATGAGGTCAATATGACCTCTCAAGTATGGGAGTCAATGTGGCCCATCGATTATGCACTAGGATGCAAGGATTTCTAAGTTTTTTATCTCGTAGGAATTCTCTTGAACCTTTTGGGGCTATACTTTGGCTATCATCAAGAGTTGGTGTGTATCCCGTAATGCACTTTGCCATTAGCTTTAAGAGAAGCCAAACTTGTGAGATTTAGGGGTTGAGGTGGCCAGGCTCATTAGTGACCTTTAGGGAATCTCGTTGACCTCCAAAGTAGATGGCAATATAGCATTTTATTTAGTTGTAGAGTAGGTAGACACACAGTTGTATTGAAAAATGAAGAGCTTTATTGATCACAAAAAAACTTACTAAGTACTTGAATAAGATCCACTTGAGGCTGGACAATTTGAGTTAAAATACTAGTCTCTTAGGTGTGTGATAGCACGAGGACTCCTCTTATGAGGCGTGATAGCATGAGAGCTCCTCTTAAGAGGCATGAGGGTGTAAGCTCTTTTTGGGGGCACCATAGTGCATGAGTTTCTCGTGGGGGAGCGAGGATGCATGAGCTCCTCCTAGGGGGGGATGAGGGAGCAACAACTCCTCATAAAGGGCGCGAGGGTGCCCAACCTCCTTTTAGGGATACGAGGGCACATGAGCTTCTCTTGGGAGGTGAGGGAAATAGAGCTCCTCTTAAGGGATGCTTGAGCTCTTTTTGGGGATGCGATAGCATACGAGCTCCTCTAGGGGTGCAATGGTGCGCGAACTTTGAGGGCGTGAAGGCATAAGAACTCCTCTTGAGATGTGAAGAGGAGGTAAGGGCATGAGAGCTCCTCTAAAGGGGTGCGAGGGTAACTGAGTTCCTCTTGGGGGTATGAGGGCGCATGAGCCCCTTCTGGGGATATGATGGCGTAGGAGTTCTTTTTGGGGACGTGATGGAGTGATAGCTCCTTTGAGAGCGCGAGGGCATGCGAGCTCCTATTAAAGGGGTGCATTGGTACACGAACTCCTCTTGGAGGCACGAGGGCAAGCGAGCTCCTCCTAGGGGCACGATGGTACACGAGCTCCTGACTTTCTAAATATTGTTCTCGCTTCAATGGGTCATTGCTCTTGTCTTGTTGTGTTGAGGCATCCTCTATTAGGGTTGGAAAGGTCCTCTTTGGTGGTCTGTTATGCCTGTGGACTCCTCTCATCGCTTCATCTTGCCTCAGGGGAAGTTTTGGCTTTTAGCATCCTCGAGGGTGTTAGTCTCTTTGTGCTTTGTCGTTTCATGCCTCTGCTCTGTTCTTTCGAAAGCTGGAGCATGATCTCGACTTCTATGAGGTGACCGAAGGGCTTTCCTCCATGCTGGTTAGCCACACTACATCTTGTTGCTTCTCGCCTTTGCTGGTCCTCTTGGGAGCTGAAATGGGGCCTCAACCTCTACGAGATGATTGAGTGGGCTCCTCTTTATGCTAGTTAGCAGCAAACAAGATAACTACTTTGGCCACTACACGGGTCATCACCTCTTTAATCATGATCAATAATGCTTCTTGAATCATGCGTAGTACCGACTCCTCCTGATGAGTAGGAGGAGGATATCTTGGGTTAGGAGAGGTGGGTGATGGTGGCCTACAACACAACGGGCGTCTGCAGTAGGGAGGGTCGCCTTGAGTGTTGTTTGCTCTCATGACCCTAGATCTTTACCTCATTCTTAATGATCAGTCAATGAGTTCTTACAGCCGCCACCAAAATAATATAGTATCACTCCATTTAGTAGTACTCCTGCTGAGTTTAGATTATTTATAGGGTCACTGTTTATGTCATAAAAGGTCGTTAAGAGTACTGGGGGTTGATCCGGCAAAAACCTCTGACACTCAAATCAGTTTCTGAACAAGTAGATGTAAGCTAAAAATCTTGATAACATACAAGCGCATAATTAATTATGTACCTTTTAATAATAAAGGATGTGGTATTTAGCCCCTTAAGCCTCCGTGGGCTTAATCGGAACATTATAGCCCAACTTTGTGTATTAACTTATGAACCCCATAAACTTGACCTATTAGGTCTTATTTTTGTTTTGATCTATAATTTGAATGGATCTCTTGAACTTTACTTATTGGGCTTATTTTGGCTCATGAATCATCATATATATATATATATACACACACACACACATACCAGTAATTATGGCACGTGATCCCAGCATGCATAAATATTAAGGCCTAAATGGATGAGCCGTAATTCTTTACTCAATCTTGAACTCAGGTAAACAAGTATGAAGCTCTTTCACCAGTCATTTTGCTATGTTTATGATGTTGACTGCATAATAATAATTCTGGTTTATTTAACGAGTAATTAATATTTATGTAAAATTACTAATTAACTCGTTGGCTAAATACTGATGTCCGATATTAAGGGAGTGTGTGCAAACATTTCTTCATTTTGAGAAGTGCTAAATTTTAAAAAAAGTGAAAAAGTAGTTGAGAAAAATAAGTTGGGAGTGTTTGTAGAATGTTACTAAAAATTACAATAAGTTATAAAAGAGTGGTTGTTAAATTATGTCTAAAATTATAAGTTACACTTGAACTTTGAAATAATAATTTATTTTGTAAAGTTTGATCAAATAAATTAAACTAAATTATTTATTCATAACACATATACAAATAATAACAATAACAATGAATATAATGTTTACATGTATTAGTTGATATAAATAAATAAGTGATCAATTGTAACTTAAATAAATTATAAATTAAGTATCTATATAAAAATAATTAAGTATATGCATATTTAAATATACATATATATATGTATATTTATATATATTTGATTAAATATATGAATAAACATTTATTTATTTATTTTTATTTAAATGTATACGAATATTTATAATATATATATAAATATGTTTTATAAACATACAGATAAATATATTATATAGTAATATATATACAAAAATATATAAATATATATTATAAACATTTATTTATGTGTGTATATATATATATATATGTTTAAATCTAAATGAATAATTGCACCTACACTTACACACACATTTATGTAGATATGCAATTTATTGGGTATAATAATACTTATTAATAAATTTATTTGTATAAATAAATATATGTGTATAATGATACATGTATATGTATATTTAGCAATCCCGAAGTATGAAGATTAGCTCAAAAAGCTTCAAGTTGGAGACAAGTGTTACTTGTTCTGTTCACACATCGTGCACTTTTAATCTGATTATAATAAAATTTTTATTTCGTTAATTATACATACATGAAATTGTATGCTTTATGATGCTTTGATAATTACAGTAGTTTGGTGTTGATACTCTACAAAATGCCTCTAAATCATCAATAAAAAATACATAACATCACATACCCACACATAGTTAGATGAAAATCTAACAAAAGAAAAATCTCTTAATTGTTGAGTTTTGAAATTTCAGTTCTAGTACTTGTACAATACCCCATATAAAGATATGAAAAGTTAAACAATTTAAGAAAGTACCAAAGACCTACCGTATTATCATTGGTCTCCCATAAGTTTCACACTTCATCTCAAATATTGTTATTGTGAGTAAATTTTTGGGTGAATTTTATTTTGCCCCTCAATTATTTGCTAGGTGTCATTTTGACTAACTTTTTTATTTTTTTTAGTTTGATTAAATCTTGTTATTTTATTAGCATGTCTGCACTTAAATCAATTTAAGATGAAATCTCAAGTTTACAAGAAATTACAAGCAAATTAGAGAATAATTTGTGTGACTCAATTTCTCTACATCTCTACTATTATAGTATGCAAAAATTTAGTCTAAATTTGCTTTGATCAAACACAATTAATTACATAAATAAAATTGTACTTTTGGTCCAACATAAGGGAGTGTTTGCAAGAGCTAAAACACGTGATTCTAAACTTTTAGGTAAAATTGCAAAATTGGTATGTATGTTAGCCTAGATAGGGAAATAAAGGGGTCACCAATTTTAGGACAATATATTTCAAATATCAGCACTTTTGGTCTATTTTCATTGAAAATTCTATTTTTACTCGGATATGGACATCAGTGAAAATTATCTACGTGGACTTAAATTTGTAAATTTTTGGAGGAAAATTTGAATGATGTGGCCATTTATATGGATAAAAGGGGAGACAAATGCCAATCCCCTCCCTACATGTGGACAAAAGATTTAAAAACTTAAGAAAAAAAGAAAATAGTCAATCAAAATTTTCACTAGAGGAAATTTTTTGGCCCAGTTTGCAATTGCATGTAATTTTTTTTCAAAAATACACATTTCACTCTCTCTCAAATTTTCAACTCTACCTACTTCAAACACATCTCTTCTCAAATATTCTTTCAGAAATATGGTTATTTTCCTCTGATTCCACAATGCAGTCACTATAGATAAAAAAACTCACATGAGAAAATATTTTCTTCCAACTCCTTTCCCCATTACACTGAAAACCATTCACTCTCACCTAACATTTCTCAACCTCACCCACATCTAACATCTCTCTCCCTATATTCATTATTGATGGAGAAGACGGCTAACACCGGTAGTGACAAGAGCACCGACAATGTCGTCGTTACCTACCCTCATCCAAAATGGGATAAGGTTGTGATCTAACTTAGTTGCTGGTGTAAATCTTTTATTTCACTAGTAAAAGGTATGGTATTTAGGGTTTTCAACAGTCCAAGTGTACAAATATACATGGCATTGATCTTTCTTGCATTTTTTTTCTGGATCAAATTAAGGCATTATAGAATAGGTGAGGCTTTACTATACTTTTGTAAATTTCAGGGTCACATTCTTGAAGGAATTTATCTGGGAATTTTTTACTATTTTGTGTATGGTTTGATTGTTTTATGTGATCTTTTTTGAATAAATTATTAGGCATTTTTATAATTTTGTGTTTGAAATAGTAGAAATGCGATATATTATTTGACATTTTGTGTATTTATTTGGTCTGCATATTACAGATTAGTTTTGAAACTTTAGGTTCATCATTGTTTTTTGTGAATTATGACTTGGTGTAGCTTTTTTCATTTTATTATTTGAATATAGGCAGTGTTTTATGTGTGTATGAAAATGAGTCATAATGTATATTGGTTTGTGCATTGTAGTAAGTTGTGGTTTGTGGTGAAGTTTTACAAGTTGTGTGGTATAGGTTAATTTATTTTCCTTGGTCATTTAGTAGTAAAGGTGTCTATTTTTGTTGTTGTGTATGGGATATATTTCATATTGTGATTGGGTTGTTGTTTGAAAAGGTATTGTGATTTTTGTCATATTTGTTCAATATTATTTTGAAGAATGTTGTGGATACTACTATGGTATTATTGTTGAAGTGATTAGTAATCTATATAATAGTATGTCTATATATGTGTGTGTGTGTGTGTGTGTTTGAGTTTTTTGCTCATTGGTTATATGTATGAATGTGTTTAACTTCATGTGTTAAGTGATGGCCTAATGTAAAATCTAGTAGTGTCATTACATGTGTTAGTTTTAAATAAATATTAGAAATGTTTACCATTGTTTCACTTTGTCGTTAGAAGGAAGCATTTCTTTTTTCTCCATTTGGTGTACAAACACAGTTTGTACCAAGTGATGCATGCTGTTAGGATAGTAGCACTGTCACTACTTTTAAATGTTCTTCTAAATTATACATGTAAGTCTTCACTTTTTTTTTTTCTTTCTTTAAGGGATCAAGAAAAGTAAAATTGGATTTTGTGTGTTTTATGTAATGTTTGAACATACTGCAGAAACATGTAGTTTAAATAAGGTCATTCCATTAATTATACTTTCATGTCGGTTTGTGAACAACAATGGTAAAGCTGCACTTTTTCTATATGTTTCTTATTGCATCGTCAAGTCATGTATGCTTACTGTATCAAAGTATATTATCAACACTTTTTTGTATAATTTTTTTCTTTAATCCGCATTCATTTATCGAATATAGCATTTAAATAGGGTTCATATTATAGATGGTCGGATGTTTCCAATACACATCCCAAGTTAGACGCATGATGATGCTAGTTGGCCGAAAGGTAATGAAATGGTATTCATCATGCTGATATATGAGGAGGTGATCAAGGGCAACATGCTAGGGCACAAATTCACACGCTCAGAGTAGCTAAATCCTATGGTGAATATGACTCAGGCTTGTCCCGATTACAACTACACTATCAAGTACCTTCAGGGTAAATTTGATCAGTTTAAATAAGAACGAACAAAATATCATAACTTGATTAAATCAGACACTGGGTTTGGTTGAGATAAGGAGAATAACTTAGCTATGGGGTCCAATGTGTGTTGGGCATGTTAGTTAGCAGTGCGTCATCCTTTTCATCTACATGTCCCTTTTTATCTTTACCCCTAAACTTTTGTTTCATATACATCAAACCACTAACGTAATTCCATTTGGTTTATTGTAGGATAAACTAAAAGATGTATCCCTATGAAGCAAAGGACTACTGCACTATAGAGAGTTGACTACTATATATGGCTGGGGCATCCATATAATGTTTTAGGACACGGTGTATAAGACAGGATCGTGGTGATGCATTTCTGGAGGTGGGTAGTAGTGGTATGTAAAGTGTAGGAGCTGACCATGGGGGTAGTGGACAAACATCACCACTTGACATATCTTATGCACATAGACCTAGTGGGCCTAGTCCTTTATTTTGGCAATCTTCTCACAGAAAGAAGGCTCAAGACCCATCTATCGTGTCGGCTATACACTTGTTCACCCAAGCTAACAATGTTATAACTACACATGTTGACCCAACACCATCAGCACTATTAAAATGTGATTGAGAAGCTGTCTGAGATATTTGATTTGTCTTTATCTCTATTTTACAATGTCGACACAAAGTTGGAGAATCCTACTTGAGGTAAGATGTTTCTTGTCATGGAACTAGAGTTGAGGCGTGGGTATATTGAGAATCTGTTGTGATTTTATTATACTATTTAAACATATATGTATAATATATATCTTGAATTTGGTTGTTCATTATATCTTAAGTTATGTTGGGATTCCCATATCACAATTACATAATTCGAATTTGAGATTGTATTCTATTATGTTTGTATAGGAACTAAATGTTTCTTTTTTAATGTTTAATGTGGTATGTAGGATTAATGGATATATATATGTGTGTGTGTGTGTGTGTGTGTGTAGAATAGAGCAGCCTGGTGAAAGGTTATTGTAATAGGGAATAAAATATTTCTTTTGCGATGACGGCCATCATTCTTACCATGTGGTGACCATTATGTTAATTTATTTGATATATATGTTACATGGTATTAGATATTCTTACAATTCCTATGTAGAGTAAGTGGAACCTATAAAGGTCCAATATGTTTGAGTTAATTCTAGTAAGAATTTTGTGCAGGGTACTCCGCCCCATGAGTTAAATTTACAGGTTGTCTTCAATATGCCATTGTCATTTGCAATTTTAGGAATATTAAATTAATTGTGCATATTTGTCATTCACATTTGAATTATTTCATTTTGATTCGTCCTTATGGAATGAATCTGATTGATATTTTCCATTCCTGGATTTGCTTAGATAAGATAGATAGTTTGTTTGATTTTGTTACTCCTTCACTTACGAAATAGGTTCATGCTTCATAATTGCGAGTGTGGTGAGTTGTCATCTAGATTTGTAATGTAGCCTATATAATAAACTTGTAAAAAAAATATTCAGTGAAATATGTTCAATATAATAGGGATGATTTGGTGACCATGTCTGGTTTTTTACCATGTGTAGATCTGCACATTTCGGCTGCTGGATTGATATGGATATTCCAAGAATGTAGGGCCCTTATTCATTTTCGAACATGTTGAGGATACCATGTCGCACATAATGGTTGCAAGGAGCTAATTGATTGAACAAGTTGTTGTAAAGGCATAATGGCAGATTTTATGAGCAACTATGGATGGATAAAATAACTTTTCCATTGCCCTGTGCAAGAATTAGAGAAACTAGAATGATTTCGCAACATGAGTGCAGTAAGGCCTCACTTGAGCAATGTGTAGTAATCTTTTTATAGATGCACCAACGCCAATGTTTAAGTGTTGAAAGGTTTCAGCATTCAACTTAGACCATAAGCCATCACGTACACGCCGTATGAGATGTATTATATAATATGGCCGAGAATACATATGTACACATAAGTTTTCTATAATACTGAAATTTATCCTGCATAATTCATATCTCTTCCCGTACTTGAAGGTAATCAAAGTATTATGAGTAATCATTCATATTTCATGTGTTGTAATGTGTTCCATAACTACATCGTTTTTTTGTGTAGGACTATATTAGTGCCATCGATGGTACAATCATACCAGCATGTGATGGCAGCTTATAATTTCAATCGGATGTTCACATTTGTCCTTGCGGGTTCATATGGTAGTACAAAATGATGCAAGGATGTTTGCAGAACTCATTCATGTCTGATCAAGGGCATAAAAAAACCAGCTCCGATCACTGTATATTTTTCAAGAAATTCTCTGATGATGACTTTATCATATTGTTATTGTATATGGATGACATGTTGATTGTAGGTCATGATACCAGTAAAATTGATAAGCTGAAGATGGTGGATTCTTTTTATCATTTTTGAAAAGCAATTTTTAAATCTTGAAGGTTTATACATATTTTGTCACCTAAAAATGAATCGAAACACTCATTAAAACATCTTAATAAGATTTTATTATAGTAGAATTTCAAAGCTCAATTAATAGAATATTCAATCATGGTCATGTTTTCAATAAGGTTCCTATGTCTTTTGGATTTTAACAGATGATATATTTGGTAATAGTGAGATGTTGTAGTACCATAATATCTCTATTTAAATCTGCAAAATTTGCATTTTAGTTACTTGAAGAAGCATGTAATACTGCCTGTGATGACAAAATTTATTACTAAGACTTGTTTATCATAGATGGATGACAATTCTCATTTTTTGACCTTTTTTTTGGAGTTTTTTTATGAGAAAGCTTTATGAGTGTTAAAAGATTTTGTTTGGATAATATGACTTAAACTTTTGATCTGACATGTAGAAAAAAGTAAATAGGACTCTAATCCCAAAAGCTTGAGGGTTTTAATTGTGACATAAGGTATAAATACCTCATTTAAGAGTGTGTTTGGATAAAATTATAGAAAATATCTTAAGATGCTACATCTTATAAAATATTTTTAAAGTTTATAAGAAGTTAGATCTTATTTAAAAAAATAAGTTGTTAAAGTGTTTGGATAAAATAAAATTATGAACCTTTTAAGATTTAGAAATGGTATGTTTGTAATTTTTAATTATCAAAATTAAAAAAATTTGTTAAAATAATATCTTTATATTAAAAATAAGTTAGGATGGACATGTTTTTTTTAGGAGATTATAAGCTCTCGAACAACTTTTTTTTGAATCTTATAAACTCTTTTAAAAAAGATTACCAAACACATTTAGATAATTTATAAGCTTTTAAGCAGCTTATAAAATATTTTGAAGAGCTCATAGCTCAACAAACACCCTCTAAGTTAATAAAAATATTCCACTACAAGAAAAGAGAATAACAACAGTTGTAACACAAATTTCGTTGTCCGCAAAAATTATAAGACAAGAAAAATAGTACAAATAAAGTTTCATTAAATTTGATGAAAATATGTAGATACAAGCTCCATTGATCTTCTAATTCTTCTCTCCAAAAATATTAACTGAGTGGATTTGGTAATTTCTTAATGGAATCGACTATCGAATCTCCTTCAAGATTGACTTGATTTTCAATAATATTAATTCGAGGGTTTAACAACTTAATCTCAAATTAAACACCATGATTTGATGAGCTCCGTGATGAATACATTAATTTTCGTCTTGAACACCGTGAATGTTCTTGAATTTGATAGACTTGAGTTGAGAAAAATTCCTCCAATACCTTTCTTGTTTGGACTTCTTATTCTTCTCAACTTGTCTTTAACTTCTTGGAGATGACCCCTATTTATACTTGTAGAATGAGAGCTCTTGCCATTTTTACTTGATGATATGAAAGGATCTGATTGGTTCTTTATGATTTGATAGACATTTACTGTCTTAATCACAAGATGTTATTTGCATTAGCATAATATTGGTATTCACTTTTATAATATCTAAAATACGATCTTTATTAACAAAATATAATAATTTTATATATAGTAAATTTTAACTCTATCAATTAAATATCTTATTTAATTTTGAAATTCAATGATTTTCTAAAAATAAATATAAAATTGATAAAAGAAAAAGATAATACATATGTCAATGCATAATTAGCTACAAATTTTGTATGTCAACAAATGCCCTCTCGATACTAGTTCATGTGCATCCAGTGGGTGTAGAAAGTGAATAAGTCTCAAAATCTTTGAATTGATATAAACTTGTAGATAGTTTATCCTCATATCAAGGAGTTTTTGATTTGATTTGATTTTATAGATCATTTATACTCGTATCAAGGAGTTTTCATTTGAAATTTGTAGATAGTTTATACTTATATCAGGGAGTATTCATTTTAATTTGAAATTTATAGATAGCTTATACTCGTATCAATGAGTCTCAATTTGAATTTAAAATTTGTTAGATAATTTAGACTCATATTAAAGAGTTTCAATTTGAATTTGAAATTTATTAGATGGTTTATACTCGTATCAAGGAGTCTTCATTTGAATTTGACTTTATTAGATAGTTTATATTCGTATCAATGAGTTTTCATTTGAATTTGATATCTAAACTATTTATATTCATGTCAATGATTGCTTTATTTGATTTGATTTGTAGACCTTTCTACTGTTATCAAGAAACTTTACTAACAGTTTATGCTTTTATCAAAGAGCACTTGAGAGGATTTAAATTTAAAAAATTTAGATAGTTTATGCTCATATCTAGGAGTATTGCTAATAGTTATACTCTTATCAAGGAACACTTGAGAAGACTTCAATTTGAAAATTTTAGATAGTTATGCTCGTATTTAGGAGCATTGGAAAGTCGAAGTCAACAATTGTTGTATATGATACCGCATCTTTTTCATCTTCTTCATCATTGACATCACTTGGGTATTCTTATTTGTCAAAATTCATGCTTATCTCAATAGCATGTGCACAACTTGCCAATTCTTCAAAAGTTTTTGGTTTGATTCCTTAAAGGATGTAGCAGAATCTCTAGTGCATTCATTAGATGCATATCTCAATTGCAGAAGTTTCTGACAATATATCTTTACAATTCAAAGATAAATTTATCCATTATTGATATATTCAAGCACAGGCTTATCTTCTTTTTATCTTAAGTTAGTAAGTTCAACCATACTAATAGTACGATGGGTGATATAAAAGCAATTGAAAAACTCTTGTTCCAACTGCTCCTAACTGTCAATTGAGTTTGTCTTTAAGTTGGTGTACCAATCAAATGCATTTCCATCGATGAGCGGACAAATTATTTAACCAAGCAGTCTCTATATGTTTTAGCATTGTTGCACGTCTCAATGAAATGAGTTATGTGTTGCTTCAGGTTTTCTTTGCCATCAAACTGTTAAAATTTTGGGGATTGGTAGCTAACTGACATCTTCAAATTGCCAATTCTATTAGAATATGGTTGGCATAAGTCAAAGATGATTTGGAGCTTCCATCAAAATTGTCATTGGTAGTTCCCATGATGAGCTCCTTCAATTGGTCAATAGGAATTAACTCATCAAATGAAACTTGCAACTCTTTAGAAGACTTCTCTCTTTCACTTAGTTATTGCTTTATGGATGTCTTAGTTTCATCATGAGCTTCAATTTGTTTGTCTATTACACAATTAATATCTACATTATCCACTTTGTTCATCAACTTCGTGATTTGAGAGTCTTACTCTTGAATATACTTCGTGAGTTTCTCAACGGCCTTCATCAAATTTGCAATTTACTCTTTTAGTGAAGTAGTTTGGACTACCATGACCATTGCAACGTCAAAATATAAGCTTGTAGAAGATTCAAGTATCATAGTTAGATTTAATAACTCTTTTTCCACAACTTTTGTTTCTTGTTTTGCCCCAGCTTTAGTGAAAATTTGATTGGGAACGTCAAAACACCATCTTGTCTTGTCCCCTCATACTTATATTTTGGAGTGGTGGCTTCATGGCTCGACAAAACACCTTCTTCTTTTATCCCCTCATACTTATATTTTTGAGTGGTGGCTTCATGGCTTGATAAAACACCATTTTCTTTTATCCCCTCATACTTATGTTTTGGAGTGATTGTTTCATAGCTCGACAAAACACCATCTTCTTTTGCCCCCTTACATTTCGATATAAGAAATTTGCCCTCTCATATTTCGAATGTTGACTTAGTGAATTTGGTAACTTTTTGATGGAATCGACCATTTGGGTTGACTTGATTGTTGATCCTACAAGGTTGACTTGATTTTTAATAACGTTAATTTGAGAGTTTAACAACTTAATCTCAAATTAAACATCATAATTTGATGAGCTCCGCAATAAACGTTTTAAGTTTCACCTTAAATACCATGGATCTACTTAAATTTGATGGACTTGAGTTGAGATAATTTCCTCCAACACCTTTCTTACTTAGACTTCTTCTTCTCCTCAACTTGTTTTAACTTTTGCAGATGACCCCTATTTATACTTGTAGAATGATAGCTCTTGCCATTTTTACTGATGATATGGAAGGATTTAATTAGTTTTTCATGATTTGATAGACATTTACTACCTTAGTCATAAGATGTGATTTGAATTATCATAATATTGGTATTCACTTCCATAATCTCCAAAATACGATTTTTTTTGTTAAAATATAATAATTTGACATATAATAATTTTTAACTCTATCAATTAAATATCTTATTTATTTTTGGAATTCAATAATTCTTTAAAAATAAATATAAAATTAATAAAATAAAAATATATTATACATATGAATGCATAATTTGCTAAAAATTTTCTATGTATACAGCAACGTCTAAGTGCAGAAATTCTACAAAGGAGAAATATAGAAATCGGAGTGTCTATTATTACACTTCTGATATATTAATCCTTGTTGATTCTGGAGGTTATTAGGGTTGAAGAGAAAAAGGAGAATAAAATAAAAATAGGGCAAATTTGAATAGAAAACTGAATGAAATTTTGGTTCTGAACAGATGTTATTGTGGGTGTTTCTTGAATAAAAATCTTTAAGGCAGGTTATTTTTACGATAGTAATAAAGAATAATTGATAAAAATATGATTATAATTTATATGAATTGATTTATTAATAAATTTTTGTGTACTTGTCAAATGTCTATTTTGTGGAATAAATTCATAAGATTATAATATATGACTAATAAATTCTTAATTTTTTTTAACAGTTCATTATTTTTGTTGATATTTCTTCTCCACCACTTTTCGTCTTTTTCCTCCTTCCATTCTAAAACTTCCTCAATTTTTTTATCTTTTCCTCCTTTCTTTCTCCATTCGTCTCTCATTTGTCCTTTTTTCTTCTTCATGTTTTTTTTTATTTCTTCTTTTTTTAAAATTTTTAATTTTGTTTTTGTTTTCAATCTCTCCACCCTCGACCCAAAAACATTACCGTCGTTGCTGCCGCCGACTCGAGTAAATTTCGATTCTTCATTCTTCTCTCATTCCTTCTCTTTTTCTCGTTTCTTTCTCCTTCTCTCACTTTTCATTATTTTTTTCTTCAAACCTCTTATTTACTCTTTATTTTTATTTTTCTTTTCTCCCTTCTTGGCCCAACTGTTGGGTTCGCTATAATCGCAGGGATATACGCAGCGAAAAATTAATTTTTTTTTTTATCAAACATAAATTTAACCCCTTTGATTCAAAAATGATTTTAACGATCGCGCTTATTCAAGTGAATATATAAATAAATATAAAATCGAATTATACCTTTCGTGCACTCCGATTGTTGTAGGGAATGAAGCAATCAATTGCTTATCCTGGACTATCATAACTCACAGGGATCCAAGTGTCTCCCCTCTATCAGGTCCACGATACAAAAAACAACACCAATCAAAAGGATTCGCTAGTATCCTTTTAATTGTTTACTAATCTAGAACCAGAGTATATTTTCAAAAATAATAAAAATAGATTCTTTAAGTTATTGAAACAATAATATGAAGAAAATAACAAGAAACTGATTTTCTTTTTCTTTCTTTTCTTTTCTTGAAGAGTGAAAATAGAAAACTTTAAACAAAATATTTTTGCTCAAATTTTTTAATTGAATTATGTAATTTTCATCCCTCATATATATATGGTTGAAAATTTTAATCCTTTTCCAACTTTTGGAAAGTTTTTCTATTTTGAACTACTTCAAAACCTTATTTTGGAAAGATTTCAAATATTTCAAGAACTCTTCTTTTTTCACTCTTCTATTGTATGTGGACTAATTTGAGACTACATTAATCATCAAAATTGTCTACATACATTGTTGATATTAATTTGAACTCTTCAAATAATATCAAGATAGATATATATCATATATATATACTATAATTATATTTATACATAAATTAAATCTTAGTGGCCTATTTTATCCTATAAAATTGGTCACTATATTTATTTATCTATAAATATGTTAATTAAATAAATTATATTTATTTAATTTATTCTCTTCATACTTTAGTGGGCTTCTTAAGTGATCCACATTTATTTTGGACTTGGACTCAAAAATCCCCAAATCAATTCAATTGATTCAATCCCAATTTAATCAATCCAATTGATTAATTTAATTTACTCCAATTGGGCTTCCTAATCAAATTAGGTCCAATTAAATAATCCAATTACTTAATTGAATAATTTAATTTAACTATTAAATTAAATAGAATCCTTATTTAATTAATTGATCAGTATTAATTAATTAATTTCCAACCATTGGATAAAATCTAAAATTAAAAATGTTACTTTTCATAAAGATGTGTGACCCTCTTAGATTCACTACTAAGCTAGTAGTGGGTTTGCAACATTTGCAACTTATGAATAACAATTATTCTAATTAATTAATCCAATTAATTAATCCACTTGGAATCAACTCCTTAATTTCAAGAACCTCACTATCCATGAAAACACCTAGCAAGTAATCATGGCAAACTAGTCTTAGGTGAAATAGCGAGTAAACCTGTTTCAGTTGCGAGTACCATACACGTACGGTCCTTTCGACAGTAATCTCCTAATTGAATTTAAGGCATGGATTATAAGTCGAAACTCTAAATGATTCAATTGTTGTGATCCCATTTCAAGTTCCAATGATTTTTGATGAATCATAATTCATTCTGCCTTGGCCAAGGTCTTTGAATCACGAACTATGAAAATACAGGAGATTCCCTTGTTTAAAAAAAAAAACAAGTGTCGAATTCTATGTTGGCCACTGACAAACCTCCATGCACACCAGTGCAACACCCAACATACCCCCTTTGTGATTGTCAAGCAATCAGAAGATATATCAAAGTGCTGCAGGATGCACACAAGGCTACCATCGTGCCTCAAGTTTAAGGACTAGTCGTGTACTATCGCAACACAGAAATTCTTATTTCGACGAGCAAAGCCTCCAACTAAGAATTTCTTGCGGGCCATATTCGATGTACTTGTTCCCTAACAAGCACCCACATATATGCACTTACGTCTTTACGTTAATGCCAATGGAATGTGATATTCTCGTCTCACGAGCATGCATTATATGTACGAGTCTTACTGAACTATTTGATGTCCCATCTCAAAAAACTCTCGACTCAGAACTTATTTAAAACCAAAGCCTTAGAGGCATGTTCCATAATCGCCATCATATGCGCGACCATGCCCCGTAGCTAAATTTGGTCTAAGGACTTTATCTAATGTGCAAAAATAAAAAAATGCAAGACATAAGATAAAGAAAATGCCTTTTTATTAATATGATTCTCAATAAGATTGTCTTTACAAAATCAAAAGAGTATAATACACCCAATCTAATTGGGGCGTTGGGCATCCTACTCTAACACCAACATCATCGCTATCGCACCATCTCCACTTATCACAAGAATCGGCAAAAGCTTGGACAACAGAAGTTTGGATTTAGATTTGTAGAGGGTTTTCAAAAATAAGTAAAGTGTATCGAATGTAATTTCAGTATTCATTTTTAAATACAAAATGAACATTTCGCTTATAATTTATATTTTGGGCAAGAATTGCAATTTAATTTATTTTTCAAATTAGATAGTCAACGAGCTCATCAAACAAAAGTGTATATGGGTTTGATCCTAGTAAAATAGTTAATCTGTTGCTATTGAGCAAAGTAAACAAGGATTTTGTTTATCAAGACTCATAAATGAGCCCATTCGCATGACTATTTAGTGACTGAACTATTCCTGTATTATTGTGCTTTGTTAGTAGTTTATTAAACAGCCTAATTATATGAATCAAGGGTATTAAATCTGTATCGACTAGCTTTTCGGTTAAACAACTTAGTAAAACAATTTGTTGTAATAATAGATAAATACTTGATTGGAATGAGATTGGACATGTTAAAAAGGTGGACTACAAAGTTCCATGAATAGGAAACCCTCCAGCTTCATTTAGTATTTCAGTCGGTAGATTTTAATTATATTCCGCAATCTATTTTATGATTTAGATTTTGTTGAGAAAGGTTAGGCGGTATTTTAGGATTACATGATATTGCAAGTTTCGGAATTTGAGGAAAGTAGTTCTTGATATTTTTCTACCTTAAAATTGTATTATCGTTATTATATTATATGACCTCATTAATAATTTGACAAAATTTGTTTATTGTTTGAGATTCTCTTCATTTTCGAAACAATGAAAAATAAATTATTTTTATTTTTTTGAAAGATAATGAATATTTCTAAATAATTTGGATCAAACATATAAATAAAATTATTTTTGTCATTGTTTGAGAAAGATTGAACTTTTAAAATTTGTCTGCTTTGTTCCATAGATATTATTTTGTTCAGCTTTCAGATTGGTCTGTTTTTGTTTTGGACCCTTTTTAGGGATTTTGTTTAGACGTGAGGAACTAATTCCCAATATATTTATCTTGGCGCCAATAATATTTGTTCATGGAAGGGAATTTAGATGCTATGTACCTTTGAAATAGTTCTATTGAAAATGTTACACTTCCGCTTAAGTTTTGTTGATTGATTCAATTTTTGAAGACTTCGTATCATTGCGATAATGGTGTGATAGTGCGGCCATGTATGTCTGATTTTAGGGTGTAACGGAGTGGTATTAGAGCTTAGATTTTTGTAAAATTACTCAATTTCTGAAGGCTTCGTGTGGTCATGCATCGGTGCGATGGCGCATCTCGCATTCGAATTTTATTTTGGGGTGTGACAAGATGTTTCTGAGCTGAAGTGCTGAAATAATTCGTACGACGATGAATGAAACATAAACAATTATGAAAACAAATTTTACAGGGTTTCTTCAGCTTGAAAACCCCGATTTTTCTTCATCTCATTTTTGCAATCGGAGATAGAGAAAATTCTTCAGTGGCTGGGAAATATGCCAAATGATGGGTGAGAAGATAAATCTTTTCTTTTTTTTTTGGATTTCTGTAATTTTTTTAAATTATTTTAAAGTTTTGAAAAACAAGAAATTATTTTTGAATTATTTTATTCAAATAAATAAGAAACTTATTTTTAACGTGCGATCTAAACATTTATCAGCTACAATATATGTAGGAAAAGAATCCCACATTCTTGAAAAAAATTGGGTTACAATGTTTACGAGGTTACTAGTAAAAAGAGGAGAGGAAAACATGTGCTTACTAGGTTTTCTTATCGGAAAACTTGGGTTGACTAAAGTCAACTATTCTTCTTTTTGGAACCTTGGAGAATTTATGACCAAGAAAAATTGTTCCAAAAATAGATTTTGCTGTTTCTATTATTTTCTAATTTTTTTTCCTGTCTCCTCCTCTTCTGATTATTCAAGCATATTTACTTATCTCCATTCGAATGACTCATAGAAACATAATTCCATAGAATTTTCTCAACTTTTATTACTATATATGTAGGGTTTCAGCCATTGATCTATTAAATATATCAGTAACGCCTATCTTTTATGGATAAATATTGTTACAGATATTAAATATGGTAATTGCCAGTTATAATCAATTGAAAAGTCAAATTTAAAGAAAACAAACAAAAAATATAAGAAAGAGAAAAAAATAACAATAAATTAAATCTATTATCCAATGTATACTAATTATAGATTTCTCCCCTATAAATTGCTCAGCCCTCTTCCCATGACTTTGGACAAGATGCGAAATGCTTACATTTTAATGGTTATGGTTCATATATGATTTTGTCGAATTTCTTAGTCTTTGTACTTATGGGAAAAAGAGATAGTTATTGTGAATTATAATTAAGGTTTCTTGGGCTTATAATCTTAACTATTCTTCTAGTAATAACTTGTAATGAAAATAAGCATATGAACTCCAAATAACTACCTTAAGGAATGGGAAAGGAAAGAATTATTTTGTGAGTGAGATTGAAGAATGTTTTGGTAGCAAATGCATTTGAATGAATTTTTTTTTAACTGTAAATATTTTTTATATAAAAAATTATTAATTAGCGATGTTAAATTAAGTTTTTATATTATATTAAAGTAATGATTGAAATATATATATATATATATATTTAAATATATCATTTATTATTACTTATGCTTGTAATGATTAAAACTTGAATTAATGTAATTATTAAAATATATACGAAGATAAGAGAAGAGTTTTGGGATAATTAAAAAAAAAATAGAATTACTTTGGGAGTAATATTATTTTCTCAAAAAATACTTACCAAATGAAACATGAAGTCAACTTATAATCATAACATGTTGATGACGTCAATCAATGGTGAAAAAATTAATGTCACCTTCATCAAGAAAGAAAATATAAGTATCAAAACCAAAACGTGTAGACAGAGAGAGAGTATTCACACACAACCAAATCCGGACTAGTAAAATTTCTTTAACTGACTATTTGAAGCACGTGTACTAAATGTCAGGCTAACAGTTTGACATCATATAATCTAATAGGATATATAAAGATTAATGTCAATTTGTGGTTGTTTATTTTTGTAGTATATGATATTATACTTATCAGTTGAATCATCATCACTGAGATCCTCATTAAATTTAAAGTTCCATTAAAGGTAACTCTTGTGACTTGGTTCTTGTCTAAGAATCTATATATCATCCATAGCCTACAAATTAACAATATAAACGAGCAAATTTCACTCACAATTCTACCCTCTCTATATGTAATTTGTGATGTATCGTGCATAGTAAACAAGAAAAAAAAAAAATCATTCTAAGTAACTCGTTAATCAATAAGGAATACCAAAAACTTAAAACAATAAAAAAACTCTCAAAAATATTTATTCATAATCGTATGCTAACTTAGAGGGATTATGACATTTTAACTATGCATAATCCTAAGATAAAATAAAATAAAAAAATACAAATAAGTTCCCAAACTATTGAAGAATTGCAAAATAGCATATATATATATATATATATGTCAATAATAACTAAATAAATATCGTTTTGATCCTAAAATGGTAGAATTTGCTAAAATCACTAAATGCTCCACCCAAAGGAGTTTGCTCAGAAGACCATTTCCACCGGAAAAAAACAATACATTTATCGAAAACTGATAACTTTTTTGTTAAAGTAGGCTTTTGGGGGCGTTTTGGCCCTTATAATGCTCTTCTTGGGCCATAAATTCTCACTTCATATGATTGCATCAATTTGACTTGTCATAATTTCCGTTCATTTCAATATGTTTCTAAAAGAAAAAAGAAAACCCACACAAGAATAGTATCTTGATGAACTGCAAAATATGGAATAAAGTTATCAATTTGGAAGCTTAATTGTGATCTTAAAAAAAAAAAAATCATTTCTACTGGATCCTACCATAACTAATTTCACAAAAATCTATTGAATGTTCAATCTATCGAAAAAATTAAACTACCATAACTAATTTCACAAAAATCTATTGAATGTTCAATCTGTCTAAAAAATTAAATTGTTATAGAAAGAGATATTTAATATCACACCCCTTATGTGCACCTGCTATTATTTTTTTTAAAACTTAGCATGTTGGAATTTTTCTTTTTTAATAAATGTGTGACAGTGAAATTTGAATAAAAAATTTCTTTTAGTTTGACCTCTACCATATTGAATGATCACGTCATTTTAAAGTTTAAAATGTTAGAAAAAAATACACTAAATGTTTTAACACTTCTGAAATGGATTCTCAAATTTTTATTATGTCAAGTTAATCTTTTAATATTTTTCCAAACATAGTTTTGGTTGCCGTTTACCCAAGATTTGTATTAACAAAATCAGAGATTTATGGGTGGATATTTCTCTATTTTTATAGTTAATTGACTATTGTTGTTAAATGTTGATTGAAGACTATTTATTATCTGTTGATTAACATTATGAGGTTTTTTTTTTTTAAATGAAGGAAAAAAGGATTAGAGATTCCTACTTTTCAACTTGATTAATAAAATAATTTAATCTGCATTTGTGTCAAAACCTTCATGAATCAGTCATTAATAATATCCTTTGCAAACTGCTTTCAGGTAACAGAAAATTGAATTTCATCTCACACTTCTTTTTTTTTTAACAAACAAGGAAAACAATGTGACTACCAGGTTTTCTCTAAAGGGACAAATTTGATTGACCAAAGCCAACTTCTTCTTCTTCTTCTTGGAACCTTCCGACATGGAGAATTTATGACCAAGAAAGAATTGACCCAAAATAGTTTTTTGCTCTTTCTTTAATATTTTACCAACATTTTATAATACTTCTCCTATTTCCCCTAATCACTATAAGAAAAAATAATAATAATAATAATAATTAATAATAAGATGTAAATTGAAAATATTCAAGTTGTCATTGATTGTTTACATTTTTTATTAGAAATGATTAACGAAAAATGTGATGATTATTGTAAGTCCTATTTTTTAAAGAACAATGCCAATTTTTATTGTAGGCTTATATTAAGTGATTTATTAGGGATATTAAAATTTTTAAATTTAATTTCTATAGAACCTCTATAAAGGAATATTGTTGGGACTAAAAACGTTATTATTTAAAAAGCTTATTTAGTTATCGATAAATGAATAATTTATTATTTTTTATTACTTTATTTATCAAAAAGTTTTAGTTTTAATTACTTTTGTATATGAACTTTTTCTTTTATCAAGATTCATATATGAATTATAAATAAAAAAGATAATAGTAGGTAAAAATTTAAAGGTTTAACTGGTAATGCTGCATAATTATATCATAAATGTTATTGTTGATAATTTTGGTGAAACGTATAAAAAAAAATTCTATTAATTTTGGAAATTTGGGTTAAACATATAAAAGAATTTCCTATTGATTGTGGTAAAAATGTATTTTTGAGTCATTTGTGTGATTAAATGGAGTTATATGTTTTATTTTGATCTCTCTTATATGTCTATGATTTGTTTGGGCCTTTTCTAGAGTTTATTGATTTAGGAACTAGTTCTCATTATTATATTAGCTGCGAGCGGGAATAGAACTAAAATACTGATTGATTGATATTCATTTAGCCGACTCCCCTACCTTTGTATATACAGTGACCATAGTATATTATCTATAAGCTAAATAAATTATTATTTCTTTAATTTGGATAAATAAAAACTATTAAATTCTATGTTAATATTCTTTATTCACTTATTATCATTTTGTATTGCATGTCTTATATTATTGGTTTTGAAACTATGCTTAATCCTGTAGAAAATCTTTGAATCACTTATTGAATATGTATTTTACCCTTGCTAATAATTTTTTTTCCAGATAATTAGTTTACTTTACAGTTAAGAAAATTCGATTAAAGGATTTGTTTAAACTTTAGGAGTTTCATTAGCAATTTTTTGATACTCAGAGTTATTTGTTTTATGGATCAATATTTAGAATTATAAACACTTTTTTATTTAAATTTATTGATGATAATTTTGTTATATCGAGTATTGTTCATACGATTTTAGATGCTCTAATTTTACTAGTGATTTTAGATGCTCTAACTTTACTAGTGAAATTATTAAAGAAGTTTAAGCTCCCTCATTAAGTTTCGAAAACTGATTCAATTTTTGAATGCTTGTGTGGTAGCAATGTAGGGCGATGATGTGAGACCATGTCATGTCTGATTTTAGGGCGTGACAATTATCAAACAAAGATAGATATCATATGTACTTTGTATAGTTGAATAATGTAATTAAAGTTGAGTTGTCTAAAATACCCTTCCCATTCTCTTGTTCACACCCTCTTTCTCTTCCTCCTCTTTTTCAGCGCCACCGCCATCTGTCGCCCAAATTTTCTTTTCTCGTAAGGATTGTTTGCTGTGCTTGATAAGGATTTGATAGACTGTATACTTAATACTCACCTAAAGTATTATTTGCTTCAAAAATAGTTAAAACAGTTAGGCCCGTGAAAAGTTGACCCGGCATGCAATCCAACAACTTCCTAATTATGGATCACTTGAAAAGTATAATATGCAATTTAAAATAAAGAAAAAAAAGTCCAACCCACGTTAATTTTTTTGAAGAACAAAAAGAGCCCATGCACATAAAATCACGGTTGAAACTTTAATCTGCAAAGTCCCGACATTGCTCCCTCTCATCGGCTGAACTTGTGTTTGCTACTCTACCTCAACCGCCGAAGTGAAGGTGAGTTTCCCAAATCTGTTTGAAATCGTTGAACCCAGGTTATTGTGGGTTGAGATTGACTTTCTATTATTCTTTCTGCTGCCGGCTGCTGGGTTTTCTTCATTTTTATGCTCTCCCGAAGACAACGTGAGTTCTTCCCCCTTGTTATATTATTGCAATTTGTTGCTCCATTTCATGAACAAAGTTGTTTGCAGAAAAAATTGTGAAAACGTCGTCCCTAATATTTGCTTTTGCTTTTGCTAAATAGGGTTGCTCGTGCCATGAATTCCATGTAAAAAAGCTCATAAGTGGAAAAGCTTGGAGGTCATGTATAAGAATAAGAGAAAATAATTGAGATATATTTTCTGTGACAGACATTTTTATCCTTTAAGATATATCTGGTTTTGGCTCAGCCCCTCTTTAAACCTAAATAGGACTTAGCTACGATACCTTCAGCCTCCTCATAGGTGGAGGATTTCTCTATTTAACATTATACCTTTCTACTTTATGGAGTCTCTTACAATTCCCAAACACAGCCACAGTAACATATAATTTTACTGTAAACTCCTGACCAAAGTGGGGTGATAAAAAAAAAAAAAGAAAGTCATGTTTTGGTCTCCTATGGAGATTGACAATTAGTTTATTCTTACAATTAGCTTTGTAGAGATTGGCTTGGCATTATTCCTTTCTGAAGATCAAAAGCATTTTGATTGAAAGGTGTATATGAATTTATTTCTTCATTCGTAGACTTTTAATTAGTTATTAGAGAGTGTTGTATACATATGTAAGGGAGATTGACCCTTTTGTTGATGAACATATTTCAATATAATTATATATTAGAACATAATAAAAAGTTTTAGGAATATACAATATGTAAAGGAGATTGACCCTTTCGTTGATGAAATATTTCAATATAATTATATATTATAACATAATAAAAAGTTTTTATGGATATATAGAGTAATAGAGATGTTAAACTTTTTGGTCTGGCTAAGGGGACCTAGATAAATTATGGTTTTAACATTTTCTTCATTTAAGCATAATAGGGTCTCAGCCGTAGTTCTTTATTTTATGGTGAACTGTAGTTACGCAAAGACATAAAGAGACATATTTCACAACTTGTTGCATGGTTATCATGTAAAAAATGAGTAGTTCCCTAGTTTCTTCTGGTTAATTTCATCTACCTGAAAGAATAAATCTTTTCATGGGCTTCTCAGCTAATTTGACACATCTTGGTATGAATCTGTGCGGTTAAATTATACTAATGCATGCTGCTATTAATTTTGCCCTTTGGAGGGAAGTAGGGGACTTTAGCCATTTTCGCAATGTTCTTATTTTGCATTTAATCTTACTGGTGATGCATTTTGACACCTTGTTTAGAAGTGTGTGTGTTTGTGATGTTTATTAGAGATGATGAGAAGATTATTTTTTGATGTATAAGGAAATTTGTGATGGTTATTTGTCATGCTGGAAATTGTGTGTGACGAGTTTTGTGATGTAGTTTTATAATAAGTTACGTTACGAATTTCTTCATTGTTTTCAGTTTATCTATGTTACGTGGTGTGACAGTAAGAGTGAGACTGATCACTTTCAGTTGCTCTAGTGAACACTATCAAGAAAATATTTGCCAGAAATCATTTTTTAACACAAGTTTGTAATTCGAATGTAATATGCATTATTAAAAGATAAAACATACATTTACATTGTTGAGATGTTGGGGAGTAAATGCGTTTCATACCTTTGTGTGGCCTTTGTGAATGTGTTTGTAATCTGCTTTTTTGGTGATAATTTGCGGTATTGTTTTGATATAATCTTCTTTGTCAAATTGTGTTTAACTGATAAGTAATTGTTGTAATCCAATTTGCACGACCTTTGTTAATATGATGTTTGCACTTAGGTAGTGGAAGAGATTATGAATCAAATGTGATTCTTGTTGACCTTTTTCTTACACTTCTTATGAAAAATGAAAGAAGAACATGGGATTCCCGATCAAGAGTCACACATGAGAAGATTGGTTGATTTAAGTGATGTGAATTATCTTGACAATATTAGAATGAATCAAATGCTTTTGCTCGCCATTGTTACTTGTTGGAACACATAGGTGGGCTGGTTGACTCTAGTATGTTAGAGTTGAAGAAAAGTTTGCTATGATTTTGTCAATTTTGGTTCACCATAAAAAAGAATAGAATTTTTGAATATGATATTATAAGATCAGGGCAAACAGTGTCAAAGCATATCCATGCGGTTTTGAAAGCTTTGTTGAAACTACATCCACTTCTGTTGGTTGAGCTTGAATCTGTGCCCGATGATTGTACACATTCTAAGTGGAAATGGTTCAAGGTAATTGACTTATTACGTTTAGTCACAATTACAGAACTACTATATAAACATTATGTATATGAAAGTTCTGGTCAATAAATACTTTCAAATTTTTTTATTAGATTTACTTTCAAATACTAGGGATATTTAGGCATACTAGACATATTGAGGTAAAGGTTCTTATATTGAGGTGAAGGTTCCGGCAGTTGATAAGCTAAGGTATAAGACAAGAAAAGAGGATGTAATTGTAAACGTTCTTGTTATGTGACCGAGAAATGCAATTTAGTCTTTGCAGCCTCTGTTCTTATAGTATCAGGGTTTCTTTGTTCTCAATTTCACACCACCTCTGTATTCATTTTCACTCTGCGGTCCGGATTTTCTGTCTTCGTAAGCTATAATTGGTGCCTTCAAAAGATCAATCGTTGATTGTTTTTATTTGTCTTTTTCTGTTGGGTATTTCTTTGGCTTGCCCAAATATGATGTTAATAATATATTTAGTGTGTTGGAAAAATTCTTGCTGTAATTTATTAGCTTGAAAGAGTCAAATTGGAGCAGGAAGATGGTAATTTTTTTGATGGGTGGTTATAGAATCGAATTTTTTTTTCTTTTCTTTTCTTTTTTGGCCTAGTTTCATGTAGCTGACTCTTATTGTGTGATACGGATGAAAGGTGGATTTTCTATTAAGTTTCTTAAAATATTTGAATCAGTAGTTTTTATGAATTTGAATAATATATATTGCTTTATATGATTCTTTGTCAATTTCTGTTGAACTTTGTAGCAAGGTGTTTTGGGATAAATGGCATGTAGTTTGTTTAGTTATCTCCACGAATAAATTGTTGATGACCGCTGACTATTGGGTATAAACTTTTTGGGAATAAATAATTGCTTGTAAATTTTTGTTATTGTCGAATAAGCAAGACCCATTTTTTGATATCATGATATGCAGTTATGGCTTTTGCTGGTTCAGATGTTACAAGTTTTAGTTCTTATGTGATACTTCGTAGCATTTTTGTTGTTTTCCTTCTTGGGACAGAGTGAATTTATTTGTATGCTTGGTTTTTGTTTGTAAATTCTCTCAATGCTAAGATGTTATATATAATCCTTTACAAAGTATTTTACTTATTTCTACTGTGTTTTAATTATGTAGCAATGGTTTGAGACATGGGTATGTTCACCGTGCCCCAGACTACTGGTAGTGTCTTATGCCTGCAAGTCTGGTATTTTAATGCAACCAAATGCTGCAAACATGTGTGCCAAATGCCAGCTATCGGAAGTTGACATAACAGAAGACCTTCAGAAGCATGCTAATATCACCCATTGCCCTGAGTGTGACAGCTATTTGCAGCCAATGGGGACTTGGATTACAGCGCAGCTGGAATCTACAGAGCTCCTGACATTCTGTGTTAAGAAGTTGAAAAAAACTTGAACAAAGTTCATTTGGTACATGCAGAGTTCATTTGGACTGAACCTCACTCCGAGAGGATTAAAGTCAAGTTGAACAAGCTTTCACTGTCGAATATGTTGTGCAAGAGAAGATGTGTGAGTCTTGTTCCAGGGTCCAGGCTAATCCTCATCAGTGGGTGGCTGCAGTACAACTGCGGCAACATGTTTCTCATAGACGCACTTTCTTCTATCTGGAGTAGCTTATTGTCAAGCATGATGCCGCTAAATATGCCATCAGGATTAAGCAGATGGACCAGGGCGTTGATTTCTTCTTCAATAATCGGAGTCATGGTGTGAAGTTTGTTGAGTTCTTGGGTAAAGTAGCTCTCCAATCAGGAGAGGTAATGACCAACAACTTGTGTCTCATGATCCAAAGAGCAATAATGACAAACAAGTATACTTTCTCAGTTGAAATCAGTCCTATTTGTCATGAGGATTTGATTTGTCTTCCACCCAAAGTTTCCGTTAGTTTGGGAAATCTAGGACCACTTGTAATATGCAACAAAGTGAGCAACATCATAGCCTTATTAGATACCCTTAGGCAAAGCTTCCTGGATGCTAAGCAGTATTGGAGATCATCTTTTAAGGCCTTATTATCAAGTAGGCAGCTTGTGGAATGCATAGTGTTAGATGTGGAGGCTGTTTCTTCTGAATTCAATGTTGGTGGCTCAAGGTATGTTCTAGCTGATGCCCAAGTAGCTCGGGTATCAGATTTTGGAAAGAAGGACACGATATTTAGTGTGAGAACACATTTGGGACATCTTCTAACTCCCTGGGATTACGCCCTTGGTTATGACTCATATGGTGCCAACAGTAATGATATCGAATTGGAGAAGTACAATGGTCTTTTTCTCCCGAATGTAATACTAATTAAAAAGAGCTTCGAAGAGAAGCGTCAGAAATGGGGGAAGATTGATAATGCTGCCAAAGATAGAGATAATGAGGAGAACTCATAGTATGAACTCTTAAGAGATTTGGAGGAGAACCCCGATTCAATATTTAATCTGTCCCTGTACCCCAATAAAGAAATCCAACCATCAGAAATGGCTTCTATGACTGCCGGTGAGGATGTTTCGGCTTCTATGATGACTGAAGGTGAGGATGTTTCTTCAACTCTAGCAGATGAGTTTCAGGATCTTGATTTAGGTGATGAGGAAAGCCATGATGATCGCATGAAAGAATAAATCTTGTTTGTGTCTGTTTTGGATTCTGCTTCAAGCTAATGGAGGGCAGGCCTACTTTTCCCTGCAGAAGAGACCATTTTAGACAGAGCAAGTCTTTTATCTATGAATTCAACCTTGTGCTGTTGAAGAATGGAATTGGAGCCTCTCTCAAGTGAGCATAAAATCTTTGCATGTCTGGCTTTGAACGATTTCATTTATGATTAGTAGACTAGTTTTTGCAAGATCAGTACTTATGTTTGTATGATGTTGATGCCATAGAGTTAAAACAGTGTAAAAGATCAGAAACATTATCAGTCACTATTTAAGATTCAAGTGTTGAAATTGATAGTTGCAAATTCATTTTAATGATCTAAAAGATAACTCATAAAGAGTTGGAGAGGAACTGATATATGCAATAAATAAAACCACATTAGTCAAAAAGGTGAAAATTTTATTTAATAAGTGGTGTCTATATGTTAAATCTTTTTGATTGAATTGATATTATATATTAATCAACAACTATTACATTGATGCTCAATTTACTATATACAAGTAGGTAAAGCTTAGTGCTGTGGTGGAATTTAAATTCAAAATAGTCTTGGAATTTCAATTTTATGTTTGAGTTCAATTTTTCCCATATTCCCTATTCTTTAAATGAAACTATTTATCTCATGAAAGAAAAAGCATAAACAATGAACAAATTCTGACAATCAAAAGCCTGAAGAGATGGGCTTTAGATCTATTTACTAAGTTCCAAGAACTCTAACCGTTTAGGCTTTAGCCAAGGCCTGAAATTCTTTTCAATCCTTTCTTTCCCACCCAATTTCTAGGGGCAGCCCAAATCACTTTCCCATTTTGTGCAAGTGCATCAAGAATTTCTCTCACTCCAATCATCATTTGAATACCAACACTCGAGACATTTGACATTACCTATTATTTAAAATATATATATATATATATATGAATTGTTAGATTAAATATGATAAATTTAATAACTCTTGCATCTATTTAAAAAGTACCAAGTGAATAGTATGAGATTTTTTTACAGGAAAATACTATTATATAGAATTTCTTAGTGGTAAATAATTAATTAGTACCTGAATTTAATTAATAATGTCACTTTAGTATGTATTTGAGTGTTCATAACTAATTTGTTAATACTTGAATTTTGCCATGATTATCAAAAGGTCTCTCTTGATGATTTACTTCCATTTCTCTATTATATTTTTGGATTTTTTGTTAATGCGTCGGCTGATTCTTAATTTTTATTCAATTCTGCATGCAACTGAAAAATTGGAGAGTACTATTACACAATAACTTGTTTATATATTTTTAATTGAACACAAATTATTTTGGAACACGAAATCGAATCCATTTATCTAAAGAAATGGGATGAAATGGGATATTGGAACTGTAAGTTTTTTCACGGCAAAATTACAAAAGATATGTGTCTTTTATGACTCAATACCTAATGACATTGTATGAGGCAAATCATCATATCAACTGAAAAAAAGTGAGAATCATGTATGCTTTTTTCTTAAAAACTTGGATGGTTTCTAAATTGAATGCGCTCATCTAATTTAATTTTTAAGTTTTATACAAGATTTGATGAAAATATAATAGAAAACTCATCAAAATTTCATTTTCAATTCACAGATATTTAAAAAACAAAATACATATTTATAATCTTATAAATATTCTAATTTGCATATCAACATGTAAATAATCAAATTATTTGTGAAAAGTCCAATGTCTTAGTTTTATTTGCCTTTGAATAAAATTTTTAAGTCAATTATTGCTATGAAGTATGTTGGAATTTATTGTCAGGTTTAATTAATTCAATTAAACAGTTTACTAGATTTGTTATATTCCAATTAATGTTTGAACATAGATTAGAACATAAAGCGATATGCACAATGAAATTTAAAATTGATACCAATAATTTTAATGAGGTTCGGATCTTAATATCCTACTCCTCGAGGCTACGTCCAAAGATAAAATAATTCACTATCAGTAAAGTTTAATACAATATAATAATTGGACTTATAACACAAAACCAAAGACTCCCTCTTTATTTTAATGTCGTTTTTATATTGACTTGTTTGCGAGATCCTTTCAACTTGAATTTGCCTCGTTGAAATCCCTTCAATGTTGATTTTCAGTCAAAATAGCAAAGCATCTCTTCCGAGAACTCGTCTCCTTCTCCCAAAAGATGTTCAATGTGTTGTTCCGATATAATGTGGAACAAACTTAAATCTCCAGTGTTTGGTTTGAAATTCAAATTTTAATAACAATCTTTTATGTGTACTGGAGGAGGAATCGACTGCCTATATTATCTGGATTTCTTTTCTAAAATCAGCAGTTCAAACTAATGTGTTTATGTTTAAATACACAAAATACTTTAGTTGATTTATAAACAAATACAAGAAAAGATGTTTAGTCTATTACAAAAACTTTCCTTCCAGATTTTTTTTCTAAACTGCTGTTAATAAATCTGAATCTTAAAGTTCAAGATTACATTAATTTTCTTCTCTAAATAATGATACGCGGCTTCTTGGAAGGTGAAAAATCTGCCAAGTTTTCTATTCATAAGGTAAGTACATAATAACTCTAATTCTTTTACAATTGAATATAGAATTATTAGGAGATATCTTGTAAATTTATTTTCATAAATACTAAAAGCTTGTATTTAATAAATTAATCCAATATGGTAAGTAAGAGAGTTTGATTCCTATAAGCAAACAAATAAACAAGAGTTAATTTAATATTAAAACTCTTCTTAAACATGCAAATCTAACCTACCTTAATTAGAAAACTTAATAAATTGCACTTACCATTTTGATCAAATAATGCCAATTTAAATTACAAAAGTCACACGAACTTAACAAAGTATTTCTAAAAAATCTTTTCATTATAGAAAATCATACAAAAACAATCGAAATTTTTGTCATTTTATGAAAATCCAAATCATATATATTTGCGAATTTAAAAATATAGTAGGGTTTTTAATACGGAGTATACGCAACATTTGAATCTTTTGAATTGAAAAGAATACAAAACAAACTTCTAGGTTCAAAATATTTTGGGGAAAAAAAAGATAAACAAGCTTGCATTTCGAGTAGATGACAAACAAAATCTTGGAGGATTGTATAACACTTAATATCTATTGGACAAAGGTGGAAATGCCTCTAAAGAATTATGGTAAAAGAGTGAAAAATAAAAAGGTAATTTAACTTGTGAGATCTGAGAATTAAAGAAGAGCATGCAAGAAAGAGTAAAATGCAAAATAATGTGCTTTCATCAAATAACTAAAATTTTATATGTGGTTATTGAAATCAATCACCAGGTATTTATTTTGCAAATCATTATACATTTATGTATTATATTTATACTTGTTTATTATCCACTCTAGTATTACATTTGTTTAATATATTTATACATGCGTCTCTTCCCCAATTTAAAACCAAACACCATTAGGGTTACCTCTTATAACATATGATACGCTCAAACCAATCAAATAGAGGAATCCGCAAACAAAACTCTGGCGCAGTGGGTTTAGATAGTTGATTATGAAAATTGTTAAAATTGCTAGAGATATTCATTACATCTATTTATAATCCACTTCAAATTTTCTCCTACTGAATGTCAAATTATATTTAATTTTTTAATTTTTTAATTTTGTTAGATTAAATAAATAATAAGAAAAAGACTTATTTGTCTCCCAATTCCCGCCTCAGTTTATTTTTCTCCGCACGAATCAGTCAAAGATAACAAAATGCTATTTTATTGTCAACTGTATCTTTCCTTGGCCAGAGTCGAGTCTATCTACTGTATCAAAAATTATAACTATTGAAAGAAGCACAATTTTATTTTTCTATATAGTTTCAATGCAAAACTATTAAACTTTACTCTTTTTCTCTCCAATCCACAGTCTCGTTACTCATAAAAGTCTAGTCTTATTATGTAATAAGTTCTATTAATTGATCTCCACATATATTGCCAATCTTTTAGCAAATATTTCATTCTTCCTGAAGATTGAAAATATATTATCTTGATATAATTTGTCCTCTACATTTTCAGAAACTCGATATCTCTCTTATTTATTGTTCTTATATATTCAACGTAAGATACATTTCAATATGAAAAATTATTAATGATCACTTTTAAGCGAGATAAAACTTTTACTTCTTAATCACAATTACTTTAAACAAATAGAAATTATATGGTGTTGGTTACTGATTAAAGGTTATTTTACTTTAGCACTATAGTAGATTTTTTTATTAGTGTTTCTTGATGAAACTGTTTAAGCTTAATGGGTTTGAGTTTAAAATTTGAAAGTTATGAATGATATATGTATGACATTTTCAAAAAAGTGCAATCAGCAAAATTAATCTAGCAAGTATTTAAGAGTTTGTAAGGAGTAAATATTTCTTATTTACTATTTTTTAATATTTCTTGTACTTTTTTTCTAGGCAATATGAATAAATGGGTAGAGGTTTATGTCAAACTCCCTGCCTAGGTATAAATAGTTTTTTTTTTTTTTTTTTAAACTATTACGATGTATTTAAAATATAAATACAAGAAAATGAGGGTTTCTACTGATGCATGGAAGATAATCCATTTTATAAGCTAAATGCCTATGAACAACAGAGAAATAATATTTGATGGGAACAATTTCGAATATATAAATTATATTACAGACCTTGAGCAGGAAGTCCATGGAGACGATCACCCTTGGAAAGATTCCTTCCAATTTCCTTTAGGTTTGAAAGAAATATAAAGTTTAATTGTACTTATATTTTAATAATTGGAGTGGAATAAGACATTGCTTTCCAGCAGTATTTAGTCTTGAATGCATGATTGAATGTCCAATAATAAGCAAGGGTCTAAGAGTAGTCTAATTTCAAACTTTTACCAATTTTGTCCAAATTTCTATGCCTCGACATTTTACTCCACGTGCTCCAAAAGTCAAAAGTCCACACAAAAATACAAAAATAAGTCCAAAAGAAATGGTGTGTACTCTTTTCTACCCAATGGGTGTGTGTGTGTGTGTGTGTGTGTATTGATATGAACGTACTGTTTGGTATAAAAAGTTTTACACTAGTTTTAGAAAAAAGTTGTTCCAAAAATTAGGAAAATAAAAGGAACAAATTCATTTCAGAAAGAAGTGAATTAAAGAATTATAGAACTAAATGAGCTCCAAGAAGTGGTCCTTTTCTCTTGGTTCTCAGTATGCTAGTTGTAATAATGGCATATCTAAGATTAATTTAAATTTTTTTATTTTTCAAAATATTAATCAAACTAAAATTACATTGAAACTAGGACTACTCATTCCTGTTTAAATATTTTCGAAACAACTGAAACAAATAAGGATTGAACCGAAATTTCATTAAGAGACTCTTGAATAAAACTTGAAATAAATGTACTAGTGTGTAGATTCTATTAAGAATCTAGAGGTGATTTTCTGATATAATTAAATCACAATAATATATGGAATTAATTATTGTGATATATTTTATTTTATTTTGGAATGATTTTATTTACTTATCATTTCTTCATGTTAGACCTGTTTTCGTACTATTACCAACTTTACTTGTTAATCAAATTCAATAGTTGTACAGTTTGTTGCAACAAGTAAAGAACATTAACGTAAATGACACACGAAATTTTTATGTGCTTCAAGTACAATTATACTCTACATGCACGAGCTCACCACCTGCAATGAATAGTTCATTAATTCAGATTATAGTTACAATAATAGGACTTAATCAAAATATAAAGACTCCCTCTTTATTAGTGACGCCGTTATTGAACAAATCAATTAGTAAAACTTCAGCGAGATCCCCTCAACTTTCAAATCTGTACTGTTGAACTCCTTTCAATACTGAAATCCCTTCAGACGTGTAACACCCCCATTACTACACAACTAGATATATATATTATAATTTGACATGATAGAACCTGTGTGCATGCATGGAGTATTTTTTTTTTTTTTTGTAACACTATAAAAAAAGATAAATCACTTCTTACATGCACAACCTTATTTAAAATACTTTATAATACATGTCATGTATATAACATGATCGGTATTTATATAAAAGCTCAACACCCACAACGACCCAATATTTATATACTTATTTACAGTAAAGTTTTAAAAGCGAAATATAGTACTAGTCTAAAAATATAATACAACAGACTCAAAATATAACAAGCCAACAAAATAGCCTAACAGGTCGTCATCTATGTACACACTCTCTTAGACACCTGCAAGAGCTCCAACCGCCGCCCAGCCAATAAAAGATGCTTCAGGTAACGTCGTACTCACCTACAATGCATAAACTATATGAGCTAACGCTCAACATATAAAGATTATGCATGTCAAAGAATAATCCACAATATCAAGTCATGCAACTCAAAATGCTATGCTCACAATGCAATTTTATGCATCAAAATATTTCTCTCAAAATTATTTCTTTCTTGGGCCCCTGACCAAACTATGGCAAAGCAGCCTCAACATCATCATCATCTTTAGCATTTCATGTAGGTAACCGTAGCATCGAAAGAGAAGCAAACTCATCTTCTTCACTTATAACAGTAAGATAATGAGACTATCATCCAAAAATAATGTCAAATGAATATCATCAACAACATATACCCCCCCTAAATTTATGGTTTCAAATGAAAGAAGCAAAACTAAAATAAGCATGCATAAATCAGATATCATAATCAAACAGATAATGCAAAACCATTAGAACTACTTTCCTTTTTAACCATTATCAGCAGAAGATATGATATGCCGTGGAAATCCTACAAACTAAGATGGATATACATGGCATTATCCTGTTTTGGTGGAGGATTAAAGCTCTGGAATTGGCTAAAAAGGTACTTCTACAGTTTCTGTTGCAACAGGTTGGTTCTTGTGTTGCAAATAGGTGGATTTCCAGTGGGTCTTAGAAGTAGAAATTGAGCAATATCTACTTTGGGTCTGCAATTCTCCAGCAACATCAACCCCTTCCCTTTTGCATGTGAAGATCATCACCAATCCCTTCATTCGTCACATAGGTGCTTCTACAGATTCTTCCTCAACAACCCCTTCTCGCCATGATAGTGCAATGAGTTCGTTAGGATTTGCCATAACTGAATTATACATCATAAGAAGGAGAAGTTGATGTGGTTCAACTCATGATTGTTGTATGTGACTAGGACCAGATGAAGAGTTTTATCTTATTTTCACCATGATGTAAGGCCTGAAAGATAAAAAAGGAGGCAAACAAAGCAGACCAAGTGGTGAAGGAAATCAGATACATTAAAGAAATTAGGGTTTTTGTATTCGCTTGTCATAATAACTTCCAAAGCCTCAATTTATTTAACCCTACTCTGATTTCTATGCAGATACTCAACAGTTTCCTTGGTTTGGTAAGATCTCTAGAATCAAACTTTCACTTGCATTCAATATCATATCAAACATTAAATTAGGGAAATTTTCAAAAATCAAATCTATGGACAGATTCGATAATTTCAAATTACTTTCATATTTATCCAAATTTCTTGTGATACATTTATGCACACACATACACTCTTAATAAATGCCTATAAAATCAGAATCTTTAAGAATGCATGATTTTTGACATAATAAAACGTGTCACATATTTTAAAAGATCAAATCTTTATGTCTCAAAGTCTGAGAGTCTCTTCAACCATACCTGCAAAATAAAATTTTGATTACAGTACAAATTCAATTCCTCATATATTTTGAGAGTGACATTTCTTTTTTTTTTTAAATTTTATAAATGCTCTTTTCTCTCACATTTTGAATTGGATTTAATCAGTCAATAGCTTTCACTCTATTCCAAAGGTAGCTCTTTTCACATGAAAAAAATTACTTCCTTTAAATCACAAGATACAAGATAAATTTTTACATGGCTAACTCCACACCATTGGGTAGGTAGTTTTTTCTGTTAAAGACCTCCAAACAAGCATAATATAGAGAAAAGTTTTGATAGAACATTTGATAAAATTTTAAACTATAATTATGATCTAATGAGATTCAACAGACCAAGACTTCAAAATTTGACCATTTAAAACACATGTTGAATAAATGTAGAATGCCTAATGCAATTCTTATCATGTTATGCAAAAGAAGTTCTAACAGCTATTGCATTGTTGTAACATGCATAGATGATGATACAAGCAATATGGTTGCAACAAAATTCCTTTTCTTCTGAATGTTCATGCAACTAGATCACATAGATTCCTAGAGATTTTCTCAAGGAATCAAATCGAAGTGCATCTACAGGTTTGGTAAATATGTCAGCAAGTTGTTTCTCTGTTGCAACATAGTCAATCACCACAATTCTCTTTTCGACCAAATCCCTAATAAAATGATGATGAATATCTAAATGCTTCATTTTTGAGTGCTGAACAGGAGTTTTAAAAATATCAGTGACACTTGAATTATTACAAAAAATATGATTAGGAAAATGTGAAACCTCCAACCCTTTTAGTTGTTCAACTGTTTTTTCTTTCTCATTTTTAGGTTCAATTAAAGAGGTGAAACACACATATCTTACCATATCTTTGTAACTTACCTTTGACTTGTCCCTAGTTCGCATACCTTTAGTGAGCGAACCAATGATTTGATCAGTAGGATGGTTCTTCTGAACTCTGATTGAAGGTTCCTTCCGAACTATTTCAGTACTGACATCACTTTTTGTCCCCAGTCCAGTTTCATTTGTTGCAACATCTTTTTTGGTTACTGCAACATCCTCTTCAGTGGTGACTTGAATGTCATTTTGTTCAGTTCTTTTTTCTTCCTCTCTGAGTTTGAGAATTTCCTCTTCTTCTATTAGTCCTGTAGAAATATGAAAATCATCAATGACTACATTTGAGGATTCCATGACAGTGTGAGTTCTTATATTAAAGATACGATATGCCCTACTGTTCAAAGACTAACCAAGAAATATCTTCCTATCACTCTTAGCATCAAATTTTCTTAACTGTTCTCAATCATTTAGCACATAGCATAAACAACCAAAAACATAAAAGTAGCTAAGATTATGCTTCTTACCTTTCCAAATCTCATATGGGGTTTTCTTAGTACCTGGTCTCAAATACACCCTATTGATGGTGTAGCATGCAGTACTGATTGCTTCTGCCTAAAAACGGATAGCTACTCAATTGGAATTTAGCATTACCCTGGCCATTTCTTTAAGTGTTCTGTTTTTCCTTTTCACAACACCATTTTGTTGTGGAGTTTTTGCAGCCGAAAACTCATGTGCAATTTCATATTTTTCACAAAAATTGGTGAAGACAGCATTTTTAAATTTCTTACCATGATCACTTCGAATTCTAACTATCTTACCAATATTGTCATTTTTTTCATTTACTAATTTTTTGCACAATTTTTTGAACACTTGAAAGGTATTCGATTTATCTCTAATAAAATCTATCTAAGTAAATCTAGAAAAATCATCAACACACACAAACACATATCTCTTTTCTCTTAAACTTTCTACCTGCATAAGTCCCATGAGGTCCATATGGAGAAGTTCTAGAGTACATGATGTACTGATGTGTTGCAACACTTTGTGTGTACCCTTTTTTTGTTTTCCAAGCTGACATGCACCACACACTCCTGTATTTTTTTTGTTCAGTTTTGGTACTCCTAACACAACTCCTGTATTCACAATCTTAGTTAGATTCTTGAAATTCAAATGTCCTAATTTTTGGTGCCATAAATCAATTTCATCAACTTTAATGTTGTAACATTCCTGAGGTTGTTACAACATATAACAACCTGACATTAATATACCTGACAATTAACACGCACCTATCAATTTCATAATATACCTGACATTTGTTTTTATTAAACTTGACAAAGAGATTCTGATCACAAAATTGGCTAATGCTAATCAGATTTGCCTTTAAACTTTCTACATGGAGCACATTCTTGAGTTTTGGCAGTCTTTCAACATTGAGTTCTCATTTTCCAAGTACACGTCTCTTATCACCATCTCCAAAGATGACATGTCCTTCATTCACATTTTTGATAGGCTTTCAATTTTTTCTTGTCACCTGTCATATGTTTGGAACATCCACTATCAAAATATCAAGTATCATCAGTACAGGCTTTTAAAAAAATGTCTGCAACAAACATCTAAGATCTAACTTTCTAATCTAAAATTTTCTTTTAGATTCATTTTTCAAGTCAATTTTGATATTAGGAGTTTGTTGTAACAATTTAGATCTCTATTGCAACATTGAGGAAGCAGGTGAATCAAAATGCATACCATTCCTTAAAGCTTTTTTAAACCTAAAATATTTTGGTTGGATATGTCCAAGCAGATTGTAGAAATGACATATAGGAATAAACCTTTTTGGCTTTGGCTTTGAAAAATAGGTTTTTTGCTTTTATCAAATATGGACTGGACATGTTTTGTTTCCTTTAAAAAAATAGTTTTTGAAGTTGAAGACTCACCAGTGTATCCCAACCCGTGATGATCACTGCATAGTTTACCAATGGAAAGTATTTCATCTAGTTTTTTCTTACCAGAGTTGAGCTTCATCATCTTTTAAATGTGAAGTAGTTCCTGTTCAGTTTTGTGGATTTTTCGGTCCTTTTCATCAATAAGATTTGTAAATTTAAGTATTTCTACTTTCAGCGATTTCTTTTCCTTGTTTAGTACAATAATTTGTTCCTCAAGTGACTTGTTGATTTTGCATATCTCAAGCTACTTTTGAAATATTTTGTTATACATTTGCTGAATTTCCTCGATGCTGGGCTCATCATCATTACTATTAATTTTTGAATCTGAAATCTGCACATTCTTCTCACCTATTGCAGTAGATGAAGTTAGACACATTGCATTATATTGAACTGCTGGAACATACCTTTGATTTGTTGCAATATGTTCACGATGATTGTTCATCATTTTAGAGCTGAATGCCGTATGATCATTTTCCTGACTTTTTTCAGATTCCTCATCACTCCAGGTAGTAGTCAAATACTTGCCCATCTGTTTGAGAGTATTAGCACATTCTGCTTGGATATGTCCAAACCCTTCACATTCACAACATTGAATCCTTCTATTTTTCTTGTCATCAAAAGAATTAAAATTAGTTTTATCCTTTTGTGAATTGAAAGACTTATCAAACTTTGGCTTGTTTGAGTTTTCATCCATCATCTTGAGAAATTTCCCTAGATTTTTTTGTCATAAGAGTCAAAAATTCTGACATATCATCGTTGTCTTCTAATGCAGATGTTGATTTTGGAATTTTAGCTTGGAAAGCAACACTTTTTCCTTTATCTCTCCTGTTGTGATTGAGATTCAATTCAAATATTTGTAAATAGCCCATCAACTCATCTAGTTTCATTTTTTCAATATCACGGGCTTCTTCAATGGCAGTGACCTTGTATGCAAATCTTTCTGGTAGGGACCTTAAGGCTTTTCGCACAAGTTTACAGTCTGAATACTTTTCTCCAAGAGCTTGAGCTTCATTTGCTATGTCACATAGCTTTGCATTGAAGGTGGCAATTGTCTCACTCTTTTCCATTCTAAGATTTTCAAATCTTGAGGCCAAAATTTGGAGTTTTGACATTCGTACTGCTATAGTTCCTTCATAAGCAGTTTGAAGAATTTCCCAAACCTCTTTTGCACTCTCACATATTGCAATCAATTTGAATTGATTAACATCAACTGCACTAAAAATTGCATTTAAGGCCTTTGAGTTGTAATTTGCAATTTTCTCATCCTCGGTGTTCCATTGATCTTTTGGCTTAAGAACCTCCTCTTTTTGCTCATTCATCATCATCGGATGTTCCTAACCTGTTACAACAGCACGCCAAGCTTGCTCATCCACGGATTTAATGAAAGCTTGCATCTTTGCCTTCCAGTATGAGTAATTTGTTCCTTCCAACAGTGGTGGTCGAGTAATAGAGCCTCCTTCGCAAAGATGATCCATTCCTGCAATTTAGAACATATCAATTCCCAAAACCTCAATAAATATATCTAATGACCCGCTATGATACCAATTATTAGATATGTTTTTGTACTATTACTTGTTAATCAGATTCAATTATTGTACAGTTTGTTGCAATAAGTAAAGGAAGTAAAGTAAATGACATATGAAATTTTTACGTGCTTCAAGTACAAATGTATTCTACATGCACGAGATCACTACCTGCAATAAATATTTCACTAATTCATATTATAGTTACAATAATAGGACTTAATCAAAATATAAAGACTCCCTCTTTATTAGTGACGCCGTTTTTGAACAAATCAATTAGTGAAGGTTCAGCGAGATCCCCTCGACTTTCAAGTTTGCACTATTGAACTCTCTTCAACGCTGAAATCTCTTCAGACGGCAGACCGATCTTTACCCGAGGATCTTCAAATTCTTCTCCCGAATAATTGCACCTATCTCCCGAAAGGCTAACCCTCTTCTCCCGAAGAGTGAATAAAAACGAGATCAATTCCCAAAACTTAAAGCCATGTACTTCTCTCTATAAAGGCATAAATTGCATTTTCAATCTTTGGGTATATATGCAACATCAATTAAGTTCGAATCTCCACTTCAAAAGTGTCTAGATGCATTGCATATAATAATACAAAATATGTCAAGATAATATAAAATATGTCAAAATCCTTTCCTTATTAGAAAAGATCTCAACTTATCTTTGTAAATAAATTTTTTCCATCTATGTAATCTAACCAAATGTGCACAAAATAAAATAGGCAATTAATTTATAGAAGCTAAATCAATAAATGCAATTAATTCTTGTGCAAAGTAACAAAATTATCAATTAATGCCAACTAATTAAATTATAATTAATTACAATTTCGTCAAATTCATTTAGGATCCTCTCACTTCACATGTTTAATTCACACACACACACACACACACGTATGTATATATATATATATATATATATAAGATTTCATTATAATATCAAATTAAGGGAGAATATTTTTGGGTACAGATGTAAGCCAGATGGCCGTATTCTTCTTTCTTTCTGTCTATTCAACAGGATAAGAATGGAATTCAATGACGACTTAATAACCATTTGACATCAGCTGCATTAAGGCCAAAGAATTATAGTGCTATTTAGATAAAAAAACCACAAAAATTATAAATAATTAAACGATTACTTCTAAGGTTAAGGTACATCGAATAGAATAGGTATCTGGGGAAGGGGTGAACTCTAATAAAAAATATCTATAAATAGTTTTAAGAAAGGACATTTACTTTCTTCCATGAAATTGGTGTACGAAGAGTCAAATAAACTATATACGTTTACCGCCAAGTTGGAAAATCCGTGGTAATTTATAATGTTTTATAAGAAAAACACGAGTTTGAATTTATTTACTATAGTTATTTGACTTGGTTGGCAATCTTTGTGTGGTTGTGTTTCATGAAACATCCCCTATATCATTTTCCCCCCTTTTTTGATAAAAAGAAGGTAAGAGGAGGTTCCTGCATAACTGTTCTCATTGAACGTTGTCATACGAGTTTTCTATCACTATAATATATTCAAATGGAATATAATCACTGTCCAAAATATGAACCCATCATCTAATTTAATTACTTTTATGTATTGCTTTTATGCTACAATTTCAAGTAGGTCCACTTTTTTTAATAGTTGATTCTTATAATTGATTAATTTGACATAGAGGGTAAGCAATACACACTTAGGCCTTGTTTAGTTTTCTTTTTTATGAGAATTTTCATTTTCACCATTTTCGTTGGAGTTTTTGTTTTCATATGAAAATTGAGAATATTTTTAGATATAAAAATAAAGATAGAAAATTTATAGGTTGGTGAATGGGTTTTTATTTGTTTGGTGTATTTTTAGAAATTCTGGTATAGGAAAAAGTGAGAAACAAGAAGCTGTGTTTGTTTTTTTATTTTTAAAGTCATCATATCCCATTATATGTATAAAAATATTAAGTCAGATGTAGAACAGGATTCATTTTGAATATTTAATTTATATAAAATAATTTATTAAAATAATTTATAGGTATTAGATCTCATTATAATGTAGTTTAAAAATAATAATATATTAATTAGATGAATTATAGTGTTGAGATTTATTTTAAATATTTAATTTGGATATAGTAATTTATTAGAAAGATTTGTAAATAGTGAATACTGCTAAAATGATGTAGTTTGAAAATAACAATATATTAATAATGTGTAATTAGTTGTGGTGAGTCTCAGTAATCCGATGGAAATATTGATTATCAATTGATAGATTAGGGTTTATATATAGGATTGAAAATTGAGATTATAAGTTTGAGATGTCTTTTTTTTTTTTTGGAAAAATGAAAAGATGAAGTTGACTATTTTCAATAGATTGGACAAAACAAACATAATTTGAGTTTTTGAGAAAATCTCCATTGAGAAAAACAAACAAACGAGGCCTTAGGTTTTGATGAATTACTTACCCTCTATGTCAAATTTATTTACTTAACCTCATCAATTGGTATGTATTTCAATTGTTTGTAAAGTTTTTCAATAGTAGATGAATACGTCAAACTACACCAAAAAGTGATTCTTGAATTCAATAATGTGCTGATTTTCGCTCCTACATTCTACACCGAAAGCTACATTTTTTGTTACTAAAATATAATAACTATATTACCCTTACATGCATGTTTAGTAGTAGAATTGTTACCTACCTAATGATCATATACGAAGAGTTTAATATATTGAGGATTTAGTTAAAATCATTTTATATCACCCAATTATAAATACATAATTGGCATGCGCTAAATTAGACTAAAATATTGACATTTTCCTTTAAAATTTATAGAACCAAAAAGTATTATGCTGCAGAAAAGAATTTAATTTTTTTTAACAATAAAAAACTATATGTATTACTTAATGAAGTTCAATATTTATTAATATAGGGAACTGTTGTGGATCTACTAACAGTGCTAAAAATATCAATATTTCAAAATTATGTTTTGGATTTTTAAAGAAAAGGCAATATTTAGTCCCTCCCAAATTGCCCAATTTATGTTTTGCTGTTTAATCCAAACCCGATATATTTTTAGAAAACTGCAATAATTATATATATTTACATATTATTTATTTATTTATTATTTACTATTATTAATTTTTTTTTTGGGGGGGGTGGGGGGTGTATTTAAGTTGAAGTGTATTTTTTTAATTTTTTGTAGGATTTTATCCAAGGATTTAAAAAATATTTTAATATTGAACAAAGAAAAGGAAATCCATGTGTTTAAAGAAACAATTATAATTCTTGCTAGAGGTTATTAAAAAAATTGACGTGGGCATTAAGTTTCAGTGGGGCGGCTGCCGCTTTTGTTGGTTCGGTAGGCGCTAAAGTTGTTTATATATGTATTATTATGAAATACAGAAGACCAAGGTTCTAAAAGATTCAATATAATATAATTGTCATGGATTTATCTGAATTTTCCAAAATTTAGCTAAAATATAATTTAAAATAGGACTGTTAACCGGATTATATGAGTTGAACTTAATCTGATTCGGACTAAAATATTTTTGAGTTTGATGATAAAAAATCACAATTTTATTTTTTTATTTTTTTTGACTCGATTTAAAATCAACTCAAATTTCTCTTTTTTCGAGCTTTTGGTTCATTTTGAGCTAGGTCACACCATTAAATTCTTTAATAAAAAAAGAATTACACAATAAAATGCTTGTGAGAAACTAATCTTAAATATCAGTTACTACTCTTTCTATCATTTAAATGCTCAGCTTGCTACAGTATAAAGTGAAGCTGATTTTGTACAATCAATTTATTTTACTATTTTAATCAATATTTAATATCTTAAAACCTTTGGATCTTAGTATAAGTTATTTAGTTTAATAATTGCAATATTTTATTTGATTTGCGTTAAAAAAAATAGTTAACTTCACTTGATAAAAATACCAAATGAACATGTGGAGGTAGTACAATTTAATTTAGTCTCAACCTCCAAGTCATGATAAATAATTAAAATTTAGTTTGAAAGTTTTTAAATAAATGACAAGCTAGATAGCATAATCAAACTCAACCAACTCAAACCGCTCGGGTCGGATCGATCATGTACAGTAGAGTCAAAAAATTTTTATACCTGGGTGTAAATAGTAAAGATCCATGGACTAGGTTACTTGACTGGGAAATCTCCTTGCTCCTTCTTACCCTATAAATTTTTCTACTCTTTCTGTGGCATGTTCCTCACTACACGACATTTTATATTACTGAATTACGGCTTCGTACGCTATTTCGTACGTTCAAAGAAGTTCTCCTCAAACACGGTTTTCGGATTTGTCAGCTTCTACTCCATCCCACACATAAATAAGACTGAACTTGTTCTCAGAGATTAAGAAATAAAAATGGTGAGGCCACCTTCTTTTGACAGCAATGGAATGAAGAAAGGTGCTTGGAGTGAAGATGAGGATAACAAGTTAAGGACTTATGTTCAGAGATATGGCCACCCGAATTGGCGGTTGCTGCCCATATTTGCCGGTAAGCTGAAGTTTTCAGACTTTTTTTCTATAATGATAAATAACCAGTGAAGTAGTCGCAACTTAATTGAGCAAATTCGTATAGAAATATAGATGATTATGTTGATGGAATTTCAAAATTTAAACCCTAATTACGAAAACCGAAAACCCTAATGCTATTATGAACAATTTTCTTGTTAGAGGTACTAACTTAGTCAATGCACTATTAATTGATCTGTGTTTTGATTTGCAATCTTCTTTAATATAAAGGTCTTATGGAAGTAGAAGTCACAATGTTAGTAGTCAATATAATCTGAGAAAAACACACACACACACAGAGTTGAGTTTCCCTATTTTTGGATCCAGTTTAACTCTGCCTATCTAATCATAAAACAAGTGATATTATGCTTATCTTGGAGTGAATCAACCACAAGAGGTCCGTAATGGCATATCAGATTATATGCACTGTATGGATCTTTTATCTTTTGTGTGACCAGCATAAACAGAAATGAAAATTTATTAATGGGGCAACATTTTACATATAATTCAGGTCTGGCAAGATGTGGGAAGAGTTGCAGACTGCGGTGGGTGAATTACCTGAAGTCCGGCCTCAAACGGGGAAAATTCACAAAACATGAAGAGGATCTCATCATCAAATTACATGCCCAACTTGGAAACAAGTAGGAACCAATCATAATTCTTCTATTTAGGAATTGATCATGCTTCACAACAAGCAAGAATTTGCACTTTTAACTTTTCTGCAAAATACAGGTGGTCTGCCATTGCTGCGAAGTTGCCTGGAAGAACTGACAATGAAATCAAGAATTATTGGCATGCCCACATAAAGAAACGCAGTAAACGAAAGGGTGCTGCTACTAAAGTGATCAGGACTCAAATACTACAGGAAAAGAAATCATCTGAAATCAAATATTGTGTAACCACTGATCATCAAGAGGAACCTCCTCTCAAGACTGTTTTCCCTCAAGGTTTACCTGCCGAAAACCCTGACGATATCGATGCTGTCAACTCGGTTGCAGATTCGTATTTCCTTGCACAAGCTCAAGGTGATCTCTGGACTGATGAATATCAAACATGTTACAACCAACTCAACATAAACTTGTCTCCATTTGCAGAGGAAGAACTTCATGATTTTGGGTTGTGCCAAGAAATGCAGAATATTAAGTCCACCTGCTCTGATTTTTCAGAAGCTGGAATCACTACTTGGTATTCAACTGAAGAATCCCAAGGAAATTTCTGGTCTGAACTACTTGGCGAAGACACATATGATATCATACTTTGGTGATCATATGAATATGTTTTAGCATTGAGCATGAGCTGCAAAAGAAGGTTGGAGTAGCAATGTTTTGCTATTTATATTTGGTGTGAGATATCCCTGAATAAATTTGCTTATCACAACCTTGGGGCATTGTTCTTGTTTGTAATAAATTTTACTTATAGGATACTGTTTGGTAGTATTTTCGTATATCAAATACCCAACGCTAAACAATAGGTGAAAACAGCCACCTATCCCACCTTTCTTAATTTCTCAATATCAACGTGGGTAGAAAAGTTGCTAAAAAATCGTGTGACTACCTCAAATTTCATGCATATGAGCAGCGCATGCTATGAGTGCTGATATATTTATTCTCATACCCACCACATTGATAAAATATGTGACTTGAAGCGAATGAGAAGTTAAACAAATCTTAAATTTGAATAGAATATACACACAAACATTAATCCAGAAATGCGAAAATCTTTCCTCTTAATTTTTGTTATTGTTTTTGAATTAAAACAAACACAGAAATGGTGACATGAAAAATCAGTGGATCAATCCCTGCACTTGGTCCATATTTTCAGTTCGAAAAACAAATGATGGACAAACCTTATCTAGATTCTTAAGCTGTCAGTAGATTTTCTGACCAAATATGTATGTGTGTCTATATGTGTGCGTGAGTGTGTGTATATATAATTGGATTAGAGGGTAGCCAGTGTAAAACTTTAAGCCTAATTAGTATCTGTAGTAATTAGACTAGTTAAGAGACAAAGGAATTATGTTTGTCAGACTCACGACAATAATGGAGATACATATATGCTTCATTGATTTAGAAGAAGAGGAAACAAGAGAAGAATTGGGGAGTGGTGGTAAATATAAAAATATTAAAGAAACAACCCAAAAACTATTTTCGATCAAATTCTTTCTTGGTCAAAAATTCTCCAGGTTCCAAGAAGAGGATAGGATTGACTTTAGTCAACCCAATTTGTTTTAGCCCATGAGAAGACCTACTAAAGCACATTCTTTCCTCGTTTGTCAAACAAAGTGTCATCAATCATTTTCTAGACAGGAGAATAAACAATGATGGATGAAGCTTCTGAGACAATTAGACGAAACAAAAATATTGTATTATTCTAGTTGGACAGTTAATTGGCTGTTTAATGCTGGGTGGAACACCTAAATGGAAATGGTTGTTCGGACTTGGCATCGAATTTTAAACAGAGTAAAAAATTTAAGTTTTTTTATGCATTTGCCCTTTAAAATAGTAAATGAAAGTTAGAGGCCTGGTGGTATCATGTTATAAGTATGAGGATGATTTAGGGGGAAAAAAACTCATTTTGAAAAATTGAACATTATTTTGGACATTCCAACAAAGAAATAAAAATAATAAATTTAAAATAGAGGGGTATTATTTAAAACTCATGCAGCTATACAACCTTCAATAGAAAATATACAGTATTAAGGGTATGGAGGCTGCTATTTACGTCTTTGAAGCATTGAAAACAGCCCCCAAAGCCTATGGAGGAACATACTAAATTCAGCCACCATAGTTTAGGCGGGGATAGGAATAGAGGCACTTTTATTGACTGGCTTCATTGAGCACTTACAGAGGCAGTTTTTAAGCTTATATGGGCTGTCTTTACAGCCTCCAAAGCTCATTTTTAGGGGCTGTAAATTATGAGGAGGATGAAACCTACATAAGAACAAACATATTAGCTGACAAAAATATTACTGGTACATTAGATATTACCCACAGAGATTTAATCTTCATCATATACCAACACATGTACAAAAGAAACAAGTGTGATATAACAAATGCTAAAATTATATTTATATCCCTGAAATGTTGACAAAATGCCCAAAATACTCGAAAATTTGCATACTTTTACCTGATACCCCATCTGACTCAGTTATGAGTTCGGATCGGACCAAGCTCTTCACCATTGATGGACCTGATCGATCAGACATGCCACTTGACCGGATCCTGATATCTGGTGTAACACCCTCATTACTACACAACTAGATATATTGTATAATTTGACATGATAAAACCTGTGTGCATGCATGGAATATTTTTTTTTTTTAACATTTTAAGAAAAGCTAAATCACTTCTTACATACACAACCCTGTTTAAAATAGAAGGATCAGTATTTATATAAAAACACAACACCCACAACGACCATAATATTTACATACTTAACTACAGTAAAGTTTTAAAAGAGAAATATAGTACCAATCTAAAAACATAATACACCAGACTCAAAATATAACAAGCCAAAAAATAGCCCAACAGGTCGTCATCCATGTACACACTCCCTCAAACACCTGCAGGAGCTCCAACAGCCGACCAACCAGCCAAAGATGCTTCAAGTATCATCGTACTCACCTACAATGCATAAACTATATGAGCTAACGCTCAGCAAGTAAAGATTATGCATGTCAAAGAATAATCCACAATATCAAGTCATGCAACTCAAAATGCTATGCTCACAATGCAATTTTATGCATAAAAATAATTCTCTCAAAATCATTTCTTTCTTGGGCCCCTGACCAACGCTACTATCTCATGCACCGGAAAAGAGCTCTGTATACCGCCATAATCCAATGGCCAATAATCATATAAGCATGCAAATCCATGCATACTCATACGCATGCAAATCCATGTACGCGAACCTGCAAATCCATGCATAACACCATGCAAATCCATGCATGCTTCGGTACACTAGTAGTGGTCAACAAAACATTTTCCTTTCTCTGAATCATGCCGTGCAATGCAAGATTTATCACAATGCTAGTATATAATGCATGCACGTGCTAATGACAATGCCCATGTATGTATGCTCAATGGAGAGCCCTCTACTATGCACATATGATTTATGATATTACATATAATTCACACATCTACTATGTCTATGCATTGTAGTTGCAAATAAATCTTTACTTACCTTTCACTTGTTGGTGGCTTAGTCTAAATTTGTTTAGTATTCCTCTCCAACCTTAGATGTAAAATAGCCTGTAATATTACCCAACATCAAGCACCATTCCCAATTTGGCAAGTTGAAAGCACAAAATCTCATACTAGACCTTAAACACCAAGTTATAAGCTAACAATCAAGCTTTCACAAACTAGAACCCAATATAGCCCCTCAAATACCTCAATTTCTCATCTTAAATACATGAAAACATCATGTAATTGAATTATTATAACTCTAATAGCATGTACCTAATTGTTAACACTCAATAGCAACATGTCTAGGTTGAAACATGCTAAGTGATCAAATGTGGCAGATTCACATTTTCATATTTTCTTGCTGTCAAGTTTAGTTGCATGATAATTTTAACATCCCTAAACATATCCAATCAATCCAAAATTTTTACCACACTTATATAACATGTATATAAATGTAACCATATCATATAATTGCTAAAAATCACGGATATAGCTTCCCAAGTTCAGCTCTCTTCACGACATACTGAAACAGATTATTTCCTACCGTGATAGTTTTGCACACTTCATGACATTAATGGTTTTGGCACCCTTAAGTATATTCAATCACTCCAAAATTTTCACCATACTTAGATAACATATATAATGAGACAACCAGGTCATATTATTACCAAAAATAATCGATTTAGCTCCCTTAATTCAGTTTCCTTCACAGCACACCAAAACAGATTTTGCTATTTTGGCAGTTTGAGTGTTTCTCCAATATCATTCTCTATTTCAATTTTCAACTGATAAAAATTCATTCCAATACTCTTAACTCATATATGGTCATGTAAATGGTAATAATTATAGGTTTTATTCAACATACCATACACTTTTGAAGTCTAAAACACAAGAAAACAGTAAGATGACAGTTTCTGCCACAAGTATTTCCTATTAAGTGTTTGTGATCAAAAACCCTTTCTTTGTGCACCAAAGTCTAACTAAAAACTTCCTAACACTTTTATAAGAGATATTGAAATCTTAATAAGCCATAAAACCATTCATAATAATCTGAAAATCAAAGGCAAAACCGTAGATAAGTGTTACCTATGCAGATTTTGAGGCTAACTTGATGGTAATCACTTCTTCTTTGCTTTTCTTGCTTTTATTTCAACTTGGAATCAATTTGGATCACATGGAGACCTTAAGGTGTGTGTTTTGAAGATGAAAATGGCTGAAATGAGGGTCTGGTCGTTGCTTAAGGGTGAAGGGTTTGAGGTGTTAGCTTGAGATGTTAGCTTAAGCTTAATAAGAAAGCACGAGGTGGCAAGTAAATGGCAAATCTGATTTTCTCCCTTATCTTTCAGCCCTAATCTTGTGTGTCTCATCTATTTTTATTTGGTTGCAACCTATCTTAATCACCATTCATTCCCATAGGTAATTCCTATGTCCGTTCATTCGATCTCCAAATCGATTCGCATCCGATTCTTAAAGAATTATCTAGTTTGCATTTCTAAAATCATATGCACATAAGAGCCTTGTAATATGATACTTAATTCATATTATATCATGTCCAATATCTCAAGTATGCTAATTTACAAATATATACTTTTGAAATAACTTGATCAAATCAAATTAAACCGTATAAGGTTACTAGTAACACTTTTAGCACTTCCAAAATTATAACCTATATATCCCATCTATATCTAATATTGATCCACCTCATTTTATTCTTATTTCAATATAAAATTAACTACTTAGATTAAGAAATTCAATAACTAATATCGTGCAAGAGCTTCAGAATTAAGTTTAATATTCAAGAATGTCGTATAAAATGAAATAAATTACGCAATGTCAATAGAAATGCAAATAGCATATAAAATTAACATGTAATGCATGAATCATATTTAGTCATATGAGTAGTAAGAGGCTCGGGTATCACATCTGGACCCTATCTTGTATGGCCTATGAGGACCGCTTAGTATAAATACCCGATGCACAGTTCTTATAAGGTACTTTATATATATTTTACTCATTTTGCATTCCATTTCCTTACGGTCTAACAATCTGAATTGGCTTAAGCATTGGTGGTTTTTAGCTGGAGGCCACCCCAGCATGCCTAACGTGTGTTACTGTTTCAGGTCTCCACGAACTCAAGTACCTAACCTCAGATCATTTCTACCCGAATTCAGGTACACTGATTTATCCCCAAATTAGTTGGCGCCATTTATGGGAAACTTGAGGTGGAACTAGATATGGAAGAGTCATCTAAGAAGAAAATGGAGCCACCACAACATGCACTATCACTCTCTCATTCCTTCCAATTTCGTGACAATCAACTTGAGAGAGAGGAACTTATAATCCACATGAGATTTAGTGAATTTAAAAAATTGGTAATGGACATCAGTAGGCAAATTTGGGATGAGAGGAAGAGGAAAGGTAAAGGCTCGATGACTTATCCTCCCTAAGAAACTTTCTAAGAAAAAGAAGTCGAAGCATTGGATAAAAAGGCTTAAAAGATATGACTGGATGAGGACAAAATCGAGGATGTAGTGAACCAGGCAATGAGGCCTCATGCGAGAGTTACAGAGAAGCTAAAAAATAGAGGATACAGAGAAGAAATGCAATTAAGAATGGATATAAATGAGCTCAGTGAATAGATTTAGGAAGCCACATGCAAGATGGAGGATTTGAAGAGAAAGGGGATGTAACATCCATTCTACAAAAGTGCAGATCCCCTTTCTCTCCTGATATCTTAGTAGAAGTCGTCACATCCAATTTTAAGTTTCCGAATCTCCCTAAATATGACAAAAACAAAGATCCACAAGAATATTTAACCGCATTTGATCACATTGTGCAACTATATGGCTAATCTGAGGCCATGTACGCGATGATTTTTATCACCACTGTAACGAGACGAGCCCAAGAATGGTTCATTGGGCTACCTATGGGACCATGGTATCATATAAATAGCTAACACAAAAGTTTCTATATTAGTTCGTAAGCCAAAATTGAGCCATGAGGTTTGCTACACACATTTTCATCAATAGATAGAGAGAGAATGAGTCCCTTTGGGACTTCATTAATAAAATTAATAATGAGGCCCTGGAAGTACAAGACTTGAGGATCGATAAGATGACCAACATCCTGATCAATAGGTTGAGGAAAGGGCCCCTCACTTCATCCCTAGCTCGAGACCCACCACCTAATACAGAACACTTGATGGATGTGACCCAATGCTACATACATGAAGATAAGATAAATGCCCTGAAGGATCAAGAGTGGGCTCAGGTGAATCTAGAAGTAAAAAAGATGAGGGATCCTAGAGAGGGCCCTCAATTTAGATCTGAGAAAGATCAAGATCAGGACTGAGATCAGGATCATTCTTGATGGGCAAAATACAATCACTACACTCTGTTGAACACACCTAGAGTGCATGTATTGATATTAATAGAGAATTCTAATATGTTACAGTGGCTAAAGAAGATGATGACAACTTCGGGAAGGACGAACACTAGAAAAAATTATCATTTCCATAAGGACTATGGCCATGATACAGAAGATTACATTTAGTTGAAGAATGAGAGCGAAAGACTAATTTAATAGAGATACTTGCAAATTATGTCATGCGGGATGAACTACGAGATAAGCAAAAGGGAAGGCTAGCCTCATAGGTCCCCTTCCACCAGGTGATCTCGAAGTAGGTTAAGAGTTGTAGGGTTGAGGAGGGCCAAAAGAGGCGCTTACAAGAGCGCTCCCATGCTAAATAAAATTCTCTTAGGGGTAATTTACCGAGGAGAGTGGTCATTTAGATGATGAAGATGGACCTAGTAGAGGAGATTTACACAATGCTTGAAAAACGTATTTCAAATCCTTAACAACCAACATGAAAAAGAGAAGTCATGAAGTGATGAACATATAGAGTTCAACCTCTATTATCTTTGATGATCATGACCTAGTGGGGGAAGAAGCAGGTTAAAATGATCCCATGGTGATCACAATGGATATCATCAATTTTGCGATGCAAAAGGTATTAGTAGATAACAGAAGCTCGATAGATGTAATCTTTTTGCATGTAGTCAAAAAAATAGAGTTAGATATTACAACAATCTACCCTGTCAACATTTTGCTCACGAGCTTTGGGAGAAGTAAAGTTATCCCATTGGCACAGTCAACTTTCCAACTTCACTAGTAGAAGAGCCTTGTAGGAGGACAGTAATGGTGAAGTACCTAGTGGTCGATGCTTCATTTTCTTACAATGTGATCTTAGGAAGGTAGGGATTGAACCAATTCTAAGCAATAGTATCGACTTACCACCTCAAGATAAAATTCCCAACAAGAGCTAGTGTAGGCGAGGTCAAGTGTGATTAAAAAAGTACTTGGGTTGCCCCCACAGCATTGGCATAATAGTAAGATAGTTGGAGGTTATATGAGGAGTATCGACGTTTGAATTCTGATGGATGCATAGACTATGACGCACCTGTGTTGCCCCTTCGGGGGTCCCTGACGCATGATGTAAAGGGGGATCTATTGGGTGAGTTGGCCTCAATCGAAGTCCAACTTCAATCATGTATAGGCTGTGACCATATCTGGATTTATCTATAGGCCGAACTAGGGGAGAAGACCGGCCTTCCCCAGGATTAGTCAGGCATAAGCTTGGAACTTGAGTTACCAAAAAAAAAACGCTTGGAAGTGCTACAATCTTTCTTTAAAAAAGAGAGAACATAAGATAGTGGAGAAATAAGTAATGAAGCAAGCTACTCAGAATGAGATTAGAATGATCTCAAGAGAGACCTCGAAAAAGAAGTCAAGATCAGAAGAGTTTAGAATTGAACCTTCCGAATAGTACAAAGTGGTGGTATTGGAGACAGACAACCCAGATAAGTTCATGCGAATTAGGTCCCATATGAATTTGAGGCTCGAGCTCATGGTCATTCAGTTCTTAAAGGAGAACGTGGACATGTTTGCATGGAAACCTTTATATTTTTAAGGGATAGACCTATAAGTCATAGTGCACCGATTGAATATAGACTTTTCCACAAGCCATTAAAACAAACAAAGTGGAGCTTTAGGGCAAAAATGAATCGAATCATTAAGAAGAACTAAATAAACTCTCAGATTGACCAATATGAAAAACTTCCAATGGACAAATAAATATGAGCAAGCCTTCCAAGACCTGAAATAGTACTTGATGTCTCCACCTTTGTTGTCAAAATTGAAAAAAAAAACAAACCTCTTCTCTTATATCTAGTAGTATCCACTCATGCTGTCAGTTTGGTACTAGTAAATGAGGATAAGGGAGTTATGTTTATTATGTCAGTAAATTATTACAAGGAGCTGAGGAGAGGTACTTAGAGGTAGAAAAGCTAGCTTTGGCTCTAGTAGTTGCAACAAGAAAATTGAGGCTATACTTTCAGTTATACGAGATCATAATATTGACCAATCCGCTTTTGAAACAAATATTGGGATGGCTAGAGGTCCAAGGTAGATGAGTAAAATGGCTAGTTAAGCTTGGGGAGTTTGACATCAAGTATTAGAGCATAACAGTATTGAAGGCTCAGGTCTTGACAGACTTCATTAACGAGGCCATAGTGATAGAACCAGCTCCCTAGGAAGAAGAAACATGGTTACTTCATGTAGATAGGTCAGCCACCTCAGAAGAAGGTGGCGTAGGGATTTTATTGTAAGGCCCCGATTCTTTCGAGGTCGAAGTCATTTTGAAGCTGGAGTTTGAGATCACCAACAATAAGGCAAAATATAAAGCCCTAATTACATGACTGAAAATGGCATAAAAAATAAGTGTAAGACATCTATTACTTATACTGACTCTCAATTTGTGGCTATGCAGGTAGAAGAATCCTACAAAGCGAAAATAAGTCTATAATGGAGTACTTGGGAAAGGTAAAATACTTAGTAGGGCACTTTGAATATTTCCAACTACAGCAGATCTCGCACACAGAGAAAGAGCGAGCAAATGCTCTGCTAAGGTTTGCAAGCGCAATATTAGGCATTAATTCGAGAAAAGTGATCATTTTAGTAGCCAAGCAATCTCGGATCAGAGCTTAAAAGGGTCCAGCAGAACTTTATCCTAAGTAGGGGTTGATTATTCAAATAAAGACCCCAGTAAATTGGATGGATGGATTAAAATAGTACCTGAGGTCGGGAGCTCTGCCAGCAGATCCTATAAAAGTAAGGCATATGTTGGTGAGGGCATCCCAGTTCTAAATGATAGATGATGAGGTGTATAAGAGATCATTTGGAGGACTACTACTAAAGTGCCTTAGTCGTGATAGAGCAATCTATATGATGAGAGAAATCCACGAAAGGAGCTGTGAAATCATTCAAGAGGTTGTTCATGCTACAACTTTAAGGTTGCAAACCCAAGTGCAGGTTGTAGTAAGTAATAAATTTCTCGTGAGTTTGAGGTCGATCCATAGGAAAGTTGTTTGAAGAATTCAAGTTTATATTTGTAAAAAGATGGAGTTTATGTGAATCAAAATATATGAACAATTAATGTATGATGTAACTAAAGAAAAACCGAAATAATAAAAGTATTGAGGATTATGGATCCACTCTTGAGTTTTGGGTAGAGAAATGGTTATTTATTCTTTTTATCTCTATTAATTGCCATAATTAGAATCCATACATAATGAAGGTTCCAATAGGAAGATATTATTAAGTAACTTATGCAATAAGGTAATCATGATATTATCTTACTATTGCAAATTATCTCTTAACACCAACACTTATTTATGGGATCAAACATTTATGCACACCTTCGTCAACAATAAATTAAGGTTTCACATTAGCAGTTGGTGGGGTAAAATCGTACAATAAGCTAAATGAACCCAAGTGTTTGTTGTGGCATTGGAGATACATAAATCAAGAATCACCACAAAACAAGTAGGGTTTAGATCAAAAATAAAAATAATAATTCAACATACTTAAATAATTTCTACCCTTATAACCATTTCTCTTCCTCTATCAAGAGATTCACCATTTTTCCTCAATAAAATAAAATTTAGAAAGACATAATAAAAGTAGCAAAGACTAAAAATATAAGAGAAACTAGAAAATGCATTTCTATTACTACTAGAAAACTTACAATATTAGAAAATATACAAACTAGATAATTTAGGCTAAAGAAACCCTCTACCCCCTTTCTCTTACAAGTTTAATACATGGCCTATTTATATTCCTTGGAGTAAGCTAGAGGCCAAATGAATAATGGAGGGGTTAATCAAGTGGTATGCTAGTTGCCAAGAGTTGGTAAGTTGTTACACAAATTTCTCACCCATTAAATTAAATTACATTTTTCGGTCAGATACAACCAGATTTTGAAGATATGTGAAGAATCAAAATTGTAGATCTTTCAACGCTGATATATTTTCATATATCTTTTGTCAACTTTGGTAGTTGGATGAAGGAGATATGATCAAATTATCGAGTCATGTCCAAGAGCCACCCTTTAACAACAACAACAAATTTCAGCCTATATTTTTACCATTTCAACACATTTTCACACTATCTTGTCTTCAACAAACTTGTTTATTTACCTATTAGGTATAACATATCCAAAGTTCAGCCCAAAATAAATTTGGGCTCAAGATATATAACCGAATTGGTAAAATAAGTTAATACTGGGCTGAACTCTGATATGAATTTTGGTGATCCATTTTGTACAACTACTTGGATGAATTTTCTGCTATCATCAAGATTGAATTGGACTGAGCTTTCAAGGGAAAAGTTGTACCTCTATCTCTTGGCGTTCAAATGAAATAAGCTTCTGCTCAAATTACAAAAACTACACAAGTCTGGAAACATGCTTCCTTTTATTTTCTAACACAAAATATTAATAAAATAATAATATTAACAAGAATAATGAAAGAAAAGTATAAAGGATTTAATGCAAAAATATGTCAAAATATATACTTATCAAATTTTCCCATACTTAACTCTTGCTTGTCCTCGAGCAAGGTTAAAATAAATATAAACTAATACACTTTCGTAGAAAATTACGATTGCATTTAGCATATGCAACAAGCCTTTAAACCTTTAGTGGCCCATAGAGGACGAGTTATAGTCTCGTAAAGATTTCCAGTAGTGATACCTACAAACACCAATAATAACTATCTTCCAACTTTTATTCTCATGAAGCAACAAAGTAATGTGGAAATAAAATCAAACAAGTGTTGAGTTTAACTCTTAGTCATTCAAAAATCAATACATTTTCACAATAAGCATACTCAAGTGTGTGTGTGGACAGTTAATGTCAATAGTGATGAAACTATGCATATTTCAAATAAGTGAATTCTCATAAAACCTTGCAAAAACCATTACTCAATCTCTAACAGAAAAGATAAACATTATAGGTTTTTTCTTTAGTGCAAATCTCCATAACACTGAAGGCACCACTCGAAATCAAAAGGTCTTCAACAGAGGTTGTAATGGGGCCAAAAAGTGGTAATGTAGTTAAGAAATAAAAGAATAGAATGCAACAAAAGTTCTAAAAATTTCATGGAATTAGAGATATAGAATTTATCGATGAAAAATTCTTAAACTCCATAAATTTCACACTGAGGTTTATTGTTATTGAATTGGATCCCTCTTATTCATCTTGCAACATCTCATTTTTAGTTGCTACTTGTAGCACTTTGCAATTTGTTTTTTTTTTCTATTTTTTTATTATTGTTTTTTTTTTAAAGAAACTCCTCTACACTTATCTTCTATTTCAACCTAAATTTTTTTTGTAAGTTCAAGTTGTCAATTAAATGTCTCTTAAACTCCAATCATTTTTAGAACAAGGTTGGATAATAGTGTATTTAGGTTAGGTAAAAAGATATGGTTACAAGAAAAAAAATATTTATTTATTGTAAGGCTCAAAGTGGTTTATTAGGGGGATATTTTCTTGAAACATCATATAGGAAACAAGCTGATTTAGCAATGGTGCTAGAAAGTCTAATGCCTTAATCATTTTTCTAGTGATGAACTATCAGTCATTCGCCTCGAGAGACCAAAAGTAAAAGTTCTAATACTCAACTCCTACATGCTGAAAATTCAAGTGATGATTAGAGCAATGACATAAGAACTATCTATTTTGACATGATTGTCTTCATACTAAATAACATAACTATTTGTGCAAAATAAAATTTGAGTATAATTATCGCAAAAATATATTAACCAAATAACAATATCAAAGTCCAAAACAACACCTATCATCAATCAAACGATATTATTCATGTTTAATTTTAATTATTGAAGTTGGAAGAACCTATACGACTCAAAAAAAATAATTGATAATTCACAAATATTTGTTAAAAACTTCACAAACCTGCCATATTATGCAAAAAATAGGGATGCATCTCAAGAGTGTTACAATTACCCTTTACTCAACCACCTTTTTTCATGCTTTCAACGGACCCATAAAAAAATACGCTTGATTTTTTTAATTTTAATTTTTATTATTATTTTTTTTAATACTAGAAAAACACACATTGAACATATAAGTCGTGATATCAACTATCCCTCCCCCCAACCTAATCGAGACATTGTTCCCAATGTCAAAAATAGATAGAAAAGTAGAGTTTGAAAGATATCACCTAAAATGCGGCTAATAAAGCTGAAACAAAAAAAATACTATTACATAAAATCATTAACAATAAGTATCACAAACTGAGAGTTAAATTCAATTTGCATTTTCGACCATTGTTCTTGTTGGATCAATCCACATTGGCCAATGCTAGATCAGGTTTTGGCACATATGCTAGAAGTTGATCAATCAGCTGGTCAGGTGTTGGAGTAGAAATGATGATTCTTCTAGCAGAAGTTGAAATAAAACCTTTTTTCACAACATGATCTACAAAAGATAGCAAACCATCATAAAAACCATTAACATTAAGAATACCTATACGTTTTTTGTGAATATTGAGTTGTGCCCAAGAGATAATTTGGAATAATTCCTCCAATGTACTAAAATCGTCAGGTAGAATGATGAATGCATCCATATTGTTTAACATATTAGGCATTCTGTCCTGAATATGTGATACTTTTAGCTCATCTCCAATTGTCATACCTGTGATATTTTGTACTGTTAAAGATTTTGGGATAACTTCCAAAACTTTGACACCTCCTACATAAGCAGAAATAACAACACTCCCCATTAACCCCAAACTACCTCCCCCATACACTAAATGAATTTTTCTTTTTGCTAAAGTTCTATCAAGGTTATTGGCTGCCCCTATAAACTCATCATTTTTTCCTAGATTGGATCCAAAAAAAATACAAATGGAATTAAATTTGTGAGTTAAAGAAACTTCCATTTTTTTTTCTTTTTGAAAATAAGTTGTGCAAAAATAGAGTGAGTACGGTGATATTTATTGAGGTGTGAACAGGGAATGTATTTATTGCATGTTTTTTTCTTTTGTCAAAAAGGTTGAAAATAAGGACACATACGAAATTTTAAACTTACCTACTGACACGTGTATGTACATGTAGTTGTGATTGTGACTCACATCTTTCTTTGGTTTTACATCTAGTAACGGCTTAAATACATTCTATGGGTCGAGAATATGCTTCCCATCCAATTTTCTTATAAACTGGCAAATAGGGTCTTTTAATGTCAGGTTCTCAAAACTATAAATCTCATATTCATTTCGAAAATGATCCATAAATCAAGATTTGCACGTTGTACCAATCCACATGAATGCGTCTCAAGAGTCAATATATTGTGATCTAAAGACTCCTTACTCAGTCCATCTATAATGAATTTAAGTTTATCTTCTCGATTTTTAGAGATCATTCCTAAAGAATGACACTTTGTGTTGCAAGTCCATCTAGCACAAATATGACAAACTTTCATTTTTTTGGCCCTTCGTTTTTTTAAATATGTACTTTTACCAAAACCAGACATATGTCTAGCAAGCAGATCTGGAAACTCATGTGAAAACTCACCTGCCCTTATCTTTACTTCAATTATCCATCGTATGTCCTTCGGGATGCCCTTGTGTATAAGTATTCTCAATCTTTCAATCTTGATTTTATAAATTTTCAAAATTGCATTTTTAGAAAGAAAAGGAAATCGCTTCTTGAGAGTTAGAAAAATATCACCCATTTTGAAAAGAACAAGAAAAGAGAATGAGAAAAGCAAAGAAAATTTGTACAAAGATTTCAGTTGTTTGGAAAACTAATAAGTCTGACTTTTATAGCCACGGAGTATCGTTATCCGCCATTTAACTGGAAAAAGAAAAAAAATAAAAGAAAGAAAAAAAAATAATGTCAAAGAAAAATGAGTATATACAACACTAATCATAACAAGGGTTAGAAAGAAAAAGAATTTCCTCTTGTGAAAATTGATTTTCTAGAAATAGTTTAAGTTTTTGTCCATTTATTTTGAATATGTTACCATTTCTAGGATTCTCAATGTCAATTGCCCCATAAATATATACTTTTTTTACAAAAAAAAGATCACTCCACCTTGATCTCAATTTTCTAGGAAACAAATGCAATCGAGAATTATAAAGCAAAACCTTTTGACGAAACTCAAATATTTTTCTTGAAATTTTATTATCATGAAAATCTTTGATTCTTGCTTTATAAATTTTAGAATTCTTATATACATCATTTCTCAGTTCTTGAAGTTCATTTATTTGCAATTTGCGTAATTTTGAAGATTCATCAAGGTTGAAGTTAAATATTTTGATTGCCCAATAAGCTTTATGTTCTAGTTCAATAGGTAAATGATAAGGTTTTCCATAAACTATCCTATAAGGAGACATGCCTAATGATGTTTCGAAAGTAGTTCTATATGCCCAAAGTGTATCGGTAAGTTTAAGAGACCAATCTTTATGGTTTGGGTTAACTGTTTTCTTTAAAATTTGTTTTATCTCCCTATTTGCAAGTTCAACTTGTCCATTTGTCTGAGGGTGATAAGAGGTTGCAACTTTATGTATGATTCCATATTTCCTCATTAAAGTTCCGAAAACTTTGTTACAAAAATATTTCCCCCCATCACTGATAATAGATCTAGGAATTTCAAATCGATTTAAAATATTTTCTTTAAAAAAATTTATCACTATTTTGTGATCATTGTTTCGACAAGGAATTGATTCGATCCATTTTGAAATATAATCTATGACAACCAATATGTAAAGAAAACCAAATAATAATGGAAATGGCCCTATAAAATCAATACATCAACAGTCAAATATTTCAATCACTAGAATAGGGTGTAGGGGCATCATATTTCTCTTTGAAAGGGACCTTAACTTTTGACAATTTTCACAACTTTTGCAGAAAGTGTAAGTATTTTTGAAAAGATTTGGCCAATAAAATCCACATTGCAAGATTTTTGCAGTAGTTTTCTCTACAGAAAAATGACCACTACATGCTTTTGAATGACAAAATTTGACAATATTACCTATCTCATTATTAGGTACACATTTTCGAAAGATTTGATCCGGATAATATTTGATTAGGTATGGATCATCTCAATAATTTTTTTTAACCTCAGTCAAAAACTTCTTTTTGTCTTGATAATTCCAATGTGATGGCATCTTTCCTATCACAAGAAAATTAATAATGTCAGCAAATCAAGGTAAAATAGAAACGTTAAATAGTTGTTCATCAGCGAAAGTATCATTAATAAGTGTGGTTTGAAATAAGTCATCACAAACAAGTCTCGATAAATGATCAACCACTACATTCTCTACTCCCTTTTTATTTCGAATAGTAACATTAAATTCCTAGAGTAAGAGAATCCACCTAATCAAACTTGGTTTAGCATCTTTTTTTGACAAAAGATATTTCAAAGCTGCATGATCACTGCAAACAATAATTGGTGAGCCAACAAGATAAGATCAAAATTTATCCAATGAAAAAACTACAGCAAGTAATTCTTTTTCAGTTGTTGTATAATTCAATTGAGCACCATTTAAAATTTTACTTGCATAGTAAATAACATATGATTTTTTATCTTTTCTTTGTCCTAAGACAGCTCCAACAGCATAATTACTAGCATCACATATTATTTCAAAAGGTAAAGTCCAATCTGGAGGCTGCATGATTGGAGCAGACGTAAGCATGCTTTTAAGCTTAATAAAAGCATTTTCACAGTTTTCAGTCCATTCAAAAATAGTGTCTTTTGTTAGAAGATTACACAAAGGTTTAGATATTATACTAAAATCTTTGATAAATCTTCTATAAAAACCAGCATGTCCTAAAAATGATCTAATCTCCTTCACAGTCTTTGGTGTTGGCAAATTGGCAATTAACTAAATTTTAGATTTGTCAACCTCAATACCTTCTGATGATATAATATGTCCAAGAACAATACCAGTTGTTACCATGAAGTGACATTTCTCCTAATTAAGCACAAGATTATTTTCTTCACACCTGATCAAAACCTTTTCTAAATTAGATAAGCAATCATCAAATGAATTATCAAAAACAGAAAAATCATCCATGAAAACTTCAAGAAAACGTTCAACCATGTCACTAAAAATACTAAACATGCATTGTTGGAATGTAGTTGGTACATTACATAATCCTAAAGGCATCCTTCGATATGCAAAAGTACCAAAAGGACATGTAAAAGTTGTTTTTTCTTGATCTTCAAGTGCAATTGCAATTTGATTATACCTAGAATATCCATCTAAAAAACAAAAAAATTCGTGTCTCGCAACTCTTTCTAAAATTTGATCCATGTAAGGTAATGGAAAATGATCTTTTCTAGTAACTGAGTTGAGTTTTCTATAGTCAATGTACATTCGCCAACCAGTAACAGTCCTAGTTGGAATTAATTCATCATTCTCATTCTTGACTACAATAACTCCAGATTTTTTAGATACAACTTGAGTAGGACTTACCCATTTGCTATCAGAAATAGAATAAATGATTCCATTATCTAAGAGTTTAATGAATTCATTTCTCACTACTTCTTTCATATTAGGATTTAGCCTTTGTTGCATTTCTCTGGAAGGTTTAGCATTTTCCTTTAGATAGATGTTATGTGTGCAAATGAAAGGATTAATACCTTTAATATCAGCAATAGGTCATCCTAAAGCATTCTTATGCATTTTTAGAGTTTTGATCAATTTACATTTCTGAAATGCATCGAGTTTGGAAGAAATTATTACTGAAAAAGTCTCATTCTCAACCAAAAAAGAGTATTTCAAATTAACTGGCAAATGTTTTAAATCAACCACGGGAGCTTTAATACTTGATGGAATAGATTTTACTGTTGATGATGAAAGTTCTTCGAACCTTAGTTTCCAAAAGTATTTTTCTTGTACCTACAAAAATTCAGAGATAGTATTAGTGTGTTCCTTTTTACAAATACTTTCACTTTCAAAACAAGTCTCCAAAGAATCAGAAAAGTTAGTAGTAGTAAAGTATTCATGAATAAGTTTCTCAATCGAATCCACTTCATGTACTTCAACATCTTCTACAGGTTGCATACAAACATTAAACACATTTAGTTCCAAAGTCATATTTTCAAATGATAACTTCAAAATACCATTTTTACAATTGATCAAAGCATATGAAGTTGCAAGAAAAGGACGACCTAAAATGATAGGAATTTGTGTATGTGTTTGTGCAATAGGCTCTGTGTCCAAAACAATGAAATCAACTAGAAAGTAAAACTTATTAATTTGTACCAACACATCTTCTACTATTTCTTTTGGAATTTTAATCGAATGATCAACTAGTTGGAGTACAATAGAAGTTGTTTTAAGTTCTCCCAAACCTAACTATTCATAAACTGAGAAAGGTAGAAGATTTACACTAGCACCAAGATTAAACAAAACATGCTCTATTCTAGTGTTTCATATGATATATGAAATGGTTGGATAACCTAGATCTTTGTACTTGGGTGGAGTGAATTGTTGAATGATTGAACTAACACTTTCAGTTAAAAATGCCTTCTTTTGTACATGATGTTTTCTTTTGATTATATACAAATCTTTCAAAAATTTGGCATAAGGTGGAACTTGCTTCATTGCATCCAATAATGGAATATTAATTTTGAATTGTTTAAAAATTTCAAAAATTTCAGCATTTGAGTTCAATTTTTGAGTTGTTTGAAACCTTTGAAGAAAGGGTGTTGGAGATAAATATTTTTGTTTTTCATCATTTTCACACTGACCTTTTTCAAACTTACCTTCGTCGTCAAGACTTTTTCCTTTTTTCATATCTGGAGGTGGATTAGAAACTTTCTCCTTGGGATGAATAGTCTTGTCAATAACGTTTCCATTCCGAAGAGTTGTAACTGAATTAGCTTCCTTGACTACATTTTCACTTGAAAAAGAAACATGACACTGAGTGGAAGGATTAGGTTGAGGTTGAGTAGGAAATTTACCTTTTTCATAAGTACGCAAAAAAGTTGTGAGTGTTGAAAGTGTGCTTTTGATCTCATTGATAGCTTGCGAAGTCTAATTATTGATGTTTGTTTGTTCATGCATAAATGCTTGCAAAGTCTCCTCAATGGATTTTGTATGTGGAGTTAGATAAGAATAAAAGTTTGGTGGTTTTTGTGAATGCAGTGGTTGGGCATGGTTATCATTTCACCAACTGAAATTGGGATGATTTCTCCATTGTGGATTGTAAGTTTTAGAATATGGAGAATGAAAAGGTTTTTTGAATGTAATCATAAAATTTGCTTATACTGGAATATTTGGACATTCATTGGTGGAGTGCCCCAAAAGTTCACAATTGCTACAAACTTCTTCCTCTTGCACATATTTGATTTTCTTTACTTTTCTAAGTTCCATAACTTCAACTTTTCTTGTTAAACTAGCAATCCTAGCATTTAGATCATCTTCTTGGCTAAAGTAATATTTTTCTTTATTACTATTAGCAAGATTATATCTAATAGAACCTTCGAAATGTATTAACACTATGCCATAATTGAGAGTTTTCTCCCAAATGATTTAGATATTCTAGGGCTTCATCAAGTTTGTTATCAAGAAACTCACCATTACATATTGTTTCAACAAATTGTTTTGTTTCAGGAGTTAAACCTTCATAAAAGAAACTAATTAAACGTCATTTTTCAAAATCATGATGTGGGTATGAATTCAATAAATCTTTAAATCTTTCCCAATATTGAAAGAAAGCGTCATTCGAATTTTGAGAAAAATTTTGAATTTGTCTTTTCAAAGTATTAGTTTATGAGTTGGAAAGAATTTTTTCAAGAATTTAGTTTGTATTTCTTGCCAAGTGCCAAATGACCTAGGTTTCAAAGAATGCAAGTAAGGGCTTTCAGAGTTTAAACCATGAAAATTAGGAAGTAAAGAGATCATACTTGACCTGAATCGAAAATTATTTGCATTTAGAGAAAAAATAAAACAAGAAGGAGAAGAATTTCAAGGAGTTTGCAAGTAATAATGCATGGTATGCACCTGTTGATTCTTATTTTCATTTTGGACACTTTCATTTTCAGCCATGGTGGAAGTATGTGGAGATGATTCAAACAAATTTTCAAACAATGTTTTGAAATTATTTCTTACTAAACGTCGAGAATTATGACTACGATACCATATAACTATATATCTATAAAGAAAATAAACAAACTATATTCACAAAGGAAAAATATTAACAAACCTGAATACTTACCTTGCCTTCCCCAGCAACGACGCCAAAAACTTGTTACAACTTTAAGGTTGCAAACCCAAGTGCAGGTTGTAGTAAGTAATAAATTTCTCGTGAGTCCGAAGTCGATCCACAAGGAAGTTGTTTGAAGAATTCAAGTTTATATTTCTAAAAAGATGGAGTTTATGTGAATCAAAATATATGAACAATTAATGTATGATGTAACTAAAGAAAAACCTAAGTAATAAAAGTACTGAGGATTAGGAATCCACTCTTGAATTTTGAATAAAGAAATGATTATTTATTCTTTTTACCTCTATTAATTGCCACAATTGGAATCCATACATAATGAAGGTTCCAATAGGAAGATATTATTAAGTAACTCATGCAATAAGGTAATCATGATATTATTTTATTATTGCAAATTATCTCTTAACGCCAACACTTATTCATGGGATCAAGCATTTATATGCACCTTCGTCAGCAACAAATCAAGGTTTCATATTAGTGGTCGGTGGGGTAAAACCGTACAATAAGCTAAATGAATCCAAGTATTTGTTGTGCCATTGTAGATACATAAATCAAGAATCACTACAAAATAAGTAAGGTTTATATCAAAAATAAAAATAATAATTCAACATACTTAAATAATTTCTACCTTTATAACCATTTTTCTTCCTCTATCAAGAGATTCACCCTTTTTCCTCAACAAAATGAAATTTATAAAGACATAATAAAAATATCAAAGACTAAAAATATAAGAGAAACTAGAAAATGCATTTCTATTACTACTAGAAAACTTACAATACTAGAAAATATACAAACTAGATAATTTAGCCTAAAGAAACCCTCTACCCCCTTCTCTTACAAGTTTAATACATGGCCTATTTATATTCCTTGGAGTAAGCTAGAGGCCAAATGAATAATGGAGGGGTTAATCAAGTGGTATGCTAGTTGCCAAGAGTTGGTAAGTTGTTACACAAATTTCTCACCCATTGAATTGAATTATATTTTTTGATCAGATACAACTAGATTTTAAATATACATAAAGAATCAAAATTGTAGATCTTTCAACTCTGATATATTTCCATATATCTTTTGTCAACTTTGGTGGTCGGATGAAAGAGATATGGTCAAATTACCGAGTTATGTCCAAGAGCCGCGCTTTAATAGCAGCAGTAATTTGTAGCCTATATTTTTACCATTTCAACACATTTTCACACCATCTTGTCTTCTACAAATTTGTTTATTTCTCTCTTGGGTATAACATATCCAAATATCAGCTTAAAATAAATTTGGGCTCAAGATATATAACCAAATTGGTAAAATAAGTCAATACTGGGCTGAACTCTGATCTGAATTTTGGTGATCTATTTTGTGCAATTAGTTGGACGAATTTTCTGCTATCATCAAAACTGAATTGGGCTAATCTTTCAACAGAAAAGTTGTACCTCTATCTCTTGGCTTTCAAATGAAATAAGGTTCAGGTCCATAAGGCTTTTGATCATAAGGTTATGCTTAAATTACAAAAACTGCACAAGTTTGAAAATATGATTTCATTTATTCCCTAACACAAAACATTAATAAAACAATAATATTAACAAGAATAAAGTAAGAAAATTATAAAAGATTTGATATAATTTTTTTTCCAAATATCCACTTATCAGCTCATTAGCTCATAAAATTTTATGCCAAAGTTATTTTTGGCCAACTCTAGTTAAGGATACGCTAGAGTTCACCAAGAGGTGTAAGAAGTGCAAGTTCCACACAAACTTAACTCATTAATCTACAACCCCAATGGAAACTATACTGATCTCATGCCTTTTTGACCATAGGGGATGGACATTCCAAGGCTTTTCCCTCCAGCTAGAGCTTAGAAAAAATTCATTATTGTGGTTGTGGAATATTTCTCAAAGTGGATAGAGGTAGAAATAGTAGCTAAAATAATCAAAGATGAGGTTATGAACTTTATATGGAAAAGTATCGTGTGCCAGTTCAAGAGCCCCAAGAGTTTTAATATCTAATAATGTGACTCGATTTCAAGATAAGAAGATCCGAGCATGGTGTGAATAAATGAATATTCAATAGAACTTTACTGTCATGGGAAACCTGCAGGCAAATGGACAAACAGAAATCGTGAATAGGATTATACTACAACATCTGAAAGTGTGTCTAGAAGGGGTGAAGTCTTATTGGGTAGGGAAATTGATTGGGGTCTTATGGGTATATCACATGACCCCATAAACTGCAATAGGAAAGACTCCTTTCAGCTTTGTATATGGCTCAAAAGCAGTGGATCCCAATAGAAATCGGGGAGACCTCACATAGGGTTTCGCAGTATGATCCCAAGGTGAACTGCTTGGCATGAGAACTTGATTTGGAACTTACAGATGGCAAGAGAGATCGAGCTTTTGTTCAGATCTAAGCAGCTAAAAATCAAATGCAGAATGCACATAACAAGAAAGTTTATGACATAAATTTTCAGCTCAATGATATGGTATTGAAGAAAATAGAAGTTTTGAAGCATGTAGGGTAGCTAGATCTGAACTGGAAAGGTCCTTTCAAGTAATAAAAATTTTAAAGCGAGGAACCTACAAGTTTTATGCGTAAGCTTGGTAATGTTGTACATGGCTTTTTTTCATATTGATTATATTTTGTGTATATTGATCCTATATTGAATGAAAAAATTATCTATTACTATACACTTTTGTCTTAGTCCATAGGGCCATGTGAATTATGTAACTTTAAGAAGAGGCAAGGTAGCCCGAGAAAAATCTTTCACCTCAATATGATCTCATAAAGATTGTAAGTGAGGAAACTCAAATGATCTAAAAAGATCATGACCATGAAGAAAAATACAATCTCACGAAGATTATAAACGAGAAATCCAAAATGAAAAAATATAATCTTATGAAGATTGTAAGTCAGAAAGCCAAAACAATTTGAAAAATGATTGTGGCCAAGAAGAAAAATACGATCTCATGAAGATTGTGAGTGAGAAAGCCAAAACGATCTGAAAAAGATCGTGGCCACAAAGAAAAATACAATCTCATGAAGATTATAAGCAAGGAAGCCAAAACGATCTGAAAAAGATCATGGTCATGAAGAAAAATACAATCTCATGAAGATTGTAAACGAGGAAGCCAAAATAATATGAAAAAGATCATGACCATGAAGAAAAATATGATCTCATGAAGATTATAAGCGAGAAAGCCAAAACGATGTGAAAAAGATCGTGGCCATGAAGTGAAATACGATATCAAGAATATTGTAAGGAAGCAAACCAAAAATGATATGAAAAATATCGTGGTAAAAGAACTGGAGATAGTCCAAAAGGGATTACTGAGTTCGAAATGACCTGAAGAAGATAATAGAGTTCAAAACGATCTAGATTTGGATCTGAGAAATAACCAAAACCTTTGGAAAAGTGATCCAAGGCAGATTAAGTATATATACGAACTTGATAAGATTGTGGCAACTTGACCACCTCGATAAGATCATGGAAACTTGACCAAAGATAATATAAGGTTAGTTGATTTACTTTATAAATTATTTAAATTCAAAGTTCACCATTATTATCGGCTGATTAGTTTGAAAGTCACAAATAAGCTACACATTACCAAATATATGTGACCTCGAAGTCAATAAGAAAAAAAAAGCTATGTACAAAATCAAAAATCAAAATACAAGTCATAGACTTCAAAAGAAAAAAAAAAGAAGTAACGGTAGTTCAATTCTTTACAAAAGATGTTGTAAAAAATGTTAAAGTGCATTGCCTCTAAGGCATTGAGCACAAGGATCTACAACATATACCAAAAAAATCCCACCATGTATAAGGCCACATACAAAAGAATGTACTAGCTAGCATAGACCTTGAAGTCAAAAATCAAAAAGCAAAGTTCACCAGCTCTTGTCCTAGCTCGCTGCAGTCGCTATTCCATCATCCTCATCATCACAGTTGATCTCTATGGCAGTATCCACAGGACCTGAAGTCTCTCCCACCTTACTGATACCTTCGAGTGCACTAATAAGATAGGCAAAATCATTAGCTTTGACTTCTTCTTCATCATCTTAGAACACACGCTCTTCAAGGTTCTCATCCTTGAAGGAGTAGAGATAAGCTGGGTCAAATTCTTCAACAAAGGCTCCTAAGTTAGAGACTTGGGCTTGGCACTTTGTGAACCCAGTTAAGGTGTAGATAGTATCCTTTTAAGCCATGACAGTTGTAAAGAAATTTGAGTTCAAGAAAGATCAAACACCCTCCATTCACATTTTTTGCATAGTGGATTGATATTCATTAGAGATTATATACTCTTGGCGATCTGCCATATGACCCGAGTCAAAGAACTTTTAATGCTCACAAACATGGGCCAACTCTACTTCTCTAGCCTGGGCATTGACCTTATCGATGGCCCCATTTAAATCTTTGTTCTTAAGGTGAGAATTCTCTAAATTCTGCTTCAACTTGGAGATCTCCTCACCAAGTTCAACTAGGTAGTTTGGAGCTTTCCCATGGCATCTTTGATTCTATCATTGTAGGAAAGCCAGTCGTGCCTGTAGTGAGTAGCTCGCAAGGTCAGCTGATGGATAATAGAATTATTCTACAAAAAGAAAAAAAAAAGAAATAGGGAAGAACATAAGATGTTAGATTAATCACCTAGCTACAAACAAAATACATATGAAAAACTAGAAAGAAAAGACCTACCACCATAGAGTGATGAGCAGCTATTGCCTCTAATTGAGCTAGGGGTAGGCTCATGAGCTCAAATTGGTTAGTAGGGAGGAGAGTATGTTTGTATAGTTCGAATAAGTCCTCCCCAGCATGTGACTTCAACACAGAGCTATCAACTATAATGTTCTAGGGCGGAATGGCACGAGGAGTGGTTAGGCTCGGAGATTGTCTAGAAGGTGAAGATTACTCCTCTCTCTAATAAACCTTTTTGACCAGGAATAAACTCTCGTTGTTGAATATGCTTATCATGCCATTTCTTAGTGCATTTCTTGTACAACTTGGCGTTTTCATAAGCACCTTAACGGAATTCTCCTAACTCATATAGCTGCAACAGTTGGTGTTTACCCACTGTTTGAAGATCAAAATTCAGTTTCTTGGTAGCCCAGTACATTTGATGCTCCAACTCGACTGGTAAGTGACATGCCTTTCCATACACCACGATAAGAAGACATACCAATGGGGGTTTTATAAGCTGTGCAGTAAGCCCAAAGAGCATCATCCTACTTCTGAGATCAATCCTTTTGAGAAGAGCTTACTGCCTTTTCTAAGATCCACTTAAGCTCTCTATTTAAAATTTCAACTTGGCCAATAGTTTGGGGGTTATAAGCAGTAACAACTCTATGTGTGACTCCATACTTAGCTAATAGAGCATTAAGATGCTTGTTGCAGAAATGCTTATCTTCATCACTTATGATTGCTTTTGGTGTACTAAAAAGAGTTAAAAAAAATTTCTCAAGAAGTTAATCAGTGCTTTAGAATCTTTGTTGGTAAGACAACAACTTCAACCTATTTGGAAATATAGTCTACCATCGCAAGAATGTAGAGATTATTAAATGACTATGGAAATAGACCTATGAAGTCTATGCCCCAAACATCTATGTTTATTCCTCTGTGTTTTGGCCATCATCAAGAGAGGAAAAAAATTTCTCTTTTCCATATTTTTCACACACCACCACCAAAAAGAATTTCAACCTTGGTAAAAAATATCACTTCTTTTATCACTTGTTGATACTAAGAATTAATATTCTCCAAAAACACACTCAAAACTAGGTTAGTAAAAGAACCAGAATTGCTAGCGAAATTCTAATTTCGTATTCTTGCTCAAAGTATAGACCACTTTAGAGATAAGACACTTGAATCCTTTGTAAACCAGTATTTAGAAAGGGCTAGCAATCGATTGCCCCAAAACCTACATCTGCCGGAGGAGTAGAAGGTATAAATCAAAACTATTTTATTTATGTTAAATAATTTAAAATTGAAAAATCTATAAAATTACATCGAATTTGGGGTGATGCTGTAATTGCTATAGCATAAATATTTTAAAATTTTATTTTTCATCTGCGCACACCCCGAGATCGAGCGAACCCATCAGACGTGACACATGTAATTCGAATAAGAATGAGTTGCTTGTCATCACTTTCCAAGCATTTTGGCCATAGTGATAAATTGATTGGCTCTTCATCTTTAGGCAAAATTGAAAGCACAACATCATCCACAACATCATCTTCAAAGCACTTACGTGTCCACTCAAATTGCCATGGAATAATTACTTCAACCTTAAGCATATCATCAGTAGCTTTAAAGTATTTATTGAGAGGTCTTGGGCACTAACTTCAAGGCATAAAATAACAAGTCTCCACCTTGACTTGAATTTCATCCATTCTAAAATAGTAGATTAGCTCCCATTGACCAAAATAACTTAATTATCGAAAACACCAATTAAGCCCAAGCAATGCTTGAACTTGACCTTCGGAAGAGGTTTAGTCAACATATCTGCAGGATTCTCATGTGTAGATACCTTTTTTACTGAGATACCACCCTACGCAATAATATCACGAACAAAATGATACTTAATATCAATATGCTTAGTTCTTTTATGAAACATCTTATCTTTAGTCAAATGAATGGCACTTTAACTATCACATAAAATAATGGTCACATGGAACAAGAACTAAGCTCTCTAAACAACCCTCTAAGCCAAATTCCTTCTTTAATCACCTCTATCATAGATAAAGCAACTATAGGTTGCAAGGAAGCTTTCCAACTAACCACAGTTCCTCCGAGGGTGAATACATAGCCAGTGAGTGATCTTTTATCAAGATAACTTGCATAATCAGAGTTAGTAAAACTAATTAGAGAACTACTAGTCCGGCTAAACTTTAGACAAGCCTCTGAAATAACCCACTATTATCTCAAAATCCAATTCACAATATACCAGTATGCTTTTTTGGAAGAAGACATATACCTACTAAGCACACTAACAACATGTGAAATATCTGGATGCATACAAACTATAGCATACATAATGCTACCAATTGCATTGGAGTAGGGAACTTGAGTCATGTACCTTTTTTCTTTATCTAACTTGGGTGATAAAGAAGTTGACAATCTAAAATGTGTATCTAATGGAGTAGGTATCGGTTTAGTATTTTTCATGCCAAACCTCTCCAAAACTTTCTCAACATAAGTCTTCTAAGTCAAATACAATTTTCTACCTTTTCTATCTCTTCTAATTTCCATGCCAAGAATTTTTTTCATTACACGAAGTTTCTTCATCTCAAACTCTTTCTTCAACTGTTTCTTTATCTCATAAATATCTAACATGTTTTGAGTTGCAATCAACATGTTATCAACATAAAGAAGAAAATAAATAAATGAGTTGTTACTAGTTCGATGAAAATAGACATAACTATCATAACTGTTCCTTGAGTATCCACGACTAACCATAAAGGAATCAAATCTTTAGTATCTCTATCTTAGAGACTATTTTAATCACACAATGATTTCTTTAATAGACAAACACGGTCTTTTTGCCCTTCAACATCAAAACCCTCTAGTTGTTGAATGTAGATTTATTCTTCTAGCTCACCATTTAAGAATGCAATTTTAACATCAAGTTGTTCCAACTCCAAATCATGCATGGAAACTAATGTAAGCAAGATATGAATAAATGTATGTTTCACAATAGGTGAGAAAATATCATCAAAATCTACACCTAATACTTGACTGTAGTGTTTAGCTACTAATCATGTCTTGTACCTTGCCTCTTCAACTCCAGGAATTCCTTTCCTTCTTTTGAAGATCCATTTATAGCCAACAATCCTCTGTCTAGCTGGTGGCTTCACAAGTACCCAAGTATCATTCTTGTGAAGAGACTCAATTTCTTCTTGCATAGAAATCAACCATTTTATGGAATCAATGGAATAAATAACTTCAAAATATGTAGATGGCTCACCGACAAAATCTATTTCTTCTCCAACTAATAAGGCATGTGAAACAAGATCTGCATATCTCTATAGTGGTCCAGTTTCTCTTCTTGGTCTATCTTTAGCAATGCTTGCGTGCTCCTCGGAAGGAGTTTCTTTAACAACATCAAACTCTTCTTCTAAAAAAGATTTAGGAACAGTAGGATTCATTCTAAGACATTAGTGGTGGACTAGAAAATTTAATCTCCATCTGCTTCTATGTATTATATTTCTCATCTGTATCAGAATAAACTTCAGTCTCCTTTATCGGGGTTAGTAGAGTAGATTAATCAAATGTAACATTTCTACTAATAACAAATTTAGCTAACTTGGGGTCAAGACACCACAATCTATATCCTTTCAGCCCATATGCACAATCAAGAAAAATACATTTTTAGTTCTAGGCTCCAATTTTTTTTCACTAACATGCATATAACAGGACACCTAAAAAATTTTAAATTTGAGTAATCAATGGGTTTACCAGACCATACCTCTTCAGTAGTCTTAAACTCGATCGCAGTAGATGGTAAGCGGTTCACAAGAAAAAAAGTTGGGGAAACTGTTTCAGCCCAAAAATCCTTAGACAAATTAGCATTGGAAAGCATACGCCGAGCTCTTTCCAAAAGACTTCTATTCATACATTCTTCTACGCTATTCTACTATGGAGTTTTAACTACAGTGCTATATCTAACAATTCCTTCAGCTTCGCAAAACCTATTAAAATCTCCCTTATAAAATTCCAAACCATTATCTATCTAGAGTCTTTTAATATGCTTCCTAGTCTACTTCTCGATCAAAGTCTTCCATTTCTTGAAAGTATCAAGAACATCATTCTTATGCTTTAGAAAATACACCCAAACCTTTCTTGAAAAGTAATTAATGAAAGGCAATAAATATGGAACTCCCCTTGTTGATGGAATTAGCGATGGGTTAGAGTGAATATAATCTAAAGAACCTTTAGTTCTATGAATTCCAATGCCAAAGTTGAGCCTTCGTGTTTTCCAAACACACAATACTCATAGAAATCCATCTTTCTAGTACTTTGGCCACAAAGAAGTCCTCGTTTACTCAACAAGGTTAGACTCTTCTCGCTCATATGCCATAATTTTGTAATATCAAAAACATGGATGATGAAGAAACTACTACAAAACCTATAACCATGGAGCTTTGCAACACGTAGAGACTGCCAACCTTTCTAGCCTTTATTACAACCAACGCACTTTTACTGATTTTCAATACTCCACCTTCAGCTGAAAATTTGTACCCATTAGTATCAAATGTGCCAATGAGATAAGATTATTCTTCAGGTCATGAACATGCCTCATATCAGCCATTGTTCTCACAATATCATTATGCATTCGGATATGAATTGTGCATATACCAACAGTTTTGCATGGGGCATTATTCCCCATTAAAATAACTACTCTATTAATAGACTTATATGTTGAAAACCAGTCCCAATTGGGACACATATGATAGGAACAACCAATATCTATGATCTACTCATCATTCGATCTAGCACAATCCTTTATTATAAAGAGAACATAAGTACCATATTCGCGTTCAACAAAACTAGCCCGCCAGAATCTTTATTTATGTCATGCGAAGCATTCTTTTTTTGTAGCCGATCATAATTTTTGTAAAGATGCCCTGGGTTTTTACAGTGCCAACATATAATTTTATTTCTAGATTTCAATCTTGATATTAGCTTACCTCTGTTCGACTCTTTTTTTTTATCTTCTTCTTGCATATAGACCTTGTGCCTGACTATCACTAAATTCACTAGTGATATCATGATCAATCTTTTCTTTTATTTTCGAAGTAGATTTAACATCCTTCAAAAAAATAATATATTTTCCATACAACATAGTTTCTCTAAAATGTCTATATGAAGAGGGTAATGAACATAACAATAACAAGGCCTTATCTTCATCATCAATTATCACATCCAAAATTTGTAAATCTATAATAATAGACTCAAACTCATCAATATGAGAACTGAGAGATATACCTTCATTCATTCACAGTGAATACATGCACTATTTTTTGTGCAGCTTATTTGTTAGGGTCTTTTTTAGGTATAGAGACTCTAATTTATCCCACAATGCCTTTGTGGTTTTCTCAAAGATAACCGCATGCAAAACTTCATTTAGAGAGATAACTAGATAGTTGAACGGGCCTTTTCAGCGATTTTTTCCCACTTGTCCTTGATCATATCTAGTAGTTTACTACCTGACAAAGCCTTTTAACTCCATTCTAAATAAGAATGATATGCATCCTTACTTACCATAATGTAAAATTGATCTTTCGATCAAACTTCTCGACATCAAATTTAGTCATCGACATCCTGACCTAAGGAAATATAAAACAAATATACCAACCAATGCTCTAATAAAAATTTGTTAGGCTGGCATCCAAATCAAATGACACATTCGTTTAAATAAGACGAAAATAAAATAATAAAATGAACAGACAAAAAAATGACACAAGTGTTTACATGGTTGGCTAATAACAAACCTGCGCCTATGGGTAGGGAAGTGATTCCACTATAATAAAAATAATAATCGAGAGTTTACAGTAATTAGAGAAAGTATTCTCTAATTAATCTAAACACCAAAAGAGAATAATCTCACTATTTACTCAATAAAATTATCTCTCAAGTGTTTCCTAACTCTCTATTTTGTAGCCTCTCAACTTTCTATAATTCTCTCATTAATTATGTGTATGTATGTTTCTCATAATTTGTTTTTCAAATGAAGAAACCAGAGCATATATATAGAGGTCAATAGAAGTAGTCTTCATTAGCATTTTCTTTGGTAGAAAGAAAATTACACCGCCTTGAACATAGCCTTTGATTGCTAATTCCAACAAGATCAGATGCTTAAGCTTTACTCGTGCATTGTAATGTGTTTGCCTCCTTAATCATCCAAGGACATACAATTTAGAGCATGAGCATAAGAATTAATAGCTCATAACCTTTTACATAAGGTTGACATGGCACATGAAACTTCTGTTAAGAATAAGCTTCTTGTCATCACTTTCCAAGCATTTCGACCCTAGTGATAATGTGATTAGTTCTTCATCCTTGAGCAAATTGGAAGCAAAAAATCATCTTCAAAGCACTTATGTGTCCGCTCAAATTTCTATGGAATAATTATTTCAACCTTAACCATATCATCAGTAGCTTCAAAGCATTTATTGAGAGGTCTTAGGTGCTAAATTCAAGGCATAACATAACAGAAGACAAGGACAAAAATGGCAATGCAAAAGGAAAAGAAATAGCGAAAGAGAAAGAGAAAAAAGAGAATAATAAAAAGGAATTTATAATTACAATTAGATACTTACATATGTATTTTTCACGTCATCATGATCCGCATTCTCATAGTATATATGCATACATGTATGTGTTTCCATTTCTCATCCCTGAAATTCATATTTATATTCACATATATAGTAGCATAAAATAGAAGAAAAATATTTACAAATACAAACACCAATTATCAATATAATAATAAACTTGATATTTGTTTCTGGGGTTAGGCATCTAATTTAAACCTGCAAAGAAATAAGAAAGCAAATTTTTATGAAAAAGAGTCGAAAAGATGTAGTGTCTATATGAAATCCATGATCATAGAACAAGCATATGAGTCATACACAGCATGCTAGTTTATAACTAATTAGAGAGATTTATTTTCATAAGCATCATGTTTGAGAAGGAGAAATTGAAAGAATAAAATGGAAAGCTAATAAACTGTATATTCAGAAGGATTCAAGGAAATAGTGTTTAGTTTTTTAGCATGCAGAAGCAGAATCCCAGCAAACTTCTTACTTAGTAGTAGTTGTCCATTAAATCTAAAATGGACATAGGAGAAGTGAGACATATAATAATGGATCTTCCTCAACCACCAAATCTCCCATTTAGATTCCAAGCAAGATTTAAATTTTAAATTTTGTAATCTTTATTTATTTCTTCATTTGTTCTACTATTGTAGGTATTGTTATTTAGTTCCACTTTTAGTGGGTTATACATAGAAATTGATTAACTATAGCCTTGAACCTATTGAATTAAACTATAGCGATTAGTGTAGTCACTACACTTCCACTTAAACTTACCAAAATAAATTATCCTCCATAGAGAGTGCAATTCCAGTCCTTAATTATTTGGATATGATCTTAATGGTTATATTGATGGAACACTTTCCTGCCCTCCACCTATCTTAACTAATCATGACAACACTGGGACCATACCTTATCTTGTATCCGTTTAAAGATAAGACAAGATATCTTACTTTTTCATGCCATGTTGGCATTTATTTTTTATAATATAACCTTTTTATCATCTCTGCACATTCCACAACTTAAGCATGGAACTGTTTGGAATGCACATATGCCAGCAAATTCCACACTCATGTCATGGGTCTTCGAGAGATCTATTCCAACACCACCAGTGAAAATTAGAGCATTGGTGACTATATTCAGAGCGTTAAGTATCTTCGAAACTCTTGCCATCACTGGCTCCACAATGAGTGATGATGCATTGATTTATGCTGCACGGAAAGGTCTTGGTTCCCAATTCAAGAATATTGTGGCTGCAATTATTGTTTGAGATTCACTCATTTCCTTTGAAGAGTTACATAACAAATTAGCTAATTATGAAATGACTTTGAGACGTAATGAGCCCAAGGTAGAGGCGACACTAATCATAGTACATTTTAATGAAAGAAGCAACTACAATAATAAGAGAAATGACTCTAACTTCAAAACCAAAGGCATGACTCCATTAGTTAGAAATAAGTATCAAAATTAAGGGATTTCAACAATAGGATTAATCATGGAAATTGAAAGTACTCTCATCCTAGCAATCATCATTCAACAATTAATTTTGGCACCCTCAATCAAATAATTAGTTTTGGCATCCTCAATTCTACCACAATCAGTGACGCATTATTTGTCAACTACGTGACAAACCTGGTCATTTTGCTAAGTTTTGTAGATGTCCACCTCATCCCTTTCCTACCCCACAAGCAAACTTCTTGCATACTAATCACAGACTCACCAAAAATGATAATTGGATAGTTGATTCTGGAGCATCTCACCACATTACCTCTGATTTGCATAATCTCTCAGTGCACTCTAAATATGGTGGTAACAATGATATCCTTATTGGTGACAGTAATCAAGTTCCTATAACCTATATTAGTTCCACTAATTTGGTTACTTCTAATTCTATTTTTCAATTAAATAATGTTTTGAGTGCATCCAAGATTCAAAAAACATCTATTATTCCTATCTCAATTTTGCCACCAAAATAACTTATCCATTGAATTATTTCTTGATTGTTTTGTTTTCAAGGATCTGATCATAGAGGTATCTCTCATTCAAGGACTGACAATAAGCATATGTATGAATGGTCATCTTCTTCCAGCAACAACAAATGAGTCTATGCAGTCCACACCGCAAAGTCATCATTGAGTCAATGACACTCTTATCTTGGTCATCTGTCATTTAAAATTCTCAAACATCTTATGTCTGTCGTATTTTTACCATTACTAGAGTTTAGCTTTAGTCATTGTAATTCTGTCTTTCTAGTAAAAGTCATAAACTTCCATTTAGGATCTCGTCTATCTCATGTGACAAACTACATGAACTTTTATATACTAATGTTTAGGGTCCTGTACCAATTAAATCATTTGATCATTTTTATTATTCTATTGTGTTTATGGATTACTATACCAAATGTACTTGGCTCTATTTACTGAAACACAAATTTGATGTGAACCATATTTGAGAGATTTAAAAATAGGGTTGAAAATTCTTTCAATACCAACATTACTATGGTTTACTCAAATGGAGAGGGAGTATCAGGTCTTATTTCAACACTAAATAATCATGGTATTCAACATTTAAAATCTTCTCCTCATAAGCCAAAACTTATTTGTATTGCTGAGCGATGCCATTGTTATATTGTCAAAATATGGTTAGCTTTATTACACCATACCTCCATGCCTCTCACTTATTGGTCCACTACTTTTCAAGCAACTACCTATCTCATAAATCATCTTCCCATACCCATCCTTGATCACCAATCTCTATTCCTTAAACTCTTTCCCTAATTACCTCAAATTACTTATGTTCAGTTGCTTGTGTTATCCTTGGTTGTGCCCATACAACACTAATAAATCACAACATTGGTCTTGTCCCCATGTTTTTGTTGGATACTCCATAGAGCATAATGCCTACTGGTGTCTTGATCTACAAACTAATTATTTCTTATTTTCTTATCATGTTATTTTTTAATGCACATCTGTCTCTATTTTCCAAACATTCACAATCATCTCATATGATCCAAATAAATTATGTCTCTAAGTAGGTTCTCCTAGACTCTTCACCATATTTTTCAGTTAGAAGTTCTAATTCTCAAATATCTTTGACATCCTTGCCTCCCAACTGTTCGGCTCTTGTTGCACTCGCCCCAAGATCCATATGAAATCAGGTATGTATTTCTTCCTCGCCTTCACCATCTACACTATTTAACCATCTCATTTTATGATCACAAGATCCAAAAATAATTTAACCAACCTAAATCCAAAGTACTACCTCACCACTAGTCTCACTCTTGACCAAACAAAACCTACCTCTTTCACCCAAGCCTAAAAATCACCTCAGTAGCGTCAACCTATGTTTGAGGAATTTGATACCCTAGTTCACATTTATACTAGGTCTCTGGTCACTCCTCATCCCTCACAAAACATTGTTGATTGTAAGTGGATTTTCAAGATTAAATAGAACCCCGACTGGTTTATATCTCACTACGAAGCATGGCTTGTTGCTAAACATTTTTACCAATGGCCCAGCTTCGACTTCCATTATACATTCAGCCAGATTGTTAAATCAACCACAATTCGAATCATCCTCACCTTTGTTGTTAATCAAAATTAGCCCATTCTCCTGCTAGGTGTGAATAATATATTTCTTTAAGGATCGCTTCAGGATGATGTCTATATCCAACAACCTCGTGGGTTCGTTGATGCCCAATGACCTATTTATATATGCAAGCTCTACAAAACTTTATATGTACTTTGCTACGTTCCACGGGCCTGGTTTAATGAACTATGAAGCTTTTTTCTTTTAAATGAGTTCACTAAATCCTATTTCGATACTTCATTGTTTATTTACACTGATGACCCACTCACAATGCTTCTACTTATATATGTTGATGGCATTCTCCTCATAGATAACTCTTCATCACTTCTTAACAAATTTATTAGCTCCCTTGCATAGCATTTCTCTCTCAAAGACCTTGGTTCTCACCATTACTTTCTCGATGTTGAAGTTCTCACCACCAATTATGGTATCTTCTTGTCACAACTAAAGTACATCCATGATCTATTGCATTGCTCCAACATGCCTGATTCTAAGAAAGTCTCTACAGAACTACCCCACCTCCATAATGGTAGCCCTCCCACAGATGCTACTAAGTACCATCAAACAATAGGTGCCATGTAATATCTTTCATTGATACGACCAGATATATCATTTGCTGTGAATATACTTTCACAATATATGATGAACCAGCCTACTATGCAACATTGCTATGTTGTAAAAAAAGATGCTTTGCTATCTCAAAGGCACATGTACTCATGGTATTCTCATTCAAAAAATATGATTCTCAATGTACATATATTTGCCAATACAAGCTGTGCTGGTGATGTTACTGACTGCACTTCCACTTCAACATATCTTGTGTTCTTAGGAGCCATACCAATCAGTTGGAGTTTTAAGAAATAGAAGAAAGTCACTCTCTCTTTCACCAAAATGGAGTATTGATCAGTAGCTTCATTCCGTCTTCTACTATTCCAACTATCTATTTTGACAATATAGGAGCTACATACTTGTACTCCAATCGTTTTTATTTTTGGATAAAACATATTGCAATTGACTTCCACTTTGTCAGTGATCAAGTTGCCAAGAAATAACTTTATGTTGTTTATGTTTCACTGTCGATCAACTTGCTAACTCCTTAAGAAAGCCTTAATCTTACCAACCGTTTCTCATGCGATGCTACAAGATTGGTATTCATTATGGTAATCCAATCTTGTGGGGGCATAATAGCAGATCTTCTTCAACCACCAAATCTCTCATTTAAATTACAAGCAAGATTTAAATTTTACATTTTATAATCTTCATTTGTTTCTTTATTTGTTCCACTATTGTAGGCTATGTTATTTAGTTCCACTTTGAGTAGCTTATACTTAGGAACTAATCCTTACAATCTCTACGTATATATATCAGTTTTTCAATGAATGAAAGAAATAGCCATTTAATAAATTTAGCCAAAAACTTATAATAGATACTTGATATTAAGATACCAATATGTTGTATGCATCATACTATTCCTGTTAACACTCCATCAAAGATTATGTTTTTAGTTAAAGAAAATACCTTAAAAGAGGAAGAAAGATTATGTACTTAATAGATTCTTTGAATTCTCACCACTTAAACCCTGGCCTTTGCTTGCATCTTCCGCACTTATTCTTCCATTCTCAAATTCAATCTACAAATTTGAATCACTCCCACTCAAACCTACTTGATACATGCTCCAAAACCACTTTACTTATAAGATTAATTAGTGCAGAAAATTCAATTCATTTGATATACTCCACTTGTCCATCATGTTTATGCTATATAAACCATAATAGGTACGGCAAAGAAAATAGTACAAAAAATATCAAGCTATGTTTGTTTTTTTTTTTTAATTAATTATGAAAGAATGTATAGGAGAATGTTTGTCTTTAGAGATAAATGTATAAGAAAATATAATAAATGCTTGGTTATATTTTGAGAAAATAAATAGAGAATGAAAGTGGGACACGAAAACAATACCAAATATAGCCTCAATCTTTCAAAATACAAATAGAATAATGTTTATTTAAATATACGAACATGTAGACACAAAATATAAAAAACCATCAGTGCATATAATAAAAAAAACCACACAAAAAAGAAAAACTTATTTTTTATATTTTTTCAAAAAGAATCAAAATAGATTACATATTTAAATATATCTCAACTTTTTGAAAGAGATTTGTGCTCAAGAAAGAGAAAAGAAATGCACACCGACAACACTGAAAAAACAAGATAGGAATAATCCTTACTTTATTCAGATGACCTAAACAAGAATTATAGTTTACAAAAATAAAAAATTCTATAATTATACTAGAAAAGTTTACTTGAACAATTTATCGAATACTTAATAAACAAGCAATGCTAGAGGTACCAAGTTTTCATCTATGTTTACCAATCCAATTTATCAATTTCAAGCCAATAATTTATAAGTCAAGAATCCCTAAAGTAATCAACTCCTTCTCTCGAGTACTGAATGATTATGAATTCTAATTCAAATTTCATTATCCTATAAAAATCCAAAACTAAAGTTCTATCAAAGCTCAATGGATATTCTTCAATAAGCTTTTAATGGTTTCATAAGCCTGTAAACTCTATAAATTCCTATGTTAGGTTATCCTATGGTCATGCATAAAATTTTCTTTCTCAAGTATTGAATTTCATACATCAAACATTCAAAACTAATGGCCAGTTAATTATAAATTCATTCAAAATAAAATAACACAAATAAATGAAGTACATGAAATAACACAAGTCAGAATTCAAATCCTAGGATTCAACATAGGTTACATCATCCCTTAGAAATTAGAATTTAGTTCATAATGGAAGTAGAAAAACTTATATCATGAGCAATGGTGAAGAAATCAAATAGAGGAAAAGATAAGGGTAGGGAAATTCTCTCTATCTCCAAGTGATGGATGCTTTTGATTGTCATGTTGAAGTCTGTTCCTTGATCTCAAGTCTTATCCTCATATTCTCCAAGTTGCCAAGTTGTTTTAGAAGTACCCAATCCTTTTATGTATACTTTTCCTCAAAATTCTAACTTTAAAACCATTTCAGCATACAAAACAAATCAAGAGGCACCATGGCCCTTGAATCAAGCCTCGTGGTGGCAAAACATGCTGGTTATACTTTCCAATTTTCTCAATTCGCACTGCAGCCCCAAACTCGGGTGCCACAGTGCCTAAATTTCCTCTGTATGTGCTAAAGCACTCCTCTATTCAGCATCTTTGAATCAATATTTAACCTCTTTATCAAATGAATTAGCTCTCATGTCTGCATATAAATTATATTCATATTTATTAGCTTTCTGTAACTAGTTGAATCAGATCAATATCAATTTTTTTGGAGAGAGTTATGTCAAAAATATTGAGATGTGCCGCATCTGAAAGTTTCAATTACTTTTGACTTTTCTACCCAAATTTTCTCATTAAAATCAAATTCATTAGGCTTTATAGTCAACACAAACATTATAGTGCTATCTCATAGCTTTGCAACATATTAAGAATGAGATTAATAGGACTTTAAAATAAAGAGTTATGTTCAAAATACAAATAAGTGGTACCATAAACTAGACTTCTTATGCTGCGGCACCAAATCTTCGAATTTAGTGTAATTTTCTTCATTTTTCTTTGCATCTTGGGATTTTTAAAACTTATCTCGTCCTTTAATTCTCTACAAAATATAAACAAAATGCATAAAAAAGCAACCGAAAATGCTTGAGAACAAACAAATATTTAAATTAAGGGATTCGAATTGTATTAAAACACCCACTTAAAACCTCAAGTTCGACAGTTGAGGGACAAGAAGAGTGAGAGGCTAATTGAGAAGAGAAGGATATTGGCTAGGGTTTATTTAATTTAGTCAGTAGTCATCCAATAAAACATAAATGACAAAAGTGAACTTATAAATTAAGGGTGGTACGGTGCAGTTTAGGAATTCCAAACCACCACCAAACTGTTTGCACAGTGTGATTTTGACTTAAGCATTTAGACCATGGTTTATGTAACAAATTAACAATAACAGTGGGGTGCGGTGCGGTTCAGGCAATGTTTTCGAAATTTATGATGTGCCTTGTCATGCACGATGATATGAAATAGTTTCTGGCAACACAATCAATGTGTAATCCAAGAACTAAATGCTGGAAATGACTATCGTGCTATGAGAAAGGAGGAGACAAAATGAACTAGGCCTAATCCTAGTATGATATCATATTGAATTTTTAAATATGTTGAGAAAAGTGAAGAGAAAAATTAAAAATATAATATGATTCGATCATTTTGTCTACATCAACGGATAAAGTGCCCAAGAGACTATAATATATTATTTTCTTTTAATTTGATATTATAATGAACATCTATTTATATAGGTAAATTATATATATGACGAAATAAAAAAGAAAAAAAATTACTCTAAAATCAAATCAAAATACCACAACACTTAATAAAAAGTTATACATTGTTGTGATTTTGTTAGTTTGATGTCCAAACACTTCACAGTGCGCATTGAAATTGTATCCTCCAAATTTTAGTTGTTTGTATGTCAAATAAATATTTTTAAACACACCATAATTTTTCATAAGAAAGTACAAAATGTGGGACGATTTCACTGCAATTAATATACTCTGTCGAAGTGTAGATGGTAATCTGTTATTAATTGTTTCTTTGTTATATTTCATTAATTTAATAAAAGACCTTAGGTTATGAGAGGTTATTAACTTGACTTTAGAACATCCTTGGGCTAAATTTTCAATTTAAGAGTTTTCTTAAAACTTTAGTTCTATAGCTATATTAATTTAATACAATTATATAACGAGTGTGTCTCCTCTTATATTGATCTAAACTTTGGGTGCTACAAGATAATTATAATAGTAAATTTGATTTGATAATTATTAAGGAATTAGTGTTTGGGTTCTGAAAATCAATAACACTTGGGTTTTGGAATCAATATAACAACTTTTTTTGAATTCTTGTATTTAAGGTTTTGAATAAAAGAAACACAAAGATAACATAAAACAAAGAAGAAGGGGACGTTGCTGTTGTTGTTGTTGTTTTTGTTTTGTTTTTTTTTATGGGTGATTTGGACGAAAAATACACACCTTCGTCCATGGGTGTGTATATAAACTCTCCAATTTTGGCCAACTCATAAGCTAGTTTTTTAGTCCAATTTCATAAACTAATTCAATGTTAATTATTAACTAATTAAGTTTAAAAATTATCAAAATATATATACAAGTAAATTAATTTTAGAACAGTTTTAAATAATTTTACTATAAATAATAAGTAAGAGAAATTTAATTTTTCTTTTTAAGAGTACAGATGTTAAAGTGAGATAAAATAAGAGTACGAGTAGATAAAGTGAGACAATTGATAGTACAGTGGGATAAAGTAAAATTAAACCTTTTGAAAATTGAGAAATTATTTAAATTCATTATGTAAATATTTTTTATTTTATTTATTTGTTGAATCTAAATATATTTTATAACTGTTTTTACAAGAAATTTTAATAATATCTAAATACTAATTTAAATCATGATATGTAATTTTAAAATATTAGACTATATTGAAATCGTATTTCTAGTGCAATAATTTTTCAATTTATTTATATTTCACTTTTATCAAAAAAATAATAAAATATATATTAAAGGAACTTAAATATTTTTGACGAAAAAGATGAATCTTTTCTTTTCTTTTTTTCCTTAATTTTGTTTCTAAAAATTTTAAGTTATTTTATATTTTTTGTATATAAAGAATTACTTAAATATATTACGTAACTAATTTTTAAATTTATTATTTTAATTAATTTAATTTTCTAATTTTAAATGTAAAATTTTATTTTTGTCAATAATAATAATAATAATAATAATAATAAATTGTTTTTGTGTGTGGGGGTGAGAGGGAGGGGGTTGGGAAGAAGAAAAACTACTATTTTCCTTATTTATTTTTAATTTTTTGTCCACATGGAGGGAGGGGACATCACTCAAATTTCCCTTCAAATGCATAAATCATCAAATTTTAGTCTAAGCAATTTTCGATCATCTTGGTGTCTATGTCAGCAATTATCAGGTTATATTAAAATTTCTAGTGAAAAAGGAAGAAAATTACCAATATTAAAAAAGGATGAAACAGATTCGATTTTACAATTTTGCCCAAGTTTTTAACTGAAAAAAAAAAAAAAAAAAGTGAATTTTTGAGTGTTTGGTTTTGCTAGCTTACACTTTCACTTAAATTTAGTAAAAACGATATATCAAAAGCTAGAAGCATGTTTTTGGATGTTGTTTTCTAATTTTCATTTTTTGATCATTATGTTCAAGTTCTTTGGATAATTTCACTCTCATTTTTTTTTTCCAATAACCCTATATTATCCTCAATTATTTTATACAATTCTATCCTCAATAATTTTTCAATAACCCTCAATTTATCCTTTTTGCTCTATCAAATCTAGTTTGACCTTTTTATTTTTTTTAATTATATATCTTATTAGTATAGTATTAATATCATTAGTATAAGCTTATATGATATTGTATGTTTAAATATACATATACATACATAAAGATATGCTTATAAATTAACAAAATTTGTTATACCTAATAAAATGAGTATATACACGTATAAGTATATATATAAGTATTTATTTATAATTAAATGTTACTATGAATTCTTATATTTAAGTTTACTTGATTAATATTTTACTTTAAAACTTATTGTTATATTCAATTTTTTACTTTTCATTATATCTTTTTAGTATAGTAAGTGTTAATATTACTAGTATTAGTTTATATATGTATTATAAATATATAAATGAAAATATGCAAATATTTTCAATTCTATATATATATTTTTTATATATATATTCAAATTATATATATATATATATGTTAAAGTTATATACTTATAAATATTTATATATTTATATATTTATATATATATATATATATTTACATATACATATTTAATAATCAGTTAGATATCTTGGCTCAATATGCACTAGGCTATGCCAATAAAAATTTTATCGTCTTAAAATTTGTGAACCTTGAGTTGTTATAGGATTATTTCATTCAAACATCTTGCTAGCTATACTTGTTGTGGATCAAAATGGACATACTGACATATAATAATAGGTATAAAACAATAATAAATATGACAACCAATGCGTATCTTAAGGCCGAACATGATTGAGATGGAATTGCACGATATATATATGTACACTATATAAAACAAAATCATATTTTGCTAAGAAACGGGTAGTATTTTCGTATATCAAATACCCAACTCAAAACAATTGGTGAAAATAGTCTCGCATCCTTCCTTTCTTAATTTCTTAACATCAACGTGGGTAAAATAGTTGTTAGAAAACTGTGTGACTATCTCAAATTTCATGCTTATGAGAAGCGAATGCTTCGACTGCAATTTTTTTAGCTCTCGTACCCACATTGGTAAAATATGTGACTTGAGCAAATGAGAAGTTAAACAAATCTTAAGTTTGAATAGAATATACACACAAACATTAATCCAAAAATGCAAAAATCTTTCCTCTTAATTCTTGTTACCGCGATCTGTTCTTGAGTCAAAACAAACACACAGATGGTGACATGAAAATCAGGTGACATGAAAATCAGTGGATCAATATCTGCACTTGTTCCATATTTTAAGTTCAAGTCTTTCTATTTCGGAAAAAAGAGTTCAGAGCTTTTAGTAGATTTTCTGACCAAATATACATATATATATGTATACACACACATATATGTGTGTCTATGTATGTGTAAACACAAGTATATAATAGGATTAAAGGTTACCAAGTTTAACCTTTAATCATAATTAGTATCTGTAGTAATCAGATACTTAAGTGACAAAAGAATTACGTGTCAGACACATGGAACATATATGCTTCATTGATTTTGGAAGAAGAGGAAACAAGAAGAGAATTAGGGAATGCCCGTAAATATAAAAATATTAAGAAACAACCAAACAACTATTTTCAATCAATCCTTTCTTGGTCAAAATTTCTCGAGGTTCCAAGAAGAAGATAAGGTTGACTTTAGTCAACCCATTTTGTCCCATGAGAAAACCTGCCAAAGCACCATGCTTTCCTAGTTTGACAAACGGGGGCGGAGCCTGATCGTAAAAATATTTTTTTATTATAATTTTTTACTTAATAAATTATTAAAGTTAAAATGCAAATATAAATATAATATGTGATAGTTATAAATAAATATTTTATATCTATTATATTTGTATAAATATTCGAATAAAAATTAATTTGTAATCAAAAATAAGAATCAATTATAATTCAATCTAACAAAAAAACAAAACTTTTACAAAATTAAAAAATATGGTCTAGAAATTAAAATAACTTTCATAGTTTAATCACAATTTTATAGGTCATTATTAAGTATTCAAAACTTTCTTATTATAATAAAAAAGATATTTTTAAAATAAAATACAATTTATATCAATACCTATAATAAGTATTCAAAACTTTTTTATTATAATAAAGATTAGTGCAAATACCTTTTAGAATTTATTAATAATAAAATCCATCATCTAAAATTGAAAAAAAAATAAAATTTATTTAAATTTACATATTTAAAATAGAATTATAAAAAATTAAGAAGACTATTGAAATAATTTAATTAATTAAGAGAGAATCAATTTTTTTAATAAAACTTATATATTAAAATGTAATTATAAAAATTTGAAGGCCACCGCCCGCCATTGTTGCCAAACAAAAGTGTGATCAATCATTTTTTTATGCAGACAGGACAATGAACAATGATGAATGAAGCTTTTGGCACAATTAGACGGAACAAAATATTGTATTTTTAAGTTGCATAGTTAAGTGGCTGTTTAATGCTGAGTGGAACACCTAAATGGAAATGGTTGTCTACAAACGTCCACTTGAACATTTGTTATGCAATATATCTTTGTTAATTCCATCATCGTTACTCCCTCCCTCCCTCCCAAAATATGTCATTCGGACTTGGTTATGTTTTTACCCTTTAAAAATAGTTATTCAAAGTTAAAGGGAACAAATTATAATCTAAGTATGAGGATAGTTTCAGGGACAAAATTTTCATTTTGGAAATTGAGCGTTAGTTTGGTATGTCTAAAAAGAAAATAAAAATAATGAATTTGAGATAGAGAAAATATGATTTAAAACTCATGCAGCTATACAACCTTAGCTAGAAAATTATTCAGTATTGAAGTTGCAACTTTGGTACCATGCTATTTATGCCTTCAGAGCATTAAAAACAGCCCCCAAAACCTATGTAGGCACATAACAAATTCAGTCCCCAGCGCTGCGGCGGCCATAGATGTAGAGGCACTTTTATTGACTGCATTCATTGAGCACTTTTAGGGGCTGTTTTTAAGCATTTAGGGGCTGTTGTTACAGCCTCCAAAGCTATTTTAAGGGGCTGTAAATCATAAGCAGTCGCAATTTATTATAAGCATGAAACATGTATAAGTACAAACACTGGCTAGCAAAAGTATTATTAGTAAATTAGGTACTAAAAACTGAGCAGACCCACAGAGATTAATTCTTCACAGATACTTAAAAATCTACAAAAGAAACAAGTGACCGAGCTAGATCATTACATTTATCTTCCGTGCAAATTTCTGAGGGTTAAAAGTGATGTGGTATCATTTCAATGGTTAGTATGCCTGCGAATTCGAACTACTCGGTGGGATATTATCTACATTACAATAAAGCGTAAGAGGTCTAGGAGTTTGCCCAACAAAAACCTTCCGACGTCAAGTCAGATTCAGAACAAAGAAAATCCAGAGAACTTGAGGGTAGATAAAGTGTTTAATAAATTATGTACTTTTCAATAATGAAAGTTGAGAGCATCTATAGGCTAATACATGGGTTTTTGTGGGTTTGGGTCTTACGTCCTAATTCATATATTAAGGCTTATTTATCTCAATAATTCATGGATTCCTTGAAGTTAACTTGTTGAGTATACTCAAACTCGGTGCACAACTCGAATAAGCCTTGAGAACTTAGCTTATTAGGCCTAAGTGAATTATGTCTTATGTTAAATCCCACACTCTCGATTTGGCCTCGTGTAGGGAGGGCAAGTCGAGAGTTAGTAGCATTAAGTTAGGATTCTAGGAATGAGTTTTTGGAGAATTTATTTTTTTATTTAAATTTACCCTTTGATAGTCCTCAAGAGGTGATCTCCGAAACACAATTGCAAATATTCTCTCTCTAAAGCACTTTTCCAAAAAGGGTGACAAGATAAACAAACTATTTTACTTAACTTTTCCCCCTCATTTGCTTTAGTCTTTCTTTTTTTTTTTTTCTATTTTTTTTCCCTCTTTGTTGTTATAGTCTTTTCACTTAGGCATTTTGCCAAACACGTTAGCTCCCATCCTTAGCACTATACGAGAGCACTCCAAAGGCTTAACGGGTAGATCAAAACTTCCATGGTTATGTAGGTGGCGGCGGTGGTGATGGGGTGCCACCACTATGCTCAAGAGTCATTGGCTACCGCAACGGCTGGTGCGTTGCCACTAGCTACTACCTAGGTGGGCAGCAATGCAGATTGAGCCTGCGTGGGCTAGACCTGCAACTCTGCTACTGCTATGGGAAGCAGCTTACCATCATAAGCTATTGTTTCCCGCAACAACAACCCAAGTCAAGCAGAGCTTTGATCAACCTGGATTAGCCTACAGTGGGTCGGTTGCCCATCACGGGAATGTGCCCATTTGGTGGGCATTGTGGCTCTCCTTCCATGGCACCCGCAGGTCGAGTCTAGGTAGGCTCCATCGTTGTCTTCCCTCGCATGGCTCCATATTCCCCTATTCTTGATATCGCACCATCGAGTAACGAGGATGCTCTTAGTACTCTGCATAATCTATTGTGAGCACTTTACTATATATGTGGCATACCTCACTAGTAGGTTCACTATCCCTCTCCCTCGTCTTCTTGTTGATACTATCCAAAGTTTAGGTATCAGCCTTAGCAAGCTTAACCCTAATACCTTGCTATTCTTTGTGGGCTTTTGTTATTAGTTAGAGGGGCTCAAGCTTTCTATCAATTTAGATACTTTTCGAGCTCTCTTCACGACACAGAGAGTACCTCATGAGCCTTTCTTCTACTCTAGCCTCATACGGGTTTCAAGTTTTAAAAAGAGTGCTCCTCCTTTCGGGGTCCTTTGAAAGAGCGATTCTTTTAGGATAAGAATGGGTATTGGGGAGTTGTTACTATATTGACTAGTATGCTTACAAAGATATACCTTAGTGAGGTTCACCATTACATTGCTCTTATTGTTCCCTACTTGATTTACTTGGCATTTCTGCTGCTTTTATTATTTTTACTTATTGCTTATGTTTGATGCTTTTGATCTCTCTTTGCAGTGAAAAGAGTGGGTTTTGCTACCCTTTGTTCCTACAAACTTCAGGAGGCAAGAGCCTCATGACCTCTAAGGCACAGTGTTGTACTTGCGGACATGGAAAATCTCACCGTGGCAGATAAGAGATGGGCTGGAGTAGCTAAGGTAGAGCTAGGTCTTCTTTCCTATTTCCTCAAGGTGACTAGCATTGGTCACTAGCTTGTGATGGAATTCATGGCTGTAGGGCTCCTATAGTTGAGGTCACACCTAACACAGGTCCTAAATGGTGGCGTGACTTTTTGTTGGCTTTGCCCTTTCATCCGTGTTGGGAATTACCTCTTTATTTATGGGATGAACCATGTTGAAAGGGTAGAGTCCTAGTAGGATAAAAAGATCAATCCTTAGGTTGGAGGATGATGCATCTCATGATTAGTTAGTATGATATCACCTGCTTGGAGGCGACTAAGGCTCTAGCCAGAGACTTTGCATAGGTGAGTTTGTACCATGTCATGCACATTTACTTTACTTATTTTGTAATTTGTGTGCTTGTTTGCAATCATACTTCTTCTATGAGATTTTGTTGATTTTTTTTATAGTTTTACTATAGAGCTTTACACTAGTCTCAATCCTTTCAAAGAGCTGGGAGAGTTACAAAAAGAAGTTGAATACACCTAAGGAGGTCGAGAAGAAAAGTGCTGTAGAGATTACATAATTAAAGAAGGAGGTGAAGAAGTCCGAGAAGAAGAAAAATTTCAAGAAGAAGTACGAGCAAGAGCAAGTCTCGGGGATAGCTCTCAAGGAAAATTACAAACAGGAGCAAGTCTCAGGTAGAAGTTTCTTGCTTCTGAGGTTAGCAAAGCCTTTATCACTAAGGTAGCGGAAAAGGTTGTCACAACATAGCAGTCCTCTCCCGTCTTTGAGAAGGTTGTCACGTAGCATGCTATGACTATTTACAATGACATTGTGTATGATTATAGGCACCAGTTACGCGAGTCGGGGTGCATTCTGAAAGAGGTTATGATGTTGATTGATCTTCATAATCTTGAGTTGAAGGCACATGGCAGGTGGACCCCAAGAAGAGAGCTCCACTTTAACTACAGTCGGGGATGAGCTGGTCAACACACTTGGCCATAAGAATGATGGGGTGGTCGAGGTAGGGGATGGTGTTGCTCTCGCTAAACCTCTTACCGCGTAGAGGAATATCGACTCCTTAGACTTAGGTTTTAGCTTTTAGCTAGAAAATATTGTTAGGACACATGAGTCACGTTACTTTCTATTAATATTGGTAGTAGTTGACTTTAGTTTTCGTATGCGAGACTTTAGCTCACTAAGTATTTGAGTATGAAACTCTTTTGTCTATTGTGTATATATGCAGTATTGTTCTCAATCTATTGTCTTATGTAAAGATAGATGCTTTTTTTATTCTTATTATAGTTATGCCGACAAGTTTGTTTAAATTTCTAAATATTTAATCTCGGGGGACCCTTTTAGCTTCACTTGGGGTTGAGCGTAAGCCAACATCAATGGGTGAAAGAAAGACCCAGAGCGTGCTTCGTCTTTGACCTCAAGGGAAGTCGAGCTGGCTAGGCTTATAAACGACCTCGGGGGAATCTCCTTAGGTCCTAGGATCGATCGTAGTGTAAGTATGTAGGTAATATTTATTAAATATGCACAAGATAATATTTATAAAAAAAATTATTAAGAATTTATCAAAAGTAACAATCAAAGAAGATAGGGTCTATAACGCGCCCGATAACTAAAAATGAAAGCAATTGTTCTCGTGTAGAAGAAGAAAGACTAGAAATTTTTTTCTAACACATCTTCACGTCATTGGTAGAACTTGTTTAGGTTGGCTATGTTCCAATTGCGTGAAACGTCTTTCAAGTCCAATTGTTGGAGTCAATATGCTCTAACATTCACTATTTTTGTCACTTTATGTAGGCCTTCCCATTTAGGATCAAGCTTTCCAGGCAGGCTTGAGACCTCCACCTTTCTCATCACTAAGTCTCCTATTTTGAAGGACTTTAGGTGCACTTTAGAATTATATGCTCTTGCCATTCTTTCATTATACATCTTAGTATGAGTCGATGCCTTCTCTCTAAGTTTAGCTATGGGGTCAAAGTTCACTCATAAAGCTTTATCGTTATGCTGGAGGGAGTAGTGCATCACCCTCCATGATGGCTCTCCAATCTTCGCAGGGGCAATATTTTCGACATCGTAGGTAAGGTTGAATGGGGACTCTCTCATTGACACTCTCGCGATAGTGCGGTATGCCCATAGGATACTTGGGAGCTCATCAACCCACACTCTATTCACTACGTTGAGACAAGTTTTAAGGTGTTGTAGGATGGTGACTTTAGTTTGATCATTAGCTTGTGGTTTGCCTACTGAGGTTAAGCATTGTTCGATGGAAAAGCCTTGGCACCATTCTCAAATCTTGGCAACTTGGAATTACATTCCATTATCTGACATGATGGCTTGAGGTATTCCAAAATGATAAATAACATTATTCCATAAAAATATTATCACATTATTTTTTGAGACCTTGGATAATGGTTCTATTTCTACTCAATTGGTGAAGTATCAAACCACTACTTCTGAAACTTTCTTTATCTGATAGCTTGGGAGAGTAGTCCCATAAAGTGCATCCCCCACTAGACGAAGGGGCACGGGCTTTCTAAGGGTTGTTAAGGTGCCGAAGGCGAGTGCAAGATGTTAGGGTGCTCCTGGCATATGTGGCAATGCAAGACCAATTCCTTAGCATTGTTAAACATGGTGGGCCAGAAATAACCTTGTCTTAAAGCTATACTAGCAAGAGCCTTCCTGCCCAAGTGGTTTTCATAGATCCCCTCATGTATTTGCTGGAGGACGTAGTTAGTTTTAGTTGGGGAAAGGCATTTCAAGTATGGCTGGGAGAAGCCTCTCCTATATAACCCTCCATCAAAGAGCCTGAAAAATGAGTCACATGCCCTCAACTTGAGGGCCTCACTATGGTTTGAAGGAATGTCTCCAGTCATCAAGTATTGAGAATGTCATCATTCCAGCTCGGCTTTTTGGCGTCTGTGTATAGGACCTATAGTCCCTTTTCTTCTATCTCGAGCTGGTTGGAAGTGAGGAAGTTGATCTTCTAGCTATTGATAGTCGCCATGGAGCTCGCCAACTTGGCAAGTTGATCTGCTGCCAAGTTGGTAGCTCGTGGGATCTACTTCACTTCATATTTCTTGAACTTGGGTAGTAGGCCTTTCGCCAAGTTAAAACACTTGGCCATTTTCTCGTCCTTAGCCTCATACACACCTTCCACTTAGCTAACTACTAGTTGAGCATTATTATAGAACATTAATTTCTTTGCTCTTGCTGTAAAGGCCAACTTGCCACCTGATAGGTGCGTTTCATATTCCACCTCGTTGTTAGGTGTGGGGAACTAAAACTTTAAAGCATATCCAAATATATCTCCTTGAGGGCTTTCAAGCACTATTCTAGCTCCACTCCTAATTGCTGATGCATAAGGTCCAAGTGGGGAGCGAGTTGTCCTGTGGATCGACCTCGAACTTGTGAGAAAATTATTACTTGCATCTAAAAGAATTTAATGAAGTATGTGCCACTTTTGAAAATTAAACTTGTTCAAATGAGATTGTTAAGCTCAAATTATTTATTTATTTTTAAAAGAAAGCAAAAACTTGGCTTAACTCTTTAAAACCTATGTTAGTTAGCACTTAGCAAGAAATGCAAGGTGAATTTTGAAAATATTATTTCCTATTCATAAAACTAATGCTTTGGAAAGTCAAATCCAAATGCTTTCTCAAAAATTCAAATGAAACTTTCTTACATTGTTGAGAAAGATTTAAAGATTTGTTAAATTCATGCCCATATCATGGTTTTTAAAAATGGTGCTTAATTAATTTTTTTTTAAGGTCTAACTCTTGAAATAAAATAATTTTTGAAATAATATATAATGGTGAGTTTCTTGATAAAGAATGTGATGAAACTCTAGAATACATATACCATTTGACAGAAAACTCTCAATCATGTCATAATGTTAATTCTTTCAAAAATTCTATTAGATCTAATTTTGATAATAATAATAAAGTAAAATATTACCTTAGTCAAGAATATAATCTAAATTCTAGGATTACTAGTTTAACGTGAAAAGTTGAGGTCATGAAACTTAAAAAAGTAAAGGGAATCAGATCTATGCAAGATAAAGATGTTTGTAGCATTTATGAACTTGTGGGACACTTCACCAATGAATACTCAAATATTCCAGCATAAGCAAATGTCATGAACGTATTTAAAAATCTTTTCATTCTCCATATTCTGAAATTTACAATCCACAATAGAGAAATTATCCCAATTTTAGTTCACGAGATGAGAATCATGCCCAACAACTACATTTGCAAAAGCTACTGAACTTTCCTTCTTATTCAACTCCATGTACAAAATCTTTTGAGAAAACTTTGCAAGAATTTATGCATGCACAAATAAACACCAATAACCAGACATCACAAGCCACAAATAAGATCAAAAGTACACTTTCAACATTGACAATCTTTGCATTTTCATAAAAAAAGATAAATTCCCTACTCAACCTCAACCTAATCCTTCCACTCATTGTTGTGTTTTTTCTTTAGGTGAAAATTCAATCAGAGAGGCTAATTTGATCACAACTCTTCGAAATGAAAAAGTTGTCGACAAGACTATTTATTCTAAGGAGAATCCAAATTTAGTAACCACTCATAAACCTCACTCTTATACTTATGTAACACTTCCATATTTTCCTAGCAGATAAGCAAATTCTAAGAAAAAATGAACAAAAAAAGAAAATCTATGAGACTTTTTGAAAATTGGAGATAAATATCCATCTTCTTGATGTGATCAAATAGGTATCTCGATCTTAATGAACTATGGACTAACAAATGGAAGTTGAGGGGGGAATGAAAAAGTAAATATGGACGAGAATGTTTCGGTGGTTCTTCAAAGGAAAATCTCTCTAAAGTGTAAAGATTCAAGCACTTTTACCATCCCTTGTACCATTGTTAAGACTATATTTAAAAAATGCATGTTAGATTTGGGAGAATGTTATGCTATATATTATTTTTGCTTCTCTAAATCAAGGACCTTTAAAAGAAAATTATGTTATCATACAATTGGCTGATAGATCAAATGCATATTTAATAGGGGTTTGGAAGATGTTCTTGTGCAGGTGAATGAATTAGTTTTCCATGCTGATTTTTATATTCTTGAGATGGAGGATGACACATGCCCTAATCCTACACATATTTTTTTGGGAAGACCATTCATGAAGGTAACCTAAGCTAATATTTGATGGAAATGTAATATTTTTTATAAGACATCCTACTAACGTGAATGTTGTTTCTGAAGGTAACACTATTTATCTCAATTCACAACAAATGCTTGAGTTCACTTACTTTACAAAAACATCTCCTTAGGATTTGAAAGAAAAAAAGTTGGATATGCAAATGTTGGGAGATGTGGAAAATGATGTAATGGGGTTAGATTTATTACTAAAAAAAATCAAGGTGTGATGTCTCTTATATTGAATTGTCAATATCTAATGAGAGCCTTCTATCTTCTGTGATCCAGTCACCTGTAATGGAATTTAAACTAATCCCAGACCATCTTAAATATATCTACTTAGATGAGAAAGAAATACCACTAGTCCGCATTGCTAAAAACCTCACTCAAGTACCAACGGACAAACTTATTTTGGGGTTTCAAAATTATAAGACGGTAATTGGATGGATAATAGCTTTGGTAGCATATATTGATGAGTGATGAAGGAGGCAATGTTGGGCTAAGGACATTAAACCAAGCGCTTGATATGAGGCAATCGAACGAATGGAAAAGAAGACTATGAGAGCTGTGATATCACAAATTTGCTTTCTCTAACTCTCATTATCTTTTCTTTTTATCTATTTATTTTATCATAATAAAAAATGCATGTTGACAACGTGGTAGGTAGTATTTATTTTAAATTTTGTCATGCAAGATCATATGGTAGTCACATTTTGACAAAGAAAATCGCAGCAAAGATCTTGCAATATAGATTTTATTAACTCATTCTTTTCAAAAACACTTACACTTTCTGATAAAGTTATGAAAATTATAAAAAAAATAGAATCCTTCTCGGTTAAGTGGTGGATAACGGTACTCCATAGCTATTGAAGTCGGATTTATTAGTTTCCCAAACAACTGAAATCTCTATACAAAGTTTATCTCTTTTTTCATTCTTTTCTTGTTCTTTTCATAATGGATGACATTCTTCTAACTCTCAAAAAATGATTTGATTTTCTTCCTAAAAATGTAATTTTAAAAATTTATAAAACTAGGATTAAAATATTAAGGATACTTATACAGAAGGGCATCAAAAGGGACATACGATGGATAATTGAAGAAAATATAAAAGTAGCAGGTGAGTTTTCATACAAGTTTTTCAAAGTTGTTTATAAGAAACATGCCTCGTTTTGGTAAAAACACCTATTCAAAAAACGAAGGGTGAAAAAAATACAGGTTTGTCACAAATGTGCTGGATGGACTTACAACATAAAGTGTCGTTCCTTCAGAATAATTTTTACAAATCGAGATCATTAGGGATTGACTGAGTAAGGAGTCTTTAGATGAACTTATATTAACTTTTGAGATGCATTCATGTGGATTAGTATAACATAAAATTCTTGATTTATGAAATCACTTAAGGGATGAATATAAGCGTTATAGTTTTGGAAATTCAATATTAAAAGACCTGTTGGTCAGTTTATAAGAAAACTGGATGAAAAGCATATTCTCGACTCATAGAGGGTGTTTAAGTCATTATTGGATGTAAAACTAGAGAAATATATGTGTCATAATCATAATTACGCATACATTCACGCGTACTAGTTAAAAATTTTATTTTTAAACTATGTGTCCTTATTTTCAACATTTCTAATAAAAAAAAAGGATATGCAATAAATGTATTCCCTGTTCGCACCTCAATAAATAACATCATACTTATTTTATTTTTACACAACTCACTTTCTAAAATAAAAGAAAGAAAGAAAATGGAAGGGTCTTCCACTCGCAAGTTCAACTATATTTGTGTCTTTTGTGGAATCAATCAAGTAAAAAGTGGTAAGTTTATAGGGGTGGCCAACAACCTTGGTAGAATTTTAGTAGAAAGAAAAATTCATTTAGTGTATGGGGGAGGCAGTTTGGGGTTAATAAAGAGTGTTGCTATTTTTGCTCATGTAGGAGGAGTTAAAGTTTTAGAAGTTATCTCAAAACCTTTAACAATACAGAATATTATAGGTATGACCATTGGAGATGAGCTAAAAGTATTACATATTCATAATAGAATGCCTAATATGTTAAATAATGCGGATGCATTTATTACTCTACTAGGTGGTTTTGGTATACTAGAGGAATTATTCCAAGTTGTCTATTGGGCACAACTCAACATTCACCAGAAACTTGTAGATATTCTTAATGTTAATTATTTCTTTGATGGTTTGCTATCTTTTATATATCATACTGTAGAAAAAAGTTTTATTTTACTGGCTGCAAGATGAATTTTCATTTCTGCTATAATACCAGACCAACTAATTGATCAACATCTAGCATCTGTGCTAAAACCTGATCCACCCTTGGCTCATGTAGATTGGTCCAATAGGGATAATGGTTGAAAATGTAAAATGAATTTGACCTGAGCATATGAAATTTATCTTTAATGGTTTTAAATAATAGTGTATATATTGTATTATTTCAGCTTTATTTTTCAATAAGTCACATATCATGTAATATTTTCTAAACTTTGATTTCCTATCTATTTTTGACATTGGGGACAATGTCTTGATTAGGTTGGGGGAGGAAATAGTTGATATCATATCTTGTGTGTTCAATATATGTTTTTCTAGTTTTATTTTAAAAAAAATTTAAGCGTGTTTTCTTTTGAATTCGTTGAAACCATGAAAATGGGTGGTAGAGTAAAAGATAACTTTAATACTCTTGAAACGTACCTCTATTTTTTGGCATAACATTACAAGTTTGTAAAGTTTTTAACAAAAGTTTGTAAATTGTTAATATTTTTGAGTAGTAGATGTTCTTCCAACTTCAATAATTAAAATTAAGCACAAATAATGTAGTTTGATTTATGATGGGTATTGTTTTGAACTTTGATGTTGTTCTTTGGTTAATATATTTTTGTGATAATTGTACTCAAATTTATTTTTCACATATAGTTATGTTTTTTAGTATGAAGACAAACTTGTCAAAATAGGTTGTTCTTATTCTCTCGCTTTAATCATCATTTGAACTTTTGACATGTAGTGGTTGAGTGTTTGAACTTTTCCTTTTGATTTATCAAGGTGAACGATTGGTTGAACATCACTTGAAAATGATTAAGGCATTAAGTTTTCTAGCATCATGCCCAAATCAGCTTGTTCCCCATATGATGTTCAAGAAAGCATTCCCCATAGTGAGTCATTTTGAGCCTTTCAATAAATAAGTCTTTTTTTTTTGTAACCAAATCTTCTTACTTAGCCTAAATATAATATTATCCTACCCTTGTTCTAAAAAAGATTTATAACTTAAGAGATATTTCATTGACAAGGTGAGATTGTAAAAGAAATTTCGATTGGAATAAAAGATGAGTGTGGGGGAATTTCTCTTCAAAAATAAAAACTAAAAAAACAAAACAAAATGAAAAACAAAAAATAATTTTTTTTTAAAAAACACTACAAAGTGTTAAAAATATTACGTATTGCAACTGAAAATAGGATGTTGCAAAATCAATAAAAATGATGAAGAGGGGTCCAATTGAATAACAATAGGCTCCTGTGTTGAAATTCATGGAGCATGAGAATTATTCATTGATAAACTCTATGTCTCTAATCCCATGAAGTTTTTAAAATCTTTGTTCCATCTTATTCTTTTATTTTTTAGTCACATCACTACTTTTTGACTCCATCACAATATTTGTTGAAAACCTTTTGATTTTGTGTAGTATCTACGGTGTAGTGGAGATTTGTACCAAATGAAAAGCCTATGATATTTAACTCTTTCATTAGAGAATTAGTTGATGGTTTTTATGAGATTCTATGAGAATTCACTTATTTGAAGCATGTACGGTTTCATTACTGTTGACATTAAATATTCACACATACACACACACACACTTGAGTATGCTTATTGTGGAAATGTATTGACTTTTGGATGACTAAGGGTTAGATTCAACACTTGTTTGATTTCATTTCCATAGTACTCTATTGTTTCTTCAGAATAATGGTTGAAAATTAGTTATCATAAGTGTTTTGTGGGTATCACCACTAGAAACCCTCACGAGACTACAACTCATTCTCTATAGGTCACCTGGGGGTTTAAAGTTTTGTTGTATATGCTAAATGCAATCATGATTTCCTACGAAAGTGGATTAGTTTATATTTATTTTAGGCTTGCTCGAGGACAAGCAAGGGTTACATTTTTAAACTTATTTTTGTATCAAATCCTTTATACTTTTTCTTTTTTATTTTTATTAATATTATAGTTTTATTAATATTTTGTATTAGGGAATCAATAAATAAAAAAAGATAGAAAAGAGCTAAAATAAAATCAAAGAAGATAACATATTTCATGAGTAAGTTGGGAGATAATATTTCATTGGATCATAATATTTCATTGGATCAAAAAAAGATCATAATTAGAAGAAAAATACTATTTTTGCCTAAGTCTATCATGTGTAGATCAAAATATATACAAGAAATTACTTGAAATTTGCAAGTGGCTGTTAGGCTTGCATTAAATTAAACAAATACTTAGGTTCATTTAGCTTATTGTATGGTTCTATTCCATCGACTGCTAATATGAAATCTTGATTTATTGTAGACAAAAGTGTGTATAAATACTTAATTCCATAAATAGGTATTAAAATACTTTTTGTTTTAGTGGCGATTTTTTATTTTTATATCACCAATGATACAATAAATACTTGGATTTATATAGCTTATTGTACGGTTCTACTACACCGACTGCTAACGTGAAATTTATAACACCCCCACCACTAAATATAGATATTGATATACCAATAATTTTGACAAGGTAGCACATGCATGTGCATGTATATATATATATATATATATATTTACTTTTGTAAAACGTAGTACTTTAAGAAACAGTAAAGTGTTTTCTCACATATAACCCTATATATAGAAAAATCACAGTTTATATAAAAACACAATACCATCACAATCACGCTATTTTCAGGCTGATTTACTATCAAATTTCAAGAGTTATATAAGACACGACATCCCAAAGTTATAATACAATAGACTTAAAAATAAAAATAATAATTTTTACTTTTGGAAGAAGTAAGGACATTTTGCATCTTATAGCCCTTTATATGTAGTCAATAATTTACATAATAATAATGAATGTAAAAATTAGAATATGCCCACAACATAACCTTATAGGTTGTCATCCATGTACAGTGATACTTAGAAGCCTGTAGGAGCTCCAACAACTAGCCCAAGAAGCCTCAAAGTCTCAGATATTACCATGCTTACCTACAATGCGTGAACTATGTGAGCTAATGCTTAGTAAGTGAAAATCCATTTGCAACTACAATGCATGAACATAATATCTCGTGCATTATCTATATTAAAGGTGATCCTTGTATTTTAATGTGTGTATTGCGAGTATTATACATATTTTATAGTGCATATGCTACTTGGATGATGGGACATAGGATCTATTGTGTCATTGGACATGCTATTCATCAACATTTACATGTTCATCCATAACACGTGCTCACAGTTCAAATTTTTGACATGCATGACATTATTTTCAGAAAGAAAACATTTTGGTTGGCCACTACTAACGTACCAAGGCGTGTATGACTTATTAATATGATATTCGGGGCACCGCGAGTATTACTTCTTGAAAGATCATAGGGGTTGATAGGGAGTGTGACTCTGGTTGTCATGAGAGAATGGACCACTTGACTATGCCTTTATTGACGCTGCTGGTGAGAAAACTTCTGGAGAATCATAGGGGGTGGACATTTGGTGATCTCAAGAGATGACCCCCGAACTGTGTCGATCTATTTATGACCATGTGATTATTGATATTATTGAGAGCTCTATCCGGTACATAGTAGGTAAGTCATTGATTTGTTGTATATAAAAATGTATATAGATACTTGATCTCATGAACAAATAATGGTGATAAGAGATAATTTGCAAATAGTAAAATAATATCATGATTACCTTAATGCATGAATTATTTGATAACTTTTTCTCATTGGAACCTTTATTATGTTGAATTCCAATAGTTGTATTTAAAATAGATATAAATAATAAATAATCATTTCTCTATCTAAAATTCAAGAGTGAATCCCTAATTTTCAGTATTTTTATCATTTTGATTTCTTGGTTATAGTATAATTTTGTTTTATAATATAATCCACATTCAACCATCTTTTAAGAAATATAAACTCAAAAATTTCAAACAAATTCCCTGTAGATCAACTTCGAACTCGCGAGAAATTTAGTACTTAACACAACCTACACATAGGTTTTCAACCTAAAAGTTGTAGCAAGGTTGAATCCAAGGAGAATGTAAATAAGTGGGCATGATTTAGGTGTGGGTGGATATGCCAAAGTATATGAATTCATAGACTTAGAGGATGTTCGGATGAACTTATAATCTATTTAAAATATTTTATAAGTTGTTTAAAAGTTTGCAAGCTGTCAAAAATATTTGGTAAATTTTTTTAAAGAGATTATAAGATAAAAAAAAATTGTTCAAGAGCTTATAAGCTCCTGAAAAAAAACAAAACGTATTTTTACCCCAATTTATTTTTAAAATAAAATTTTATTTTACAAACTCTTTAATTTTGATAGTTTTAATTACAAATTTGATATTATTAATATTTTAAAAGTTTTATAATCTTTTTTTGTTGAAACTCTTCAACAACTTATTTTTAAAATAAGATCTAACATTTTATAAGCTCTAAAAATATTTTATAAAATATAAGAACTTATACAATATTTTAAATAACCTTAGCCAAACACCCTCTTAATAATAGCAGCTAAGTTACAATCTTCTCCTGAAGTTAAATATATCTAAGTATATCCAAATTTGTCCAGGAATTTGCCTTTTGTTACCAAAAATAAAATGATACATTCAATTAAACTTTGGAAATTAGCTTCCCCATCATGGGTACAAAATGGTTTCAAATGAGCCCTATTTGCAACTGAATTATGTCATTAAAAAATTTACATGGTTCCAACTTACTATTTTAAGACATTAGCACTCAGAATAACGCATCTTTATATGTTAGTGAATATCGACCACCTAATCATACTTGTGAGGCTCACAAGTTGATAAACTCATAAAATTAAGCAATTGAATGATTTCAACTCATATTTTATGTATCTGGAATAAAAATCATAGTAGTAGATGCAAATAACATATATTCGTGTGTCTGATATTTATATGCATTTATATATATTTTTGTATATGAAAAAGATTGGATCGAAAGAAAAGTGCAAGAAGTTGATATTTTTCCTGCCATTTTAGTCGTCTTTCTATTTTTCTCACTTATATATATATATATATTATATATATATATTGCCTTTTGTGGTATTTTTTTATTTTACAGCTTGAGTGGAATTTTTTATATTTGGACCCAATACAATAATTAATTTTTTTCTTAAAAATACTTATTTTAAATTAAAATGAGTCTAATGAATCTAACAAGTTCAAATGATGTCGTCTCCTTGGTACATAAAAATACTGATGGGTCCAATATAATGCTTTGACAAGCCCACGTCAAATTGTTTTTATATGATTAGTCCGACAAATGGTGTGTACTCATACCTACCATGGTGTATACTCTTACCTACCAGGAGAATTTGAGAATCTATTTAGAAAGTGTTAAAAATATTATATATTTAATATCTCTTATCTCTAACAACTTAAATTTTTTTAAATGAGATAATAATATTATATCAGAAACACAACAAACAAGAGGTTTTGGTTTGAAATCTCACCACCACCATGTAAAAGAAGATATAAAAAAATTAATATTTCTTATCTCAAACAATTTAAACTTAGATGATGTACTCATTCATTTGAAGAAAATATTTTTGTGAAATTAGTTGTGGTTGGATTGCACTTAAATAATGAAGTGTACAAATGATCAAACCCTAACCAATAAAAATTGATTTTTTTTTCAAGATTACAATTAAGCTTTCAAATTGACAACTTTTTTCCATAGTTGGCCATTATTTAAGATATCATTCTTGTGTATGTTTTCTATTTTTGTTTTAGAAACAAAACCACGTGCATGAAATGGAAATCAATTATCAGAAGTTAAAGAACACATAAAGAGGGTAGAATTGTGTGAATTATATTGTCTGTCAATTTGTAGGCCGCATATATATGTGTGTGTGTGTGTGTGTGTGTGTGTGTGTGTGGATGGTACATAGATTCTTAGACAAGAGCTAAGTACAAGAGTTACCTTCACTAATAAGAGATCTCAATGAAGACGATTCAACTAATAAAGAAAACCGAACATCGTGTTACTCATATAAAATATTGCTCAAAAAGTCAACAAAATGAAATTTTCCTAGTCCAAATTTGGTTGTGTGAACACTCTTTTTGTTTACACCTTTTGGTATTTTCTCATTTGATACTTATATTGACTTTCTTGATAAAACTGACGTTTGTTTATATGTTTCCTTATATTTGTTTGATACTTACATGTTTCCTTATTTTTTTTGTTTCATTCCTTAAGGTATGGCAGTTATTATTTCATACATTTATGTTGACTCTAAATTATTACAACATAAATAGTTATGAGTTTGAAACCCGCATTATTGTCATCTGTAATTATTCTGGACTTCAACTTCTACCATATGGACAATACTTCATCATCACATTATTTTTGTTTTAGATGATCAAATCAAACAAACTTTACACAGGGCTCTGGTTTTGCACAAGTTGTTCTTTCTTTACTTTTAATAGACCGGGAATAAGATATGAGTCATTCTCATTCCTGTTATCAAGGTATACAATCCTAAAGTATACATCCTATTCTTTAGAAGGCTCCAATACATTTTTAGAAAATACTCTTTATCTTAAATTTAAAAATAAGTAAATCAAACATATTTTTCAAAAAAGAAGTGTATATCAATTTGTCAACTCTATTGGTAGCTTTGCATTCCCTTCGTTCAAATATATTTTTATGTTTACACATATTACTAAGAATAATATTTTATTTTTTTTTAAATAATTGTTTTAAAGTTATTTCTAGGAAACAAGAGGTATTCAAGAAACAAGAGTATTCAAGGATCAAGGTCAACCACATACTGATTGCAAATTCTTAATGTGGTGTTCTTTGATCAGTGAGGATCGACTCGTCCTAAGTGTTTAATTGTGTGATGAAATCTTACTTGCACAAGAGTAAATTATTAGGGGAACCGGGATGCTCCAGTAATAATTCTTCAATGGTAAAATCAAAACTAGAGCAAAGAATATCAATAGAGCACAAAGCAAAAAAATGCAAAATGAATTCAAAATACCAGAAAATGGAGAATGAGGTATTTATATGTGCTTAGAAAAGGACATGTTTCTTTTGTGCAGGGTGCATGCACTTATAAGTCCTCTTTTACTCTTAGGCTTATTGGATTTAACCTTTTATACCAATGGACTCTTCAGATTGTTATTGGGTCTATGATACAATCCCCCACTCCCGGGTAAGTTTCGTGGAAAGGAGGTCAGCTGAGAGTAAATCGTTCAACTAGTTAGATTTAGCCTACAATTACATAAAGTATAAAAGTTGACTGGCGAAGGTATAAGAATATTACTAGGCTGCAAATAATTCCTCTAGTTATTGCATTTTTAAGAGTTATAGGTTCACAAGGTATGTCTATGTCTTTTTTTTTCAAAACCTTCTCCTGTGTTTTATAATTTTTTCTCTCGCACTTTTTCCCTTGTCTTTTTTTTTTATCGTGTATCGATTATGTGGGAATTTTGATAAGATGGAGATAGGCAAGGAGAAAGCATTGATGGTTACATAACTGATTGCATCCATTCCAAGTCGCCTAATGTTGGTAACGGAGAAGCCTGACCTTAGGCTGAGGCTGTCAGGTCAAGGGGTAGTCTTGGCTTAGCAGCAAGGCTGCCTAAGATGAGGCAATGTCGTTGAGGATCATGCAAAACCTAGCTTGTGCCTTGACCTATCCATCACGAACTAGCTTAGGTTAAGCCCTTGGTTCGACCTGGTAGTCAAGTAACAGCCTATGGGAGTTAGCCTAGGTCAAGCCCATGGCTCGACTGGCCATCGAGGGGCTATACCTCGATGGTCCAAACTGTTGACAACTTGGATTCCCTAGGTCATGCTGAAGGTATCTTGACTTCTCTTTCAACCTAGGTTGGGGTAAGGGAGCAACCACTCGACCTGTTTTGGGTTGTGGCCCCATCTTTATGGTCCACATTGAAGATAATTCACTTAAAATGATTGAGAAGATTCTTGGTCTACCAAGGGTAATTTAGTTTAGAGGAGTTTAATCCGTAGATTGAAAATGGAAATTCCATTAAGTCGATTGAGTCTAGTGAACTAAGTGAGTCTGAGAGAGAGGATATGGTTTCTCATCAATAAGTAGTGGTTAACTCAGGATTTAGAGGTAATATACCTTTAGAGGCTGAGGGTATCTAATGTGTTAGGCAAACTAGCCAAGTGCAAAGTCGATTATAGACTTTGAGAATTGTGATAGCTCGATGACTCGCAAGGAATTGAGGGCTTAGCATAAAAAAGATAGCCTATCTCCCCCTCATAGGTTATATTTCCCCCAGCGAGGCACAGAATCCTCGATTCTCCTGATGGCTACGTCATAGTCTGTTAGGTTCATATAATTTTGGGAAACATTAACGTTGTGTAATTTAAAAATTTTCATAACAAGAAATAAACTAACAATACATCATATATAAATAAACAAATCTTGAAAGTGATAGGAAGTTTTTAGATACCTTTACTTGATTCGCTTCTGGTTGAAGATGATGAGTGCAATGGTCCAAATCGCTCTCTCCATGAATAATTATCAGTTAAGGAAATATTCACTTAGAGTCCCAAGCGTTACCCCTCTGAGTGTATCCATACGTCGGATGACCACTCACTGTCGTTCTTATGCTAGTAGGATCTCAACTCAAAAATTCCAACCTAAGAATTTATTTTCATGGTTTGGAAAAAGAATAACAAGCGATTTAGGTATTTGTTCTGATTCTATATTTAATGCTACAACTTTAAGATTGCAAACTCAAGTGCAGATTGTTTCAAGTAATAAATTTATCATGAGTCCAGATCGATCCACAAGGAAGTTGTCTAAACAATTCAAAATTATATTACTAAAAAAAAGATAGGTTTTATGTGATTTATAATATATAAAAATTAATGTATGTTGTAACTAAAAAAAATCAAAGTAATAAAAGTATTGATGATTAGGACTCCGTTCATGAGTTTTGGATAGAGGAATGATTATTTATTTTTTTTACCTCTTTTATTTGTTACTATTGGAATCCATATATAAGGAAGGTTCTAATGGGAAGATGGTATCAAATACATCATGTAATAAGGAAATCATGATATTGTCTTACTATTTATAAATTATCTCCTAACGCCGAACACTTATTTATGGGATAAAGTATTTATGCACACATTTATCTATAACAAATCATGGTTTTATGTTAGCGGTTGGTGTAGTAAAATGAAATATCTGGCTTAATAAACTCAAATATTTGCTATGCCGCTAGTGATACATAAATCAAGAATCACTACAAAACAAGTAGGGTTTAGTTCTAAATTTAAACAATAATATAACACATTTAAACATTTTCTACCTTTATAATCGTTCCTCTTCTTCTATCAAGATATTTGCCCTTTTCATCAGCAAAATAAAATTTAGAAAAACATAATAAAAATAGGAAAGAGTAAAAATAGAAAAGAAACTAGAGAATACATTTCTATTACTACTTAAAAAAGTTTACACTACTACGAGAAAAATTATATTACTACTAGACAATTTAGCCTAAAAAAACCCTCTACCACTTCCCCCTAGGATTTTTTTTGTATCTTCAATGCCATCTAAGAGCTCCTATTTATATGATCTAAATTTATTTTGTGTGTCTCGATTGGCAACTCAAAATGCACTCTAAATTAAGTTCAAATGTGATCTAAATTTATATGTTCTTTTTAGATCCAAATTTTATTACATATTTTTCTCCATCTAATTTGAATTTTGTTACCTTCATGTTCAACTTGAATCACTTAATTTCAACCACTAGAGATATAGTTATGCTTGATTTAAGTAGATATGTCAGAACAAATAGATTCCTTCCATTACTTTCACTTGGATGAATTTTATACTATAATCAAGGTAGAATTGAGTTGAGATTCCAATAGAAAAGTTTTAGTTTATCTCTTGGCTTTCAAATGAAATAAGATTTAGATTCATAGGGCTTTTGAGTTTGGAATTATGCCTAAAATACCAAAACTATACAAGTTTGAAAATATGTTAATTTTGAACCCAACAATCATTTGCAAATTTAAATTGATTTCTTGCATATATTTTGATCTATACATGATGGACTTAGGCAAAAGTGGCTTTTTATTCTAATTGTGATACTTTTTTGATCCAATAAAATATTATCTCCCAACTTACTCATGAAACGCAGTATCTTCTTTGATTTTATTTTGATTTTTTTTTATAACTTTTTATTGATTGATTCTCTAACACTTAAATGATTTGATACAAAAATATGTCAAAATATGCATTTATCAAATTTTTCCATACTTAAACCCTTGCTCATCCTCGAGCAAGCCTAAAACAAACTTAGATTAATCCTAAACAAATCTAAACTAACTTCCATCCATTATCCTCAGAAAGAAACAAAGTAATGTGGAAATAAAATCAAATAAGTGTTAAATCTAACCCTTAGTCATTAAAAAGCCAATACATTTCCATAATGAGCATGCTCAAGTTTGTGTGTGAATAGTTAATGTCAACATTGATGAAACCATGCATGTTTCAAACAAGTGAATTTCCATAGAATCTCACAAAAACCTTCACCCAGTCTCTAATGGAAGAGTTAAACATCATAGGCTATTCATTTAGTACAAATCTCTACTATACCGAAGGCACCATACGAAATCAAAAAGTTTTCAACAAAGTTGTAATGGGGCCAAATGGTAGTGATGTGGCTAAAAAATGAAAGGATATGATACAACAAAGATTCCAAGATATAGGCTTTACAAATAACTCACCATCAGCAATCTAATGAGCTAACTCCATTACCAATATTAGGTCATCAAATCATCGAAGACAAGGCCAAATGGGGAGATAACATTTAGTTTACTAATGAATTCCACTACATCAAAGGCTATCAGGAGTGAACCAAAAACATCTTTAGTCAATACAAGTACAAGCTTCCTGCGGCATGAATATATAACTCAGTATATGCTTCGTTGTTCACACATGATCGCAATTCTAACATAATCAAGGCGTTCTGCAAGGCGTGGTATCCACTCACCAATACTTTATTGATTTCTCTTGGAGAATTATTCATATCACTTTATTTGACAAAGAGCTCACTAGTGTCGATGAGTCGGGAAGTAGATTCACCCCTTGTTTTTGCAAACACCTATTTCATGCTTATCATTTGCTTCGAGAAAGTGCTAATGGAGATCAATCTTTTCTAGTATCCATTGATGAATGAGTTAGATTTTAGTCTAAGAAGGCTGTTAAGGATCTTTCTCTTTCTCTACGCAGAGAATAGAAGACAAGTCATTTCAAATCAACTCACAATCCACTTGGCGATTTTGACATACAAGAAGAATGGTGTCCATCAAAGATGGCCTTATTTTTAAAGTTTGGCGTAAAAGAGAGTTCAAGAGATGAGATATATTTAGCCCAAGATTTAGCTTGTTAGCTTTATACAATTGTCATTCATAATGATGACATTAATTTGATATGCCCTAGTACCTTCAAAATGGTGAGCATTATAGCAAGAAATCAGAGGTTGAGCCTTGTTGTTCCCATTTTAGCAAGCATCTATAAGTGCCTAAACAAGGTAGCAAATTCTCCAAGATCATTATTATGTATATTCAACATTCCCTATCCACCTTGTCTATGGTTAGCTCGCATACTACTTTAAGGCTCATTACCATGTTTGGCAAGAAGTACGCAACCTAAAAATGGCGATCTTTTCTGGCGAAGGTGGCGCAAAGTACTATGATTCTAAGGAAGCCCGCAAATGAATCTAGAAAGGATACTTCGTTTCTTAGACTTGTAACATGTTTACTGCTACAACTTTAAGGTTGCAAACCCAAGTGCAGGTTGTAGTAAGTAATAAATTTCTCGTGAGTCCGAGGTCGATCCACAGGGAAGTTGTTTGAAGAATTCAAGTTTATATTTATAAAAAGATGGAGTTTATGTGAATCAAAAATATATGAACAATTAATGTATGATGTAGCTAAAGAAAAAACCGAAGTAATAAAAGTACTGAGGATTAGGGATCCATTCTTGAGTTTTGGATAGATAAATGGTTATTTATTCTTTTTACCTCTATTAATTGCCACAGTTGGAATCCATACATAATGAAGGTTCCAATGGGAAGATATTATCAAGTAACTCATGCAATAAGGTAATCATGATATTGTCTTACTATTGCAAATTATCTCTTAACGCCAACACTTATTTATGGGATCAAGCATTTATATACTCCTTCGTCAACAACAAATCAAGGTTTCACATTAGCAGTCGGTGGGGTAAAACCGTACAATAAGCTAAATGAACCCAAGTATTTGTTGTGCCATTGGAGATACATAAATCAAGAATCACCACAAAAATAAGTAGGGTTTAGATCAAAAATAATAATAATAATACAACATACTTAAACAATTTCTACCCTTATAACCATTTCTCTTCCTCCATCAAGAGATTCACCCTTTTTCCTCAGCAAAATGAAATTTAGAAAGACATAATAAAAGTAACAAAGACTAAAAATATAAGAGAAACTAGAGAATGCATTTCTATTACTACTAGAAAACTTACAATACAAACTAGATAACTTAGCCTAAAGAAACCCTCTACCCCCCTCCTCTTACAAGCTGAATACATGGCCTATTTATAGTACTTGGAGTAAGCTAGAGGCCAAACAAATAATGAAGGGGTTAATCAAGTGGTATGCTAGTTGCCAAGAGTTGGTAAGTTGTTACACAAATTTCTCAACCACTGAATTGAATTACATTTTTCGATCAGATACAGCCAGAGTTTGAAGATACGTAAATAATAAAAATTGTAGATCTTTCAACGTTGATATATTTTCATATATCTTTTGTCAAATTTGGCAATCGGATGAAGGAGATATGGTCAAATTACCGAGTCATGTCCAAGAGCCGCCCTATAACATCAGCAGCAACTTGCAGCCTATGGTTTTACCATTTCAACACATTTTCACACCATCTTGTCTTCATCAAACTTGTTTATTTACCTCTTGGGTATAACATATCTGAATTTCAGACCAAAATAAATTTGGGCTCAAGATATATAACCGAATTGGTAAAATAAGTCAATACTGGGCTGAACTCTAATCTGAATTTTTGGTGATCCATTTTGTGTAATTACTTGGACAAATTTTCTGCTATCATCAAGACTGAATTGGGCTGAGCCTCCAACATAAAAGTTGTACCTCTATCTCTTGGCTTTCAAATGAAACAAGCTTCAGGTCCATAGAGCTTTTGATCATGAAGTTATGCTCAAATTACAAAAACTGCACAAGTCTAAAAACATGCTTTCATTTATTCCCTAACACAAAACATTAATAAAACAAGAATATTAACAAGAATAAAACAAGAAAAGTATAAAGGATTTGATACAAAAATATGTCAAAATATGCACTTATCAAATTCCCCCACACTTAACCTTTGCTTGTCGTCGAGCAAGCTTAAAACAAACATTAACTAATCCACTTTCATGGAAAACACGATTGCATTTAGCATATGCAACAAGCCTTTAAACCCCTAGGTGGCCCATAGAGGACGAGTTATAGTCTCGTGAAGGTTTCCAGCAGTGATACCTACAAACACCTATAATAACTATCTTCCAACTTTTATTCTCATGAAGCAACAAAGTAATATGGAAATAAAATCAAACAAGTGTTGAGTTTAACTCTTAGTCATTCAAAAATCAATACATTTCCACAATAATCATACTCAAGTGTGTGTGTGGACAGTTAATGTCAATAGTGATGAAACTATGCATGTTTTAAATAAGTGAATTCTCATAAAACCTTACAAAACCATCACCCAATCTCTAACAGAAAAGTTAAACATCATAGGCTCTTCCTTTGGTGCAAATCTCCACTACACTGAAGGCACCACACGAAATCAAAAGGTCTTTAACAAAGGTTGTAATGGGGCCAAAGGGTGGTGATGTAGCTAAGAAATAAAAGGATAGGATGCAACAAAGGTTCTAAAAACTTCATGGAATCAGAGACATAAAATTTATCGATGAAGAATTCTCCAACTCCACAAATTTCACACTGGAGTCTATTGTTATTGAATTGGACCCCTCTTATTCATCTTGCAACATCTCATTTTTAGTTGCAACTTGTAGCACTTTGCAACTTTTTTTTTCTTTTTTCTTTTTTTCTCTTTTTTTTTTTTTTCTTTTTTTCTCTTTTTTTTTTATAGAGAAACTCCCCCACACTTATCTTCTATCCCAACCTAAATTTCTTTTGTAAGTCCAAGCTTTCAATTGAATATCTCTTAAACTCCAATCATTTTTAGAACAAGGGTTGGATAATAGTGTATTTAGGCTAGGTAAAAAGATATGGTTACAAAAAATATATATATATATATATTTTTATTGTAAGGCTCAAAGTGGTTTACTATGGGGATGTTTTCTTTAAATATCATATAGGGAACAAGCTGATTTGGCAATGGTGCTAGAAAGTCTAATGCCTTAATCATTTTTCTAGTGGTGCACTATCAGTCGTTCGCCTCGACAGACCAAAAGTAAAAGTTCTAATACTCAACCCCTACATGTTGAAGATTCAAGTGATGATTAGAGTAAGGGCATAAGAACTATATATTTTGACATGATTGTCTTCACACTAAATAACATAACTATTTGTGCAAAATAAAATTTGAGTATAATTATCACAAAAATATATTAACCAAATAACAACATCAAAGTCCAAAACAACACCCATCATCAATTAAACCGTATTATTCATACTTAATTTTAATCATTGAAGTTGGAAGAACCTATACGACTCAAAAAAAATATTGATAATTCACAAACACTTGTTAAAAACTTTACAAACCTGCCATATTATGCAAAAAATAGGGATGCGTCTCAAGAATGTTACAATTACCCTTTACTCAGCCACCTTTTTTTCATGCTTTCAACGGACCCAGCAAAAAAACACGCTTGATTTATATTTATTTATTTATTTATTTATTATTTTTTTTTTATATACTAAAAAAAAAAACACACATTGAATATACAAGTCATGATATCAATTATCCCTCCCCCCAACCTAATCGAAACATTGTCCCCAATGTCAAAAATAGATATGAAAGTAAAGTTTGAAAGATATCACCTGAAATGCGGCTAAAAAAGCTGAAACAACAAAAAAAACACACATACTATTAGATAAAATCATTAACAATAAGTATCACAGACTGAGAGTCAAATTCAATTTGCGTTTTCGACCATTGTTCCTATTGGACCAATCCACATTGGCCAAGACTGGATCAGGTTTTGGCACATATGCTAGAAGTTGATCAATCAGCTGGTCAGGTGTTGGAGCAGAAATGATGATTCTTCTCGCAGAAGTTGAAATAAACCCTTTTTTCGCAGCATGATCTACAAAAGATAGCAAACCATCATAAAAACCATTAACATTAAGAATACCTATAGGTTTTTTGTGAATGTTGAGTTGTGCCCAAGAGACAATTTGGAATAATTCTTCCAGTGTACCAAAACCGCCAGGTAGAATGATGAATGCATCCGCATTGTTTAACATATTAGGCATTCTGTCCTGAATGTGTGACACTTTTAGCTCATCTCCAATGGTCATACCTGTGATATTCTGTACTGTTAAACATTTTGGGATAACTCCCAGAACTTTGACACCTCCTACATAAGCAGAAATGGCAACACTCCTCATTAACCCCAAACTGCCTCCCCCATACACTAAATGAATTTTTCTTTCTACTAAAGTTCTACCAAAATTATTGGCTGCCCCTATAAACTCACCATTTTTTCCTAGATTGGATCCACAAAAAACACAAATGGAATTAAATTTGCGAGTTGAAGAAACTTCCATTTTTTTTTTTTTTTTTTTTTTTGAAAATAAGTTGTGCAAAAATAGAGTGAGTACGGTGATATTTATTGAGGTGTGAACAGGGAATACATTTATTGCATGTCTTTTTCTTTTGTCAAAAAGGTTGAAAATAAGGACACATACGAAATTTAAAAATTACCTACTACCACGTGTATGTACATGTAGTTGTGATTGTGGCTCACATCTTCCTATGGTTTTACGTCCAGTAACGGCTTAAACGCCCTCTATGGGTCGAGGATATGCTTCCTATCCAGTTTTCTTATAAACTGGCAAACAGGGTCTTTTAATGTCAAATTCCCAAAACTATAAAGCTCATATTCATTTTGAAAACGATCCCATAAATCAAGAATTGCACGTTGTACCAATCCACATGAATGCGTCTCAAGAGTCAATATAATGTGATCTAAAGACTCCTTACTCAGTCCATCCATAATGAATTTAAGTTTATCTTCTCGATTTTTAGAGACCATTCCTAAAGAACGACACTTTGTGTTGCAAGTCCATCTAGCACAAATATGACAAACTTTCATTTTTTTCGCCCTTCGTTTTTTTGAATATGTGCTTTTACCAAAACCAGACATGTATCTAGTAAGCAAATCTGGAAACTCATGTGAAAACTCACCTGCCCTTACCTTTGCTTCAATTAACCATCGTATGTCCTCCGGAATGCCCTTGTGCATAAGCATCCTTAATCTTTCAATCCTGATTTTATAAATTTTCAAAATTGCATTTTTAGGAAGAAAAGGAAATCGCTTATTGAGAGTTAGAAATATGTCACCCATTTTGAAAATAACAAGAAAAGAGAATGAGAAAAACAAAGAAAATTTGTACAAAGATTTCAGTTGTTTGGGAAACTGACAAGTCCGACTTTTATAGCCACGGAGTACCGTTATCCGCCATTTAACCGGGAAAAGAAAAAATAAAAAATAAAAGAAGAAGAAGAGAAGAAAAAAATAATGTCAGATAAAAAAATATATATATATATACAACACTAATCATAACAAGGGTTAGAAAGAAAAAGAATTTCCTCTTGTGAAAATTGATTTTCTAGAAATGGTTTAACTCTTTGTCCATTTACTTTGAATATGTTACCATTTCTAGGATTTTCAATGTCAATCGCCCCATAAGGATGTACTTTTTTTACAACAAAAGGACCACTCCACCTTGATCTCAATTTTCCAGGAAACAAATGCAATCAAGAATTATAAAGCAAAACCTTTTGACCAACCTCAAATATTTTTCTTGAAATTTTATTATCATGAAAATCTTTGATTCTTGCTTTATAAATTTTAGAATTCTCATATGCATTATTTCTCAGTTCTTCAAGTTCATTGATTTGCAATTTGCGCAATTTTGAAGCTTCATCAAGGTTGAAGTTAAACATTTTGATTGCCCAATAAGCTTTTTGTTCAAGTTCAACAGGTAAATGACAAGGTTTTCCATAAACTATCCTATAAGGAGACATGCCTAATGATGTTTTGAAAGCAATTCTATATGCCCAAAGTGTATCGATAAGTCTAAGAGACCAATCTTTACGGTTTGGGTTAACTGTTTTCTCCAAAATTTGTTTTATATCCCTATTTGCAAGTTTAACTTGTCCATTTGTCTGAGGATGATAAGGGGTTGCAACTTTATGTATGATTCCATATTTCTTCATTAAAGTTCCGAAAACTTTGTTACAAAAATGTTTTCCCCCATCACTGATAATAGATCTAGGAATTCCAAATCGACTTAAAATATTTTCTTTCAAAAATTTATCACTATTTTGTGATCATTGTTTCGACAAGGAATTGCCTCAATCCATTTTGAAACATAATCTATGGCAACCAATATGTAAAGAAAACCAAATGATAATGGAAATGGCCCCATAAAATCAATACCCCAACAGTCAAATATTTCAATCACTAGGATAGGGTGTAGGAGCATCATATTTCTCTTTAAAAGGGACCCTAACTTTTGACAATTTTCACAACTTTTGCAGAAAGTGTAAGTATTTTTGAAAAAAGTTGGCCAATAAAATCAACATTGCAAGATTTTTGCAGTAGTTTTCTTTACAGAAAAATGACCACACATGCTTCTGAATGACAAAATTTGACAATATTACCTATCTCATTGTCAGGCACACATCTTCGAAAGATTTGATCCGAACAATATTTGAATAGGTATGGATCATCCCAATAAAAAATTTTAACCTCAGTCAAAAACTTCTTTTTATCTTGAGAGTTCCAATGTAATGGCATCTTTCCTGTTACAAGAAAATTAACAATGTCAGCAAACCAAGGTAAAATAGAAACGTTAAATAATTGTTCATCAGGGAAAGTGTCATTAATAGGTGTGGTTTGAAATGACATCACAAACAAGTCTCGACAAATGATCAGCCACTACATTCTCTACTCCTTTTTTATCTCGAATAGTAATATTAAATTCCTGAAGTAAGAGAATCCACCTAATCAGTCTTGGTTTAGCATCTTTTTTTGACAAAAGATATTTCAAAGCTGCATGATCACTGAAAACAACAATTGGTGAGCCAACAAGATAAGATCGAAATTTATCCAATGCAAAATACAGCAAGTAATTCTTTTTTAGTTGTTGTATAATTCAATTGAGCACCATTTAAAGTTTTACTTGCATAGTAAATAACATATGATTTTTATCTTTTTTTTGTCCCAAGACAGCTCCAACAGCATAATCACTAGCATCACACATTATTTCAAAAGGTAAAGTCCAATCTAGAGGCTGCATGATTAGAGCAGACGTAAGCATGCTTTTAAGCTTAACAAAAGCATTTTCACAGTTTTCAGTCCATTCAAAAATAGTGTCTTTTGTTAGAAGATTACACAAAGGTTTAGATATTATACTAAAATCTTTAATAAATCTTCTATAAAAACCAGCATGTCCTAAAAATGATCTAATCTCCTTCACAGTCTTTGGTGTTGGCAAATTGGTAATTAACTCAATTTTAGATTTATCAACCTCAATACCTTCTGATGATATAATGTGTCCAAGAACAATACCAGTTGTTACCATAAAGTGACATTTCTCCCAATTGAGCACAAGATTCTTTTCTTCACACCTGATCAAAACCTTTTCTAAATTAGATAAACAATCGTCAAATGAATTACCAAAAATAGAAAAATCATCCATGAAGACTTCAAGAAAACATTCAACCATGTCACTAAAAATACTAAGCATGCATCGTTGGAATGTAGCTGGTGCATTACATAATCCAAAAGGCTCCTTCGATATGCAAAAGTACCAAAAGGACATGTAAAAGTTGTTTTCTCTTGATCTTCAAATGCAATTGCAATTTGGTTATATCCAGAATATCCATCTAAAAAGCAATAAAATTCATGTCCTGCAACTCTTTCTAAAATTTGATCCATGAAAGGTAATGGAAAATGATCTTTTCTAGTGACTGAGTTGAGTTTTCTATAGTCAATGCACATTCGCCAACCAGTAACAGTCCTAGTTGGAATTAATTCATCATTCTCATTCTTGACTACAGTAACTCCAGATTTCTTAGGTACAACTTGAGTCGGACTTACCCATTTGCTATCAGAAATAGAATAAATGATTCCATTATCTAAGAGTTTAATGACTTCATTTCTTACTACTTCTTTCATATTAGGATTTAGCCTTCGTTGCATTTTTCTAGATGGTTTAGCATTTTCCTCTAGATAGATGTTATGTGTGCAAATGAAAGGATTAATACCTTTAATATCAGTAATGGTCCATCCTAAAGCATTCTTATGCATTTTTAGAGTTTCGATCAACTTACCTTCTTGATATGCATCGAGTTTGGAAGAAATTATTACTGAAAAAGTTTCATTCTCACCCAAGAAAGAGTATTTCAAATTAACTGGCAAAGGTTTCAATTCAACCACGGGAGCTTTAATACTTGATGGAATAGATTTTACTATTGATGATGAAAGTTCTTCGAACCTTGGCTTCCAAAAATATTTTTCTTGTACCTGCAAAAATTCAGAGATAGTATTAATGTGTTCCTTTTTATAAATACTTTCACTTTCAAAACAAGTCTCCAAAGAATCTGAAGAGTTAGTAGTAGTAAAGTATTCATGAACAAGTTCCTCAATTGAATCCACTTCATGTACTTCGACATCTTCTGCAGGTTGCATACAAACATTAAACACATTTAGTTCCAAAGTCATATTTCCAAATGATAACTTCAAAATACCATTTCTACAATTGATCAAAGCATTTGAAGTTGCAAGAAAAGGACGACCCAAAATGATAGGAATTTGTGTATGTGTTTGTGCAACAGGCTCTGTGTCCAAAACAATGAAATCAACTGGAAAGTAAAACTTATCAATTTGTACCAACACATCTTCTACTATTCCCTTTGGAACTTTAATCGAACGGTCAGCTAATTGGAGTACAACAGAAGTTGTTTTAAGTTCTCCCAAACCTAACTGTTCATAAACTGAGAAAGGTAGAAGATTTACACTAGCACCAAGATCAAGCAAAGCACGCTCTATTCTAGTGTTTCCTATGATACATGAAATGGTTGGACAATCTGGATCTTTGTACTTGGGTAGAGTGAATTGTTGAATGATTGAACTAACACTTTCAGTTAAAAATGCCTTCTTTTGTACATGATGTTTTCTTTTGATTGTACACAAATCTTTCAAAAATTTGGCATAAGGTGGAACTTGCTTGATTGCATCCAATAATGGAATATTAATCTTGACTTGTTTAAAAATTTCAAAAATTTTAGCATTTGAGTTCAATTTCTGAGTTGCTTGCAATCTTTGAGGAAAGGGTGCTGGAGGTAAATATTTTTCTTTTTCTTCATTTTCACGCTTACCTTCTTCAAACTTACCTTTATCGTCAAGACTATTTCCATTTTTCATTTCTGGAGGTGGATTAGAAACTTTCTCCTTGGGATGAATAGTCTTGTCAACAACTTTTCCATTCCGAAGAGTTGTAACTGAATTAGCCTCCTTGACTGCATTTTCACTTGAAGAATAAACATGACACTGAGTAGAAGGATTAGGTTGAGGTTGAGCAGGAAATTTACCTTTTTCATGAGTACGCAAAGAAGTTGTCAGTGTTGAAAGTGTGCTTCTGATCTCATTGATAGCTTGTGAAGTCTGATTATTGATGTTTGTTTGTTCATGCATAAATGCTTGCAAAGTCTCCTCAATGGATTTTGTATGTGGAGGTGGATAAGAATGAAAGTTTTGTGGTTTTTGTGAATGCGGTGGTTGGGCACGGTTATCATCTCGCCAACTGAAATTGGGATGATTTCTCCATTGTGGATTGTAAGTTTCAGAATATGGAGAATGGAAAGGCTTTTTGAATGTGTTCATAAAATTTGCTTGTACTGGAAGGTTTGGACATTCATTGGTGGAGTGCCCCAAAAGTTCACAATTGCTACAAACTTCTTCCTCTTGCACAGATTTGATTTCCTTTACTTTCTTAAGTTCCATGGCTTCAACTTTTCTTGTTAAACTAGCAAGTCTAGCATTTAGATCATCTTCTTGACTAAGGTAATATTTTCCTTTATTACTGTTAGCAAGATTAGATATAATAGAACCTTCGGAAGAATTAACACTATGCCATGATTGAGAGTTTTCTGCCAAATGATCTAGATATTCTAGGGCTTCATCAGGTTACTTATCAAGAAACTCACCATTACACATTGTTTCAATAAATTATTTTGTTTCAGGAGTTAAACCTTCATAAAAGAAACTAATTAAGCGCCATTTTTCAAAACCATGATGTGGGCATGAATTCAACAAATCTTTAAATCTTTCCCAACATTGAAAGAAAACTTCATTCGAATTTTGAGAAAAATTTTGAATTTGTCTTTTCAAAGCATTAGTTTTATGAGTTGGAAAGAATTTTTTCAAGAATTCAGCTTGCATTTCTTGCCAAGTACCAATTGACCTAGGTTTTAAAGAATTAAGCTAATTTTTTGCTTTATCTTTTAAAGAGAAAGGAAATAATTTGAGGTTAACAATCTCATTTGTGCAAGTTTGATCATCAAAAGTGGCACATACTTCATCAAATTCTTTTAAATGCAAGTAAGGACTTTCAGAGTCTAAACCATGGAAATTAGGAAGTAAAGGGATCATACCTGACTTGAATTGAAAATTATTTGCATTTAGAGGAAAAATGAAACAAGAAGGAGAAGAATTTCGAGGAGGTTGCAAGTAATAACGCATGATATGCACCTGTTGATTCTCATTTTCATCCTGGACACTTTCATTTTCAGCCATGGTGGAAGTGTGTGGAGATGATTCAAACAAATTTCCAAACAAAGTTTCGGAATTATTTTTTACTAAATGTCGAGAATTATGACTACGATACCATATAACCATATATCCATAAAGAAAATAAACAAACTATATTTACAAAGGAAAAATATTAACAAACCTGAATACTTACCTTGCCTTCCCCGGCAACGGCGCCAAAAACTTGCTACAACTTTAAGGTTGCAAACCCAAGTGCAGGTTGTAGTAAGTAATAAATTTCTCGTGAGTCCGAGGTCGATCCACAGGGAAGTTGTTTGAAGAATTCAAGTTTATATTTATAAAAAGATGGAGTTTATGTAAATCAAAAATATATGAACAATTAATGTATGATGTAGCTAAAGAAAAAACCGAAGTAATAAAAGTACTGAGGATTAGGGATCCACTCTTGAGTTTTGGATAGATAAATGGTTATTTATTCTTTTTACCTCTATTAATTGCCACAATTGGAATCCATACATAATGAAGGTTCCAATGGGAAGATATTATCAAGTAACTCATGCAATAAGGTAATCATGATATTGTCTTACTATTGCAATTATCTCTTAACGCCAACACTTATTTATGGGATCAAGCATTTATATAGTCCTTCATCAACAACAAATCAAGGTTTCACATTAGCAGTCGGTGGGGTAAAACCGTACAATAAGCTAAATGAACCAAGTATTTGTTGTGCCATTGGAGATACATAAATCAAGAATCACCACAAAAATAAGTAGGGTTTAGATCAAAAATAATAATAATAATACAACATACTTAAACAATTTCTACCCTTATAACCATTTCTCTTCCTCCATCAAGAGATTCACCCTTTTTCCTCAGCAAAATGAAATTTAGAAAGACATAATAAAAGTAACAAAGACTAAAAATATAAGAGAAACTAGAGAATGCATTTCTATTACTACTAGAAAACTTACAATACAAACTAGATAACTTAGCCTAAAGAAACCCTCTACCCCCCTCCTCTTACAAGCTGAATACATGGCCTATTTATAGTACTTGGAGTAAGCTAGAGGTCAAACAAATAATGGAGGGGTTAATCAAGTGGTATGCTAGTTGCCAAGAGTTGGTAAGTTGTTACACAAATTTCTCAACTACTGAAATGAATTACATTTTTCGGTCAGATACAGCCAGAGTTTGAAGATACGTAAAGAATAAAAATTGTAGATCTTTCAACGTTGATATATTTTCATATATCTTTTGTCAAATTTGGCGATCGGATGAAAGAGATATGGTTAAATTACCGAGTCATGTCCAAGAGCCACCCTGTAACATCAGTAGCAACTTGCAGCCTATGGTTTTACCATTTCAACACATTTTCACACTATTTTGTCTTCATCAAACTTGTTTATTTACCTCTTGGTTATAACATATCCTAATTTTAGACCAAAATAAATTTGGGCTCAAGATATATAACCGAATTGGTAAAATAAGTCAATACTGGGCTGAACTCTGATCTGAATTTTTGGTGATCCATTTTGTGTAATTACTTGGATAAATTTTCTGCTATCATCAAGACTGAATTGGGCTGATCCTCCAACATAAAAGTTGTACCTCTATCTCTTGGCTTTCAAATGAAATAAGCTTCAGGTCCATAGAGCTTTTGATCATGAAGTTATGCTCAAATTACAAAAACTGCACAAGTCTGAAAACATGTTTCCATTTATTCCCTAACTCAAAACATTAATAAAACAAGAATAAAACAAGAAAAGTATAAAGGATTTGATATAAAAATATGTCAAAATATGCACTTATCATTTACCAAGAGCAAAGATTTCTTATATGTTGACAATGGGAATGAGGAGGAGTTTGAGCAAAACTATTTCATCACCATTTGTTTGAACTATCTTTCTTTAGGGCAAGGTGAATACTTTATCATCGAGTCTTACAGTTCCCATCGATTTAGTTGCTAATTTGGATTCTATTAAGTAGTACTAGGGACCCTCGCATGAGACATTTACAAATCTTCTTTGGAGGAAAAAGTTCACCATTAGCGCTTATGCACTCTATCCAGATCTATGTCTAAGTTGTGTCTTTCTTCTATGCCCTCAAATGCAAAGAAATACTCTTCTAAAGATTACAAGACATGGTGGACCAACATCCATGGAGGTTACTTTGAGGAAAATATTACTAGTTTAATCAATGTGAAGTTAAGTAAAGTATCTCTCAAAGATTAAAAACATGACAAAGAAGATGGTTCTCTTGGTAAAAATGCTCAAAAATCCCACACATGTATCTATCACTTCTTCTCCCGACAGATGTGATGCCCAAGTCATTGAGCCTCTTGAAGCCAGCAAGAGAAAAGATGCCTCTTCCCTTTTGGAGGAAAGTGGTAGTAGCAATGTGGACCACCATTGGAAAAGACTTAAAAAAATCCAAAGTCTTTAAAGGTAAGGGACGTTAATGTTAGTGATGTTGCGAGTAATCCACTACAAATAGAGAACTCCGTTGAAGAGGTCACTTCTTAATTTCTTCATCTCTTTTTTTTCTTTCTCTTTGTTTAACTCTTTTATAACTTAAAACATGTAATGTTTCAGTTGGAGAAAGAACTACTCAACATTAACAATGGTGAGGGATCACGAGTTAGCCAAAGATCAATCACAGGACCGAACTTGTCAGGCATAATTCTTCTAGTTGATAGGACAACACAAAAAGAAACACTTAGCTCCACTAGGGGTAAGCAAACACCTCATTATGCTGCATGTTCAGTTTTTTAAGGCAAAAAATTATACTTAATCACCAAAAGGAGTATCTTCAAAGGCTGTGGAGCGATCTCTGTGAGATGATAGCAAATACTTCGATCGACTCTCTGTCATCCATCAAAGATGATTTGTCATTTGCTTGAGTCCAGGAAAATCTTTACCAACTTTGACATTTCTTATGTGGAAGAACTATTAAAAGAATTTTTTGTTTCATTTAACGAACAACATTATTTTTGGGATTGCATAATAGAAATTGTTCTTTTTTTTTTCTATCTTGCAATCATACAAGTGCATTCATGTTTATCAAAATTCACAAAGCCCTTTTTTTTCCTCTTTTTTTTTAACAACAAACTACTATCCAATACAAAGAGAAAACACAATTTATTTTACACTTATGACTGAACTTAGAAAGTATCTAAGTAGCCTACGTATCCCAATAAAGGAATCAAGTCATAACATAGTTCAAGAACACTTATTTTTTTAGGAGAAAGCCGTACACAGTTTATACTCATACGAGCCAAGAGTATCTATTGCTTAACCACCCTAGACTAGGTAGGGTATTTAATGTTTTAACAACATAAAATATCTTTAGTGGGGTAAATTAACAAGTTAACCACATTTATTCACTTTTGGTAGGGCAAGTTAGCAGTTTAACCATGTAAACTACCTTTGGTGGGTAACGTTCACAGTTTATACTCATGCGGATCAGGAGTAACATGCAGTTCAGGCTCATGCAACACGAAGCATTCTTCTAACTTTAACCATAGTAGCGTTTTAAGAACTTTTCATTTATCGGTCCAATTCTTAAGCTATCTTCAGCAACCAACTTACAAGCACCATTTTTGTAGACCTCCTTAACAACAAAAGGTCCATCCCATTTTGATGTAAATTTATTTCCAATCTAATGAGTAGTAATGATAGGCCTTCTTACAGAAAGCATCGAATAATCGAATTGGAAAGAATGTGATCACACTCTCTTATTAAATGCCTTAGATAGGCAAACCTGGTAACATTCAAGTCTTTGTTGTGCTTCCAACCTTTTCTCTTCAAGAGCCTCTAACTCTTCAAGGTGTAGGTACGAATTTTCTTCTTTGGTTAGTCCTTCTTGAACGACTATCCTCAATAATTTGCTTAAGAGAAACTATAGCTTCAACATTGTAAACCAATGTGTAAGGAGTCGCTTGAGTAGGCAAGTAGTTCTGTATGCCCATAAAACTTCTTTGATTCTTTCGTGCTAAACTCGCTTTGACTTTTTAATCACTTTCTTCAACAAATTACACAGTCTTGTTGAATACTTCAGCGAGTCCATTAGCAGTGATGTAGTACATGGAACATTTTCTTTGCTTGAAACAAACTCCTAACAAAGCTTATCTATCAAACTGTTGTAAAAGGGCTTTCCATTATCTGTTATTATATATCAAGGAATCCCATTACAATAAATAATATTGATACGGATAAAATCAACAACATTTTCTTTGAGAGGTATCGCTCTGGCCTACTTAGAAAAGTAGTTAGTTGCAGCCAAAATATATAAATGTCTACTATAAGACTTTATCATAGGTCCAACCACATCTAATCCCTAAGTATTAAATGGCTACGAAGCAACAATAGGGTATTACAGCTCAGGCGGTTGGTGGATAAGATTTACATGAAATTAATAGGCTTGACATCTTTATGCATAGTCCATACAATCATTTACCATTGTCGGCTAATAGAAACCCATCCTTTTTATTCGAAAGTTTAACTTTGGGCCTGATTGATGAGTACCACAAATATCAGAATGAGCTTCTTTCATAGCTTGGATGGTTTCATCATCACCTAAACATCACAAGAAGACTCCATCAAATGAGCGTCTATAAAGTGTGCCTTTGTAATAACGAATCAAGCGACACGATGTAAAATATCAACTCTTCGATATGGATCATCAGGTAGCTTCTCATTCTTTAAGTAATCCACAAATGGTTGATGCTAATCTTTCTTCTGAACTTTAAACACTTCAACAACATGATTTTCTTCATCTTCATCACAACTATCGCCCTCATAGATTAGTGGCACAACCAAACTTCTACATATTGATACACGAGAGTCACCTTCAGGCATGACGAGTGTAGAAGCGAGATTCGCTAAAGCATCAATTTGATTATAATATGTCCTTGGTATATGTTTAATAACTACATCTCTCAACTATCCAATAAGCCTTCTTGTATGATTGAAATACCAAAGTAGCTCAAGTTTCTTAACTTCATATAATCCAATCTATTGATTGACTACTAAATTAGAATCTCCATACACTTCTAGATGTAGTTGTTTTATATCAACTACCATTTCTAATCTAAGGATAAGAGCTTGATATTCAACAATATTATTGAGCAATTTTGGGTTAAGGTGAACGAGTAAGGCAACACTTCTCTATCAAATGTAATTAATATGACTCCTGCACAGCTCTTTTTATATGAGAAGCTCCATCAAAGTACATCGTCTAAGGAGAAGTAATTTCAATTATAAGAATATCTTCATCTGGTAAGTTATCAGATAACTCCCACTTAGTAGAAATAGGATGATTGGCTAAGAAGTTTGCCAAAACTTGTCCTTTCACAGCCTTTTGAAGAACATATATGATCTCAAATTGCTACAATTGAAAGTAGCACCTTGGAAGTCTATTAGAAAGAACTGGCCTTGTCATAACATACTTCAGTGGATTTGCTTTTGAGATAACACGGACGGTATGAGCCTGAAAATAGTGTTTCAACTTTTGGATTATAAAGATAAAGGCCAAGCATATCTTTTTAATAGGTGAGTAGTTCAACTCATTTAGCGTCCTCATCTTACTTAAATAGTACAAGGCATTTTCTTTTCCATCACTGTCATTTTGTACTAATAAAGCCCCAATCGAATGTTCTTGAGCAACAATATAAAGAATTAATGGGTGTTCGGGCACTAGTGCAACCAACACAGGAGGCTTCATCAAATAAGCCTTTGTACTTTCAAAAGCATTTCTACAAAACTTATCCTATTCAAACGAAATACCTTTCTTCATAAGTGGGTTGAATAGCTGGCATCGGCCGGCTAGGTTCGAAATGAACCTTAGAAGATAAGCTAACTTTCCTTTCAAACTTTTGAGTTTATGAATGTCTTGAGGTTCAGGCATCTTTAGAATCGCATTAATCTTTACTTGCTCAATTTCTATCCCTCGATGACGAACAATGAACTTCTCTTTTAAACTTAAAACCAAATCTGTATTTCAGTGGATTCATCTTAAGTTGATATCTTCTTAATCATTCTAACACTTTTCTCAAATCTAGAAGATGATCTTCTTGCTTGTTAGACTTCACAACCACGTCAGCAACATGGCACTAGTATATCATCAAAGATTTTCTATATAACCTTTTGATAGGTAGCACCGACATTTTTTCAATCCAAATAGCATAACCTTATAGCAATATACCTTTATGCTTCATGGCCAGTAGTAGCATCAATCATGAGTTTAGTAATGGGCAACGTAAAGTTATCTTTGGGGCATGCATCATTCAAATCTCTAAAATCGACACAAACTCGAATTTGGTCATTCTTCTTTCTCAAGGACAAAGCTTGAGATCCATGTAGGATACTTGACTTCTCGATTAAACCCAATTTTGATGAGTTTATTCCTCAATTAAAAGGACCAACTCAAGCCAAAATCAACATTGAGCTTGTTTAACAGAACGAACTCCCTTCTTAACAATTAGGTGATGGACTGCTACTTTATAATCCAATCTAGGCATTTCTTTATACGGCCATGTGAATACATCTTTGAACTCACGAAGTAGCTTAATGTATATTTTTTCTTCATCAATAGCCAATAAGGTACTGATATAGATTAGTTAATGACTATCGACATAGCCCAAATTAATCTCTTTTAGCTCATCAATAGTAGCTTTAACGCCTTCTTCAAGTTCAAGAAAAGAAGCTTCAATCTCTTTCTCTTCCATTTCTTCACTTAAAGTGATGTGATATGTTGACACCACATTTTTCTCTACATGTTCCATCTCCTTAAAGTTCACACACATTCTCATTAGACTATCCTTTTATTTTATGCTAATCATTTGCATAACATCACTCAGCTTGCAAATATAACCACCATTGGTCAATTTGAAGATTTGTTTGCACAAGCGGTCCTTAGCATTTTAACGCATTTCATGGTTAACTCCGCTATTAATATAATAAGATGAAGCCACACTTTCCCCTTTGTCTTCATCGTCTTGGGTTTATGTGAAAATAATAGTTTGCAATTTATCTTTTAAGACCTTTTCACATGATATGAACAAGGTAGTGCATTACTTCATACAAGATAGAATTAGACTTTGAAGTTTTTGGGTCGCTTGTGGCTTAATGACCCTTTCAGATGCTTTGACGCCTTACAGATAGCCAATCTTTAATAGCGGGCTCTGTTACTCCCCAAGTTTTTGAGCGGGCCAAGTCTATCAAAGACAGATATTCGCTTTATTTTCTTTTCATTATCATTAAAAACATCATTTATCGATGAAAATTCTCCTTCTGACAGATCATTAGTGCTGGCTCTTTTAATGGCAATACGGGTGGGACTTTGTAGTACAAACCCAAGGCTAATTTGAGTACTTTGAACAGCATACCCATTTTCTTTCCACATCTTTTGGGTAGTTGTAAGTCCATGCAGTTGTTCAGCAGTGGCTTAAGGATACCCAAGGTAGAATTTTCTTTTTAGTTGTATCCATCTTTAACAAGAGTTTTCAGATCAAAGCATTTTGCATTTTGGATTCTTACACATACCCCATGTTCTGTCTTAGCTCCTTAAGTTAGGTCAACAAACCCTTCAAGTGGTTGACAAGATGGTTTCTTTGCTTCGAGTTTTGTTAGATGGAGCACCGATTTCTTCAAAGGTCCAACCTTAGTGAGAGACGATCCTCTTCTTAAGTGATCTTTATAAGTTGGGAAAGTGATTTTGGTTTTACTCCCTCCAACTCCATCATCTTGTTGCTTGGATTTCTCATGAGATGGACTATCTTTAGCCTTTATTTTCTTTGCATCTTCGAGATAGTACTTAGCATTAGCAAAATATGATTCAGTCTCAGTAAAAAGTGTATCATCTTAGCATCAGCAAAACATGATTTGGCCTCAGTAAAAAGTTTATCATCTTTGAGCACTTTTTTTACCATGCCATCTCTACAATACTTAAAACATTGGTGCCAAGTTTAAGGAATTACTCTATTTTTATGCAACCAAGGATGACCAAGAAGCATGTTATATGAGGTTTCAACATCTATAACGTGAAATAGCGCAGTTGACGCCATGTCATTCATCAATAATTTTAGTCTTATGATTCCAAGAGCCCTTTGTCCCCCTTGGTTGAAACTTTGGATCATCCATGGAAATCCCTAACTTCTTAAGTATACACAAGCGTAAGATATTTACTGCAAAGCCTCCAACAATCAATATCCTATTCACTTTTTGCTCGCGAGTACAGCCAGTTACGAATAATGGTCTATTATGGAATTTGGAACTAAGCAAAAAATCTTCATCAGTAAAGCTCATTACCAACACACAATCATCAGTGACATCGTGAACTTTCTTTTCAGACAAACAAACTTCATTGAAGGAAATATTTTGTTCACTTGTCATGTTACATGAAATGTTATTGTCATGATCCAGCTTTCCCCGACCACTACATCTAGGCACATTCTCAATTATAACATCAAAAGATCAAAATTCGATGGTGATAAGATTAGTAGTTGCACTATCTTCCTCAAGCAAGATCTTTTCTTGACAAGGTAATTGCATAGCTTTATCTTTAAATATAAAGTAATCATTGAGTGGATGCCCCACCAAACCATGGTACTTGCAGTACTTTGGGTCATCAACATGTCGAGCTTCTTCAAGATATTTTATTTAAGATAATTTAATAAGATTTGCTTTGAGCAAGTCATCGAATATTATAAAGATATCAAAGTCAAGAAATACATATTACTTTGCTTGCATCTCTTTTAGAGTCAAATTTTGTTGCCCCATTTCTAGAGAGGTGTCTTTCTTTTCACCACTCTTATCATTTACGTTACCTTTGAATTTGGTAGGTGTTGCATTAACCGCCATAAATTCTTTGCTTGGAGCTTTGGCAAAAGACTTGCCCCCCTTCTTAGTTTCATACCTTTCTTTGGACCTGAGGCTCTTGGATGGGTGGCATTTTGACTCCACTTATAGCCAATTCTTCAAACGTCCTTAGTTGGATTCCTTATAGGATATACTGAAGGCCCCAATATATTTTTTGGATGAACATCTCAATAGTTGAAGCCTCCAATGGTCGATCTTTACAATTGAGGTTTAAGTTTCTCTAATGATTGATGTAGTCGATAGTAGGCTCTTCCTTCCACTGATGTGAATTTATGAGTCCAATCATGCTAAATGTCCATCGAGTACTATAAAAACAGTTGAGAAACTCTTGTTTCAATATTCCCAACTATCGATTGAGTTTGCCTCCAAGTCAGTATACTAATCAAATGCATTTCCTTTCAATGAGTGAATAAATTATTTCACTAAGTAATCTCCATATGCTCCAACGTCATTATATGTCTCAATAAAATGAGCCACATGCTACTCTGAGTTGCCCTTGCCATCAAATTGCCGAAATTTTGGAGGTTGGTAGTTCGGCATAAGTCAGAGACAACTTGGAGCTCCTTTTGAACTTGACTTTGATAGTCCCCATGATAAACTCCTTCAATTGGTCAACTTGAGTCAACCCATCATATGAAACTTACAATTCTTTAGTTGAAGACTTCTCATTTTCACTTGATTGTTGCTTCATGGACATTTCAACTTCATCATGAAGCTCAACTTGTTTGCCCATTATGCGACTAACATCATCATTGTCTATTTTGTTCATCAATTTTATGATTTGAGAGTCTTGTTTTTGAACAAGTTTAGTGAGTCCCTCAATAGCCTTCATCAAACTTTTAATTTGCTCCTCGAGAGTTGTAGCCATGACATGTGCTATGTTTGAGATAAATGAGTAACTTTATGCTGAGCGAGGGTGGATAATGCTGATTCATCCTTTAGGTCTCCATCATCTTTGTTTGTGTTAGCAAGATATGGCAAACCCTTCTCAGCAGTTTTTAGCAAAGAAATTATCTTAGAAAATGATAGCAACTTTTTCAACATACTTTTTATGATGACACCAACACTCCCACTTGCAGCATTTGAAGAATTTGAAGTAGTAATTTTCACTACTGTGACCTTGTGGGTAGATATGATGACATCTTAGAACTTTTGAAGAAAATAAATAAGAGGTATAGATAGTCCCACTAGACGTGCTAGGAATTTGTAACATAAATTTCGTTGTCTATAAAACTAACAAACAAGAAAAATTACACAAATTAAATTTTTATTGAATTGAATAATGAAACGGTTACAATCTCTATGGTTCCTCTGATTATTCTCTTTAAGAACAAGAAATTTTGGAATTTAAATTTTTAGAGGTGCAATCACCAATTTGATCTCCTCCGAATTAGATTTCATCCTTCAATAACGTTAATTCGAGCTAACCTTAATAAGAATCAAACATTAGAACTTCAAGAACTTCGACTTCTTAGATTTGAATATATGTTAGTGGATTGACCCTTCGATCTCCTCCAAGGTGGAATTAATCTCCATTAATGTTAATTTGAGAGTTTAACAACTTAATTTCGAATTAAAATATTATTATTTGAACAAACTCCACAATGAACACCTTGATTTTTGCCTTAAATACCATGGATTTCCTTGAATTTGATTGTCTTGGTTGAGAGAATTTCCTCCACCTTTCTTACTTGGACTTCTTCTTCACAACTTATGTTTTTACTCTTTGGAAATGACCCATATTTATACTTGTAGAATTGAGGTTTTTTGGATAAATCATCTGATAAAGCAACACGATTTGATTGGCTCTCCATAATTTGATTGATATTTTTCTTTTGATCACAAGATTTGATACAATCTTGATTGTCATTTGAGATTTAACACTTGTCAATATTTGATTGGCCAATAAAATACATATCATAATATCAATTAATTAATTATTTACTTTAGGAATCAAATTTAATTAAATTTCCAAAAATATGAATAGAAAATATAAAATTGATATTTAATACATTACTTTATATGTGTCACTATTTAATTGGCATAAATTTAATTTGTCTATATATTCCACTACACTGACAGCTAACATGAGACCTTGATTTGTTATTGAAAAATGTGTGTATAAATACTTGATCAAATAAATAAGTGTTGGTGTCAAGAGATACTTTGCAAACAATAAGTCAATATCATGATTACCTTAATGCATGAGACATTTGATAACATCTTTTTATTGAGATTTTCATTATGTATGGATTCCAATAGTTACATTTAAAATAGGTAAAAAATTAATAAATAATTATTTCTCTATCCAAAACTCAAGAGTGGATTTCTAATTTTCAATACTTTTATTACTTTGATTTTTTAGTTATAGCATAATTTTTTCTTTATATTTTAAACCACATAAAGCCCATCTTTTAAGAAATATAATATTGAAAACATTAGATAACTTTCTTATAGATCGACCTCGGACTCTCGACAAATTAATTACTTGACACAACCTGCACTTAGGTTTGCAATCTTAAAGTTGTAAGTTTTTGAAGCTGCAACCGGGGAAGGCAAAGCAAGCATTTAGGTTTGCAAATATTTTTCCTTTGTAAATATTATATGTTTGTTTTCTTTACGATTATATATTCATAGGGTATCGTAATCATAATTAACGTTCTTTAGTTAGAAATAATTCTAAAATTTTGTTCGAAAATTTATTTGAGTCACCTCCACACACTTCCAATACGATTAAAAATAAAAGTGTTCAGGAAAAAAATGAGAATCAACAGGTGTGTATCATGTGTGCTTACTTGCAATCTTCTCGAAATTCTTCTCCTTCTTGTATTATTTTTTCTCTTAATGCAAATAACTTTTGATTCAAGCCATATATAATACTTTTACTTCCAAATTTTCATGGTTTAAACTCTAAAAGCCCTTACTTGCTAGAAGAATTTGATGAAGTATGTGCCACTTTTGAAAACTAAACTTGCAGTAATAAAACCATTAAGCTCAAATTATTTTTTTTCTTTAAAAGATAAAGCAAAAACTTAGCTTAATTCTTTCAAACCTAGTTTAGTTGGCACTTAGCAAGAAATGCAAGCTGAATTTTTGAAAGAGTTTTTTCCTATTCATAAAACTAATGCTTTGAAAAGACAAATCTAAAATATTTCTCAGAATTCTAATGAATTTTTCTTTCAATGTTGGTAAATATTTAATGATTAGTTGAATTTATGCCCACATCATGGTTTTGAAAAATATTACTTAATTAGTTTCTTTTATAAAGGTTTAACTCCTGAAAATCTTCTGAAACAAAATAATTTATTGAAACAATGTGTAATGGTGAGTTTCTTGATAAAAAACATAATGAAGCTTTGGAATATCTAGACTATTTGTCAAAAACTCTCAATCATGGCATAGTGTTAATTCTTCTAAAGGTTCTATTAGATTTAATTTTACTAATAATAATAAAGAAAAATATTATTTTAGTCAATAAAATATTTTAAATGTTAGGATTGCAAGGTTAACAAGAAAAGTTGAAGCCATAAAACTTAAAAAGGTAAAAAAATATCAGATATGTACAAGATTAAGACATTTGTAGCCTTTGTGAACTCGTGAGACATTCCACTAATGAATGCTCAAATATTCCAGCACAAGAAAATATCATGAACACATTCAAAAAGCCTTTTTCATTCTTCATATTCTGAAACTTATAATCCAAAATAGAGAAATCACGATAATTTTAGTTGGCGAGATGAGAACCGTGTCTAATCATTCATAAAAGCCACCAAACTTTCATTCTTATCTAGCTCCACATACAAAATTTCTTAAGGAAACTTTACAATAATTTATGTATGCACAAAAAAAAAATCAATAACCAGACTTTACAAGCCATCAATGAGATCAAAATCACAATTTCAACATTGCAAACCTCTTTGCATACTCATGAAAAATGTGAATTTTCTGCTTAATCTCAACCTAATCTTTCCACTTAGTGTCATGTTTCTTCTTTAGGTGAAAATTCAATCAAGTTGGCTAATTTGATCACAATTCTTTGAAATGAAAAGGTTATTGACAAGACTATTCATCCTAAGAAAAATCTAAAGTGGGTAACCACTCATAAACCTCTCTCTCATACTTATGAAACACCTCCATATTTTCCTAGCAGATTAGCAAATTCTAATAAAAATGAGCAAGAAAAAGAGATCCTTGAGACATTTTGAAAAATAGAGGTAAACATCCCTCTTCTTGATACGATCAAGCAGGTGCCACGATATGCTAAGTTCCACAAAGAACTATGCACTAACAAATGAAAGTTGATAGGGGGTGAAAATATAAGTATGTGGGAGAATGTTTTGGCAGTTCTTCAAAGAAAAATCCTTCCAAAGTATAAGAATTGAGACACTTTTACCATCCCTTGTACCATTGGTAAGACTAGATTTGAAAAAAATGTGTTAGATTTGGAAGCATCAATTAATGTTATACCATATTCTATTTATGCTTCTCTAAATCTAGGACCTTTAAAAGAAACTAGTGTTTCCATATAATTGGATGATAGATCTAATACATATCCAATAGGGAATGTGGAAGATTTCCTGTGCAAGTGAATTAATTAGTTTTCTCTGTTGATTTTTATGTTCTTGAGATAGAGGATGACATATGCCATAATCCTACACTCATTCTTTTGGGAAAACCATTCATGAAGATAGCCCGAGCTAAGATTGATATTCATGATGGCACTCTTACTATGAAGTTTGATGGCAAGATTGTAGGATATAATATTTTTCAAACCATGAGATATCCTACTGATGTGAATGTTGTTTCTATAGTTGACATTATTAATCCCAAGTCACAACAAATGCTTGAGTTCAATAGCAAGGATGGAATATAGGTTACTTTACAATAACACCTCCTTATGGAGGATTTGGAAGAAAAAAAATTGGATGTGCAAATGTTGAGAGATGTAGAAAATGATGTAAATAGGCTGGATTTGTTGCCAAAAAAATCAAGGTATGGTGTCTCTTGTGTTCAATTACCAATATCTAATGAAAGACTTCAAGCTTCTACAATGCAAACACCTACAATGGAGTCTAAACTAGTCCTGGACCATCTTAAATATATTTATTTGAGTGAGAAAGAAATACTGCAAGTTAGTATTGCTAAAGACCTCACTCATGTACAAGTGGACAAACTTATTTGGGTGCTTCAAAATTATAAAATGGTGATTGCATAAACGATGGCTTTGGCATCATATGCTGACAAGTGATGAAGGAATGAATATCGGGTTGAGGACATTAAACCAAGCGCTTGTTAGAGACAACCCAATGGATGGAAAAGAAGACTATGAGAGTTAATAAACACATATTTGTTTTCTTTAACTCTCATTCTCTTTCCTTTTTATTCATTTAATTTTTTTTACTATTTTCTATTTTATTTTGTCCTGATCGAAAATGCATATTGACAATGTGGTAGGTAGTAATTTGTTTAAACTTTATCATGTAAGAGCATATGCTAGTCATTCGTCAATAAAAAACCACTGCAAAGATCTTGCAGTGTGGATTTTATTGACCTACTCTTTTTAAAGACACTTGCAATTTCTGTAAAACTTATGAAAATTATCAAAAAATTGATATCCTTCCTGGTTAAGTAGCGCATAAGTAGCGCATAAGGGTACTTCATTGTTATTGAAGTCAAACTTATCAATTTTCCAAACAAATGATAAAACAATAAAAAGAATACAAGTTTCTTAAGAGTGGTTTCTTAAAATTGAGAAGATGAAATTCACTTCATTAGACTGAGTAAGGAGTCTTTACATGATATTTGATTGACTCTTAAGATGGATTCTTGTGGATTCGTGCATCATGTAATTTTAATTTGTGAAATCACTTTCGGGATGAATATAACTGTTATAGTCTTGCGAATTTGACATTAATAGACCTCTTTGCTAGTTTAAAAGAAAAATGGATGGGAAGCATATCCTCAAAGTCATATTTAAGGTAATATCTTTTAAACTATACTTTCCTATCTATTTTCAATATTGGGGACAATGTTTTGCTTACTTTGAGGGAGGGAATAGTTGATATCATGTCTTGTGTGTTCAATGTCTATTTTTTCAAGTTTTTTTTTAAATTCAAACATGTTTTCTTTTAGGTTCATTGAAGCCATGAAAAAGAGTGGCAGAATAAATGATAACTTTTACACTTAAGTCTTTTTGCACAAATAGTGATGTTATTAGGTGTGGAGACAAGTATATTTAAGTAAATAGTTCTTATGCCCTCGTTTTAATCATCACTTCGATTCTTGACATGTACAGGTTGAGTGTTGAACTTTTTCTTTAGATTTGTCATGCCAAACGACTAATTGATCACAACATAAAAATAATTAAGGTATTAGGCTTTCTAGCACCACGATCAAATCAACTTGTTCCCCTTGTTATGTTCCAAGAAAGAATTCCCCATAGTGAGCCACTTTGAACCTTTCAATAAATAAACCTTTTTGTGGTAATCATATATTTTTTACCTAGTCTAAATACTCTATTATCCTATCCTTGTTCTAAAATGATTTGGAGTTTAAGAGACATTCTATTGACAAGGTGAGCTTGCAAAAGAAATTTGGGTTTCAATAGAAGATAAGTGTGGGAAAGTTTCTCTTCTCAAAAAAAATAATAAATAAAAATTGCAAAGTGTTAAAAATATTAAAAGTTGCAACTAAAAATGGGATGTTGAAATATTAGAGTTCTAATTCAATATTAATAGGCCTAGTGTTGAGATTCATGCAGTATGGGAATTCTTCATTGATAATCTGTATGTCTCTAATCCCATAAAATTTTTAGAACTTTTCTGGCATCCTATCTTTTTATTTCTTAGTTATATCACTACTATTTGACCCTAAGACAACCTTTGTTAAAGTCTTTTTGATTTCTTGTGGTGTTTTCAAAGTAGTGAAGATTTATACTAAAGGAAGAGCCTATGATGTTTAACTCTTCCATTAGAGATTGGGTGATGATCTTTTGTGAGGTTCATGGGAATTCACTTGTTTGAAGCATGCATGGTTTATTCATTTTTAAACATTAACTATATAACACAAACTTGAGTATGCTTGTTATGGAAATGTATTTACTTTTTAGTGACTAAGGGTTAGATTCAACATATGTTTAATTTCATTTTCATATTACTTTGTTGCTTCTTGATAATAATAGTTGGAAGTTAGTTATCATAGGTATTTTGTGGGTATCACTACTAGAAATCCACCCACACGAGACTATAACTCATCCTCGATGGGTCACCTAAGAGTTTAAAGGCTTGTTGCATATGCTAAATGCAATAGTGATTTTCGATAAACGTAGATTTGTTTAGATTTTTTTAGACTTGCTCGAAGACGAGTAAGGGTTAAGTGTGGGGAAATTTGATAAGTGCATATTTTTATATCAAATCCTTTATACTTTTCTTATTTTATTCATATTAATATTATATGTTTATTAATGTTTTGTCTTAGGAAATCAATTAACAAAAAAAGATCAAAACAGTCAAAATAAAATGACAGAAGACAACATATTTCGTAAGCAAGTTGGGAGATAATATTTTATAGGATTAAAGAAACATCACAATTAGAAGCAAAAGTCAATTTCTTCATAAGTCCATCATGTGTAGATCAAAATATATGCAAAAAATCACTTGGACTTTACAAGTGATTATTGGGCTTGCAATAAATTCAAAATAAGCATGTTTCCCAACTTGTACAGTTTTCATATTTTAGGTATAACTCCATGTCCAAAAGCCCTATAGATCTGAATCATACTTTATTTAGAAGTTAAGAGATAGAACTACAATTTTGTTGTTTGAAGCTTGGCCTAATTCAGCATTGATTAAAGTAACAAATTCATCCAAGTGTACATTGGAAGGTATCTATCTATGCTAATATATATATATATATATATATATATCTTCTTAAATCAAGAATACATTTATCCCTAATGGTTGGAATATGGTGATTCAAATTGGAAAGTAAAGTTAACAGACCAATAAATAGCTTTCATGTTGATCACTTTTCCAAATCAGCTAATTTTATGGAGAAAAATATGTGATAAAATTTAGATTTGAAAAAAATACGTGAATTTAGAACATATTTGAAGTAATCTACCAACAGCATAGATTACATTTAATCATTTTATTTTTATTTTATTAAATAAAACCCAGTTAATTATTGGTTAATGTTAGTTTAAAAACTAATTTTTCTAAATCATTTTCCAACAATTCCCCACATGAATGAAATTAATGTATGCGGGTATACAGATACTGAAAAGAGTTCAATGGGAAAGCTATTGCATCGGCCAAGGTAGCTTATGGCTTTGAACCTTTTTTAGTAGAACACTATCGAATTTACTAAGTTGTTCAGTGAAGCAATATCTTGAATTGTTCAGCTGTTTGTGTAAACTAAGATAATAGTATCCACACAACAACTTTCTTAACATCTTTTGGTTCTTACAGTTGTGTGTGTTTTGGTCCTAGACAATATCTTGGATTCATACGTGTTTCATTGAAGCAACCCTTATTCATAGTTAAATAAGTGATCTTCTATTAAGAGTATCATATCATACTCCACTTTATAGTATAGGAATCATTAAAAGTTAATAATTTAACCTCACTACATACAGCAGGTAACACTTATTAATCATAAGAATAGAAACAAAATAGTTCCCAAGTGCTTGCTTGAACATTCATATGTAACTTAGTTGTCCCATTAAACCAAACTTTTGGAATCTTCAAAATCAACAAGGTTAGACTACCACTATGAATTTTTTTACTTTGAAGGTTTTAGACCCATCTTCTTAGATAAGAAGTATCTTTGATCTCTACCTAAGCCTTTGGTTTTCCTTTTATTTTACATAATTAATAGAGATAACTCCATTTGAGATCAATTATCTCACGGTATAATGTCTTCAATGTATATTTCGAGACTTACCATTCTATATACTACTTTATGCCCTTCTAATAGCCGGTTGGCTATCACAATGTATCATAATTACAGGCATTGCCTTAAACCAACAAAGAATATCCTCTAAAAAATTATGAAGCCATTCTGTTTCTTCTCCAACTATATCTAAATTTATAAACTCTGATTTCATCATAAATCGTGATATGAAAGTTTGTTTAGAGGATTTCTACGGTATATCTCCACCACCAATATTAAAAATATAACCACTAGAGGACTTAAAGTCTTTTGTGTTAGATACCTAATTTGCATCATGTAACCTTCTAGTACAACTGGAGTTGTATATCTTGTATAATGTAATCCCTAATTTAAGGTGACTCATAAGTATTTAAGAACCCTTATCAATGTCTTTCAATGGTCATTACCTAGATTACTTGTAAATCTACTTAATTTATTAACTGAGTATGCAATATCTGAATGTATGTAGTTCATAATGTACATCAAACTACCAATTATTCAAGAATATTCTAGTTGTGATATGGGCTCATCGTGGTTTTTAGCCAAATGGAAACTTATGTCCACTAGTGTTTTTACTAGGAAAATATCATATTCATTAAACTTAGTAAGTATTGTCTCAATATAATGAGATTGAGATAGGACCATTAGATGTTTTAGTGATCTTAATCCCTAAAGTAACATCTACTATTCCTATATATTTTATTTCAAAATATTTTGTCAACAATTTCTTAGTAGTCTTTATGATATCATGATCGGTACCCATGATTAGCATCTCGTCTATGTAGAGGTAGATAATGACATAAGCATTCGATGTGCCTCTTATATAAATGCATTTGTCACATTCGTTAATTTTGAACTCATTTAGCAACATACTTTCGTCAAACTTCTCATGCCATTATTTTGGGGCTTACTTAAGTTCATACAATGATTTAACGAGTCTACACACTTTTTTCTCATGTCCAAAGCAACAAACCATCAGGTTGTTTCATGTAGATTTCTTCTTCCAGTTTATTGTTTAGAAAGACTTTTTTCACATCCTTTTGATGTATCTCAAGTTTATGTAGTGCAATACTAGTAATGAGTACTCTAATAAATGTGATCCTTGTCACTAGTAACTAAGTATCGAAGAAGTAAAGGCTTTCCTTTTATTTGAACCCTTTGGCTACCAATCTGGCCTTATACTTATCAAAGTTCCATCAGCCTTATATTTTCTTTCAAGGATCCATATGCATCCTAAATTCTTGTTACCCCATGGGAGATCTACAAACTACTAAGTATGATTTTGCATAATAGATTCTATTTCATTATTGATAACTTTTTTCCAGGAGGAAGCTTCTGGACTTGACAACGATTCATTATCCTTTGTATGTTTTCTAACATGTAAATTAGAAAATTCTGACCAAGTGTTTTAGTTGTTTTGGCCTTCTTACTGTATCTTGGTTCTTCATCACTTTAGTGATTATCATTCGTAGATTCATAGGTATATTTATGAGAACTAACTTTTTTTCTTTTTTGGCAAGGAATGATATCTTCAAAAAATATAGCATTTATTGATTCTATGATTATACCTTCATTTACATTTGGAATTGCTGATTTATGCACAAAAAATCAATTTTGCACTACTATTATTAGTATATCTAATGAATATGTAATCAATTATCTTAGTCCCTATTTTGATTTGTTTTAGTTTAGGTACTTCTACCTTAGTCAAACAAGCCCATACTTGAGATATTTGTAAGAAGGCTTATGATCTTTCTATAACTCGTAAGGAGTTTCAATCTTACTTTTGTGTGATATCTTATTAAGAATGTGGTTAGCTAAGAGGATAGCTCCCCCCACAAGAGGTAAACTAGAATTTATCAACATAACATACATCATTTTCTTAGAGGTAAGGTTCTTGCGTTCAACAATGCCATTTGATTGAGGTGAGTAAGGAGTTGTTATTTGATTAATAATGTCAAATTCTGAGCAAGATTCTTCAAATAGAGCTCCGTACTCTCCATCTCTATCATTACGAATGATCTTAATCTATTTGCTAAGTTGATTCTCAAGATCATTCTTATAGCTTTTGAAAACTTCTAAGCCCTCATCTTTGCTTTTCAATACATAATAGTGTCTTGTGCAATAATTGATAAAAGTAATAAAATATTTTTTTTCCATTTCTAGTTTTCACAAATATTAAATCACATATATAACTGTGAATTAATTATAAAAGTGTTATGTTCCTTTCCACTAAAAGGAATGATGATTTGGTTATCTTAGTCTCAACACAAATTTCACACTTATGTAATGAATCTATTTTAAACGAAGGCAATAAATTTAAAATTACTAGTCTACGCAGAGTCTTAAAATTAACATGTCTTAATCTAACATGTCATAAATTAAAATACTTGGTCAAGTAAGTAGAAGGCAATATTTTATTGTTCTCAACATTTTAAAGTACAGTCATTACATTCATCTGAAAAAGATCTTTATCTAAGTATCTCTTTCCTATAAACTACCCACACTTGGTGAGTACAAAATTATCAGATTCAAATACTAGTCTAAACCCACTTTTGACTAACAATGAGCCTGACACCAAATTCTTTTGAATGTCTTTAATGTACAGCATATCAATTAAGGTTAGCTCCTTGCCCAAGGTAATCTTTATTACAACCTTATGCAATTCTATGATATTAGAAGTTGATGAGTTTTCCATGTATAGTTTTCTTCCATAAATCAAAATATAAGAATAAAATATCTCTTTGTCTGAGTAGATATGGCGTGTTGTGCCTGTGTCAACCCACCATTCTCTTAGGTTATAGTTAACTTCAAACACGACTACTGAGAGATTGAGGTCCGATATGTCAATTGGAACTATCTTGTACTTGTTCACATTCACCCGATTCTGATTGCATTTCTTTAGAAAGCAATAACCCTTGGCCTTATGGTTTAGTTTGCCACATTTGTAGCAGTTCTCTTTGAAATTCTTAGCCTTCCATTGTTTTTAACCATTGCCCTAGTGCTTCATTTTCTTGCTAGTATTTGATTCCACCAAGTTTGCTCTAGCTTCCATAGATAGCTTATCAAACTTAATTTCAGATTTGTGATTATCTTATTCAATCTGAAATTTGACAATTAAATCCTCAAGTCCTATCTTCTTCCACTTATGCTTCAAGTAGTTCTTGAAATCCTTGTGCAACTTCTCAATAATGGTTGCTACCTTAAAGAACTTACTGAGTTGCATATCTTCAACACGTATATCATGCAAGATTTTTGCAGTTCTTGGACTTAACCCATCACTGTTTTGAAATCCACCATCTTGAAGTCTAGAAACTTGCCAACTATAAAGCATCTTTCGTCTCATGCTTCTTCTTGAGTGATTCTCAAAGCTCTTTAGCTGTCTTTACTGAACTATACACGTTGTATAGTGTATTATCCAGTCCATTAAGGACATAGTTCCCACATAGAAAGTTACTATGACTCCATATATCGAACAAGGCCCTCATTTGACAATCGTGTTCCTCCGCCCTAACAGTGAGGGCATCCTCTTACAAGAACCTTGCTAGGTTTAAGGTATTAAGATAGATAGCATTTTACTGTCACCTTTTGAAGTTTGTTCCAGTTCACTTCTTTGATTTCTCTCCATGAGTTAGTGTTGGTAGAACGGGTGCTACTAACATTGAAGCTATTTAAATTACAAAGAATTTTATCTCAAATTATTGGGTAAATTGGTAGGTGTAATATTGAATAGCTAAGTAAATTTTGGCAGGGTCACAACTTATAGTCGAGATAAGAGTTAAACTCTTTGTCTTTAAAATAAAATTACCCCATGTTTGGTGCTTATAGAATATAGTAATCTCCTCTCAAGATATAATGACTATATTCTTGTAATAGTACTATAGATCACAAGAAACTTCAAACTAAGGTATTTCAAAACTCTCTTAGAACTTTTAGGAGAAAGAAGAGAAGATTCTATTGAATAGGGTAAAAATAAAGAAATCTGAGGGTCTATTTATAATAGTTAAAAAATAATGAGCAATGGACACAACTTTAGAAAAATATGGTGACTAGACAACCACTTATCACTTACTTAATGGCCACAACCATTCGTTGTTGTTTGGCTGGACACCACTGCCCAAAAATCACTATTTAGCGCTAATTGGGCAACTTTTTCCCTCATTAATTAATTAGTCCACTTGTCGTGTTTAGATTGGAAGGAAATTAATTGAAATTTTTAATTTCTTTTCTATAAAAGATATTACACTGGATGGGTTAACCAAGTTGTGGGTGTAGATATGTTTGTCTACCTTGGAACACTTTTAGGAGACACAACTCTAAGTGTTTACAATATAGTCAAACAAATAGATCCAAATAAAATAAAACAAAGAAAAAATATGGGAAACAACCCATATAACTTTACAACTTTAATAAGAGAAATCATTTTAGAATTCGAACCATCAAAAAATAACTACAACATCCAAGATATTGCTAGAAGAGCTTTGGAACAAACAACCATAAAAGAATGGGATAATATAATAGGATTTAGTAATGATTATATGAACCTTGCAGCCAAAGCAGGAGTCTTCTTTGATGAAGAAATACTAATAGGTACCTAATGTGATTACTAGGAATATTAGGAAAAGATATAGAACAAAGTTGGAATGAGAAAAACTATCTTATAAATTTAGGAGTAGGAGCTAGAATAGTTTATACCTTCGATAGGCTAAAAGATAAATATTCAAAAATAATACAACAAAAGGAAATTAAAAGACAAAGCTTTGCTTTCTGTAAAAATATCCTTACACTTCAATGGTATGAGAAAACTCAAAAGATTAAAAAAAAGAAAATCTTTGAAAAAACAACCTCAAAAAGGAAAACATGTCAAAAGACTAAATCAACAAAGAAAATCTCACTGCTATATTTGCAGAGACCCAAAATATCTTACAAATAGATGTAATAAAAGAATAACTAATCCTTATAGAGCTAATAAAGTCGAAGGACTAGAAATAGACGTAGTCAGTGTTGACTCATACAATGACAGCTTCTACTCTATAGAAGAAATTGAAGAAAGAATGAAAGACTTTGATGAGTTTAATAATCTAGAAGTCGATCAACTGCAAAACATGATAGATACCTTAAGTATGATAAACATAGGAGGACTAAGCTACATGAATAAAGAAGAACATGAACATGAATAGATACAAGGTGAGGGAATTTTTACTATAAAATGTGATTATTGTTGCCTTTACCCAAACATGGAACATCGGTCTAGGTGTTTTACCTACCAAAAAGAGATGCAGTTTATGTTTATCTAAACATTTAGAAATAAAAATTAAAACACAAAATATAATAAAAAATATAGAAGAAGATTATGAAGTTAGATTCCTAAAACTTGAACTTGAAATAGAAAAACTAAAAAATAAAATCTTAACCCTTGAAAAAGGAAAAAGAAAAATAGAAGAATTTAGTGAAGACTCTGAAAAAAGAGAAGAATTAGAAAAAATAGAAAATTTGAAACAAGATTGTCATGAATCGATAGAAACAAAAAATTTAAGCACAAGAGCACCTTTTAATAGTCTATTAAATAGTAGATGTTGGATAACTGTTAAAAACAAAAGAACAATTGAAATCTATGCTATTTTAGATAGTGGGAGTACTAAAAGTTGTATTCATAAATCACTAGTACCACCAAAAGTGTTGGAACCAACAAAGATTAAAACAATAGCCACACTAGCTGATGGTAGTTTCACAAATTATCACCATTATGTACACTATAGAATTTGAAACTAGTAGTGGAGAGAAAAGTACTAAATACACCTTACCTCAAACATGGGTAATAGAAAAAGGTAAACCTGAATTCATTTTAGGTTTAAATTTTATAACAGCGAAAAATGGTAGTATGACAATAGGTAAAAACTTTGTCCAAATAAATAGAAAAGTTTTTGTAATATCTACTAATAAATTAGAGTTTGCGCTGAGTAAGTGTGGTGGAATACCCCCTTTTAAAAAATCAACTCAAAATTGTTTAACCCATGAAGAAGAAGAAATAGACTCTGAAACAGAAGAATGTAATATTTTTTAACAATATATTAAACAAGTTTTTAACACAAAACCTCCAGTTTATAATAAAACAAAGCTTGAAAAGCTAATCCATTTAGCAGAAAAAAACTCAAATAGTAGGTGAAGACCCTACTAAACATTAGGAAAAAAACGAAATAGATTGTAAATTAGAAATAAAAAATCCTGAGTTAGAAATAACAAGAAAATATATTATATACAGTCCTCAAGATTAAAATGAGTTTGAGGAACAAATCGAAGAACTAGAGAAATTAAAAATAATAAGAAACAGTTGTAGTCCATACAAAAGCCCAACTTTTATGGTCAGAAACCATTCAAAAGAAGAACAAAGAAAAGCAAGAATGGTCATATATTATAAAAGGTTAAACAAAAACACTAGAAAAACGGAGTACATTTTTCGAAACAAAGATATGTTAATCGATAAAATTCAAAACAAGAAAATCTTTAGCAAATTTGATTGTAATTCAAGATATTGGCAAGTTAAGATGGCTAAAGAATCTATACCGTGGACTGCTTTCACAGGCCCAAAAGAGGACACTATGAATGATTAGTAATGCCATTTGGTCTTAAAAATGCTCCAGCTCTTTTCAGAAAAAGATGGACAACATATTTGGAGATTTGAATTATTGTCTTATTTACATAGATGATATTTTAGTTTTAAGTAAAAATAAAGATAAACATTTCAATCAGCTTGAAATAGTCTTTAAATGATTCATAGAACATGGTATTGTTATATCAAAAAAGAAAATAGAATTATTCAAAAAACATATACAATTCATTGGACATGCTATAGGCAAAGAAACCATAATTTCAACCACATGTTATAAAAAAGATTTTGAAGTTTCCAGAAAAAATGGAAGAAACAAAACAATTACAACAATTTTTAGGGTTGTTAAATTATGCTAGAATGTATATAAAAGGCCTTGAAAGACTTGCAGGGCTACTCCACCAGAAAAGGTGGGCAAAAATACTTTAATAAATTAGATATCGATCTAGTAAGAAAAATAATAGAACAGGTTAAAAATCTTCCTGATTTAAAATTACCATTAGAATCTGAATATAAGATAATTGTTACCGATGCTAGTAATAAAGGATGGGGAGCAGTTTTATTAGTTAAACCAAAAAAATATTCTCCAAAAAATGAAGAAAAAATCTCACGATATGCTAGTGGAATCTTCAAAAAAAAACATGCCTTCAATAGAATGCGAAATTAAGGGAAAAATTTGTGCCTTAGAAAATTTCAAAATTTATCTAAGAAAATCATTTACGATAAGAACAGACTGTGAAGCTATTGTAAGGCTTTATAAGTATAACAGTGAAAGAAAGACTAGTGCCCATAGATGGCTAAGATTTATTGGCACTATATAAGAAAATGGGTAAAGAATAACATTTGAACATATCAAAGGAGAAAAGATTATTATTGCATATTTTCTTTCTCGACAAGCTAAAATTTTTCATGCAGGACACAAAAATTGGTGAAGGAGAAAAATAAATTGGAAGCGAAATACAATTCAGGCCAATAACATTAAACAAATACACTAAAAAGTCCAAATGGCTTTTTAGAAACCAGTTCAACAAAATTATAGAACCTATAGTTCAACATACCCTAAACAACTTGTTTGAAGTAGGAACACCGAATAACAGGACTCATCTTTTCAAGAGCCTGAACGCATTAGCCTATCAATATGGCAAAATGCCATAACAATATTTCCTTGTTATATGAGGAAAACTATAGGAATATTTCAAACAAAGACGAAGGTAAAATCTTTGATAAGAGGATATGACAAATCAGAGATTAAAATCTTTGATAATATTCAAGAACTAATGGAGGAGGCAAGAAAAAATATTTAAAAAACATAGAAATATATATTGAGCCTCTAATAAAAGAAAAAATTCAAAGAGAAAAGAAAAAGAAAGAGAAGAGAGAAAATAGGTCCATTGGATAGAGCAGCAGCTAACTAGAGAAGGAATGGATTATCAACAAGCTCTAGCGAGGGATGTCATTGCATTCTTCCTTTTCTAAAGACATTGCAAATCCATGGAGAATATATTTAGAAAACTAAACAAAAGAATCAAAGAACTCAAAGAAAGAAATAAACAGCTGGAGGAAGAAAATCAAATCTAAAAAATAGAAATAGGAATAAGAGTGCTCAAAAACACAAAACATCAATACCTACGAGCAAGACTATTCTTCTAGCCACAACTATTCCTGAGTATTCTACCAGTTGAAATCAGAAATATTATCTACTGCAAAACAGAAGCAAACTTCTACAAAGAAGCAGAAATATTGGAAAACTTTGGAAGAGAGGTAGCAAAGTACCAAAAAAGAATCCGAGGTTTATGGACTACAACAGTTCATGAACTTGTTGAAGAAGGAGAAACAACTGTGGAAGCTTTTGTGATTCACACAACAAACATCGGTATGAAAATGTTTGAAGAATTTATCTATGGAGACATAACCGTTAATCCTCAAAAACTAATAGATTATGGTCTCTTACAAAAAATTATCCTCAATAGAGTCAGTGACTGCAGTTTCTTTGGAATAAAGCTTCGGAGACTGTGCGCGATCATCCTGGAATTTGAAGAAAATGCATCAATCGAGTTCAAAATTCAATCGATACCACTAGTATGGGATGACGGAGTAATCCCAACCAAACATATTATCTGGGCAAGAAAGTGGAGACCAAGTGATGTCAAGCATCCAACACGGATAATAGATAAACCCTTCAAAGAACAATATGACACATGGAGAGATGTGGAAGCAGCAAAAACCTGAAGGAGTGAACAGCAAAATGAAGCCATAACAAGATTCACTCTCTAGGACATGGATGATTACCAAGTCATCTACATTGAGAATAGACTCAAAGTATAGGTAGAATACGAGAGACCAGGAATTATTGGGCCAAACAAGAAAAAGCTTAGAAAATGGGAGGAACATTCGATGCAAACAGAATCATTCCATGAACTAACCCTGGAAAAAGGGATCCTAGACAACCTAATAATCGATAACATGATGGATGATTAAAAGCAATCAAATACCTTATCAGAGTTCAACAGCAAAGCGTGGTGGACAGATATAGTGACATCTTAATAACATCAACATGACGTCAAAAAACTAAAGTAAGCATGACGACAGATTGACGTCGGAAAAATGACAATAATATAACGTTAGCATTACATCATCATCTGAAAGGTCATCCATTAGGGTGCAACTTCCTGAATAACTTCAAACACATCTTCCATAGTGAGGAAAAACAATTAAACTCGATTGTAGACCTAGTGATAAGTTTAGGTCTTGAACAATAAAGATAATTTCAGTATTGTAAAAAAAAAATTAAAGAAGAATTTTCTTACCAAAGAAAAAACCTAAAAGAAATAATTGATAAAATCAACTATATTAAAGAACAAATTAGTAGTATTGAAAAAAGGTACATAGAAATAAGTGAAAAAATCAATAAAAGTAACACAAAAAATTTGAAAGAAGTAATAAAACCTAAAATTCAAGAATTTAAAAGAGAATTAGAGAATCTTAAAGAAAAGTTTAAAAATTTTGAAACCAAACAGGTTGTCGGAGCAACTAGAGAAGACATGGATAGAATATCTAGTCAACTAAGCCTAATAAACAAAGGTAAAAATATTATAGAAACAACCACTAAGTGGAAGTATTGGTAAAATGGATAAAGGAAAACATATTATTAAAACAAACCTAGGAAAAGCGCTAAAATTTTGGAAAAATAAAAATATTGTAGAAAAATTCGAAGATATAATAGACATAGAACAACAGTTTGAACTCTTTAAAAATGAAGGAATAAAAAATATTAAAGGAGAAATCCTCTATGGAAAAATTAACCTTTGGGGAAAAGAAAAAAAATATACAGACATATTGTGAAAGAAAAGAAAATCGTACAGAAGAAAACCAACAAATCTCTTTCAATCTAATTGTTAAAAAATCAGAAACCTAACTTTCTCAAAAAGGAATTCAATATGTACACCTAGAAATAGTAATGATAGTTGTAAAAGGCTTTCATAAACCTAACCTATGAACAAAAACCCTTGTGACCGTCTTATATGATGAAAGACATACAGGCTTAGGACAAGGAATACTTGGAACGCTCGAAATAGATATGAATACCAACAATGGAGCTATAATTTATTTTTGTTCTGATTATCTCATAGATCCAATAGAATTTGTTAAACATATTAAAATAGAAATAAAAGCAATACTAGGAATCAAATATAATCCCGAACAAAATGCAGGGCTAGAATGGACCATAGAATCTTTTCTAAAGAAACAAATATATGTTCCATCTAGAGATTTAGTATATGAAAATCCTAGTGGAAGCCTGTCTATAAGATTTCACAATTACAATTACCTACCCAATGAAACAGAAAGCTCTATGTATGAAACTGAAGAAGTAGAAATCAAAATAAATATGCTAGAAGAACAACTTCCAGAATACATGATAAATCCAGAATACAAATTCTTCATAGGAAAAGTAAAACTAATTCCATGAAGAATAAGAGCACAACTTAAAGCAATAGCCCAAAAATTCAGAGAAAGATATCCTTTGGCAACAGATGAGTTGGTTAACACCCAAATAAAAATAGGTTACATCCTAAAAATAAAAATAATAGATGAATGTGAACAAGGCCTAAGACCTATAGAAGACATGTATACGGACTTAGGAAAGAAAAACTTCTAGGAATAAAAGCAATAAAATCATCCCTTCAAAATGCCCCTATCTCCCTCTAAAACCTCAAAAGGTCTTCCCCCTTTCCAAAGACTATTAGTACCCCTTGGGTCCAAACGCAAGTATCCAATTTGAACTTAATAAAATAGTCATACTTTAGCATATTTTTCATTATGAGATTGTGACTTATCACCTTATCAAATTTTCATATTTCAACAATTAATGTTTTTAAGTGGCTTATTTTATACATTAATTTTTAATTCATTCGAAATTAGTTTTGAAAAATTAAATATACTAAATTCATCTAACTGCGGTATAGATTACAATTAATTATTTTATTTCTATTTTTATTAAATAAAACCCACTTAATTTATTGGTTAAACTTAGGTCAAAATTCAATTTTTCTAAACCAATTTTTAATATTACAAGTATTATGAAACAAAAAAATACAACAATGGTAACTTGGAGCATAATTTCACTTCATAAAAGAAGTTCGAAGGACGAAAAATTGCTATAGCATAACTTTTTGGATCAAAATTCTTATTATTGGTAGGAGTTTGTCAAGAACATAACATCAGATTTGAAATATCTTATAGCCGGAAGGATATTTTACCTTGACATATGTTGGATGGCTAGGGTTAGAGAAGGTAATGTACTGTGTTCTTGAGCTAAGAGGCAAAAAGCAACAAATCATAAGAACATAAAGAGAAAGTTCGTTTGTTCATCTAAATAATCTGCAGAAGAAATCATGAATTTCACTTTAGCGGATATAAATAGTGAAATGTTTCCATTCCTGATTCTTTCTAGCCCCACAATTCTGCAGAATCCTTCCTGCTACTCTGTTGCTAAAGCAGGAAGAAAACTCACGTTACCGTATCCCCAGAACTCTTTCAAATCAAAAACTTGAAATCCCAAAGCAGATGGAGTTAAAAAAAAAAAAAAAGAAGACAATGGATCAAAGTGTTGCAATAATGACTGAATAGTGGTTTAATAATTAAAAAATAAATAAAATATATTTAATGTGTGCAAGTTTCCATGAGTATAGGACATCTAAGATACTTGTTTAAAGTATTATATGTGATTGGATTTAGGAAAAAGCGTGTTGAGCTTAAAAATACATTTGATTTGTTTAGATATAGAAAGAGAGAATCTTAGGAGGATTATGTGGATAAGGAAATAAATCAAGAGATTGACTTATTAAAAAGGCCTATATAAAAAACAAAATTTCTCTATTTCAAATAATATATGACATTCTATTTCAATATTATCAAGTCAAGTCAAAAGTTTTTCTCTTCATTGTAAGTTGAGGTCCTTTTAACTTGGAAATCCTAACTAGTGGATAATTTTATAATTATTCAAAATTATAATTTGTTATAGAGTGGTAAGGTGGTCTATTGTGAGGTGAGCCAATCTCCTTCTCTTTTGTTCTCTTTTGTAATTTTGTATTCTTATTTTCTTTTTATTAGTCAATAGCATTAAATATTTGTCTTTTTAGGGTATTCGTGTGTTACTTTAATTGTTGCAAATTTCTCTTTTAAGTAATTATCCCTACTTGCCCTTTAAATGCAATAATTTGAATTTGAAGGAGAATTTGAGAAAAATCATTGATTCAAAATCCATCGTTATGATTTAAAAAATAGTTCAAAATGAATGTTTAAGAATCTGAAATTCATCATAACATGAAATTATTTAATATGGATTTAAAAACCTTATTCAAATCCAATGATTCAAACATAACTGAATTCATGAAAATTGAGTAGAATTATTGCTATTAAAATTAAAAAAATTCACATAATCACAAATATTGTGAGGAATATAGTCATATACCAAAAGCAGGATACATTGGGTTTTTTATTATGAAATTCACACCATGCCATCTTCCTTTGATTGTCCAATATCCTTCTCTTTTATTCTCTTTTGTAATTTTGTATTCTGGTGAACAGATATATGATAATTTACAATATTTCACAGCTATCTTCCTTTTTACTGTCTACCGTTTTCATTTTTGCCCCTTGTCATTTCTCCGCCATTTTCCCTTTACCTGCCGATCATTGTACTTAATATTAAATAGACATTGGCCCGTGTGATGTCCAAACACTTGTTTGGACTTCACAGTTGTTTGTATGTCTAGTAAATATTCTTAACCACACCACAATTTTTTATAAGAAAGTTTAAAATGTGGGACGATTTCACTGTAAGTAGTATGTTTTATCAATTTTTGATGTGTTACAAATTGAACACATTTAAAAATTCTAAACTCACAAACCTCGTCAACATCCAGCCCAACAAGCAATTCCCGCCACTTCATGAATAATTTTGAGTTGACCTGCAAAGAACTGAAAAAAGTATGGTATAAACACTTTGATACTTAAATCAATAATAAGTCATGATGTATTATTATTCAAAAATATCAGAATAAAAATGTATATATTAGAATAAATATATCAAGATAATAGAACTCTTTGCTTAGAACATAAGCTCTTATTTAGAGTGACATTACTTGGGGTAAAAAAGAAATTTTGCCCATTTATTATTATAACTTGCTAGTATACATGTCATTAGTTTAGTGATTTATCATAAATTATATTTTTTATCATTATCTATAGATAATTATCTAATTTTATCTTGTAAAAATGAACATCATGTTAGCTCGAACTTACACCACACCATCTTTATTTAGTATTATGTTTCAATTGTTCACATCATCTCGAACAAAAACAAATGACCATCTATGAGCAAAGCCTTCCAGCTCGGACTTGTTTTGTTGTTGAACAACCCTTGGCTGTACTGAACCATCTTAGCTCGAATATAAGATCTCTTAAATGTATGTCCTGCCAAGCTATGATTTGAATACAAACTATAGAAATACTAAAGACTTTATAGGTCAAGGACCATAAAAGGCTACATATTAGCCCCCTTCACTTGAGATCCTACTCAAATGCACTTATTGCGAGGAGGACGAGCTCATACCATATCAAATCTGAAGATGGTAATTATGTTATTAATTGTTTCTTTGTTATATTTCATTAATTCAATACAAGACCTTATGATATGTGAAGTTATTAACTTGATTTTTCATAATATCACTAGGCTAAATTTTCAATTAAATAGTTTCTTCCTTAAATCTTGATTCTATAGCTATATTTTATTAAAATAATGATATAGTGAAAATGCGGGAAATGTAAGTTTCGAACATGCCGCGATAGGTAGTTCAGTAGAATTTTATTTTATTTTTTAAATTAAAAATGATTATAACAATTATAATTATCCAGGCATCCTGTTGCTATCATAATTTGATCGATTATGTAAATTAATTATTGTGTAAAAATTTTATTTAAAACGCTTCTTACTGATGAAGTGGGTTGAACACAAAAATCAATTTGTTTCCACGTAGTATTAGCCGAAATTATCACAACTAAAACCCTTTTAGTTCCCCGGATTGTTTATTCCAAGACCTCAAGTGTATATCTTTTAAAGTTGCTTCATACTTTAATTGCCCATATACAATATCAAATCTATAGTAATAAACTTGATTCTATAATTCCTAACTAAGGAATTAATGTTTGGCTAACACAACTAATTTATATATGGGTATTTAATTTTTTTAAATTCTTGTATTCAAGGTTTTGAGGAACACAAAATAACGGAGAAATAAAGAAGGGGGTAGTTTTTTTGGGTGACCTGGATGAAATTTACACAAATTAAAGTGTTTATTTCTGGTCCATGGTATGTATGTAATATATACACATCAATTTTGGCCCCTCAAAGTTTCTTATTTCATGTGATATTCCAATTCTATAAGATAGTTTTCTAATCCAAGTAGGATTTTATAGATAGTATTTTATACTTATCTAACTATCTTATTTTCTTAATGAATTAATTATGACATCATATAATTAATTGATCTAATTAATTAATTAATTATTCTAAATAGATTTTTTTTAATTTTATTAGAATTAATTAATTAATCTAATCAATTAAATAAATTAATCAAATACTTGAATTAATTGAAGCCGAATGCATTAATTAATTTAATTAATTATTTTACATTAATCCAACAACTAAACTTATTTCTCTTAACAAGAAATTGACAGAAATTGACTTGTCAAGTTAGTATGTGACCCATTAACTTTACTAATAACCTAGTAGTAGTAAGTTGCAGCTCTTGTGACTTAATTGAATAATTAAAACTATTTTTGATTAACTAATTATTTTAGATTAACTCCCAAATTTTAAAAATCTACCAATTATAGTTAGTGTCTAACAACACACTATGAAGATCCACATGTCTATGAAGTAACGAACCTATGCAAATAAGGCTCTTTCATCAATTAATCTTTCAATTGGGTTTAGGGTATGAATTATTTGTCGAAACCCCAAATAATTCAATAAAGATATGTTTATTTATAGTTACATAATTGAACAATGAAATTAGAAAATTTTTATTTTTCTAATTTTCATCCAATCTTGCCAAAGATATCTAAATTAAAACCTGCAGAAAATATAGGACATTTTCATATTCATTTTGATAGGTGATGAATTCTAAGTGACAATTCATTAACTTCCAAATATAATTAAATTATACTCAAAATATTTTTCTTGTGATTATTTATGTAATCAGAGAATAAAATAAAGTACAATTAACTATAAACAATATTACCATGGAAAAACTGAACTTATACTATGTAACATAAAAATACAACATTCAACATTATTTTTTTTTTCCAATTAGAAATTTTTATGTGAGAGTGTTTAATGAACTTGTTTCCTAAAAATACACACACAAAATTCATAGTATCCCTACATCGGTATCCACAAAATTAACCAACACTCAGCACGAGTGGTGGTATGTGGTCTCATCTCTTATAAATACAGTCAGTGATTCGAACCCTTACCCTCCCCTCCTTTCTTTGAATTCAAGGTTCAAATTTATTACAATTGTTTTTTAAAATAAATATATCTATAAAATGAGGATTATTCTTGCCAATATATATCATATATGTAGTCTTGCTAAGTCATTGAGGTCCCACCACAAAAATTCATAATTAACTTATGAAAATTGAAATAATTTCATAATTACATAGTTATAGAAACATATTTTATAATTATCACCGCACAATCATGTCTATAATTATTTATAATTTAGAGATTTCATCTCATTACATTAAATACAATAAAGACAAAAAATGAATGATTTCTTAATATTGATTGAAAAGAAATATCTTTTCAAGAGTATAAAAATAATTAATTTAATTAACTTATTAAACAGTACTCTAGATGAGATGGGTGGGAGGTGGGGGAGGATTGTATCTGTGGTGCACCCTGAGAAGCTTAATACTCTCTGTGATCAAAATTTATTATATTCAATTGTTTTTTGAAACGTTCCATAATGATTTTTTTTAAAATGGATTTTTCTTTTACCTCAAAAAATCATTTTAGTTAAAGTAATATGATACTTATAATTCTCAAATACTATATTTAAGAATAATATATAATGTGAAAATATACAAAACTTAAATTTCTCAACTCTAATGTAAAACCTCTAATTAGCCCACAATTTTGGGACTTACCAAGTATGTATTTAGTAGCCTGTCAGGCTACGGTTGCTTGTAAGATTGTTTTGGAACATTTCAAAAAGGCAGTCGAAATAGATCTGATCAAAGTTTAAAATCCGCTGGTTACAATTTGGAGCTGCTGTTATAGTTTGGAATCGTCGGTCGGTCCTATAGTTTAAAAAAATTCTAATCCTTAATCTTAATTGTCAAAATCAGTTATAGTTCGGGTTTTGAAATCGCCGGACTGATTACGGTTAATCGTAAATTTCAATTTCAGTTCTGATTTTTATATTTTATTTTATTTTATTTAAATTTTTTGAACTTAAATTTGCAAAAAATATTGTTAATTTTTGAATTTAATAAAAAAAAATAACTTAAATTTGAAAAAAAAAAACTAAAATTTAAGCATATGGTCAAAAACAAAAATGATTAAATTAATTTATGAAATTTTTAAAAAATAATTTTTTCATTTACACTGCATTGATAAAGCATAATTTACTAAATTTTAATTTTTACAGTTAATATTATCATATTAAATCGATACAATATTACAATAATTTAATAATATTAAATGAGAAGTTGAGAAATAAACATTAAATATTATAAAGTAACATCATTTACTTATTATTAAAATAATTGAAAATTAGCATCATTATATAATTTTTAAAAATTTACTTATTATTAAGATGAAATATACAATGTTTAAATATAGAATTTGATTTATAACTTATTGCAACTAATTAATAAAATTGAAAAAGAGTATAACACCAATTATATTGATTTTCAAAAACAAAGCAAATAATTTGAGAGAAAAAAAAAATTATGAGACTTATTTATACTTTTTTAAAATTATAAATATATGATCCATTAAAACAGTTGGTTAGAATGTTATATTAGTAATTAGAAGGTCATGGGTTCAAAACATCTATAATATATTTTATATTATTTTTGTTAAAAAAAAATTAAAAACTCGTTGGATCGGGTTTGACAGTTCAGGCACGTGGAATCGCCGAATCCAAGCCGGCAATTTCTGATTGGATAAAATCGAAACCAGCCCGGAGACTCATAGATCGATTTACGGGTTCAATACATGAACTGTGATTAACAAGCTCTAATCCACACGATTCGATCATGGGCAAGTCCGATTCACACCCGATCCGCACGGGTCTAAGTCAGAAGTGTACTACTTTTCTTCTCACCATGGACCCATTCAACTAACTCAATTAATGTACTTTTCTTCTCGCCATGGACCCATTCAACTAACTCAATTAATGTGCCACACTCTCTCTTACTTTTATTCATCCGTTTCATTAGTACTTGAGTATTCAGAGGGATGTTTGTAAATACTAAAAAAAAAAAGGCAATTTTGAGCTTTCCTTTACAAAATCTAAATTTATAAATAATAAAATATATATGCTAAAAAATATTAGGCTTTCATTTGTAAATCAATTTTGGTTTTGGTTTGAAATGTTATTTGAAAAAATATTTTAGAAAAAATGTATTATAAAATAAGAATATATTTAATTTTATTTTAAAAATAGTTGAATTGTTGAGTTTTGATGAGAATTTGTGTTTAGTTTTATTTCCGTAGGAAGGAAGCATTTTATATTAGATGTCATAAATGTCATATTATGTAGGATTTTATCTTATTTATAATGGCACATTATTTTATATTACCATATATTATTTTGATATTAGTATAAAAATGAGGTGATATATATTTATAATAGTAATGATTGAAATGTAATGATTAGAATATATAAAAAGACATAAAAATATGCAATAATTGAATGTATATATTTCGTATGTATGTACAATAATGATCAAGATGTTGTGAAAACATTTTGAGAAAAGAAAATGTGTTTGTAAGGACAAATTGTGTTGAATATATTTTACTTTCGGAAATGAAAACCTTCCCAAAAAGAAATCAAACAAATCGTGTGGCTGTGCTTGCCTGTGGAATATATTTGGAAAATCTTGCTCCTAAAATCTTTTTCTCGTTATGTCTCTTGATTGGTTGTCCAAATTTTCTATAAAGGAAGCCAACACGCACTGTTTAGACCCACGAGCACACTTAAAGGCTTTATTTACATTTATAAATTTAAAATTTAGATTCAAATTAATAATAATAAATTTATTAAATTTATTTAAATAATTTTATAATTTAATAAATTTTAAATTCATAAATTTCTATTTTTAACTATTTATGTATTATTGTGGTGAATTTTAAATTTATTTTATATATGATAATTTAAATTTTTTTTCTCAAATTTAAATCGTTCAATTCAAATGCAACTTAAGACTTCAATTCAAATTCAATTTAAGATTTCATTTGAATTTATAAATTTTATTTATATAATTTTTTAATATAATAAATTTAAAATCTTATATTTTGAACTATTTTAAGAGTCCCGTAAATTTCAAATCATTTCGTAATTATAAAATCATGTCAAGATTTGCAATATGAAAAAAGTTGGCTTTGCACGGTTCATCTACTCTTTTAAACTAGACAACACCACATCTCCTTGATACCTTTGTTGGATCCAACACCTCTCAATTATTCTCTCCAAACGTACATGTAATTTTATATATATATATGTGTGTGTGCGCGCGCCTGGGCGCACACATAAACTATATATGTATAAATGTGCATAAACATATTTGTATAATCCTTTTAAACTATAAATGGAGTCAATTTATCTTAAACATTAAAAATTACAAAGTTAATGTAATAATGTACATTATGCATATAATAATATATCTAACTAAATTATGTATATGTAATATTATGGCAGTGTAAGAGTGTTATATATATATTTTTCGTTTTGTGTTTTTTTTTTTTTTTTTTTTTTGTTTCTAATAAACCAAGAAATGTTCTAAAAAAAATAAAAAATAATTTCCTGTATATATAAATATATGTACGTTAATTTGCATAAGACAAGTGTATTTAAAAAAATAATAATAATTCGTTGTTCCTAGTTTTAATCAATCAACTCATTTCAATGGTTAGTTTTAAAAATTTTGCATCAATGAATGATTTTTATGGCATGCTTTTTATAGAATAGCATGGGCCCTTGTACTTCAGATGCATATTATACCCCATAGGAATAACTCTGTTGTTTTATCTAATACATTTAGGCTCAATTTATTTTTTTAAGTGGGGATATAAAATGATTAATAAAAATATAATTAATTGTTGGATAGGAATTAATCTTTTGATAAATATTATGTATATTTTGTTAGATTATAAAAATAATATATTAATACCAAATATAATCTAAGCAATTGTATTATAAGATAAATGTGTGAGTAATAGGTAATTTTACTAAATCGTCCTTAACAATTTTCTTCTTTTTCCTTTTTCTTTTTGCATTATCTTTCTCTTTCTTTTCTGTTTTTTTTACTCTTCTTTTTTTCTTCTACATGATTCTGCTGAGCCTACTATTTCAGTACTCTCCACATGTCCTTATTTCTCTTCTTTTCTTCTTCAATTTTTTTTATTTCTCTTCTTTCTTTTCTGTGTGTTTTCCTCTTTCTATTTCTCATTTTCTTGCATTGCCGCTTGTCACCAGCGCCACCAGTGCACCACCGTCCCCCTCTATTTTTTCCTCTTTTTCCTTCAAAACTATTTATGGTATGTAATTTATTTTTCCATATACACGAAACAAAATCTAAAAATTATTTTGAGTATTATCATTTTCTCGATTGAGGGTTGAATGTAAATATAAAATAAGAGCCCTATTATTTATTGTTTATGTAAAAAAAAAAAAAATTATATTTTTGGATTCTTTCTTTGGTAGAAGGTCATGTAGGTGTATTTTCACATTGTATTTTAGGGATAAAATAGATAATTTAATTTGTATAACGCTAATTTACCTCATTAAAATAATTTGATCCCACCATCAAATAGGTTTCATATCCATCATTTAATTTATTAATTTTAAATTAATACTGGACTTGTCATTATTCATTATCTCTGTTATGTAAGGTAAATATTAAATTGATGTGTATTATTTACTCAATCTAACCTTATTCCTTAAAAGTAAATGGAGCCTTCGCACGCAAAGCTATCTTAGGCATTTCCTTTTTGTTCGATACAATTTTAATTAAATATTAAGTCGAATGTATTACATATTAACGGGATCTACGTTTATGCAAATCATATTTATAACGCATGACTCTATTAATTTCATGATTAGGAATATATATTGAAATTCTAAATTGACAAGAATATAAATTAAGTGCATAATAATAAATTATATATTTAAAAATTATTTTTTATTATTTTTATAATTAATAATGTACGTAATTTCTGCACGTACATTATATACAATATGTATAAATATCATTATAGTTGTACGTGTAGTGGTATACTTCATTACAGTGATTGAATAACAAAAGTTAAAAAGGAATCAATACTTTTAAAAAGGTTAAATACAAAAATAATGTAGCAAAGAATTCTTACAAAAATTCCACTATTAAACAATATTTCATAATGTTTTATAATAATTTCAACATCCAATTATTATTTCAACAACCAAAAAAAATTATATCAACTATTATCGGTATATTTTTATCTTGTATCTAATTACACTTTCAAAATTATTTTTTTTTAAATAATTTTTTTTTCACTGTTTTTTCCTAAAAAAAATTCCAAATTAAATAACAAGTAATCACACTTTTAATACCAAATGATTACTAGAAAGAAAAGACTAAAAAATGATCCTAATGGTCAGCGTAAAAGGAAAAAAGAAATAGAAAACAGAAAGGACCTCACAACAATACAATAGAATGAAGATTGAAACTATTGGTCAAATTAACCTCCCCCTTCTCATCCTCTTTAGTTTTGAGTGCCACACCTACTTGCTTATCAAGGATGAAGAAATACTACAAGGTAGGGCCACAAACCTTAATTACTTCAAAATAAATAACGATTAAAATTATATTTTTCTGGATCTGAAGTTCGAAAAATTCCAAATTTATCCGCCCTAAAAAATCTTCTAAGCTGTTGAGGAGATAAAAGAATTTTCTTGAAGATCACAAAAATCTTAGAGGGGGAAAAACTTTTATTGTTGTATTTAGACTAAATTTTTTAATAGTAATATAAATTTTTTAGTAATAATATAAATGTATTCTCTATTTTATCATTTAGCCGTAGTCTTTCTACTTTTATTATATTTTTTTAATTTTTATTTAATTGAAAAGAAAGGGTAAAACTTTTGGTAAAGGGAGATGAACGGTTATAAAAATACAAAATATTCATGTATATTGTATTATTATTTTAATTTTTGATTGAACTCTTAATGTTTTATAGTGATTATTGATTTATGTATCACTAACGACACAATAAATATTTGAGTTCATTTAACTAATTGTACGGTTCTATTCTACCAACTGCTAATGTGAAACCTTGATTTATTGTAAATAAATATGTATATAAATATTTAATTTTATAAATAATTGTTGGCATTAAAATCTTTTGTGTTTAATGGTAATTCTTGATTTTGGTATTATAAATAGCACAACAAATACTTTAATTCATTTAACTTATTGTATGGTTCTATTATACCAACTGTTATCATAAAACCTTAATTTATTGTAAATAAATGTATGAATAAATAATTGATTACATAAACAAATATTGGTATTAAAAGATAATTTATAAACAATAAAATAATATCATGATTATCTCAATGCATAAGGTATTTAATAATATTTTTTTATTAAAACCTTCATTATGTATGGATTCTAATAGTTGTATTTAAAAGAGGTAAAAATAATAATAAATAATTATTAATTTATTTAAAACTCAAGAGCGAATTTCTAATTATCATTACTTTTATTATTTTAATTTTTTAGTTATAATATAAATTTTTATTTGTAAATTAAACCACATTTAATTTATATTTTAACAAATATAAATTTGAAAACTTTAAATAACTTTTATGTAATTCAACCTTATATTGTAACCTTCAAAATGAAGCAGACACATTGACAAATCAATCATTCTTGTGGAGTTTTGCTATTTAGAAGCACGTGGTCATGCGTGAAATGAGAAAAAGAGAAAAGTCGAACTATTAAATAGAGTAGAAAATTATTGTGAGTGCAAATTATTTATTGATTCTAGTATATTACTACCCCTACCCTATATTATTGTTCAGTTCGTATTGTTTGTTCTTGTGAATAGTATAATCGAGTAATTTAATTGATATTTTAAGAAAATAATCCATTACTAATATCAATTATAATTCAAAAACTTTATAATATTAAAATTATAAAAAATATAAGCATAATATAGCAGTGGAAAAGTTAGATATTTTGAGTTCGTGTAATAGTCAACCTTAAATTGAAATATGTATAGAGGGAGTATTAAATAATTTACATTCTCAATCTTGAAGCAGGATGAATCGAGCCCTCACAAGAGCCACAATAAAGAGTAATCTAAAGTGAATTTGAATTTTCTGTTGAGGTAAAATTAGTACTTGATGCTGGTCTAGAGATTTAGTCTAGTAAATTGACAATATTTGATTTTAATGTATTTGATTTTGGTGCATTATGTTTTCAAATGTAGCATATTTGATCCGAATTTCATTGAAAAATTCAATTTTGATCATAAATTATTGATATGGCACAAAAGACAATCGGAACTTGCTGACATTACTTATAATTTTGGATTTTTTGGATTTGGAGAGAAAATTACATGATGTGGCAATTATGTGGATAAATGGATGAAAATAAACAAAATATGTGGAATTTTTAAATAGATCTAAAATAAATAAATAATAATTTGTTTAATATTTTTTTTCACTTGTAAAATTTCAAAATATCAATTATTTATTTTTATCTCCTCCTCTTCAAAAAATTTGTAAAATTTCAAAAAAATCAAAATAGTTTACATATTATTTTTAAATAATTTTTTATTTTAAAAATATAAATAAATTAGAAATTAAAGAAATAAAATGTTAGTTAACTATTATATTTAAAAGTTAGAAAGTATTTGAATTTCAAAGATAAACAAAATAAAAATTAGTTTATATAATATATTAAATATAAAAAATATAAAATAATAAAAAAATTATTAGAAGAAGAGGAGGAGGAGGAGGAGGAGGAGGAGGAGAGATAGGTGGTGGGGGTGGGTGGTGGTTTGGGGCGTGGATTTGGGTGGAAGAAGAAATGTGTTGACAGATTGGGGCGTGGAATTGAGTGGTAGTTTGTGGTGTGAATTTAAAAGAAAAAGAATAATAATAATAATAAGAAGAAGAAGAAGAAGAAGAAAGTGGGTGGTGGCGGCATCAACAAGTGGGTGGCGGCGGATGGTGGTGGTCAGTGTGGGAAAAAAGATGAAGAAGAAAGAAATAAAAAAGTATATTTTTTAAAATTTTACTAAATATAAAAATAAAGATAAAATAAATTATTATTTAATTTTTTCTTCCCATTTTTTATCTAGGTAGCACATATCTTTTTTTTTTTTTTTGCAAAAATAATACACATGAGCATCACATTAGCTATTTTTTCCCTAAATAGTATAAATCCCCAAATTATACTCCACATTAGCAAATTCCGGTAGTTTTGTGTGCTATATCAGCAATTTCCAACCAAAATTGAATTTTTTTGGCGAAATTTGAATTAAATACGCCAAATTTGAAAATTGAATGCATTAAAATCAAATTTTGTAAATTTAACGGACTAAATCTCTATATAGTCCAACATAAAATACGAACTTTGTATTTTTTCCTAATATAAAATATTTTTATAATTATATATTTAAAATTAATCATATATATATGGTGTGCACATGTGATATACATAAGACAAGTTTATAAAGAAGTATGAATGAAGTCAAACCATAAGAGTTTTAGTCTGGATCGTTTATTCTAATATGATATTTTATCTCGTATTATTTTTAAATTTATGTCAAGTGTATAAAATATTTTTTTAAATATATATTTAGAGTGAATCATATATATTTGACGTGTGTTTGTATATAAAATAAAAGATAAAATATTGAAATATAAAATCTGAAATGGAATCCAATTACCTTCTATAGTAATTTCTGATTAGAGAACTACTTAATGAATATGGTTTAAATAGTAGTGAAAACCCTGACCATTAAACATTATTTTGAGTAAATAATGTTTATTATTTGGGCACACTTTGTATGTGCCCGTTCATTTTGGTATTTAAATAATGTGAATGATTGATACTGGTGTTATCTTCTGATTATCATCTAGTTAAGTAATATTAGGAAAAATTATAAAATTGATCCTATAAGTTAGCCTATATAGAGATTTAGCTTTGATTTACACAATTTCCAATTTTAGAACAATATATTTCAACAATTGACAACTTCGGTCCTTTTGTTGCTGGAAATTTCAATTTTCACCGGTACTTGCTAAAATGGACACCACGATGGCCGAAATTAGATTACATGGAATGAAATTTGAAGATTTCTATATTTGAAAGGAAAATTGTCCATGTAGCATCCTATGTGGACAAAAAATAAACAAAAAAGAAAATAAAAAACATCTTCTTCCATAAAAGAATATTCTTAAATTCCTTTGATATATTTTTCAATATTTCTTTTTCAATAAAGTTAAAATATATATAAATAGGAAAACCAATTAGAAAATTAAAGAATTTCTTAGTTTTCAAAATTGTAAAACAACATAGAAAATTTACAGATAATAAAGAAAAAAGATGCTAAAAAAAATTCACATTTAAAAATTAGAAAATATATTTAAATGCAACAATAAGCAAAATAGAAAATAGTTTACATATTTTTTTTAAATAACTTTTTAACTTTTAAAAATATTAATAAATTAGAAAGTTGTAGGAAATAAAAAAAGATACTAATAAGATTTCATATTAAAAAATTAGAAAATATTTTTAAAATAAAAAATAAAAACTTATTATATTAGAAATAATTGTAATTGTAAATATTTTAAGTAATCAACATAAAATAAAATAAGTATCAAACTATTAATATAATCTCATATTTAAGGACTAAAAGATATATTTATACAAATTTTAAATAATTAAAAATAAAAACTAAGTTAGATGATAAATTATAAATTATAAATATTATTACAAAAAATACCTTGCTCGCCGGCATCCCACCCCCAAACCCTTGGTAACCTACACACACATGTATATATATATATATATATATATATATTAGATATATGAATTCATATATATGTATATATATAGACCTATATTAATTAAAATAAAAATACATGTATATATACATATTTATATACATGTATATATATATATTAGAATATATATATATATATGTGTGTATATAAATATACATATATACATATTAGAATATATATATATATGTGTGTGTATATAAATAAGTATATGTATGCAATGTCGGGGCAAGAGGGGTTCCCGGGTGTGGGTGAACTTGGATTGACTTTAATTTTTTTTATAATCTAGGTTTTCGGTTTCGCCCGACTAATTTTGTGAGAGGATGGTCTTCCCTCTAATTAGCTTGACTAAGTTTGAGAGATAACGGTCATCCTACGTGATTCGTCATTTTCCCCCTTGATTCACCCGACTAATTTTGAGAGAGGACGGTTTTCCCTCCTGATTCACCCTCTAGATAAATTTGGATGTCATCACAACTTACACACTTGGAGTAGACGTTCGGGATGTGGCTACCCTTCTCATGGATCTCTCTTTACATCATGCGATTGGGTCCCCCGAAGGGGCAACAGTGTACACCAAGGCATCTACCACCACAAGTATTCAAACCTCTAATGCTCTTATTAATAGGGTTGTAAATGAACCAAACTGCTCTTGAGCTATTTGAATAGCAGCTCGGAAAATAATTCATTCAAAATTGATCATTAACTTTAATGATTCGAGCTCGAACTCGATTTTGAGCTTGAAAATTTTATCGATACAAGCTCAAGCCTAATAGTATTTAGCTCGTTAGTTCACGAGTCTGCTCGTTTATATATTTATGAGCCTATTTTCATACTTGAGCTCGAGCTTGACTCGTTTATATGCTCGCGAACCTCTTCGCGAGCTTGAGCTCAAGCTTGACTCATTTATATGATCATGTACCTGTTTGCAAGTTTGACTCGTTTGATAAGTTCACAAATATGTTCACGAGCAGTGATAAGTTTATTTTATACTAATAATTCATATATCTTTTTATTAACATTTGATTTATTTTCAAGTGTTTTTGTGTACTTAGTTTGAAATATTGTAAGTAATGATAAAAAGGGAAAAAAAATGGAAAGAAACCAAAAACTTGGTTGAAATGTTGAAAAATCTCAATTGTGGTGCAACTGATGGCAGTTTTGGTATTTCAATCATAACTCTTTGATCAAATATAATTTTCACTTGATTTATAAATTAATAGAAAGACAAGAGATATATCTATAACTTATATATTTACCACAAAATCCAATTCTGTCGATCTCAATAAGAACAATTAAATTCAAGAGTCAACACTGGGCAGATATTTTCTGTCATGATACATCTTGGTATTTCACGCATAACTATCTCCACAGATGTCATACTTAGTTGATATAAGTACCTATGGAAAGCCAAGACATAAACTACAATTTGTAAGAAGACACCAAAAGCCGGTTCAGACTAGAATGCAGTCCAAAATGGGTTTAAAATGCTGAAGATGCTGAAGATAGTGTCTACACGTTGCCATGCGTATAAAAAAAGGAAAAATGGGTTTTTAGACTTCTTTAGAGATTCTTCCATCTGATTTTAAGGACCTCAAATAGCCTCCAAAGGTATTCTAAATGTGAGGAGTTGTTCTTAGACAGAAGAAGGCTGCTGGACAGTGAGAGCTTGCTGTTGGATAGAGAGCTATTCTTGGAGATAAGGAGAGCATCAACAATTTCTTCCATTTCACAAATTGGTGAATAATTTCCATGCTCTTTCTTATGTATTTTTTGAAATTATATTCACATGTGATGAACTAAATATTTCTTTCTAGACGATAATATAAACTTATTTGATCATATATTTTGAATTCTAAATATTATTAATTCAAGTTATTCATCTTATTTGTGTTATTTTGTTTAGTATTGCATCTTAATTATTTGACCATTAATTAAGAGTGTTTGATGTATGAGATTTGATACTTGAGAGAGGGAATATTATACATGATCATAAAGATAATATAACCTAGGAATCATAGAGTTGAGAAGCTTACGGAACCTTTGAAATTTTGAAAAAGAATTTAGTCAACCTCTGTAAAAATTTTATTCTTGAGTTTTTTTAAAAATATTAAAATTCATATTAGAACTCATAATCAATTCGGTACTCGAGAGAGAAAATTGATGAGCCTAGAAATTCTTGACTTACATGTATTATTGACTAGAATTGATATGTTTTGGAAGAAAGAATATATGTAATAATTAGGTGAGTCATTCCTCTAAAATTTCTTGTTTATAAAGTGTTTGTTGTATTACTTCTAAGAATTATAGTTTTATCTTTGCAATTTTTATCTTATTCTACTTTGTTTATCAATTAATACTTGATTTTCTAGATAAATTAAGGACTATTTGAACTACAATACTTGCTATAATTTTTTATTACAATCCTTGTGGATACTCAATTCAACTCACCATTGTATTAAAACTTAACACCATACACTTGCGGTATGCAAAATATTTCACGAACAAATTTTTGGTGCTGTTGTTGAGGATTTTTTGTCGTAATTGCATTAATATTATAATGACTTGTATTGGGTTATATGTATTTGTATGCATAAGGCTAGAAGTCTTGAGGCGATGGCTAATAATAGCTATCAATGGCCTTTCGAGAGGTCTTTCGTTGAAAATGTCGCCTGTGTTCTTGAGGTAGATCCATTTTGCACAAATTTCTTTTCTTTCTAATGAATTTACAGCTTGGACTTCTAATGGAGCTTCTCAAGGAATGGATTCCATGACATCCATTAGCACTTCCTTTATAGAAACCAGAGTTGAGAAAAATGCATCATTGGAAGATTTGCTAAGCACTTTCATTAGCGAAACAAGAGCCTTATTTAATAAGAGTGAAATAAAGATATACAACTTTGAGACTCAATCGGGGCAATTAGCTTCAAGTTTAGGAGCTCAAATGAATTCAATAGAAAATCAAATTGGACAACTTTCCAAGTGAAATGGAAATCAATCCAAGGGAGCATTGGAAAGCTATCCAACAATAACAAATCGAGGAGTGCAAAATTATTGAAAAGTGCAATGCCATCTTGCAAGAGAAGCCACCTCAAATGCTAACCAATTTAGGGAGTTTTATTATCCTTTATTCAATTGAAAACTCTTCTTGTGAAATAGTATTATGTGATCTAGATACAAGTACTAATTCAGTTTCATTGTTTAATTTCAGAAAGTATGCACTAGATGAAACAATGCCTATTAGGGTGACTCAAGATATGTTTCGGAATGGTGACCAATTCTTGTGCTTTACAGATTTTTTCTTTTTTAATATGGAAAAAGATAGGTACTTCTTCACCTTATTTGGAAGACCATTCGCAGTAATAGGGGATACACTTATTGATGTCCAAAAGGCCCTTGATACTACTCTAGATCATCCTCGCTTTGCCTATCGGGAAGGATCACCTACACTCTTAGAGAATACAAAGATATGGCATGATAAACACTTATTTTTAGATCCAGCATGAGTAAAGAAGATATTCAAGCTGTCAACTATTAACCAAGCGCTTATTTGGGAGACAACCCAAACCCTTTTTTTTTCTTTTACTTTTTAATAATTCGCTAGTTAGTTTTTGAAATATGTTTGCTTTCTAGATTTAGGCATATTTAAATATTGCATTTCTTTGTCTATGTTTGTGTTTTTTGTTGCTTTAACCCATAAGCTTTCATGCTTTCTTTTCTTGTGTAAGTGGATGTCGACTTAGTGATATATGTAGATCTTTGATAAACTCCAAGTGCATCATTATTGGAAAAGGGAGTTTCTTATTTCTATCTCTTATATGCTTTAATTCTCTAAACATTGAGGACAATGTTAATTTTAAAGTTAGGGGTGGGATTTGTATTTTGTGTGTTTGACCTATATATAAAAAACAAAGCCAACTTTTTCAATTTATATTACACATGTTGAGTGATGAGAATCCAAGAGCAAGCATGCTTTGTTGACAAACTAAGTTGAGTTCATGTTTGTGATTGAATGAATAACTTAATTATCGATTGCCTATGATGATACGTAATTGATATTGTATAGAGTTTAGAGGAAAAAAAGATTGCTAGTCTTATGATATGACGATTTATGTATGTATTTGGTTCTTGTCATGAATGATGAATTTTATTAAGCACGTCGTGTCAAAATTTTGTGAATTACATGCTAGTTGGTGTTGGATTTTGCTTCCAATGAGCTGTATTGGTCATTTTGTGGTATTTTAAAACTTGTTTGATTACTTTTTGAGGCAAAATTCTAGATAACTACAAACTTGAAAATGCTTTAGGCCATCTTTGATTCGTTTGTGCCATTCAAGCCTACCATGATCACACTTCTATTCACTAGTTACCTATTTGAGATGCTTTTCAAAGAATGGTATGTGCAAGGCATATGAATGACCACTATTCGACTTCATTTCTTGAAGCTCACTATACCGACCCTTTATAGCTCGAAAAACCAATGATTATCTCTGAGAGAGCTTAAAGTATGATATTTTGTACACAATCTTTATCAAGGGATCATATGGAGACATGTTGAAGGCATGGGTGAATGTATTTAGGAGTACGAGCAAGGAAAATATGCAAAAAAAAAATAAATAAATCACAACTCATATTGATGTAAAAAAATAAGTTTGGGGGTTGTGAAAGTAAAAGAATAAGAAATGAAACTTTAGGATTCATGAAAAAAAAATTATGAAAAAGAAAATAAAAGAAAAAGCATGAATCCTAAAGAAAAACAATTAGGAAAGAGACAAGAAAGGAGGAGAATGAGATTCTATGTGCAACGCTTTATGCTCTCTTACATTGTTTATCCCTATATTTCTTTGTAGGCCAATACCTATGCCTTACATTACAAAATTATTGAAAAGTGCTTTTGATCTAAGTTTGCAAGTGTCTATATTAGTAGAGAATGTGTATGAAAAGCTAGCCTATGGAACACGTAAAGCTACTTTTCTTAGATTATGAGAATAATTGATTGTGAAATTTATACCTAAAATGCATGCATGGAACTTAAGCTTGACACTTCACACACACACATTTTGAATTCATGATTAGATTGATGAAGCACAAGTTTGGTAGTGTCATTCGATTATCTTTGTGACTAACCTTTAGATTCATGTGCAATAAAAATTGATGAGGTATTTGAATTGGTTGATCAAGTTTAGTAATTCATGATCAAAGTATGAGCTTATGATTGTTTGATTTTGAGTTTTCCTCGAGGACAAGTAAAAAGTAAAATTTGGGGGTATTTGATAAGTTGGTTTTATACTAATAATTCATATGTCTTTTTATTAACATTTGGTTTGTTTTCAAGTGATTTTGTTACTTTTTATGTACTTAGCTTGAAATATTGTAGGTAATGACAAAAAAGGGAAGAAAATGAAAAAAAAAAACAAAAACTTGGTTGAAATGTTGAAAAATCTGAATTGTAGTGCAACTGATGCCAGTTTTGGTATTTCAATTATAACTCTTTGATCAAATATGATTTTGAATTGATTCATAAAACAATAGAAATATAAGAGATATATCTATAACTTCTATGTTTACCACAAAATCTAATTCCATCGATCTCAATGAGAACAACCGAGTTCAAGAGTCAGCACTAGGCTGAAATTTTCTGTCATTATACATCTTGATATTTTAGGCATAACTATCTCCACAGATGTTATACTTAGTTGATATAAGTGTCTATGGAAAGCCAAGACATAGACTACAATTTGTATGAAGACACGAAAAGCCGATTTGGACTAAAAAGCCGTCCAAAATAGGTTTAAAAAGGCTGAAGATGCTGAAGATAGTGCTTAGTTGTGCCTAGTTGTCCTGTTAGTGTCTACACATTGCCATGTGGATAAAAGAGGCAAAATGGGTTTTTAGCCCTCTTTAGGGCTTCTCCTATCTGATTTGAAGGTTCTAAAGAGCCTCCATGGTATTCTGGTCGTGAGGAGTTGTTATTGGACAGAAGAAGGCTGCTGGACAGTGAGAGCCTACTGCTGGATAGTGAGGTATTCTTGGAGAGAAAAGTGAGCCATTCTTGGAGACAATGAGAGTTTCAACCATTTCTTTCATTTCACAAATTGGTGAACAATTTTCATACTCTTTGTTATGTATTTCTTGAAGTAATGTTCATACATGATAAACTAAAAATTTCTTTCTTGACGGTGATGTAACTTTTTTTGATCATATATTTTGAATTCTAAATATTATTAGTTCAAGTTATTCATCTTATTTGTGTTATCTTGTTTAGTATTACATCTTGATTATTTGATCATTAATTAAGAGTGCTTGATGTATGAGATTCGATAATCGAGATAGGGAATATTATACATGGTCATAAAGATAACATAACCTAGAAATCATAGAGTTGAGAAGTTTACGGAACCTTTAAAGTTTTGAAAAAGAATTTAGTGAATCTTTGTAAAGTTTTATTCTTAGGTTTTTATAAAGATATTTAAATTCATATTAGAACTCATTATCAATTCGACACTCGAGAGAGTATTTATAAGGTTAGAAATTCTTGACTTACATGTATTGTTGACTTGAATTGATATATTTTGGAAGAAAGAACATATGTGATAATTAGGTGAGTCATTCCTCTAAAATTTCTTATTCATAAAGTGTTTGTTGTATTATTTTTAAGATTTCTAGTTTTATCTTTGTAATTTTTATCTTATTCTACTTTGTTTATCAATTAATACTTGATTTTCTAGATAAAATTGAGACTATTTGAACTACAATACTTGCTATAATATTTGATTACAATCTATGTGAAAATGATACTCAACTCACTATTGTATTAAAACTTGATACCGTACACTTGCGGTATGCAAAATATTTCACAAACAAACGGCTCGTTTAGAAGTTCAATAATAGGCTTAATAAAATTATAAAAATCTTAAATATAAAGTTTTTAAATGAAATAGAATACAACACCTTTGAAAAAAAAAAAGTGAAAAACTCACACCAGTGAGGCAACTACATTTTTGTATAATCAAATATATTAAAATATTCTTTAAGGACTAGTATAATCAATAAATAAAATTTAATGAAAATCTTATAATGATATATTTATTAATTAAATAATTATATATAACCAAGATAATTCATAAAATAAGAATATAAATTTATAATAATTAATAAAATTAGGCTAATTAAATAAAACCAACTCTTAGTATGATTTATGAAATATCTAGAGATGGCCTACTTGAAATTAATAAATTTTGTACATTTAAAAAATTTAAAAATAAGAATATAAATAGAGAATAATAAATTTAAATTAATCAATGCAGATTTTATAATTGTATATTTAAAATAAGTAATTAACTAATTATATATAACTAAGATCATTCATAAAATAAGAATATAAATTTAGAATAATTAATAAAATTAGACTAATCAAATAAAACCAACTCTTAGTATGATTTAGAAAATATTTACAGTATGGCCTACTTGAAATGAATAATTTTTCCTATATTTAAAATATTTCAAAATAAGAATATAAATAGAGAATAATAAATTTAGATTAACCAACTAAGAGCAATAAATAAAATTTAATAATATACTATAGAACGATCAATTTAGAATAATTAAAAAAATAAATGTCAAAATTAAGATAAAATAAGAAAACAAATATAACATAATAAAATTAAAACTAATCAAATATTATACTTTAAGATAATACATTTAGATTAAAATTAGTTAGAAGATTAGATAGTTGTTTGGCTTTAAATTTAAAAAATATAAAAATATAAATATGTAATAATATACTTAGTCTAATCAACTAAAATTCAATTCTAAATCTTAGGATGATAAGCTATAATAATAAACTAAAATTTTATATATTAACTATATTTACAATAATTCATAAACTAAGATCTTTAATTAATAATAATAAGAATAGATTAAAATATAAAATAAATAAATAATTAAATTTCAACTTAAGATAATTCATTAAAATAAAATAAAATTTAAAATTATAAATTCATTTTAATTTAACGAAATATACTTGTCTCTGAATTCATGTCATTCAACAATATTTTTTCAATCATTTTTGTATTATATCCGAATAAAATTTAAATCACGAATTATTATAAATGATGAATAATACTCGCACACACTTTTTTTACTTTGCTCTTAAAAGGTGATTAGTATATAAAAATAAAATTATATGCTAGGGAATAGATTGAATTTAAGAATGCCGAATAAATTTGCTACATTTAAAATATTTAACAATAAGAATATAAATAGAGAATAATAAATTTATAGTAATTAAAAAAAAAACTCAATTTTAAATTCTAAGATGATAAACTATATTAGTCAACTAAAACTTTTATATACTAACTACACTTTACATTGTTCATAAAAATTTAAAGTTAATAATAATAGTTTAGTATAATAAGCAAAATTTAATAATATACTATAGAACCATAATTTAGAATAATTAAATAAAAATTAAAAGTCAAACTTAATATAATAAAAAAATTAAGATAAAAAAGAATAAAAATATAAAATAATAAAATAAAAACTAATCAAATATCATACTTTAAGATAATACATTTAGATTAAAATTAGCTAGAAGATTAGATAGTTATTTCGCTTTAAAATTTAAAAAATATGAAAATATAAATATGTAATAATATACTTAGTCTAATTAACTAAAATTCAATTATAAATCTTAGGATGATTAATTGTAATAATAAACTAAAATTTTATATATTAACTATATTTAAAATAATTTATAAACTAAGAATTTCAATTAATAATAATAAGTGTAGATTAAAATATAAAATAAAACATGTTGTTTTCTATTTTTTGAAATTAAATGTGCTTATCGAGGTCGATGTTGAGTTTCATTGTATGCTTAACGAGCTCGAACTCGAGCTAAACTCATTTAACATACTAAATGAGTTATTTTCAAATCGAGCTTGAGCTCGAACTAAGGTTATTTAACATACTAAATGAGTTATTTTTAAATCGAGTTCGCATCGCTCACGAGTTTGATAATTTTCAAACAAACTAATCTCAAGCTTAATTATAAAAGTGCGAATTGATCTCGAACCTATGAAAAATTCAAACGAGCTGAAGTCGAGCTTTTTTCTATTTGGTTTGATTCGTTTCAATTACAACCCTACCTATTAATCTACACTTGTCTTATCATTGTGCCATACTTGTAGGGGCTTAATTTTTCTGTTATTTTTGTCTATATAAAATGTCATGTGAGTAATTATTCTTCTAAATGCAAAAATTCCTAAATTGCAGTTTAGGTAAGCAAATTCGGACCATCTTAGTATCTATGTCAGTAATTGTTGATGGAAATTGGAATTTGCAGCAACAAAAAGACCATAAATATCAATTTCTGAAACATAATATTCTAAAAATGATAATTATAAAATTAAAGGATTAAATTTAGATCAATTTGCAAGACCAATTTTACAAAATTTCCCAATAGTACTGTAGAAACAAACATCACCTATAATTTGCTTTCAATCTTTTTGTATCCTTTTAAATTATATGGGGTCGAACTTATGATCCTTCCTTATCCAAAAAAATAAAATAAAATAAAATTTGTAAGCCTTAAGCTTTTGTGTACGATGTTTCAATTAGTCAACATGAGAAAACTTACTAGTCCAAATTTGTTGGCATGTGAACACTTTTGTTTACACGTTTTGAATTTGTCTCACTTATAATACATTTTGCTTTCGTGCAAAAGGTGACGTTGTTGCAATCAACATCAATTAACGCCAGAATACATTTATTTTGATGGTGTATTATAGTTGGTAAATTCTTTTTCTTATCCCCAAATAATTGGAAAATATTACACATTTATTTTGATTGTGATTATTACGACAAAAATTAAAGTATAATTATATATATTTAATTAAAATATTCACAATTATTGAATTTAAATGTTAATTATTTAACTTTCACATATTCTTGCTTATATATACATTTTCTAAGTATGAACAAATTGTACTCTAAACATTTCAACCATTAAATGAATGCTTTTCACACCTTTTAATCAAAGAAATTCAACTAATTGTATACTAAAACATTTCAACCATTAAATAAATACGTTTCACACCTTCCCGTGAAAGCCTTTGGAAGAGGGCATGAGCAATTTCTTGGGGAGGAATCTGTAATAAGTTTATATGGGATAGATTAACTTAAATTTTTTTTTTCTATCTCTTTGTTACATTTTACACTTTTGTGTTTTTGAAAAGGGAAGCAGTACACTATATTTTTTTTTTTTTTTTTTTAAAAAAGAATATAATCCTCCAATATTTTCAAAAAAGAGCAAATAACCCTCAATTCAACTTTTATCATTTACTAAGTTAGAAAAGAATCATCATACCGTAGTACATATGCTGATTTACTAATAACATAAACGTTATACCAAAATATATAAAATAATGTAAATATTCTTCAATTATAGATTTTATTCCTTACTGAAAAAAGTAATATAACATAAAAATGCTATATGCCTCTGTAGTATAATAAATTTTGATATTTTTCTTGGCATATTTTTATTAATGATGTCATATGAAATAAAACCTTAAGGTTATAATATTAATTTTTCATTTAATTACTCAAATTATCTTTAATAGAATAACAAGAATGTTAATAAAAATAATTTTTTACATCTTTCGGAATAACAAATACATTTTTAACTAATTTATATTTTGCATGTGTATAATTATATCGATGCCATATTATTTATGAAAAAGAAAAAAGAATTGATAAATGAAATAAAAGTTTCCATCTTATCGTCTCTCTCTCTCTATATATAAAGGCAACTTAGTCATTTTATTATTCAATAAGTAATAAAAGTTAAGTTGGGTGTTATTTATATTTACTTTAGAAACACACTGGTATTATATATCTTTTTTTTTTTTTTAAACCTGGGGGTAATATGACCCTTTCCCAAAATATAGGAGAATAAAATGATATTTACCTTAAACATGTTTGTGAGACCCATATCAAGTACCTAAATATTTAGCCAAAATCTTTTAGTAATTTTGAGATGGTATTTTATATTTGTCTTCAACAAAATATGAAGTTTCCTTGCAAATAATAAAAAGACTTTGTTTGGTTTCATTTCTATAAAACATTTTTGTAGTTTCACTTGAAAGCATGTTTACTATGCTGATTTTTTGAATTATTTTATGGGAGAATCTAAAAAAAAAATTATTATTTTCAAAGCCTATTTAACCTACTTAAAGTCTACATTTCATTATTGAAAAGCTTACACCCTATTTTTAGAAACACTTTTTATCTTGCATTAGTTTTTGAAAACTAGTAAATCAAACATCTTTGCAAAAATAAGATATTAAATCAATGTATTAACTCGATTGGTCGCAATTTGTCACTAACATATCCAAATATATTTTTATTTTTATACATTTTTTAATGAATTTTTTTCAAAATATTATCAGAAATTTTAGTCATGAAAATGAATCCAAACATAGAGTACACTTTTGGGCGGACAAAAAAAGCCATTTATTTTAAGGGAAAAAACGGACTCTGGGATCAAGGTCTAGCGCAGAGTCATTGCATGTTCTGTGTGGTAAAAAATCCCCCACAAATTTGGAATATTTACAGATTTAATTGTCAATGTTTTTTTTTCTTTCATGTTCTTCCATGCAATTGGATGCTCGTATACTTTTTCTAGCACATCTTAAAAAAAAAAATTTAAAAATTCTTTAACATACTGTCTTCACATTATCAAGCTTAACAACAATTTTTTTTTTAGTTTGTATTTCTCAATTTTAATTAGATCAGAAAAATGATATGAACTAAATATGCTTTTACAATGACATGGATCGTTTGAGATTCTAAATATAGCATTAATTTTTGTTGTATTTGTTATAAAAAGTAATTTGCTTGTTTTAAGATGAAAATTTTCTTAATTTACTATTGTTTATTAAGTGTTTTGATGATAGACAAATACTATCTTTTATAAAAAATAAAATATTTATTTATCTTCCACACATCTAGTGAATCATCCATTAGAATATAGTATCTCCGAAACTAGTTTAGGGTGCAAAAAGAATTCAATGCAACTTTTTTTTTCATAGCTTAGTTCTTTTTTCATTTTTGCTTATGGCGTAGGTAACAACATTAAATTAAATAATTAATTATTAACTAAATAGAAATATATAAGTTTTATTAAAAATACTCATATGCAAGAACACACATATATATGTATATGTGTGTACTATATACCTATTCATTACAAAAGTCACTATTGAATTTTTATTTGAGTACTCGCTCTCAAAATTAAAACTCTTATTAGGGCATAATGTTTTTCTAGCGGAAAATTGTATAAATCCAAACATAAGTTTGTCCGCCAAAACGTTTTCCAGAGTTATTATCCGGGCCACCCCAGTGATGGAAACATTGTAGCTATACAAAGTACTAATAAAACCTATTCCCACTTGACTTGGACTCCAGAAGTCTCCTTGTTCCCTCTCCTTCTGTCAATTATTTAAACATATTTTGGGCCATTTTTACATGCCAAGAAGTCCCTTTTTCTACGTTGACAGTTGAAGGGAACACCTTTGGTTTTGTCTGTTTATATTGAATATATAGAGAGTGAGCTTAATTCATGATTGCCATCCACCAATACTTACAAAGGAAAAAAGCAGAAAGCAAAAGAAAATGGTGAGGCCACCTTCTGTTGACAGGAATGGAGTGAAGAAGGGTGCTTGGAGTGAAGAAGAAGATAACAAGTTGAGAGCTTATATTCAGAGATATGGCCACTGGAATTGGCGATTGCTGCCCAAATATGCTGGTAAGTTACAGCTTCACTTTTTTTTTTTTCTTTTTTCTTTTTTCTTTTCTGGGACTTATTGGAGATGAAACAAATTGCCACAAAGTCACTTATAACTTTTTTTACTTTATATATAAATTTCAAGATGAAAGCCTACTTTTTGTCTTTGAACATCGATCATTGGTTTTTGTAATTATTTTATTTGCTTAGTAGATGTAATCAAAAGGGTAATTGCAAACTCTGATTGATCTGTATACATTTGTGATCAAATTAGAAGTATTAGCATTTCTATAAGGCTTATTTGAATTGATAAAATTGAAACTAAAAATTTTAAATTTGTAATAATAAATTTATTAAATTTGTTCGAATAATTTCATAATATAATAAATTTCAAATTTTTAATCTCTTATTTTGAACTATTTTTTTGAATAATTATAGTTAATTTTCAAATCTATCTTATACGAAATCATTTGAAATTTTCTCCCAAATCTTCTTTTAATATTCAAATTCTTTAATCCAAATGCAAGCTAAGATATTTTATATAACTATAGACTTGCATGTTTTTAATTAGGTTTGGCAAGATGTGGGAAGAGTTGCAGACTGCGGTGGATGAATTATTTGAAGCCCGGTGTCAAAAGGGGGAATTTCAGCAAACACGAAGAGGATCTTGTCGTTGAGTTGCACTCCCAACTCGGCAATAAGTAGGAACCCCTTCTTCAATCTTATTAAATATCAATCGGCACAATTATTAGGCACCAATTAGGCCGAACGAGTTTTGTTAGTTACGACGATCTCTCCTGAAAAATAGCTAAATTAGCTGATACAGTTCGTAGTGTTCCTCGTATAAGTACCTTTCTTGGTCTCAAATCAGTGCATAAATGCCATGAAAGAAACGAGTCGTATATTTCCTGTATATAGTGTGGCCTACAAGAGTTCAAACTAATTTTTGGATTAATGTCTTAATGCAGGTGGTCGGCCATTGCAGCAAAGTTGCCTGGAAGAACTGACAACGAAATCAAGAATTTCTGGCATACGCGCATAAAGAAACGCCGTAAACCAAATCCACCAGCCAAGAAGGTTAAAGGGCATACTAATGAAGCTTCTTCCAAGGCTCAGGTGTTGGAGAAAGAGAAACCTTCTGAAGCTACCCTTCGCACAACAACTCTAAAGGAATCGGCTTCTTCGGATGCTGCTCTCATAAAACTTCAAAATTCCACACTTCCCTTTCATACTAATCCTTCAGGTTTACTCACAGATTCCAAAGTGGATTTCTGGCATGATACATTTCTGGCAGATACAGTTTACACCCAATATGATTATTTTCCACCACTGCCAGAGGAAGAGTACTTTTTCTATTCCAAACTTCATTATAGTGAACTATCAAGCTCGGAGTCTTCTTATCCGAGTGCACTCGACTGGATTGCAGATGACGATCACAGTATCATATCTTCTGATTATGTTGCTGCTCAACCGGTGCAGGAAAGTTTCTGGAGTGAATCATTCGTGTCGAACACTTCAAGTTCTCTGAGTGAAAATAGTTATATTTCATCACTTGAAGTGGGAGAGTTTTATGATCCTTTCCTTCAATACTTTGATCATGGGATGAATTAGTTTAGCTAGAGATAAGACGTGTATGGGAAAGAGCCATGGACTATGTCTTTCTGTATAATGGATGCAGCATGAGATGCTAAACTTTTGCCATAGTTGTATGTGCAATATATGCCTATAGCAGTGGCAAATGGGTGGGTTAAATAAGTGTATATTTGGAATATTTTTATAACAAATTTTTTATATTCTTGTTAATATTATAATTTTATTAATATTTTGTGTTAAACAATCAATAAATAAATGAAAAAAAAAAAAAGCCTAAATGAAATCAAAGAACACAATACATTTAGTGAGTAAGTTGAATTGAAAGATAATATTCCATTGGATAAAAAAAGTATCATAATTAGAAGAAAAAAAAAGAGGCTATTTTTGCATAAGTCCATTATGTACAGATCAAAATATATACAAAAAATTACTTGAACGTTACAAGTGATTGTTGGGCTTGTATTAAATTTAAAATAAGCATGTTTCTAAACCTGTACAGTTTTCGTATTTTGGATATAAGTCCATGTTCAAAAACCATGTGAAACTTAGTGTAAAGGGGGGGTGATTTGATTAACTAAATTGTAGCTGAAACTAAACTAGAATATGCTAATTAATGAAAATCAAATAAATGGATACAAAAATGATGAAGTTTAATTAAAGTTTCATTCATCACCACTAGTAGATAAATTGTGAATTGATATTAATATTATTTTCATTTTTTCATTGAAACTACCAACTGTAGATAATAAGAAACTCTATTATCCTGATCTTTCCTTAGTTTTTCATTAGATAGAACAAACTCTATACTTAATTTCTTAACCATTAAACAATCTAAAAAAGCTCTCTAAATTTAATTTAACAGAAGCAGTAAGATGAGAAAGATAGATTCATCTAAGCAAGAAACACGCAAGCTCGGATTGTTCAACTTATGTTATATTCCACAACATGATTAACAAAAACATCCCATAATCATTAATCACAATTTACAACTTATTATTAAAAATTCAAGATAATTACGGATTAAGAATTTCAATCTAGTTTTAGGTAATTCTCAAGTTCTACTTGATTGCGCACCCAAATAAAATAAGAAAATAACCATGAAAAAATTAAAAGTAGAAGAACATTAACAATCTCAATCAGAAAAGTGGGGAATAACATGAAATAGTCACTTGCACAAATTCATGTCTAGAATTTGAAATTACTCTTAATAAAATTGTAAGCCTGGTCTAGCACACTTGAAAATAACAAAAAAATAAAATAAAACTAAGAATATTAAGAATTCAAGAAATTGAAAAGAAAAAGGGGAATAAGAACACCCAAATGGATGAATTTCCTTGGTTGATAAATCTCCCATTTTAAAACCCTTTTATTCTCTTCAATTTTTAGAATCTAGAGCTCTCTTCTATTTTAGATTTTTTTGTGTGTTGAATGACATCAAAAAGGCTCTATTTATAGTAGAAGAGTATCCTAAATTAACATCTCCAAATTCACTCCAAAATTGCTCTAAGTTCACATGTCCTTCTTAAATCAAATATTGTCACACATTTTTCATTATAAAATCAGATGGTTTTGGACAAATGGTTAATAGGGAAGTTGTAGCTTTGTCTCTTATATTCATTTTCAAACTTGAATCACCTAATTCCAACCACTAGGGAGAAAGTTATGCTTGATTAAATAAGATGTGTCAATATAGATAAATTCTTTCCAATGCACATTTAGACGAATTTTATGCTTTTATGAAGATTGAATTGGGTTGAACTTACAATAACAAATTTATAGTTCTATTTCTTGAATTTCAAATAAAAAAATATTCAAGTTTATAGGGCTTTTGATAATGGAGTTATGTCCCAAACACAAAAACTGCACAAGTTTGGAAACATGATGATTTTGAATTTAATGCAAGCTCAACAATTACTTGTCAAGTTCAAGTGATTTCTTGCATATATTATAATGCTTCTTTGATATAATAAAATATTATCTCCCAATTTGCTCACGAAATGTGTTATCTTATTTGGTTTCATTTTGGTTCCTTTTGATCTCTTTTTGTCCATTGATTCCAAAATTCTTATAAAATACAAAACATTAATAAAATATAATATTAATAAAAACAAAGCAAGAAAAATATAAAGGAATTGATATAGAAATATATAAAACTATGTACTTGTCAAATTCCCGCACAATTAACCCTTGTTGGTCTTCGAGCGAACCTAAAACAAAATCTAAACTAATCCACTTTTGTATCAAATTACGATTACAATTAGCATATGCAATAAGTTTTAAACCCCTAGGGGGCCCATAGAAGACGAGTTATAGTCTCGTGCAGACTTCTAGCAGAGGTACCCACAAACACCTACAATAAATAACTTCCAACCGTTAATCTCAAGAAGTGATAAAATAATATAGAAATGAAATCAAACAAGTATTGAATCTAACCCTTAGTCACTCAAAAGCTAATACATTTCTACAATAATCATACTCAAATATATGTGTAAATAGCTAATGTCAACAGAGATGAAACCATACATGCTTCAAATAAGTGAATTACTATAGAATCTCATAAAACACATCCTCGGTCTCTAATGAAAGAGTTAAATATCATAAGTACATCCTTTGGTACAAATCTCCACTACATCGAAGATACTACATGAAATCAAAAGCTATTCAACAAAGGTTGTAATAGGCCAAAGGGTACTGATATGGCTAAAAAATGAAAGGATAAAATACAACAAAATTTCTAAAAACTTCATGAGGTTAGAGACATAGAGTTCATTAATGGAGAATTCTCATACTCTATGAATTTCAACACTGGAGCCTATTGTTATTGAGTTGGACCCCTTTTCATCATTCTTATTGACTTTGTAACATCCCATTTTCAGTTGCAACTCATAATATTCTTATGCAACATTTTGCAATTTTTTTCATTTCTTTTTTTTTTTCCTCTTAACTCCCCCCACTTATTTTCTATTCAAACCTAAATTTCTTTTGCAAGCTTATCTTGTCAATAGAATGTCTCTTAAGCTCCAAATCTTTTTTAGAACAAGGGTAGGATAATAGTGTATTTAGGCTAAGTAAGAAGATATAATTACTATAGAAAAACTTATTCATTGAAAGGCTTATAATGACTTATTATGGTGATGTTCTCTTTGAACATCACATGGGGAATAAGGTGATTTGGCTATGGTACTAGAAATGCTAGTGCCTTAATCTTTTTTCAAGTGGTGCTCAATCAATTATTCATCTCAATAGACCAAAAGGAAAAGTTATAACACTCCACCCCTGTATGTTGAAAACCCAAGCGATGATTAAATTGAGGGCATAAGGACTACCTATTTTCGCATGCTTGTTTCCATCCTGAATAATATAACTACTTGTGCAAAAAGATTTAAATATAATTATCGCAAAAATATATCAACCAAATAACAATATCAAGATCCAAAATAACACCCATCATCAATCAAACCATATTATTATTACTTAATTTTAATCATTGAAGTTGGAGAACAACTACGACTTAAAAATAATTTGCAATGCATAAACTTTTAGTGAAAAACTTCACAACCATGACATGTTATGCAAAAAAAAAAGGGTACGTCTCAATAGTATCAAAGTTAATCTTTATTTTGTCACCCTTTTTCATGATTTCAACTTACCCAAAAATCACATATGCTGAAAGTTGATCAATTAGTTAGTTAGTTGTTGGTGTAAAAATGAGGATTTGTCTCGTCGATGGTGAAATAAAATCTTTTCCTAAAACATGATCTACAAAAGATAGCAAACAATCAAAGAAACCATTAATATTAAGAATACTTACAGATTTCTGGTGAATGTTGAGTTGTGCCTGAGAGACAATTTGGAATAATTCCTCCAGTGTACCAAAACCATCAAGTAGGGTGATAAATGCATCCATATTATTTAATATGTTATGTATTCTATCATGAAAATATGACACTTTTAGTTGATCTTGAATGGTTATACCTATGATAATCTATATTGTTAAAGATTTTTGGATAACTCCTAAGACCTTGACTCCTTGTACATGAACAGAAGTAGCAACACCCTCCATTAAACCCAGACTGCCTCTCCTATACGCTAATAATTTTTTTTGTTGTTAGAGTTCAATCAAGGTTATTAGCTGCCTCTATATACTCACCATTTTGTTTTTGGATTGGCGCTACATAAGACATAAATATACTTGAACTGCAAGCGAAAGGCCATTCCATTTTTTTTTCTCTTTTTTTTTTGAAAGTGAGGTATGTAAAAATAGAGTAAGTACGATGCTATTTATTAAGGTGTGCACAGAGAATGCATTTATAGCTTATCTTTTTCTTTTGTTAGAAAGGTTGAAAACAAGGACACAAAGTTTGAAAAAATTAACTACTTACATGTAAATGTATATGTAATTGTGACTGTGGCTCACATCTTTCTTTGATTTTACATCAAGTAACGGCTTAACCGCCCTCTATAGGTTGAGGATGTACTTCCCATCCATTTTTTTTATAAACTAGCAAGTAGGGTCTTTTAATGTCAGATTCCCAAAACTATAATGCTTATATTCATCTCGAAAGTAATTTCATAAACTAAGAATGCACTAATCTACAAGAATGCGCCTCCAGAGTCAATATCATGTCATCTAGAGATTCCTTACTTAACCCATCCATAATAAATTGAATTTTATCTTCTCAATTTTTAAAAACAATTCTTAAGGAATGATACTATGTGTTGCAAGTTCATTGAGTACAATTGTGACAAACTTGTATTTTTTGCCTTTTGTTTTTTTTGAATATGCACTTCTACTAAGCAAGTTTGAAAACTCCCAAAACTCATCTGCTACTCTTACCTTTATTTCAATTATCTATAGTATGTCACTTGGGATGCCCTTGTGCATATGCATCCTTAATCTTTCAATCCTAATTTTATAAATTTTATAAATTATATTTTTAGGAAGAAAAGAAAATCGCTTCTTGATAGTCAGAAAGTTGTCATCCATTTTTAGGAAAAAAATAAGGAAAAAAAGAAAAAATTGTACAAAGATTTAGTTTTTTGTATCAATTATTTGGGAAATTGATAAGTCTGACTTCACTAGCCATGGATTACTATTATCCACCACTTAACTAGAAAATAAAAATAAAAAAAGAAAGATTACAAAACAAACATAGTTAAAAAAAACACAATATTCACAAAGGAAAAATATTTACAAACCTGAAAACTTACCTTGTCATTTTCAGGAGTAGGAGGAGAAGTTTCAAACTCGGGCTCAGACTGTGAATTGATTGGGGTAATAGGCAATGGTAGCAACAATATTGTTAAATTAATCTGAATCTATTCAATCCTGAGCTTAAAATTCTCCGATGACTTAAACACCTGAAAACAACAAGAAAAAAAATTTAAATTATCAAGATAAAATATGTAAAATAAAATGAAAAACTTAAAAATGATAACAAATCAATTAGATGCTTGGTCCTCGACAACGATGCCAAAATATCTTGTGTGTTGTTAAGCATACCAAATTAAAACCTTACTACTATAATAATTTTACGAGTATAGTGTGAGTAAGGTTCAATGCCATGAAGACCAAAGCTAATAAATTTATTATCGACTCAGTAACTAAAGACTCAGCTCACTAATAATATGTTATAATAAAGAAATCAAAGTAATAAAGTACTGAAAATTAAGGATTCGCTCTTGAGTTTTGGATAGAAGAACAATTATTTATTATTCTTTTTACCTTTTTTTAAAAGCCACTATTAGAATCCATATACAACGAAGGTTTCAATGGGAAGATATTATAGTATAACTCATGCATTAAGGTGATCACAATATTGTCTTACTGTTTGAAAATTATTTTTCAACCCCAACACTTGTTTGTGTGATCTAATATTTATACACACTTTGTTTACAACAAATCAACGTTTCACATTAGCAGTCAGTATAGTAGAACTAAATATTTAGCTAAATGAATCCAAGCATTTTTTGTGTCATTAGTGATACATACATCAAGAACCATCACTAAACAATGAGGGCTTAATCATAAATTAAGATAATAATATAATACATTTAAATGTTATGCATTGCTATAACTGTTCCTCTTCATTCATCAAGAGGTTCACCCTTTCTTTTTAGTCAAATTAAATTTAGAAAGACATAAATAAAATAGAGAAACTAAACAATAATTTTTATTACTATTGAAAACTTAGTGTAAAAGGGGGGTTGATTTCATTAACTAAATTACAGAAGATGAAACTAAACTAGAATATTCCAACTAATGAAAATCAAATAAATTGACACAACAATGATGAAGTTTTAATTAAGGTTTCATTCACCACCACTAGTAAATGAATTGTGAATTGATATTAATATTACTCCTACTTTTCTATTGAAACTACCAATCGTATAGAATAATAAGCTCTATTATTCCCATCTTTTCTTAGTTTTTCGTTAGATAGAACAATATCTCCACCTAATTCCTTAACCATTAAAGAATCTAGAACAAGCTCTCTAAATTCAATTTAACAGAAGTATTAAGATGAGAAAGATAGATTGATCTTAGCAATAAACACATAAGCTTGGATCATTCAACTTATGTTATGTTCAACATCAAGATTAACAAAGCTAGGAAGAGACTTTTAGTGATGAGGTGGAAGCTTGTAGAGAAGAGGTTATCTTATTTCTCAATGATTCAAATATACAAAGGACTGACCTATTTATAAGCGAGGGTCATGGACATGAATCCTAGACTCCAAGCTTAATTAATAGGTAGATGCTCAGGATTAAGATATATGGCATGATCTTAACCACTCTTCTATAGATGCATTGACTGTAAGCTACTGACTCTTTTAGTATAATTATTTACAGACAAAGGTATCCAAAAGTAAAAAAAAAAGCAACGCATCGGCAACAAGCTGCTGACACTAGTGTAATAATTGTCCTATCTTTTTTTAGAGAAGTTGATGCATGGTCAGGGACCACTCATTATACGACAAAGCAGATTCTTTTAATTCATTAAAGTAAAGCTATTTGGTCAGAGTTGTCAGGCTTGCTGTCTTTTGCTTCCATCATGGCTTCCATCATTTTTGTCAACTATGTTAGGGCTTACGTTATGGATAATGTTATTCGATCCTTCTAGATTGCTAATGTTATGCTGTCATCATGCTAATATTAGTTGTTGCTGACATCATGTTGTCGTCATGTTGATATTAGTTGTTGTGAACATTATACTACAATTATTTACAGACAAAGGCATCCAAAAGTCAAAAGAAAATGATTCATCGGCAACAAGCTGCCGACACTAGTATGTCAGGGACCACTCATTATATGACAAAGCAGATTCTTTTACTTCATTAAAGTAAAGCTATTTGGTCAGAGCTATCAGGCTTGCTGTCTTTTGCTGATGTCATGGCTTCCGTCATTTCTATCAACTGCGTTAGGGCTTACATCATGGATAACGTTATTAAGTCCTTCTAAATTGCTGACATCATGCTATCATCATGCTGATATTGGTTGTTGCTGACATCATGTTGTCACGATGCTGATGTTGGTTGTTGTTAACATTATACTGATGTTGTGCTGATGTCACTTCTATCTATTCACCACGCTTTGTTATAATACTCTAATAGGGTGTTGATTGCTTTTAATCTTCCATCATGTTGTCCAAGTTTCTTTCTTGGTCTGAATCTAATTTTAGGTTTAGTAGTGCAGTGCTCCTGCAGTGTTTGTTGATAATTCTTTCAATCCATTTTCTAAGGACTTATTGGTTTATCCCTTCTACCGGAGGTCCTTCATATTGGGCTATTGTTCTTAATTTTTTTTGTATAAAAATAATTTTTAGATCATCCATATCCCAAAGTATGAAGTGGTTATTACCTTGGTTTCTTCTTTCTTCCCAAAGTCCTTTCACGGTTTCAAAGTGCTTCCATGCTTCAAGTTGTTGTTGGAACGACTGATCAATTACATGAAGTTTGCTGCTTTCTTCAAAACCATGTGATCTTTGAACCCATATCATATGTTTGGCTAATATTACCCTATTGCTCTATGTTGGTAGGATACTTTTAATCCTTAGTTCTAAGAAATCTTCTTCTTCTTCTAGGATGGATTCATAGAGGCTTCTAAGCTTCCTTCCTAATTTTTTGCATTATGGAATTCTTCTAAGGATTAATCTATCGAGCAATCCATCGTCTAAAAATTATTGTGGGTTGACTTCTATATCTCCATACCAGAAATTTCTGAAGTCTCTCATGTTTATTTCACTTTTGTAGATCGAGAATGCAATAGAGCAATCATATTGTCTTAACTCGCACTGTGGTTCATGTTGAACTTCTTTTGGTGTGTAAGTTTCCATTATTCTTTTCATTGATAACCTTGGTATCTGCAGAGTTCCTGTTCTGATTTCTCTCCCCAGATTCTCAAGAAGTTAGAATTTCCTGAAAAAATATTCTTTCATCTTCTGGTAGATGATTTCTCTTGGTTCGTTTGGAAGAAGACTCAGAATTGGTGTCCAAATAAGTGCATTATGAATTTGAGGGGTTCTCCTTTAGAATTTGGCATTACATACTTAGGAGATTATTTTGCTTTTATTTCTCTATTCTCTTTCTCGACTTCTTGAATTCTTTTGTTCAATTTTCTGAACATGTCTTCCATGGCCTGACAATGTTTACTAAAAAGGAATTCCTGTGTTATGTCTTTACCTAGGGCTTGATGATAATCTAGTCCTTCTCTTGACGGTTGTTGTTCAAGCCATTGTACCTATTTTTTGTTTTCTTTTTTTGTTTTTTGAATTTTTTTGATTTTTTCTTTTACTAGAGGCTCAATGTATATTTTTGTTTTTCCAAAGATTTTCTTGGCCTCTTGTACAACTTCTGGAATGTTATCAAAATATTTTACCTTCGATTTATTATATCCTTGAATTGAGGCGATTTCCTTTGTTTTCATTTGAAGTATTCCCTATTGTTTTCCTCTTATAAAGAGGAAATATTCTTCCCTTTTCTTACCAAATTGGTAGGCTATAACATTTAAACACCTAAAGAAGTGAGTTTTGTTGTTGGTTGTATTGGCTTTGAACAAATTATTTAGTACATGTTGGATCGTGTTTTATACGGTTCTATTGAATTGGTTCCTGAAATACCACTTAGAATTCTCAGAGTGTTCATTCAAAATTATTGGGCCAATTTGGACTCTGGCACCAATTCGCTTGTTCTCCTTATCACCTATTTTTGTGTCCTGCATTAATCAAGGAGTTAGCTTATCGAGAAAGCAAATCAACAATAATGTTTTTCTTTCCCTGTATGTGTTCAAAAGTTACTTCGTAACCATTGCCTTGTATAGTGTCAATAAACCTTAGCCACCTATGTGCACTAGTTTTTCTTTCACTATTATATTTATAAAGCCTTACAATAGCCACATAATCTGTTCTTATTGTGAATGGTTTCCTTAGATAAAATTTGAAATTTTCTAAGGCACATGTTATTCCTTTGATTTCATATTTAATAGAAGGCATAGTTTTGTTTTTAAAGATTCCACTTGCAAATTGTGAAATTCTTTCCTCATTTTTGAGAGAGTATTTTTCTAGTTTAACTACCAAAACTACTCCCCATCCATCATTAATGGCATTTGGGATGATGATTTTATACTCTGACTCTAATGGTAATTGAAGTTTTTTGACTTGTTCTTTTATTTTTCTAACAAATTCAACATCTGAGTTGTTAAAGAATTTTTGTCCTCCTTTTCTTATTTTTTGATAGAGAGGACCTGCTAATCTTCCAAGATTTTTAATATACATTCTAGCATAATTTAGAAGCCCAACAAATTGTTGGAGTATTTTTGTTTCTTCCATTTTTTCTGGGAATTCTAAAATCTTCTTCACAATATGTGGTTGTAATTTTATTATACCTTTTCCAATTGAATGTCCTAAGAATTCAATGTTTTCTTTGAATAATTCCATTTTCATTTTAGATATTATAATACCATGTTCTATGAATCGTTTAAAGACAATTTCAAGATGATAGAAGTGCTCATCTTTATTATTATTGAAGACTCAAATATCACCTATATAAACAAAACAATAATCTAAATCTCCAAATATGTTATCCATCTTTTTTTGAAAAAGAGCTGCAACATTTTTAAGACCAAATGGCATCACTAACCATTTGTTATGTCCTCTTTTTTGGTCAGTAAAAGTTGTTCATGGTATTGACTCTTCGACCATTTTGACTTTCCAATATCCCTTTTTTGCAATCAAATTTACTAAAGATTTTTTTAATTTGTATTTTATCTATTAATAATTTTTTTATTTGGGAAACTATATTCCATTTTTCTAGTGTTATTGTTTAGCCTTTTATAGTTTATTACCATTTTGGCTTTTCCTCATTTTTCTTCTGAGTGGTTTCTAACCATTAAGGTTGGACTTTTGTGAGGGCTACTACTATTTCTAATTAGTTTTAACCCTTTTAATTATTTTATTTGTTCTTCAAATTCTTTTTTGTCCTGTGGACTATAAATTACATCTTTTCCTATTATTTCTAGTTCAGGATTTATTATTTCTAGTTCATAGACTATTTTTCCTTTCCCAATGTTTGGTAGGATTTTCTCCTATTATTTGAGTTTTTTCTGCAGATGAATTAACTTATCTAGTTTAGCTTTATTATAAGTTGGTGGTTTTGTATTGAATAATTTTTGTTTAATATATTGTTCAAATATATCATATTCTTATATTTCTGTAGAAATTTCATCATCTATATTTAAAAGGTTTTTTGTTAGGTTTGGAAGGGGGTATTCCACCACGCTTACATGGTGCAAATTCTGATTTTCCAATAGTCATTATCCCACTATCGGCTATTATGAAATTTAACCTAAAATAAATTCAGGTTTACCTTTTTCTATTACCCATGTCTGAGGTAGACTGTATTTAAGGCTTTTATACCCGTTACTTATTTCAAATTCTATTGTAGCATTTTCTACACAATAATAGTATTAAGTAAAACCCCCATCTACTAATGTAGCTATAGTTTTCGTTTTGGTCGGCTCTAATTCCTCTAGTGGTGCTAGAGTTTTGTGTATACAACTTTTAGTACTTCCACTATCTAAGATAGTGTGTGTTTCTATGGTTTTTCTATTTCTAAATTTAATCCAGCATTTTAAGTTTAGGGGGTTGTTAAAAGGTACTTTGGTACTTAAATTTTCTATTTCCGACCACTCATGACAGTCTTGGTTTGTAGTTTTCTTCTTTATTTTCTTCAGGTTCAACTGCTATTTCTTTTCCTTTGTCTAAAAGGTTTTTTTTCTGAAGTTATTATTCTATTTTTAATTTTTTTGACTTCTAATTCTACCTTTAAAAGTCTTATTTCATAATCGTCTTTATTTTTTATAGCATAAGCATGCTTCATTTTTATACCAAAATTTTCAAGCCAGAAACTACAAATGTCTTGTTGGCATGTAAAATACCTTGATCTATGTTCCATATTTGGATATAAGAAGCAATAATCATATCTTTTTATAAAAAATCCTTCTCTTTGTATCCATTCGTGTTCATGTTCTTCTTTGTTCATATAATTGTTGGTTATGCTAGACATATTTAAACTATCTATCATGTTTTGTAATTGGTTGATTTCAATATTATCAAATTCATCAAAATCATTTAGTCTTTCTTCAATTTCTTTTATAGAGTAGAAGCTTTCATCATAGGCATCTTGAAGGTTATAATTATTTTTTGATGGTTCAAATCCCAATAGTATTTCTGTTATAAGAGTTGTAAGATTATACGTGTTGTTTCCCATTGCTTTTCTTTCTTTAATCCTACCAGGATCCTTTTGTGTAACAATGTTATAGACACTTAAAGCAGTATCACCAAGGAGTGTTTCTAGATATACAAACATATCTAGTCCTGAGAGAGGTCCTATATTTAGCCATACTCTTACCATGTTTGATTCTCATCTATCTATGGCTTCTTGCCATTGTTGAGGGTGTAAGTTTTGGAGGGTTAAGTATGTTCTGTCTTTGTAGGCTTGGGGTAGTATGACACTATCTGGAATGTATCTTCTACCTCTTCCTCTTACTTGATTCCAACTGCTTAGATCTTCATCTCTTAGTTTAGTTGGGTTTCTTGGTGGTCTACCAAGGTCGTATTCTCTAGGTTGAGGTTGTGTTCTTTCAAATTCAATTCTTTTCCTTTTTGTTGGTCTAAGTCCTAGATCATAAGGGGTATAGGCTTGAACAGATGGTCCTATTTGTTCTATTTCCATTGGTTTTTGGTTGTTCATTTTTATTTATTCAAGAAGTTCTCTATATATTTCCAATTCCAAATAATTACCATAGTTTTCATGGTCTATTTTATATTTTCTGAGAAAAAACTTGTTCAAAATATAATTGGTATTCATAAACAAGTCTTTCAAATTCGTTATACATTTTATCTTTAATATTTTTTCCATTTATGTCTTTTAATTCTCTAATTATTATTTCTGGTATTACTCTTTGTTCTCCTAATTCTTTTGGAGACTCTGGAGTTTTTTCTTCTAAAATAAATGTTTTCCCAATTCTGTATACATTTCTTCAATTGGCATGTTCCCTTGTTCACAATCATTTATATATTAGTTCGGATGATATATTCTTTTCTTATTTCAATATTAACTTCTTCGTCAGATATTCCAGGGTTGTTTTTTCTAATTGTTTGATCAAGTTTTCTTAGTTGATCTTTGATTTCTCCTTTTTTTAGGATTAGATCATATTCAGGGTTTATCATATAAGTTGGGATTTCTTCTAATCCATTTATCCTAGTGTCTACTTCTTCTGTTTCATCTATAGACCAAGATGTTTCGCTTGGATTTCCTAAATATCCATAATTATGGAATCGTACTGATAGACTTCCATTTGAATTTTCATAGACTAAATTTCTAGTTGGAGCGTAGATTTGTTTATTTAAAACGGATTCGATTGTCCATTCGAATCCGGCATTTTGTTCAGGATTATATTTTATTCCTGGTATTGCTTTAACGCCCTTACTAGTAAGCATGCTTCCTATTATTTCAGAGTTTATCTGAAAGTGAGGTTTACTTGTTGAACAAAGTTTTCCTATAAATCTGGTTCTTATCATCATATTATAGGTTTCTGGTTGAAGTTTATAACCTTTTGTTTTTATCCCAATTTTAATATATTTTGCAAACTTTTTGGGATCTATTAAGTAATCTGGGCAAAAGTAAATTATAGCACCATTGCTAGTGTTCATATCTATTTCAAAGGTTTCTAGGATTCCTTGTACTAAGTCTGTGTGTTTTTCATCATAAAGAACAACTAAGGCTTTTATTCCTAGGTTGGGCTTATGGAGTCCCTTTACAACTATCATCACTGTCCGTAGGTAAACATATTTAATTCCCTTTTGAATTAATTAGGATTTTGAGCTTTCTTCAATTAAATTGAAAGATATTTGTTGTTCTTCATTGGTACAACTTTCTTTTCTTTCACAAATGTGTCTATATTTTGTTCATTGTTCCAGGGGCTAATTTTTCCATAAAGGAACTCTCCTTTAGTGTTTTTCAATCCTTTTATTTTAAAAAGTTCAAGTTGTTGTTCGATATCCACAATATCTTCTAGTTTTTCTACAATATTTTTATTAATTCCCCAAAATTTTAAGGTTTTATTAAAACCCTTTGTTGCTTCAGAACTAATTATTTATTTACCTCATCCATTAGAAATATTTCCACTTAATTGATGTTACTTTTAAGGTGTCTTTTCCTTAATTAAGATCTAAGTTACTAATGAGAGAGGAGAAACATCAAGATGGCATCCTTTGACCGAATATAGTCCTTAAATACCAAGCTATATAGGTAACAATCAAATTTTTACAAATTAAAATCCAATACACTCCATCAAATACCTTAATTTCTCATCTTCGATACATGTAAATATCATTTAATTTAAGTATTATAACTCTAATAGCTTATACCCAATTTTAGAACTCAATAGCAACATGTTTAGGTTGAAACATGCTAAGTTATCAATTGGGATAGATTCACATTTATATTTTATTGCTATCCAATTTAGTTGAATGATAATTTTGACATTTTTAAACATAACCAATCACTCCCAAACTTTTACCACACTTAGCTAACATGTGGAGAAGTGTAACCATATTATATAATTTCCAAAACTCACTGATTTACCTCAACAAAACCAATTCCCTTATCACTACACAAAAACTATAAGTTCTATCATGAGAGTTCTGAGTGTCTCTTCAAATATCAAACCATATTTCAATTTCTATCCTCCAAACTTATATCCATAACCTAGACTCATATGTAAACACATCCATGGTGAGAATATAGGTTTTTATCAAGGTATTACACCATTTTACAAAGTTTAAAGAATCAAAATTAGCAACTACATAGTTTCTACCTTTAGTGACTCCTACTAAAGTTTTGCAACCAAAGATCCTTGTTTTATGTATAATAAGACCACCGCCAACACCCTAACATGATTATAAAAAATAATAGAAGCTTTAAAAATCATAAAACCCTCAAATAATATTATAATTAATGCCAAAACCGTGATTGAACATCACCTATGCACAAATTTAGCTTTAACTTGTCGGTTACTACTTCACTTTGCCTCCTTTGCCTTCTATTTTAATTGAGATCACCTAGGAACAACTTGGAGAGATTAACATAAGTGTTTAGGAGGTGAAATAACTCATAAATGGTTTGAAGTCGTGGGTTAGTGCTTAATAGTGAAGAAATGCTTGAGGTTGTAGCTTAAGCTTGAGATGTCATCACTTGAGGTGTCAAAGCATAAGATGACAACACTTGTGATTTCAAAGCATAAGATGGAAACACTTGTGATATCAAATCATGAGGTGTTAAGTGCGAAGTGTTCAACCATGAGGTATCAAGCATGAGTTGTTCAACCATGAGGTGTCAAGCATGAGGTGTTCAAATTTGATATTATACATACCTTATACAACTCTAATCTAGGGTTTCTCAATATTTATTTATCTATTTATATTCTATTTTAATTTTTGCACGATCAAATAATAAATTCTGTCATAATTTATTAACCGTCCATTCGATCTCTAAACCGATTGATATCCAATTTTTCAATAATTGTCTAGTTTGTATTTCTAAAATCATATGCACATATGAATATTGTAATATGACACTTAAATCATATTATATCATGTCCAATATTCCAAGTATATTAATTTATGGATATATACTCTTAAAATACCTTGTTCTAATATAGTCGAATCATATAAGCTTACTAGTAGCAATTTTAATAGTTCTAAAATTATAACATATAACCTATGAATATCCAATATATTAACCAATCTATTCTTTTTCTTATCTAAATATAGAATTATCAATTAGGTTATAAGATCTCAACTACTAACATTATGTGATAGCATTAGAGGTCCAAGATTAAGAATGCTACATAAGATGCCATGTAAATATTAATGTAAATTAGCATATAAGTAACATGTAATGAATGAATCATATTGACCAAGTGAGTAGTGTGAAACTTGGGTATTATATATTTATTTTATTTAGTCTCTGATCTTTATTTTTAATGTATATCATCCATGTTATTATAGGAAAGAAACTCGATTCAAGGCTCTCCATTTGCGTAAGATGGTAATGCATAATCCGACTACTGGTCTACTGGACCCCTTACGGGAAGGAGTGTTGGGAGCGAATGTTTTGGAGTTTTTTCTCTCTACACGAATGAAGATCCTTGATCTTTATTTCATGCTTAGTTGTATGGGAGCAGGGATCACGATGGGCATCTCCCCCAACTATGCACAAGAGGCCTTAAGATAGCTTAAGTGATCCTTCTCTGTGGCACAGAGTGGGGACAAGTGTATTCTCCTTTGATATCAATCATTAAGAGGGGATTGAGTTATATTGGGATACAATCAAGACTTCACTGGGGTAAAGAAAAATAAAGAGCTCTGTTAGAAAGGACATCAGCAAGCACCTTAGTCATATAACTGATGAAAGCTTGAATGAAATGCTTATGGGGAGCTGCCTCGGGTATGCATTTTTTGAATTTTTTTATTTTCAAGGCTTAGTTTTTTCCTTATTAACATTAGTGTTTCAGTTTACTAGCTTGGAAATGATAATTGGACAAGATCCATTTGACACAAGGAGCTGGCTAACTATTTTAAAGCTTTTAAGAAAAAATAATGTTGAATTTAGCTGACTCTTAGAGGAGATGGGCAAAGTTATCAAGGAGCTCATAGCCGTGAAGGATCGACTTGAGCGTGAGATCTCAAGTGGGAAAAAATTCATCAACTTGAAAGTTGGAAAGACTTGCTTAGCTAATGTAAAGGAAAGAGCTATTTTTGAGTTCAAGGCTTTATCTTCCTTTGATGATGTTGTGATGGAGAGGCCAATCTGCATCTATGACTTGACTATATATTGGGATACTAGTTGCATCTCCATCGAAGACTTTATGTTGTTAGATCATTCCATGCCAGACTTAGATGAAGACGGCGTATTAATTAAAAGCTACCCACAGGTACATCTGAATTAGTGCTATCAATGCATGACGAAGAGCTACCGTAGGGTACACCTAGTGGTAATGGAGCCCTACAGGGTCTTGTGGTAAGAAAGACTTGATCCTTTTATTGGATTTAGTTTATTAGTTTCTCATAGGTTTTTTTTCTCTATTTAGTCGAACTTATGTTTTTTAATTTTGAGACTTGTGCATTTTCATTTTAGCATTCATCCAACTCTTATGACATGAATGTGATTAGGTATTATTTCACATAAATGCTTTATAAAATATTATTCTAGTGAATTCCATATTATGGTTGGCTCTTAGCCAGTAATTTGGTATTGCTTTGTTTCTAAGTCAGAACAAATAGGCTAATTTTTGTAACTTTTCTCTAATCTTAGGGTGGACAACCTCTTCAATACGAATATACTTCTCTACCTTGGTTAGTAGCTCTTTTAATTTTCCAGGGGGTTTTTAGGCAATGGATTTATTAAGCCTTCCTTGACAAAAGATTTATTGTAGGATGCCTGATAGAAGTTCATGGTTGACATAGAGCACCTCATTCATTGCCTTCACAAAAAGCCATAAAAACTCCCCCAGGGCCTCATTCTGCTTCTGCTTCACGGTAAATAGATATGCCATTATCTTAGAGTATTTTTTGGTTGATGGAGAATTGGTGTAAAAAATGCTCATCAACTATCCTAGTTTGGTATGGTTCTAACTTGAAGGTGATTGAAACCATGATAGGGCATGCTTGATGAGCATTATTTGGAAGACCTTATAGTAGGCTGCATTGCTTAGATCATATAGGTCTGCCTTAGCATAGATCTTATCAAAAATCTCCTACGTGTCTCTAAAATTATCATATTCTGATAAGATGGACATCTTTATCCCCAAGGGAAATGATTCAGCTAGGATGGCGGTGAAAATTAAGCTCCATCTCTGGGGTGCTACCACGAGTGGTAGGTAGGTGCCTTGTTGTCCATCAATCTAATGGGGATTGTGTTATAAGTCATATGGGGTTTCTTATTTTGTAGTCGTGTTTGTGTCTGGGAGAGTCTCTCTGTTGGTCACCTTTATTGGAACCACTTTCTTATTTCTCCTCACCTCTTTCTTTCTGGATTTCACCTTTAGGGAGACAGAGCTGAATCTCGGCTCCAGTATGAGGATGGAGGAGGATGCTTACCTTGGTCAGCCTCCACATATAAGCACCTCCAACAAAGCTTGCAAAACTTCTTATGTGATCTATAGCATGACTGCTTCTATTGGGAGGGCTCCTTCAGCTGGGACCTTTTGCACTGGGATCACAAGAACTTGATGGGTTTGAGACTCTTTAGGTTGTTAGAGTAGGGCCTTCAAAGGCCACTAATCCACTCTATCTCCATTAACTCCTCATTCCGAGCATTCATTCTACATGTTTCCCATATATTGTGCCAAAATGATGTTGGTCGATTATCATGACCTTGCCAAATTTAAACTTTATTACTCAATTGCTTTTAATAAGTATAGTATAAGTAAGGTTCGATACCACAAAGTCTCAGGCTAATTAATTTATTTTTATCAACTTTTTAACTAAAGACTCGACTTACTAATTAATAACCTAAAACTTTAAACTCAACAAGTGAACTCAAAGACAAATAGGGGGTTTGATTCAATTAACTAAATTACAGAAAATAAACTAAACTACAATGCTAAGAATGAGAAAAAAATAAATGAACACAAGAGTGATAAGGTTTGGCTACCACCACTAGACATTGAATTGTGAATTAATATCAATATTTTTCCTAAATTTTCATTGATACTACCAACCATAGATAATAATAAGCTTTATTATCCCAATTTTTTCTTAGTTTATCATTAGATAGAATAAACTCTCTACCTAACTCCCTAACCATCAAATAACCCATAACAAGCTATCTAGATTCAATTTAATAGAAGCATTAAGACAAGAAATAGAGTAATCTAAAAAACGAAGACGCAAGCTTAGATTGTTTAACTTAGGTTGGTTCTTTGTTGCAATTAAATAAAAATATCCTATATTTATTAATCACAATTTACTATTTATGATTAAAAATTCAAGATAATTAGAGTTAGATTTTTAATATTGTTGTAGGAAATTCTCAAGCCTAACTTGGTTATGCACCCAAATTAAACAAGAAAACAACCATGAAGAGATTAATCCTAGAAGAACATAAAACTCTCAATTAGACAAGTGAGGAATAATATCAAATACTTTAATTACACAAATTCATATCTAAAATTTTGAAATCACCCTTAACTAAATTGAAAATCTAGCCTAGCCTAATTGAAAGAAATAAGAAAAATAAAGCAAAAGACATTAAGTGTTCAAAGAAATTGAAAAGGTGAAAAAAAATGATTATAGTGATCCTCTTTATGGTTAAATCTTCTTCTCCAGGCCTCTTTTTCTTCTCTCATAATGCCTAAGACCTAAAATGTATATCTAATAACTAAAGCATGTGAATGTTTGAAGTCTTAGGGTTTTTTCTTTTATACTCTTTCTCCTCGAGTTGAAAGGGTAGCTAGCCCAACCCTTGATCTTCCAACCGATTTAGGCTAGTGGCCATTTGTCCCACTTGATTCTCTATATGTTAAATATGGGACTGTGTGGTCTGTTGGAATTACATTGTATAAGTAGCAATTATTTTTGTAAGATCTTCTAAAGATGTACCTGATTATTGTGGAGATGGTTGTGATTGAGGTTGATATGGTGGTTACGCCTTCAATTGACAGTAACCTGGTGGATAGTTGGGTACAAAAAATAGAGCATCTTGTTGTTGTTGTTGGTTCCCATACCCTCATTATAGGTGTTAGAGTAAGGGTCATATCTCTGCTAGTTGCCCCAAAAACCATAAATTTGCTTGCTCAATCGAGCTTTCTTGGAGGGATGGGCACATATCAGTAGGATCCCCCACCATGCAACAACTTTTTGTTGCATCAACAAGGTAAGATGTGAGATTTTTGTTCAAGAAGATATGTATTGGCGTCATTGACACTCTTATGTGCTTGTGTTAGATCATTACGAGTTATAAATTATTGAGAATTTGTAGCCATATTTTCAATCAAATTCCTTGGTACATCGAATGTTTTATCAACTAAGGCTCCTCCATTTATAACATCAATCATTCTTCTTTCCATTAGCATAAGTCTCTCATAAAATATTCGATATGAAGTTGATCAGTAATTTGATGGTTAGGGCAACTAGCACAAATTTTTTTGAACCATTCCCAATACTTATATAGAGATTCTCCATTATATTGCAGAATTTCATATATCTATTTCCAAATGCTCCCAGCTTTGGACATGGGAAAACACCTCTCTAGAAATATTCTTCGGATCTCGTTCAATGCGGTGATCGTGCCAAAAGGTAGGAAATAGAGCCATTCCTTAATTGAGTTTACCAACAAAAAATTGAAGGCTATGAGTTTGAATTCTCTTATGAGATACCTGTTGGTTTATGATGGAACATACTACACGGTATTCCTTAAGATATTTGTTTAGAACGTCTTCTACAAATCCATGGAAGTGGGTAAGAGATGGATCATTCCTGATTGAAGCTCAAAACTTGCTTCAAGATTGGGACAAGCAATGCAAAGTGGTTGATTCTCCAAATTAGGGGTTGCCAACTCCTTCAATGTTCGGTGATTATATGCTATGTTAACTGGCTCAAGATGGGGAGGAGTTTTAGGAGTAGGAGTTTCAAACTCGAGCTTCAGTAGTGAATTAATCAGGGCTATAGGTAGAGGTAGTGGTAATGGTGGCAGCAGTGTATCTAAATTAACCTAAATTTGCTCAAGTCTTTGTTTCAAATCCTCTCTTTACATAAAAACCCTAAAATTAAAAAGAAAAAAGAGACTAAGTTAAGCCAACAAAAAGAAATATGTATGATAAAATAAAAACTAAAAATAATAATAAATCAATTAGATGCCCAGTCCCTGATAACGACACCAAAAATTTGATCATGTGTCGTGACCTTACCAAATTTAAACCTTACTAATCAATTGCTTTTAACAAGTGTAGTATGAGTAAAGGTCGACCCCATGAAAATTGAGGTTGATTAATTTATTGTCTACTCTTTAACTAAAGACTCGACTCACAAATTAACAACCTAAGACTCTAAGACCCAACAAGTGAACTTAAAGAGAAATAGGGGGTTTGATTCAATTAACTAAATTACATTAAATAACTAAACTAGAAAGCTAAGAATGAGAACTAAATAAATGAACACAAGATTGACAAAGGCTTGACTAAGGTTTAATTTGCCACCACTAGACAATGAACTGTGAATTAACATCAACATTATCCCCAAATTTCCATTGAGATTACCACTATAGATAATAATAAACTTTGTTATCCCAATCTTTCCTTAGTTTGTTGTTAGACAAAATAAGCTATCTACCTAATTCCCTAATCAACAAACAATCTAGAATAAGCTCTATAAATTTAATTTAATGGAGGCATTAAGACAAGAAAGAGAGTTGATCTAAGCAACAAACATGAAAGCTCAAATTGTTTAACTTAGGTTATGTTCTTCGTTGTAATTAACAAAAACATTCACAGTCATTAATCACAATTTACTACTTATGATTGAAAATTCAAGATAATAAAAGATCTAGATTCCTAATCTAATTGTAGGAAATTCTTAAGCTGAACTTGGTTGCACATCTAAATTAAACAAGAAAATAATCATGAAGAGATTATTCAAATAAGAACATAAACAATCTCATTTAGACGAATAGGGATAACATCAAACACTTTAGTTATACAAACTCATGTCTAAAGTTTTGAAATCACCCTTAACCAAATAGAAAATCTAGCCTAGCATAATTGAAAGAAACAATAAAAATAAAACAAATGATATTAGGAGTTCAAAGGAATTGAAAAGAGGAAGAAGAAACATAATTATGGTGAAAAGATCCCATGGTGGATGAATCTTCTTCTCCAAACCTTTTTTTTTATTTTCTTATTCTAATGCCCAAGATCGAAATTATGTATCTAAGAATTAACGCATGTGAATATTTGAAGTAATAGGATTTTTCCCTTTTGTACTCTTCCAAATTCAAAAGAAAATAGGTCCCAAAATCTCTGCCCAGAGAGTAGTTTCTAGTACTGCAACACCAAAATCTTTTGCCACACGGTGCCATGCGTCCATTTTTCTCTGCCTAGTATTTTGCAATCATTTTTTACCTTCTTTCTGAATTAATTTGCTTTAGGTGTCTACATATGAAATTTAGTCCTATCTATTGGATTTCTAAAGCATCTTGAATTATCTCAATATGATATATGTGCAGAACGTTATTTCAAAAATACAAAGATTGCCACATTTTTAAAAGTTTTATTACGGTGCTGATTTTTTAACCCAATTTTTCTCTTTCAAATTAATTTAATTAAGGTAAGTTGTCAACATAAAATTTTTACTCCTATCTCTTAGGTTTCTAATGAATTATGAATTAGGTTAATCTGGGTTTTGAGTAAAACTTTATGCCCAAAATACAAACACTTGCCTCAATCACACCACAACAATCAAATTTGGCTCAAGACTACTTGTTTCAATTCCATTTTGGTTTATTTTCAGTCTCTTGACTCCCAAAATCCTGTCGCACAAATTATATTAATAAAAATATAATATTAAAAAGAACAAATCAAAGAAGACATAAAGGAATTAATACAAAATATATAAAAATATGCACTTATCAAATGTTGTATGTGCATTGATACAAAATTGAAATGACAGAAAAATAGTTTCTCCAAAATCGATCCCCTTTTAAGATCGGGAAAATTTCAGCCTCACTTTCTATTTGTTCGTATCATAAGCAAAAACACTTTGCTTGTTTAGTTACTTGGAAGAGTGAATCCATATCAACTAAGGAAATACCACATCAATTTTTATTTTAATATTTCATCAACACGAAAAAACATGAAAGAATAAAAAGTATTGATAGTTAAATATAAAAATATTCCAAATTAGTGGGAATAGAAGATTTCCCCACACAGAACAAATTTGTGGGCCTCACAAACAAGTTTAAGGTAAATAGCATTTTATCCTCCTATATTTTTAAAGGCCGTAATATTCTATATTTTGATAAAAAGGTATATAAACCCCCTTTATAAAAAAGAAAACAAATATCACCCACCTCAATACTTATCACTTATTGAATTTCAAAATGACTAATTTATCTTTATATGTATGATAAGATAGAAATTTGTATTGTATTTATCATTTTATTTTTCATAAATATTATGGTGATATCATTAAATATACATATGTAGAATATATTTGTATTAACAATGTATTTCTTATTTTGAAATACGTGAAAAAATATTTTTTATTAATATTCTTATTATTTTATTCAAGATATTTTGAATAATTAAATAAAAAATAATATTATAAAGTTTAAAATTTTATTCCATATGACAACTTCAATAAAATCTTGTCAAGAAAATACGAAATATCTACTATACTATATAAGTATAATGCATTTCGATATGCTACTACATTTTACTTATTTAATCAAGGAATAAAATATATAATTAAATAATATTTATGTTATTTTATATATTTTGGAATAACATTCATGTTATTAGTAAATATATATTCTACATCATGAAAAATAATGCACTAAAAGTCATTAATATATGTATATGGGTACGATAGTTATTTTTCAATTTCATAAATGATAAAAATTGAGTTGAGTGTTATTTGCTCTTTTTAAAAAAATATAAGGGGACAATAGGCACAAAGAACATCATGAAGTTCATCAACCCACTTTCCTTTCTATGACCCTAACCGCATCTTCAAGTATTGTAAGATAATGCAGTTGGTGACTTTTGTCTAGCCATTCACTTGAGGATTTCCAATTTATGTGAAAATTTGCTTTACGAAAAAAAAATTACACCGCTCTCTATGTTTTGCTTCTTGGAATTGTGTGGCGTTGCTTTACACGAGGGCTCGAGGAATTTTGAATCTGCAAACTATATTCTTCCAAAGGAATTTCATAACCTCATTTCCTATTATATTAGATAGAGGCTCAACTTCCATCTACTTGGTGAAATAATCAACTGCCACAATCAGAAACTTGCTTTGGACTATAGTTGGGGAAAGGTCCTATGATATCCATTCTACATTGAGTAAAAGGGCGTAGACTTTAGAGAGACGACAAGGGGGTCGCCTATTGATGGTGAACTTTAGCTTGTTCTTGGCAAGTTCAACAATAATAAACTAGCTCAAGAGCATCTTTAGCCATGGTTGAGAGCAAGTAGCTATTTTTATCTTACATCATCTACATGATGAAATCTACCAACATTTGAGCTACTAAGGCTTGTTGCAGTCAAAATTCTACTCCATACTCACTCAAATCTACTACCTATTTTACCATCCTCGCAAATGCCCCAGGATTTGATAGGGGCTTGTTTCAAGGAATGATTATACCACAATCTAGTGGTATTGAAAGTACGATTTAAGTTTTCGAGCAGCCATGATGAGTACCAAAGCTAAAGTTTCAATCATGGGGTATCAAACCTCTATGCCATGTAAAATGTAGTTGAAATAGCAAAGAGGTCAGTGTTTCCTCTATTCTTCTCTAATAAGGACTGCACTGACTGCGTTCTCTACCACAACTAAGTAAAAAAAGAGTGGCTCCTTTGTGAGTGAGATTCGCTAGCTGCTCAGATAAGTGTTTTTCATGAATTGAATGAACCTTTGTTAGTAATTCCTCCCAAAATGATTTTATTTGCGCCAACAATGAGGATATTATCATTGCCAAAATATCTTGCCCTCTGGCTATTAGGTTGCTCTTGTAACTATTTTTGGCCTTGGGATCCCTCAGGTTTTTATTCGTCACTGTGAGGGACTTTTGAACACTGGTCTACAAACCCTTTCAAGTACCTTATTTAATGAGCTTTTCTATTTCATTTTTGTGGGCTGACACTCTTTCGTTTTATGCCTCCTATCGTAATGAAAACAATAATACTTATTCGACTTAATTCTTTTAGGAGTTTCCATCATTTTTTTAGGCAATTAGATCAAACCTTGTTTCTCGGCCACTATCAGTCTTTGCTATAGCTATGTTCAAAGGTATGTACTCAAGGAATCTAGATGGTGGCATATGGTGACGCTTTTCTCTCTTCTTATTATCACCCTTATCCTTGTCTTTTTGTTTTCTTATTCCGACGATGCCCACCCTAGTTATCTTCTCAATACAAATATAATTTTTTGCTTTCTCTAATAGTTCCTCTAGAGTGTTGGGAGGCTTTTCCGGTATTAATTCATTGAATATCTCATGGCGGAGATTTTACTATATAATACTTGTCAACAACTCATGATTGATATGGATCACCTCATGCACTACCTCAACAAAAAGTTGGATGTAATTTTTTAACAATTCACCATCTCTCAGAGACTATGAACAAGTAAAAGGTGGTTTTGGGGTACTTTTTATTCATAAAAAATAATGTATAAATCTTTGTGTTAGCTACTCAAGGCTAGGCAACTAGTTGAATTATGACATAGCTATGTTTAGATAAAGGTGTCCAGACGATTTTGCAATAAGTGGTATCACTTAACTCATATAGATCAGCTTTGGCATAGAATTTATCTAAATACTCTTGCATGTCTCTCGTTCCATCATATTTTGCGAGATTAGATATCTTGACTCCAAGAGGGAGGGATCCTGCCAAGATGGCCATAGAGAAAAGGTTGTGTCTTGGGGTGCCACTGCAAGTGGTAGATACTCCTATAGCCATTCTCTCGAATTTAGAGGTATGATGTGTTGCATCATACGAGTCCTCTCTTCACCTCCTATCCTTTGCAACTTTTGTTTGCCTTGAGAGATTTGAATGTTGACCTCTCTCTCTCTCTTCTCTTTTCCTTGGTCATTCTTGCCTTGACTTAGTTCCTTTGAGAACCGAGGTCAAATCCAAACTTCAATGAGAGAACTAAGAGGGTTCATTCCAACGTTGCTCCTCAGCAAATTGAGCAACCACCCTCATTGCAGCTCTTGCGGATACATCTTCAACCAAAGATTGTAGAGCTTCTTGGGTGATTTGCAGTACTGCTATGCCCCAAGGCTCATCAACCTATTGACGCTGATGGATATGATGAGGGGATAATTCCTAACATTGTTATCAATTCCATGTCTTTGTGTCTCCCTTCCTAGGGGGATTCTATATGCTAACTTCTTGAGCCCTGGATCCTGTATGCATCCTCAATGCGAAAGCAGGTTCCCCACAAATTGTACCAAAATGATGTGGTATCTCCTTAGTTGACATAGATTGATTCTTCCAAGTAGCTAAACAAGCAAAGAGTTCCTAGCTATGACATAAACAAATAGTAAGAGGCATCGGGGTTTTCTTAGCGATAACCCTCTAACGTTCAAATCAGGACAAAAGCTCAAGAAAATCAAAAGGAGAATTTAAACTATAAAGTAGTAAATGATTTCTAGTACTTGAAAATTAAGGGGTAAATGGTTTTTGTAGATGATCAATAAAGGATAGTGATTACTGTGTAGCAAGGTATATGCATTCACAAGGCCTGGATTGGACCTATCTATGCAATTGAACTTAATAGTTATTGAGCCTAATGGTATAATTGGGCTCAGACAATTATTACACCAATCAAAAACATATTAACTTCTTAGTATGCAAATAGACTTCAATTAAATTATCCAACTATGCCTATACATAGCCCTTATTTTGATAATTACAACGTTTCTGCTTTATTATATAAAGATAAGAATGGAATATCTAGATGTGTGTGTAAATTTAATTTTTTTATGTTTTTTAAGAAAGGAAAATTTCAAAAAGGATATTTATTAAACCTCCAAACCATATAAGGGCAGTTCAGTCAAGTCATCTCTTTTTATTTTTTTGAGTTACACAAGACATGCAAAGTGCAAAACAGATCAGAACATCGTTGTTCAGGGAAACATTGTTTAAATCTACTAGTTCAGGTGCAAAATGAGTTTAAACCAAAACATTTTCCAGAGTTGACGAAACAAAACATGTCCGGGCCACCCCCAGTGATGGAAACGTTGTAGCTACACGTAGTACTAATAAAACCTATTCCCACTTGACTTGGACTCCAGAAGTCTCCTTGTTCCTTCTCATTCTGTCAATTCTTTAAACATATTTTGGGCAATTTTTCCACGATTCATTTTTACATGCCAAAATATCCCTTTTTCTACGTTGTTTTGTATGTTGACAGTTAAAGGGAACACCTTTGGTTGTGTCTGTTTATATTGCATATATAAAGAGTGAGGTTAATTCATGATTTCCATCCACCAACACTTACACAAGAAAAAACAGAAGGTAAAGAAAATGGTGAGGCCACCTTCTTTTGACAGTAATGGACTGAAGAAGGGTGCTCGGAGTGAAGAAGAAGATAACAAGTTGAGGGCTTATATTCAGAGGTATGGCCACTGGAATTGGCGATTGCTGCCCAAATATGCTGGTAAGTTACAATTAACATTATTTTTTCAATCCTTTTTCCTTTTCTGGGACTTACCGGGGTTGAAAAAAATTGCTAAACGGTCACTTATAACATTTTGTTTTCTTATAAATTTCAAGATGAAACCCCTAGGTAAAAGAAGTGAAACCCTATCTTTTGTCTTTGAACATCACTGGTCTTTGTGAAACTGATAATTATTTTATTTGCTTAGTAGATGTAATCAAAAGGGTAATAGCAAACTCTGATTCATCCCTGTATATATTCCCCATCAAATTGTGGAAGCTAAGAGTATATGACTAGCATTTTATAAGATATTTCATGTAACTAGCTTGCTTGTTTTTAATTAGGTTTGGCAAGATGTGGGAAGAGTTGCAGACTGCGGTGGATGAATTATTTGAAGCCCGGTGTCGAAAGGGGGAATTTCAGCAAACACGAAGAGGATCTTATTGCTGAATTGCACTCCCAACTCGGCAATAAGTAGGAACCCCTTGTTCATCAATCTTAAAAAATCTCAATGGACATTATTAGGCACCAATATGAATGATTTTGAGACACATCCGAACAAGTTCTGTTAATTACTGAGGATCTCTCCTAAAAAATAGCTAGATTAGCTGATATAATCTATAGTGTTCCTCGTATAAGTGACTTTCTTGATCTCAAATCAATGCATTAAAATCCATGAAAGAAACGAGACATATTTTTCCTGTACAGTGCGGCCTACAAGAGTACAAACTAGTTTTCTGGGTTATTGTCATAATGCAGGTGGTCGGCCATCGCAGCAAAGTTGCCTGGAAGAACTGACAATGAAATCAAGAATTTCTGGCATACCCGCATAAAGAAAAGCCGTAAAACAAATCCATCGGTTAAGAAGGTTAAAGGGCATACTAATGAAGCTTCTTCCATGGCTCAGATGTTGGAGGAAGAGAAACCTTCTGAAGCTACCCTTTGCTCAACTACTCTAAACGAATCGGCTTCTTCGGATGCTGCTCTCATAAAACATCAAAATTCCACCCTACCCTTTGATACTAATCCTTCAGGTTTAATTACATATTCCCAAGTGGATTTCTGGCATGATACATTTCTGGCAGATACAGCTTACACCCAAAATGATTATTTTCCTCCACTTCCAGAGGAAGACTACTTTTTCTATTCCAAACTTCATTATAGTGAACTATCAAGCTCGGAGTCTTCTTATCTAAGTGTTCTGGACTGGATTACAGATGATGATCACAGTTATATATCTTCTGATTATGTTGCTGCTCAACCGATGCATGAAAGTTTCTGGAGTGAATCTTTTGGGTCGAACACTTGAAGTTCTCTCAGTGAAAATAGTTATATTTCGTCACAAGAAGTGGGAGGATTTTATGATCCTTTCCTTCAATACTTTTATCATGGGATGAATGAGTTTAGCTAGTGATAAGAAGAGTATGGGACTATGTCTCTGTGTATAATGCAGCATGACATATACTAAACTGTTGCCATAGTTGTATGTGCAATATATACGGGTTGGGTTGGATCCATAGTGGATCTAAGTAAGTGAATCCAAAATGACTTAGGTTGGGTCCCAATAGGTTTGGATATCGACGGGTCCAATGCAAAAAATATGAATTCATTTTACTTAATAATAGCAATTAAGTTACAATTTCTTCTCTTGAAGTTAAATATATGCATTCATATTTGCTCAAGAACTTGCCTTTAGTTATTAATAGTAAAATGACACATCAATCAAATTTTGGAAATTGACTTCCCCTTCAACTTCTTGCAATTTTTCTTTTCATGCAACCTTTTCATATACATTAGGGCATATATATGTATATAAATATCAAACAAGTCAATAGTTGTCTTCCCGTTTACAACTATCATTTTTATTCTAATATATAAAACTTGAGTTGGAATCATTCTCTTTAATTATTCAATATTATGAGTTTATCAACTTGTGAGCATGGCAAGTATGATTAGGTTGCTGATATCTCTCAATTAAATTCACTAATATATCAAGATGCGCTGTTTTGACAGCTAATGTCTTAACATAATAAGTTGGAATCATGTAAATTTTTTTGTTGATATAATTTAATCGTGAAAAGGACTCGCTTGAAATCATTTTGGATCCATGGTTCAGTATTATTCCATCCCTATAGGCATATCGTAACAATTTAGTCGTTTTTCTATTTTTCTCACGTGTATATCTTTCTTTAAACTTTTTTTTGTTTGCAACTTGAGGGACATTTTAGATGTTTAGACCCAGTTTGTTTAAACACAGACAGCATAAATGTTATATACGATAGACAATATACTTGATGTGTAAATGATAGATAAATGTTCAATTTCTTATTAAATTTGGTATTTGTCCATCATTCAAGCATTCAATGAACAATACAATCGGTTTAGTATAGATATTATCGCATATATATATATGTATTTATGTGATCTATATATGAAAAAATGTGTGTATATTACATATATGCTCATATATAATTATAAATATCATACTCTAATAAAATAAAATAATAATGTAAATTATATTTATACTTTCAAAAATATATAAAACTAAAAAAACATGTTTGAGATTGTAAGTTTTTAAAAATTAAAACATGTACATATATATATATGCAAATAATTAGTTTTTTTTTAATGATATTATTTTTTCATATTTAAAAAGTTATGATAATAATATATTTTTATTTTTAATGTTATATTAAAATAGATTTAATAAGTCTAACGAATTCAAACCCATCAAATTTAAGTTGGGACCAGATTGTGCCCGTGTCCATAAATATATTGATGGGTCCTAGATTATGTTTTGACATGCCCACTTCAAATGTGGTCCGTTTCCATATCATGTGATCAGTCAACAAATGGTGTGTACTCTTTACCTACCAAATTTTGAAACATCACATAACGAAATAAAGTGGCTGACATTGTTGCTAATTTTGCTTGCAATTCAGAGACAAGTGCATTGCTCCATCACGATCAACTACAAGGACATGTTATAGGATTACTTAGACTAATTCATGTAACTGAACTTCCTTCTATTCTTCTAAAACTGTGTAGGATTAGTACTCCTTAAAAACTTTGTAGGAACTCAATACTTTTTGTATATCCTTGTACACATTTTGGTATGTATTTAAAAATAGGTGTCTGCCTCAACTCTCTTTTTTGACACAAGGGTTTTAATTAAAAAATGAAATATACAAAAAAGAAAAAAAAATAGAATCAATATGCACATATATACACACACACATAGATATTTTGTGGTTTTTAATTAAAAAAAATTGAAACATACATTAAAAAATAGAATCAATAAGCATATATGTATATACATATAAGTATAAGTATTGCTCTCTCTATCCCACGTTAATTGTCTTAATTTGAATTGGCACCAAATTTTAAAAAAAAAGTTGAAACATGAAAATTTTAAATGTTTTTACTCTTTGCCTTTAAAAGAAGTGATCATTCAACTTAAATTCTATGCAACCAAATGACAACTTTATCCCCTCCCAAACTATAATTTATTTAGTCAGTTATAACAGAATTCACGGGTTACATATGTGATCTCTTTCATGTAGAGAAACAAATCAAACCACTAACACTAATCCCCTCGACCTGATGTAGAAATTATGGTCATTCTTCATTTCCCCTTTATATTTTGTTTCTCTTTCATTTAGAGAAACGAAAACATATTTTAATAAATTTTGAGCCCTTTTAAATAAAGATGCATACTTTTATTCAGTATATATATATATATATATGTGTGTGTGTGTGTGTGTGTGTGTTTATAAATTGAGTTTACAAAAATATAACTATTCATTTTTATCCAAAAGAGTTTAAAATTCCTTTAAATTAAACAGTTAATACTTTATTTTCAATTAAAATAATTGAAATAATTTTTTCATGTTTAATCTTTTTTTGTGTATTTATTATACTATTTTATTACTTTAGTTTTTTAAAAAAATTTGATTAATTATTTTTTTCAAAAAATTAATTTAAAATATTTTTATAATTAAAAAAGAATTTAAAATTGAATTTGAGGTGCAAAATATTTAAAATATACCAAAAATTGTATAAATTCATTGCATTGAGGGCAATTTATCCAAATATTTATTTATTTATTTATTATTATTTTTTATTTTTTTTTTGGGGTGGGGGGGGGGGTGGGGGAGGGGGGTGTGGTGGTGAATGTTACAATTGTAAGTTTAGGGGTGTTTGAGAAGTTCAAGGAAGTTTATGTATTTTGTTTAGGAGGGTAAATGTTATATTTGCAAGTTTAGTAGGGCATTTGTGAATTGCAACTTAAGTTTAAGGGTTTATATATTTTGCCCTAAATTATATGCAACCAAGTGAAAACTTTATCCCCTCCCAAACTATAATTTATTTTATGCATGATGTATACTGTCACTCCGGAATTAGGGATAACAATGGAGCGAGTTCAAATTTAGATCCGCTCCACTTGGAGGTTTTTGATCGAATCTTGATTTTTCCATTTTCAAATATAACCAGATCCTAGACCTGCCATGTGGTCGCATCTAATCTGTTGTGTTCGTATAATCACGAGATTGCAAGCACGGCAAAAATTTAAAATCTTTCAACAATTAAAATAAAATCATACATCATATGTAAATATGCATATCCTGAATTTGATGCGATTTTTGGTTTGCATTTGATTGCTTGTTTAATAAAATTAAAGAACTAAAATTTCATGATTATACCTTTCAAGTAATCCGATTGATGAAAGGTAAGATGGAATACAGATTCCTCAAGCTCCTTTCGAATAATTTCGATGGCCTCTCAAAATATTCACCAAGGACTCTAAGTGTAGTCCCTCTAACGGTATCCACACTTTCGAGCAGATCCACAAGCTTCAAATCCTTGCTAGTGAATTTGAACTTCTTATTTCTAAATCTATTTGAAAGTGAAGATTAATTCTTGAATCAACAAGTTATGGAAGAATTAACATTTTAATCAAAAAGTGATGGAATCTTTTGATGCAGTAATTTTTCTTGAAGTAAGAAAACAGAACACAAAAAAAAATGAGAAGGAGAAGAGGAGAGAGGGCCGAAAATTCTAGCTCTCTTGCTTGTAGTTTTTGGTCTCTACATTGTGTATTTATATACACAATGTAATATTCACCAAATCCCATTAGGTCTTCAACTCTTACCCTAATTAATCCCCTAATCCAATTAGGAAACATTCTCCTTCCTTATCTCTTATTTCTTTCACTTCAAAATAAATTATTTCTATCTTTGTTAGGATTCTTTAATTCTAACAATTAAAAAATCCTAATGAGTCTCTAACCCCATGGCTTGGACTCTAATTAATTTATTAAAATCCAATAAATTCATCTCCATTAATTAATTAAAAATCCAATACAATTAATTAATACAATCAATTAATTAGTTGATTCTATCATAGACCATTTAAACATATTAGGCCCAATTAAAATAATTCTATTATTTTAATTGGTTAAATTAATTTAACTCCTTCATTTAATTTTAGGACAAGTTAATATAATTGATCTCCATCAATTAACTAATTCACTCTCAAAAGCCTCTAATCGTTATTAGGTTCAAATAAATAATCATATTATTTATTTAAATGAATTAATTTAACTGTTGAAATTAATTCTAACTCAAGTTGATTAATCTCTATTAATCAATTTAATCCAACACTTTGGATTACAAAAATAGATATAGAAGTTGATCATCTCGATTTATGTGAGACCCTTTAGATTCACAACTAAACTAGCAGTGGACTCATAATCTTTGCAACTTATGAATAAATTTTATGTTTCAATTAATTAATCCGCTTGAAATTAACACATTAATTCCAAGAACCTCAAATCAAGAGAAGCATCTTGTAGTGCATCTCGACTACCTAGTCTTAGATAAATAGCAAGTGAACTTTTTTTATCACGAGTGCTATGCAAATACGGTCTCTCCATCAAATAATCTCCCGATTAAGTGTAGGACATGGATTATTAGTCGAAACCCTATTTTGACTTAATAACTATGATTTCATTTCAAGTCACATTGATCAATTGGTGAATTACTAGAAAACCCTATGTCTAGTATTCATCATGCTTTAGCCAAGGTCTTTAGAATCAAGGATTATGAAAACATAGGAGATTCTCCTATTCTACTAGATAGGTGACGAATCCTTTATTATCTACTCATTAACCTCCATACACGAAAATCATACACCCAACGTAAGCCCCTTATGATTATCATGCAATTAGGAAATATATCAAAGTATGTGATATCATGTACAAGGCCACCAAGGTGCCTCAAGTTAAATGACTAATTAATGCACTATCGTAACAAGAAAATTCTCATTCGACAAACAATGCTTTCCAATTGAGAATTTCCCAATAGGCCATTCAGTATACTCGTTCCCTAACAAGCACCCACACACATGCACTAACATCCTTACACCAATGTCAATGGAATGAGACATTCTCCTTTCGAGTATGCATCATGTGTGCGAGCCTATCGGGCTTATCGATGTCCCATTTCAATGAACCCCCGACTCGGAACATATTTAAGATCAAAACCATAGAGACATATTTCATGATCACTATAATATGTGTGATCATGCTCGTAGCTAAAAAAGATCTAGGGACTTTATCTAATTGATAAAAATAATTAAAAATAAAGAAACACCTTTTATTTATTTAAACATTATGAATAAAACTATTTTTACAAGAGTATAAAAGTTCGCCACTAATTGGCTCGCCGGGCACTACTCTAACTGATAAATGGAATTTATACCTTTAATTGAGCACCATTTGCTTAACTTTTTGATTAGTTTTTTTAGATTTTTGTGAGTTTATTATCATTTTTAGTGTTTATTTTGCAGATTTGAAGATGAATGAAGAATGTTACTTAGATGCACTAAAATCTACATTAATCTTATATTTTTCCAAAGAAAACAAATATTGTTAATTCATCCGGGTACTGTAGTTATAATACCCAGATGAATATTTGATTAGGGTTGTGATGTAACCTAATTAGGATATTTTAAATATTTTCATCAATTCAATTCTTGATTTATTTTTAAGTTGAGTTTTTTGTATGGTTCTTAATGCTTTCAATTACTTGTCCACTAATTGAATTAGTTGTTAATCATATTGACCCAAGAGGTGATATATGTGTCTAGTTCTATGTGTAGAAAATCATAAATTGCATGTGAGATAAAAATATACTTACATGGTTTGTACAGTCATGGTTGAGATGCATAGAACCTAATGAATTATTGATTGTTGTAATTCACATAGGAATATAGTGGGTTAGTAATTGATGATATTTTCGTTAGACCTCACGAGAGGCTAGTGGATAATTCATGAATTCTTATCACTTGAAAAATAAATTGAGAATTTGGACTAATTATGGTGAAATCATAATCCTAGGCCTTTTAAGTTGGTGTTTAAATATTTTTTATTATTAGTTTAGTTTAGTTGGATTTAGTTTACAATCATAAACATCCAGTTTTATTTATTCAAATAAAATTAGAGTTAACAAAATCTCCGTACTTAATAATTTAATAGTTCTCGTGAGAACGATACTTTACTTATCACTTTATTACTTGTTAACGATAATGTGCACTTACATTCACAAAATCTGCAATAAGTTTTTGGCTCTGTTATTGAAGACTGTTTATTTTTATTAATATCGATACCAAGTAACTCTAATTTTAATTTAAATTTTTATTGTATATATTTTTTCCTTATTTTTATTTTTCTTCTATTGTTTGAGTGTGTCCTTGTTTATCATCGCAGGTGTTTTCTTGTGTGTGTGATATGAACAAAAAGTGGTAGATGAGATGACATATAATTCATACTATTGGCTAAGTGAATATGACATGACAAATCAAGCTTCAACTCAGGCCTTTGGAATTAATTAAGAAGATGCCATGAATGCGTTGACTGCTCAGGTTGAAATCCTTTCTAAACAAGTGGAGAAATTTGTTGCAGTAAATACTATTCATTCACCATTCAAGGTATGTGAGTCATATGGCAGTTTTCATGCAAGAACACAATACCACGAGAGAAATCAATTTGCACCACCATATGTCGAGCGTGCTGAATATGAGTGGAATTACAACCAACTACAAAATTATCCTTTCTACAACACTTATAATTGGCCAAATTATTCTAATGCTTCATGGAGAAATGATGAGAATGTGATGTGACATACACCTAGTTACCCACCATTAGAGAAAAAATAAAGTCTTGAAAAAGTAAGGGCTCAAGAACATTGTGATGTTAGTTTGTTAAGTGATGAAGAGATTGAAACTATCTTGTGGATTGAAAAACTGATGAATGATGAACAAGAGGTATCAACATAAATACCTCTAGCGGAGAATGGAGAAAATCGAAAAAATATTCAACCAAGCTCATCTCAAGAGCCATCACTCGGATATTCTTATCCTCATTCTCTACAAAATAACAAGCTTATTTTAAATATTGTGGAGGATAATATGGGTATCTCATTGCACAAGCATGAATTAGAGGATCAAGAGTTGGGAAATTACTCATTAAAGCATTCTATGGTGGAAAATAAAGGTGTATTTGAGGATGTTGACAAATCTATTATGCATATATATTTCATCATCCTTGATATTAAAAAGGATAAATACATCCTCTTCACACAAGGATGACTATTTTTAGGCATCAGGCACGCACTCAATAATGAACAAAAGGCACATGATCCCATGTCGGATTATGCTCACTATGCTTATCTATGGGAATCACCTATACTTCTAGAGCATACAAAGGCATCACATGAAAAACACTTATTTTTTTACCTCGGTTGAGTAAAGAAGAAGTCTGGCTGAAAACTATAAATTAAGCACTTCTTGGGATGGAACCCAAGTATTTTACAAATTTTTTATTTTTCTTATTTAGTTGTTTAATATTCATTTTTTCTTTTAGTTTGATGAATTTTTTGTTTGTTTTCATTTCAAGATCCAACTCAAGTTTGGGGGAAAATTTATAAAATAAGGAGTGATATGCCACCAACTAATAAATGCATGTTTATCAATATTCTTGCAGAAGATGATGATGATGAAGTTGATAAGAAAAACTGAGGGCAAAATTATCATTTTACCCTCTTTAGGGCATCTTCCATATGATTTTTAAGATCCCAAGAGCTCCAATTCAGGTTTGGAAAGATGGAGAGAATAGAAAAGAAGCCAAGAAAAAAGAAGGAAAAAGAGAAGAAGAGAATAACAAGATGAGAGATTTCTTTCTAGATTTGAGAAGAAGACATCTACAAGGGAAGAAACTCATCCTACTTCTAAGTTTTATTTTATTTTCCTCTTTATCTCATTAATTATGTGTATAAATATTGTTAATTTATCTTTCATTTTTACCATTATGAACTAATTTCTTTTTCTAGGATTGTGATGTAACCTAATTAGGATATTTTGAATATTTTCACCAATTCAATTCTTGATTTATTTTTAAGTTGAGTTTTCTATATGGTTCTTAATGCTTTCAATTACTTGTCCACTAATTGAATGAGTTGCTAATCATATTGACCCAGGAGATGATATATGTGTCTAGTTCTATGTGTAGAAAATCATAAATTGCATATGAAATAAAAATATACTTACATGATTTGTGTAGTCATGGTTGAGATCTGTAGAACCTAATGAATTGTTGATTGTTATAATTCACATAGGAATATAGCGGGTTAGCAATTGATGATATTTTCGTTAGACCTTCGGAGAAGCTAGTGGATAATTCAAGAATTCTTGACTATCACTTGAAAAATAAATTGAGATTAATGAAATGAATTATTCAATTCGAACTAATTATGGTGAAATTATAATCCTAGGCCTTCAAATTGGTGAATTTCATCTTTAAATGTTTTTTATTATTAGTTTAGTTTAGTTGGATTTAGTTTATAAAACACCCACTTTCGTTTATTCAAATAAAATTAGAATTAACAAAATTTCGATACTTAATAATTCAACAGTCCTCATGGGAATGATACTTTACTTATCACTTTATTACTTGTTAACGATAATGTGTATTTGCGTTCACTAAATTCCGCAACACTAACAATCTCTCACTTGCCCTAGAGCCAATTGCCCATGTATCTAAGACCCATCTTCTCAAAATGTCCTTTAAATACTCTTTGAGCTAAGGGCTTCGTTAATGGATTTGCTATACTTTCTGATGAGGTCACTTGCTCCATTTGAATGTTTCCTCTACCAATGATCTCGCGGATCAGATGGTGTCGCCTCATAATGTGTTTGGATTTTTGATGAGATCTTGGCTTCTTTGTTTATGCAACCCCATTGTTATCGTAGTAGACCAAAACTGGATCAACAATGGAAAGGATTATAGCCAACTATTAGATAAAGTTCCTCATCCAAACACCTTTCTTCGTTGCATCATATGCTGCGATGTATTCAGCTTTGGTGGTGGAATCCACAGTTGTCTCTTGCTTGGAACTCTTCCAGCTAACTGCTCCACCATTTAGCATGAATATGAATCCTAACATTGACTTCGAATCGTCTATATCGAACTGAAAGCTAGAATTACTAAAGTCTTCTAGCTTCAGTTCTCCATTGTTGTAAACCAAGAAGACATCCTTAGTCCTTCACAAGTACTTAAGGATCGCCTTTACGTAAACCAAGAAGACATCCTTAGTCCTTCACAAGTACTTAAGGATCGCCTTTACGACTTTTCAGTGCTCATCACTTGGATTGGAATGATATCTATGCGTGACACTCAGAGCATATGCGACATCAGGCCTCGCACATTACATTACATTACATACATAATGTTTCCAATTGCGGATGCATATAGTATAAGAGTCATTCTTTCTCTTTCCTCCAGAGTCTTTGGGGACAATGATTTTGAAAAAGAAATCCCATGACTCATTGCTAAAAATCCTCTTTTGGATTCTTCCATGCTAAACCTCTTTAGTACTTTGTCTATGTACATGGATTGGGATACTTCGATCATTCTCTGGAACTATCTCTATAGATCGTACTCCCCAAAATATAGGATGTTTCTCCCAAATCCTTCACAGAGAACTAAGTAGACAACCAAGCCTTTGTTGATTACAACATTCCTACGTCATTCCTAATGAGTAGTATGTCATCAACATAAAGAACAACAAAGGTCACTGTGCTCCCACTTACTTTCTTATACACACAGGGTTCATCTCGATTCTTAAACCAAATATTTTGATTACCTCATCAAATTGAAGATTCCAGCTTCGGGAAGCTTGTTTGAGTCTATAAATGAATCTCTGAAGTTGGCAACCTTTTGCTCGCTCCCACTATATATGAAGCCCTCTCACTGCCTCATATAGATCTCTTCCTCATTATTTCCATTGATAAAGGCGGTCTTCACATCTATTTTCCATATCTTATAGTTATAATATTCTGATATGGCAAGCAATATCTAAATGGATTTTAGTATCACCATTGGTGAAAAGGTTTTCTCATAGTCAACACCTTATTTTTTAGTATAGCCTTTGTAACCAATCGTGCCTTATAGGTCACTACCTCTCCATCTACTCCAAGCTTACACTTGTAGACTCATTTACAGCTGATGGGTACTATACTCTATGGTGGGTCTATCAAGGTCCATACCTTGTTGGAGTACATGGAGTCAATCTCAGTTTGTATGGATTCTTGCCATCTCCCCAAATCGATATCGGACATCGCTTCTCCATAATTCCTTAGATCATTATCCAAAGAATGCTCCTTCTTGTTGTTCTCCAACAAAAGACCATACATGTCAGGTGGTCTCGAAATCCATTCAGATCTCCTAAAAGGTTGTGTGATAGGAATGTTAGTTTTGGGTGGTTCTGTCACTACTATCTTCTGTGAGACACCTTGTGGTTCTTGAATTTCTTCAAGCTCTACAACTTCACCTTTTCTATCCAATAGAAAATCCTTCTCTAAGAATGTGACATTCCTCAAAACAACACATTTTGTTCCGAAGGGTTATAAAAATAATATCTAACGGATTCCTTTGGATATCCCACAAACTTACATAAGGTGGATCTAACATCCAACTTATCTCCCACCAGCTGCTTCATGTAAGCAGGGCACTCCCATACCCTAAGGTAGTTGTATGAATGGGTTTTGCCACACCACATTTCATATGGTGTTTTGGGTACCGACTTACTTGGCACTCTGTCTAACAAAAATTCCACCGTTTCCATAGCATAGCCTCAGAATAAAAACGAAATCCTAGTAAAGCTCATCATAGACCGAACCATATCCAACAAGGTTTGGTTCCTACATAACAACCTCATTTAGTTGTGGAGTTGTTGGTGGAGTTCACTATAAGAGAATCTCATTCTCTTTTAGATAATCAAGAAACTCAGAGCCTAAGTATTCACCTCTTCAATCAAATCGAAGAGTCTTAATACTTAGCCCAGTTAACTTCTCCACTTCATGCCCAAAATCTTTGAACCTTTCAAAGGCTTCAGACTTGTATCTTAAAAGATACACATACTCATACCTAGAATAATCTTCGGTAAAGGTAATGAAATAGTAGTAGTTTTATTGGGCACTTACACTTAGTGGCGTGCATACATCTGTATGGATTAAATCTAAAAGTTTTGTAGCTCGCTCTACTTGTCCAACAAATGGTGACTAGGTTATCTTTCCCTTAAGGCAAAATTCACAAGGTGGCATTTATTACAATTCCATAAGGTCAAGCAAGTTATCTAACTTGTCGATTCTTTTCTTAAAGATATGACATATTCTAGCATGTAACAAGTATGTGGAACTATGATCATCTATTTTACGTTTGTTACTTTATTGAATATGCAATATGAATTTATTAGGTTTGACAGTATATAAATCATTTGTCAAAATCCTAACATGAACTAAAGAAGATTCCCATCCTTTATTGAAAATAATAATCCTATTTATCCAAAACTCGAATAGAGATAATATTTTTTATTAATTCAAGAACATAAAGGCAAGAATTTAAAACTATCTTTTTCCATCTCCTAACTCTAAGTAGATAATTCCTATGGCTAATGGAGCAACTTTTGCTCCATTTCCAAGCCTCGAGATCCACTCTCCGCTACTTAGCTCCCTATTTCTTGTCATCACCTGCAAATCATTACATAGATGAGTACCACAGCTGGTATCTAATATACAAGAAGCATCATTAATTGAAAAAGTTTAACTTCAACAAAGAATATACCAGAACTCTTCTGGTGATTTGCAAGATACTCCTTGCAGTTCATCTTCCAATACCCCGACTTGCCATAGTAGTAACACTTGTCGTGTGGTTTGGAACCTTTCTTCACTCCATCTGAGGCCTTTATATACTTGGCCTTTTTAGAAGAACTTTTCTTCTTCCCTTTCTTCAATCTTTTGGTCTTAGATTAGGATGAAGAGCCAACGAATAAGACTGGCTTTTCCTTCTTCATGGTGGACTTGGCAGTCTTCAACTTGTAGACCAGCTCAGCAAGACTAGTCTCTATTTTGTGCATGTTGAAGTTAACCACAAAGGAGTCAAACGAGGGTGGCAAAGACTGTAGCATGAGATCCACATAGAGTTCATTGTCCATAATGACTCCTAGGAATTTAAGTCTCTTAATCAAGGCTATCATCTTTAGTCCATGATCATGAACCGAAGAACCTTCCATCATACGGCATCGAAAGAGCTCCCTAGATACTTAGTATCTAGCTTGCCTTGTATGTTCACCATATAATTCCTTCAGATAAAGATAGATATCGGCAGTATGTGCCATACCCTCATAGTGTCTTCGCAATTCATTTGACATAGATGCTATCATATATCACTAAATATGTAGATCATCCTTAATATGTTGACGATATTCTATTTGCTCTTTCTCTGTCGCCCCCTCCGACAGAGCCAGTAGTGCCATGTCAAGGACATAAACCCTCTTTTTGGATTGGAGAAGTATCTGAAGGTTTCTTAACCACTCAACATAGTTAGGACCAATGAGTTTGTTGGTGTCAAGAATTGATGCAAGTAGATTTTTAGCCATAATGTAAATCAGATATCTACAAAACATGAGGCAGAAAATAAGCATACATTCAACAGTTTAATCATTTATAATAAGGTATTTAATTATAATTGTATCCCACTATTTTCTTCAAATCCCATAACCCTCATGATGGATATTCAGGAAATCATATTTCCTAGTAGGCTTGAAGTCCAATTAGCCTTATCATACACCCCAATTTTATGAGCTCATATGATAAAATAAAAAAGTAGCTAACAATTTAGCAATTATAGCTCATGCAACCTTCAAACCATTTTGCCTCACTATTTTCTATATACCCCAATTTTATGAGCACATATGGTACTAAGTGTTAAGTGTGTCCATCAAACATTCATGTGAATAGGACAACTAAAGTATGTCCCACGACTCATAACCAACATCTTTAGCCCTCCTACCCTACTAGCATCTCTATGCAAATAGTGGTCACAGATATTACCTCCACTTAACACATCTCACGACTCATGGCCAATAGAGTAAGTGTGGCAGCATTTCACATGCTTAATATGCCCTTTATTGATGGAAGGGTTCGACGATTAGGCTCCACCCAATATTGCCCATTAACACTTAATATAAAATTAATAAATTCTTAAACTTACAATATTTTTAAGTGAGAGTTTCAATTTTACCATGACCTCACCATTTTATTTCGTGTTGTTTATTTAATATTACCCTATCCTAAGATTGCAAGCATAATCAAAGAAAAGAAATAAATAAACCTATGCATGCATCTACAATACATACATAGTGGGATTATCATAAGCCCTTTTCTATGTAATCCGCTTGAGCCAAAGTGAATCTTAAGGTTAATCTAAGGGTAATTAATCAAAACGATAATAAATCCTATCTATTACATGAATATATCACCCATACATTCATGGGCCTTGAATCTTTGCTTTTCTCTACCTTACTCCTTCTTATCCATCAGTAAAATAAGACATCACCATCCTAATACTATCATTACAATTATTTAACCTAACAATAAACTTTGGAATTTCTTCCAATGGGAGGTACGTTGGAGGGGGATAGAATTTATATTTAGAGTCAAAAATAGGGAAAATGCGAAACTCGCATGCCTCATTTTAATCAAAAATCAAAAACATAAAACCATACATAGAAAATAAACAATTTAGGCTCCATGATCATTCATCTCATTCATGCTTAATTTAATCATCACATGATAAAAATTCAAAGCAATAAATTTACCAAGTTGTTAAAAATTATGTTTTTCTAGTTTGAGAATTAATTAATGGTTTTTCATAAAAATAATTTACATAATTTTAAAATTAATATTTAATTTAAAAAATCAAAAAATTGAATTTTTTGCATGTGACACAAAAACAGGATGCAGACAATCTCCTGCCCAACAAAATTGCACTTTAGGTGCAGCGGCCCCACAACGCGTCGAGCCCAATTTTATTTTTTATTTTTTTTTGTTTTTGTTTTTGTGTCATACAATTTAACACTTTAAAATCATGCAGAAAATTCCAAAATTATAATTGCCAAACAAAAACCCAATTAAATATATTTTTCATCATATGAATGATTCATATATTAAAATGCGAAAACAATCAAAACGCATAAACCTAGGCTCTGATACTACTCTTGTGTTCACGTAATCATGGGATTGCAAGTACAGCGAAAATTTAAAAAAATTTAATATGTAAATATGCATATCCCAAATTTGAAGTGATTTTTTATTTGTGTTTCTAATTGGCTCGTCGAGCACTATTCTAACATAATTAAGCATCTCTAGATCCCTCAATGATAAATAAGTAAAGCATGCTTGAATCTCTTAAATATATATATCTATGTTCATAAGTTGTCAAATACGATCTGGCACAGTCACCTATAATTATAGAACATAAGTGTGTTACCAACTTAGTTCTTCCTCGGCCTCTCATGTTAATCAATTTGGTCTTAACAAACTGATCTAAACATGTTTCAATAAACCGAATCATCCATAATCATTAAACAACATGCTAAGTAGCATCATCAAGCTTATACCTTATGATGTGGTTCAAAGTTCCAAAGTTTATAAGAAACAATATGGACTTACTTAGCGATGAAGTAGAGACTCATTCAATCATTTTTCATGGGTGGTCATCTAAAGCACATGTAGTATAAATACATACTATGATGGAGCTCCCAAGTCATGCTCCAAACATCATATGAACTTAAATCGAATCTTTCTCCAAGCACCTGACTTGGGCACCACCAGACAATCACTCTTCAAAATTCCTTCTAGTAGTTTGGATATTCAGGTATTAACAGACTTTTTTAAAGTTTGGACATATTCCATAATTGATTAAAGTAGCTACTCCAAGCGCGTAGATGATCATTTGCAAAACTTCATTTGTGTGATATGATCTTTAACTCTCATTTTTCTCGCTATCATTGTACCAGTTCTGTTGCTATATTGGGGAAGGTTAATCAAAGCCTTTGACATTTCACATATCATTACGTAAATACCAACTATATAATGAGAATGCAAAGATATATTAATAATTTTGAAATATTTTAATAAGCCACAAGAATCAAATCTTGTGTAGTCCCACACTACTAACACGTGTTCGAGAATATCTCCATATAAGCATTTAATATTAGGGATAAATGATTACATCGCTTGTAGAATTATACTTGAGAATAATTTAATTATGATCACTATTCTTATAGATAAAGCAATATCTAGTATGAGTATGCTTAGTTCTCTAAGAATATTCAACATGGAAAGCAAACATCAAAGTAATTTATTATCACAAATATAAAATTAGACTCACAAATGTGCGGCGCAATGTGCTTCCTTGAAGTATCACTTAACCAGATAACTTCTAATAAATCTCAAATCAATTTATTTAAATATCTAAGTATCAACTTGACTACATCGCACACTTTGATATCTACTCTCCATTCTAATGGCTATGCACAGGGTTAGTTGAGTATACACATAGTGTATATCAAGTATTTGCATAATACTAGCCAACACTTCTTTTCTTCTTCCATTTTATGGAATTTCTTTTAAATAAAAACATAATATTAACCGTGGAGTGTCGTAGGAATAGTATGATGCATATAAAAATCTTGGTGTCTTAATACCAAGTATGCATCATTTTTCTCTCATATTCATTTTAAATGTATAGGACAACCACTTTTGAGTGGCAACATTCAATGTCCCTTATCACCCTTATATAGTGAGAGTTAAATACTCTCACTTATCTTGATAATATATTTGGTGATCTTACTTGACTATCTTTAAGTCTATCATAGTTATAGGTCAATGAAATTGTTACCACTACTACTTAGATGAAAATTAAAATGGAGCTTTTCGAGCAACAAACTTTGCGCTCTTATCCTACTTCTTGAGTCCATATGGACGATCTGCATAGATATCCTTGTCCATTTCTTATTGATATATGTCAACTTCAATCGTCCAAAACAAACCTAAATGAAAGTGGCGGCAATAGATAGCATATTGGCTAATGGAGGCAATCTCACCACTTAAGAAAAATATCTCTAAAAACATCTATGCAATTTTTTAGGCATAAACACTTCATTCTTGGTTGAGCTACACACTTGTCAATGAATTCACTACGTTACACTTCACATCTAGAAACCACATATTTTTAAGTATATAGATAGAAGATCAACTAGCACTTAGACTTTGTTTTTAGCCATTGGCTCACTTTTCTTTCATAGTAGCCATCCACTTAAAAACATTAAGTGAAGTCAAAAGTTCTAAGTTGACTCATGAACAATGACAAAAATAGTCGTGAAGAATGCCCACTCAATCTCATAATAGATTATTGGGAACAAATCATGTTCACTCATTTGTGGAATTTAGAGTTTTTCAAATGACACACTCCCACTCACTTTGTTATCACTCCCACTATCCCAACGATTATTGAATGAGTTTAAGATACTTCACTGTCGCTAAATAAATGAGCATCTTTCTCAAAGATCTTGTAACTCATATAACTTAGGATATCTGTTAACTTCACATATGCTCACAAAATCATCCTTGAGAAAATCTACAATGCATGACATAATTTCTATCGTTTCTCCAACTTGGTGTTCATCACCTTGTGAAGACATACCTTTTTAGTTCTTTAAGTGCACACCATAAATTTGGGCGTGCTGTCATGTCATTGCTCATAGAAGGTTGGAGAATTCATTTGAAGGCACATTTTTCATAATTTAAGTCACAGTCAAGATTGCATCTTCCTAAATGAGATATAAAATAACTCACTCCAACATTAATTTAGTCATTTTGAAGTTTTTGATTCCTCCCTTTTCACAAGCTTATTTAGTTGTAAAGTGTTTGGAATCATTATGCAACTTGGAACTATATTTTTTCATACGTTTATCCAAACTAATTAGATAGAATATTCTCGCTTTCTATGTGTACATAGTACCTCAATTTTCACCTCCCAATGATTCTCTACCTATGTCAATAATTGATTAAAACAAATTAGGCTTCGGGAACATACTAATTCATAGTATGAATAGTTATTAATGAGTATAGAAAAATAGAATACAACATTTAGTGCCTCACATTCCTAATACCGCATTTGTTTTAGTGGACAAACTCTAGAGGATAAGAAGTTCTCTTTAATTTTCCAGCAGGCTTTTTCTACTTAAAAAAGTTTATGTTGAGGTAGTTTGACCTTAATGAGTGAGCCATTGAAGGCTCCTTTAGATACCATATTCATCCTTCTAACCTCGCATGCAATGATAAAATTTGAAAAATAATACCGACAAAAGAAGTATAATAAATTTTATCACAAGCCAATTATGTTACAAATAAACCGTTAAACAACTTAAGTAGTAAATGTATCTTTTATGAAAGATGGATAAATCAATTTATTCAACTAATGCCTTACAATTACATCATATCAAATTGGACAATATCAAATCTAATATTTTTTTACACATCTCCAAGGAGTATCCATTGCTAAGCTTGAGGTGGCACTTCCCAACTCATAATGCCCTCTCTTGTACTCCATTTAAATAGATATGGTTGTGCAGCACTCCACAATAGTCTATAAGTTTGCACAATCTCCAACCACATGCTATGTTATACCAATATTTACTATCCATCTAAGGAGAGAATTGGGAACATAAGCAACAAAAGAATCATAGAGTTTTAGACAGTTAAACTTTATTTCGGTATAATAACGGGTGAAGTGACCAATCTCTTTACACTCATAGCACTCAACATATGTTAATATTTGGTTCCCTCTTTTACTAAGGTGTCATGTCATTATCACTTTATTGGATCAAATTGTGATTTTAGTTTTAACTTTTTGCTTTTGTCACGCTATGCTTTGCTCATTCCAACACTCACCCTAGTTCTTTTATGTTGGTCTGCATTAAGCGACCAATGCAACTACTTGTGTATTTCTCGACTTTTTACAATCAATATCAAGTTAGGCAATTTTTGTCGAACATTGGTCTAAGCACTCATAACACAAGTTAAAAAAGTCCATAATTTAGCTCAAACAATAACTTAATATAACTAAAAGTTATTACTTATGAGTGAGCTCTTATTTAAAAATAGAGCTCAAACTCTTTAGGTAGATTCTAGTAATTATAGTCTAATAAATTAAAGCGCAAACTATACTCATGATCCACTCGCATATTGTCAACATCAAAATCGCCATAATGTTGTGCAATTTGTCTATTTTTATACTCAATTAGCTTAAAATAGAATGAGTTGGTCCAAGATTTTAAATTAATTAACTTAATTAATTAATTGCATAAAACATGATATTAGTCTAATATTTTATTTTAGATTCAAAATAAACTCTTTATTATTCCTTTATACATACCGGAATAAAAAATTTCACGACTCAAGTTAATAATCATCTTCCATTGAGTTAAAAGACATAATAAAATTTACCAATCCAAAATAAAGTAAAATTTATCAAATTCCTTATGCATGCAATTATACGATGTGATTAATAAAATAATATTCAGTCCTATATGGGTCACATTGATAGTTTTTGTATCATGTTAAGATAACTTGGCTTATGTTGATAAAATAAAAAATATCGCTAATAAAATTAAGGATACATGACCTCTCAAAAATGGCCCAAGTAATATGTGCCTCAAAAAATATCATAAAATAAAAGTACATAAATTCAAAGCCTACTATATCAATCTAATCAAAAATAAAAAAAATGAAGATACCATATTACCACCATTGCGATAAATTATCTCCTACAAAATAATGATAGGGGAATTAGGAGTTAACTACAGGGAAAAAAAAGTCAAATTTCAAAATAAATTATTAAATATTTAATTTACATAAGCACCCAAATGTTAATTTCTATCCAATTGACAACACATTATTCATATTACTTCAATTCAATTTCAATTTGCATCATAAAAATAACCACATAAAAAGATGCAATTAATAAACAAAACAATTTCTAAGCACATGTAGAGTTTTAATCCCATTAACAACAACACACAGGAAGGTAGAGCATATTTTCTATGTATGCAGAAAGATTTTGACCCATAAAATAATTTTGCTTGTATTCTAATGTGTGAAAAAAATTAATTAATTAGAATTAATGCCATAAATTCCAAATTAATTTTTAAAGGGTCAAAAAATATAATTTATATTACAATCTGCCACTCATTGGCAGGGATGAACATCATAGACTGGAGAAACTCGTGTGAACGAATTTGCGCTGTCTCAAATGCGCACGAAAACTCTCTTTAGGGGAATTTGTTAGCCAAACCTGCCCTTATGGCATTTGGTGCTGGTGAGCAGCTACACCCCTAAAGCCGGAACTCTTCCTTTTTTTCCCTTTTTTTTTGTTTCTTTTGGAATTTTTAGAATTTCCAAGAAAAAATTGTCAAATGCTCCGCTAACTGGCTGGCATGCTTGCCAGCTGACACCAAATTTCATTTTTTTTTTCAAGTGTAGACCAATTTTATGATTTTTAGCCATAACTTAAAAAAAAAATCTCTCTCAATTTAAGTTTGTTATGATAAATTACGTCGCTCCTAACCCTCTTTTTATGCACACAACATGACATAAAAATCATGCAACAAAAATAACAAGAACTTTGATTTTGAGTCCAAAAAAATGGGTCACAAACAAGGGTTTGATTTTTCTCCCAAACAATCCATCTATTTTTCACCAAAATTTAAGCATGTGATCAACATAAAATAAACAGCTCACAGTCTAATTTTATGCTCAAAAAATGAATGTAGTACTTTATTATTTATTAATTTTTTAAATCATAAAATCATATCCATGCAATTGGATTAGGCAAAATAGCAAGGACAAACTCCTATTGATTTCTGTCATCGTTGGGAAAAAAATATTACACATAAACACATAATAAATAGATCAGATATACTGATACGTAACGAAAATTATTGATCTATATATTTTGGTTCCTATATCAAACTTACTGATAAATCTCACTTATATTCAAATCACGAATATATCTACAAATCCCTTTTCTTTAAAATGAGTGTAATGTTGCTGTATTTAATAGCAACTTTACTTGGCCAAAAAACACAGATAAAAAAAATACAAAATAGAAATAATCTTTCCACTTCTAAAATGAGTTCACTAAAGTATTTAAAAAATCAAAACCCATTTATGTATCAAATGGAGTTTGGCAACCATAAACATTTTGTTTTCTTGTTTTTTTTGTTTTTTTGTTTTGTTTTTGTTTTTGTTTTGTTTTGTTTTTGTGGGATTGTTGTATGCAGAAATTTAATTTACCACAAAAATCAACTATATAATTGATTTTATTCCATCATGATTTGTCCTTTTTTTTTTTTTTTTTTGTATATCACTCAATTAATAATTTGAACTAAATATTCTCTTGGATAGAATAATCACATCCTTTATTTAGTCGTGTAAATTATTTATCACGTATTCACCTCATCCTTCAAAGTAATCAGGACCTATATATATTCTATTTTTTTTTATTTGAAGTATCAAAATAAAATTTTATTTCCTAAAATAAACAAATTTTCCCAAAAAATACCTCTCTCACTTAAAGTGACACCACCAACAAGTCTCCATTGCAATTTTTAAGAGCAAAATTGTAAAAATGCTTAAAACTTTCAATTTTTTTAAATTCTTATCTAAAACTTAAATTTTAGTCTAATTAGATACTTAATTTTGGGACCAAGGGAGCTTTTATCATTAAAATGTGATAGAGTGCCGGCCTAACAACCTTCACCTGATATTCTACCATTTTAGCCTTGTGAATATCTTCGCATGGAATTCCATTGTTTTTATTGTTTTATATGTTTGATTAGAGATGATAACGGGCGAATCCAATTTTGGACGCAATGAAGTGGATTTTTAAATCTATAAACGGGACTAGGGCTAATTTTGATTTTTTAGTTTTAAATCCGTCCCGCCTGAACTCGCGCCCATGTATTTTTTTATTTATTTTTTATTTTAATTTATATGTATGTATGTAATATTATTTTTAATTTTTTTTCAAATTTTAAAAGTGTTATTAAAATATATATATATATATATTATATTTTTAAAATTATAAAATTGGTTTAGCAAATCTAATCTAAACCCATTGAGTCTCAATTCGTAAAAATCTTGACGGAATCTCTATTTTTTATAAATTCGCCATAAAGTCACTTCAAACCCTCCCATTGTCATAATGTTTGAGCAATAACCATACTTACTGCTTTCAGGGGAACAAGCTTCAATGAAATGCTGCCAACAAACTGTGACAATTCAGTGGTGACTAATACTAAATCCTGAATGTGATAGCAAAATGTAACAAATCTGGAAATATGTTAAGTCCCCGACAGATACATTCAAGCAAGAACACATTCACATACACAAGCAGCATCTTGTGTAATTTAACCAGGGCTTAGTAATTATGTAGATGAAATAGATAATAATACAATCAAAACAGGAAAGCAACACCTTTTTGGCAATCAAAAACCATTTCAATCGGTTCTAATTCCCGATAGTACAGATGCTCATCGGCTCTTGGTCGTATTCCACTGTGTAGCTAGCCTTCTTTCCAATATATGAAGCCGCAATGAATTACATAGAATTTTGGATTGGATCATAAAGAAAACTTGTTAATATCATGGTGAGTTCTGAATAGCAGAAACTCACTCTGATTCATTGGATTCAACTTGAAAAGCTGGATGCAGTGGCGTCACCCTACTGTGAAGTGGATGACCCGATGTACTTGAAAGGAATGTGGGATATTTTATGCCAGTCCTCGCCTGTGCCCATCCGGCATCTTACCTCAAGATCAGGAGAATCTCTGATTGTAAGATGCTGGAGGCCTTGGAGCCGTTTCAGTCCTTCCGGCAAGAACTTGATGTTCTCACACTCAGAAATTGCCAGGTATCGAAGTGAAACAAGGCTCCCTATCCAATCAGGCAATTCTTGGAGTTTGGGACAGCCACGAATTTCCAAATTTTGCAAGGATGACACTTGTTCCAGTCCACCTGGGAGTGAAGCCAAGCCCGTACAGTTGACAATGTTGAGACTCCGAAGGGCCTGAAACTCGTGAACTACATCAGGTAGACATACTAGATTCGGACAGTACATTATTGTCAAATGCTCAAGAGCAGTGATATTTCGAAGAGTCAGTGGCAACGAATTCAAGTTAGGACAGTTCTCAATGGACAGAGATCTCAGGGATTTCAGACCGTGTATGCTTTCATCAGGTAGGGAGATTAGACCAGGACACTCAATGATTTCCAAGGTTTCCAAGTTGGTTAAGGTGAGCATTTCCCCTGGCAAATTTTCCAGTGACTCACAAAAACAAATTGAGAGTGACTGTAACGAAGTAAGGGTACCTATACTTGCAGGAAGTGAACTAATCTTGGGGAAGGAGCTGATCTTTAGCGCTTTGAGATGAAAATTATTGGACAGCAGGGCACTTGGTATGGAAAAAGGCTCCGGAAATACGTCTATAACAAGGGTGGACAATGAGTTTAGTTTGGATGCTGAACTCAGTATCCTATCATTGCATGTATGCATATCCAAATGCTGAAGCAATGGAAACCTTGGCATGCTAATCAACATCGGACATATGATGATGGACAGTTTTTGCAGGCAAGGGAATGCTTCCATTGCCTCTGAACTGTCCCATGTTCTTAACTTGGGAAAATCACTGAGAATTAGTTCAGTCAGACAGGGAAATGGCTTTGCCTTGCCTTCACCATAGAAGTCATCTGCAATTTTCACAATTTCATCCATTCCTTGCATTTCTAGAACCTTAAGACACTGAAGCTGCCCAAGAGTGGGAAGAGTTTCACATCTTCTGCAGTTCACGAGCACCAGCTTCGTCAGATTTGGGAGCATAAGCTTATTCATCCTCTGTGGGAACATATTTCCCGAATACCCATTTATTTTCCATACCTTTAGATTGCGATTTGGAGCAAGACAATTAAGCACATGGGTTACGTCATAATCATGAACCCATTCGGTATTCCGCCTGGATGTGTTGCGGCCCACCTTGCCTTCATCAACATCTCCCCATGACAGTTCTAATGATTGAAGTTGCTTGTACTCCAAGCAGCTTTCAGGTACATAATTTCTTACATTCTCCAAGCGTTTAATATTTAATTCACCCCGCAGCTCTAGATGTACCAGTTGGTATAGACTTTCTTCAAGAGCCAGTCCAGGAATAAAGATTGGCAGTGTCTGCAGGTTTCTCAACTTCCCAATGTTGGCTGGCATTCTAGATAATCTTACACAGTCCTCTATATTCAGATGTCTCAGGTTTATTAAATTTGAAATTTTTCTTGGCAACTCCTCAAGCACATGACAACTTGATAAATTTAGTGTCTGCAAATTGAGAAGATGACAGATAGTCTCAGGTAGTCTACGCATGAGATTATAGGATAAATCAAGGTATCTCAAGTATATCAAGCCACCAACTGACTTGTGAAGAATGGTAATGCCACAGTTACTCAAATTAAGCACTCTGAGGTGTCTGAGGCACTTAAACAGAGAAGAGATGGACGTTGTAATGTCATTTCCTTGGCATATCAACTGGAGTATGCGCAACTTCTCGATGCTCAAACGATTACATGTAGCAGGAGATAATTCATTGCAGACTATTAATGCACGCCTTTCCGCCTGGCAGATAAACAATTCCTCCTGGATTGAATCTCGTTTCTCAGATACAGGCTTGGAGACACTAAGAGCAAGATCATGAATAAGGCTATGCACTTTAAACTCTGCTATCCTTCCATCTTTGGAGATAGATACACCTTCAAACAGTGACATCCACACTAAGTCATTGAAATACTCATTCCCAATATCCTCCATTTCTTTATGGGATGTTCCATCGCCAGGTGGTGGAATCAAGCCTTCTGCAATCCATTGATGGATCAGCTTCTCTCTGTTTATCTCATAGTTTTTTGGAAAAACTGAGCAATACAAAAAACAACGTTTTTGATGCGGAGGCAGATGATTGTAACTAAATTTCAGAGCTGAGAGGATGCTGCTGTCTCGCAAATCCCATATTTCACTCCTCAGCACATTTAACCATTCCCTTTCATCTCTGTGGGCGCGCAAAAGACTTCCAAGAACCTTGGCTGCCAAAGGAATTCCGCTGCATTTCTTGACTATATTTCTGCCAATGTCATTCAAGATTGGATAAGCTTCTCCTCCTCCATTTGGAAAAGCAAATTGTTGGAACAGAGTCCAACAAGCATCGTCAGCAAGAGGCTTCAAAGCATAGGAGGAGGGATACGTCCCCATCAACATCGCAACAGCTTGACTTCGTGTTGTCACCACAATTTTGCTACCACTGATACCATAACTCAAAGGCTCTCTCAACTTGCTCCATTCAACTTCATCCTCATTCCATACATCATCTAGCATGAGTAGAAATTTCCTACTGCTTAACGATTCCTGCAAACGGGACTGTAGAATACCTAGTTGCGGGAGTTGAGAACCACTTGTATCCTTTTCCCCTGTGTACTCTAATATGTCTCTTATCATCTTTCTTACATTGAAATTTTCACCTACTGCAATCCAAATTTTTAGATTAAAATGTTTCTGTACCTCAGGATTGTTGTACACTAGCTGCCCTAGAGTTGTCTTCCCAATTCCGCCCATTCCAACAATTGGCAAAACAGGAACAGTGGATCTTGAAGCACTATTACTGCTTCCACTAGGGTCCGACGGCGACGGCAATAATATTTTAACTATCACCTGCACGTCTTCGCCTCGACCAAAAACTTGGGATTCATTAACAGAAATCCCCGTTTGAGGCCTTTCAGAGCTTTCATATCGCCTATACCGAACATCATTTCTGAGTTTATACAAAGATATTTCGCTGGCTAGATCTCCAATACTATTCAGAATGTCTTTCAATTTCAGGGAGCTGTTTAAGGAATAAGAAGTTGGAAAGAGAGCGAGAAAGGGGACCTTTTTGTTGGTCTGCCTTCGGAGAGCATTGGTGTGAAGCTTATCCAGAAGGTCATCGGCGTCATAAGCTATGGACTGAAGCTTATTCAGCCAATACTTGACATTTTCCTCGCGCACCTGTCTCTCTTCTGCGTCTTGAATAACACCTTGGATCAGGAGCAGCTGATCCTGCAGCCTTTTGATATCTCTCTTAGTGTTGACTAGAGAGTTCAAGTTTCCCAAGACAAGAGTCGCCAACTTCTCAAAAACCACCTGGAGGAGGGGCTGCAAAACTAAAGACTCCATTGAAGATCCTTAATCAAGAAGTTGGCTGGAAAAAACTGATGAGCAAATTGGAATTTGCAGCTGCTCTCTGTCTCCTCAAGTCTTTTCCTGCTAATGGCTACTGGAAACTGATTAGCCAATCCTGGCAAGGGCTTCTCCTGGCCCACCAATTACCTACTTTTCTGTGGAATTATGGAGAATTGACAATTGACGATTGACAATTCACAAAGCTGTAGCGTATCTAAGCTGACTCGATTGATTAGTATACTAATTAATAAGTTTGTATTTTCTACGCAATAATTTTCAAACAGATTTCTAAAATTTTACAAAAGGAAGAAGATAAAAATATAAAAAAGATTAGAAATTTCGCTGTCCTTTCTTTTCTTTTATTGAATATTATTTTATTTTTTTATATTTTTAATTATTTTTTATTCTCACTTTATCTCCTTATATTTTTATTATCTCACTTTACCTTCTTTTACTTTAAAAAATTAATCAAATTATTCTTAATAATTTTTTATAATAAAATTATTTTAAAAAGTTTTAAAATTAATAAATTTATATTTATACTTTAATTTTTTTCAACTTAATTAATAACATTTAATATTAAATTATTTTAAATTTTATAATTCTTAAAATTTAATAGATATATTTTTATAAATATATTTTTTATTAAATTTCTATATCATTTGATATTTTTATGAGATAATATATTTTACTTATCAATTTTTTACTTATTATAAATATAAGAAACGTATAACAATTTCTAAAAAGTATTTTTTTATATACATAAATATTAGTATTAATTTCTCTTTGTTAATGAAATTATTAAACTTTTATTAAAATAATATTAAATTAAAAAAATTATTTTTAGGTATAATTTAATATTATTAAATGAATTATAAATAGTCGAATTTTCGTAATTTAATTGATATTGTGTTCCATTCAAAAAAATTATAGTCATTTTACTAATTAATTTTATAACTATTACTTGTGTATAATATTTTTTTTAATATAATATAGTTTTTATGAACTTATGATAATTTTATTAATAATAAAAAAATTATTACTATTTTATATATTTAGTAAGATATTATTTAAATATATATATTTTAAATTTATATTGAGTAGAAAATATTCTACTATATACTAATTTAATAAAAATTATAATAAATTAAAAATTAACAATTGAAATTAAGTATAATTAAATCTTAAATAAATTTAATATCAAGTATTAATTAATTAAATTAAAAAATATATTAAAAAATAAATATAAATCTATTAATTTTTAAAATATTTTAAAATATTTTTACTATAAATAATAAGTAATGGTAATTTGATTAATTTTTTAAAGTACAAAAGTGTAAAATAAGAAAGTGATAGTATAAGGGGGGAAATGAGATAAAATAAAAGTACAAGAGGTTAAAATGAGATAATTAAAAGTACAAAAGAATAAAATGATACTCAGCAAGAGTAGAGTGGATAAAGTGAGATTAACTCAAAAAATTATTATTTAAAATTTCTTAGTTTTGTTTAAATATGAGAAAATTTTAAATATTATTTTTAAAAATAATAAATCTATAATTAAAGAAAAAATTGTATTTTGATACTTTATATCGACCTAAATTCACTTTTTGTTGAGGGTAAATTTAAGGACAATATTATTAAAATTTTAACAATTTAAGATAAATTACACCAAAAAAAATCTAATTTTGCCGAATTGCCTCCATTGAGGAAATCCCACACTCTTGTCTCTCATTTTGGGGGGAATCCTTCTATAATTTCCCTCCAAATCTCAAATTCTCATTTTTTACAAATAAAACTTAAAAACTAAGAAGAAAAAGAAATAAATTATTTGATTTTTTTAATCAATATTTGTAACTTATTCTTGGGATCTTTAATTTTTCATCTAACTTAATCTCCATGAAAATCCGTTTGATCATGGTTATCTACTTTTATAATAATGAGATATGTAACAAATAAATTTTTACATCATATAATTTATTTAAAGAAATTTATAGGTATAAAATTAATTATCCAAGTATTTCCTAAAACAAAGTTGATTAGTCCATGCATTCAATGGTACATAACTGTATCAGCATCTTATAGTATTGCTATCAACTTTTTGAGGTATTGTTTGAAAAGTTTTCATTTAAATTATATATTATATATGTGTGTGTAAATATAGAGTTCTATATATTTTTAGAGGGAATTTTTTTTTTTTTCAAGAATTGTAATAGTAAAATAATAAACCTATTGCAAGAGTACAACTTAAAATTGTCTGAAAAATCCTATTTAGAAACTAAATTGTTGAATGGAAATTTCCTTGTTGTTACAATAGTGTTTAAATTAGTTCTTCAACTTGAAATATTATTGTTACCTAGTGCACAACAAGATAACTTTAATTTATTTTCTTATTGCATGAAATCACAAAAATAAATATTTTAGGTTATCCTTGTGTATGGAGGTTTATGAGTAACTAATAAAGGATTATTCACCATCTAATTGAATAGGTAAATCTCTTGTATTTTTTACGATACTTGATTTTGGAAATCCTTAACCAAAATTAGACGATAATTAGGAAATGAGTTTCATAATTGCATCGTCTCATCAAGTTAATAGAATTATTTTTTTCTTTGTAAAATGAGGATATTTGATAGTTCTTTAATTCACCTCTAGATAATTCAAACCTATGACCAATAAAGTCATAGTCAACATGCTACCTTTTCTTGTCGATCAAGTTACTAGAAATTATTTTTTCAAATGATGATAGCGACCAGTTCTATAACTCCTCTTTAAATGACTTGAATTCATGATCAACGATAAAAGTAAGTGTAAGGTATGTACCAATAAGCTACATTAGCTCGTCTGATCAAGTTAATAGGAATTTTTTTTCTTTAAATTTTTTTAAAATGAGAATACGATCAAGTTACTAGGAATTTTATTTATTTATTTTTGTAAAAGAGGATACTAGCTGCTTTTGTAATTTTCCTCCAGATGACTCGAACCCATGACCAATGAGGTCACATGTCAAGATGTTTATCGACAAGTTATCTTGACTTATTGATATATTGAGCTAATAGGGTTTTGACTAATAATTCATACCGTAGACTCATTTGGGAATTGATAGACGAAAGGACCGTACGTACATAATATTTGTAATTGAAAAAATTCACCTTTATCACTTATATTTAGATTTTCATGACGTATTGGTATACATTTTCCATGATTGATGATATTTTTGGAATTAATGTGTTAATTTCAAGATAATTAATTAATCAAAATAACTAACTTTTTAATATTTAATTAAATTATAAGAATTTTGAGGCCACTACTGACTTATAGGTAAACATAAAGAATTACATACTAATTCCCACATGTCCTTTTTTTTGCCCAATAAATAATTAAAAAGTTGGACTAGAATTAACTAATATGATTAATTAAAAGGGTTTAATTAGTTGAAGTACTAAAAAAAAATTAATTAATTAATTAAATTTATTAATTGAACTATTAAATTAGATAACTCAATTTAAAAAAATTAATTTAATTAATTTGATCAATTAAATTAAAAATAATTAATTAACAGAGTTTAGATTAATTACATGTGAGCTGTGGAAAGCCCAATAAGGACTAAATTAGGTCTTAAATGTCTTAAAAAAGTAGAAGGCTTACCTTATGACACAAGAGATTGGAAAAGGAAGATTATGATTGTTTGTGAGCAAAGTTTCCGAGCAAAGTTTCCGAAAAAACCTGTTGAAGAACCCTTTTTTTTTTTTTTTTTTGACAAGAATAGGATTGCTTGTCAAAATTTAAAAAAAAATGTTCAAAGAATTTCTGTTTGAAATCTTTCCATTTCTTGACTTATTCCCAGAAAAATCTTTTAAACAAATCCCCATCTAATATATTTCTTATTGGAAACTCATTATTTTTTCATTTGAACAATAATTGCACTATTTGTGATTTGACAACAGATCCTTCTTCCACCCCATCCATTTTCCTTCCATTCTCACTTCACACCGATGGCAAAATGGGCGATTTCACCTAATTTGGAAGCTTCGATGACATATAAGTAATATCTCCTAAAACTAAAAGATGAAAGGTACATTTCGAGACCCATTGCATTTTCTTGGGATTTTAAGTTGGATTTACGAAAATGCCCCAATGAAAAGGTTATGGAGCTTTTGGTTTTTGTCCGGCTTCACTTCGTCGGCTGGTGTCGGTTTTATATTTTGCATATTTTGTCGGCTGAAAACTAGCGTGGGCAACTGGATTTAAGAATAGATGATTGGGCAGGATGGTGGTGGTATGATGGGACTGTGGCTTGGGTGCGACGGGTGGTTGTAGTGGTGCGAGTTAAGGCAAGTTTTAAGGAGTTGGGGTGGCGGTGGCGGTGGCGACGAGATGGCAACTTAGGTTGGCGGTGCAATGGTGGTGTAGTGTGGGTTGGTTGGGTGGAGATGGAGAAAAAGGATAGAGAGGAAGAAGAAGATAGGATAAAAACTAAGGAAAAAGAATAAAATAAATAAATAAATATAATTATAATTTATATTTGTAAATGGGGCCAAAAATTTATATTCAAATAATCAAGAAAAATAAATGGAAAGGATGATTCTATTTTTCCTCAACTAGAAATTCAAAGACTTTCAAGAATTAAATTTTAGAAAAATAAATACAAAACGAAAACTTAGCAATAATATCAACACTAGAAAATATAGCAATAAAATAAATCACTTTCATCGAGTGAATATACAGGGTATGGCAGTGAATAGCACAAGGTAATTTTCTTTTTCATTATTTATTCAAAAGATAAATGTATTCATATTTTTTTAGCATATTTTAAGGAAGTGATTATAATTGTTGCATAGTGGAGAAAGAAAAAGATAGATTACGTAAGTCAAAATCGAAAAAACTTGCATTATCTGGAAAATAAATGTCAGAGTGGTTGTATAATATCTTCAACGTCAATGTATACGACGGATTATTGTAAATAATACTTTTAAATTTATGACAAAATAATTTTATTCTTTTGATATTATTAATTTTTACATTTTATAAATAATGTATTATGTATATGTATATACACACAGAAAACTAATTATTTATATACATATAATCTACTTAAATACGTAATTGTATAACTACTTTTATAGTTCAATTTAATTGAAAAAACGAAAATAAAAAAACATGAAACATGTATAATAGTATCTTTTTGGTAAAAGAACAACAGTTAATACCATTCATTGAAATACAATAATTCTTTAATGCATTTACGTATATTAATATTAGTATATGCAAAAAATTTCATGAGTGGCATCATAATTTGTGTGTGGATGTAATAATTTTTTTAATTACGAATGCGTATTAGAATACAAAAATAAATTGACATTAATTTTTGGCTTATTATTTTTTACAGTAAGAAAATGATTTTAACATATTTTTATAAATATTAATATTCATATTTGTGTATGTAAATAGATACACATGAAAATAAGCATTTATATACATGTAGTTATATACTTAATAATAATTGAATACTAAAAAAAAGATTAATGTGTATTAAATATTAAATTTATAATAAATTACAACAAAAAATGCTTACAAAAGCATCCACCTCCAAACAACATTCCAAAATTTTTGTCATAAAATTTCTCATATCAAATCACCATTTCACAAAACCAAAAAATAATAATCATATCAACTATCATTATTAGACTTTTATCTCACATCCAATCACACTCTCAATAATTATTCTTTTTTTTTCAAATAATTTTTTTCTCACTATTCTTTTCCAAAATAAAAATTAACAAAATAAAAGGATAGACAATCACACTCAAATAATTCAATGTGATGGAATTAAAAAAGTGCTATTTATATTAGGAATTAAATTAGGGTATTAGTCTTTAAAGTAAGTAGAAGACTTACCTTGTGATAAGGTAAATAAGATCTTCTATTTCAAATAGTATTTTATCTTATATTCTAATATTATCAATATATGTCAAGTGTCTCAAATAACATTATAAATACACATTTAATATATATTAATGATATCAAAATAAAAAATAAAATATAATTTTAAATAGAAAATTCAATTTAGTGATAAGAAATTTGGACTATAAAATAATTCAATATGATGGAACTAAAAAGGGTGCTACATATGGCCAGTAGGGTATCCATGTTGCACCCCCTTTTTGTTAGAAAATCCCTCTCAAGTCCTTGTCTGCTTCCTTGTTCAAAGTTCTACCAAACTCTAATTCTATTTGATTAATTCTCAAATTGAATTAAGAATTAATCAAACATCTAACATAAAATGTTGTGTTTGATTCAAAATTTATATACCTTTAGCTAGAATAATAGAACCGTATCTTACTACCATATCCTTCTATTATTGAAACAATTATTAGTGGGCATTTAGAGTGTAGACACATTTAAAAAAATAACACTCAAAACTCTAAGCGAATCATTTAAACCAAAGAGATAGATAACAACTTTAGTTGTTTCAATTCATTGCCATCAACAGGAAGCATCAAGTATAAAGTTTTGATTGATATGCTTTATGTATGATTTTATCTTTATGGTATTAAATCGCACAGCCAATCAATTGCATTGAATACGATATATAAAAATATGAATGTGATGTGCATTTTATTTAAATTTTTAAATTTTCACTATTGTATCCCAAAATCTTGCTAGCTTAACATGTTGATAATGGGAAAATGGGAATTGGAGAATTTGGAGAAAAATATAGAAGGATTCCTCCAAAATGAAAGATAGGAATGTGGGTTTCCCTCCATTTAGTCCACATGCCACCTTGGTAATTTTCCCTCTCACGTTCAAAAAATTCCCAATTTTCCCTCCTCATTGGCAAATTCCAATGAAATATATCTTCAAATTGCCAAATTTTTGAAGATACACTATTCTTACGGACAAAAAAAAAAGTGATAAAAAACTCAAGGCCAACGTAGAGGACTTAGAAGGCAATTTTTCCATATAATTAAATTATTTAGCATCTTTATATAGACTGAATATAAAAATACAACAATTACATCCTTGAATATTATAAAAGTTGAATATTATAAAAAGTAAATTTTATTTTATTTCCTCTACTTTTATTGAGTATCATTTTACACTTTTATATTCTTAATTATTTCACTTTACTTCTTATACTTTTATTTCTTCTCATTTTATCCCATTGTACTCTCATTATCTTATTTTTCTCCCGTATACTATAAAATAATTAACCAAATTATACTTATTTATTATTTATAGTAAAAATACTTTAAAATATTCTAAAATTAATAGATTTATATTTATGTTCTAATAATTTTTTCAATTTGATTAATGAATACTTGACATTAAATTAATTTAAGATTTTATTGTACTTAAATTTTAATAGTTAATTTTTAATTTAACATAGTTCTTATCAAATTAGTATATAGTAAAATATTTTATATTAGCTAATACACTTTACTTATGAATTTTCTACTCAATACAAATTCAAAAAATATACAAAATATTTTCAAATAATATCTTACTAAATACATAAAATATTAGTAATAAATTTTTTATTATTAATAAAATTATCATAAGTTTATAGAAACTATGTTAATTCAAAAATAATCATTATAATCAAGTAATAGTAATAAAATTAATTAGTAAAATGACTATAATTTTTTTAAATAGAACATAGTATCTATTAAATTATGATAATTCGACTATTTATAATTTATTTAATGATATTAAATTATACGTAAAAATACTTTTTTTTTATAATGTAACATTGTTTTTTATGAAATTTTAATAATTTCATTAACAATGAGAAATTTATTACTAATATTTTATGTATTTAACAAAATACTTTTTTAAAATATGTTATATATTTTTTATATTTATGATAAGTGAAAAATTTATAAGTAAAAAGTATTAGTTTAATAAAAAAATATTATACGATATAGAAATTTAATAGAAACTATATCTATAAAAAATAGCTATTAAAATTTAAGAATAATAAAATTTAAAATAATTTAATATTAACTGTTATTAATTAAGTTAAAAAAATATTAAAATATAAATAAAGTCTATTAATTTTAGAACTTTTTAAAGTAATTTTACTATAAATAATTGGTAAGAATAATTTGATTAATTTTTTTAGAGTATACAAGGATAAAGTGAGACAATAAGAGTACTAGGGGATAAAATGAGGTATAATGAGAGTATAGAGGGTGAATTGAAATAATTGAAAGTATAAAAAAATAAAGTGATATTCAATAAAAATAAATGAGAGAGAAGTGAGATTTACCTATTATATAACATTACAAAGTTATAAAGATATTTTTGTTCCAATAGAATTCATAAATAGTACCTTGTGAGCAAAATACAGTTTCTGTGTTTTTTTATACGTAACGTCATGATATTTTATTAACGATAGTGAACAAGTGATATTTTATTAACAATAATGAACAAGTGAGAATGGATACTTTTAGTTTTGAAATTGTTAAATGATTAGATTCTGTAATTAGGGTAAAATAGATTTTTTTAGCTACTTGTGATGACGAAAACGCTTGTCTCTTCCATTTTGAAATACAATTTTGTTGATACTCACTAAACTACCTTGTAATTTATTCCATGTTGCAAATCTCTAATTCTCCAATTTGACTAAGCAATGAAGCATTTAAAAATTGAACTAAGCAATTAAGCACTATATCCATATTGCAAATCTCTAATTCTCCAATTTGACTAAGCAATTAATTAAGCATTATGATTTTAATTTATGCCTTATAATTTTTGTATTAAGCATTATAATTTTAATTTCTCCAATTTGACTAAGCAATTAAGATTTATATCCATATTGCAAATCTCTAATTCTCCAATTTGACTAAGCAATTCTTCACTTATGTTGCTGGTTTAATACTGCATCTTTGGCTTCAAATCCAATCTACGGCCAGAGATACTAACTTATCAGCTTGTTCCCATTTTTCTAATGATTCATTTCAGTCCCATTTTTGGAAATTTTCTTTTTGTGATTTCCTACTGACCAATTCACCAGTCAACTGCATATCATTTTGATGATGGAGGAATACTATTTCTTGCCATCAAACATCTTTTCTCTTATCTTAATTACCTTGTAGTTACGACCAATCTTTTGATAATTAAATTGGTGATCAAATCAATTTTGTTGTCGGTTAGCATTTCAATCGATTCGATCGATTCAACCGCGTAATGAAAATTAACTATATTTTTTTATTATATTATATAAAATAATAATATAATTGACTAATTATTATATATTATATTTCAAATATTAAAAAAAATCAACTAAAAAATGCATCTAATAAAGTCCAAATTTTATATAACCACATATATATAATTAAATATTAAATTTAAACTTTTTAAAAAATATAAAAACAATACAAAACTTGTTTTGTTCTGTTCTTGGCAGTTGGTTTGTTGGTCCGTTCTTGATGGGTTTGACCAATTTTGATCAACTGACCAATTTTGATCAATTCACTCTGTATTTCGATTTTTACCGCCATCGGCCTTCGATAGAACCGGCCGTTCGGACCGCAATGAAAACAGTAGTTATGACATTCCATTGTTCAACTTTCTAATCCTAATTTCCGTGACTTTAATATGAATGGCCTAATTTCATTTCAGACCTTCTACTGTGGAGGATCATGTTTAAAATTGTCAATGTTCCATAAGCAATCATGCGTACCAAGATGTTCATTGAGGTTCCTCTTCTGATCAGTTACTCTTGCGGGCAATGAAAAAAAATTGACCTCGAGAATTTAATGCTAATTTTGGAAGACTAATTTAATAAAATATTGTAAATTTAAAAATTTATTAAACACTTGCTACAAATTTTGCAAATTTGCAACTATACGCAAAAGTACAAATTTTGGTTGCGATTTCAACAAAAAACACAACCCAAACTTGCACATTTTATTTTTTATTTTTTATTTTTTTTAAATTTCTTTGAATGGGCAAGTGTAACTTGCGCATTCAATCACGTGTAGTCTGCCTCGCCGACCACACTTCCCTCTTTGTCAGCGAAGGGTACGACCCTTCACTGACTGTGGCAGAAAGTGCAAGTTTGACTTGCGTTTTCTTTGCTGACAACAGAAAGCGCAACATCGAATTGTGCTTTCATTTAATCCCCACCCCTATTTATACTCGGCGCCTGACTCTCTCTCTCCCCACTTCCTCCCTTCTCCTTTCTCTCCTCTTCCCTCTCACTTCTTCCCTCCATTCCCTCTCTCGTTTCCCTCTCCCCTCTCCCGTCTTCTTGCTGTCCCTCTTCCCATCAATCCATTGGTAAATGATGTCTTTATTATTTTTTTTAATTAAGATAAATTGACTAATTCATATTTATGTATTTTTGTTCAGGTAAATATTATTAGTGCGCGAGAGATTAAAGTACAACGTAGATCATATTTTGAGTGTGACTTTACATGTATCATACTTTAAATATTTTAATTACAATATGTATATTTTATTATAATAATTGTGAAGTAGATGTATTATTATATTAAAAAAATAAAGTTGTTGTAATGTTAGTAATATTATTTTTTATAATGACATGTGAAATTACATATTAATAACGTGTTATATGTGGAGAAGACAACTTTTGCATGCATGTTTTTGTTTTGTATATTATATTTTATATTTGTTATTTGACTTGAAAATTTTAATTAAAAAATATTGAACTATTTAGGGAATCTTCTCTACGAATATTCTAATATGAAAGTAGAATAATATTTCCTACAACGAATTTATATGATTTATAATGTTACTAATTTATATTATATAAAAAGTATTCATATTAACAATTAATTAGTTAAATTATTAATTAAATATTATGTATTTGAAACTGTTATATAAAATTAAAATGTTAATAACCATTTTATATTAAAAATGTAATGAGTATATGTAATTATATAATAATACTTAATAAATTTTATTTATGAATAGTTATTATTATAATTTATGTTATTTAGTATATGACATTTACCTATAATTATATAGGTTATTTTCAATTGTGCAATAATTATAGATTATTCAATTTATAATAATGATGTATTAAATAATAATACTTAATAAATAATTAATTATTTGTAACTAGTTAACAAATTAATTTATGTAGTTTATTATTATATTACTAATTTGTATATATTAATAATTATAAAATATGATAATTATGAATTTACTAATATAATAAGCTAATAATCATAACATATTGGTATAACAATTAAATAATTTAGTTTACTAATATATTCATATTTATGTAGTTATGTCAAATAGGAACAATATCAATGTTTCGGTATACTTTGGTGGTCAAATTATACAAAATGTTAATTCAGTGACATATGATCGCCCTATAATTAGAGTTAGAAGAATGTCTCGTAGGATAAAGTTTTTTGAATTACTATTGAAACTGTATCAGATAATGGGCGTTGATGATAAATAGTTCTTATTGAAATTACTTGGTAAGTACTGTTGCAACAGTATGTCAACTAATATCAATAACCATGACAAAGGTTTGGAGTTTTTCTTGGACCTGGGAAGGGAAAATCAATTTGTAGATTTTTATGTTGAGGCAGAACAAAGGGTTTATAATACTGTGCCTGATATACCGACAAGTAATGAATATTATTAGTATGCATAATTTTTAAGAGATGATAGCATGTTTGAAATGCCTATAGTGACACAAGGGATAACAAGTGTTGATATCAATAACCTTAATGCAAGTGCTTTAAGCTCCGGTTAAGAGCATTTTGAAGGTACATATAATGCATATACTGATGAATTACTTGAGCCACTTGTTGATAGTTTTGGTGCTGAAGAACATGTTGATTCCGAATCCGATAAAATTGATGATGATGATGAGGTCGAAATTGATGATTTGGAAGAGATGTAAGAGAAATATGATGAGAGCAACTCGTCCTACCATCAAGTACCAATTTATACCTCAATGCTCTCAACAACAAATGAATATGACTCTAATCCAACCATCCCGTTCTTCACCACATGTTACCTAGAAATACTTGTGGATTCTATTGATATTCCAAATAGGAGAAAGTTTTACGACTCTAGTATAGGAGAACTTGAAAAAGGTATGTATTTAAAGACAACAAAAATCTGCAAGCTTTAGTTAAAGATTACTCCATACGAGTTGTGAGACGTGAGTATCGGGTCGTTGAGAGTACACCAAAATTATGAAAAGTGGAATGCAGATATAGTACATTGACCATGTGGTGTACTTGGGGGCTTAGAGCATCATTGAAAGCAAAGCTCGGTTTATGAAAAATCACCAAGTGGGAAGGCCCCCATACTTGCCTTATAAATTCAGTGTCAGTGGATCATCACAACTTGTGTATAAACATGATCGCCAGATTACTTACAGGCATAGTTTCATATGACCCGACTTATGTGATTAAGTATGTCCAATAAATTATGAAAGATAAGTATCAGTATGAAATTTCATATCATAAGGCCTGACACAGTTTGAAATACGCAAAGGAAAATATTTATGGCACTTGAGAGAGCTCAATTAGAAAATTACCTAAGTATTTAGGAGCTCTGCAAAAATAGAATCCATACATAATTGTGGAGTGACATCACATCGACACCAAGTTCCTAGAAAAGAAAATATTGAAATATGTATTCTGGATATTTAAGCCATGTATCGATGGGTTCTAAAATTTTCACAAAGTAATAAGTGTGGATAGAACACATCTTTACACAAAGTACAAACACAAGTTGTTGATTGTTGTGGGGATGGATGCGAATCAACAGGTTCTGCCTCTGACTTATGCAGTTGTTGATGAAAAAATATTTACATCTTGGAGATGGTTTCTTTATATGTTGTCTGTGGGGTTGAAGGTATCTATCTTATTTCTAACCGACATTGTGGCCTACTTAAAGCTGTTCAATACATACCTGATTTCACGCCACATAGTGGGGTGCATTATTTTTGTTTAAGACATGTGTCCTCTAACTTCAACAAGCAGTCCAAGTGCATTGTATTAAAGGATTTGTGTTATATAGCTGGTTCACAATTGACAATCAGATAATTTGATAAGGCCATGGAACAAATCAAGACTTTTAACGAGAATGCACATGTATACTTGGAGAATATAGATAAATATTAGTGGATTCTGGCTCATAATTGAGGATGACGATGTGGCATAATGACAAAAAATATGTCAGAATATATAAATGGAATGTTGAAAGGTGCGCGACGGCTCCTAGTAATTGCTATTATATGAATCACATTCTATCATGCTGTTTAACATTTTCTCGATCAATTATCAAAGAGTCGTTGAATGATAGAGAACAACTAACCATGGCCTGATAGTATATTACAAAAGTATGAGAGTTGACAAAACCAATCTATAGAGCATATGGTACACGTGTCTGATTACACAGATCAATTCGTGTCTGTCATAACACGTCGACCAGGATCATACAGGAGTTTTACACACATGTGAAACTGAAGTCAATGGAGTGTTCATGCAGTAATTGGAGTCAGTTTGGAATACCTTGATCGCATGCTATGCATACTTGCCGGTATTTTGGAGTTAATCCAGCAACATTTATAAAATGGTACTATAGTACTCATTCTTATGTAGATACTTACAAAGGAAAGTTTGAACCTTTACCAGATGAAGTTTATTAAGATGTTCTCCCTTTCGAGTTGTGGCACAATCCATCATTGCGGATTCAGAATCATCATGGACGGAATACTTTTACTCGAATTCCTAACGAGATGGTTTGGCCTCAGGCACGTGTTAGACAGCAAGTTCGGGCAAGGCAAAGGTTCAATGCGACAAAATGTGGAACAACTTTGTCAACCTGACATAGATGATGTTATTACAGTTAAATTAATATTTGCCTTTGTGAAGGAGTAGTACTCATTATTTCTATAAAACACTCTTGTAATGATATTGTATTTATCTGTTGTTAATGATATTGTATAATTTCATGTTATATGTTAAAATTTATATTTAATTATTGTTAATGATATTGTACAATTTCATGTTATATGTTAAAATTTGCACTTGTTAATGATATTGTACACTTTCAAGTTATATGTGTAAAATTTGTGTTTAACTGTTGTTAATAATATTGTACAATTTTATGTTATATGTTAAAATTTATATTTAACTGTTGTTAATTATATGGTTAAATTTTATATTATATGTTAAAATTCATGTTAAGTTGCCTTATGTTATATTTTTCACTATTGTTAAAATTATTATTAATTGGTATTATTATTCATTTAGTTATAAGATAGATACAGTTTCTGCATATAGTCCATGAGATATGACAGTTTTATCCCGACAGGCTACTCACCATTTAGAGAGTGTATGTACTGGTGTGATAGATAGGACACTTACAGTTAGATACGTAGGCGCACTATTTTGGAGACTTGATGGTGGAGAGGGTGTATTACATCCTTGTGTAGTTCATCTTCTATATGATATGAGATTCTATAACATCTACTAATGTGGACACTTTGATATGGACTTTTATTTGATTACTGCGCTCGTCAAGAGATGGCGACCTAAAACCCATATATTTCATTTTTGCATGGGTGAGCTAGCAGTCACACTGCAAGATGTTGCAGTTATTTGGGGCTTACTAGTAGATAATCAGCCCATCATTGGACATGATTCGAGCAGATCTATCGAGCAGTGACAGGATTATTACTACCATTACTTGGGATTTCGACCCACTTCACAGTAGTTTAGAAGTAGGCGTATATAGTTGAGTACCTTGAGGGGTTATCTTCAAGCTAACCCAATGACAGATAACACCCTACATGATGAATTGGAGCGATATGCACGTGGATGTGCATTGATTCTACTGGGTAGCATTATGTGTCTTGATTCATCAGGTAATGGAGTGTTATTGCTATATCTACAAAATATAGAGCAGATTAAGGACGTTGGTTATTTTAGTTGGGGCAGTGCAGTATTGGCTTTCATGTATCATGAGTTGTGTGCTACATCCGATAGAGAAAATAATGTTATTGGTGGTGTGATGGTACTTCTATAGGTAAACTTTATACAATACTCTCTTATAATTGTCGTAACTTTCTTATGTCATACCAGTATGTTTATCACGTACGTTATTTTTAATATACATTGCAGATATGGGCATGGTCTCGCATTACTACGTTGGTGCCAAGATGATTATGTTCGTGAGTTAATATGGGCCAACTCATTGGCGCTAATTACTATGAGCTTTCACTTCCTCTGTATGGTGCAAGGTATTATTCAATAACAATAAATATTAAGTTTGACTAATATTTTATGATTATTATCTATTGATTGTTTTTATATACATATAGGTGAATACAGTATTATAGCTTCACCCATACGACGAGTCATTCTGTGAAGATTATTAGAGATATACTAGACATGATGATTGATAAAGAAGTGAATAGAATTTAAGGTATTTGTTTAAATTTGATTTGATTTTTCTTTTCATATATATACAAACAATTCAAATTGATGTATTTTTTAATTGCAATTTATATGGGAGCTATATAACATGAGTTCACCGGATATTATGGTGTTGGGTCCAAGGTGTAACACGCCATTGTGGAGATCTCGTTGTCCATTGATCAACTACACCATCATAGAGTTCCAACACTCAGAGAGGGTCATGCGCCAGTTTGGCATGTGATAGTGCATTCCACCGGATATACCAACACATGAGGAGACTTTACACGATGTAGACCGCAGGGGACATAGTGGAGAGGATTGAGCTAGATATCACTGGGAGTATGTATCGTAGTGGACAGATAGACATCAACTTATTGTCGTCAATCCTCCCATTAGTAAGTCCGATAGTACTGAGCCTCGCTATATGGATTGGTACGACCAGATTACACACCGTTTGATATTACCATCCCATTTACCTATGCATGAGGGATACTATCCTTTACACATATCAGATTTGGAAGCTATGTTAAGACATTCGTTAATAATAATTTTTATAATGTGTATGCATTATATTTATGATATTCTTTAATATTATTCTTTTTTTGCATGTATGTTAAAGTATAGTGGTCGAGAGGATTAGACTTAGTGCTAATGGCGTGAACGAGGAAGATATAACTTTATTTATGCAGTTGAGGAGTGAAGCTATACATGCCACTAATGATCTCAGGCGCCTACTTAGTAGACAACAAGATACTATAAATATACTAATGTTACCACCACCACAAGACACAGACAGAAGGACGAGGAGACGTAGTAGAGCAGTAGATGATGCGGGTTCCTCTACCTCGATACGTGCTGCATTTACTAGCCATGCTTCTACATCTTACGACATTCCTCATCCATTTATGTCTAGTGTAGCAGATGAGGTGGGTCCATCCACCTCGACACATTGTGTATCACACGGTTTGGATAGCACCGCCGACTATTATATGCTTCAATAGGCACAATTGGACAACTTATTCACTTCGTATTGGGGTATGCCACCATCTACGATGTCGTTCTCTACACTAGTTAGTTCAGATTTAGGCATGACGCAGACACCATTTGTTCAACAGCATCCATGACATGATACTAGACGTGGAGAGTTAATTGTCTCTCCTGTTGCATTTTCATATCTAGACAGTGGGTATCATGATCATGGAGAATCGAGCTCCACAACTTCATCAGGTCGGTTGAGCTTCAATTTAAACTACAATATATATGTTGATGATGCGATCTAAAATCAGTCACATGATACTGATGTTGTTGTTGCTGCTGAGGGTGGACGTCGAGGTAGACGATAGTGCTACCGACTTATTTGTGGCACTGGTGGCTATTTTTAGTATTTTTTTTATTCTTGTATTTTTCAAAACTTCTATAATGTATATATTTAATACTGTAATTATTATCCAAAAAAATTAATTGTGTGATTATGAAGAAAAAATAGTATTGCTACTATATTTATTAAAATATTTAAATACATATTGTATAAATTAAAATACATATTATAGCTTAAGTAAAAAAATATTTAAACAATATAAATTTATGTTATTTATTGTATAATATTATTATAGCTTAAGTAAATAATATTATCACAATAATATTGTATAATCAAATGTGTTTGGTCAATTTTTTATCTTTGTTGATTATGTGTATATATATAATTATGTTTTCTCAATATTGTTATATATATATATAATATAATTGCACATTCCATAATTTAAGAAAATTGTGTAATTATTTGTAGAAGCGCAATTGAAAATAGCGCTTGGTGATATTATGATTCAAAGCGCATTACCAATATTTTTTAAAAAAAAATTAAAAGCGCGTTTGAGGTTTGCTCTTTAAGCTGAAAGCGCAACCTTCAAACACGCTTTCACATAAATTTTTAAACCTCCCCCATTACGGAGTAGAAAATTAATTAATTTTTAAATTTATTATAAACTATTAAATTAGTGTCATTTGATATGGTTCTCATTATTTTTTATCCTTCTCTAAATTTTGCTGAATTTGTTTTCCACCTTATAGATTCATTTACACATTTCCTTTGTTATACAGAGAAAGAATGTCCTCGTTGTGGTCTCTTTTTCCTCCCAATATTGATTGACAAACATATGTTCATCTCTCACGGTTTTACTTAATTAGATAGAAATATGGGGTACCGTTGGTTTTGGAGTTGAACCAAGAAAATAACTTATGATGATCCAAAAAGGAGGTAAACTAAAGAATTACCATACTGCCATTCAAACCATAGACATTTTACAGTATGAGGATTCACCACTTAGAGGGGATCTAACCTATGCGTAACGAGTTTTCAAGTCCTACATCAAAAAGATATAAAAACTTTGTGCAATAAGGATTCCATCATTTTCGAATGTACAACTTGGAGGAGATCACTTGGTAACATGCGGAAGAATGAGAAAACACTAGTTAGAATGTTTTGCTAACCTAAGTTGGAATTCGGGACCAAATTCTTTTAAGGGTGGTAGAGAGTAATACCCACAGTTTTTTAATCTTTTTTTTTCAAGTTAGATAGTGATGGGCCAAATTATGCTATAAGCCCAAAGATATTCAATAGGCCCACTAGAGATGATTTAAGTCTATAGGCTCATGAAACTCTAGTGGTCTACATATCATACTATACCGAATTAAAACTCTTCAACACTCAACTATAAATTACCCATTTTCTACTATTTTGAGATAGGTCATTTATATTTGATATTTATAACTTTTTGTCCTTTTTATTTTTTGCTCTACATCTGATTTAAGAGTTAGAGGCTATCCTCGAAACAACTTCGTGTTGTAGGTAGGAATCTATTCAATAATCAATCCTTGGTGATGAGAGCTCATGAGAAGACAATTCTCGAAGATTCTAGAGTTTCAAAATTAGACTACACAATTTTGGCACGGTTTATGGGAACACCTACCTTGGCACTCAGAATGTTGATTAATAGACCTACATAAAGCTTAGAAAGTCGGCGCCTACGATGCCCTACATAAGGGAAGACCTAGCAACAACAGAGTGGATTAATAGCTACAAAAGTTCCCTCATCGACATGACCCATCACTTCTATGATTAGGAATACCAGTCAGAGCGACATAATCGCAGATTGACATAGGGTGTCTCAGTAGGGAGGTGACATGAGCGATAATCCATTGTGGAGAGAACAACCTTCGTGGAGTCAAGAGCTCGTGCTCTTGTACTATCAGGAGCTTGTGCTGTCACAACTTCACGACGTTAAAAGCTCACCTCTATGATCTTTGAAGTTAGGAGTGTTCATCCTCATAGTCTCAGGAATTCATGCCCCAATAGACCTAGAAGCATCCATCGCCGAGGTATGAGGAGTCAGAAGCTTTCGCCCTAGCCACTTTATGAGCCTCTACCCCAACATAACTAGGGCTTGTCCCTAACATCCGAGAGGACCAAAATAAGGTGAGAAGAGTCAAAGTAGGAAAAGCTACGAAAGAGAGAAGCATGTACTCAAGAGTAGCAACCAAGTATCTTTATCCCGATGACGACGCCAGGCAAGAGCTAAAAGAGTGGAGAAGTCCAAAAAGCACAAGCCCGCAACACCGCTTGACAGAAGGCTATTTGCAAGATTACATGTCCCTTATGGTAGTAACCCCCCAATGAAAGCAAGAACACATCGTCCCACTAAGCAGCCGAACATTAACTTGGAATAAACACTATGAGGCTACCCAACCTTAAGGAAAATAAAGCAGGAGCAAGAATGACGAACAATGAGGTGGACTTGAGCAAATAAGGGAATAGTAAGGGCATCTAATCAAGTGTAACCCCGACAAGAGAGAGTCTCGCATAGGAGCACCCCCATCGATACAACAACAAGGGTTCAGCAACATATTCCTCTTATATGGCGATAAGCGCCTCTCCTTGGAGCACACTCCTCCAATGCAACAACAAGTGCCTCCCACCAGGGCGTGCTTTGCCAACATGGTTACAAGTGCCACTCTTGGGAGCACACTACGACATAGTGACAATAGTCTCTTTTTGAAACACACTCCTTAGCACATTACCTAAAAACAACCATCTTGCAAATAGCAAAGATGCAAGAAACATCATAAATTTGAAGACATCTCCATGGCTTCTAAAGGATTCAAGCAGAGATAAGAAAGCCACATAGGTAGAAGAGCCAAGAAGAAGAAGGAAGTTAGAGGTAAAGCTTCTTCCACTCAATCTTCCACAAGGACATCACCACTCAGCACTCTGAAGAAATAAAAGATCTAAGGACAAGAGTATCCTAAAGTGGAAATAGCAACAAAAGTGAAACAGGCACCAATCTGCTCAATTAAGTGGTGAGAGGATTTAACTAATCTTTATAACCTCGGCTAGTCAATCGGTGTGCCTCAACTAAAAGCATTACAATCTTGAATCTTGATCGTTGTGCCTCAATCATCCTAACATCTCTACTGGTGTGTCTCGACTGGCTTAACGCCTCGACCAACAATCATGCCTACTCTGCGCCATGACTAGAGGCCCCAAGCGGCTCCATACCTTGACCGACAATATCTAACTCTAATAGGATAACTTTAGGATAAGTGTTTTGGAAATCGCTTAAAGAGTAATGTGACAGAAAAAAGGCCCTGAGGTTAGGGCTGTTCTTTCGGCTAGACCGAATCGAACCGAATCGAATTTTTGGTTAACTGAAACTTCGGTTCGCTAAAGTACTAAACCAAAAACCGAACTGAATGAATTGGTTCGGTTCGGTCAAAACCAATTTTTTTTTGGTTTATTGATTCGGTTTTTTGGGTCAATCAAAATTTAATAAAAAAATTAAATAATTTGTTTAATTTTGATTCGTTGGTTTATAAAAATCAAACCAAACAAATTGAAAATCAAGTGAAACTCATTTGAATTAGGCAAAAATTGAATTAAGAAAATGAAAAATCAAACCAGATATTTAGTCATTTTCTCTCATCGGTTCTTGGCCTCACATTCATGATTCATCAAATTAACTTACTAAGAAACATAATATAATTACATACCCTCCAAATTAAAAATTAAAAATTACATATTTAACATCCAAAGTGAAATAACACAAGTTACACAATGTAAAATGACTTCCTGCCAGTTTAACTGCTTCTACCTTCTTGTAACTAAATTCATTTATTCCTCATGACTTCCTCAATCCTGTCATATAAAAAATATTGGAATCACCCTTCTCAACACGATCGAACTCTACATGTGGCATCTCGTATGCCAATGATATTAGAATCTATACCAATACTTGAAGCCATCATATCTACAAATATTTTATGAGAACCACAATATTAGAACATTAAAAGAAGATACATATAAGTTATAACACTATAAATATAATGTAAATTTAAAATTTATACCTTTTTCAATCCTATCAATGACATCATAATCCTTTTCTAAAGGCTTTATTTGAGTATGACGGAGCCAATCTTGACAACAAATTAAAGCTTGTGCCATTTTAGGAGTTAATGAAGCTCTAAAATCATCAATTATATGGCCCCTAGTGCTAAACGTAGACTCCGAAGCTACGGTAGATATAGGCATGGCTAATACATCACGAGTCAATATGGATAAAATGGGAAGTCTACGGCTATGAAATTTCCACCAATCAAGAATATCAAAACTTGAAGAAGCTTTCTCTAACTGCTCATTTAGATACATATCTAACTCTGATTCCTCACCTCCAATCCCAGATATCAATTCTTGAATTCTCATTTTCTTATCCATCACATTTGTTGATTCTCTTGTAAATCTACTTCTTTTATCCACACTTGAAGAACGTGATGATGTTGATGAAGAATATAATTTTTTATACTCCTCAAAAAGATCATAAAGAGCACTCTTTGTCAAGTTTTCAATTTGCTCTCCGCGTTCAGGCCCATACATATTTTTCAAATAATATTGTAGAAAACCAAATTAGTGCCGAGGGTCAAGCATAAAACCAATATACAACATTATATTAAACTTTTCTATACTTCCCTGATATTTGTCAAACTTAGATTTCATCCTCCTAGCCATATCTACCAAGTCATCATCATCACTCGTGAGCCAATTTTTCAAAAGTTCATCAACTTTACTAATTTCATCTAAGAAAGTGTTAGAAGTTACAAATAAAGAACCAAAAACTCGAAGAGTGAGTTCATAAAAGTAACGTAATACTTTTACAAACTTTTGTACAACAATCCAATCATGCTTTGTAGGCAAACCTATATTTCCATAAGGTCCACTTGTTATAAAATCTGCACGAAAATTAGCATCATAGACCTCATATCTATCAAAAACACATTTGAAAATCACAGCCGTGTCTAACATTGTATAAACAGACTTCCATCTAGTTGGAACATCTAGACACAATGATTTTTTACTTTCAACTTTCTCCTCAATGACAAAATCATTAAACTTTTTCAACCTAACAGGTGATTGCCTTACATACCTCATCACCGTGCGGATACGCTCAACTGACTCATTCAACTCTTTTAATCCATCTTTAACAACAAGATTTTTAATACGAGCCATGCATCGCATATGCAAATTTTTCCATTCAATATCGCAGTCCCCCAAGATATTCACTCTTGGAGTTGGAAAATAGTTAAAACATTAAAGGAAATGGCTTAAATAATTTAGAACAAACATTCAAACTAAAATTGTGTGCTCTTAGATGCATTTAAGACATACAAAAACCCTTAGATGGGGAAAGAAAGTCTTATTGTTGTCTTTCTTTAGGCTAAATTTTCTAATAGTAATATAAATGTATTCTCTAGTTTTTCTTTTATTTTTAACCTTTTCTACTTTCATTATGTCTTTCTAAAACTCATTTAGGTGAGAAGAAAGGGTGAAGCTCTTGATGGAGAAAGATGAACAGTTATAAAGATGCATAATGTTAAAGTGTGTTATATTATTATTTTAATTTTTAATTTGAAACACTCATTGTCTAGTGATAATTTTTGATTTATGTATCACTGATGGCACAATAAATATTTGGGTTCGTTTAGCTTATTATATAGTTCTATCCCATCGATTGCTAATGTGAAACCTTGATTTGTTGTAGATAAAGATGTGCATAAATGTTTGATCCCATAAACAAGTTTTGATGTTAAGAGATAATTTATAAATAATAAGATAATATCACGTTTACTTTCATTATGTACGGAGTCCAATTGTGACATTCAAAAGAGGTAAAAATAATGCATAATAGTACCTTTATCCAAAATTCAAGAGCGGATACCTAATCCTTAATAGTTTTATTATCTTTATTTCTTAGTTATAGCATAATTTTTTTTATAATCTAAATCACATTCAGCTCATCTTTTATGAAATAAAAACCCAAAAATTTCAAACAACTTTTTGTGGATCGACCTTGGATTCTCGAGAATTTATTACTTGACACAACCTGCACTTGAGTTTGTAATCTTAAAGTAGTCTGCACTTGACACAACCTGCACTTGACACAACTACCGCAGATTTGTAAAAGATTACTCTAAGAGAGCCAGACTACTTAATAGATTTGTTAAATAATATACAGACTTAGAATTGGTCACCCCAATGCCAAGTCACTTTTGATAACTTAAAGAGGGCAAGTATAGCAGACCCTATGTTGCTCTACCAAACCTATCAAAACCATTTGTGGTGGAGTCAGACGCTTCTGACATTAAACTAAGATGAGTCATATTGCAAGATGGTCGGCTTATCTCTTTTGAGAGTAAGAAGTTGAAGGATGTGGAAAGGTGCGACTCAGTGCATGAGAAGGAGTTTCTAGCCATGGTTCACTGCCTCAGACTATGTCAGCATTACTTATTGGGAACCTAGAGCTTCATTTTATGGTCAGGACATTTAACACCAATTGAGGCATTTTATGACTCAATTGAAGCTGATCGAAAAGCAGGCGCGTTGGTAGGAGTTGTTTTTAGAGTTCAATGTTATGTTAGAGTATCGCGCTGACCATTGCAACCATAAGGTAGATGCCCTATGTTGAAGGGTGGATTTGGTAAACTTGAGGGTGGTAACCACTCTGGCTTCGAGCGATGTTGCCACTTTAGTGGAGGACTGAATACGGGATTTACTATTGAAAAATCCGACAACTTAGAGTTTAGTTGGTTTTATCGAGCAGGGTAAAGCCCGATAATTTTGTTGGATGCAGATCTTTTCAGGACCAAGGGAAACCACCTCAAAGTGCCAAAAAATGGGGGATCTATATAAATTCTTGATCGCCAAATGCCATGACTCTCTTTGGGCGGGACATCCTAGTGAGGAGCCACCTGTGCCTTGGTGCTGAGGGCTTACTTTTGGCCATAGATGCGAGATGATATCAAAAATTATGTTCGAACTTGTCTTATGTGCCAGCAAGATAAAGCGGATCATCAGAAGATAGCTGGCTTGCTGCAACCACTTCTTTTCCACAAAGAGACCTTGGGAAAGCATGTCCATTGATTATATTTGTGAATTGCCTAAGGTAGGAAACTTAGGTACTATCATTGTTATTGTGGACTGTTTTTCAAAGTATGCTACTTTCATTATGACCCCTAAACAAGTTACGATAGAAGGGATGATTTATCTTTTTTTTAAGCATATAGTCAAGTATTGGGGACTGTTGAAGGATATTGCTAGTAATCGGAACTCCTCGGGTCCAAATTAAACATGAGCTTGAGCTATTACCCATAATTTGATGGACAGACGGAGCGCTTTAATTCCATATTGGAGGAGTATCTTCGACACTTTATGCACGGTAAGGATTGGGTAAAGCTTTTAGATATTGCTCACTTATGCTTCAATGCTTGAGAGAGGAAACAAGAGGGCTTTTGAGATTGTTACTGGGCAGCAATTGCTACTCCCTCACACTAACCCACAGAGTGTGAGATCTCTTGCTGGGAGTTTCTCTCAAGAATGGAAGCAAAACATCGAGATAGCCCGAAGTTACCTAGAGAAGGCCCAGAAGCAAATAAAAAAGTATGCAGATCAACATCGCCGCTTCTTGGAATTTCAAGTGGGAAATATGGTACTAGTAAAGGCCTCTATTCCAAGACTTTCAAAGTCATAAAAGGGGAGAGATCCTCGATTGATATAGAAATATATCGGACTGTTACCTATCATTAAACACAATGGGAAAATAGCCTACAAAGTGGAGTTGCCTTTTTGGTGGAAGATTCACAATGTCCTCCATGTGAGCCAATTAAAACAATATCATTTGGACAAGGAGGATGCCACTCGCAACAAGTCTGACCGTCCGCGACTAAATTGAAGAAGACAAAGAAGAGGGTGGCCGAAGCTATTCGAATCACCCAATGACCAGCACAACAAAGAAGATACATGAAGAATAGTTGGTAAAATAGAGAGGATATAGCAGCAAAGAGAACACTTGGGAATGGGTGACGGACCTCAAGGTGTTCAAACCTCTTCTTGAAGCGTATTATCCTTCTATGGCACTATGCACTTTGCCATTTCAGTTAGGGGAGAATGTCAAGAGCCGTCTTCCTACTAGGCTCCCTTGTTGCACACGGTCGCTGGGCCGCCCCAGGACCATCTGCACTAACGTTCACTTGTAGGTTGGAGAGCTTCCGCACATTAATTGATGTTTTAAATAGTGATAAGCAGTATGGCGCATCCTATAAGTCTTATAATATGTACTGCTATCAAAAGTCTTTTTATTTCTAAGCCCTTTTTGTTTCATTCTTACTGTAAATAGTGAAGAGTATTATTGCGCGTCATGTAACCCTTATAATATGTACTGGCATCACAAATTTTTTTATTTCTAAGCTTATTATATGGGGTAATGAGTTGTTGAAAATAATTGCTAGTCATCGTATTAGAGTTCACCCCTTGCTTCACACATTGTAAACATTCTATGCTCTAATCTGCTTTCAATTATCAATGAAAATGAATTTCTTTCTCAATTCACTATGCCTCGATAAGCACCTTTAGATATAATTACGACGCAATAGTCGATGTGTGACATGGTGTATTGTGTACTTAACGAAAGTAGTCGGAATTGGTCGACTACTAGCCACACGATGCCCATTTTCTACATAAATCAAAACGCGCCCCATGAAACCGGGGACCTTGTTGCACCACATTCTCAACTAATATCACCCTCTCCCAGTCCATGAGTTTGCTACCGACATGGCCTTACCTAGCATTAGGCCCTTGTGGCACCCGATTCTCAACCAATATCATTCATGTTTTTTTGACCAACCTGGCCTTACCCAGGTTGCTGTCATCAAGTGCATCGCCCCATCATCGTGTACACCTCCAACAATGCGCCAATTGCCTCCACTAACCCAGGCATTATCTTGAGCGCCAAGAACACGATTGCAGTTCCAAATGTCTGATGAACTACTGGTAAGTTGCAAGTGTTAGAAGTAGAAGCTCACTCAATATCTCTAGTTTAACATGATTTTTGAAATCGAGCATGCGAGCCCAGTACTTCAGCATGATAAGTGAAATCTTTCCAAATAAAAATTAGACAGGATACTAAGGTGCCTTCCAAATGTTGGCGCACTTGATTGGAACATAAGGCAAACATTGTATATAAAGAACCATATAGATATGTAAACAACAAAGCAAAGGTCTACCACCGACCTGAGCATAGTACCAAGCAGCAGCAAATTTCTAACATATGTTGAAAAGGTGGCCCTCTCTTTATCTACCCCAAGACAAGGGGGAAATGAAAAATAAAATGGAAGAAACAAAATATTCGGAGTTCTGCCCTCAACTCTTCTTCCCTCAACTCTTGGATTCATTGGCACTGCAAAACAAAATGAATCCCAGATGCTCTATTAGTTGTCAACAATTTTGCTAACACCATTTGGCACCAACAGAAACTTAATTTTCACACTATGTTAACAAATCAAATATAAAATTTCTTTTGCACAATGATGAGAGCATTAGAGTGAAGATGATGGCTGTTTTTCCATGCATGACTTAGCCAAACAACCAGGGAAGTACTTGTTATGCATCTGTCAATTCCAATGAAAAATTTAATTTCCAATAGTTTTTAGCAGAACCAGATAATAATCACTTGACGAAGTTAAAAGCATTAAGAAAAGCAAGATGAAGGGATATCTAGTCAATAACTGCTTAACAAACTCTGCAGCTTTTCTGCAAAGCAGAACCAGGACTTGACGAATTTTGGATAACCAAAGGTCACACCAATTCAGCTCCACCATGGTATATCGTGTGTTCATGTGTATATTTTCACATCAAGCTCTGTATACAATCCTTAGAATGTACCCTATGCCAATATCTCCACATCGGAGGCTAAAATATTTAAGAACCTTCCAATGCTTTCTCAAGTGGAAGGAAGTCATTAAACCATCTATCCTCAAGACAAAGTATCATGATCATGGAAAGTTTGAGTTGGTCCTCAAGTTATAATCCCTCTAGATAAATATAAACTTCCCCTGTTTCTCTAACTACTGGTCGGATTTTATTTTTGAGTTCCTTGTACAGATCATGTAAATAGATCAATGTAATTGTGAAATAACTAATGTATGACTACCACAGATGTACAAGACAATCTTTCTCATTGGAGGAGGACAAAACTGCCGTTTATAATATAGTTATTGACAAAATTTGAAAAATTCAAGAATAAGGTATTACTTATTACTCATTATAGTCTAATGCGTGTAAATAAAAAAACCACATTTTGTTTAGTACCCGAATTTGGGTTTTTTCATCATTTATGTAGATTGATCTAGCAAAGCAACAAAAGACACCTAATAAAAAAACAATTGATATAACATACCTTGAAATAAAATTTAAAATGAAACATAATTGTTCAGCAAAAATTAAATATTTCAATATGGCTTCAGTCAAGCTATTTTATAATCTATTTTAAACCTAAACTAATTTGGATATTCATTGCAGTGGATTATTTTGGTGATTGAGGAGGATCATTGTTTGAAGGACTGGATTGAGGTTCAAGCAGCAAAGGCGTTTCTTTCAATATATGAGCTTAGAAGGTTCACACTTTTGAAATGAATACCACAAGCCATGAATAAAGCACAAGAGTTATCTCAAGGGCAGATCTCTTAGGCATCTATTTCACGACGATATGTGCTTGGCGTTTGTGAAAAATGCATTAAAACATCGAGCATGTGGCATGACCAGTATATTATCTAGGCTGCAGCTAGGTGTTTTTTTAGTTTTTTAATGATGCTTGCCCTAGCTATGAGACAATATTAAATGACCTCTTTGTCTAAAGCTTAAAACTGTTATAGTCGAAGAGACATTAAATATTTAACAACTTAGGAGTCACAAAAGTGTTATAGATCATAAAGCTCGCTTAAATAACCCCAACTAAGTGAAAATATTGAAAGGCAAAGGAAAAAGTCGAGGCTCATGTATACTTCCATCACTTTATTATTTATAGCAATATACCCGCAGAATATTATTAAAAAGATATGTGCTTCTGCATTTTTCCAAAATCTTTTTAACATTACACGTTAATCTTCAATATAACACTATGGTATAAGAAAAAAAAAACATTATAACTTCCTTTTTAGGAATTAGTTCAGAATCTTGTAACAGAAGAGTGATTTACATGAAAGTAGCCCCATAAATTGGAAAACTTCAGGCAACATCTAAGTTTTACAAGAAAAACTTGTAGGGAGAGCAGGGGTCCGGGGTATAACGGTTTAGCACTGGAAGAAGCCAACTAGTGTTGTTGAGATGAGGGTTTCTTAGGCTGGATTTTAGTAAAGGAGCCACCAAAAGAATACAGCATTCAGCTGGCTTTGCAAATTAGAGAAATGTTGATTCTGCAGTAAATTCGTCATGCTACCAGTGAATAACTACATACATTGATTTTGGATGAGCAATAATGAGGCATCCAAAACCAATGTGAAACATGAAAGATGAAAGATAGCAGATTACAAAAGAATAAGATTAAGCAGACGAAAATATCATTTTAGTGGAGATGCATAACATGATTGTTTAACATAAAATTAGACCGTAGAATACTAAAATCCATGATTTTTTAAAAAATTCAATTTGATGTTGAGAAAAGTCTTAAGATGCTTTCTTGATCATTTGAGAAACAAAAAAAATTTGGCAAATCTAAACTACTTAAAATACTCAAAACATAACTCTGCCATTTTATAGGAAACTACGATTATGCTAAAACCAGATGCTCCAGATCTTATACTTAAAACCAGCAAAAGTTAGCCAAACATGAATAGATTTAGGACTTGTGGGAAACACTAGGAATAGGCAAATTAAACCGTAATTACCTCTAATTTTAGTCCAAGGATGTGTCAATAACCCCACGAACTCACTCTTTTTACCCCAAGTTAAGATAGACATGCTGCTCATTAGAACATACTCACAACCTACCTGCAGCAATTCCACAATTTTGGTTTCATAATAACCATCTGAAATTACAAAACAGGGAGATGAATACCCGAATAGGAAAATTAAACGTTTCCCCTCAATCCAAAAATCACAAATCATTCTACAATCCTTTCCCTCAACAGTCCTCCACCAAAAAAGTAATCCCCAACGCGAAATAAATTATGCACCCACAACTAGACAAGTTAGTGATATCAATCCACAAAATCAATCACAGATCAAGATCAAAATTCTATATAAAAGGACTCAATTACGTTAGCCAAATAAATGCTGAAATCCATATACAATTGAGATGGCATAAAGGAAAAAGAGAGTAAATGAGAACCTTTCACTTTTGTTGATCATCAGCATCGTGAAACTCGTGTTGTTCCTCCGGTTCATCCTCCGCCGCCGCTGGCTTCTCCTCCTGATTATACCTCACCACCACCACCGGGCAGGCACAATGCTGCACACAGTAATCGCTTACACTCCCAAGCTTCCCCTTGCTGCTCCTTCTCGTAGCCCCAATCCCTCTACTCCCCATGATCACCGCGCTCAATCCCAGCCTCTCAACCTCCAAACAAAGCCGTTCCTTCATGTCATGATCTTTCACAATGTGAATCTTGACTGGCACGTGGGCATCCACCAATGGCTGTGCCAAGTGGTTGGCTTTCGCGGCGGTGAAGTTATCATATTCTTCTTCCATTTGTCGTGGTGATGTTGTCGAAAAAGGGTTGTTAAAGGTGGTGGTGGTGGTGGGGGTGGAGGAGCCCCAGTCAGCGCCGTAGAGGACGGAGGTGGAGCGGACGTGAAGTAGGATGACGTTGTCGCCGGGGCGGAGGTAATTCTCAATAGCCCATTTGACGGCATATGCACTCTCGTCGCTGAGGTCGACTGCGATGGCGATGCGGCGGGAGGAGGGGGAGATGGCAGCCATGGAGGTTGGGGTGGCGGGTGGTGGAGGGAAGCGTGGGGAGGATGTTTTGACTTGGACAGGTTGGAGGCCGTGTTTGGGTGGATCCAAGACGATGCGGGTGGCAGCAGCGGCGGCGGGTGGTGGTGAAGCCATGGCGGTGGTCAATTGAATGAGGTTCGATCGTGGGCGGGCTCGTTGAAGTTAAGGTTTGTTGAAAATGGAAAACAATTTGAGTTGAGTATGGCGAGAACGAAGGAAGGATGCAACGAATGAGACCGAAGATGAAGGTGAGGAGGAGGGAGAGGATCGGTTAAGCTGGGAAAATTCTTCCATTCGTTGCGTATCCGTAACTCAATTTTCTAGTTGGCTTGATTATTTTATTAAGGGTGAAGTTTAATTTGGCCCCCTCAAATAATATAATTTTCTCATTTTATCCCATCAAACTATGAAAAAAATATAATTTGCTCCTTCCAATTAGATATAATTTAATTTTCAATTTTACTCCATTCAAAATATTTGAGGAAATATTGAAGTTAACATAATAAAAATTGAAATTATTGTTTAAAGAACAATAAATTTAAACTAGATCAAGTAGAAAATGATATAAATGAATTTTATACTTAGATTACTGTTCCAAAAAAATATTTGATAAATTAATTTGATTCTTAATGAGAATTAATAGCCAAAACTATTAATAGTCATAAAGTTGGTATTGAAACCATAATTAGAAAAATAAAGAAATGATGTGAAATGAATGATCTTAATTCTCAATATGAGAATATATGGTATGTCATCAATCTCATTAATTTTTCACAATTGGATAGATATCGCCTTCCATAATGGTTTTTCAATTTTGAAAAGACTTGTTTTTTTATAAGCAATCGACCCAACCCCATTTATGAGGAAGCACTCATTCTTTCGCACTTACGGAGCTACTTTGTCAAATTACTTTATAAAAAATTGTCATGTACACTTAGATATTCGCAATCTACTTGTTTATATCGGTTTCGAGTAAAGGTACTATTTTGTTTAAATGTCTTTCGATCTTTTTCTATAACTACGAATATTTAATGGTAGCTTACAATACTTTAGAATGAAATTTATTTTTATCTAAAATTATTATTTACATAGTTAATCAAGTATAAAATTCAATTATGTAAGTTTTATAGTTGGTCTAGTTTAAATTAGTTGTTTTATATTATTAGATTCAAATAAAATTTTAATGTTTTAATAATTTAACTGTAATATATTCAAATATTTGAAATATTAAAACAAAAATTATATTTTTTTATTTGAAGGAGAGAAGTGTATGTTTTCATAGTTTGAGGGGCAATGAGATACCAATATAAGTGAGGAGGGCCTTTTATCAATTACTAATAAGGGTTAAAAGCACATACCTTGATTTTTTGGGGTAATGCATTTTTCTCCAGGCTAATCCATTTGTACACATAAGCCCCAACCTACTTAAAATATTCCCAAATATCCTCGACCCATCTATATTAATGTATCCTCTATCAGTGTATCCAGGATACTTTAGCCGTGTTGCACTTTACCCTTAATCGTTACAAAAGATGCATTTAACTATTAAAATAATTTACAATATTATATTTTATCATCGAATTAATATTGTGGTTGTATAAAATAGAATATTTTCATCAAAAATATTATCATGTGCTACTTGTTTACCAAATATATGGGCATCTGAATCGGTTCGAGTGTGGGTCATATGTTTGGAGTTCATTTTAAACATGGACATGAGAGGCAATGCTAATTGGGTGGACTTGCACAACAAAAAGAGTTGATTTTCTGATATCAACATCACCTTTTCGTCTTTTTTCTAGATTTAAACTGCAAATAGCTTAACTACATGCATAATTTTACAAATAACATAACAATGATTGGAGAAATTACTTTAAAAATAACTTCTGATGTTCTGACACATAAATTTAGGAAAATAAAACCAAAAAATAGTTTATAATTAAAAGATAACTTGAATTGACTGAATTATCCATATATTAGTTAAGTTTTGTTGAAATATTTTTCACTTTAGTGAACCACAATATTTTAGATGGTTAAACTTTACATATTTTGTGGTTAAGGGGAAAGTATAACATGATCTAAAGTATCTCAGTATCGCTGATAGAAATTCAATTAGAACTGAGTTTGGGCTATGTTCGGGAAATATTTTAAAGGACAAAATGCATAAAAGCCCATGTGTTTTAATGAATATGCAAAAAAACCACATTATATTAAAAAAATTAGCCTAAAGTAATTAAAAAGTCTGCACCATCGTCCTAGTCATCATAAAAAAAATAGCGTCGTTAACTTTTTCAATGAAATTCCTATTATTACCTTTACACTAATACTACGGTTGCTCATGTTTTAGATTTTCACAATTGTAGAGAGATAGAAAGCGGACAAAAAAAACTAGAGTTTTTCACTGTATAATTTCCTCAAAATCAACTGATATTCTTGCAAAATCTAGAGATAATATTACAAAGAAGAGGAGGTTTTGGCATAATATCGTTAATTTCTGACTTGGAAAGGCATTCGACCGTTTCAACAACATAAAGGTATCTTCAATGTTATTTTTTCAAAACTTTTTCATATCTAATAGTCAAAGTTGGATTATTTGTAGGATTGTTGTTTGGGGTTTGAAATATATGTAGGTAAGTGTCGAGGTCTCCTCCGATTGGCTTTATTTAGTACATTTGCTAGTCCACCACAAATTTTAGTGTTTTAGTAATTAGTAGACAAATTGCACGCACACAATCCCCTCCCCCCCGCCGGGGCCCTCTGTATACACGAGTTCTTTACGTGCAAGCCCCATGTTAGCTTTATATACAGTAATAGTACATAGTATAATAATTACCTATTTATTTATTGTTTTGACTGTAATTTTTGTGCAGATGCTTATGTGTGTTTGGGTGTGTGAAAAAATATAAATCATAATAAATGTATGATAATATTATAATATGCTAAGAATGCTTTCTTTATTTGTTTGTGGAGCATGGCTGGTTGGAATTCTGATTATGCTACATTTTATGTACAGATAGACGGAGTTATGAATGGGTGCACAAGATTAGATATGTTGGTGGGTAGATAACAATGTTTCCAGTGTGAATGTGGATAATTATATATATATATATATATACATACACATATATGATGACTATGCAAAAATATAAGAAAAAATTGATGGCAAAACTCTCAATATACTTATCTATCATTACCTACTTGGGCATAGTTTAGAAAATAGGATGAGGATACTTTGGGGACTAGGGTATTACGGACCATAATGCAGCATATAAGGGTTTGTCTATGATTTCTCTCCACGTAGAGGATAAAAAAGGTCCGCTTTTAGCCATGGATAGCCAAGGTAAATCTTAGTGATTGAAGAACAAGTGCTTTCAGTTTGTTTTATGATGACTTAGTCTTAGTTGATGATTTTGAAACCAATGAAAATAATGAACAAGGTAATGATGTCAACGAAATGAACCCTCAAAACCAATATGTGGATTTGAATAATGATGATGGGAATGATACGAAATGAGCAAATAATGAAACTATTGTTAGTGCTATGAGCACGAAGGTGTTGAGGCTATTAGGGAAAGCCAATTAGGAATGCTAATTGGACGTGTCCAAATCTAGACTCACTCCACTTGGATCGAATTTTTAAAATTATAAATGAGTTCGAGTGGGTCTGAGTTTTTTATTTTCAAACCCGTCCCATCCTATTTAATTATTTATTTATTTTTAATTTATTATATATATTTATGTGATTATTTTTTTAAAAAAATGTATTTTTGCAAAGTTTTAGTGTTATTATTTTAAAAAATATATATTTTTAAAATTATAAAATAAATCTAATGGGTTCAATCTATCAGGTTGGGGTCAGGGGTGGGTTTGTGTTTAGATCTTTAAAAACTTTGGTGAAACTAGTTTCAAATTTTGACAAACTCATCTTGTTGCCATCTTTAAAGCCAATCTACTGAGGCTCATTTCAATTAAATGAACCCTAAAAACTAATATGTAGACCTAAATAATGATGATGACAATGATTTGGACCCAAAAAGTAATGTAACAAATGTTGGGGGCTCTGAATATAATGAAAGTGTAGTAAGGGTCAGCCTAATAAGTCTAATCCTATATTTTAGAGGAAGTCTGATTTGTCTAATCCTATATTTCATTTCTAATTCATCGTATGTCTGACTGTCTTTCTTGGATGTTAGAAGACTTAGAGGCTCCACAAGGTTATGATATTTTTGCTAAGGGTCTGCTAGGAAAGTGTTACAAAATTTGAGGGCTTTTTTGAAAGAAAAAAAAAATGGCTAGGGAACAAGAACAAAATAAAGAGAGAGAGAGAGAGTGAACGGGAGGAATGGTATAATGATGTTGGGGGAATATGAGTTGCAATGAATATGGTTGTGATGATGATGATATAGGTCCTCTTTGTAGGATTAAAATTGCCTACTAGACAAAATTTCAAAGAGGTGCTGAAGGACTAAATAGTAAGAATGAGGTGGGATCTCTAGTTTGAAAAAAATAAAAAGCACAAAATCACTATCACTACAAAAATGAGTATGAGTGGAGATTTCATGCTTCATTGAAAATGTGATATCCTATATTACTTGTGGGGAAAAAATTAAAAAGATTTATAAGTAGTATAATGGACTCCTCCATCAACTTATATCAATAATTTTTGTAAAGCGATGACGAGTGCAAAGTAGTTGCTAATAGAGCTCATTATGCCGAGTCTCGCTTGTGGGCCTAAATTCATGGATCGGGGGCATAACAAATGGTATCAAAGCCGACCTCAGGGTACTATTAATGTAGGAGGTCTGACTGGATGTATACTCGGGGCATGACAAATAGTATTAAAGTCAATCTTGGGGTACTATCGGCATGAGAAATCCGATCGGATGTGTATTAGGGGTTGTCCTAGAATGTGGAAAGAACACGACAAGGACATCGTGTATCCAATGGGGGGTAACTATGATATCCCATATTTATTGTGGAAGAAGAATTAGAATGATTTGTAAATGGATACAATGAACTGCTCTAACAACTTGATTAATTATTTTTGCAAAGCAAGGATTAGTGCAAAATAGTTGTTAACGAATCCCATTATATCGGAGTCTTACTTGCTAGCCCCCACCTATAGGTCTGGGTTGTGACAGAAAACATCCACTTTCTAGGTCAAGTTAATTAAAGAAAAACACATATGTGCACATAGAATAGAACAAAAGAAAGTAAATTACAAATAAACAGAACATCATAAGGGATAATCCTCATTAAGGGTTGAAGGCATTAAAAAAATAAGAAGAGATAAACAGGTTAAGTGTAGCATACATAAGGTGTAGAGCTAAAAGGTTTGCTTTGGAATTGGTAAGACGGGTTATAAAACAACAGTACAATAGGCTTTATGATTATTGAGCAAAAGTGGAGGAGAACAATCTAGAAATACTCTCGTATTAAAGATGGATAGATCACTAAATCTACCTGTACTCCAGAGAATGCATTTCTATCTGAATGGTTTGAGAGAAGGGTTTTTGGATGTTTGTAGACCAACCATAGGATTGAATAGATGCTTCTTAAAAAGGTTATACAAAGGCCAAAAACTGTCAGCCATAGGCAGAGATGGGAATTAAAATATCTACCCTATTACAAATGTTGATGTTTGAGATTAAGAAGACAGAGAGTTGGGAGTGGTTTTTAAAATATCAAATATTGGTCACATGATGAGAAGGGTTAGGCATTTATTTCTAAAAAATAAAAGAGATTGATTGAAATAGTCCATAGCCTAGCTTCACATGCAAAACACACGTTTTTTTAGGCCCGTATATGATAACTTCAAGGGAAAATTCAAAGGGTGGGAATTGAAATGGTTATTTTGGAACATGTCTTTATGGTTTTGACCTTAAACTTATTATGAGTCGGGGGTTCAAGATAAGCTCGATAGACTCGCACACATAATGCATGCTTAAAAAGAGGATGTCTTATTCCATAGGCATTGTCATGGGGATGCTAATGCATGTGTGTGGGTGTTTGTTAGAAAACAAGTACACCAAACATCCCGCAGAAATTTCTTAGTTGGAAATATTATTTGCCAAATGAAAATTTTCTAGTTGTGATAGTGCATTAATTAGTCCTTAAACTTGAGGTATCATGGTAGTCTTGTGTATAACATTATGCACTTTGATATATTTTTCGATTGCATGACAATCTCAAGGGGTGTTTACGTTGGGTGTATGGTCTTCTGAATGGAGACTAATGAGTAGCCAATAAAGGATCTGTCACCTATCTGATAGAATAGGTGAATATTCTATATTTTTATATTCTTTGATCCTGAAAACCTTGGCTAAGATAGGATGAATGTTAGATGTGGGGTTTTCAAATGATTCATTAAAGGATTAATGTAACTTGAAATGGGATCATAGTTATTAAGTCAAAAATAGAGTTTCAACTAATAATTCATGCCACATATATAATCAGGAGATTAGTTGATGGAATAACCATGTTTGCATCATAGTTGTAATTGAAAAGGTTCACTTGCTATTCACATAAGACTACGTAATCAAGATGCATTACTAGGTGCTTCCCTTGACTTGTGAGGTTCTTGAAATTGAGGAGTTAATAACAAGCGGACTAATTAATTAGATTAATTAATTAAATATAAATTTATTAATAAATTACAAAAGTCGCAAGCCCACTGCTAGCTTAGTTGTCAACTCAATGGGTCGCACACAAATGGAGATGATCCACTTCTAATCTAATATGACCCAAGGTGTTATATTAAGTTAATTAGTAGTAATTAATTAACTTTAACTAAAATTAATTTAAGAAGTTAAATTAATTTATTCAAATAAATAATTTAATTATTTATTTAGACCTAATAAAGATTAGAGGGCTCATGGGAGTGAAGTTAATGAATTAATTAGCTAGGCTTAATTAATTTAAATAATTAAAATAATAAAATTATTTTAATTGAACTTAATTTGATTAGGTAGCATTTTATGGGACTAATTAATTAATTGATTTGATCAATTAATTTTATTAGACTTTTATCAATTGAGGGAGATCAATTAATTAGACTATACTAAGCAATTAGAGTCTTAGAGTCCAAGTCTATGGGGCTAGACGCCCATTAGAATTTTTAATTATAAGAATTAAAGAGTCCTACAAAAAGATAAAAAAGATTTTGTCTTGGGGAAGGTTTCCTAAATGGATTAAGAAACAAAAAGATAAAGATAGAAGGGAGGGGATTCCTGATTGGATTAGGAGAGGGTTTCCCATTGGGATTTGGGACTCTTAATGGTGTATAAATATACCATAAATTATTGGAAATTTCCAGATTTGGTGCAACAAGAGAATATGTCCCCTGTTAGAGTAGAATGCCCAATGCCCCAATTAGATTGTATATATTATACTCTTTTACTTTTGTAAAGACAATCTTATTGGGAATCATATTAATAAAAATGCATTTTCTTTATCTTATGTCAGGTATTTTCTTTATCTTATGTCTTGCATTTTTTATTTCTACACATTAGATAAAGTCCTTAAATCAAATTTAGCTACAGGGCATGATCGCGTATATGATGGCGATCATGGAACATGCCTCTAAGGCTTTGGTCTTTTTGAGATGGGACATCAAATAGCTCAGTAAGACTCGCACATATGATGCATGCTCGTAAGACGAGGATGTCACATTTCATTGGTATTAACGTAGAGACGTAAGTGCATATATGTGGGTGCTTGTTAAGGAACAAGTAAACCGAACATGACCTGCAATAAATTCTTAGTTGGAGGCTTTGCCCGTCGAAACAAGAATTTTTGTATTGCGATAGTACACGACTAGTCCTCAAACTTGAGGCATGATGGTAGCCTTGTGTGCATCTTGCAGCAGTTTGATATATCTTCTGATTGCTTGACAATCACAAATAGGGTATATTGGGTGTTGCACTGGTATGCATGGAGGTTTGTCAGTGGCCAATATAGAATTCGACACTTATCTTTTGAAACAAGGGAATCTCCTTTGTTTTTATTGTTCGTGATTCAAAGACCTTGGTCAAGGCAGTATGAATTGTGAGCCATCAAGAATCATTAAAACTTGAAATGGGATCACAAGTATTGAATCATTTAGGGTTTTGACTTATAATCCATGCCTTAGATTCAATCAGGGAATTAGCTATCGAAAGGACTGTACATGTATGGTACTCGCAACTAAAATAGGTTTACTCGTTATTTCACCTAAGACTAGTTTGTCATGATTACTTACTAGGTATTTTTATAGATAGTGAAGTTCTTAGAATTAAAGAGTTGATTCCAAGTGGATTAATTAATTGAAAGTTGCAAATGTTGTAAACCCACTATAGCTTAGTCGTGAATCTAAGAGGGTCACACATATTTATGGAAAGTAACATTTTTAATTTTAGATTTTATCCAACGGTTGAAAATTAATTAATTAATACTAATCAATTAATTAATTAAGGGTTCTATTTAATTTAATGGTTAAATTAAATTATTTAATTAAGTAATTGAATTATTTAATTGGACCTAATTTGATTAGAAAGCCCAATTAGAGTAAATTAAATTAATCAATTAGATTGATTAAATTGGAATTGAATCAATTGAATTGATTTGGGAATTTTTGAGTTCAAGTCCAAAATAAATGTGGATCATTTAAAAAGCCCACTAAAATATGAAGAGAATAATTTAAATAAATATAATTTATTTAATTAACATATTTATAGATAAATAAATATAGTGACCAATTTTATGGGATAAAATCGGCCACTACCCATAAAATCGGCCACTAAGATTTAATTTATGTATAAATATAATTGTAGTATATATATATGATATATATCTATCTTGATATTATTTAAAGAGTTCAAATTAATATTAATAATGTATGTAGACAATTTTGATGATTAATATAGTTTTAAATTAGTCCACATACAATAAGAGAGAGAAAAGATAAGAGTTCTTATAAGATTTGGAATCCTTTTAAAATAAGATTTTGAAATAGTTCAAAATTGAAAAACTTTCCAAGAGTTGGAAAGAGATTAAAATTTTCAGCTCTATATATATGAGGGATGAAAATTACATAATTCAATTCAAAAAAACTGAACAAAAAATATTTTATTTAAAGTCTTTTATTTTACTCTCCAATAAAAGAAAAGAAAGAAAAAGAAAATCAATTTCTTGTTATTCTCTTCATATTATTGTTTCAAGAACTTAAAGAATCAATCTTTATTGTTCTGGAAAATTTACTCTGGTTCTAGATTAGTAAATAATTAAAAGGATACTAACGAATTGTAATACTCAAGCCTCACACTACTCACTTGACCAATATAATTCATGCACTATATGCTACTTAGATTCTAATTTGCATTAACATCTACATTGCATCTTTTATTGCATTCTTAATCATTATACCTCCAATGCTATCACTTGATGTTAGTGGTTGACATCCTACAATCTAATTAAGTGATTCAATATTTACATAAGATAAAGAATAGATTGATCAATATAATGGATATTCATAGGTTGTATGTTATAATTTTAGAAGTGTTAAAGGTGTCACTAGTAAACTTATATGATTTAATTCGATTTGATTGAGGTATTTTAAAGGTATACATTTATGGATTAACATACTTGGGATATCGGATATGATATAATGTGATTTAAGTGTCATAATACAAGGTTCATATGTGCATGTGATTTTAGAAAATAAAAACTAGACAATCATTTAAGAATCGGATGTTGATCGGTTTGGAGATCGAATGAACGGTTAAGAAATTAGGGCGTAATGTATTATCCAATCATATGGAGATTAAAGTAGGTTGTACATAGATAAATAAGTAATGAAAAACACTAGATTAAGGTTGTATAAGGTGTGAAAAATATCAGATTTGAACCACAACTTGCCACCTCAAGCTTGCCACCTCAAGCTTTGCCACCTCAAGCTTCCACCTCAACCTTTGTTCATTTCTACCCTTGAGCCACAACCAAAAACTATTTTTTGAGCTATTTCACTTTCAAAACCTTCATATTTAATGTTAGAAATTTCTCTCAAGTAATTCCAAGTAAAGAAAAAAAAAGTGAGGGAAGCAAAGGGAAGTAAGGAGGAGCAAGTTGAATCTAAAATATGTGCATAGGTGAGCTTTAATTCATGTTTTGATTTAAGTTCTTGAATTGCTTGAGGGTTTATGATTTTTAAAGATTCTATTATTGATTATAATCATGTTAGTATGTTATTTGTGGTCTTTTAGTTCACAAAAGAAGGATTTTTAGTTGCAAAATCACCATAAAAATCACTAGGGAAAGAAACTGTATACTTGCTGATTTTGATATTTTATGCTTTATATATGTATAATAACTTGATTAAAACCTGTTTATTTCACCATATATGTGTTTATATATGAGTCTAGGTGATGTATGTAAGTTTAGAGAGGTTACAAATTGTAATATAGTGTGATAATTAAAGAGGTCCTCAAAACTGTCTTCTTTAAAATTCAGATTCTGTCCTATGTGAATGGTGCTGGTTTTACATCAATAAATCCATTGGTTTTGGTAGTAATTTGACTTGGTTGTCTCTTTATATGTGTTATCTAAGTATGGTGAAAATTTGTGAGTGATTGAATGTACTTAAGGGTGCCAAAACCATTAATGCCATGAAGTGTGCAAAACTGTCACGGTAGGAAAACAATCTGTTTTAATATGTTGTGAAGAGAGCTAAACTTGGGAAGTTATATCCATGAATTTTAGCAATTATATGAGATGGTTACATTTATATACATGTTATATAAGTGTGTTAAAAATTTAGGAGTGATTGGATATGCTTAGGGATGTCAAAATTATCATGCAACTAAATTGGAAAGCAAGAAAATATGAAAATGTTAGTTTGTCCCATTTGATAACTTAGCATATTTCAACCTAGACATGTTGCTATTGAATGTTAACAATTAGGTACATGATATTAGAGTTATAATACTTCAATTATATGATGTTTACATGTATCTAAGATGAGAAATTAAGGTATTGGAGGGACTAGATTAGGTTCTAGTTTGTAAAACCTAGATAGCTTAGTGTTTAAGGTACTAGTATGATATTTTATGCTTTCAACTTGTCAAATTGGGAATGGTGCTTGATGTTGGGTAATATTACAGGCTATTTTACATCTAAGATTGGAGGGGAATAATAAACAAATCTAGACTAAGCCACCAACCAAGTGAAAGGTAAGTAAAGATCCATTCGCAACTACAATGCATGAACATATTATGTCTTGAAGCATTTATACCTAATGTGTTGATGATATTAAATTTGACTGAGAGTCTTATGATTCTTGAAACATGTTGAGAGCAAGATGACTTGCATTTCATATTGAACATACCATTCATGAGCATTTACATGTGCATGCACAATATAGTGGAGGCTTTTGCATGCACGATATGATTTGAGACATGGTTTTCAGAAAGAAAATATTTTGGTTGGCCACTACTAGTGTACCGAGGCATGCGAGACATGCTTATATGATATTTTGGGGTACCGTGAGTATTACTTCTTGGAGGAACACAGTGGTTGACAGGGGGTGTGCCTCTAGTGGTCACAAGAGGGCGGATCACTTGACTGTACCCTTATTGAGTCTACCAGTGGGAAGACTTCTGGAGGATCATAGGAGAAGACAGGGGGTGGACCTTTGGTGATCCCAAGAGATGGCCCTTGGACTGAGTCATTTGTTTATGGCCATGTGATTATCAATATTGTTCAGAGCTCTATCCGGTGCATAGTAGGTGGGCCAAGGGCCCAATAAATGAAGTGATTTTTAATAAAAACTCTTTGATTTATGAGTACTCAATTTGACACATTTATAACATCATATCTTTGAATTGAGTTGCATGAGATTTTATATCATACTCTTGTCATGCATGATTTTTACTTATTGAGTGTTAGCTCATGTAGTTCATGCATTGTAGGTGAATATGGTGAGACTTGAGACCTCTGGTTTACTGGCTGGCAGTGGAGCTCCTACAGGCTTTCAAAGATCAATGTACTTGGATGACGACCTGTTGGGTTATTTTATGGGCTGTGTTTTTTATTTTATAATTATTGTATTATATTAGTGACTTTATCATGTATATATCACTTTCAAAACTCCTTTGTAGTATAAAGTTTAGGTTTGTGATGGTTTGATAGACTTGGTTAATATTTAATAACTACATATGTATATACAGTGTGACATGATATGAAAGCACTTTACTTTTATCAATGTTTTGTTGAACTGAGTAGAAAAAAAAAGTTATACACATGCATACATGCACAAATTATGTTGCACAGGTTGTTTATATATATATTTATACATATTGTTGGGAGGGTGTGATAAAGAGTGGTATCAGAGGCCAGGTGTTGATTCTGTAGACTGTCATTGTACATGATCTTTGAACTTGTGGAGCATAATTATGCTAGTAAGTTTTTTTTTGTTATATTGTATTGTATATTTCATGAATTATATTGGCCATTTGTTATAAACAAAATGGTATTGCAGTCATGGTGAGAACAAGGGATGAAAGTAGTAGTGGAGCCAGAACCCTAGGAGAGCAGACGCCTATTCTGAATAATAATTGTGATGTTATCATCAATTGACTTACAGAGCTTGTTGAACAACAATCAGAATAAATTTAGCAACTTATCTAGAAGAGGGATATAGGTGGACAACCAAAGGCTAAAATGGTTTAACCACAACCCCGAGTAGAATAGATGGAGAAAGTTGGGGAAAGATTCAGAAAATTGAACCCATCGGTGTTTGAGGATGCACTAGATCCTACAGCTGCTGAGGATTGGTTGAGAACTCTTGAAAATATATTTCACTACAGTAGAGTTTCAAAAGAAGAGAAAGTGATGTGTACATCCTTTATGCTTCGAGACAGTGCTGGACATTGGTGGGATACAATGAGAAACGTCAAAGATATTACTATTATGACTTGGGATAGATTCAAAGATTTGTTTCGAAATAAATACTTCATAGCTCCAGTTCGTGCAATGAAGATGAATGAATTTATACAGCTATAATAAGGAACTATAACAGTTAGAGAATACATTTGTAAGTTTAAACAACTATCCAGATTTGCCACACATATGGTTAATACTGATGCATTGAAAGTTAAAAGGTTTCTTGAAGGCTTGAGACCAGAGCTATATAGAGATGTGAATATGGCAGGAATCCAAGGAGTGACATACTCACAAGTTGCTGAGAGAGCTTTAGTGGCAAAACAAGCTGAACTTAGAATTTCTCGTGCTCAGGAGATTCGACGCCAATTTAAGCAAGGACAAAGGTAACGATGGGTTGGAAATGAAAAGAAGAAACCATTTCAAATGCAAAATCAAACATCTAAATTTCAACCTGGACAAGGGCAACAACAGTGGGATCAGAGTAAACATACAAAGATTGATCAAGGTAAAGCATCGATGTCAAAACCTGCTTGTCTTAAATGTGGTGGTCACTACAGTGGAGTCTCCCTGACAAAGACTAGAACCTGCTTTGTGTGTGGGAAGGTTGGACATATTGTTAGAGCATGTCCAGATAATCCAAATCCGATAGGACAGAGAAAAGTACAAGCTAGAGTCTTTACCATCACTAGATCAGATGCTGAGGCGAACCCATTAGTGGTAATAGGTAAATTCTCTATCTTTGGTACCCTAGCATTTGTGTTGTTTGATTCTGGAGCTACACACGCATTTATATCCACTGAGCATGTGAAGAGGATGGGTAGAGTACTTGATACTGTTGAGGTCAGTTACAATGTGATAAACCCTTATGGAGATTCAAAACAAACTAACTATGTTTTAAGAGATTGTGCTATTCCCATTGAAATAGAGAACTCTATGCTGATTTAATTGTATTGGCCATGAATAACTATAATATGATTTTGGGTATGGATTGATTGTCAAAATATTGAGCTATAATAGATTGTTTGAGAATGACAGTAACTTTTCAACCTCTCGGTGAGGAATCGTTCACCTTTATTGGAATCATACAAAGTTTCAAATTCCCAATTATATCAGCATTAAGAGCACAAAGATTATTAGATAGTGGTTGTGAAGGATATTTGGTGAGTGTTATGAGCATTGAAGAACAACACCATCATATCCTTAGTGAAGTGCCAGTTGTTCGGGAATATCCAGAAGTATTTCCTGATGATCTTCTTGGATTACCACCAGACCGTGAGATAGAGTTTGTTATTGATCTAAATCCAGGAACACATCCAATATCTAAAGCTCCATACCGAATGGCACCAGCTAAGTTGAAATAATTAAAGATACAAATACAAGAATTATTAGATAAAGGTTTTATCAGACCTAGCTTTTCACTATGGGGTGACCCGGTTCTATTTGTGCATAAGAAGGATGGTACAATGCGACTGTGTATAGACTATCGAGATTTAAATAAAGTTACAATCAAGAATAAGTATCCTCTACCTAGAATAGAAGACTTATTTGATTAGCTCCAAGGTGCAACCATGTTTTTAAAAATTAATCTGTGATCTGGGTACCATCAACTAAAAATAAAAGAGGATGATGTTACCAAGATAGTATTTAGCACGAGATATGGACATTATGAATTTTTGGTAATGTCATTTGGGTTAACAAATGCTCAAGCAACTTTCATGGATCTGATGAACCGGGTATTCAGAGATTTTCTGGATAAATTTGTTATTGTGTTTATCGACGACATCCTAATTTACTCCAAAACAAAGGAAGAGCACGTGACATATTTAAAAATGGTGTTAGAGGTTTTAAAGGTGAAATAATTATATGCTAAATTTAAGAAATATGAATTTTGGATTGATCGAGTGGTATTTCTGAGACATATAATATCAGGAGCAGGAATATCTGTAAATCCAAGTAAAGTAGAAGCTATTAATAGTTGATTACAACCTACTAATCCTTCAGAAGTTCAAAGTTTTCTAGGTTTAGCTGGATATTACCGTAGATTTGTGGAAGGATTCTCCAAGATAGCTTCTCCTTTGACACAATTAATCGAAAAATGTGTGACATTTAAATGGAGGAATGCTTGTAAGAAAAGTTTTCATGAATTGAAGAAGAGGTTAACTTCAGCTCCTATTATTTCTATTTCATCAGGTACTAGAGGCTTTATGGTTTATAGTGATGCTTCAAAAAATGGGTTGGGATGTGTATTGATGCAAAATGGTAAAGTAGTTGTATATGGATCCAGACAACTTAAAGAGTATAAGAAGAATTATCCCACACATGATTTAGAGCTTGCTGTGGTGGTATTTACACTTAAGATATGGAGACATTATTTGTATGGTGAACGATGTGAGATATATACTGATCACAAGAGCTTGAAATATTTTTTCACCCAAAAAGAGTTAAATATGCGACAGCAAAGATGGTTGGAGTTAGTGAAGGATTATGTTTGTGTTATTAATTATCATCCTGGTAAGGCTAATGTTGTGGCTGATGCATTAAGCAGGAAATCAACACAAAATACCACATTTTTAGCTTTGACTCAGAAACCAGAGTTAATTGAACTACAGAAAATAGATGTAGAAATTGTACAACATGGATCAGTAGAGGCCAAATTTGCAGCTTTGACACTCCAATCGACTTTGATTGATAGAATTCAATAGGGACAACAAGTTGATGAATATGTTACTAAAATGATGAAAGATATGGTTTTAGAAAAGTTTTTTGATTTTCAGATGTCAGAGAATGGTATCTTGCGGTTTTGAAAAAGGTTATATGTGCCTAATGTAGACAACATTCGAGAATATATTTTGGCAGATACACATTCAACACCATATTCAGTGCATCTAAGAGCTACTAAAATATGTATAGAGATTTGATAACGCATTACTGGTGGCCAGGTATGAAAAGGGATGTTGCTCAATTTGTAGAACAATATTTGATAAGTCAACAAATAAAGGCAGAACATCAAAGACTAGCAGGAACCTTGCAACCTTTATTTATTCCAGAGTGGAAATGGGAAAGAATTATAATGGATTTTGTGTCAGGATTACCTAAAATAGTTAAAGGTCACGATGCTATTTGGGTTATCATTGACAGGCTAACTAAATCTGCTCACTTTCTTCCAGTATGTTCTACTTATTCCATGGACCGTTATACAAAGATATATATACAGGAAGTGGTCAGACTTCATGGGGTACCACTATCTATTATTTCTGATAGAGATTCAAGGTTTTTGTCTATGTTCTGGAAGAGTTTACACAAGGCATTGGGAACATAATTATCCTTCAACATTGCATATCATCCTTAAACTAATGGACAATCAGAGCGAACAATACAAACATTGGAAGATATGCTTAGAGCATGTGTATTAGATTTTCATGGTCAATGGAGTAAATTTTTACCTTTAGTGGAATTCTCTTATAATAACAGCTATCAGTCTACTATTGGAATGGCCCCTTATGAAGTTTTATATGGTAGAAAATGTAGATTTCCAATTCATTGAGATGAAGTTGGTGAAAAGAAGCATTTGGGCCTAAATATGATTCAAGAAATGACAAAAGCTGTGACACAAATTTGTCAACGAATGCAGACTGCCCAGAGCGATAGAAAAGTTATGCTGATCAAAGAAGAAGAATATTAGAATTTACAGTAGAAGATCAGGTATTTGATGTAGCTTACAAACTCGACTTACCTGGATCAATGTCTCAAGTGTACAATGTATTTCATGTATCTATGTTGAGGAAATATATTACGAATCCATCTCATATTATGAAGAATGAACTTATAGAGCTGAATGAAGATTTGAGTTATGAAGAAAGACCTGTAGAGATTCTTTTACGAGAAGTAAAACAACTCAGAAATAAAACAATCCCATTAGTTAAAGTATTATGGAGAAATCAATCAATAGAAGAAGCTACTTGGAAAAGAGAAGATGATATGAAAGTCAAGTATCCAAAACTCTTTTGGTAAGTAAATTTCGAGAACGAAATTTTAATAAGGAGGGAAAGATGTAATACCCAATCCTCATACTACTCACTTGACCAATATGATTCATACATTACATGCTACTTATATGCTAATATGCATTAACATCTACATCATATCTTTTATAGCATTCTTAATCATTATATCTCCAATGCTATCACTTGATGTTAGTGGTTGAGATCCTACAACCTAATTAAGTGATTCAATGTTTAGATAAGATAAAGAATAGATTGATCAATATAATGTATAATCATAGGTTGTATGTTATAATTTTAGAAGTATTAAAGGTGTCACGAGTAAGCTTATATGTTTCGATTCGATTTGATCGAGGTATTTTAAAGGTATACATCTATAGATTAACATACTTGGGATATCGGATATGATATAATGTGATTTAAGTGTTATAATATAAGGTTCATATGTGCATGTGATTTTAAAAAATGAAAACTAGATAATCATTTAAGAATCGAATGTTGATCAGTTTGGAGATCGAATGAACGATTAAGAAATTAGGGCATAATGTATTATCCAATCATATGGAGATTAAAGTAGGTTGTACATAGATAAATAAGTAATGAAAAACACTAGATTAGGGCTGTATAAGGTGTGAAAAATATTAGATTTGAACCACAACTTGACACCTCAACCTTGCTACCTCAAGCTTTGCCACTTTAGGCTTCCACCTCAACCTTTCTCCATTTCTACCCTTGATCCATGACCAAAAACTATTTTTTGAGCTATTTCACTTCCAAAACCTTCATATTGAATGTTAACAATTGCTCTCAAGTAATTCCAAGTAAAGAAAAAAAAAGTGAAGGAAGCAAAGGGAAGTAAAAAGGAGCAAGTTGAATCTAAAATCTGTGCATAGATGAGCTTTAATTCATGTTTTGATTTAAGTTCTTGAATTGTTTGAGGGTTTATGATTTTTAAAGATTCTATTATTGATTATAATCATGTTAGTATGTTATTTGTGGTCTTTTAGTTCACAAAAGAAGGATATTTAGTTGCAAAATCACAATAAAAATCACTAGGGATAAAAACTGTATACTTGCTGATTTTGATATTTATGCTTTGTATATGTATAATAACTTGATTAAAACCTATTTATTTCACCATATATGTGTTTATATATGAGTTTAGGTGATGTATGTAAGTTTAGAGAGGTTACAAATTGTAATATAGTGTGATAATCAAAGAGGTCCTCAAAATTGTCTTCTTGGAAATTCAGATTCTGTCCTATGTGAATGGTGCTGGTTTTATTCATATTGAACATACCATTTATGAGCATTTACATATGTATACATGACATATAAGTATAGTGGAGGCTTTTGCATGCACGATATGATTTGAGACATGGTTTTTAGGAAGAAAATATTTTGGTTGGCCACTACTAGTGTATCGAGGCATGCGAGGCATGCTTATATGATATTTTGGGGTACCGTCAGTGTTACTTCTCGGAAGATCATAGGGGTTGACAGGGGGTGTGCCTCTGGTGGTCACGAGAGAGTGGACCACTTGACTGTACCCTTATTGACTCTGCCAGTGGGAAGACTTCTGGAGGATCATAGGAGAAGACAGGGGGTGGACCTTTGGTGATCCCAAGAGATGGCCCTTGGACTGAGTCATTTATTTACGGCCATGTGATTATTAATATTGTTCAGAGCTCTATCCAGTACATAGTAGGTGGGCTAAGGGCCCAATAAATGAAGTGATTTTTAATAAAAACTCTTTGATTCATGAGTACTCAATTTAACACATTTATAACATCATATCTTTGAGTTGAGTTGCATGAGATTTTAGATCATACTCTTGTCATGCATGATTTTTACTTATTGAGCGTTAGCTCATGTAGTTCATGCATTGTAGGTGAACATGGTGAGACTTGAAACCTCTGGTTTACTGGCTGGTAGTGGAGCTCCTACAGGCTTTCAAAGATCAATGTACTTGGATGAGGATCTGTTGGGCTATTTTGTAGGTTGTATTTTTTATTTTACAGTTATTGTATTATATTAGTGAATTTATCATGTATATCACTTTCAAAACTCCTTTGTAATATAAAGTTTAGGTTTGTGATGGTTTGATAGACTTTGTTAATATTTAATAACTACATATATATATACAGTGTGATAGGATATGAAAACACTTTACTTTTATCAATGTTTTGTTGAACTGAGTAGGAAAAAAAAGTTATACACATGCATACATGCACAAATTATGTTGCACAGGTTGTTTATATATATATTTATACATATTGTTGGGAGGGTGTGACATGAATAAGCAAAACCGTAGCTTTGATTAATGTAGTCTCAATTTGATGATTAATGTAGTTTCAAATTAGTCCACATACAATAGGAGAGAGAAAAGAGAAGAGTTCTTGAAAGATTTGAAATTCTTCCAAGATAAGGTTTTGAAATAGTTCAAAATTGAAAAACTTTTCAAGAGTTGAAAAATGATTAAAATTTTCAGTCATATATATATGAGGGATGAAAATTACATAATTCAATTCAAAAAATTTGAGCCAAAAATATTTTGTTTAAATTCTTCTATTTTACTCTCCAAGAAAAGAAAAGAAAGAAAAAGAAAACCAGTTTCTTATTATTCTCTTCATATTATTGTTTCAAGAACTTAAAGAATCAATCTTTATTATTTTTGAAAAATTACTCTGGTTCTAGATTTGTAAACAATTAAAAGGATATTAGTGAATCCTTTTGATTGATGTTACTTTTCCATGTTGTAGACCTGATAGAGGGGAGACACTTGGATCCCTGTGAGCTCTGATAGTTTAGGATAAGCAATTGATTACTTCATTCCCTACAACAACCGGAGTGCACAAAAGGTGTAATCCGATTTTATATTTATTTATATATTCACTTGAATAAGCGCAATCATTAAAATGACTTTCAAATCAAAGGGGTTAAATTTATGTTAGATAAAAATTTTAATTTTCCACTGCGTATACCCCTGCTATTATAGCAAACCCAACATCCCCCTTTCCTCTCATTTAGTCTTAGTTTTATTTTTCTCTCCAACATTAAAACTTGTTCCATTAAAAGGCTCCAGCCTTTTATATTAAAGATCAATTTTTCTTGTTGATTTAAGAATTGTACTTCACTCTCAAATTAGATTAGAAACAAGAAAGCTAAATTCATTAGTAAGGATTTGCTCGAAGTGTGAATACCGTTAGAGGAACTACACTTGAAATTCTTGGTGAATCTTTTTGTGAAGCTTGCAAAGGAGTTCGTAGGAGCTTGATGAATCTGAATTCCTTTATACCCTTCATCAATCAGATTGCTTGGAAGATATAATTGTGAAACTAAGTTATTTATTTTATTAAGCAAACAATCAATAATATAAATCAAAAATCACATTGAATTTGGGATTCTCCTTTTAATACATATGATATATGCTTTTATTTTTAATTGTTGAAAATTGTTAAATTTCTGCTACGTATGCAATCCTATGATTTTATGAACCCAACAGTGGTATCTGAGTCTAGGTTAATGCATTATGATTGTTATTGCGATTTCTTGCATGTATTTTTATATGATGAAAATATATTTAAATTGTATTTTAGTTTGGGAATGTTGATTCTGAAATTTTTGCATGTTTTTAAATGGTTTAAAATTATATGACACAAAAAAGATTGGACTGGACGCATCGCAGTACCACAACACAGACTGCTGGTGTCGTAGAGCCACTGGTCCTAAAGGCACGGTGCCTAGGCGTCGTGTAGAGCGCGGCGGTGCCTTCTAGGTAGCAGATCGTCTGTTGCTTATTTTTATGTCACTTGCAAAAATTTTAATTTTTTATATTAATTATTAATTTTTAAAATTCTGAAAAATAGTTTTTTCGTGAAAAATCGTGAATTAATTCCTAAACTAGAAAAATGTCAATTTTAAATATTTGGTAAATTTACATGTTTTGAATTTTGTATCATGTGATGATTAAATTAAGCATGTATGGGATGGATATTCATAGAGCCTAGATCATTTAAATTCTATGTGATGGTTTTTTTAATGCTTTTGGGTTTTCGATTAAAATGAGGCATACGAGTCTCACTTCATCTCTAATTTTATCTCTGAATGTAATTTTCTATCTCCCTCCAATGTACCTCTTCTTTGAAGAAATTCTAAAGTTTCTTGTTAGGATAAAGAAATGTAATAAGAGTAGAATTAGGATTGCAATGTCTTATTTTATTTTTGGTGGATAAGAAGAAGGAGCAAGGTGAAGAAAAGTAAGGATTCAAGGCCCATGAATGTATGGGTGATATATTCATATAATAGATAGGATATATTATCATTTTAATTATTACCTTTAAATTGACCATAATCCATTTTAGCTCTAGTGGATTGTATAGGATTAAAGCTCATGATCATCCCATTATCTATGTATGGTAGATGCATGTATAGGTTTATTTAATGCTTGCCTTTGATTATGCTTGCAATCTTAGAAATAGTGCAATATTAAATACACAACTAAATAAAAATGATGAGATCTTGGTAAAAATGGAAACCTCACTTGGAAATGTTCTAAGTTTAAGAATTTCTATGTAAATTATATATCAAGTGTAAATGGGGAATATTGGGTTGGGCTCAATCGTCCAAGCCTTCCATCAAAAGTAGTTGGCATGTGAAATGCTGCCACACTTAGTCTATTGGCCATGAGTCGTGGGATGTGCTAAATGGAGATAATAGTTGTGACCGCTACTAGTATAGAGATATCTATGGGGTAAGAGGGTCAAAGGTGTTAGCCACGAGCCGTGGGACATACTTTAGTTGTCTTACTCACATAGATGTTTGATGGGAAACATTTGATACTTAGTACCATATGAGCTCATAAAATTTGGGTGTATGGGAAGTAGAGAGGCAAAATAACTTGAGGGTTGCATGGAGATACAATTGCTAATATGTTAGCTATGTTTTAATTTTATTATATGGGCCAGTAAAATTAGGGTGTATGATAATGCTAATTAGACTTCAAGCCTACTAAGAAATATGATTTCCCGAATCATCATCTATAGGGTGATGAGATTTAAATAAAATGATGGGAGATATTTATAATTAAATACCTTATTATGAATGAATGAACTTTTGAATGTATACTTATTTTCTACTTTGCAATTTTGTAGATAATTTACAAATGGCTAAAAATCCACTTGCATCTATTCTTGATATCAATAAACTCACCGGTCCAACTATGTTGACTGGCTGAGGAACATTCGGATTGTTTGCTAGTCCAAAAAGGGGGCTTGCATCCTCAATATGATGCTGCTATCGGATCTACTAGTAGATGCCACTAAGGAAGAGCTTATGGAACATCACAAATAAGTTGACGATGATCTGTAAGCTCAAGGATATATGATAACATCAATGGCAAACAAGTTGCAGAGATAACATGAGAGTATAGCACATGCTACCGATATCCACCTTCATTTGAAGGAATAATATGGTGAACATACAAGATAGGCTAGATATTTGTTATCTAAGGAGTTCTTTCAATGCCATATGATGAAAGGCTTTTTGGTTCATGATCATGGATTGAAGATGATAATCTTGATCGAGAGATTCGAGTCCCTTGGAGTTGTTAAGGACAACAAACTTTATATGGATCTCATCCTCAAGTCTTTGCCATCTTCATTTGACTCATTTGTGGTAAACTTCAACATGCATAAGATAGAGACTAGCCTTACTAAGCTAGTCAATATGTTGAAAATAACTGAATCTACCATGAAAAATGAGAATCTTACTTATTGGTTGTTTATCCCAGTCTAAGACTAAAAAGTTGAAGAAGGGAAAGAAGAAGAGTCCTTCTGAGAAGGCCAAGGGTTTGAAGGCCTTTGGTGGAGTGAAGAAGAGTTCCAAAGCTGAGGACAAGTGTTATTACTGCGGCAAGCCGGGGCATTGGAAGAGGAACTGCAAGGAGTACTTGCAAGTCTCCAAAAGGGTTATAGCACGTTCTTTGTTGAAGTTAACCTTTCAGTTAACAATGCTTCTTGGACATTAGATGCCGGCTAAGGTACTCATCTTTGTAATAATTTGCAGGTGATGTCAAGAAGCAAGGAGTTGAGTAAGGGAGACTTGATCCTAAGGTTTGGGGTGGAGCAAAAGTTGTTGCATTAGCCATAGGAATTGTTTACTTAGTGTTGGGAGATGGTAGAAGAATAGCTTTAAATTCTTATCTTTATGTTCCTAAAATAATAAAGAGTATTATCTCTATTCCTGTTTTGGATAGAGAGGGTTATTATTTTTCAATAAAAGATGGAAACTGTTCTATTTTCTTTTGTTCATCTTTAGTTCATGTTGGAATTTTGACAAATATTTATACACTATCCAACCCAAAACACCATCTTGCATATTCAAAAAAGTAACAAATATAAACTAGATGATCATAGTTCCACATACTTGTGGCATGCTAGACTAGGTCATATATCTAAAAAGAGAATTGACAAGTTAGCAAACTTGCTTGACTTTACAGACTAGCAAGAGATGCCGACTTGTGAATTTTATCTTAAGGGAAAGATGACCAAGTCACCATTTGTTAGACAAGTAGAGTGTGTTGCAAATCCTTTGGATTTGATCTATATAGATATATGCAGACCACTAAGTATTAGTACCTAAGAAAACTACCAATACTTCATTACCTTTATCGAAGATTACTCAAGGTATGGGTATGTGTATCTTTTGAGATATAAAACTAAAGCCTTTGAAAAGTTCAAAGACTTTAGACATGAAATGGAGAACAAACTGAATAAAGTATTAAGACTCTTTGATCTGATTGAGGAGACTAGTACTTGGGCTCAGAGTTTCTTGATTATCTAAGAGAGAATGTGATTCTCTCACAATGGACTCTGTTTGCAACTCCACAACTGAAATGGGATTGCTAAGTGAAGGAACCGAATACTGTTGGACATGGTTCGGTCCATGATAAGTTCCACTAGTATTCTTCTTTCATTCTGGGGCTATACTCTGGAAACATCAACATTTCTGTTAAATAGAGTATCAAGTAAGTCGGTGCCTAAAAACGATATGAGATATAATGTGGCAAGACCCCTTCTTATAAATACCTTAGGGTATGGGATTGCCCTCCTTACATGAAACAACTAGTGGGAGATAAGTTAGATGATAGATCCCCCTTATGCAAGTTTGTGGAGTATTTAAAGGAATCTATTCAATGCGACTTCTATGACTCCTCGGAACAAAAGGTGTTTGCTTTGAGAAATGTTACCTTCTTAGGGAAGGAATTTCTATTAGATAGAAAGGTGAGGTCATAAAACTTGAATAAATTCAAAAACCACAAATTATCCCACAAGAGGCAGTAATGACTGAACTACCTAAAACTAAAACATCTATCACACTGCATGCTAAGAGATCTGAAAGGATCTCAAGACCACCTAAGCGGTATGGTATTTTGTTGGAGAACAATAAAGATGAGCATTCTTTAGATACCGATCCAAGGAATTATGGAGAAGCGATGTCTCACATCAATTTAGAAAGATGGCAAGAAGCCATGCAAATCAAAATGGACTTCATGTACTCTAATAAGGTATGAATCTTGGTGGACCCACCACAGGGTATTGTACCTTTTGGCTGCAAATGGGTCTACAAGCGAAAGTTTCAAATAGATGGAGATGTAGTGACCTATAAGGCATGACTAGTTACAAAAGGTTATACTCAAAGATAAGGAGTTGACTATGAGAAATTTTTTTCACTAGTAGTGATGTTGAAAACCATATGGATATTACTTGATATATACGAGATATAGTAAATAGATATGAAGACCGCTTTCCTTAATGGGAATATTGAGGAAGAGGTCTATATGAGGCAGCTAGATATGGATACTATTGTAGGAACTACATTTGGAGTTTTGGGTGAACCTTTTTGAGAAGCTTGCGAAGGAGTTCATGGGAGCTTGAGGAATCTGAATTCCTACATACCCTTGATCAACTAGATTGCTTGAAAGATATAATCGTAAAACTAAGTTATTTGTTTTATTAAGCAAACAATCAGAAATGCAAATAAAAAATCGTATCGAATCTTGGATTTGCCTTTTAATACATGTGATGTATGTTCAATTGCTAAAAAAAAATTAAATTTCCACCATGTATGCAATCCCGCGATTTTGCGAACCTAACAGAAGACACTCAAGTTCCTTCATCAACTGCAGAGCAAGCACAAACTGCATATCAAAGTGAACCTAAACTTACTTCTGCTACTATAGGTGTGAAAAATAAGACTGCCTTTAGTATTTTAGATCGTAGGATTTAATTGTGAGGGTGTTTGGAAACCCATTCTAAATGGATTTCTAGATATGGAAGTCCATTTGTGAAAATATTATGTGTTTGATAATTATTTTCAAATACACTTTTAGAATAAGTTACTTCTCTAAAAGTCCATCTTAGAGGAGTGCAAATTTGTGCCTTTTGAATTTTTTTCTTACACTTTTACTAAATGGGCATTAAAATGTATTTCTATCAAATGCTTGATAAATACTTTTTTAAAAAAATTATATTAAAAAATTTATTTTATAAATAGACTTTCATTCCAAAAGTATTTCCAAACATATATTTATTCACCGCATTCCTTCCACTTGTACATATTATTCTAATAAAAACCCTATTGCAAGCAAATAACATCACATACTTCACAACTTATGGAACCCATAATATCATTTAACTTAAACGAGGATGTTAATGCTCCAATATTTGAGGTATGACATAATTCTTTTGATCATTAACATGTGTTTGTTTTCTTTTTAACTTAAATGAGAATGCTACTAGTTCATGATAATTTTTTACTCAATTTAGATACCCCATAACCTTTACAAACTGCAACTAATGCTTCAAATCAGAGCCATGAAAAAACACAGATACAAATACCTACGTAGACTTCATCTAATTAGTCTCCAAGAGCAAGGAAACAATAATTTTGCAAACAAAGAAAAATGATCAACCTCAAGTTCCCCCATGGCCTTAAAAGAGAAAACAAACCCCTATTTTAATTTCTGGTTTTAAAAGAACATATTGCTCATTTTGTCACGCTTCCACCTCATTCTCTAGCTCAAGTTATGTCACATCAATTCCAATATCAAAATCCGTCACTTCAATGCCATGAGTTGTTGGGAAAGTTTCCAAGTGATAATAATTGGAACTTCTGAACACATTTTGCCGCATTCTTTTTTTAGGATGAATGATTGCAAGGTGATGGATAATGTTTTGGTATGCTTGTGGATGTGGGTTGCCTTGGGTTGCCTATTTTTTAGATTCCTATACCTCAAATCAAATTATTCTTCATTCTTTGAAGTTGATTTCCTATAAGCAGATGACATTCTATAAATAAAACAACAAAAATGTATTAATAATATAATTTTGCTGAAGAAGAATTAATTCGGAAATGAAATTCTTACCTTAGCGAGCTCGACAATATAGCAGATGGGAGAAACAACATACAAATGTAAATGGGGATGGTAAAAAAAATCCACTTATTTGTATTGAGTGGCGAGGGTATAAAAAGTCATTTTAAACATGCCATAAAGTGTCAAAAAACAGGAAAATGCTCTTGGTTTCACACGTACTGCGGGCACGAACACCACCCTCAACTTCTGACAATGGAGTTTTGTGCAGACTATTTAGTTATGAGGGAGGTTTTTAAACTTTTCCTAACATAAGGGATTTTTTTTTTGGGCAATTTTGCTAAAATACATGAATTTTATGCATTTTATCCTGTTTTGGATAAGTTGGAGGTATCCAAACAAATCATTAGGTTGGGGAAGAAATGGCAAAAAAGGTTGGGGGAGGTGTCTACTTTTTAGAGTGTAAATAACAGGGTTAAATACACTTTATTATTTGTAATACCTCAATTAAATAAAAAGTTAAATTCAATTTTTTTTATAAATTATATAGTATTTTGTCCCTTTATAATTAAATATCAATTATTTGATTTTTTTTATTTAACACTTATTCTATTAAATAAATTAACCTTCAATTAAATTTAAAATAAATAAGTAGCAAAATATATAAGACAAATTAAATTTAAAAGAAATATATCACAAAATTTTATACAACTACCATATATATATTTTTTTAATGAGTAAGAATTAAAATTTAAAAACAAATTAGTTGATAATATTAATGAATATAATTTAAATGTGCATTTATTTTGTGAAAGAGAAACTAAAATTAGAAAATAAAAAATGAAAAATCTCATAAAGTATATTAATGTAATTAAGAAATTTTTAGGGAAATTAAAAAAAACAAAAACAAAATATGAGATGTTTTCTAAAACATCATTTATAAGATATAAGTAATATAACTTTATGTGAGATAATTTACTTAAATTTAATGTGTCTTCTCTATATTATTAAAATTATATTTTGCTATTTTGAACTTTTAATTAATTGAAGGTTAATTTATTTAATAAATTTGTGTTGAATAAATTTGGAGTCAAGTTAATTGACATTTGATTGTCAAGGAGTATTGATTGTCAAGGAGTAAAGTTTACTTTATAATATTTTTTATTTTTTATTTTTTATTTTAAAAATAAATAACCACATATTAAAATTAGTTCATATGTTTGACCTGTACATACCCACCTTACATAATAAAAATATTTATACATTAATAAAATCAACTAATTAACCCTAAATTATAATATTTACTTAATAAAATACTTTATAGAAAATGATAGTAATATATATTATGTGACATATTCTTTTTAAAATTTAATATGTCTTCTCTATACTATTAAAATTATATTTTTGCTTTTTATTTATTTTAGATTTAATTGAAGTTTAGTTATTTAATAAAGCTAGTGTTAAATAAGATTTGATATCAAATAATTGATATTTAATTACAGAGGAAACAAAATACTATATATTTTATAAGATAGGGGACAAACTGAATTTAACTTTTTTATTTAACTTAAGGTTATTTTGGTCAACAATATAAATTTTATTATTTTAAGGGGATATTTGAAGATTTTATTAGTAGAGAAAAGTAATTGATATAAAACTGATAGTAAAAGGGATAAAAGTGTATTTTATCCTAAATAATATGATAAATGTTGTAACTTAAATTTAAACTGTAAAATTATTAAAAAGATTATTATAAAGGGTAACTTACAGTGTATCCTCTCAACTATAGTTTAAATAAATTTTTGTCCCGCAATATGGAAATAGACACTTAACCACCTCTAACAAAAAGATAAAAATTAAATAGTCAACTCCATTAATTTTGGAAGATAAATGACATAAATAATCTTTCTAATGGACCCAACTCATATAAATGTATTAATATCAATACAATAAATTATATGTCAAAAATATTTAACTAACTGAAGGAGATTTCCAGGTTAATCATGTAAAGTAAGGTGAAATAAATATTAGAGATAAACATATCAGATATTAAGGATTTCTAATAAATATCCTATATTTCTTTCTCATTATTTTTTAAATTTCACTTAATTTTTCACTATTTTTCTATAATCTCTATTTTTCATTTTCACTTGTCTTTACATATATTGATACGACCCAAAAATTTCTGATCAAACGGTTTTAACCTCGACCACAACATCAAATCCCGAAAATCATGTGGAAAACCAAAAACTTCCAAACTTGCTGAACAAATCAATTTTCGAAGCAAATACCAAAAACAACACATTTAGTCCAAGAAAACTCAACCAACAAATAATTCATGCTAGGATGTAGTTTTCAAGTATGGATTTCCTAGCTTTTATCACAAAAAAAATCAACTTCAAAGGTCACTCCTCTGTGCTATAGGCTCTAAGTCTCGTTTAGTTTGAAACCTAGTTCTTGAAGGAAAGAGAAAAACATAACATAGATGAGTAACTTTTTACTTGAAATATGCATTGACATAATTAATATCATATGTTCAAGACATAAAATTGTAAATGTCATCTTGGCCTATGTAGCGTTTTAATTTTTTTATTTTGAGGCTCACCAATTTATATACACTAACGTTTAAAATTTTACAATTTTATTTCGATTTTATCCAAAAAATTCAATTTCTCCTAAATATTACGGAATTGATACGAGAGCTTGCTTAGGTGACTTGAAATTTAGAATTTTTTATATTTTAAAAAGAAAATAAATAATGTGCCAATAACTTAGACAAAAGCAGAAAATAAAAACTAACTAGATAAAATAAAAAAATTAATGCCACACAGATTTCACGAGGCAATTTTAAAAACATAAAATTAATCAAAAAATAACTATTTTTCCATCTTTTTCTTTTCGTTTCGTTTTTCTTTTTTAGCCTTTTTTATTCTTTTTCATTCTTCTCCAAATCCACAACCCAGACCACCACCCACTGCCATAACCACAGCTCTCCACCACCACATCCACCCCAACGGCCAGCCTTCTTATTCTTCTTCTTCTGCACCCCAAGCCTGCGACCCTAGCCACCACCTAGCCCCCGCCGCCAACTCATTCTCCTCCTCCCATCCTTCTTTCTTCTTTTTCTTCTTATTTCGGCCACCTTTTTCTTCTGTCAGCGGAAATGGCAGAAAAGGAAAAGAATCACAAGCTTTGCCAGTGGAAATTGAAAAGGAAAAGAAATGGGTTACATTTTAAATTTTTCGGAAAAACAAAATTGTTCAAATTAAATAAATTTTGTAATTTTTAAATATAAAATTTTACTAACATTATTTTTGTTATTTTCTATAAGTTTTCTATTTTACTATATTGAAAATTAAGAAATTATTTAAATATATTATGTAATATATTTTCTAATATTTAAATTTGAGTTTTTTTTTATATCTTTTATTCTCAGTAAATTTTCTAAATTATTTTTATTTTTTAAAATTAAGAGATTGTTTACATATAATATGTAAACTATTTCTATTTTAGTTTTTATTGAATTTAAGTATATTTCCTAATTATTAAATATAAAATTTTATTAATTTTTTTCTTTATGTTTTGTAAATTTTGATAATATTTATATTTTGATAATTATATATATTATGTAAAGTATTTTTATTTTGTTTATTGTTAAAACTAAATATATTTTGCCCCCGTCCATTTAATTGCCATATCACTTATTTTTTTTCCAAAATATAAAATTTCCCAAATTTTAAGCCATCTAAGCAAACTTCAGTGCAAAATTTATAATTTTCAGAGAAAATATGATTTTAGGTAAAATTGGATTAAAATTATAATAATTTAAAAGTTAGTACATGTAAACTTGTGATAAAAGCCGACAAATTTTAAATTCTTTCCTTTATGATACTATTGAAATTAGTTAGGGCAACCCTATTCAAATTCGTAATGAATTGACTTGATTTTTCAAAACATAAAACGGATTTTTAACAGTGAATCACAATCATGAAACAAGATGTTTTGTGAAAATCTAGTGAATAATACAAAATAAACAAAATGGTTAAGCTGACCAAAGACAGATGTTTAATATGATACCAAGAATCACTTCTTAATTATAGACTTTTTGATCCCCTGTGTGCACGAGTAGCAAGTTTAGACAAATCGTATTACGATTTATTACTCTTAGGAGTGTGGTTAGAAGGCCACACTGGTAAAGCCCCTCATGGATTGCAACCAAGTAAGCTGCTATTTCCATCTGGCTCTTAACATTCTTTGGACTTTGGAGGCTATGCTTGGTTCGTATTGCTATAATTTTAAAGTTGGAAATTTAAGTATAGATTGTATTAAGTAATAAATTTATCGTGAATTCGAAATCGATTCATAATGAAATTACTTGAAAAATTCAGAATTATAATTTAAAAAAAAAATAAAATTTATGTGAATCAAAATATATGAACAATTAATATATATTGTAACTAAAAAAAAAACAAAGTAATAAAAGTATTGACGATTAGGAATCCACCCTTAAATTTTGAATAGAGAAATAATTATTTATTCTTTCTACCTCTATTAATTGTCACTATTGGAATTCATACATAATGAAGGTTCTAATGGGAAGATATTATCAAATACCTCATGCAATAAGGTAATCATAACATTGTCTTATTATTGCAAATTATCTCTTAACGTTAATACTTATTTATGGGATCAAGTATTTATACACACCCTTATCAACAACAAATTAAAATTTCACATTAGCAGTCGGTGGGGTAAAATCGTACAGTAAGATAAATGAACCCAAGTATTTATTGTACCATTGGATATACCTATATCAATAATCACCACAAAACAAGTAGGGTTTAGATCAAAACTCAAAATAATAATACAATATATTTAAATATTTTCTACCCTTATAACCATTCCTCTTCCTCCATTAAAAGATTCACTATTTTTTCTCAACAAAATGAAATTTAGAAAGACATAATAAAAATAGACTAAAAGTAGAAGAGAAACTAGAGAATGTATTTATATTACTACTAGAAAACTTATATTACTAAAAAACATACATACTATAAAATTTAACCTAAAGAAACCCTAAACCCCCCTCTCTTACAAGTTTAATATATGGTCTATTTATAATACTTGGAGTATGTTAGATGCCACATAAATAATGGAGGAATTAATTAAATGGTATGCTAGTTGTCAAGAGTTGGTAAGTTGTTACATCAAATCCTCAAAATTCTCACCTACCGGATTAAATTATATTTTTTGATTAGATACAACTAGATTTTGATGTTGAGTAAAAAATAAAAGTTGTAGAGCATTCGGTGCTGATATATTTTCATATATCATTTTTTAAATTTGGTTGTCGGATGAGGGAGATATGGTTAAATTACTGAATCATGTCTAAGGGCTATCTTTTAACAACACATTGCAACCTATGATTTTACTATTTTGACATATTTCTCACCATCTTGTCTTTTCAAAAACTTGTTTATTTACCTCTTGTATATAACATATCCAAATTTCAGCCTAAAATAAATTTGATTTTAAGAGATATGACGCAATTGGTCAAATAAGTAAATATTGGACTGAACTTTGATCTGAATTTTGGTGATCTATTTTGTGCAACTACTTGGACGAACTGTCTGCTATAATCAAGACTGAATTGGGCCTAGCTTCCAACAAAACATTTGTATTTTTATCTCTTGACTTTCAAATGAAATAAGATTCATGTCTATAGGGATTTTGATCATAAAGTTATGTTTAAAATACAAAAACTGCATAAGTCTAGAAATATGCTTCTTTTGATCTTTTTATATTTATTGATTCTCTAACACAAAATATTAATAAAACAAGAATATTAACAAGAATAAAACAAGAAAAATGTAAAGGATTTGATACAAAAATATATCAAAATATGCATTTATCATATTCCCTCACACTTAACTGTTGCTTGTCCTCGAGCAAGTTTAAAACAAACCTAAACTAATTCACTTTCATAGGAAATCACGATTACATTTAACATATGCAAAAAGCCTATAAACCCCTAGGTGACCCATAGAGGACGAGTTATAGTCTCATGAGGATTTCCAGCGGTGATACCCACAAATGTCTATAATAACTATCTTCTAACTATTATTCTCATGAAGTAATAAAGTAATATGGAAATGAAATCAAACAAGAGTTGAATTTAACTCTTAGTCATTCAAAAGTCAATACATTTCCACAATAAGCATACTCAAATATGTGTGTGGATGATTAATGTCAATAGTGATGAAACTATACATGCTTCAAATAAGTGAATTCTCATAAAATCTTACAAAAACCATCACCCAATCTCTAATGGAAAAGTTAAACATCGTAGGCTCTTCCTGTGGTGCAAATCTCCAATACACTGAAGGCACCACATGAAATCAAAAGGTCTTCAACAAATGTTATAATAGGGCCAAAAGGTAGTGATGTAGCTAAGAAATAAAAGGATAGGATGCAACAAAGGTTCTAAAAACTTCATGGAATTAGAGACAGAGTTTATCAATGAAGAATTTTCAAACTTCACAAATTTGAACACTGGGGTCTATTGTTATTGAATTTGACCCCTCTTATTCATCTTACAATATCTCATTTTTAGTTGCAACTCGTAGCACTTTGTAATTTTTTTCAATTATTTTTTTAAGAGAAAGTCCCCCACACTTATCTTCTATTCCAACCTGAATTTCTTTTGTAAATTCACACTATCAATAGAATGTCTCTTAATCTCCAAATCATTTTTAGAACAAGGGTTCGATAATAGTGTATTTAGGCTAAAAGATATGGTTACAAAAAAATATTTATTTATTGAAAGACTCAACGTGACTCACTAGGGGGATGTTCTCTTGGAACATCACATAGGGAATAAGCTGATTTGGCAATGGTGTTAGAAAGCCTAATTCCTTAATCATTTTTCTAGTAGTGCACTATCAGTCGTTCGCCTCGACAAAGCCAAAGGAAAAGTTCTAATACACAACATTTACATGTTGAAATCCAAGTGATGATTAGAGCAAGGGTATAAGAACTTCTTGTTCTGACATGATTATCTTCATACTGAATAACATAACTATTTGTGTAAAAAACTTTAAGTATAATTATAGCAAAAATATATTAACCAAATAATAATATCAAAATCCAAAACAACACTCATCATTAATCAAACCACATTATTCATGCTTAATTTTAATTATTGAAGTTTGGAAGAACCTCTACGACTCCAAAAAATTAAAAAAAAATAGTAATTCACAAACTTTTGTTAAAAACTTCACAAGCTTGTCATGTTATGCAAAAAATAGAGATGCCTCTCAAAAGTGTTATAATTACCCTCTATTCTGCCACTATTTTATCATGATTTCAATGAACCCATAAGAAAACACGTTTGTTTTTTTTTTTTGAAAATAAAATACAAGAAAAACACACATTGAACACACGAGTCATGATATCAACTATCCCTCCTCTAACCTAATCGAGACATTATCCCCTATGTCAAAAATAGATAGGAAAGTAGAATTTAAAAGATATCACTTAAAGCGTGGCTAAAAAAATAAAGCTGCAACAACATAAAACACACACTATTAGATGAAATCATTAACAATAAGTATCACAGACTGAGAGTCAAATTCAATTTTTGTTTTTGACCATTGTTGATATTGGACCAATCCACATTGGCTAAGGTTGGATCAGTTTCTGGCACATATGCTCGAAGTTGATCAATCAGCTGATCAGGTGTCGGAGCAAAAATGAGGATTCTTCTCGCAAATGGTGAAATAAAATCTTTTTTTACAACATGATCTATAAAAGATAGCAAACCATCATAAAAATCATTAACATTAAGAATACCTATAAGTTTTTGGTGAATGTTGAATTGTCCCCAAGAGACAACTTGGAATAATTCCTCAAGTGTACCAAAACTGTTAGGTAGAATGATGAATGTATGTGCATTGTTTAATATGTTAGGCATTCTGCCCTAAATGTGTGACACTTTTAGCTCATATTTGATAGTCATACTTGTGATATTCTGTATTTTTAACGATTTTGGGATAACTCCCAGAACTTTGACTCTTTTTATATAAGTAGAAATAGCAACACTCCCTATTAACCCTAAACTGCCTCCCCCATACACAAAATAATTTTTTTTTTCTACTAAAATTCTACCAAGGTTATTGGCTGCCCCTATAAACTCACCATTTTTTCTTAGATTGGATCCACAAAAGAAACAAATGCAGTTGAATTTACGAGTCGAAGAAACTTCTATTTTTTTTATTATTTTTTTTCTTTTTGAAAATAAGTTATGCAAAAATAGAATGAGTACGGTGTTATTTATTGAGGTGTGAATATGAAATGCATTTATTACACGTCTTTTTCTGTTGTCAGAAAGGTTGAAAATAAGAACACATAAAATTTAAAAATTACCTGCTTACACATGAATGTACATGTAGTTGTAATTGTGGCTCACATTTTTCTCTGGTTTTACGTCCAGTAATGGCTTAAACGCTCTCTTTGGATCAAGAATATATTTCCCATCTATTCTTTTATAAACTGACAAACAGGGTCTTTTAATATCATATTCTTAAGACTATAAAGCTCATATTCATTTTGAAAATAATCCTATGAATCAAGAATTTCACGTTGTACCAATCCACATAAATACGTCTCAAGAGTCAATATAATGTGATCTAAAGACTCATTACTCAGTCCATCTGTAATGAATTTAAATTTATCTTTTTGATTTTTAGAAACTATTTCTAAAGAACGACACTTTGTGTTGCAAGTCCATCTAGCACAATTGTGACAAACTTTCATTTTTTTCGCCCTTTATTTTTTTGAATGCGTTTTCACTAAAACCAAGCATGTCTCTAGTAAACAAATATGGAAACTCATATGAAAACTCACCTGCTCTTACCTTTGCTTCAATTATTCATCGTATGTCCTCCAGGATGCCCTTGTATATAAGCATCCTCAATCTTACAATTCTAATTTTATAAATTTTTAAAATTGCATTTTTAGAAAGAAAAGGAAATTACTTCTTGAAAGTTAGAAGAATGTCACCCATGTTGAAAAGAACAAGAAAAGAGAATGCAAAAAATAAAAGAAAATTTGTACAAAGATTTTAGTTGTTTGGGAAACTGACAAGTCCGACTTTAATAGCCACTAAGTATCGTTATCTGTCACTTAATTGAAAAAAGAAATAAAATAAGATAAAATAAAAAAAGCCTTCAAAAAAAATAAAGTTAGGGAAAATAAGTATATATATATAACATTAATCATAACAAGGGTTAGAACGAAAAAGAATTTTCTCTTATGAAAATTGATTTTTTAGAAATGGTTTAACTCTTTTTCTATTTACTTTGAATATGTTACCATTTATAGGATTCTCAATATCAATCACCCCATAAGAATATATTTTTTAAAAAACAAAAGGACCACTCCACCTTGATCTCAATTTTTGAGGAAACAAATACAAACGAGAATTATAAAGCAAAACCTTTTGACTGACCTCGAATATTTCTCTTGAAATTTTATTATCATGAAAATCTTTGTTTCTTGCTTTATAAATTTTAGAATTCCCATATGTATCATTTCTCAATTCTTGAAATTCATTGATTTGCAATTTGCATAATTTTGAAGTTTCACCAAGGTTGAAGTTAAACATTTTGATTGTCCAATAATCTTTATGTTCAAGTTTAACAGGTAAATGACAAGGTTTTTCATAAACTATCCTATAAGGAGATATATCTAATGATGTTTTGAAAACAGTTCTATATGTCCAAAGTGTATCGGAAAGTCTAAAAGACTAATTTTTATGGTTTGGGTTAACTGTTTTTTTCAAAATTTATTTTATCTCCCTATTTGCAAATTCAACTTGTCCATTTGTTTGAGGATGATAAGGGGTTGCAACTTTATATATGATTCCATATTTCCTCATTAAAGTTTCAAAAACTTTGTTACAAAAATATTTTTCCCCATCACTAATAATAGATTGAGGAATTTCAAATCGACTTAAAATATTTTCTTTCAAAAATTTTATCATTATTTTGTGATCATTGTTTCAATAAAGAATTGCCTCAATCTATTTTGAAACATAATATGGAAAACAATATGTAAAGAAAACTAAATAATAACAAAAATGGTTCCATAAAATCAATACCCCAATAGTCAAAGATTTGAATTACTAAGATAGGATGTAGGGGCATCATATTTCGCTTTGAAAGGGACCCTAACTTTTGATAATTTTCACAACTTTTGTAGAAAGTGTAAATGTTTTTGAAAAGAGTTGGCCAATAAAATCTACATTGCAAGATTTTTGCAATGGTTTTCTTTGTTGAAAAATGACCACCGCATGCTTTTGAATAACAAAATTTAACAATATTACCTATCCTATTATCAGGCACACATCTTCGAAAGATTTAATCAGGATAGTATTTGAAAAGGTATGGATCATCCCAATAAAAGTTTTTCACCTGAGTCAAAAACTTTTTTTATCTTGAGAGTTCAAATACGATGGCATCTTTCCTGTCACAAGAAAATTAACAATGTCAGCAAATCAATGTAAAATAGAAACATTAAATAGTTGTTCATCAGGAAAAGTGTCATTAATGGGTATGGTTTGAAATGAGTCATCACAAATAAGTCTCGATAAATGATCAGCCACTACATTCTCTACTCTCTTCTTATCTTAAATCATAATATTAAATTCCTAGAGTAAGAAAATCCACCTAATTAGTCTAGGTTTGGCATTTTTTTTTGACAAAAGATATTTCAAAGCTGCTTGATTACTGAAAACAACAATTGGTGAGCCAACAAGATAAGATTTAAACTTGTCCAATGCAAAAACTACAATAAGTAATCATTTTTCAGTTGTTGAATAATTCAACTGAGCACTATTTAAGTTTTACTTGCATAGTAAATAACATATGGTTTCTTATCTTTTATTTGTTCGAAGACAGCTCCAACAGCATAGTCACTAATATCATACATTATTTCAAAAGGTAAAGTCCAATCTGAAAATTGCATGATTGGAGCATATGTAAGCATGCTTTTAAGTTTAACAAAAGCATTTTCACAATTCTCAATCCATTCAAAAATAGTGTCTTTTGTTAGAAGATTATACAAAAGTTTAGATATTATACTAAAATTTTTGATAAATCTTCTCTAAAAACAAGCATGTCCTAAAAATAATCTTACCTCCTTCACAATCTTTGGTGTTGGCAAATTGATAATTAACTTAATTTTAGATTTGTCAACCTCAATACCTTTTGATGAAATAATGTGTCCAAGGACAATACCAGTTGTTATCATAAAATGATATTTCTCCCAATTGAGCACAAAATTCTTTTCTTTACACCTGATCAAAACTTTTTCTAAATTAGATAGGGAATCAATAAATAAATTACCAAAAATAGAAAAATCATCCATGAATACTTCAAGAAAACATACAACCATGCCACTAAAAATACTAAGCGTGCATCGTTGGAATGTAGCTAGTACATTGCATAATTCAAAAGGTATAATTCGATATGCAAAAATACCAAAAGGACATGTAAAAGTTGTTTTCTCTTGATCTTCAAGTGAATTACAATTTGATTATACCCAAAATATCAATCTAAAAAGCAATAAAATTCATGTCCCACAACTCTTTCAAAAATTTGATCCATGAAAGGTAATGGAAAATGATCTTTTCTAGTAACTGAGTTGAGTTTCCTATAGTCAATGCACATTCTCCAACTAATAACAGTCCTAGTTAGAATTAATTCATCATTCTTATTCTTAACTTCAATAACTCCAGATTTCTTAGGTACAACTTGAGTAGAACTTACCCATTTGCTATCAGAAATAGGATAAATGATTTCATTATCTAAAAGTTTAATGACTTCATTTCTCATTACTTCTTTCATATTAGGATTTAGCCTTCGTTGCATTTCTCTAGAATGTTTAGCATTTTCCTCTAAATAGATGTTATGTGTGCAAATTAAAGGACTAATATCTTTAATATCAACAATGGTCCATCCTAAAGCATTCTTATGCATTTTTATAGTTTCGATTAACTTACCTTCTTGAAATGCATCAAGTTTGGAAGAAATTATTACTGGAAAAGTCTCATTCTCACCCAAAAAAGAGTATTTCAAATCAACTGACAAAGGTTTCAAATCAACCATGGGAGCTTTAATGCTTGATGGAATATATTTTACTATTAATGAAGAAAGTTCTTCAAATCTTGACTTCCAAAAAATATTTTCTTGTACCTGTGAAAATTCAAAGAGTGTATTAGCATGTGCCTTTTTACAAATACTTTCACTTTTAAAACAAGTTTCCAAAGAATCTGATGAGTCAGTGGTAGTATAGTATTCATAAACAAGTTTCTTGATTGAATCCACTTCCTGTACTTTGACATCTTCTGCAGGTTGCTTACATACATTAAACACATTTAGTTCTAAAGTCATATTTTTAAATGATAACTTCAAAATTCTATTCCTACAATTGATCAAAGTATTTGAAGTTGTAAAAAAGGACGACCCAAAATGATAGGAATTTGTGTATATGTTTATGCAACAGCCTCTGTGTCTAAAATAATGAAATCAACTGGAAAGTAAAACTTATCAATTTATACCAACACATCTTTCACTACTCCTTTTAGAACTTTAATTGAACGGTCAACGAGTTGGAGTACAACAGAAGTTGTTTTAAATTCTCCCAAACTTAATTGTTTATAAACTGAGAAAGGTAGAAGATTTACACTAGTACGAAGATCAAACAAAGCACTCTCTATTCTAGTATTTTCTATAATACATGAAATGGTTGGATAACCTGGATCTTTGTACTTGGGTGGAGCGAATTGTTGAATGATTGAACTAACACTTTCAGTTAAAAATGCCTTCTTTTGTACATGATGTTTTCTTTTGATTGTACACAAATATTTCAAAAATTTGGCAGAAGGTGGAACTTGCTTGATTGCATCCACAATGAAATATTAATCTTGACTTGTTTAAAAATTTCAAAAATTTCAGCATTTGAGTTCAATTTCTGAGTTGCTTGCAATCTTTGAGGAAAATGTGCTGGAGGTAAATATTTTTCTTTTTCATCATTTTCACACTTATCTTCTTCAAACTTACCTTCATCATCAAGACTATTTTCATTTTTCATTTCTGGAGGTGGATTAGAAATTCTTCTTGGGATAAATAGTTTTATCAATAACTTTTTCATTCCGAAGAGTTGTGACTGAAGTAACCTCCTTGACTGAATTTTCACCTGAAAAAGAAATATGACACTGAGTGGAAGGATTAGGTTGAGGTTGAGAAAGAAATTTACCTTTTTAATGAGTATGCAAAGAAGTTGTCAATGTTGAAAGTGTGCTTTTGATCTCATTGATTGCTTATGAAGTCTAATTATTGATGATTGTTTGTTCATGCATAAATGCTTGCAAAGTCTCCTCAAGTGATTTTGTATGTAGAGCTGGATAAGAATGAAAGTTTGATGGTTTTCTGAATGCAGCAGTTGGGCACGATTATCATCTCGCCAACTAAAATTAGGATGATTTCTCCATTGTAAATTATAAGTTTCAGAATATGGAGAATGGAAAAGTTTTTTAAATTTGTTCATGAAATTTGCTTTTATAGGAATGTTTGGACATTAATTGATGGAGTGCTCCAAAAGTTCACAATTGCTACAGACTTCTTTCTCTTACACAGATTTAATTTCCTTTACTTTTTGAAGTTCTATGGCTTCAACTTTTCTTTTTAAACTAGCAAGTTTAGTATTTATATCATCTTATTGGCTAAGGTAATATTTTTCTTTATTACTATTAGCAAGATTAGATCTAATAGAACCTTTAGAAGAATTAACATTATGCCATAATTGAAAGTTTTCTGTCAAATGATCTAAATATTCTAGGGTTTCATCAGGTTCTTTATCAAGAAACCCCATTACACATTTTTTCAAAAAATTATTTTATTTCATAAGTTAAACTTTCATAAAAGAAACTAATTAAGGGTCATTTTTCAAAACCATGATATGGGCATGAATTCAATTTTTTTTTAAATATTTCCCAATATTGGAAAAAGTTTCATTAGAATTTTGACAAAAATCTTGAATTTGTTTTTTCAAATCATTAGTTTTATGAGTTAAAAATATTTTTTTTTAAATTTCAACTTGCATTTCTTGCCAAGTGTCCATTGATCTAGGTTTAAAGAATTAAGCCAAGTTTTTGCTTTATCTTTTAAAGAAAAATAAAATAATTTGAGCTTAACAATCTCATTTGTGCAAGTTTGATTATAAAAAATGGCACATACTTTATCAAATTCTTTCAAATGCAAGTAAGGGATTTTAGAGTATAAACCATGAAAATTAGGAAATAAAGGGATCATACCTGCCTTGAATCGAAAGTTATTTGCATTCACAGGAAAAATGAAACAAGAAGGAGAAGAATTTTGAGGAGGTTGCAAGTAATAACGCATGGTCCGCACCTGTGGATTCTCATTTTCATCTTGGATACTTTCATTTTCAGCCATGGTGAAAGTGTACAGAGATGATTCAAATCAATTTCCAAACAAAGTTTCAGAATTGTTTCTAACTAAATGCCGAGAATTTTGATTGCAATACCATATAACCATGTATCCATAAATAAAATAAACAAACTATATTTACAAAGGAAAAATATTAACAAACCTGAATATTTACCTTACCTTCCCCGGTAACGGCCCCAAAAATTTGCTACAACTTTAAGATTACAAACTCAAGTGCAGGTTGTATTAAGTAATAAATTTCTCATGAGTACGAGGTTGATCTATAGGGAAGTTGCTTGAAGAATTCAAGATTATAATTCTAAAAAAAATAGAATTTATGTGAATCAAAATATATGAACAATTAATGTATGTTGTAACTAAAAAAAAAACAAAGTAATAAAAGTATTGAGAATTAGGGATCCACTCTTGATTTTTGGATAGAGTAACGGTTATTTATTCTTTTTACCTCTATTAATTGCTACTATTGGAATACATACATAATGAAGGTTCTAATGGGAAAATATTATCAAATAGCTCATGCAATAAGGTAATCATGATATTGTCTTACTATTGCAAATTATCTTTTAATGTCAACACTTATTTATGGGATCAAGCATTTATACACCTTTGTCAACAACAAATCAAGATTTCACATTAGCAGTCAGTAGGGTAAAATCGTACAATAAGATAAATTAATTCAAGTATTTATTGTACCATTGGAGATACAAAAATCAAGAATCACCACAAAACAAGTATGGTTTAGATCAAAACTCAAAATAATAATACAATATACTTAAATATTTTATACCCTTATAACTGTTCCTCTTCCTCCATCAAGAGGTTCACCCTTTTTTCTCAACAAAATGAAATTTAGAAAGATATAATAAAAGTAGGAAAGACTAAAAATAGAAGAGAAACTAGAGAATGCATTTCTATTACTACTAAAAAACTTACATTACTAGAAAACATACATACTAGAAAAATTAATCTAAGGAAACCTTCAACCCCCTCTCTCTTACAAGTTTAATACATGGCCTATTTATAGTACTTGGAGTATGCTAGAGGCCAAACAATTAATGGAGTCAAAATTCTCACCTAGCAAACACTTACTTGTGAGGATATAGAGTTAAGGTTTTTTCATGATTGATTTTGAAGTTCTATATATCTTAGTTTATGAAATAAACGGTTGTCTTAGTGCACATACACACAACTTTTGAAAATTCTAAAAATAAAATCTCGATAGCATTTGTGATCTAGTAGAAGAGTGCCTAAATTGATATATTTAAACTCACTTCAAATACACTCCAAATTAGCTTCAAATATGATCAAAATTCATATGTTCTTTTCAGATCTAAATTTTATCACACATTTTTCTCTATGCAATCAACTGAATTTGATAAAGTGGTCAACATGAGAACTGTAGATATGTCTACTATTTTATTTTTTAACTTGAATTACCTAATTCTAACTACTAGGGAGAAAGTTATGCTTGGTTTAAGAAGGTGTGTCAGCATAGATGGATTCTTTTCAATGCACACATTTCAATGAATTTTATGCTATAATCAAGGATGAATTGGGTTGAGGTTCCAACAACAAAGTTTAGTTCTATCTATTGGATTTTACATAAAGCAAAAATGAGGTCCATATGACTTTTGAGCATAGAGTTATGTCCAAAATACAAAAACTGTACAAGTCTAGAAACATGCTTATTTTGAATTTAATGTAAGTCCAACAATCACTTGCAAAGTCTAAGTAATTTCTTGCATATATTTTGATCGATACATGATGGACTTAGGCAAAAAAATGGTCATTTTCTTCTAATTGTGATGTTTTTTTGATCTAATGAGATATTATCTCCCAACTTGCTTACGAAACGTGTTGCCTTATTTGATTTTATTTTAGCTCTTCTTTATTTTTTTTTGTTCATTGATTCCCTAACACAAAATATTAATAAAATTATAATATTAATAAGAATAAAATAAGAAAAGTATAAAGAATTTGATAAAAAAATATATTAGAACATACACTTATTAAATTCCCCCATACTCGTCCTCGAGCAAACATAAAATAAACCTAAACTAATCCACTTTTATAGGTAATCACGATTGTTTAGCATGTGCAATAAGCCTTTAAACCCCTAGGTGGCCTACAAAGGATGAGTTATAGTCTTGTGGGTTTCTGGCAGTGATACCCACAAACACCTATAATAACCAACTTCCAATCATTACTCTCAAAAAGCAACAAAGTAATATGAAAAATAAAATTAAATAAGTGTTGAATCTAACCCTTAGTCATTCAAAATTCAAATACAATTTCATAATAAGAATACTCAAGTGTGTGTGTGTGTGAGGGTAAATAGTTAATGTCAATAATAACGAAACCATGCAAGTTTCAAACAAGTGAACTCTCATAGAACATCACAAAAACCATCATTCAATCTTTAATAGAAGAGTTAAACATCATAGGCTCTTTCTTTGGTATAAATCTCCACTACACTGAAGGCACCACACAAAATCGAAAGGTTTTCAACAAAAGTTGTAATAGGGCCAAAGGGTAGTGATGTGGCTAAGAAATAAAAAGATAGGATGCAACAAATGTTCTAAAAACTTCATAGGAGTAGAGACATAAAGTTTATCATTAAAGAATTCTCATACTCCATGAATTTCAACACCAAACCCTATTATTACTGAATTGGACTCCTCTTTATCATTCTTATTGATTTTACAACATCCCATTTTAAGTTGCAACTCAACTCATAATATTTGTAATACTTTGCAATTTTATTTTATTTTTAAGAAAAACTCCCCCACACTTATCTTCTATTCCAACCCAAATTATTTTTACAATCTCACATTGTCAATGGAATGTCTCTTAAACTCTAAATTATTTTTAGAACAAGGGTAGGATAATAGTGTATTTAGGCTAGGTAAGAAGATATGGTTACAAAAAAAAATACTTGTTTATTGATAGGATTAAAGTGGCTCACTATGGGCGATGATCTCTTGGAACATCACATAGGGAACAAGCTGATTTGACCATGGTACTGAAAAACCTAATACATTAATTATTTTTTAAGTGGTACTTAATATGTCGTTCACCTCCACAAACCAAAATGAAAAGTTTTAATATTCAATCCCTTCATGTCGAAAATTCAAGTGATGATTAAAGCGAAGGCAAAAGAACTACCTATTTTGTTGATATGCTTGTCTCAACACCGAATAACATAACTATTTATGAAAAAAGATTTGAGTATAATTATCACAAAAATATATTAACCAAAGAATAACTTTAAAACCCAAAACAACACCCATCATCAATTAAACCACATTATTCGTGCTTAATTTTAATCATTGAAATTGGAAGAACATCTATGACTAAAAATAAAATTAACAATTCACAAACTTGCCATGTTATGTTAAAAAAAAATAGGGGTACATTTCAAAAGTGTTACAATTACCCTTTATGCTACCACCCTTTTTTTATGGTTTCAATAGATTCAAAAGAAATCACGCTTGAAAATTTATTTTTTAAAAAAAAATAGAAAATTACACATTGAACACACAAGATATGATATCAACTATCCACTCCCCAAACCTAATTAAGACATTATCCCCAATGTCGAAAATAGATAGAAAAGTAGAGTTTAGAAGATATTACCTGAAATGTGACTTATTGGAAAATAAAGTTGAAACGACATAATATATACACTATTAGTTGAAATCATCAAGGATAATTTCACAGGCTAAGAATCAAATTCATTTTATATTTTCGATCATTGTCCTTGTTAGACCAATCCACACAAGACAATGCTAGATCAGGTTCTTGCACATATACTAGAAGTTGATCAATCAGTTGGTCAGGTGTTGGAACATAAATGAGAATTCGTCTTGCAGACAGTGCAATAAAATTTTTTTCTACATAATGATCTACAGAAGATAGCAAATAATCAAAGAAATTATTAACATTATGAATACCTAAAGGTTTCTAGTGAATGTTGAGTCGTGTCCAAGAGACAACTTAGAATAATTCCTCCAGTATACCAAAATTATATTATTTAACGTGTTAAGCATTTTGTCCTGAATATATGACATTTTTAGCTCATCTCCATTGGTCATACCTGTGATATTCTATACTGTTAAAGGTTTTGGGATAACTCATAAATCTTTGACTCCTCCTACATGAGCAGAAGTAGCAATACGCCCTATTAACCCCATATTGCCTCCTCCATACACTAAATAATTTTTTTTTTCTGTTAAGGTTCTACCAATGTTATTGGCTGCATCTATAAATTCACTATTTTTTCTGAATTGATTCTACAAAAGACAAAAATATAGTTGAACTTGCGAGTGGAAGACCCTTCCATTTTTTTTTATTTTTTTTAAGTGAGTTGTGCAAAAAAGAAGTAAGTACAGTGCTATTTATTGAGGTATAAATAGGGAATGTATTTATTGCACGCCTTTTTCTTTTATCATAAATGTAGAAAATAAGGACAAAAAATTTGAAAATTTACTACTTACACGTGAATGTACATGTAATTGTGACTGTGGCTCACATCTTCCTCTGGTTTTACATCCGGTAACGGCTTAAACGCCCTTCATGGGTCAAGGATATGCTTCCCATCTAGTTTTCTTATAAACTAGCAAACAAGGTCTTTTAATATCAGATTCTCAAGACTATAATGCTCATATTCATCTCGGAAGTGATTCCATAAATCAAGAATTTCACGTTGTACTAATTTATATGAATGCATCTCAAGAGTTAATATAATATCATTTAAAGACTTCTTACTCAGTCCATGTGAGCATTTAAAGACCCACATGAATACGTCTCAAAAGTCAATATAGTGTCAGTTAAAGACTTCTTACTCAATCCATCCATAATGAATTGAATTTTATATTTTTATTTTTAGAAACCATTCCTAAGGAACGACACTTTGTGTTGTAAGTCTATCGAGCACATTTGTGACAAACTTGCATTTTTTTCGCCTTTTGTTTTTTTGAATATGTGCTTTTACCAAAACTAGGCATGTATCTAGTAAGCGAGTTTGAAAACTCATGTGAAAACTCACCTACTACTCTTACCTTTGATTTAATTATATATTGTATGTCCCCTGGGATGCCCTTGTGCATAAGCATCCATAATCTTTCAATCCTGGTTTTATAAATTTTTAAAATTGTATTTTTAAGAAAAAAAGGAAATTGCTTATTGAGACTTAAAAGAATATCATCCATTTTGAAAAGAACAAGAAAAGAGAATAAAAAAAGTGAGAAACTTTATACAGAGATTTTAGTTGTTTGGAAAACTGAAAAATTCAACTTCAATAGCCACGGAGTACCGTTATCCGTCACTTAATCGGGAAAAGAAAAGAGAAAAATAATAATAAAAATGAAAAAAAGAAGTCTACAAAGCAAACAACGTTAGAGAAAATATGTATATATATACACATACTACTCATAACAAGGGTTAAAAGGAAAAAAAAATCCTCTTGTGAAAATTGATTCTCTAGAAACGGTTTAAGTCTTTGTCCATTTACTTTGAATACATTACCATTTTTAGGATTCTCATTGTCAACCACCCCATAATGATATACCTCTTTTACAACAAAAGGATCACTCCACCTTGATCTCAATTTTTCAGGAAATAAATGCAATCAAGAATTATAAAGCACAACCTTTCGACCAACCTCAAATATTTTTCTTGAAATTTTATTATCATAAAATTCTTTGATTCTTGCTTTATGAATTCTAGAATTCTCATATGCATTATTTCTCAATTTTTAAAGTTCATTGATTTGCAATTTGCGTAATTTTGAAACTTCATCAAAGTTGAAGTTAAACATTTTAATTGCCTAATAAGCTTTATATTTAAGTTCAAGAGGTAAATGACAAGATTTTCCATAAACTATCCTATAAGGAGACATGCCTAATGATGTTTTAAAAGCAATTCTATGCCTACAGTGTATCGGTAAGTCTAAGAGAACTATCTTTATGATTTAACTTAATTGTCTTTTTTAAAATTTATTTTATCTCCTCATTTGCAAATTCAATTTGTCTATTTGTCTAAGGGTGATAAAGAGTTACAACTTTATGTATGATTTCATATTTTCTCATTAAAGTTCTAAAAATTTTGTTATAAAAAATTTTTCTCCCATCATTGATAATGAATCGAGGAATTCCAAATCGACTTAAAATATTTTCTTTCAAAACTTTTATCACTATTTTGTGATCATTGTTTCGATAGAGAATTTCCTCGATCCATTTTAAAACATAATCTATAGCGAACAATATGTAAATAAAACCAAATGATAATGAAAATGCTCATATATAGTCAATATCCCAACATTCAAAGATTTCAATCACTAGGATGGGGTATATGGGCATCATATTTTGCTTTGAAATAGATCCTAACATTTGATAATTTTCACAACTTTTACAAAATGTATAGGTATCTTTGAAAAGAGTTGACCAATAAAATATATATTGCAAGATCTTTGCAGCAGTTTTCTTTGTCGAAAAGTGACCACCACATGCTTCTGAATGACAAAATTTAAGAATATTACCTTTCTCATTGTTAGACACACATTTTCAAAAGATTTGATCAGGATAATATTTGAATAAGTATGGATCATCCCAATAAAAATTTTTCACCTCGGTTAAAAACTTCTTTTTATCTTGGGAATTCCAATGACGACATCTTTCCTATCATAAGAAAATTAACAATTTCAGCAAACCAAGATAAAATAGAAATATTAAATAGTTGTTCATCAGGAAAAATGTTATTAATGTGTGTGGTTTGAAATGAGTCATCATAAATGAGTCTCGACAAATGATCAACCACCACATTCCCTATTCATTTCTTATCTCGAATCATAATGTTAAATTCTAGAGTAAGAGAATCTACCTAATAAGTCTAGGTTTAGCATCTTTTTTTGACAAAAGATATTTTAAAGGTGCATAATCACTGAAAACAACAACTAGTGAGCCAATAAGATAAGATCAAACTTATCCATTACAAAAACTACAACAAGCAATTCTTTTTCAATTCTTGAATAATTCAATTGAGCACTATTCAAAATTTTACTTGCATAGTAAATGACATATGGTTTCTTATATTTTCTTTATTCTAAAACAACTTAACAGTATAGTCACTGGCATCACACATTATTTCAAAAGGTAAAGTCCAATCTGGAGGTTGCATGATTAGAGCATATGTAAGCTTGCTTTTAATCTTAACAAAAACATTTTTATAATTTTCAGTTCATTCAAAAATAGTGTCTTTTATTAGAAGATTACACAAAGGTTTAAATATTAAACTAAATTTTTGATAAATCTTCTATAAAAATCAACATATCCTAAAAATGATCTTACCTCCTTCATAGACTTTGGTATTGACAAATTGGCAATTAAGTCAATTTTAGAATTATCTACTTCAATACCTTTTGATGAAAAAATGTATTAAAAAACAATAATAATTATTAGCATGAAATGATATTTCTCTCAATTGAGTACAATGTTCTTTTCTTCATACCTGATCAAAACCATTTCTAAATTAGACAAGCAATCGTCAAATGAATTACCAAAAAAAGAAAAATCATCCATGAAAACTTCAAAAAAATGTTCAACCATGTTAGTAAAAATATTAAGCATGCATCGTTGGAATGTAGTTGGTACATGACATAATCCAAAAGACATCATTCGATATGCAAAAGTACCAAAAGGACATGTAAAAATAGTTTTCTCTTGATCTTCAAGTGCAATTGCAATTTGATTATACCTAGAATATCCATCTAAAAAACAATAAAATTCATGTGCCACAACTTTTTCTAGGATTTTATGTATGAAAGGTAATGGAAAATGATCTTTTCTAGTAATTGAGTTGAGTTTCTTATACTCAATACACATTCGCCAACCAGTAACAATCCTAGTTGGAATTAATTCATCATTCTCATCCTTGACTATAGTAACTCCAGATTTCTTTGGTACAACTTGAGTAGGACTTAACTATTTATTGTTAGAAATAAGATAAATGATTCAATTATCTAAGAGTTTAATAATTTTATTTCTCACTACTTCTTTCATATTAGGATTTTTCCTACATTGCATTTCTTTAGAAAATTTAGCATTTTCCTCTAGATAGATGTTATATGTGCATATTAAATAACTAATACCTCTAATGTTAGCAATGATCCATCCTAAAGCATTCTTATGAGTTTTTGGAGTTTCAATCAACTTAACTTCTTGGGATGCATCAAGTTTGGGAGAAATAATTAGGATTTAGTCTTCATTGCATTTCTTTACTAGATTTAGCATTTTCCTCTAGATAGATGTTATGTGTGCAAATTAATTGACTAATACCTCTAATATCAGCAATGATCCATCCTAAAGCATTCTTATGTATTTTTGAGTTTCAATCAAGTTAACTTTTTGGGATGCATCAAGTTTGGAAGAAATAATTACTGAAAAAATCTCATTCTCACCCAATAAGAATATTTCAAATCAAATGACAAAGGTTTCAAAAATATTTTTTGTATACCTACGGAAATTCAGAGAGAGTATTAAAGTGTGTTTTTTTATAAATACTTTCACTTTCAAAATAATTTTTCAGAGGACTAAATGAATTAGTGAAAGTAAAATATTCATGAACAAGTTTCTCAATTGAATCCATTTCCTATACTTCGACATCTTCTGTAGGTTGCTTACAAACATTAAATACATTTTGTTCCAAAGTTATATTTCTAAAAGATAACTTCAAAATACCATTCCTAGAATTAATCAGAGCATTTGAAGTTGCAAAAAAAAGGCAATCCAAAATGATAGGAATTTGTGAATGTGTATGTGTAATAGGCTCTATGTCCAAAATAATAAAATCCACTGAAAAGTAAAACTTATCAATTTGTACCAACACATCTTCTACTACTCTATTTGGAACTTTAATTAAATGGTCAGCTAGTTGGAGTACAACGACAGTTGTTTTAAGTTCTCTCAAACCTAATTGTTTATAAACTGAAAAAGGTAGAAGAATTATACTAGCACCAAGATCAAGCAAAACACGCTCTATTCTATTATTTCCTATAGTACATAAAATGGTTAGACAATATGGATCTTTATACTTAGGTAGAGTAAATTATTGAATGATTGAACTAACACTTTCAGTTAAAAATATTTTCTTTTGTACATGATGTTTTCTTTTGATTGTACACAAATCAAAATTTAGCATAAGGTGGAACTTGCTTGATTGCATCTAATAATGGAATATTAATCTTAACTTATTTAAAAACTTCAAAGATTCCAGCATTTGAGTTCAACATTTGATTCGGTTGAAATCTTTGAGGAAAATAAGTTAGATGTGAGTATTTTTCGTTTTCATCATTTTCAAACTCACATTCATTAAACTTACCTTCATCATCAAGATTATTTTTATTCTTCATTTCTGAAGGTGGATTGGAAACTTTTTCCTTGGAATGAATAGTCTTGCCAACAACTTTTCTATTTTGAAGAGTTATGACTGAATTAGCCTCCTTGATTGAGTTTTCACTTGAAGAAGAAACATGATACTGAGTGGTAGGATTAGGTTAACGTTATATAGAAAATTTACCTTTTTCATGAGTGAGCAAAGAAGCTATCAGTGTTGAAAGTATACTTTTGATCTCAGTGATGGCTCGTAAAGTCTAGTTATTGATATTTGTTTGTCTATGCAAAATTCTTGCGAAGTTTCCTCAAGAGATTTTGTATGTGGAGTTAGATAAGAAGAAAAGTTTGGTAACTTTTGTGAATATAGCGGTTAGGAAGATTCTCATCTCGCAAACTAAAACTGGGATGATTTCTCCATTGTGGATTATGAGTTTCATAATATGAAATATTTGGGCATTCATTGGTGGAGTGTCCAACAAGTTCACAAATATTACGAACTTTTTCATCTTGCACAAATATGATTTTCTTTACCTTTTTAAGTTCTATGGCCTCAACTTTTCTTATTAAACTAGTAATCCAAGCATTTAGATCATTTTCTTGACTGAGATAATATTTTTTTTATTACTATTAGCAATATTAGATCTAATAGAATTTTCGAAAGAATTAATACTATACCATGATTGAGAGTCTTTTGTCAAGTGGTTTAGATATTCTAGGATTTCATCAGGTTCTTTATCAAGAAACTCACCATTACATATTATTTCAACAAATTATTTTGTCTCAAGAGTTAAACCTTCATAAAAAAATCTAATTAGGCTCCATTTTTTGAAACCATGATGTGGGCATGAATTTAATAAATCTTTAAATTTTCCCAATATTGAAAGAAAACTTCATAAGAATTTTAAGAAAAATTTTGGATTTGTCTTTTAGTTTTATGAGTTAAAAAAAATCAAAAATTTAGCTAGCATTTCTTACCAAGTGCCAACTGACTTAAGTTTTAAAAAGTTAAGCTAATTTTTTGCTTTTAAAAAAAAAAAAAAATTTGATTTTAACAGTTTCATTTATACAAGATTATTTTTCAAAAGTAGCACATACTTCATCAATTTTTTTTTAGATGCAAGTAAGGGCTTTCAGAGTCTAAACCATAGAAATTAGGAAGTAAATCAATCAAACCTAGCTTCAATCGAAATTTATTTGCATTGAGAGGAAAAATGAAACAAGAAGGAGAAGAATTTCGAGGAGGTTGCAAGTAATAACGTATGTTACGCACCTGTTGATTCTCATTTTCAGTCATGGTGGAAGTGTGTGGACGTGTCTTAAATAAATTTCCAAATAAAGTTTCAGAATTATTTCTAACTCAACGACAAGAATTATGACTACGATATCATATAAACATATAACTGTAAAGAAAATAAACGCACAATATTTACAAAGAAAAAATATTTACAAACCCGAATACTTACCTTGTCTTCTTTGAAAACGGCACAAAAACTTACTACAACTTTAAGGTTGCAAAACTGAGTGCAGGTTATGCCAAGTAATAAATTTTTCGAAAGTTCGATATCGGTCCATAGGGAAGTTGGTTGGATCTTTTAGGTTTATATTTTGTAAAATGGGTTGAATGTGATTAGATTATAAAAAAATATGCTATAACTAAGAAATAGAAATAATAAAACTATTGAGAATTAGGGATCCGCTCTTGAGTTTTGGATAAATAAACTATTATGTATTCTTTTTACCTCTTTTGAATTCCACAATTGGAATCCGTGCATAATGAAGGATCCAATGGAAAGATATTATCAAATAGCTCATACATTAAGGTAATCATGATATTGTCTTACTGTATGCAAATTATCTCTTAACACCAATACTTACTTATGATATCAAGTATTTATATACATCTTTGTCTACAACAAATCAAGATTTCATGTTAGCAGTCGGTGGGGTAGAATCGTACAATAAACTAAATGAACCCAAGTATTTATTGTATCATTAGTGATACATAAATCAAGAATCGCCACTAAACAAGGAGGGTTGAATTGCAAAATTGTAGTCCTATCACCTGTCTTTCACATGAAGAAAGAATCAGGTCCATAGGGCATTTGAGCATGGAGTTATATCCAAAATACTAAAATTTCACAAGTCTGAAAACATGCTTATTTTGAATTTATTACAAATCCAATAATCACTTGCAAAGTTTAAGTGATTTGTTGCATACATTTTGATCTACACATGATGGACTTAGGCAAAAAATGGCCCTTTTCTTCCAATTGTGATACTTCTTTGATCCAATGAAATATTATCTTTCAATTTGTTCACGAAACGTGTTGTCTTCTTTAGTTTTATTTTGATTCCTTTTCATCTCTTTTTGTTCATTGATTCACTAACACAAAATATTAATAAAGTTATAATATTAATGAAAGTATAAAGGATTTGATACAAAATATATATTAAAATATGCACTTATCAGTAGTAGTTCACCAACCCGAGAAAAGACCTCAGCTCCTATACATTACTATTGGCTACAATCCTGAATAGCCTGAACTTTCTTCATGTCCATGCAGATTCTCCCTTACTCCATAATATGATCCAAAAAACTCATCCTCTTTTGAGCGAATGAACATTTTGATGTCTTTACATATAGTTCGTGCTCACAAAGTCTTGTAAGAACCTTCTGTAGATGCTCTACGTGCTCTTCTAAGGTTTCATTGTACACCATGATGTCATCAAGGTATACCACCACTAATTCATTGAGAAACCCATGGAATACCTGATTCATCAGGGTGTTGAATGTTGCTAAGGCGTTTGTCATGCCCAAGGGCATGACCAGGAACTCATATGCTCTATAACTTGTGACCATAGTCGTTTTCACCTTATCTCCATCCTTGATTTGGACTTGCCAATAGCGTGATCTCAAATTGATCTTTGTAAAATACTTGTCCTAGCTAAGTTGGTTAAAGGAGTTGGCCACAAGTGGTATGGGATACTTGTTCTTTACAGTGATTTTGTTCAACGCCGGAAAGTTCCGCAAGGATCTGTCGGCCTTCTTTTGAAATAGTACTTGGACTCCATATGATGACTTAGCAAGTTTGATGATCCCACACTCTAGCATTTCCTTCAACAAGTAAGAAGCACATGTGTTGCACATGATTTATATAATTTATTAAAATAGTTATATTATTAAGTAACTAAAATATTAGAAAATGTTTAAATAAAGAAATATAAATTAAATAATAAATTGATTAATATAAAAACATTCCAAGGTGCTTCTAAATATTTTATTTTAAGTATAGATAGATATGAATGATTAAATAAAAATATATAAAGAATTGAATTCAATGATAATTTAAAATTAAATAATAATACAACTAAATAAGTTCTTATAATAAATATATGATCACATTAATCATCCTTTTATTTAATTTTGATGGATGGAGAAGTCTTCTTCTTATTTAATTTTACAAATTTGCTTTGTATTAGATGCATTATACGTGATCAATTCGTAATTTCACATGCTAAAAATTTTGATAAATACTTTTTTCAACTATTTGTAACAATATTAAAAAAAAAATTAATGCAATATTCATAGTTAATCAATAGAAAAAAATAAAAAATAAATACAAATACAATATCATGATATAATTCATAATTACTAATTAATCCAAAAAATATATAAAGGTTAATGTTATCTATTTGCTTACTTACTCGTCTTCCTCACTTCATTTTTTCTGTCTCATTCCTTTCAATAAAAAAATATAACCAAAAATAAAATTACAATATAAAAGATCTATAAGAAGTTACCTTATTATTTTTTTCATACCATTAACAACCACATAGATATTTTTGTCATAAAACTTGAAATTAGGGCTATTTGAATGCACTTCTTTTGAGGTTTAAATTAACAAATAGTTTAAGGAATGCTGGAGTAATGTCAAATCGATATGTATTAAATAAAGGTCTTCTATTTTTTTATATTAGCTTATATATAATTTTAGATTTTATCCAATTTTAATTTTATATTTTTAATTTTTTATGTAAAATTATTTTGTTACTTAAGTTTTGTCATAAATATCATATTGATATCTGAATTTTTACAATTTTAAAGGTGTAATTTTTAAGGGGGGGGGGGGCTTGACTTTTGTTGTAAATGTTAAATACATATTATATAAAATTCTTTTAAATTTTCTTCTATTTTTTTAACAAAAATTGTATACCTTTTTAATTTTATTTTGTTTCATTTAAGATTATCTACCAATATACCTCCATATTAGTAAGAAATAAAAATACTATAATAAAATACAAGAGATTGATAATACAATTTTAAAACTAAAATTTATGTGGTATAATATAAAATATGATTCGCGAAACTCATAATAAATCCTTATTTAGAGTTTAAATCTAATTGTCTTATTGTGTTCATCACTTAGGAAGCTGATTAGACATCCAAGTATTTCTTCTTGAGGGGATTCCTCTTAGGCCATCCAGGGCTAGGCGTAGGCTAACCTCATGGGATGGCGGGTTATCTTGGGACATGCTTTGTCTTTAGCCTCAAGGGAAGTCAAGTTGTGGTACTCTGGAATTGAGCTGGTCTGACTCATTAGTGACCCCAAGGGAATCTCATTGATTCTAAATAGTTGCAAAAAATGAAATATTTATTAAACTTGTAAAAACTGCTAAGTAAATCAACTAGGAGCCACTTAGGGCTTATTGGAAAAAAATTCTAACTTCCTAGTAAGTAAATGAGAAAAATAGCATCATCTTATAGTCAAACTCTAATAAAAATAAATAAATTAAATCCAATCTAAGTAAAATTACTGAACACCATTGGTTAAAATTCTTGAAGTAGACCACCTTTTGTGAGCAGAGTATACTCTTCATTTCGTAGTATTGTGGTCTTCATGTTTCCACTTTTGGCACCCCAAGCTAGAGAGGGGAGGGGCGAGTTGCATCTTCAAATTCCCCTTATTTATCTTTCAACTAGCGTAGTCCTCGAGTGTGCCTTATAAATGGGTACCTTTGATTTCTCTGCCTTATGCATCACACTTTAGGAGATGCCTTCTTCTCTCGACATAATAGGAGATCTTTCTCAATCGATAGCTTAGAGAGAGGATACATCCTTGACATCTTAGATTTAGCTTACACTACAAACTCAAAAATCTCGATCTCCTGAACAATCTCCTTGCTCTTTTCATCGAGCATCGTCTTTCACTTGCCTACATGCTATTTAATATGATATGTCACTTTTGAGGGGTACATGATTATTTGTTTGTATTTGCAGGAGCGAATTTGCTCTTGGCATCTACTCAGGGGTATAACACTCTCTAGCCACTCTTTTATCTCAAACAGGTTCTCTAATTCTTCCTAGTGTTGGGAACTTTAGCCTCATATGATATGCATAGAAAAGGTTCAATCTTGGTGTAACACCTCCCAACACTAAATATAGATATTGGTATAACAATAATTTTGATAGAATAGCACATGTGTGTGCATGTTTATGTGTATATATATATATATATTTGTCAAATGTAGCACTTTAAGAAACAGTAAAATATTTTCTCACATATAATCTTGTGTTTTTTGGACTTTTCACCTCATTGATTAGACCTAATTAAAATATAAAGTTAAAAAAAATACAACATAAATAAAGATATTTCTCTTATTGTATCAACTCTTTTTTCTTAAATCACAATATTTAAAAATTAAATTTAAAATCTCTTTTAAGGTTTTATTAACAATCACGTGAATGTTATACCATAACACTTGAATTTATCAAACTACATGGCCTATAAATTCTTCTCCCCAAGCTTTCTGGCCAACGATGGGATGATGCATGGTCTATTCCCCACCATTATCAACGAATTCGGGTGTGGTAAACCGCAGTCCTCATATCGCTCAAGAATTCAAGCCCAATGATAACCTTGAAATCATCCATCACGACCACCGAAAGAGTGGTCCATCGCTCAAAAGGCCCAACCTTGATCAGCACAGATTTGGTTACTCTAGCAATTGGTTAAGTGGTCGAATTGATCGCCTTCACCTAACCAACTCCCTTCTCCAGCACAAGCCCGAGTTTCTCCACTTCGGTACTTGTTAGGTAATTATGGGTAACACCCGTGTCGACTAGGGCACGAACAAATTTGCCATTGATCTTCACATCCACATACATAAGCCTTTTTTTTCTACATATTTGGGGTTGTATTATGGCAGCTCGTAGTGAGAGTCGGTGTTCTTCTGCCCACCATTCTTGGTGGCACCCTTGCCTTTGTGGCCATCTGATGTATTAGTGTATTTCACCATTATGAGATGGCGCCAGGGTTGTCATCGTTCTTCTGGGGTACGGTCTCGCCACCAGCAAATGTTTGTGGCTCAACCTACTCACGTGTCATCTCCGATCCTATGAGGCTCGCCAAAGCATTTAAAACTTGTCTTTTTGAGCTTTCTCTAAAATGGTGTGGTCCATCACATAAGAAAGACGCCTTCCAAGGAAATTTTGGTTACTCTTCTATAGCCTGCCTCTGTTGGAATTCCCCTACGAGCTCCCTTGGTTGAACAATTATCGTTATTCCCTACTTTTGCTTGGATTATGCTTAAAGGATTTCATCCCTTCCCATTTCGAAGAATATGTGGTTCTTGTTGTTGGTTTGTCCCTTCGAGGTTCATGATTGTAATCCATTAAATTACGTTGCTCCCATGGCAGAACTTAGATTCGTAACTCACTTGCACTACAGGTCTCTACACACTAACTGTCTCATGCCCTCCAAGAAAGTAAAGAGCTTGTTTTTCTCCGGTATGTCACGAATGCTCAACATGTATGTCGAGAAGTTCTTCACATAGTCCCGAATAGAACCAGTACGCTTTAGTTCCCACAATGCCTTATAGGCCGTATACTCCACATTCTCCAGGAAAAATTGTTGTTTGATTGTTTCCTGAAAAAGATCCCAGGTGTCCAGCCGTACCAAGCGTGCCTAAATATTGGCATATTCCGTATGCCACTACAATTTGGCATCTCCTATCAAGTACATAGTGGTTGCCGACACCTTTCTTGCCTCATCGCCAATATTTGTGGTAAGGAAATACTGCTCCATATCAAACAGGAAGTTTTTGACTTCCTTCGCATCTCGTGCGCCTCCGTAAGGACGAGGTTTAGGAATCTGAAGCTTAGCTACTGGTTAGGGAGTAATGATAGGTCCGTTGCTCACTGCTCTTTGAAATAAGCCAATTTGAATGGACATTGCGTCCATCTCAAGCCGTAAGTTTGTAGAGTTGTTTGCCCTCAATGCCTTTGCAAGGGTTTCGCACACTTCTCTGCTCTTACCTAATTGGGAGTACAGACTTGCAATCTCCGCTTCCACGCCCTCGATCTTTTCTTCCAAGGTCTCGATTATTGTCTGGAAAACTCCACCTCTAGAGCTTCTACTCACTGTTCAGTATCATCCATCCCTAGCCTTCGAGTCCTCTCACCCTTATGGCATGCTAGGTTTGTAAAAATACTAGGGTCCACTGCCTCGCCTAGGTTCGTAGATCAAGAATCGAGGCTCTGATACCACCTCTCACAGGGCGCCTTTTTATTTATGTAGAAAAGGGCCACCGTGTGGCTAGAAGTATACCAACTCTAACTACTTTCACCAAATACATAATATAGCACGTTGCACTTCGACTGTTGCATCACAATCCAAAAGTGCTTATTGATGCACAATGAATTGATAATGAAACTTGTTTTCATTGATAATTGAAAACTGATTACAATATAAAACGTTTGCAATGTGTGAAGTAGAGGGTGAATTCCAACACGACAACTAGTAGCTATCTTCAACAACTCATTACCCTTTATAATAGGCTTAGAAATAAAAAGACTTGTGACACACATTATAAGCGCTGCGGGACGCATCATACTACTCATCACTATTTACAATAAGAATGAAACAAAAAAATCTACACTTATAGACTCACAGTAATGGGCGGAAGCTCTCCAGTCCACAAGTGAAGGTTTGTGTGGATGGTCCCAGGACAGCTTGACGACAGTGCCCGTCAAGGGGGCCTAGTAGGCAGCTCTTGACATCGGGGTGAGGCTAGGTCATTTGAGAAACCCCTGGGTGAGACCAGGTTGGTTGAAAACTCTCAATGATATCTATTGAGGTCGGGTTTGCAACAAGGGCCTCATGCTAAAGGTAAGCATATGCAGCCAAAGTTCCTCTTATCAATTTTGATGTAATCTCTTCATAGTCACCTATGCAGACTCTTATCTTAACCCAAAGTTATGGAAATGGTATATGATTCCTCAAGTGTTTTCATTCACTAAAGTAGGCAAATTTACAAAAACCTAACAAGCTTAGCTTTCAAATTCTGCTTGCATGTCTGTCTCTACACAGTTTAAGCCAATTAAAAACCCAAGTCATTACAAATAATGAAATAACTATAAGACAACACACTGCACCGGGGAAGATGTGATATTCAGATAAGAAAAAAAATGATTCTAAAGGGTTCCCAGAGTTCCCTCGCTTCGGCTTCGGCGAATAGATAAATCATTCCTAAAGCTCAGAAGCTTGCTGCTAAAGTCAGCAAAGTGGTGCCCGTGGGTGGTTGTCTTTATTCCACTGGGGGTCAGGCGCCCAAGCCCGTTCCTGGATGGTTTTTGTGAGGCTACCACTTGGCTTTTCCTCCCATGAACTGATGAAGATGAGACCTTCTGAGCAACAATGCCATGGGTGGTTCCCTTCCTTGTGCTCTTGACTTCTAGTCGGAGGCCACGATCAATTTGACGAGCGCTACTCCCTAATCGAGCTGATCTATCTGTTGTGTCCTTCAGTGTCCCAACTTTGATGGATTGTCTGTTATAATAGGTGAGGTGGGGAAGAAGACTTTGCATGTATTTCTTTACTTGTTCATCACCTACATTCTTCTGGGCTGGATTTCCTTCCAAGCTGAGTGCTTGCAGACAGTTGTAATTAGAAGCAAGTTGACCGAGACATTTGGTTGTAGAAATTTTGTTGAAACGCAAATCCAGGACATTCAATTTTAGGAGGCGGTGGAGACCTTCAACCTCACTGATCTTGTTACCGGCTAAGTACAATTCCTTGATGGAGGAGCACGCTGCAAGGCCTTTCAAACAAGTAAAAAGTGTATCAGACAAAGCTGGAGTGCACAATCACTACTGGAATAAATTAACAGAAAAATAAACAAGAGCAAAGTGATCAAAGACAAGAACATTTTAGGTAAAATGGACCAAGATGCCAAATTCTAATCTGAGCAACATTGCAAAATCAACTATGTCCACTGGTACACATGAACCCACATGATTTCAAGAAATGAAGAAAAATAAAACTTCTCACTGTTCAGTCATTGACCTCAACAATGTGAGATTACAGCTAAAGTATTTGCTCCAAGTACAAAACATTGCAAAAAGTTTATAGGTGGTTGTTTGACATGAGCAAATACTTTTAAGACAATCACTTGAGGCTACTATCTTTATTAGCTCTAGGAAGGATTAGATATCTCCAGCCTTCCCCTGCAAAGAAGAGGCTCTTTCAAAGATTTGCCCCACTACCTCGGAGTTACACTGAAGTAGATTACATTGCTCAAAGGACCAGCCTCAAGAATCGAACTTAGCCATTATGGACGTCCCTAATGTTGATTATTTATCAAATTCAACTAGATCTTGAATGTAGCCAGACAAGCTTCTGAAGCAGATTAAATAAGACTCCGACTGGTTTCAAAATTTACATTTTATCTGACTTTTACTACGAATTAGTCATAAATATACTCTAGACAAAAGGTTAACTTTTCCTCGTGAAAAAATTCAGACAATTAACGGATTTTCTTTTCCATTTTACTTTTTCTCTTAAAGAAGTTTATGAGTATACAAATTCATATGAAGTTTCTAGTCATGGATGGTTTTTTATTATCCCTGCCTTTCTGATAGATACTTGAATAAACACATTGGAAGCAAGAAAAACCGGTTCAATCATATGTATTTCTCATTATGTTAATAGCTATCATCATTTCCATGGTTTACAACGAGAAGAAGTCATACCATGTCCAATCCTTAATATTCGATTATAGCTCAGGTTAAGCACACGAAGTCGTGTAAGATCTCGTAATCCTTCGATGGTGGATATATTGTTTTTTGACAGATTCAAAATGTGGAGACCTCGAGGGAGAGCACCAGAAGTAATCCTCACTAAAATTACAAGTGGAAAAACTATTAGGCAACATAATAAATCACCACTGAAAAGGCAGCAATTAGACTTAAATAAGCATAATAATAGTAGAGAACAGACCTATTGCATTTCCAGATAAGTTAAGCACTTTGAGGCTGACAAAAGCACTGAGAAAGGGGATCACAACCAACCCAAGGTTAGTCAGCTGAGCTGCTGTAGCTGAGGCATTAAGAGAAGAAATATATCCCGTTGCAGCTTCCGTTCCAGGGTTGACCTTGCCTTCCAACTTCGTAGTACTGGGTTCATCTAATAAAGCATTATCTTTCGGTAACTCATGATCATCGCATGAAGCAAATTCATTAGCCTCTTCTAATGGGCTACAGTGCTGAAGATCGATAACCCATTCCTCAATCCGTTTTAGCCTAAAATCCTTATTTGGTAATTCATCCCAATGGTGAAACAGAGTTTCTACTTTCATACTTCTCTCCAAGTTTACCCCATCTGCCACAGGTATTATCCATTCTTTTGCTGATCCAACATATTTATAAATCTCAGAAGCATCAGCAACTGAAATTTGATCATTATTCTTTTCGTTGTTAAAGATAGAATCATCTTTTACTTGATTTTGCACTTGTCTACCTACTTCATGCATCATGCCATTCTTCCAAGAATCTAAAGCATTCAGATCCTCGGCAGATCTAGAGCATGGCAAAATGGATGAAGAGAGTCGGTTAGGGGAACCGACGCTGGGCAAAGAACTTGATTTTATGACAACACGCGGAATATAAGGTGTACAATCACCCGAATCACCTGAACCATATAAATTAATATCATCTTTATCAGCAGCTTCATTTTCTGATTGATGTGCATCTCCAATTGAAAAGATGGAATCATTTTTTGCAAAATCAGAATCAACTCTAACAGAACCACAGGGTATAAGTTCTTGATCATTAATGCCATCTGGAACAACTGTCCCATTGCGATCAGCAGATCCATCATAAGAAATTTTATGCGCCATCTCATCATCTGAACCATCAGCATCAAAGGTTCTCTCTTTCCAATTCAATCTACTTCCCAAAGACTGGCTCTTCTTAATTTGTGCATTCTTGTAAACCGCAATATCACAGTCAGTAGTATAGTATTTGCTCTCTATATCCTCTGATCTGCACTCCCGCTGAGTAGGAGAGGAATCGGTTGCATGATCAGCATTATTATTTAGTGTATCGCCCTCTTCGTTCAAACATGGCTTATTTTCTGCTGCCAAATAAGAGAAATTCTTCCGAGCCCGAATTTCTGAGGCATCTTCCAATGTCTTTTTCATGGCTTCGGCAGATAGATGAACCATTTTCTATTTAGGAAAAAATAGATTAGATTAGCAAGCACTAAATGATAAAGAACTAACTAAATTAAGAGAAGATAACAAATTATTAATGGCCCACTAACCTTCTGTTTGTGGGAATGGAAGTGAGCTTGAAAGCATGAAAATCTAACCATCTTTTGCACATCAAATCTACTCTTATTGCAATATTTGAAGGTTTTTGGCAATCAAATACTCCTATTTCCTTAAAATGCTGAACAGAAACAAAATGAAATCACATGCTGCGATCACATTTCTTGGGACTCAAGAGAGGCAAACCTTAGCCATAGTCAAGCGATAAACCTTGTGAAATGCGGCACAATCTCCAGATGTGCGATGATCTTGACCTCCTCAAAACACATAATAGTATCACCCCCTCGTTATTGCCCCACACCTGCTTACAGGTGTGAGAAACTTTAGACAAAGTTGAAGCTGCCAGACTGGAAGAAAAACTCTTGCAACTGTAAGAGCCCAAGTCCAATTATGCATGTAAGAGACAAGTGCCTGATTAGGATAAGAATGCAAAATAAAATTGATCAGTGGAAAGCAAATGGAAAGCAAACACATAAAAGTTGCTCAGACATTTCACAAATAATGCTTGCTGTATTGATTTTTATAATGAGTCGAAGGAAGTTCATCAATTGTTTGCTTATTAATTCCTTCATCTTTCGGTTGTTCACAAACAAGGGTCACACACTTTTAGCAAGCAATATAAAACCTCTTCATGTAAGAGATTTAAGAGTTCAAAGCTCACTTTGGATATTTACTTTTAACCGTAGAAAGGTCTATTTTCTACGTGATGTAACCGCAATTCCTATCTGCATTAAAACTCTAATGAGTTCCAGCATTAATTCAAAAAATCAATAGATCAGACATTAAAAGCAACATGCAAATGATATTTCAATAACTTACTCCGCTCAAAAGATTTCCAAAAATTACAAATTATTGAAAAAAAATCATTACTAGCACATACATACACAGATACTGCAAATAATTCCCGAATATAATTCGTAACTCCAAACAATTAGCTTCCCAGGCCAAGGCTTCGACTCACATATTATCAAAAAGAAAGAAATACAACACTCTAAATACGACAATCATCCAATCCTCCAAAAAAAAATTACAAAACAAAAAAAAACAGAAAAAGTAAACGATTATTCAGATAAAAACAACAAAAAATAAAGAATGACAAGATAAAGTGGCCTTACCTCTTGTAAGCCAGATTGCCTGGATAGTTTAGCTTTCTGATGACGAAACAATACCGCAAAATTAAATAAAAACACCAATATAATGCGAAAAAAAAGGGGAAAATAGGCAGAACTTTTAAGCTTTTTCTTTAACCCTAAGTTGAAACGAACTGAGTCGGTAGCTGAGATTTATAGTGAAATCAATGGTGCTGATTTGTTGCGATTGCCGAAGCCCAGATTACGGAAATTTGATTTGGAAGGAAAAGGCATTAATGAATATATTCTATATCTTGGGTTTATTTAAATTCATTGGAAATAAAATATTAAAAGAAAGAGAACAATAAAAGTGGCAGGTTTTACTCGCGTCCACAAAATGCAAACGGAGCGAATTTTGTGACCACCTTGTCAGGTGAAGCTGTCGTCTATTAAAATATGCTAAATTAACATGTGTTTAAAGACAAAATTACCCTTGGGTTAATTTAGACATTCACGATACACTTATTTAGACGGGAATTTTTATGTTGAACAATTAAATTATATCGTGTTATGTGTTTTTACTTTAAATTACTAAGATTATATTGTGTCAAAATTATTAGAGATGATAAATTGATAAATTGTTATAAGATAAAATTATTATGGGGTTGGTGGAGGAGTTTATATATACTTATTCAAATCAAATGTTTTCATATTCCACGATTAAAAAATTGTATCACTTTATATGTGGTTTTACACCAAATAACTAAAAATTATGCTTTATCAAAATGTTTGTAATACATATTTTATTGTCTATAAATTAATAAATAAAAAAAATTATATAAATTGATTTTTTATTGAATTGAAATAATGAAATAGTTATAATTTATATAATTTTTTTTATTCTTCTCTTTAAAAATAATTTTTTTTGTAATTTGAACTTTTGGAGGTGTAATCGCATATTTGATCTTCTTCCAAATAAATTTCATCCTTCAATAACGTTAATTAAAGGGTTTAGCACCTTAATATTGAATTAAACGTTAGAACTTCAAGAACGTCGACTTCTTGAATTTGAATATTTGTTGGTGGATCGGCTCTTTGATCTCCTCCAAGGCCTTGGACTTAATTTTCAATAACGTTAATTCGAGAGTTTAACAACTTAATTTCGAATTAAAATACTATTATTTGAACGAACACTACATGATAAACATCTTGATTTTCGCCTTAAAAATCATGGATCTCCTTGAATTTTACTATCTTGATTGAAAGAATTTCCTCCAACACGTTTCTTATTTGGACCCTTCTTCAAAATTTATATTGTTGTGTCTTGAGAATGACCTCTATTTATACTAGTAAGATAGGAGTTATTGAATAAATCATTTGATGAAGTGGCAAAATTTGATTGGTTTTTCATAATTTGATTAATATCACAAGAATTGATTTGAATTACCAATTTGTGTTGGCACCCAATTCCATAATTTACAAGATAAGTCTTGATTTTCAAGAATTAAAATTTGACATTTGACAATATTTAATTGACCAATAAAATATATATTATAATATTAATTAATTAACTATTTATTTTAGAAATTAAATTTAATTAATTCCCATAAATAGAAAATATAAAATTAATTTAATATATTATTTTACATATATCGTTATTTAATTGGTACAAATTTAATTTATTTATAAATATCTTTTCTAAACTTATTCATGGATAATACATATGTGAGTGAATAAGTAACAACTATTATTTTAATTGGGCTTTGCAAGAACTCATAGGTACTTTTAAGCTTGAAAATGAACCAAAGAATTGGACTTTTGATTTGAAACTTTCAACTTGACAAACCACGTGTACACCTTTTGTATTAACAAACACATGAATCTTGCATGCAGCCTATAATTATAAAGCTTCAGCACACATTTCCACTTCAGCATGCATTTCGAATTTTAAGCCAGCCTTTGTTATTTAGAATTTGGTAATATTCTAAACAAACAATTCCGGACACATCATCACCATGCTGACAGTGGGAATGAATTTGCGTTCTCTTTCTGTCCCATTTTATTTGCGTAGAGACAACAATTTGTGCACAAAGTCTTCACCGTTTTCACCTAATTAACAGAATCTGCTTCTCTTCTTTCTTTTTTTTTTTTTATTTCTTTACAACAATTTCATTCTTCCTTCCGATTTTTTGCTTTTTGTTTTAAATAATTTGTGAGATGCATGAGTCCCATTATGACATGAGGTCTAAGAACACAAAGTCATTTGCATGTTATCTTCTAAAGCCTGAGAATTAAATTGAAGAAACTTCCATCTGTTAGAATTCTCTGTCAAGTTAAATTTAGTTCCTTATTTGAATATAAATTAGGAATTCTCTTTTAATTGAATTCTGACCCTTGCCCATGTAATTGGATAATGAAAAACTTCTAATGTATGGCCTATAAAAGAGAAGTGACATATCCGTTTCTCATTGTGAATTGCTTTCAACCATTGCCAGATTTTTATTTTTTTTGCTGCTTACTGTTGCTTTGTTTAATTATAGGTGAGTTCTACATATTATGTTTCACACAACCCACCTCGATGATTCTGTCTGCTACATGTTTGATGAATTGATAAGAAGAAATTATTTCACACTATAGTAGTCATCACTCTTTACCTTAGTAAAGACTCTAATTCTCTATTTGCGTGTGTCCTTTTACTTTAGTGCATTTCTTAAGATATCTTCAACCTTCGCCAAGACTTTCTCATCAATGATCTTCTTCTGTTTTTCTAAATCGAAACATATCTTAAGTCAAGGGCACCAACAAGTACACCAGTGGGTCAGTAGCCAATTACTTCCTTAATCATAAACAATTCAAAGAAATACGATGATCTTTAGCCAGAGCCACTTGAAGTCGGGTTCCATCTGGTTTAATATGTGTCTTCATCCACACCGCAAAGTTGCAAGCAAGCTTTGCTTTCTCTTTTGAAAGACTTGTAGAACTCTGTTTTTTTCTCTTTTGCATCCGCCTAGGATTTCTTCCACTCCCCCCACCTTTTTTTAACTTTATTGCTTCCCTTATTTTGTAAGTGTTACCGGTTTGAGGAGATAACCAAGATTAAATCAATATTACAATTTTCAACATTAATAGAAATTTAAAACTTCACTGTGAGTACATGGCTAAGCTAAAATTCAAGATCGATATTTCGAGCTTCTTTATTGAAATATGCTAACACCTTTTTTTTGGGTGCTCTTTGACAGTTTTCACAATGGTTTATTTCAAAGATACTTTCTCTCCTTTCGGAGTGCAATACTTAGTGATCTTTAATAATGAGAATCAACCCATGGAGAAAGGCACAATTTTGGCGATTCATACTCCCCTTATTGGTCGATACGCGAAGCCATGGCCGAAGTTGACGAATCCATTTTACTTGGCGGAATGGTCTTGAGAGATGTCATTGAGTAAGAATTCCAAGGTATGGGTTTTACAAGCAACTCACCATTAGCAGTCGAATGAGCTAACTCCATTTCCAATATTGGGTTATCGCATCATCAAAGGCAAAGCCAAGTGAGGAGATGCCATTCAGTTCGTTGGTGAATTCAACTACATCAAGGGCTACTAGGAGTGGACCGAAGTCATCCTCAGTCGGTGCGAGCACAAGCTTCTTGTGGCACAAATATATGACTCAGTATATGCTTTACTATTCATGTATGATTCACAATTCTGACATAGTCAAGGCGTTTTGCGAGGCATGGTGTCCACTCACCAACACTTTATTGATTTTCTTTAGAGAATTGTTCATATCATAGTAAGATTTGCACACTCTTGCTAACTTTCTTATGACTGAATATCTATATGACAAAGTTGTTCCCAGTGCTAAGGAGCTCACCAGTATCGATGAGGCGGGAAGTAGATTTGTCCCTCACTCTTGCAAGTATCCATTGATGAGTAGGTTAGATTTTGGTCCAAGAAGGCTATTAAGTATCTTCCTCCTCCTCTATGAAGAGAAAAAAAGGCTAGTCATTTCAAATAAACCAACAATCCACTTGGCAAATTTAACGTACACAGAGAATGGTGTCCTTCAGAGATGGCTTTATTTTCAAAGTTTGGCATAAAAGAGAGATCAAGACATGACAAATATTTGGTGGAATATTTAGCTTGTTGGCTTTTTGCATTTGTCCTTCCCAATGATGATATCAACTCGATACACCCTAGTACCTTCAAAATGGCGAGCATTATGGCAAGCGGTAGGAAGGTGAACCTTTATTGTTCTCGTTTTAGCAAGCATCTATAAGGGCCTAAATAAGATCACAAATTCTCCAAGACCATCTCCTTTGTATTCAACATTCTATATTCACTTTATCTATAGTTGGCTAGCGCACTACTTCAAGACTCATTATCATATTTGGCAAGGAGTACATGGCCCAAAAATTGTGATCTTTTCTTACGAAGGTGGTACAAAGTACTATCATTTCTTGGACTTGCACCATTATTACCAAGAGCAAAGATTTCTTATATGTTGATAATGGAAATGTGGAGGAGTTTGAGAAAAACTTCTTCATCGCCATCTGCTCAAACTATCTTTCTTTGAGGCAAGGCGAACACTTCATCATCGAGCTTTAAAGTCCCCATCGATTCAATAGCCAATTCAAATTCTATCAAGTAGTACCGAAAACTCTCACACGAGACATGCACAAAGCTTTTTTAGAAGAAGGAGCTCATTATTTGCGCTTATGCACTCTGTTTAGATCTATGTCAAAAGCTTGTCTTCCATGTATGCCATCAAATGTAAAAAAATTCTCTTCCAAATATTACAAGACATGGTGGACCAATATCCATGAAGGTTACTTTGAGGAAAATATTACGAGTTAAATAAATGTGAAGCCAAGTAAAGTTTCTCTCAAAGACAAAGAACATGACAAAAGAGATGGTCCTCTTGGCAGAAATTCTCAAAATCCCACACATATATCTATTGCTTCTTCTCCCGACAGATGTGATGCCTAAACCATTGATCCTCTTGAAGCCAGCAAAGGAAATGATGCCCCTTCCATTCAGAGGAAAGTGGTAGTAGTAATGTGAACTGTCATTGGAAGAGACTTAAAAAGAACCCCAAGTCTTCGGAGGCAAGGTTTGTCGATGTTGGTGATGTTGTGAGTAATCCACTACAAACAGAGAACTTCATTCAAGAGGTCATTTCCTAAGTTTTTCATCTCTTTTTTTTTTACTCTTTTCTAACTTAAAATATATATTGTTTCAGTTAGAGAAAGAACTACTCAATATTGATAATGGTGAAGGATCATTAGTTAGCCAAATATTGATCAGAAGGCCCAACTTGTCAGCCACAATTCTTCCAATTGATGAGGCAACACAAAAGGAAATGCTTAACTCGTCTAAGGCTAAGCAGACACCTTATTGTGCTATATTTTAAGTATTTGAAGACAAAAAAATCATAATCACCAAAATGAATATCTTCAAAGGTTGTGGAGCGATCTCCGTGAGAATATAATAAATACTTCGATTGACTTCATTTCATCCATCAAAGATGATGTGTTATTTGTGCTTAATTCCATGAAAAGTTTTACCAATTTTGACCATTGAAAGAACTTTTTGCCAAGGCCATTACTTATGACGAGCCAAGGTCAACATTTTCTGAAAAAGCATCCAAAGAACTTCTTGCACAGTAATTGAGTGAAGCCAAAGATCGCCTCCACAAAGCCAAGACTAGAGAAAGCAAAGAGGTTAATCAAATTCAATCTACCAAGAAAGAGTTGGAGCGTATCAAGAAAAAGCTTGATGATTTGAAGGGACGAAAGAAGCACTTGTTTGGATCATTGAAATGACAATAACAACTTCTTCAGAGTGCCCAAATCGAAGTTCATGAGATTGAAAATGAGATTGTTGCTATCAAGAATACTTTTCCATTGAGTGATGAAACGTTCAAAAATTTAAAGTCTTCAAAGGTACGTTTGGAGGCTGCCAAAAACGAATTGAAAAATTTAAGACCCTTCACTTAGTGTTTGTTTAGGACATTTCTCTTTCTTTTTGTTTCATGTAATGAACATTATTATTTTTGAGTTTACATAATATCTTTTTTCTATCTTGCAATCCTTCAAGTGCATTCACATTCATCAAAATTCACGAAACCTTTTTTTTTTACAATAAACTACTATCATATACGAAGAGAAAATATAATTTCTTCCACATTTATGATTAAACTTAGAAAATATTTAAGCTGCCTAATGTAGTTCAAAAATACTCTTTTTTTATTTGGGTGGGGGAGGGCATACATTGTTTATACTCATGGGGGCCAGGAGTATCTATTACTTAACCAACCTAGACTAGATGGGGTATTTAATATTTTAACCATATAAAATACCTTTAGTGGAGTAAATTAACACTTCAACCATATGTATTCACTCTTGGTGGGGGCAAGCTAGCAGTTTAACTATGTGCACTACCTTTGGTAAGTACCATTCACAACTTATACTCGTATGGGTCAGGAGTAACATGCAGTTTAAGCTCATGCATTCATGGAGCATTCTTGTAACTTTACACGTGATAGCATTTTAAGAACTTTTCATTTATCGGGCCAATTCTTAAGCCATCTTTGGCAACCAACTTGTAAGCGTCATTTGTGTATACCTCGTTAACAACATAAGGACCATTTCATTTTGATGTGAATTTATTTCCAATCCGATGAGTAGTAATGATGGGCCTTCTTACAGCAAGCACCAAATTATTGATTTGGAAAGAACGTGATCACACTTTCTTATTGAACGCCCTAGATATGCTAGCTTGATAGCATTCAAGTCTTTGTTGCGCTTCTAACCTTTTCTCATTAAGAGCCTCTAGCCCTTTGTAGGCATGCATTTTCTTCTTCGGTCAGTCCTTCTTGAACAGTTATCCTCAACGATGGAATTTATTGCTCAAGAGAAACTATAGCTTTAACACTATACACCAGTGTGTAAGGAGTAGCTTGAGTAGGCATTCTAAAAGTGGTTCTGTATGCCCAAAAAGCTTCTCTAATTCTCTCATGCTAATCTCGCTTTGACTTTGCAATCACTTTCTTCAATAAAGTACACAAAGTCTTGTTGAATGCTTCAGCGAGTCCATTAGCAGCGGCATAATACATGAAAGATTTTCTTTATTTGAAACTAGACTTCTGACAAAGTTTATTTGTCAAACTATTGCAAAAGGGCTTTTCATTATCCGTGATTATATATTAAGGAATCTCATAGTGATAAATAATATTAATACGAATAAAGTCAGCAATATTTTCCTTCTTTACCTCTTTGAGAGGTATCGCTTCTGCCCACTTAGAAAAGTAGTCAGTTGTAGTCAAAATATATATATGTCTGCTGGGAGAATTTGTCATAGGTCCATTCATATCTAAGCCCCGAGCATCAAACGACCATGAAGAAATAGTAGGGTGTAATGGCTTAGACGGTTGGTGAATAAGATTTGCCTAAAATTAACAGGCTTGAATCTTTGCGCGTAATCCATACATGTCAAACGAGATTTGCTAAAGCATCAGCTTGTTTATTATATGTCCTTGGTATATTTTCAATAACTACATCTCCCAACAATCTAATAAGCCTTCTAGCATACTTGAAATATGAAAGTAGCTCAAGTTTCTTGACTTCGTACAATTCAAGCAATTAATTAACCACCAATTTAAAATCTTCATATACTTCTAGATGTAGTTATTTTATATCAACTATCATTTCCAATCCAAGGATAAGAGTTGAGATATCCAACAATATTGTTGGAGTAATTTTGGGTTAAGGTAAATGAGTAAGGCAACACTTTTCTATTAGATAGGCAACACTTTTCTATTAGATATAATGAATATAACTCCTGTATCGGCTCTCTTTTTATGAGAAACTCCATCAAAGTACATCTTCCAAGGAGGACTAATTTTAATTACGAGAATATCTTCGTTTGGTAAGTCATCAGATAGCTCCCACTCAGCAAGGATAGGATGATGAGCCAAGAAGTTTGCCAAAACTTGTCCTTTGCACAGCCTTTTGAGGAACATATATGATTTCAAATTGTTGCAATTGAAGATACCACCTTGCAAGTCTATCAGAAAGAACTAGCCTTATCATAACATACTTCAGTAGATTTGCTTTCAAAACAAGATGGACGGTATGGGCCTGAAAGTAGTGCTTCAACTTTTGGATTGCAAAGATAAAGACCAAGCATGACTTTTCAATTGGTAAGTAGTTCAACTCATTTGGCGTTATCATTATCCTCAAATAGTACAAGGCACTCTCTTTTCCCTCATTGTTCTTTTGCGCTAATAAAGCTCCAACCGAATGTTCTTAAACAACAATATAAAGAATCAATGAGCGTCTAGGCACTGGTGCAACCAATATAGGAGGCTTTATCAAATAGGCCTTTATACTTTCAAAAATATTTCTACAAGACTTATCCCATTCAAATGGAATACTTTTCTTCATGAGTTGGCTGAATGGCTGGCATCAAATGGCTAGGTTTAAAATAAACCTTTGAAGATAAGCTAACTTTCCTTGCAAACTTTTGAGTTCATGAATGTTTCGAGGTTCAGGCATCTTTAGAATTGCATCAATCTTTATTTGCTCAATTCTATCCCTCGATGATGAATAATGAACCTGAGAAACTTTTCAAACTTAACACCAAATGCGCATTTCAGTGGATTCATTTTGAGCAATCATTCCAAGACTTTTCTCAAATCTAGAAAATGATCTTCTCATTTTTTTTACTTCACAACCACGTCATCAATATAGCACTCAATGTTTTTATGGAGTATATCATTGAATATTTTTTGTATAGCACTTTGATATGTAGTGCCAATATTTTTCAATCCAAATGGCATTACCTTATAGCAATATATACCTTTTGGAGTACGAAATATCATTAACTCTTCATCTTTTAGGGCTATACGTATTTGGTTATACCTAGATGATCTATTCATGAAAGATAATGTTTTATGGCCCATTGTAACATCAATCATGAGCTCAGCAATGGGCAACAAAAAGTCATCTTTGGGACATGCATCATTCAAATCTCTGAAATCGACAGAAACTCAAATTTGGCCATTCTTCTTTCTTACGGGAATAATGCTTGGGATCCACGTAGAATAATTGACTTCTCGAATGAACCCAACTTCGGTGAGTTTATTCACTTCAGCCTCAATTAAGGGGACCAACTTAGGCTAAAATCGACATTGAGCTTGTTTGATAGGACGAGCCCTTCTTAATAGATAGGTGATGGACTACTACTTTTGGATCCAATCTAGGTATTTCTTTATACGACCATGTAAATACATCTTTGAACTCATGAATTAGCTCGATGTATGCTTTTTCTTCATCCATGGGCAACAAGGCATTGATATAGATTAGTCAAGGACTGTCGACGTCATCAAAATTTCTCTTTTAGCCCATCAATAGTAGCTTTAACGCCTTCTTCAAGTTTAGGAAGAGCAACTTCAGCATCTTCCTCTTCCATTTCTTCACTTAAAGTGACGTCATATGTTGACACCACATCTTTCTCTATATGTTCCATCTTCTTAAAGTTCACACACATTCTATTAGACCATTCTTTTGTATTATGTTAATCATTTGCATGACATCACTCGGCTTGTTAATATAACCACCATTGGTCAATTTGAAGATTTATTTGCACAAGAGGTCTTTAGCATTTTGACACATTGCATAGTAAACTCCACTACTAATATGATAAGATGGAGCCATACTTTTCCTATCGTCTTCATCGTTTTAAGTTCGTGTGAGAATAACAGTTTGCAATTTAACTTTCAAGATTTTTTCACACGATATAAGCAAAATAGTGTATTGCCTCATACGAGATGGAATTAGACTTTAAAGTTTTTGGGTGGCTCATAGCGTAATGACACTTTTAAGATGTTTTGACATCTTAGAGGTAGTCAATCTTTGATGGATAGCTCTTTTACTCCCCAACTTTTTGAGTGGGCCAAATTTATCAAAGACAAATATTCGCTTTATTTTTTTTCGATATCATCAAAAATATCACATGTCAATGAAAATTCTCCTTCAGACACATGATTGGTGTTGGCTCTTTTGATGGCAATACGGATGGAATTTTATGGTACAAACCTAAAGCCATTTTGAGTACTTTGAATAGCATGCCCACTTTCTTTCAACATCTTTTGATTACCCATAAATCCATGTTCTTGTTCGCTAGTAGCCTCAAGAAGGAGTTTACCCAAGGTAGAACTTTTTTTGGGGTTGTATCTAGTTTTAACAAAAAGTTTATAAGTTTTTAGATCAAAGCATTTTGCATTTTAGATTCTTATATATACCCCATGTTCTGTCTTAGCTCCTTGAGTTGGGCAAACAAACCCTTAAAGTGGTTGAGGAGATGGTTTCTTTGCATCGAGCTTTGTCAAAGGAAGTACCAAGTTCTTCAAAGACCCAATCTCAGTGAGAAACGATCCTCTTTTTAAGTGATCTTTGTGAGTTGGGAAAGTGTTTTTGGTTTTAGTCCCTCTAACTCCATATCTTGTTGCTTAAATTTCTCATGAGATGGACTATCTTTAGCCTTCATTTTCTTTGCATCTTTGAGATAGTACTTAGCATAAGCAAAATGAGATTCAGCTTTAGTAAAATATTTATCATCGTCGAGCACTCTTTTTACCATGTCATCTCTATAATACTTGAAACATTGGTGCCATGTTGAAGGAATTACTCTATTTTCATGCAACCAAGGACGACCAAAAATTATGTTATATGAGGTATTGGCATCTATAACATGAAATAACGCAGTTGAGGCCATGTCATCCATCAATAATTTTAATCTTATGATGCGAAGAGCCATTTGCCCTCTTTGGTTGAAACCTTAGATCATCAAACGACTATTTACAAGTTCATCTATGAAAATTCCCAACTCCTTTTGTGTAAGCAACGGTAAGATATTTACTATAAAGCCTCCATCAATCAATATCCTATTCACTTTTTGCTTCGAGTGTAGCCAGTTATAAATAATGGTCTATTATGGGGTTTGGAACCAAGCAGCAAATCTTCATCAGTAAAGGTCATTACCAACACACAGTCATCAGTGATATTGTGAACCTCTTTTTTAAACAAATAAACTTTATTGGAGGAAATCTATTGTTCACTTATCATGTTACATGAAACGTTATTGTCATGATCAAGCTTTCCACCACCACTGTATCTAGGTATATTCTCCATTATAACATCAAAAGATCCAAATTCAATGGTGATAAGATTGACAGTTGCATTATTTTCCTCAAGCAAGATCTTTCCTTGATGAGCTAACTATAGGATTTTGTATTTGAATATGAAGTAATCATACATTGGATGCCGCACCAAACGATAATACTTGTAGTACTTTGGGTCATCAACATGCCTAGATTCTTTGGGATATTTTATTTTAGGTAATTCAATGAGATGTACTTTGAGCAAGTCATCAAATGAATCCAAAGACATCTGAGTTAAGAAATGGATATTACTTTGCGTACATTTCTTTTAGAGTCAACTTTCTTTGTCCCATTTCTTGAGGGGTGCCTCTCTTTTCACCACTCTTATTATTTGCGTTACCTTTGAATTTGATAGGTGTTCTATTGACCACCATAGATTCTTTTCTTAGAGCTTTGAAGAAAGACTTGCCCTCCTTCTTAGCTTCATACCTTTCTTTGGACCTTTGAGGCTCTTGGATGGGTGGCCCTTCGACTCCATTTGCAGCCATACTCAACTCCATATTATGGGCTCAATTAGCAAACTCTTCAAACATCCTTGGTTGGATTCCTTGCAGGATATACCAAAGGCTTCAATGCATTCTTTGGATGCACATCTTAATAGCTAAAACTTCTGATAGTCGATCTTTTCAATTGAGGCTTAAGTTTCTCCAACGATTGATATAGTCGATGACAGGCTCTTTCTTCCACTAACATGAGTTTGTGAGTTCAATTATGCTAACCATCTATCGAGTACTATAAAAGCAGTTGAGAAATTCTTGTTCTAATTGTTCTCAACTATCGATTGAGTTTGTCTCCAAGTCGATATACCAATCAAATATATTTCTTTTCAATGAGCGAACAACTTATTTCACTAAGTAATCTCCATATGTTCCAGCATCATTGCATGTCTCAATAAAATAGGCCACATGCTGCTTCGGGTTGCCCTTGCCATCAAATTATTAAAATTTTGGAGGTTGGTAGCCATTTGGCATCTTCAATTTGTCGATCCTTTGAGTGTATGATTTGGCATAAATCAAGAATGACTTGAAGCTCACATCAAACTTATCTTTGATAGTCCCCATGATAAACTCTTTTAATTGGTCGACTGGAATCAATCCATCAGATGAAACTTGCAATTCTTTAGTTGAAGACTTCTCATTTTCATTTGATTGTTACTTCATAAACGTTTCAACTTCATCATGAACCTCAACTTGTTTGCCCATTATACGGCTAACATCAGGATTGTCTACTTTGTTCATCAATCTTGTGATTTGAGAATCTTGCTCTTGAACATGTTTCATGAGTCCCTCAATGGTCTTTGTCAAACTAGTAATTTGCTCCTCAAGAGTTGCAGCATTTGTCACCATGGCAGACGCTATATTTGAGCTAAATGAGTAACTTGATGCTGAGTGAGGGGTGGATAATGAAGATTCATCCTTCAAGTTTCCATCATGTTTGTTTGTGTTAGCAAGATATAACAAATCATTCTCAACAGTTTCGAACAAATAAGTTATCTCGAAAGATGCTAGCAACTTTTTCGACTTACTCCTTGTGATAACACCAACACTTTTGCCTGTAGCATTCGAAGAACTTGAAGTAGTAATTTTCACTACTGCGACCTTACGGGATATTTCAGAACATTTGAAGAAAATAGATGAGAGATAAAGATTGTCCCACTGAGCGTACCAAAAATTTATAACATAAATTTTGTTGTTTGTAAAATTAAAAAATAAGAAAAATTGTACAAATTGAATTTTTATCAAATTAAAATAATAAAATAGTTACAATTTATATGGTTCCTCTGATTCTTCTCTTCAAGAACAAGAAATTTTTGGGATTTAAACTTTTGGAGGTGCAATCGTCAATTTGATCTCCTACAAACTGAATTTTATCTTTCAATAACATTAATTCGAGGGTTTAATACCTTAATATCGAATCAAATGTTAGAACTTCAAAAACATTGATTTCTTGAATTTGAATTATTATTGGTGGATCGACCCCTCTATCTTCTCCAAGGTAGATTTAAATCTCTAATAACGTTAATTCGAGAGTTTAACAACTTAATTTTGAATTAAAATATTATTATTTAATTGAACTCCGTGATGAACACCTTGATTTTTACCTTAAATACTGTGGATTTCCTTGAATTTAATTGTTTTGATTGAGAGAATTTCCTCCAACATCTTTCTTGCGTGGACTTCTTCTTCATAACTTATGTTGTTGTCTCTTGAAAATGACCTCTATTTATATTAGTAAGATAGGGGTTATTGGATAAATTATTTGATAAGTGACACAATTTGATTGGTCCTTTATAATTTAATTAACATCACAAGAAGTTATTTGAATTATCAATTTGTGTCGGTACTCACTTTCATAACTTACAAGATAAATTTTAATTTTCAAAAATTAAAATTTAACATTTGATAATATTTTGTTGGCAAACAAAATATATATTATAATATCAATTAATTAACGATTTACTTTAAAAATTAAATTTGATTAAATTTTTAATATAAATAAAAAATATAAAATTAACATTTAATATATTATTTACACTTGTCGCCATTTAATTGGTATAAATTTAATTTATCTAAAGTGTTAAAGAAGCTAAATTTGTTATTATTAAGACAAAATATGGTGGCATTAATGGATGAGTTGATACACATTAATTGAGCTGTGTGTTCTTACGTGAAGAGGTAAAACCCCGCCATTTGTAACGTGCTTTAGTCCCAGATGACCCAGCCATGCTATTTCATAATAATGATCAAAATCGTACTACGATCTTAATATGTTTTTACAGAAAATAATCAAAATTGTGATATGTCAAAATTATTAAAAAAATATGTGCACGTTGATTAAGGAATTAAGATGCACTTATTTGAACATAATATTTTATAGATTGAATCATTCATTGCATATGTATTTTATGAATGGATGTTACGTTAAGTGTTTTAATTTTTATATTAATCTATCAAAATCATACAATATCATAATGTTTTTTATTAATAAATGACAAAAACTAACATGCATTGAAACCGTTGATGACATGGCATGATCTTGATGAGTTGTTACAAAAAAATATTTGTCCAAATTAGAATATGTTGATACAGTCCAAATTAGAATATGTTGGATGGAACCAAATTTGTTTGGGTGTGATAATCAAGGATTGAAGAAGATTGGAAGCTGATGGAGGGGTGTGAGGATTAGCTGTTAACAGTTAACTGCCCAGTAGACTCACTTCGGCAATTAAAACATGTGTTTTTTTTTTTTTTTTTGCTTTTATTTTGTGGGTTATTGGAATAAAAGTTTTAAAGAAAATACAAAGTAATGATCGTATAAAGCATAATTATGAAAAAAATTATAAATAAGATGTAGATTATTCTTTTCTTTAGTTTTAAAGAAAATACTAAGGAAATGATAATTTAAAATATAATTAAGATAAAGATTCTCAATAATATATTTAGTTTTTTCTTATCTTTTTATAGTGCCAGAGTACACTTAAAATATTTTTAATATCAATAATTACTTTGTTCAAATGAAAAATGTGATTGTATTTTCTTTTTCATATTTCTCTCTTTTTGTTTTTAACTTTTTTTGTTAGATAACAGTTCAAAGGGAGCAAAATCCATTCGATGTTAACCGAATCATCTTTCAATCTTTTCTTTATAATATTGGTAAGAAAGTTTCTTTCGGTTTATTATGCCTATCTTAGAAGGGGGGCAAAACAATTTCTTTCCCTTTATTTGGTGTCGTGATATGAGGCAAAGGGATGTAAATTTGGGATTAGACCATTTTAATTACTATATCAATACATAAAATTAAGGATTAATCTTATTTTATTTATTTTTACTAAATTCTTGGTATCAAATATCCCTCTATAAAAAAAACTTCGAAATCAACCCTAATGTACGAGAATCAAATTTTGAATATGTTATTGATGTGGATTTTTTTTTTTTTTTGTGATAGAATTACCTTTCTCTTTGTTTGCAGTTCTCCAATTAGCTCTCCAAATAATTCGAACGATCAATTAAATTGCAGTTGCAATATACTTTTTAACAAGCCATACACACTTTATTTTGTACTAAGTATGTTCATTTTAGATAATTGCATGTTTTTTTCTCAATAGAACAAAAATTATATTGTATATAAGATGGTAGGGCATGCTCAAGAATGTTCTAAGGAAATTAATTATATTTATCTTATTGCATTGATCCAGCAACAAAAGCATCAGTTTTTAATGATAAGTAGCGCATTAAGCATAACACAAACGAATTGGCAAGACATTTTTAATAACTGATTACTTAACAAATCTATTCGATTTGGTAGATTATCAAATTTTCTAGATTTTTTATTTTATTTAGTATATTGGTTAAGTGAAATACCGCAAATATAAATAAAAACACCAATTATAGTATATTTGTTGGAATTGCCGAAGCCCAGATTAGGGAAATTTGATTTGGAAGGATGATGACATTAATGAATATATTCTATATGTTGGGTTTATTTAAATTCATTGGAAATAAAATATTGAAACAGAGAGAATAATAAAAGTGGAAGGTTTTATTCGTGTCCACAAAATGCAAATGGAGCGAATTTTATGACCTTGTTGTGAGGTGAAGCTGTCGTCTATTAAATGTGCTAAATTAACATGTGTTTAAAGATAAAATCACTCTTGAGTTAATCGAGGAGTCACAATACACTTATTAGGACTGGATATTTTTTGGTCGAAATTTTAGAATCACATCGCGCTATGTGTTTTTACATCAAGACTATATTGTTTGTACTAAAAAAAAAGACTATATTGTGTCAAAATTATTAGGGATGATAAATTGTTAATCAAGACTATATTGGATAAATTGTTATTTAAGACAAATTCATTGTTGGTTTAGTGGAAAGTGGGATATACACTTATTTAGATCGAATGTTTTTACATCAAACGGTTAAAAAATCATATTACTTCACAACGTGTTTTTACACCAAATAACTAATAATTTGTGCTTTGCCAAAACTTTTAAAAAGGCTAGATTTGTAATTATTAAGTGAAAATACCATTGCATTAATGGAGGAGTCGCTAGACATTTATTTGGGCTAGTGTTTTTGTGCGGAATGGGCAAAAACGTAACAAAAATCATATTTATTTGCTAGACGTTATTTGACAAAATTATGATTGTGTGCAGTATCTACAACATCTCATTATCGTTAATGTGTTTTCATCCCAGATGATCCAGCATGCTATGTCATAATTGTTAAACATGCTAAATTAGTTGTTATTTAATTCCATTGTGTTAATTGAGGAACCCAAATATTCTTATTTGGATCTACTTATATTTGAAAAGGCGTAGTGGTTAAAATCGTACTATAATCTTAATATTATTTTATAGTATATAATCAAGATCATGCTATATCAAAAAAAGATTTTTGAAATACTATACTCGATAAAGTGTGCAAATGATGTACAAATATCAAATTTCTTATAAAATAAAGTATTTATTCATCATCAAACATTCGATAAACAATACATCAAATGTATTGTATATATTAACATTAAAACTATTAAAAAACATATATGGGCATTGATTAAGGAGTCAAGATAATCTTATTTGAACAATATATTTGATATTGAGAGGTCAAAAATCATACAAAATAATAAGAAATGGCAAAAATTAAAATGTATTGAAACCCTTGATGACATGGCAAGATCTTGATCAATTGTTATAGAATGATATTTTCCACATTAGAATTTCTTGGGGTGGAGTTAATTTTGTTTGGGTGTGAAGATCAAGGATTGAAAAAGATTTGGAAGCTGGTGGAGGGGTGTGAGGGTTACGAATGGCCAAGCAGACTCACTTCCGCAATTAAACCACGTTTTTTTGTTTTTGGAATTAAAAAACATAGAAAAAGATTTTGTTTTTGTTTTTTTGTTTTTTGTTAAGTTTTAAAGAAAATAGAAAAAGATCATATAAAATATGGTTATGAGAAAGATATTAAGTAATATGTGGATTGTTCTTTTCTTTAGTTTTTTAAAGAAAATAATAAGAAAATGATCATATAAAATATAATTACAAGAAAGATTCTCAATAAAATATAGATCTCTTTTTATCTTTTTATAGTGATTGAGTATATTTAAAATATTTTTAATACAAATAATTTATTTTGTTCAAATTGAAAATGTGATTGTATTTTCTTTTTCATATTTCTCTTCTTTTTTTTTTCAAATAACAGTTCAAAGGGGGCATAATTTCTATGTATGTTCATATAATTGCATTTTTTTCTCAATAAAGCAAATAATTGTATTGTATACAAGATGATTGGTCATGATCAAATCAGTTTTTAATGATAATTAGCGTATTAAGCATAACACAAAAAAAATTGGCATGATGTTTTTAATAAATGAATACCGAACAAATCTATTCGATTCGGTAAATTATCAAATTTTCTTGATTTTTTTTGGTTTATTATATTTGTTAATTGAACTTTTTTTACTAAAATTAGACACTATGTCTTTTGTCTTTTTAAGTATTTGGCGTTTACATGTAAAAGTCTCCATACTGCCAGAAGAAAAAGAAAACGTTTAAAAGTATACTTATATCTATATTATTTGGAAAATTTTGGCCTAAGGGAATAGGAATCTCTTAAATTATAGAAAGCGTAATAACTTTTAAATATTCAAAGATAAGAGGGTGTAAAGTCTATAATTTTAAATGATAACATATAAAGTTGCATGTAGCACTTATTTTTAAATATATTTTTGTATAAATACCACACTTTTGTATAAATATACTTTTTCAATCACTGAAATATCTAAATTGTATATAATCTAAACTCTAAATGTCTATAATATTTTAAGTCCACTTTTTCTAATTTTCAGCCAAATTGTCACTTCAATAAAATGAGATTTTTTCAAAAATATAATATTTCTTAATATGTAAAAGTTGTTATATTTTTCTATACAATTATCAATTTAATGAATAATAAAATCTAGAAATCCATTTTCTTTAATAAATAAAATTATTATGATCTTTATAATTTAGAAGGTTCTTAATTCGTTAGACCAATTTTTTTAAAATTATTTTTCCAAAACAAAACTATAATATTTGTGCTTAAATGAGCTTCACACATACAAAGTTTATTGATAGTTCTTATATAATAATACACATACGTGTGTGTATATCTATATATTAAATGATTATTTTTGTCAATCAATTCTTTCTTTTAATACGTGTTTGGTACTAAATGCTTCGTAGCAACGAATATCCCATTTTGTTGTACTCATTTTATTTATACTCCCTCACTTGAGTTTCCATAAGGTGAGGAATTTACTTTATGCTTAGTTCTTGAATTTTAGTGATAAATCATTAAAGAAAATATTTTATTTACTTTAAATGATAGTATACTTTAACTTTTTGATACGTTTTCTTTTCGTTTACCTTTTCCTCGCCAAAATTAAATATCCACACCTGTCCTCAGTAACTCTTCTAAGAGTTCCTACGCAAATTGAACATAACAAGAATGATCGCGAGTGGATTATAATGAGATTAGCTAACGTTAATCATGTGAATAATTGTTTGCTATCCATTCATAGTAAAGTTGAAAACATCACAAAATTGTAACCAAAAAATTAAAAATAATTAAATCACAATATTAGGTTTAGTAAATCAATCTTTGAAAGTTTCTTCAACTACATAAACAACCCAATATAAAAAGGGAACCCTTGAATTTCTGATGCGTTTCTCACCAAAAAATTGTAAATAGGGGAATACAAACTTTTTATAATATAAAAAAATTGGTATTAACTTTTGGCTTTTTAAAGAGAAGGGAATATAAAATTACAAAATTTCTTACTCTGATAATGTTAAACTATTTTAATTTTTTACCCGAATACTTCTAACATTATATTGTATATGTCAATAACTTTGTATTAATTTTCATATCCTCACGAAAAAAGTTTAAATAAATTTATAGTTATAAACTTTAATCAAAACATATCTATCTTATTCTATATGTAATTATGTATGTATATATATATATATATCAAATCAATTATTTGATTTGCATATGATGTATCAATATTAGTTCAGACCTGAGCACGGCAAATCTAATATCATAAATACTTGATAAATTTTTTGATAATTAGAAATAATATGGTTTTGATAATCAAGATTACCATAGATTGTATTCCTGTCACATTGTCTGAAGGTTGCGCTTTAATAAATTGTGTTTATACCTTGTTATTCAAAAGAAAACTTTAGTCTTCATTTTGGTAATCATATTTTTTTCTTAATTTTTAATCATTTTTAAGATTATGGATGATAGATGCATCTATATGAAGATGATAAAAAACTTAAAATTCCATATTCAACCACCTCAACGGATTGTAATTCTTGACACTTGAAATTACCAAATAAGGTGCTTAGTATCGGAATTATTAATAATTTTATGCTTCGTAGCTAGTCGAGTTCATATATTATAGAAATTTCAGAAAAAAATTTGTTTTGCACACAAAGCTTGATTAAATATCAAATATATTGGTTCTTTTGATAAATGAACTCTTAAACTCTTCTAAATTTATTTCCTATAAGAACATAAAAACATAGTACAAATTTAAATATATAATAGCTACTTATTTCGGATCCATCTTTTTCCGCCACAACCCAATATTATTTGCTATTTTCTCTCTCGAAAACTCGAATTACCTTTCAGAACCTTCACAACTTGGCTGCTTTCAATTCTCCTATTGTCTCGCGCTCAAAATTTATCTGTTATCGAAGTTGCTCATCTCTGAGTGAGGAGTCTCATAGCACCTCCACAATTGATTACAGATGAGCCTTCTCTCTTTTTTTTTTTTTTTAAATTACTGATAAGAAGGAAAGATTTTGAAAAGGGAGAAGGTTTTTCCAGTTGGGTTTTGCATAAGAGAATGAAATGGCTAATTTGCCTGATTGGAACTGGGGAGGAAATCATTTAGTTGGGTATTTTGCTGAAGATATCCTTAGTCCTTCTCAAATAATTGAGAGGATCATCTTAACGGTTTTCTAGTGTTCTTCCTGTGAATTGGACTGATATCTGCTCGTGACACTTAGAGCATGTGCTATATCAGACATTATGCATAATATCGCATTCATTATGCTCTCTATTGCAAAAACATAAGGTATGTAAGCCATCTTTTCAGAAGAGGTATGCAAGTCATATTTTCTCTCTCTTCAGCTGTTTGGGAGACATAACCTTAGAGAGTGAAATCTTACGACTATAGGCAGGAATCCTCTATTGGATTTCTTCATGTTAAACATTTTTAACACTTTGTCTATAAACATGGATTGGGATAGTTCGATCATCCTTGTGGATCTATCTCTATAAATTTTTATCCCTAGTATAAAAAATGCATCTTCCAACTCCTTCATGAAAAACTAATTAGATAACCAAATCCTTGTTGATTGCAACATCCCTACATCATTGCCAATGAGTAAGATATCCATATCTTATTGGAGTACATGGAATTCATTTCAGTTCGGACTGCATAGTTTCTTGCCACTTCTCTAATTGATTTTTTTCTTTTAACGTGCAAAAAGACAATCTTTTTGGTTGGAAGAGAGGTAAAGATATTAAGACTGTGCTTGTCAAAAATTTTCCCAAAAATATTGCTTTATTTCATGGAAAATGTGGTTGATTCGTCATATACATATATTATATTTGGTGTATATACATTTAATATATATTTATAATATAAATGTTTTATTTTTTAATAAAATAAAAGAGTTGATCTTGGTTAATATACCAAATGTATTATATACATGGTGAAGTGTAGTATGATATTACATGTTGGTTGTTAAAACTTTTGAAAAAAAAGCGCAAAAAATCCCTATATATCTCTTCTTTTATTTCTACCTTGATATCCGAAGTATATCCATTTTCAGGAATCTCTCTCAAAAATTACTATTCTGTGATAGTTGTTTCAATAACTACAAGGAACATAGGATGTGTTGAATCAGGACAGTGTTCGGGCATCTCACACTAGCGATGTCTCTTCATTCCGCAATATATTGCGTTGTATTCATGCAGTGCGACTACCTCCATCAGCTACAATATCAAAAAGCATCACAGTGACATCGGGACCTTGTCGGCGTGATGGAAAATAGCAATTGTGTAATGTAATATGCCCTTGGTGGCATGGTATTTGTTATTTGTATAATGAAAAATAGCATTATTTAAATCACCCTTTACTTCATTACATGATATATGATGTTTATCCACTTGTATTAGGATTTGTTGTGTTATAACATAGATATTAAATGAATGATTCCTGTTAATGGTTGCACATGAGTTTCATTTGATTTTTCATTCTTTTGCTTTCATTACCAAGTGAATGTGCATACATGTTCAATTGTTGGGATAGAGTCTAAAAGCATAATATGCATGCATGTGTAATGAGTTCTGGTGCAGATGGCTTTTGCATTATTGAATTGGTTTTTTGAGCTCATAAGAACTCACATATTTTAACATTACTGATGTAGTTATTTGCTTAGTATTGTGCATTTGAAAAATGTGATATATGGAAGGTCATGAACTGGAAATATGCTACTGCAATTTTTGAAACTGATTAGTGCCCTTGAGTGGACAAACTTGTTATGTTCGAACACTTTGTAGTTGATTGTCGTGGTAATTCGTCTTTGTATGCCCAAAATCACCCGGCCTTTTTTTAAAGTTTACTTTTAGCTGGTTGTTATGTCCATTGCATAATATGGAATGTATCATGATTCATCAGCATTGAAATGGTTATATCCTGACTGAATTTCTGGTGAAGAATTTGTAGAAGTGAAGTCCAAGGTCTTTCTACAAGACTAATCAAGTGCATGCTTAACTTGAATTGGATTATTATCCTTATAAATATACATATGTATATAAATGATACGGTACAAAATAGAAATATATATATATATATATGTGTCCATATATAAACGTATATATCAAACCATAATATATACACAAAGCTAAATATAAATGAATATTTTTTTATATATTTATATGTATTGTACAGATATTTTATTTGGTGTGGCAATATAATTTATTAATATATTTATGTACTTGTTCTATAAATATACAACTGTATATTTACACAAATATTTAAATATATTTATATAAATGTCATATTTATATAGTTATATGTTATATACGTAAACAATTATATTTTTGTATTTATTTAGTTTTGTATGTATTGGAATATAAAAAGAAATTGATAATATTTATGACATAATAATGGTTTTTACATTAAGAAAATGACTTTATAATATTTTTATAACTATTAATGTTTATATTTATGTACGCATATATATATATATACACACACAATGTATGAACACAAGCGTAGTTGTAAATGTAGTTGTATACTTAATAGTAATTGACTATTAAAAGTAAAAAAAAAAAAGATTAATATTTTTTAAAAAACTAAGAATAAAACAAATTAGCAAACAAAATTCTTACAAAAAAATTCTACTTCCAAACATAATTTCATAAATGTTTTTCCACAAAAATTCCAACATCCAATCACCATTTCACAAAAAAAAAATTAAAAAAAAATCACATCAACTGTTATCATACATTTTTATTTTATATCCAATCACGCTCTCAAAATCTATTCTTCATTTTTCAAACAACTTTTTCTTACTATTCCCTTCCACAACAAAAAATGAATGAACGTAAGGACAAGCAATCACACCTTAAGGTGCTTTTCTTTTTCTTCATTTTGTGGACTAGGCAGCTGTGGCTGTGTTTTTTTCCTTAGGTTTATATGTAAGAAATATTAAATGGGTTAACAAGTTATCATAAGAGCTAACTCGATTTAAGTGATTTACAAATTAAATTTTATGGAAGTTATTTTTTATAGTAGAAAACCACCCATAACCACATTACCTTCCCCCATATTTTCTCCCACTTTTGTATGTGGAAAAAAAAAACTATACTCTGTGAAAATATAAAAGAAAAACAACAAAGAAAATAGAAAGAAAAAGGGTTGTTGTTATGCTATTTTTCATAATGCAAGCATAATTATGAAAGTCAACTTTCCTATGTTTTCTCCCACTTTGACGTGAAAGAAAAAAAAAACTATGATGAAAAAAAGAATAATGTAAGAAAGAAAATGTGAAGAAAAGGGGTTGCTATTATGCTATATTTCGAGAAAAAATGCAAGCATAATTATGCTATTTTTCGAGAAAAATTACAAGCATAATTTTGAAGGTCAAGTTGTGATCAAAAGTGAAAAAAAAAAAAAAAACACCATTTAAGAAAGTACTTGGATTATGGAATTGAAGCCTCTTTGTTCGTGACTGATTTCTGACTATATTTAAGTATTTAAATACAAGAAAATATTAGTGAATCAACTATAAAAGTTTTATGTATTAATGTGAATTTTATGCAAGAAAATTCATGAAATTCGTATTTAAATTCCGTCATTGGTATCAGAGCATGATTAGTTGATATCCTAATATGATTTTAATGTGTTAAGCATAATTATGTGAATAATTATGTTAAGAAACCATGCTTCCCATTTTTATATATTTTAATAGGTCTTTCAAGGTAAATCATTGTATGCTTCGAATTATGCTTTCATCTTTTAAAGAAAGTATTTTTATACACTGTAGAAGCAGGCCTTAAAGTCTCATGGCTTTACGTTTAGTATATATCGAGATATTATGAGTTCTTTATCAAAATTGCAAAAACTTCATCTCCATTTTTCAGAATTTTGCAACATATCTTATATATTAGAATCCATGTGAAAAATTCTTTCCAACCATATATTAAATGATCAAAATACTTTGAAATGAGTGAGATATGACATTTGAAAGTTAAGTTAGGGTCACGCAATAGGTTATTTTGAAAATTTCTAAAAATTGGAGAAGAAAGATGAATAGTAGAAATGTCAATCCCATTCTCGGTCGCTTCTGTGTGTGACCCAAACTACTAGTTATAGATGTTAGATTATGAAACAGACACTGCCATTGCAGTCGAAATGGTCGAAAATGGGGTAGCTAGAAGGGCATCGCTGAAAAACGCCGAGAGGGCAGTGTGTGGCGAATGCGCCCACATGGGGCACGTGCGCTAGCTTCCTACGATCATTTTTCAACAGAAAAAATATTAGTTGCATTCAGAATTTAATTTCTAGTTTTTCAATAATTTAAAATTTATTTTTTGTGAATTGAAAAATATTTTCCCGAATTTTTAAACTTAAAAAATTGTAAAAATTACAGAAACATACTTTGAGATCGAAAAAAAATTAGAAAAAATATTTCCTATCTTTTGGATACTTGGATGAAAATTTATAATACTTTTTGATTAATATGCTCATTCAATTATGTATGAAAATTAATTTTTCTACATAAGAAAATTATGGAATTGAACATGTTGAATGTTTAAGAAAAAATCATGTTGTATTCTTAATTATTAGGATTGGCTTTGTATCCAATCTAATATTTATTCCCAAACATATTTTTGGCATCCTCTAGGGGGAAGCTAGAAAAAAAGACTCCAGAGCATATGGCAAATTAAAAGTTTATAGTAATTATAAAATGGATTCGTTGCACTCTTTATCACAACATCTTACGATGAAGAAAGACAAACACTTGGAGCTTTTTCATTTGGGTTACATTTTTGGTAGATATGGTTATTTTGTAGAAATTCAAATGCTTAGAAATTCTCTACCCAAGGAGTGGAGTAATGTTGTTCATAAAATAATTGACTAAGAGGGAAACATAACTTTTAAGGCAATGAGATGAAGGTTGATTACGACATTGAGAAAAAAGATTGAAATCAAGATGAAAAAATCATTATCTTTGAGGATAAATTTCAGTTCTCATATCTTAAAGTTCACTCCAACATATAGGTTTTTAAAAGGAATGACCAAGACGATATTTCACATGTGTTAAAAAGGAAATTGATTAACCTTAAGGAGATGACTTATTATGTATATATATTTACTTTAGTAGCATTTATGAATATGTTATATAATATATATTAATATAATTCATGCTATGTAATAAATAGTTACTTCGAAGTATGTATTGTAAATCTTTTGATGATGCAATAGCTTAAAAATTATGTGATGACAATATAAGTTTATCTTCATAATATATGATAAGACGGATTCTTGTATAGCATGAGTTATGCAATTAAGTAGGAGTTTTAGGTTGGAAGAATTTAAGCGATTCTCATCTAGAACTTATTGAATTTTGTTACTTTGAAATTAAATTTATAATAATGCAACATTTGGACTATATATGATGATTGGGAACTATGTGAACTTTTGAGTCTATACCATATGTTGAATCTGTAGGAATAAATCTTTTTATTTCACGTATTTTTTGTCGCTCATGTATTGGGTAGTTTTAAAGTTTATCCATCATGAAGTGGTAACTGCAGTAGAACGTGTTTTGATAACCACCCTTCCTTGATGGAGGGAAGTGATAAAGGAATTTATATATTAACCTAGCCAAAGAGAGATTAACATATTAAAATTTAACTGTGTTTATCATCAAAGTGCTCTCAAAGAAGCATAGGCTAAAAGATCTTAAATTTATTCATTTTATTTGAACAACATTGGCTGGAGGTGATTTTAGTTTTAATCTAGATTTATCTTTTATGTGGTATCAGAGCTACCTTCATTCTTGTTGTTCAGTATATATGTCAATTTTAATTTCAGATTTATCTTTATTTTAGATAGTTTTTGGTGGCATGTGTTCAAGATTAAATGCAAAGATTTATATATCTCTTATTCGGATGAATACATGTATAAAACGGATGGATTTGTGCTTGAATTTTTTGAGGATGAGTTTAAAATTTATACAATTTAATTGCTGTTAAAAGATATGCCATATATATTTTTTAAGTTTGGCCATATCCTGATTTGAGGCAATTATATGAATTTATATTTATATGAATCTCTAATGATTTTCCATTGTTGATTTTACCTTGCTTCTGTTGGTTGATTTCCTTGAAGGCCATTTAATTATTGTAAGATATTTTTATATGTGTTTATCCTTTGAGAAATTATATATATTTGCATATATATTTTTTAGAATACAGAAGAAGTTGTTTTCTATAATGAATGTAAGCAAGATTTTACTGATGATTTGTTGCAAATTCTGTAACTATTGCCGTAAAAGCATGAATTAATTGTTACTATACATATCTATGGCATTTTAATTTGCACATAAATTTGGATAAAGTACCTTACTACCTTACTGTTATTTTTTTGTGTTTAATGTATTATTACTTTATCAAATGCCCTTGGTGATATGTAAAATATTATTATAACTTTAGGAATAGCCACAACATCTTAAGTTATGATAATAATTATAAAGTTTAATCACATAAGGATTATTTAGGGATACATATATAACAATTTTCTAATTATGGATAATTCATCAGACTAATTATTTGGCCCCACATGGATATAATTATTTTATTGATTTGCTTGAAGTAAGATTGTAAACTGACACGTAAAGTAAAATTAAATTTCCTATACCCACATATTTGGAAACTATTGGTTATAGTTTGGTGTCTTTTATTTACGAGTCTTATGAATATAGGTTATCTAAATTCACTATGTGTTTACAACCTCTGCCCACACAGGAAGGTTTGAATTTACAAATTGAATTTAACATTGGTTGATTCAATACTAAAATTTGAGTTTCGCAGCATTGACGTGTGTAATTTTTCCTATGTAGTTGTTTAAATTTTCAATGATTTTCGCATTCCATTTCTGTGTGGTGATAATTTTTTTGAATGGAAGGGGAAAATTTCTCCTAACTTTGGGGTGTATGGAGCTTGACTTAGCATTTCTTAAGGACGAACCACCTATTTTCACATAAACAAGTACGCTATATGAAAAGGCTACCAATCAGTCATGGGAGCAATCCCATCGCTTAAATCTTATGTTCATGAAGACTAATATCAGTAAAAGCATTAGGAGTTCAATCCTTGACTATGATAAGGCAAAGAGCTTCATTAATACTGTTGAAGAGCAATTTGTAAGTTCTGATAAGATAAAGGCCAACACCCTTATGAAGAAGCTTTTAAGTATGAAGCATAACACTTCTACCAATGTGTGTGAGTACATTGTGGAGATGAGGGACATGGTTGTTGCACTCAAGTCTCGTAAAATTGATATTTCTGAGTTATTCTTGGTTCATTTGATTATGAATTCTCATCATAAGGAGTATGGTCCATTCAAAATCTCTTATAACACATATAAGAACAAATGAAATATAATGAACTCCTGACTATGTGTGTTCAAGAGGAAGAGAGACTGAAGCATGAGAAGATAGAGGTTGCTAACCTTACAGCTCATGATGAGGCAAATGTCAAGAAGCCTAAGAACAATCCTTTAAAAAAGATGAAGCGCAAGAAATAGCTTGAGAAGAAAAATAATTATCTCGTTTATGTACCGTCATGAATCTCTTTTTATTGATGCTCCTAATAATACATGGTGGATTAATTCTAGTACTACGATTCACACTGCTAATGTTATGAAGAGTTTTCTAAATCTAAGGAAAATGCAGGCAAATGAACAATACATCTATCCAAGACATATGATGGACTCAAAAGTTGAAGGAGTGGGAACCTTTAGATTAGTTCTAAATTTTGGTTTTTATTTAGATCTGAAGAACACTTTTTATATTCATTATTTTCTACAAATTTAGTTTCTATTGCAAAACTAGCACCTTTGGGTTTTAAATTTGTATTTGAACTTTAAGTTTGTTTTATTTAAAGATATTACTATTGTTGACAATAGTTTTCTAGTTGATGGTTTATATAAATTTAAATTAGATCTCACATATGAATGCAACCTTTCAACCACTCGAGTTGATGATATTGGGTCTAAGCGTTGTAATGTTAATGAGTGCTTTTCCAAACTATGGCATAGGAGATTGGAACATATCTCCATAGAGAGAGTCAAAAGATTGGTGAATGATGGAGTTTTGCAAACTCTTAATTTTACTAATTTTGTTAATATAAAAAGTAAACTAACAAAAACTCTAAATATGTTAAGAGGAGTTTTGAAATTCTTGAGATCATACATACTGATATTAGTGGGCCTTACCCTTCTTGTCTGAATTGTCAAATACATTTTATATCTTTTATAGATGGCCATACAAGATATATGTATTTCTACCTCATAAATCATAAGGAATGAAAAATCAAAATTGTTCATTCAAATAGAGTTGGGGAATACTACGGAAGGTTCACTAAAAAGGGCCAAATGTCCGGTCCATTTGCTAAATTTCTCCAAGAAGAAGGCATTGTTGCAAAATATACAATGTTGGGCATACTACAACAAAATGGTGTATTTGAAAGGAGAAATCAAACTTTAATGTATATGGTAAGGAGCATGATCAGCAATTCAAGTCTTGCCTTAAATTTGCGGAGTGAAGCCTTAAAGACATATATATTTTGAACAGGATTCCCTATAAGGAAGTTCCTAAAACACCTTTTGAATTATGGAACATATGGGTTTGAAACATTTACATATTTAGGATTGTCCACTTGAAGTGAGAATTTACAATCCTCATTAGAAAAGTTGGACCCAAGAACAGTTAGTAGTTATTTCATAGGCTATCCAATAAACTCCAAGGGATACAAGTTTTATTGTCCCTTGCATTCTCCTAGAATCGTTGAAGCTAGAAAAGCAAAATTTCTAGAGGATCAAGAAGTGAGTGGGAGTGAATTTCTAAAAATATTGAATTTCATGAAGAAAAGAAAATTTCTGAACTATTTCCTCAAAATGATATAATAATTTCTTATCCAATAAATACTTTGGAATCTATTGAGGAGCCACCAGTGAAGAACAACAACTAAATGAGGCTATTACTCAAACTCTACAACAAGAAATTGAGCTAGTAGATTTGAGGAGATCCTCAACAATAAGGAAACTCGCAATTTCTAGTAATTATGTTGTAAACCTTCAATAATCTCACTTTGAGATTAGACTTGATAATTATCTCACAAGCAATGAACAAAGAAAACTCTAAGTTTTGGTATGAAGGCATAAAGGAATAGATGAAATCCATGGCTAAAAATCAAGTTTGGGATCTTATTAAATTGCCAGCTAGTCATACAACCATTGGTCCTAAGTGAGTTTATAAAACTAAAATAAATGCCACTAGTAACATAGAACGATATAAGACCAAACTTGTAGTCAAAGGGTTTACTCAAACAGAGGGCATTGACTACCATGAAATATTTTCTCCAATTTCTAAGAAAGATTCTTTTAGAATCATTATGGCTTTGGTAGATCATTTTGAATTAGAGTTACATCAAATGGATATGAAAACGACATTCCTGAATAGGGATCTTGAGGAAAAGGTGTACATGAAACAACTTGAAGGTTTCTATGAAAATGTAAAAGTCACCTAGTTTGTAAAGTAAAGAAATCCATATATGGACTAAAACAGGCTTCCCCTACAATAGTATTTTAAGTTTCACACTATAATTATTTCATATGGGTTTACATTAAATATCATTGATCAATGTATATATCTTAAGGTTAATAGGAGCAAATATATTTTTCTAGTTCTATATGTAGATGATATTCTGCTTGCAAGCAGTGATTTAAGTTTTCTACATAGCACAAAAGATTTTCTAACTCAAAACTTTGAAATGAAGAATATGGTTGAAGCTTCTTATATCATTGGCATAGATATTCACATAGACAGGTGCAACAAGATATTGAGATTACTTAAAAAAGTCTACACTGAAAAAGTTTTGGAAAGGTTTAGAATGAAAGATTGTACACCTACTATAGTACCTATTGTTAAAGATGACAAATTCAATCAGAGTCAATGTCCACAAAATGACTTGGAATGAGAACAAATGAGGCATATACCTTGTGCTTCTGTTGTAGGCAGCCTAATGTATGCACAAGTCTGAACTAGACCTAACATTGCATTTGCAGTGGGTGTTCTAGGAAAATATCAAAGTGATCTTAGTTTTGAACATTGGAAGGCTGCCAAAAAAGTTATGGGGTATTTGCAAGGAACTAAGGACTGTAGGCTTACATACAAACATTCTGATCATCTTGAGGTGATTAGATATACAGAGTCGGGTTTTGTTGGATACAAAACGTAAGAAAATCTACTTTAGAATACATTTTGCTTCTTACTGTAGGAGCTATCTCTTAGATAAGTACTAAACATGCAATAGTTGTTTTGTCTACTATGGAGGCAGAATTCATTGGTTGTTATGAAGCTACATCACAGGTATTATGGTTGAGGAATTTTATCATGGGCCTAAAAATTGTTGATTCCATAGCAAGTCCTATAAGGATTTACTGTGATAACTTGATTGCAAAATTCTTTTCTAAGAATAACAAAAGTGGAAGTCGTAGCAAGCATATCGACATCAAGTATTTGATTGTCAGAGATCATATTAAGAAGCAAGAAGTGGTCATTGATTACGTAAAGACTGAGCTCATGATAGTAGATCCCTTAAACCCTAACTAAATGATTGTTGGCTAAATTGTATAAGGATATGGATAGAATGAGGCTCTTAGTCTGGACCTATCTTTAGTATTGCTTTTATTCTCTGGTTATATACGTACTTATTTAGACATTTTAATAAATGAAATATTCCATTATGCACATAAAGGTTATTGCTTAATCCATTGGGATTAATTAATTAAGGAGGATTTGAATAACTTATAAGAAATTTATTCATAAGGTGATAATATACCCATTTTGGAAATTTTGTGCATGTAATACATAAAAGAGAGACCACCATGATTTGTCCATCTTCTCTTTGGGTTAATAAAGGTTATATTGCTAATTAATTAAGTTACCAATATACATGTTATGACCATATTAAATAACCACCTTTAAGGTTAATACCTTGATATGTGGACCAAGTGGGAGAATGTTGGAATAAATCTTCATATAAGTCACTTGTTTTTTGTGGCCACGTATCAGTAGTTTTAAAGTTTATCCAACATGAAGTGATAATTGCAGTAGAACGTGGGAATAAAGGAATTTTTATATAAATATATTGGGGTCCCTTACTTAGCTCTCAGAGAGACATATGTTAGAAAAGGTCAAATTTATTCATTTTACTTAAACATCAATGGTTGGAGGTAATTTTAGTTTTGATCTAGATTTATCTTTCAAATTCATCATAATTTTTTTTAAGTACAAAATTGCATGTATATTTAATGAGCATTAAATGTATAATCACCTCTAAAAATAACAAACATAGTATCAAAATCTATCATTTCTGAACTTAACAAATGTGACAAGTTGAATGACAAAAATTATAAACTTGGCGCCATAAGATCGGGTATGTACTAGATGAGCAATATGCCTAAAGGGCATCAACTAGATCATGCAAGACCCTAGTGTGGGAAATACTACTTAGTAGAAAAGGTATCAAGAGGTTTACCAAGTGTGAAAAGAGAAAGATTCCACTACTTGTGCAATTCTGGATAACTTTGTAATTGATGATCTCATTCATAAGTGTAAGCAACATCCTACTAATCATCACATTTAGGTGTACCTTAAGGAGAAACATGAAGGTACGACTGTCATACGCTTGAGGCAGCTGAATATCAAGTTTGACACTTATTAGAAACAAGTTGATCATAGTATCAAACATTATTTCAGAACTATGTCAAACATGATATGTGAATTAAAGTAAGCTAGCCATATCATCTTTGATGAGCAACAAGTTCAAGCTTTAATCTCATTTCTTCCTAACAACTGGGAGCATCTGAAGGTTAATCTGACTCACCATGATAGTATTAAGACTTTTTTTGATGCTGCTCGCTAGGTTGAACTTGATGATGAGCAGTTTGATGCTACTAAGTTCATAGTAAATGCCTTTATGATTGAATCCAATTCTAAAAAGGCTTTAGACTTTAAATGCAAGAGGAACTAGAAGAAAGACAAGAAAAGAAAGAGAAGGAGATTGGAGAAGAGTCTAAGAAGAACAACCCAAACCCCAATCGCAAGAACAAACGCAAGTGTTTTGGGAAGAAGAAATATAAAATCATAATAAAGTGCTATAACTGTCAAGCACTTAGTCATTTTACTCATGAGTGCCTTAAGTTGAAAATGGTAGAACTTATTCTTTGAGTGTTATATATGTCTCTAGTACTATTTTATCAATTGAATTTTATCCTGTGTGGATTATAACTCATGTGCAACAAACCATATAACTAGAGATCATGAAGCGTTTGTGGACTTTTATCGAGTTTCTTATGGTATGAGGTGGATATATATAGGTAATAATGCCAGAGTTGAAGTCAAAAGCATGGGCACTTGCAAACTAGAGTTGTGTAGTGGCTAAACTCTTATTCTACATGATGTCCTCTATGCATTGAAGATTCAACGAAACTTGATTCTATTGTTGTTCTTCTAGGATTAAGATTTAGTTTGAACTTTAGTAGTGATTTGGTTCATATTTACTATGACAATATGTATTATGGTTGTGGACATCTTAGGAATGGTTTTATAGTGTTAGATTATGATAGATAAATATTAAATTATTATATTAACCATTGTATTTTGTTTAATGTTCATTCATTTAGTATTGTAAATGTGGATGTTTATACTTGACCTATTAGATTAGGTCACATTAGGCAAGACATGATAAATCGACTAATGAAAGTAGGACTATTAGGTTTTCTTTCTAAAGTTGATTTACCTACTTGTGAATATTGTCTTATTGGAAAGATGCCATGAAAATAATTAGGAAAAACCTACGATAGAATTTCCGTTGCAATTAATCCATTTGGATATTTGTGGTTTAATGCATGTGAAGGTTAGGGGATGAGCCTTATATTTCATTATATTTATAGATGATTTCACGTATTTTGGTCATGTCTATTTAATTTAGTTTTCCATAGGTTTGAGACACTAAACTGTTTAGACATTATGTAAATGTAGTAGAGAATCAAATAGATAAAACAATAAAGATTTTAAGAATTGATCGAGGGCATGAATACTTATGTGCTCAATTCATGAATCTATATAATGAAAAAAGAATAATTAGATAATTTACTATTCCTCACATACCTCTGCATAATAGTGTTGTTGAGGGAATGAATAGAATATTGTTAGATATGACGAGGTCCATGATGGCACAATCTAACTTGTCCACTTTCTTTTAGGGAAATGCTTTATTAATTGTGACCTATATTTTAAACAAAGTACTTTCAAAATCAATACCTTCTACACTATATAAACTTTGAAATCAGCTGCTTATATTCATTACTCTTCCAATACATTTGGAAAGTTGGGTCTTCAAGGAAAGATGTGTATTTTTATTAGATACTCTAAGCAGTCTAAAGATTTTGTATTCATAAATGAATAAGATGATGGAAGTAAGTATTACTGAGATTTAATCATGAAATGCAACATTTCTAGAGAATGATTTTCCTATTAGAATTGAAATAAAAGAAAGATAACTTTTATTTGAGTTTTATAATTCAAATAGTGGCTATATGCCATATGGATCATTATAAACTCAATAGGATGAGTTATCATTCGATCCTAGTAGGAGCAATTCTCATTATAATGATCTATCTGAATCCCATCTTCGAAAAAGTACTAGGAAAGGTATGCCTAAACATCATTGTGAAATTGAAGGGCAAGCTTTTATCATAACTCAACAGATCAAGAAAAGCCTAAAAACATAAATAAGGCTCTGTGTTATACTTCAAAGATAAATAAATGAAAGAAATGGAAGAAGAAATAGAGTCAACGGAATCAAACCTTGTTTGGGAACTAATTGCTCTCATTTGGATGCAAAGTTGTTAGGAACAAATGGGTTTTTAAAATTAAAGGAAAGACTGATGGAACTATTGTGAGATAGAAAACTAACAAGAGAATATTGATTATGAAGAAATCTTTTTGTAATTTACCTTTATTCACCTACTATTAATTGTAGTTGCTAATTTGAATTTAGAATTACACCAAATGGATGTTAAGATTGATTTTCTCAATGTAGGACTTGAAGAGGAAATCTACATCAAACAACTAGTAGGTTTTATTGTTAAAGGCCAAGAAAACAAAGTCTGCAAATGAATAGATCAATTTATAGCCTTAATAGTCTTCTAGAAAATGATATTTGAGATTTCACAAAGCCATAATCTTATATGACTTTATCATGATAGGTGAAGACCATGGTGTTTATGTGAAAAAGTTCAATAGAAAGTTTATAATTTTATTTCTTTATGTTGATGACATATTATTAGCCGGAATGACAAGGGGTATGTTCAAACCATTAAGAAATAGTTGTCTTCCAACTTTGAGATGGAGAACATGGGTGAGACAAATTATATTCTGGGTGTTAAAATTCATAAAAATCGTTCTAAGAAACTACTTGCATTTTCTCAAGAATCATATATTCAAAAGATTTTTAAATGATTTAAAATGAAAAGTTTCAAGCCCATTGATACTCCTGTGGCTAAAAGCAAAAGTTTAAGCTGTGAAATGTGCCCAAAGATTTTAGAAGAAAAAAAAGAGATGTCTAAAGTACTATATTTCAGTGTTGTTGGGAGTCTGATGTAGGTTATAATGTGTAATCGTCCTGATATTTGATATGCCAATATAGAAAGAAGACACTGGAGTGCACTTTTAAATACTTGAAAGACACTGTTGATTATTTACTTTGTTATTTAGGAAAAGATCTAATATTAAAAGGATATACAGATGTTGACTCGAGTGGTGATTTAGGTGAACGTAAGTCTACTTTTGGATATACTTTCTTGCTAAATGGTGGTGCTATCTCTTAGATAAGCAAGAAACAAACTTGAGTATCACTATCCACAATGGAAGTAGAATTTGTGGCATACGCCTCTGTAGTGCAAGAAGGTATATGGTTGAGAAGATTTTTAAATCATTTGAGAGTAATAAGTAGTTGCATGGGACCTATGTTGATTTAATAATGTTATAATTAATTAGCTATTATTTATATTGAAGACCCCAAATGACATGGCAAAATCAAACACATCGATATAAAGTACAATTTTATCTGAGATATAACTAAAAAAAAAAGGTGACTTTAAAGTACATGTCTACTCATTTGATGGTGGTTGACCCTCTTACTAAGCCAATACCTAAAGATGATTTTATGGGACATGTTAGGTCTCTTGAATTGTATAGAATATGATTGTAACTAAATATATGAATGTTTAAGATGTTATGCTCATTATTATTATGACATTTAATTATATATTATATGTATATATGTTCTTTTTATGTGGTATGTCTAACAAGTCGAGATTGACTCTCGCACATGAACAATCACCTCTGACATTTAGTAGCACAAAAAGATGAGACAGTATTGATTTTGTTGAGAACAAAGTAATCACATGTTGCATTGGTAAAATTATTCAAATGAGATTACTACTTGAAATTTTGTAATCGAAATTAATTTTCCACAATCCATTAAACTTGTCTAGTAGCGGATGTGAGTTTTCTTTAAATTGTTAAACTTATAAAGGACAAACAAGAAAAAAACTCAATTTATGCGTTGAGACATAGTTGAACTAAGATTTATACGATGTGTTATTATAGAGTAAAAGACATAATGCTTCCAAGAAGAATGAAACGCATCGTAACATATGTTTAAATACAACGTGGGCTTATATGACCATTTGGGTAATAGTAAATAAGTCGCTATTTTCTCATTGTATGAGATCCGGAGGTTTATATGATCTCATTTTATACTTTTAGTACTTTTAGCTACTTCTTGAAGCTTTATTTTAGTGCCACTACTTTATCATGTTACTAATAGCCATGGATGATTCGCTAATGTGGTATAAGTCTAAAAAAATAGGTATAGTAGAGTCAAGAGATTCTAGTGAGAAAGGAAGACTGATTTTTACTGACACTTGTTTTGTATTCACCAGTCGACTAATTATGTTTAACTTAGTTGTTAGAATATAGGGATAAGAGATACGTTGATAAGTGTAATAAAAGAAGTATAGGGCATGGAGAGTTGTCTTTATATATATTTGGAATTGAGTTGCTATATATCCTTAACTGATATATGGCTCTAAGCTGTTACTTGATATGCACGTTGGTCACATGATCTATTTGTTTGTATGAAATTAGTTGTGTATTTATGTCCATAACAGACGAAGGTCCAACCTCATGTATGTACGAGTGAGAAATGTAAAAAATATGGGTTAACATGTCGCATGGCTAACCCTACCCAAGTGTTTCAAAAAATTAAATTTTGGTGGGAGTGGTTTCTTGTAGTATAAAACCACCTCATAACCACATTAATTTCCCCATGTTTTCTCCAATTTTGACATGAAAAAAAAAACTACAATGTGGAAAAAAAAAACATAAGAAGGAAAACAAAAAGAAAATGGTCTCTTCTTATGCTATTTTTCAAGAAAAAATACGAGCATAATTTTGGAGGTCAAGTTGTGACAAAAGTGAAGAAAAACACAATTTAAGAAAGCATTGTGGAATTGAAACCTCTCTGTTGAGATTGAGTTAGACTATATTTAATTAAATAAGGTTTAATTATTTAAAGTATTGAATTAATTTAATTAATTAATTAGTGTCTGATCATTTTAAGCATTTAAACACCAGAAAAGATTAGTGAATCAACTATAAAAGTTGTATGAATTAATGTGAATTTTATGCAAGAAAATTCACGAAGTTTGTATTTAAATTCCGTCAGTAGGGATTCAGAAACATAGAAGTTTGTTGGTTAGAAAATTACCGTGAAGAGATTTATTGAAGGATTGCCTTACGTATTAATTATGTAGAGCTCTATGCTGCAGGAAGATGAGTATCACAGGTTGGTTAATTCCACGATCCACGACCTCCTCGAGAAGCTCGAGACAATTTTTTAAATGAATTTGAGGTTATTCATTCTTTCTAGTATAACCTTGTAGTCGTAGTTCATGCTGCTAGTACTTGCAATATTATCTCTGGATACAGCCCAGAATTTTTATTTTTATTTTTTTTTTGTTGTCATATCATAGCATTCTAACTTATATTTTTGTACGGTTTGCATAAAAAACAGCCACGTTATAGTGTGTGTGGGTGTGGGGGTGGGGGTGCGGGGGCAATTATGGGGTTTGTTCACAACCTGTGCATGATTATCCTACTGCATGTGCCATTATGATTTGCATTCATTCTGTGACCATGATTTGCATATTTTTCTATCTTTCTGATTATATTTGCCTGTTGAGGAGCAGCCACACACCCTATCTATATCTAATTTCGGTAAAATAGGGTATACTAATGGTTTAAGCGGTTCTGCTGCCTGATAAGAGTATGGTGATTTGTAGTGATCCATGGATGTGATGTGGACTACGGGGTGACTTGGATGGATTGCCATGAAAGTGGTTAGTTGTTCTCAACATCTTGTGGTCTTAATTAGATGGGAATAACTGAAAATCTCTGCACGAGTAAAGCTTCATATGACTATTATTCATATCGGACTGAAGGACATTTCGCTCTGCTATCTAGCAAAGAGATCAATATACTATAAACGTCTATTGTGAACAAAGATGTCCGATGGCTTAAGCACCAGAACTATCGTCCAGCTTCTTAGATGTTTATGGTGGAGCCGTGGAGGTCTTTTGGTTTTCGCATTTAGCTTTACTGTTGCTGATTTTTAGTAATGAGCACTAAGACAACTATAGTTCAACATATTACTAAACCGTGTGAATCTTGGATCTATACTTTATCTTCGACGTGGAACCAGGACTACCTGTTCATTTCTGTAACAGCAAGAATTAGAGGAAAAAAGAACTTGGTGTAGAAGTAGTATGTCTATAGTGACTGATTTGTGGATTTCCCACATCTGTGCTTAATTATAGTCATGTAAAGAGTATTCATGTCATAGGGCTCGTGGTAAAGACCATAGAGCTGCTAGGATGCACCACATATAAGGCCCAGGGTCGCATGGTCCCATGCTTTTACAAGTTCACTTAAGCTATAAACTGCAAGATTGAGACCAGTAACGAAATGGTCCCCTTTTGGATTATTGAATTATGAGTCCTGAATTAAAATTTGTTACCTAGAATGAGAGATTTCATTTGATCATTGAGATTTTATCCTTACCCCATGGGAAGTTAGTTATCAATGTGATTATATTCTAACTATATCCACACCCTATTCCAAGAAGATGAAAAAGGACATGCTTTTGAGCATTGTGTCATTATAGTGATCATGAGTGCTTTAATCAACTGGATGTTTATCATAATGCTCTCGCATATATAGCCAAGTTATTGACCTTACTCAATAAACGCACTTGGAGAATCAGTGAGATGATAGAGTTAGTATAGAACTTTTCCTCATGGAAACTAGGTAAAAATAGATTACCACTTGGTTGACAGTTGCAGCTGTGAAAAAATTTCTTCCATCATTAGCTCCCCCTCTCTGTCACACACACAAACAAGTGTACACAGACCACCAGTCCTCCGGTAGCTTTCATTTTCGCCTTGGCCTCTTTAGGTCATTGAAGATCTACTGCACTTCTTTTATGCCAAAATAGTGTTGCCTCTCTTTTAAATTAAATCCTTTCTAAGAACTCAACCTTTTCATCTGTCAAGAACTATTTCTATATTAGTCAAATGATTTAACAGTGGAGAATCTGAAAATTGCCTACAATTCATTTACTCTACAAATCAGTTGCCTACAAACCATAATATGGTGTTAGAAACACACAGGTCAATGTTATGCTGTGTGGCAACGAGGATGGTAATTGTTGGGGAGAGGATAGTTGGCACGTGTGGTGACAAAGATCCTCATGGTAGTTATTGGGAAGAGAATTGTTGGCACTTGTGGCTACAATTTGCCATCGTTGTGTGCCTAAAGTCCTAATGTGGCACTTAGGTTGCTCTACAATTTAAAGATTTGAATTGTATCATTACTATCAGGTATAACTTTTAGTGAAGCATCAAGAGCTCAGTCATACAATTGGTATTGGAGCTAACATCATGAATTTGATTCCCACTCGTGGCAATTGATGGGAGGGGATTGTCGTGTTGTGTTGCAAAAATGGCCTTTGTGGCAATTGTAAGGAGCGGATTATTGGCCTGTGCAATAGCACTTGCCCTCATGGTTGGCCCGTAACTGAAACATGGTGCTTAAGCTGCAATACGATTTAAAGATTTAAATTGCTTCATTGCTATTAGCAATAATTTTTAACACAAAAAACAAGCACTTGGCCTTACATAAGATCAAGGGATTGATGGTTTTTTTTGTTGGTGTACAGCACCATGGTCTTGAAGGGGATGTGGGGTGAAGAAAATATGCAACTTCATTTAATACTCCTTTTCCACCACTAAACTGGTCAGTTGCTGGATCGTTTATTCTATAATTATTAGAACCACAGAGTCAAAGTGTAATTAGGATGTTGGGATTGTCCCATATGCGCTATGGGCATCAGTCTCTCTGATCTTTTGTCAATTACAAGGCAATTTTTCTTTTTCTCAAGGCAATGTTTCGTATCAGTTTAATTGAGCACCAACACCCTCATAATACTCCCTTTGTCTCACAAAGGATGTTTGGACTTCTGTTTTTATTTGTCCACAAAAATCCTTTTCATAAATCTTAGATGGAACTATGTATTAAAATACCAGTTATACCATTGAAATAAGTTTAGTAGTGAGATTCACCTTTAAATCTTTCTTGCCATAATGACAGGGACAGTGAAATTTAAATTTGATTGCTCAGAAGCTTGGATAGCTCTTCTTTCTAATCCAACACTTTGAGTTATAGACACGACTTTATTTTAGGAGTTAATCAGGTTGCTGTTAAGAATCTCATCTTTCTTCAAATGGGAAGTCATTGAATTGAATGTGGACTGCAAAATTAATCTACATTTGTTCTAATTTTTGTTAGTTTAGCAAACGACGGGTAATTTTGGAAGAAACCAGTAGAGAGTTAACTTTTCTTATTTAGTAGAAAAAGAACACCAAACATCATCTGCAAGACGAAGGGAGTATTTAAATTCACGCCATATATTTCCGTTTTAGTTGGTTTTCAAATCAAAATAAACTGTCGGAAATATGGCTTGGAATATTATTTATTTGAACAAAAAAGAAAAAGTTGAACATGCATTCAATTTAAACCAGAATACCAGGGTGCAATTATGGAGGGGTATGTCAATATTTGGACAAGATTTTGGTGCTTGATGTTAGTTATACTTAGTGGATGTGATGCTCTATGTTCATGACATCTTTTGATCCTGTTATTCCAGAAACAAAGTTACTTTACATTGCCAACTAAATGTATCTGATGTTGCTAGGTTCTGACTGATGAGGAATCTCCTTCCCATATAAATCCCATTTGTTATACTAATGTCCATTCAATGACTAATTTGCATTAAGTTGTTCTTGGTTTTGTTTGGTTCTTGAAGTTTCTTTTTCTTTTGCAGTGGCCCTTCTAGGTTCGACTAAAAAATAATGTGGTGTTCAGGCACACCTGTTAGATTTATAAAACATATCATCTGGAATCTATGCTTTAGGGTATCATGGAGGCTTCAAAGTTATCATAGAAATTTTCTTTAGTCATATGAAATCATTGATCTGCATATTGGAGTGTGCAGTGCTATCTGAAAAATATCAATAGATTTTTCTTAGTGGGTCCCGAGATTTATAATCTCGTCAAGGAATTATGGTCATTGATGATGCGGGCTTTTGATGGACGGCATTGATCTTTTAGGACCAGCAGGTCTGGGGATGGGAATTGCTGCATTAGTCATCCCGCCCATCTCAAATGAGTTTTTATGTCTATTGGTCTGACTGGTAGCGAGAACTCTCCCATGATTTGGACTTAGCAAGAAAAAAGATAAAATGATATACTCTGCTTATGTGGGGGATATATGAGATGGAATTATTTCATGTTGCCTTAGGCAACAGCTATCTATTTTTGTTCCCATGTTACATTGGCCCGTTAATATGTGTGCACTATTTGTATTTGCCTTGTCTGTTGTTCACAATATTAACTTATGTTATGGCCCGTAAATATGTGAATATTAACAATATAGACATTATCGAGGGAAGCATAGTCAATCTCTACAAGCCACTTATTGTGACCACCCCAATAATCCCTTATTCTATCTACTTTTGTTCAAAGAGCCATCCAATATCCGGTCGTCAAAAAACAACCTTGCTGCTTACTTTCTATATCCCCACGTCCTATTATGGCCTGGTTATACGAAGAAGGAAGGGGATAGTTATAGGACCTGGAGCTGCAATTATATGTATTCTTCTTCGGCTATGTGTCCATACACGCGCATTCTCTATATTAATACCATCCAACCAGATTATAGTATATGTTGCCAGTGGGTAGACATTGAAGGACAGTTAATTTGGAATGAGGATCTGCTTACATTCATTTAGCATAGAATTTCTCTTTGATGAAACGATTGTGTTCTATTTTTCCATTATTGGATTACAATAATTTCAAATTTGATAATTAATCAAGAATATTTAAAATCACTTGGTAAAAGATTAGGTTGGACTTGGACCATGACTAAAAATTGAGCATTATCCCCAACCAGGGCACTGATGAAGATTGCAAGAGCATTAATGGAGGTAGGCTTCTAGTCTTAGCTTTGATTTAGCATAAATCAGCATTAGTGTCTAGTTATTGTGTGAAGATCAACTGTATCTTCAACTTTCTTATGTTGTATTTAAATGAAGTCTACATAGGCCACAAATAGATTATTTTGTTTTCCTATTTATCATAAATTTGAAAAACTCTTTTTAGAGTGAAATTTTCAAGTACATTATTAGCATATCAGGAAATTGGTAGAATATTTGAGTATATTGACTAGCTGCTCATATTTGTAAAGTAATCAATATAGATATTTAAAATGTAAAGAGATATGATCCATAGTTTCCATCATAACATTTATTTACAATAGATAGGCTGTCGAATAAAAAAAAAATATATATATATATACATAATTTTGTATTCTTAAAAGGGATTCTCGTTGAAAAAGAATATTTGAAAGATGAGAGATAATGTTATTAGGCATCAATACATGTAAATGATAGTATTAAATTTTTTGAAACATATAGGTTTTGAGCATCTAAATAATAAAGCAATAAAAAAATTTATATGTGACAAAGTATATACAGGCTGGGTGGAGCCTTCATGGACACAATTATTTGTCCAAGTCCAATCTATCACTTTGGTGGACCTAATTTTCAAAACCAAATAGAGGTTCATATTACTTTACAAATAGTTTCAACCTCAGTCACGTAGAGCGGAAGCGAGGGTTGGAGGGGGTGCGTGAAAATATTAAAATCTCATAATACTTATCGGTAATAGTTTAGAGCATGTATTCAATAAGGATGATGTAAATAATTAATTTCATATGTTTTAGTAATGGTGCATATCAAATTATGTTTTGATATTATTTGACTAATAAGCCCAAGTTAAAAACAACCATTTCTTTTGATGTTGGGTCTTGAAAATAGTTCAATGTTATGATTGTTTTTCTGAATCATGTTCAAAATATTTGTTTGATAAAAGGAAAAAGATTAAGATTATTATAAATAATCCTAAGTGGTCAAACTCACCATATTTCCAACTTACAACTTTTGTTGATTGCTGTTGTATTCTCTCTCGCTTTTTTGAACATCTCTTTTAACTTTTAATCACCAATAATACAGTTTTCCATAGAATTTGTCTATAAAATATAACGATGATTGAGTAATTCTCCTCATTTTTTCAAGTATGATTTATCAACTTTAATATGAAATTAAAAATATTTTAAGATAGAATAGAGCAAAACTCCTACTCTTAAATTGCTATAACAGACTCGCAGCACCAATATAATATTCTAAATAGAGAATAATGTGATCTAAATACAAACTGTACATAACTTACTATTGATTGATGAGGTGAACGAGTAAACAAATCTCGAGTGGAGGAATGAGTGCTCCCAAAGATATTTTAGGGAATTTCAATATAAATTTCTTTGATGATACAAAGGTAGAAGTTATGGGGTCATTGTCAAAACACAATGAATTGAGGGTCATAAAAGGAAGATCAATTAAAGTGACCAATCACCATCCTCATAATATCTTCTTGAGGGTGGTTGTTGGAGGACTTTAAATTTAGCCATCACCAAAATACAACCACCAATTCCATGTCCCTTTCGAAACAAACAACAAATCTCCGCCACAAGAACCTAGTCCACTTTTGATTCTCTGCCTTTCTTTTTTTTTATCACTTTATTTATTTACACTCCAATCTTGATTGTTGTTGATTACCAAATATTGTACTATGCGGCAGAACGATAGGCATGTGGGGGATGCCAACAATTTCCCTCAACCACAACTTTTTAGGCTCTTAATTACTTTAAATAGTAATTTTTAAATTGACATGATGAATTTCTTTGTTCACGGGACACATCAATTGAATTGCATTTATTATATTCATATTTAAAAAAAAATTGTTACCTACTATTAGTTATATCAATAATATGCATATTTCATTCATTATATTGATATTTTTAAAATTTTAATTAACTAGATTCAATTATATGATTTATTATATTAGAAAATAAAAGAATATTAGAAAAAGAAACAAATACAAAAGTATATTAAAATCTTTTAATTTGGTGGGACTTGAACCAAAAATTTATTAATTTAGCATTGCTGCATCAACTTGTTTGATAAAGCAGGCAAAGCCTCGTTGGTGATTTAGATAGAATTTGGAAAAAAAAAGAAAAAGAAAATTTTTCATATATTTATAGTTTTAACCTTAAAAGTAAGAAATTGATCGTGAGAGCTTACTGTTAGAAAGAAAATCAAGATTTTAGGAACTAAAGCATTTTTATAGACGACTTAAAAAGAAAAATAGAAGCATTCAGTTATAGACAAATACATAACATTTAAATACATGAATTAATATTACAATATTAAAAATCTCTCAGTTCCAATTTGGAAAGAATTAGTTTAAATTTGACATAGATTTTCAAAAATTTGGAAACCATGAAAGATATAAATATTTTTACAATCTTTATCCTAACAAATAGTGATTCGAAAGCAAGAGTATTTCAGAAAAAAGTTGATCATTTTCGGAAATGTAACATTATTCATGTACGTTATAAGAACAAGACATGAAAGAAACATAAATAATAGTAGTTAATTAACAACACAAAATGCTTATGGTTGTAATTAAGTCGTAACACTCACGCACCAACTTTTTCTTACAACGTAAAAAGCCCGAATCTGCAATAAAAGTTTTAAGTCATTAATGGGATTGCCGTCCATAAATTTCTGTTTAAATTATCGTAAAGACTAGATAAAGCTGATTATGATGGTGTATTAGCCACGCGATCAAGCTAATCAACTCCCAGATATTTACAAAAGAAAATATTCGAAAAGTACAAATATGCCCCCCCCCCCCCCCCCCCCCCCCCCCCCCAACCCATATTGGTTCGAAGATTTCATTAAAATAAAAGGCCGATTGAGATCAGTTTTGGACCATGTAAAAAAAGCAAGAAATATGGTTCACTAATTTGGGGAACAAATAAGTCATCACATTGTGTGATATCCATTGAAAGGGAAGAGGACAAATTGGTGGCTCTCTACCAATTGCAGTCTTTGTTGAAAAAGTATTTGTTAAAGTTAGAAATTAAATAGAGCTATAATTCATACCACAAATTGTTATATTTTAGTTACTGATGGGAATGAGGAAATGTAAAGAAATTAGAATTAACAGTCACATTAAGAGTGTTTCCATCCATTAATTAATCTTTCAAATTTTGATTGTATGGAGTCGATTAAGTTTTTTGTGTTTTGTTGAATCATAGGTCTTATATCAGTAGTTAAATTTCCATTGACGATTGTAGCGGTGACTTAGCTTTGGCTCTCTTGCCCCCATCAATGTCACTAAATCAATCTTAAAAATCATATTATACTCATATAATATATATATAAATATAAATAATTAAAAAATACTTTTTGTTCATATAGACATTCTAAACTTGTAGAATAACACTCATTTTAAACTGAAATATTAAATATTATTGAATATTATAAAAATAAGAAGTAACATTCTAAATGTTTATAAAAATAATAAATATTTTTAAGTAGTTATCTTCAATTGTGTCGTGATTATAAATTAAATAATATAAAGATACATATAAATAATTTTTGCATAATTTAAAAATAAGTATAAGTACAATACATATCAAAATATGTCAAAATAAGTCTTATATTTGTTCCGGAACAATTCTTTTTTATTTGTATTTTAACTTTAAATGTCGCCTTTGGTGTATTATGAAGTAAATATGTGAATTTTTTATCTGATTTATCATGTTAAGATTTTGATAAATTTTGGATATGATAAAATTTTCAAAAATTATAAGATATATATGTTGTTTGGTTTATATTATACAACAAATTTTTTTCCAATAAACTTATTAAAGTGTTCACTGCTGCATTTATAAAATTATTCAAATCAACTGTCAACAACATTGAAATGACATTCATAAATTTATGGAACAGGAACCACGGAAAATATGAAAAATTTGAGAGTCAGCTCCTTAGCTTTTATACAGTTAAAATTTTATATCAAGCACATCCCATTTACAAACTCAAATTTAAATGGAGTTTTCGCCCAACTCATAAGTTGGCTCGACTCATCTTGCCCTCTCGCAAAAATATAAATAAGATATGCTGCGTATATGTGGGTTTCAAGGTTTATGTGTGTGTTTCAAACATGAGACAGTGACTATGAGAGTATGTTTGGTCCCGACATATCATTAGCTAGGGTTTTTTTATATTCCAAATTTTTATGTGTTAGGTGAATACTTTCAATAACACTGTTGAAGATTGAGTCGAGTTTTAGACCATGATCATTTGAGTTGGATTTTAATTATGTAATTTTAGATGGATTCATATATTCTAATTAGAGTGAGATTATATATATATTAAATTTTTATTCTTGAAGTGTCATCAAAGATTTGAGATGTAAAACTTGATACTTATCTACCATAATGGGTAAAGATATGCTTTGCTTATAGGTGAGCTTAATTTTAAAAATATGAATCGATAATTTTCGATGTATATAAATATACTTGATCCACTCATGATGTGTTTATATATTGTAAAAGATATTTAAAAATAAATAAATAAATTAACAAGTTGTTATGAAAGTTAACCCTGCTTAAGTAATTTAAAAGTTAAATTTTGATAAAAATGATTTCATATAATGGAAAATCACCCATAACCATGTTATTAAATTCTTATCAACCCAATGTTTTTTTTCCTATTTTAGCATGTGCAAAACCACCCAATTCTTACCAACCCATGTTATTTCTCCTATTTTAGCATGTGCAAAAAATCACCCAACTTTATATGAAAAAGAAATAAAGGTAAGAAAAGAAAAACAGAAAGAAAAAAAGGGAGGGCTTTTTTTTTTATACAAATCAAATTGCGATAAAAAAACAATGACAAAAAGCATCATTAAAGGAAGCACTTGAATATTTTATACTAATTATATGTGTATATGATTAATACTAATTATATATTTTAAAAAATATTTTATACACGTGCATATTTATATTTATATTAAATAAAATATTATAATTAAATATCTGAATTGCTCTCGACCCATCAATTAAGATTGGAGGGAGTTTGTCTAAATATCACAATTCAGTAATGTTTTGTGTTTAGTTAAGAACTTGTAAAGAATAGAAACTATTTTGACTACTTAAAAACAAACAACACTAACAATATAACAACAAATACCTCAACTATCATGTGACACTCAATTCATGGAAAAGGGATCATTGGAGCAATCAAGCTATTTGATCTTACCTAAACTACCCCAATTTTTGGAAAATAAATGAACGATATGTTTACATTCATTTTCATTTTCATTTGTGTAAAAAATTCTGAAAATATTCTAAAGAGAATTTTTCATTTGGAGAACATGATAAAATGAAAACAAATAATAAATTGTGAGCTTTAACCAATTGAATTGACACTTGATAGGTTGACTTCACATTATCATTACTTGTTTTCAAATATTAAATAAGGAGTATTTTTAAATTAAGTACAAAATTTAAAAATAGACGTAGCTAACCTCCAATTCAAGAATAAAATTGTCACTTTCTTTATATAATAAAGTCGTCACTTTCTTCTTACAACTTGAAACATATAGATGATTTGATGAAGTAATAAATTCCTACGTGATCAATTCATTAGAAAGAATTCCCATATGATAAAGTACATATACTAATAATCCTCTTTTACTCTTAAAATTTAAATTTTCTTGTAAAATTAGAATCATCAAAATTTCAATATGATAAGCTAGTTTAACTTTAATATGTGAGATAGAGGAAGTAATATATTTGTTGACAAGTTGAAAACGACTATACTTTACAGTAATAATAAATATTTTAACGAATTTTCCAAAAAATATTTAAATAGTACTAATAAACAACACAACACATAGCCCATATACCGTAAACAACGAACAAATTATAATCGGGCAAAAGAAGAAGGGTATTAGAAGATCCTACCAAACTCTTTTTAACATATTATAGTGATGAATACAAATGAGCATCTCTATGTGTAAAATCATTATCCAACTAATTTTAATGCTGATCCTAATCCAAAATATAATAACTCAAACCTTATCATAAAGGTCAAAAAGAAGAAGAAATTTTCAACTAATTTGTTGGTGAGAAGAACACACGACATCCATGGCTAACTAGAGTCTGAGGAGTTCAGATCGATGCTCAACATGCATAATTCCGTCATTTCCGCACCCGAACTCATTTCTTGCCGGTGGAATTTTCTCAACGACTCCAAAATCCCTGATTCAGATACTCCAACCTGGCCTGGATCCGTTCTTCGGATCTTTTGAAGCGGAGTTGTTATTCTTCTGGATAAGGACTCTGTTACACCAGCCACCTCCACTGCAGAATCCGACAGCGGTGTGTAGATATTGAGATGGGGTGATGAACAATCATGATCGTCCTGCCATTACACACCAATTAGTATCAAAACTGAAAATCTTCATATATATATATATATATATATTACAATTTTTAGTATAAAAAAAAAAACAAAAACAAAAGAGTGAAAATATACCAATATAAATTTGTTGAAAAATTTAAACCAAAAAAAAAAAAAAAAAGTGAAAAATCATACATCCGAAAGTTGATTTGAAGAAGCATCGTCAAGCCTGTAGCGCTTCCTCGAAACCACCACTTCGTTGCCGCTCACCGGCTCTTCGCTGCTCGAAGAACTTTCCGCCGCCGGCGGTGGCGGCGACCACGGCACTACCTGATTCTCCCCCATTTCCTTGTCGTACTCTTCCTCTTCCTCCGCCGCCTGTTCTTCATCTTCTTCACCACTTTCATCACATATCTCTTCATTAATGCATTGTTGGCAGACGAAGACGGTGGGTCCCAGCTTAGCGCCGGAAGCGGACCACGGCGTCGGCGATTGGCAAACGTGGCAGAGCAAAATCCTGGAATGCCGCGCCACCAGGAAGTTGGCGGAGTGCACCTTGGCGTCGCAATTCCAGCATAAGCTCGCCTGATCCGAGTCGCAGTGCATCCGGGCCATTCTTTTACACAACTCACATGTCCTCTTCATATTTCCAACTAGTAAATAAAAACCCTTTGATATAGAAAAATAGGAAACAGAAAAATTACAAACAAAAATGAAAGATCACAAAATTTTCTGTTAAAAAATGAGAGATGAATATAAGATGGGGAGGGGATATGGAGAGAATAAACCCAAGAAGGAGACGAAAAGTGGAGGAAGAAGAGGAGAGAGAGGAAGCAAACTTTCTTTTAATTCAACTTGCAGTCAAACACACCAAAACCACCTCATTTTCTTGTCAAATTACGAGATTGCCACCACCCAATAGGAGTGTAAACCCCATTACAGAGTATTGTTCAAGCAATCTTTCAACTTTTTACCCATTTTGAAATCGTTCCTTAGTATGATTTTATTGTTGAATAAATTGGGTTTAGTCTAATTTTAATTATAAAAAAAAAAAGTAATTTGAAACTTTATTTTTAAATTTTATTGAAGGAAAATAAGTAATTAGATTGAATTTATTATGCTAATTAAAAAATTCACTTAATCTTTTCATAAGGATCTCTAATAATTTAATTTATTTTTTAATTTATGAAAGAAAAGTGAAATTTTTCTGTGACAAATCATTAGTACAATAGTACTTATAAAACGATTAATCATTTCTTTTTAAACTGTACATTAATAATAATAAGACAAGTATTATAATATACTTGTGTTATAATTTAATCCAATATGAAAGAATTCTCTAAGATGTGGAACTCCGTGATGAGGGCAAAGTTGGAAATTTTTTGTGGACAGGCTCGGAGATATTTTCGGACATGGGGATGTGTGTGGGGTGTGAAACGACAACGTACGAGGGGATGACTGAATGGTGAGGGAGGGTGCCAGGTGTCGGAAGCCTAGGGAGCAACAGATTGCCTCCGCTGGTTTTGGGGGGCAGAGAATATTTTGATTGGTTGGTGGTGACGTGGCAGAGAGGGGGAAATGCGCAGATTCTCTAATTTGCTTACGTGGTTAATGCTGAGCCCACGTGATGTGTACCTTACCTGGTGATGTTGAGCTTCCAATTTCAAATTTGTTTTTGCTTTGCTTAATATTTTAGTGACACTCACAACCTTCCATTGAATTATTATCCGGTGCTTTGACATAGGAAAGTGGTGGCCAATCAAGTCTTGCCCTATTGGTAAGTCTGGTTCAAAAAAAATTCAATTAAATAAAAGTTATTGAGTTTTGAATTCTATTTATGTCAGTATTTATCTATTTAATAAAAATATTTTTTTATTAAATTGAATGTTTAATTTAAAATTATTGATTGTCTCGAATTAATCTTTTAATGTAATGAACAATGAAATTGAACAATTTTTCTTACAAAAAAATTGACATGGGAAATTAGAAAAAAGTATGTAGGCCTGGCTGGAGGGCATTGATTGAATATTAAATTATATATTTTTCATTGACTTTTTTGTTTATGATCCGATAATTTTAAATATATTTATAATATTATATCGCATGGGAAATATTATATTTTTTTTTTATGATTTGATAATTTTAAATAGATTTACATTATTGTATCGAATGGGGTATATTACATCCTATATATCAAAGAATGGTCTTGAATTATCGAGGTTGTGTTTTAATTTCGCACATAATAAATAAAATTATTAAATAAAAAGACAATTTTAAAAAGGATATTTACATTTCTAGAAACATGAGATACTATTTATAGATGTCCTAGAAAAATAGAATCATTCAATTTGAGACAAAAGGTCAAAGAAAGACTTGGTCCAATTTGCAAAAAGCAGTTGCTTATATTTTGTTTTTTAGCCGATAATTTCTTTCTTTTTTTCCTTCTGCATTTATCTTTTTTTTTTTTTTTCCCTATTAAGTAGTAATAGGAAATTGAAAGTGAAAGTTCCAAAAAAAAGTTTCAAAACTAGAAAGTGCGTTTGGTGGGGGTAGTCTGATGTTAATGTACTCTTGAGCATGCTTGGGTAAAATATTCTAAAACAAATTGAAATAATTTGTTATTCTTTTGGGGTAAAATTTAATATATATAAAAGTTGTACAAATAAAATTCTCATGCATGACGTCACTTCCTTTGCTTCTATTTTCATAAAAAATAATCATAATATAATATTGCTCCGGTTCTTTTTTTGTGTATTACTGCTCACTCCACATAGAATTTTATATAATAATTAAAAAAGTAAGAGTTTTGTGTATGATTATATTATTTTCCTAATAAATAATTATTCAAAATTAATGGTATCACATTATCATTATTATTACAAGAATGATAATATTTTTGAGAAAAAAAATTACATTTTAAAACATACATCAATATTTTAGGAAGTCCCTTAAATATATATATATGTATATATATGAATGATAAATTTAAAGAAAGGGAGTACAACAATGTAATGAAACACACATGATATAATTTAATAGTACCGCATTTACAATAATGTATTGATATAATTTAATAGTAACACATTTTGTCAAAATTGCATACCCGGGAGTTTACAAAATAAACTCAATACAACATTGCAGGTCTGTTGCGTAGTTCAATATATTTTTCTTGTATTGAAAATTCAAATAAAATTTGAAAATTGGTTGTTATTTGGGTGATTTTCTTTTTTCCGAAACATAAAGGCTTTGCTTGCTGATTTCATTTTTCTGAAATATTTTTTGCAATTTTAGTACAAAAACGTGCTTGTTTTGTTCATTTTATAAAAAAAGTTTCAATACACAGTCTGTTTTCAAAGCCCGCACCGTAATTGTCGCACTTGTTTTCCAAGTTTACACTATCCTTTTCGATTAGCCTATATCCAATTTAATTGAACACTTTTTATTTAACATTTCGAAACAAACATATTTCTTAAAATGAAGTGCAAAATATTTTTGTTAATTCAATTGGTCAAATTTCACAACTCAATAATTCAAATATATATTCCCGACAAACCTTTTCAAAATATTTGGACAAAACAAAAATGAAAATGAATCCAATCATCGCCAAAGATTTTGGAAATTATCTGACATTATATGAAGTGTGCGAATATGGTAAAGCACATCGCTTGCAACTTGTTGAGTCTCCATCAAAATGCAAGAAACCTATTCAAATTTATTCCCATGAACTCATTTGATCCAACTATAAACTCCACCATATTCTAGTTTTCATTGTATGTTGTTACACATTGATGATTTCTTCAGGTTTAACTTGAGGTCAGCTTTGTAAAACACATATTAGATGTGGGGTTCAAATTTTAAAAGTTCAAAAAAGAGATTGAAACTGTACTTAGCAAGAAATAAAACTAACCGAGAATTCATAATGGGGAAATTTCATGTTATTCATTTAGGTATTATTGAATTGAGTTTATGAATCGTTGAATAAATACATTATAATATTCTATTAATATATAATGACTTCGTTATAAATAATCTAACGACTTGACAATCCTACATGAATACGAAAAATAATAATGATAAATGATTTACTTCTAATTGATTCAACGGTATTTGTCAAGGTTGAGGGATCTCCATGGAATTTTGATGTGTTGAACACAAGTACAACAAACAAATGGTCTGGTGGAGAGGAAGTTGCAAGACCTAAGAATTCGCCTGTGGCCCAGAAAAAGATACTTAATGTGCAGCTTATGTTATCAACAAGTGCCACTTAATCCTAATAACTATAGGGTTTAGGATTTAGGGTAGGGTGCTGCCACTTAATCCTAACAATTTGAAGCTCCTAGCCCTTATCACAAAAAAATAAAATAAAAAATAAAAAATGAAAAAAAAAAATCTTGAAGCCCCCTAAGAGCCTGTATATAAAGTCAACCTTCGAGATCCTAGTGGTTAAATCTATTGTCTATGGCCAGAGTTGATTGTGCATAAGGTGAGAAAATGCATCTTCATTAATATTCACACACGTCACATTTTTACACATTTAAACGAGTGGTGTCTAAGTTTCTTTCTAGTGCGGTGGGGGATTGAAGTGGGCACCTACACCATTTATTTATTTATTTATTTTTTTTTTATTTTTTTATTTTTTTATAATCCAGATTCCTAGGTTGCGCCAGACTAATTCTGTACCTCCCAGACACATGTCCCTAGCACCTAGGAGGGGGTAAATCGCGGGATATGCCTCAACCAACACCCAGGTTCCCAATAAGAACTGTACACTTCTGCGCATAAGGAGCCCAACCCACAGTGATCGCTCGAAACACCTCAGTCGCAGGGTCCCACTGACAGTCCAGTGATTGCTTCATACTGAAATGAATCCGCAGGTTCCCACCAGGATTCGAACCCCCACCCTGCCGCTGGAAGCAAGTTCAAATCAATTGTTCCGCCAGTTGAGCTGTGCCCCGGGGGACCACCTACACCATTTATTGAACGAGAGGTAGGAGGTGCAAGCCCATCTTAATTTGTCATTGCTACAATATAAACTACATATCAAAGTGTCAAAAGAAAGATTATTGATAAATACTTTATACTTACAAATAAATTTGTTGATAGTGTGATGAGTCATTTGAAATGAAAAGAACCAGTTAGTATCCCTTTAAAAAAGAAAAAAGAAGTACATATATATTATTTGTTATTACTACAATGTGAATTAGATCCTTGGTATTTTGAACAAAGGCCCTTCCACAGGGTCAAAATTTCCATTGGGAAACCTAATGGATATACTTTTTTAAATCTGTTTTTCATTATTAAGTGCATATTTTGATATATTTTTATATTAAATTTTTTATACTTTTCTTACTTTATTCTTGTTAATATTATTATTTAATTAATATTTTGTATTATGTAATAAATAAATATAAAAAGATCAAAAGAAATATGTTTCCAAACTTGTGCGATTTTTGTATTTTGGACATAACTCTATGATTAAAAGCCTTATGAACCTGAATCTTATTTCATTTGAAAGTCAAAAGATAGAACTACAAAATTTTTGTTGGAAGTTCAGCCTAATTCAGAATTTGTCTAAGTGGTTGTACAAAATGAATCACAAAAAATTTGAATCAGAGTTCAACCCAATATTAACTTATTTGACTGATTGGATCATATCTCTTAAGCCCAATTAATTTTTGGCTGAAATTTGGATATGCTATACACCAGAGATAAATAAATAAGTTTACTGAAAATAAGATGGTAAGAAAATATGTCAAAATGATAAAAATATATGTTGTAATGTGTTGCTGCTATTAGGATGACTTTTGGACATGATTCGGTAATTTGACCATATATCCCTCATTTGATAGCCAAATTTAACAAATGATATATGAAAATATATCAACATCGAAAGATCAATAACTTTTGTTCTTTACTCATCATCAAAATCTAATTGTATCTGATTTAAAAATACAATTAAATTAGGTAGGTGAGAATTTTAAGTATTTGGTGTAATAACTTACCAACTATTTGACAACTAGCATACCACTTAATTAACTCTTCTATTATATGTTTGGCCTGTAACATACTCCAAGTATTATAAATATGTTATGTATTAATCTTGTAAGAGAAAGGGGGTAGAAGATTTCTTTAGGCTAAGTTTTCTAGTAGTGACGTATGTTTTCTAGTAATGTAAGTTTTCTAATAGTAATCGAAATGCATTCTCTAGTTTCTCTTATATTTTTAGTATTTTCTACTTTTATTATGTCTTTCTAAATTTTATTTATTGAGGAAAAAGGGTGAACCTCTTGATGGAGGAAAATGAACAGTTATAAGGATAGAAAATATTTAAGTATGGTATTATTATTTTTAGTTTTGATCTAAACCCTAATTATTTTGTGGTGATTCTTGATTTATGTATCTCTAATGGCACAACAAATACTTGAGTTCATTTAGCTTATTGTATGGTTCTACTCCATCGACTGCTAATGTGAAATCTTAATTTGTTATTGACAAATGTGTGCATAAATACTTGATCCCATAAATAAGTATTGGCGTTAAGAGATAATTTGCAAATAGTAAGACAATATCATGATTACTTTATTGCATGAGTTATTTGATAATATATTCCCATTAGAACTTTCATTATATATAAATTCCAATAGTGGCAATTAAGAGAGGTAAAAAGAATAATTAACCGTTTCTCTATCCAAAACTCAAAAGTGGATCCTTAATCCTCAATACTTTTATTACTTTGGTTTTTCTTTCGTTATAGCATACATTAGTTTTTTATATATTTTGAGTCACACAAATCCCATTTTTTTAGAATTATAATTCTGAATTTTTCAAGCAACTTCCATGTAGATCGATTTTGCGCTCACAATAAATTTATTACTTAATACAACTTGCACTTGGGTTGATAAACTTAAAGTTGTAATAAGTTTTTGGCGCCATTGCTGGGAAAAGCAAGGTATTCAGGTTTGTTAATATTTTTCCTTTGTAAATATAATTTATTTATTTTCTTTACGGATATATGGTTATATGATATCGCAGTCATAATTCTCGGTGTTTAGTTAGAAAGTCTAATAATTTTGAAACTTTGTTTGGAAATTTATTTGAATCATCTCCATACACTTCCACTATGGCTGAAAATAAAAACGTCCAGGATGAGAATGAGAATCAATAGGTGCGTATCATGCGTTATTACTTACAACCTCCTCGAATTTTTCTCCTTCTTGTTTTATTTTTCCTCTTAATGCAAATAACTTTCAATTCAAGCCAGATATGATCCCTTTACTTCTAATTTCTATGGTTTAGACTCTGAAAGCCCTTACTTGTATTTGAAAGAATTTGATGAAGTATGTGCCACTTTTGATGACCAAATTTGCACAAATGAGATTGTTAAGCTCAAATTATTTCCTTTTTCTTTAAAAGATAAAGCAAAAACTTGGCTTAATTATTTAAAACCTAGGTCAATTAACACTTGGCAAGAAATGTAAGTTGAATTTTTGAAAAAAATTATTTCCAACTCATAAAACTAATGCTTTGAAAAGACAAATTCAATTTTTTTTTCAAAATTCTAATGAAACTTTCTTTCAATGTTGGGAAAGATTTAAAGATTTGTTGAAGTCATGCCCACATCATAGTTTTAAAAAATGACGCTTAATTAGTTTCTTTTATGAAGGTTTAACTCCTGAAACAAAATAATTTATTGAAACAATGTGTAATGGTGAGTTTCTTGATAAAAAACCTGATGAAGCCCAGAATATCTAGATCATTTGGCAGAAAACTCTCAATCATGACATATTATTAATTCTTCCGAAGGTTCTATTAGATCTAATCTTACTAATAGTAATAAAGAAAAATATTACTTTAGCCAAGAAGATGATCTAAATACTAGAATTGCTAGTTTAACAAGAAAAATTGAAGTCATGGAACTTAAAACAATAAAGAAAATCAAAAATGTGCAAGAGGAATAAGTTTGTAGCAATAGTGGACCTTTGGGGCACTCCACCAATAAATGTCCAAACATTCCAGTACAAACAAATTTCATGAATATATTCAAAAAACCTTTTCATTTTCCATATTCTAAATTTATAATCCACAATAGAGAAATCATCCCAATTTTAGTTGGCGAGATGATAACCGTGCCAATTGCTGCATTCACAAAAACCATTAAACTTCCATTCATATCCAGCTCCATATACAAAATCCCTTGAGGAAACTTTGCAAGCATTTATGCATGAACAAACAAATATCAATAATCAGACTTCACAAGCTATAAGTGAGATCACAAGCACGCTTTCAATACTGACAGCTTCTTTGCGTACTCATAAAAAAGGTAAATTTTTTGCTCAACCTCAACCTAATCCTTCCACTTAGTGTCATATTTTTTCTTCAGGTAAAAATTCAGTCAAGGAGACTAATTTAGTCACAACTCTTCGAAATGAAAAAGTTATTGATAAGACTATTCATCTCAAGGAGAAAGTTTTTAATTTACCTCCAGAAATGAAGAATGAAAATAGTCTTGATGATGAAGGTAAGTTTGATAAAGGTAAGTATGAAAATGATGAAAAAAAAATATTTACTTCCAGCACCATTTTCTCAAAGATTGCAAGCAACTCAAAAATTGAGCTCAAATGCTGAAATCTTTGAAGTTTTTAAACAAGTTAAGATTAATATTTTATTGTTGGATGCAATTAAGCAAGTTCCACCTTATGCTAAAATTTTGAAATATTTGTATGCAATCAAAAGAAAATATCATGTACAAAAGAAGCCATTTTTAATTGAAAGTGGTAGTTCAATCATTCAACAATTCACTCCACCAAAGTACAAAGATTCAGGTTGTCCAACCATTTCATGTATCATAGGAAACACTAGAATAGAATGTGCTTTGCTTGATCTTGGTGCTAGTGTAAATCTTCTACCTTTCTCAGTTTAAAAAAGTTAGGTTTTGGAGAAATTAAAACAACTTCTGTTGTACTCCAACTAGTTGACCGTTTGATTAAAGTTCCAAAGAGAGTAGTAGAAGATGTATTGGTACAAATTGATAAGTTTTACTTTCCAATTGATTTCATTGTTTTGGACACAAAGCCTGTTGCACAAACATATACACAAATTTTTATCATTTTGGGTTGTCCTTTTCTTGCAACATCAAATGCTTTGATCAATTGTAGGAATGATATTTTGAAGTTATCATTTGAAAATATGACTTTGGAACTAAATGTGTTTAATATTTATAAGCAACCTGCAGAAGATGCTGAAGTACAAGGAGTGGATTCAATCGAGAAAATTGTTCATGAATACTTTACTACCACTAACTCTTCAAATTCTTTGGAAACTTGTTTTAAAAGTGAAAGTATTTATAAAAAGGCACATGCCAATACTCTCTCTGAATTTTTGTAGGTACAAGAAAATTATTTTTGGAAGCCAAGATTTGAAGAACTTTCATCATTAATAGTAAAATATATTCCATCAAGTATTAAAGCTCCCGTGGTTGATTTGAAACATTTGCCAGTTGATTTGTAATACTCTTTCTCGGATGATCATTATTGATATTAAAGGTATTAATCCTTTAATTTACACACATAATATCTATCTAGAGAGAAATGCTAAACCTTACGGAGAAATACAACGAATGCTAAATTCTAATATGAAAGAAGTAGTGAGAAATGAAGTCATTAAACTCTTAGATAATGGAATCATTTATCATATTTCTGATAGTAAATGGGTAAGTCTTACTTAAGTTGTACTTAAGAAATCTGGAGTTACTGTAGTAAAAAATGAGAATGATGAATTAATTTTAATTAGGACTGTTACTGGTTGGCGAATGTGCATTGACTATAGAAAACTCAACTGAGTTACTAGAAAAGATCATTTTACATTACCTTTCATGGATCAAATCTTAGAAAGAATTATGAGACATGAATTATATTGCTTTTTAGATGGATATTTTAGCTATAATCAAATTGCAATTGCACTCGAAGATCAAGAGAAAACAACTTTTACATGTTCGTTTGGTAATTTGGCATATTGAATGATGCCTTCTGGATTATGTAATGCACCAGCTACATTCCAACGATGCGTGGTTAGTATTTTTAGTGACATGGTTGAACGTTTTCTAGAAGTCTACATGAATGATTTTTCTATTTTTGGTAATTCATTTGATGATTGCCTATCTAATTTAGAAAAAGTTTTGATCAAGTGTGAAGAAAAGAATATTATGCTCAATTGAGAGAAATGTCATTTCATGATAACAACTAGTATTGTTCTTGGATACATTATTTCATCAAAAAGTATTGAGGTTGACAAATCTAAAATTGAGTTAATTACCAATTTGCCAACACCAAAGACTGTGAAGGAGGTAAATAATTTTTAGGACATGCTGGTTTTTATAGAAGATTTATCAAAAAAATTAGTATAATGTCTAAACATTTGTCTAATCTTGTAACAATAGACACTATTTTTGAATGGAATGAAAATTGTGAAAATATTTTTGTTAAGCTTAAAAGCATGCTTACATCTGCTCCAATCATGCAGCCTTTAGATTGGAATTTACCTTTTGAAATAATGTGTGATGATAGTGACAATGTTGTTTGAGCTATCTTGGGACAAAGAAAATATAAGAAACTATATGTTATTTACTATGCAAGTAAAACTTTAAATAGTGCTCAATTAAATTATTCAACAACTGAAAAAGAATTACTAGTTATAGTTTTTGCATTGGACAAATTTAGATCTTATCTTGTTGACTCATCAGTTGTTGTTTTCAGTAATTAAGCATCTTTGAAATATCTTTTTATCAACAAAAGATGCCAAACCTAGACTGATTAGGTGGATTCTCTTACTTTAGGAATTTAATATTACAATTCAAAATAAGAAGGGAGTAGAGAATGTGGTGGCTGATCATTTGTCGAAACTTATTTGTGATGACTCATTTTAAACACACACATTAATAACACTTTTCCTGATGAACAACTATTTAATGTTTCTATTTTACCTTGATTTGTTGACATTGTTAATTTTCTTGTGACAGGAAAGATGTCATCACATTGGAACTCTAAAGACAAAAAAAAAGTTTTTGACTGAGGTGAAAATCTTTTATTGGAATGATCCATACCTATTCAAATACTGTCAAATCTGTTGAAGATGTGTGCCTGACAATGAGATAGGTAATATAGTTAAATTTTATCATTCGAAAGCATGTAGTGGTCATTTTTCAACAAAGAAAACCACTGCAAAAATCTTGTAATGTGAATTTTATTGGCCAACTCTTTTCAAAGACACGTACACTTTTTGCAAAAGTTGTGAAAATTGCCAAAAGTTAGGGTCTATTTCAAAGTGAAATATGATGTCCTACACCATATCCTAGTGATTGAAATCTTTGATTGTTGGGGTATTGATTTTATGGGACCATTTCTATTATTATTTGGTTTTCTCTACATATTAGTTGCTATAGATTATGTTTCAAAATGGGTTGAGCTTGTCGAAACAATGATCACAAAATAGTGATCAAATTTTTAAAAGAAAATATTTTAAGTCAATTTGAAATTCCTCGATCTTTTATTAATGATGGAGGAAAACATTTTTATAACAAAGTTTTTGAAACTTTAATGAGTAAATATGGAATCATACATAAAGTTACAATTTCTTATCACCCTCAGATAAATGGATAAGTTGAACTTGCAAATAGGGAGATAAAACAAATTTTGGAAAAAACAGTTAACCCAAACTATAAAGATTGGTCTCTTAGACTTGCCGATACACTTTGGGCATATAGAACTGCTTTCAAAACATCATTATGCATGTCTCTTATATGTTAGTTTATGAAAAACCTTGTTATTTACCTGTTGAACTTGAATATAAAGCTTATTGGACAATCAAAATGTTTAACTTCAACCTTGATGAAACTTCAAAATTACGCAAATTGCAAATCAATAAACTTCAAGAATTGAGAAATGATGTATATGAGAATTCTAAAATTTATAAAGAAAGCATCAAAGATTTTCATGATAATAAAATTTCAAGAAAAATATTTGAGGTTGGTCAAAAGGTTTTGCTTTATAATTCTCGATTGCATTTGTTTCTTGGAAAATTGAGATCAAGGTGGAGTGGTTCTTTTGTTGTAAAAAAAGTATATCCTTATGAGACGATTGACATTGAGAATCTTAGAAATTGTAATATATTCAAAGTAAATGAACAAAGAGTTAAACTATTTATAGAAAATTAATTTTCACAAAAGGAAATTCTTTTTCTTTCTAACCCTTGTTATGATTAGTGTTGTATATATATATATACTTATTTTATTGGATTTTATTTGTTTTGAAGGCTTTCTTTCTTTTATTTTTTTCTTTTCCTGGTTAAGTGGTGGATAACAGTATTCCGTGGCTATTAAAGTCGTACTTGTTAGTTTCCCAAACAATTGAAATATTTGTACAAAGTTTCTCTGATTTTCTCATCATTTTTCTTGTTCTATTCAAAATGGGTGACATTTTTCTAACTCTCAAGAAGCAATTTCATTTTCTTTTTAAAAATGCAATTTTAAAATTTATAAAATCAGGATTGAAATATTAAGGATGCTTATGCATAAGGGCATCCCATAGGACATACAATGGATAATTGAAGTAAAGGTAAGAGCATGTGAGTTTTCATATGAGTTTCCATATTTGCTTACTAGATATATGCCTGGTTTTGGTAAAAGCACATATTCAAAAAAACGAAGGGTGAAAAAAATAAAAGTTTGTTACAATTATGCTAGATGGACTTACAACACAAAATGTCGTTCTTTATGAATGTTTTCTCAAAATTGAAAAAATAAACTTAACTTCATTATGGATGGACTCAATAAGGAGTCTTTATATCATATTATATTGACTATTAAGACGCATTCATGTGGATTAATACAACATGCAATTCTTGATTTAAGGGATCGCTTTCAAAATGAATATGAGTTTTATAGTTTTGGGAATTTAACATTAAAAGACTCTATTTGCCAGTTTATAAGAAAACTGGATGGAAAGTATATCCTCAACCTATAGAGGGCGTTTAAGTCGTTACTGAACGTAAAATCAAAGAAAGATGTGAGCCACAATCAAAGCTACATGTACATTTACGTGTAAGTAGATAATTTTTAAATTTTGTGTCCTTATTTTCAACCTTTTTGACAAAAGAAAAAGATGTGCAATAAATTCATTCTCTGTTCATACCTCAATAAAAAGCACTGTACTCACTTTATTTTTGCACAATTTTTTCTCAAAAATAAAAAAATAAAAAAATAAAAAAATAGAAGTTTCTTCGACTTGCAAATTCAACTGCATTTGTGTCTTTTGTGGATCTAATCTAGGAAAAAATGATGAGTTGATAGGGGCAGCCAATAACCTTGATATAACTTTAGCAGAAAGAAAAATTCATTTAATGTATAAGGGAGACAGTTTGGGGTTAATGGGGAGTGTTGCTATTTATGCTCATATAGGAGGAGTTAAAATTTTGAGAGTTATCCCAAAACCTTTAACATTACAGAATATCACATGTATGACTATCGGAGATGAGCTAAAAGTGTCACATATTCATGACAGAATGTCTAACATGTTAAACAATGCGGATGCATTCATTATTCTACCTGACAGTTTTGGTACACTGGAGGAATTTTTGTCTTTTAGGCACAACTCAATATTCACCAAAAACCTATAGATATTCTTAATGTTAATGGTTTTTATGATGGTTTGCTATCTTTTGTAGATCATGCTGTGAAAAAATATTTTATTTCACCGTTTGCGAGAAGAATCCTCATTTCTGCTCCGACACCTAACCAATTGATTGATCAACTTCTAGCATATGTGCTAGAACCTGATCCAACGGGCATAAGAACTTCTTATTTTGACATGATTGTCTTCACATTGAATAATATAACTATTTGTGCAAAAAAAAAAAATTTAGTATAATTATCGAAAAAATATATTAACCAAATAATAACATCAAGTCCAAAACAACACCCATCATCAAACCAGTCCACCTCTCTCAAGACTCACGTAGTAGTTTCCATCATAGGGCTTTCTATTTATAGATTGAGCCATTACCAAGGAGCTAATTCGTTCAAAACTCAGTAGACTTCTTATTTAGAAGGGAATTGTTCTATGATCCACTCCCACTCTTCACCTCATGGCTCACTTGGGATACGAACACCCCGTTATTTCTTACTAAAGATTGTCCTCTTTCGAATGGATGTTAGTCTAGCCTACTACGAGGATATTGTATCCAACAACCCAATCTATACAAAGAACATCAATGCCCATTTAGAAGGTCGGAGCTATGAAGCTTACCTATATTATAAATATATATTATATAATAAAAATATATAATATAACATATACCCTATTAGTAATATAAATATCAATAATATATATTACTAATAATATATATATTAATATGTTTACAATATTAATATATATATATATTTGAAATAAAAATAATAAAAATAATATATTTTAATATATCTACAATATTAATATTAATACTATATAAATGGTAATATGTTACAATTTAAATAATATATGTTTATAATATAAAATATATATTATTTTCAAAACTAATTATACACATTTATATTATATCATAAATAGTAATATATATTTATATCTGCAATATAAATAATGTAAATAATATTATTAATATATTTTAATATATCGACAATATTAATATTAATAAATAATAATATGTTACAATTTAAATAATATATATTTATAATATAAACAATATATTATTTTCAGAAGCATAATTAGTGTATAATTATTTATAAAATTATAAATAAATATATAAATAATATAAATATAAGTTTATTTTATGAATATATATTAGTATATATATATATGTAAAAGTTGAGGGTATTTTTGACTTTGTATAATATATCATACTCTATAATTTTGTCCAATCAGATAAGTTATTTATTATAATAAGGGATATCAAACACTTTAAATAACCTTCCAAACATCCCATAGTAAAAATATCAAACCTTATACCATCAAACCTGGGAAACGAGCCTAAGGGCAATATATTTTGCGGCATTGCGTTAACTATAATAAAATATCAAACTAGTAAAACATTTACTTTTCTTGTTAACAACCCATGATTTAAGAGCCAGACCAACGTGAAATGCTAATTAGGTTGGTTGAGCCATCACTTATGTAAGGTGGGATGTAATAACCCATTATGCTTCTCAAAAAAATCTACCGCAAAAATGTTAAAATAACCCGAAACTTACTAGCAAAATTATAAAATAGTTATTATATTTTAGGGGATAATATAGTGTCTAATACTAATCATTACAATATTCTATGGGTTAGTTCAGGTTTATGAACGAAATTAGTAAAATTAATTGGATAAAATATGATTACACTATTTATAGAAATTATAATATATTTTATTTAAGTGTTTGGATTGTAGAATTAAAAATTTAAAAAATCAGGGGACAGTAACAACTTTTGTTTGTATTGGGATTATATATGTTGCTAAAACTAAATATCTAAAATTTCCTTTAACAAAAGGACAAAACATAGTTCATTTAAACTATGACTGGCCATAGTTGCTTGTTCTCTGCTGCTTTTTCTTCTTTTTATCATAAGCTCCATTTTTTTCTTTACTTTCTTTGAATTTGCCTTTGCTTTAAAAAAAAAATCAATTTTTTTTCCCAAGAAAACACATCTGTTTATTATTGTACTGAAAGAAATGGCCAAATTGACCAATCAATTGTATTGAGGGAGTTATTATATCTGGAAGCTAGGTCTGCACTTCTTCAATTTTTGTAGTTCAGATAAGTTTTTACTTTTTATTTTTTGGCCTAAAACCAATCTTGTACTCACTAAAATTTAAATCATTTAGCCACTTCTAGTGAAACAAAAAAAAAGAAGAAGAATTATTAAAGCATTATGTAACCATTACTTAAACAAAATAAGGTTAATTAGGGAAGTTACATAGATCAGTTGGAAGCAGAATAAAAAGGAGAATTGTAGAAGCAAAACTTCAGTTTTGTGAAGTTCAATAGCAAATCTTCTTCTTCGTTCTTCTCTGAATCTTTCCTTTTCTTCTCTAGTTCCTTCTTGTTAGAGGAGAATGCCCGATGTCCGATCAAATATAGGTACGAGGCATGATTGCATATATGATGGCAATCATGGAATATGCTTTTAAGGTTTTGGTTTTAAATAAGTTTCGAGTCAAGGATTTTTTGAAATAAAATATCAAATAACTCAATAAACTGGCACATACAATGCATGATCGCATGAGGAGAATGTTTCATTATATAGGCATTAGCGTGGTGACGCAAGTGCATATATATGGATGCTTGTTAGAGAACAAGTACACTGAACTGACCTGCCAGAAATTCTTAATTGGAAAATTCATTTATCGAATTAAGAATCTCTATATTACGATATTGCGCGATTAGTCCTTTGACTTGAGACACCATATTAATCTTGTGCGTGTCATATCTTACTTTGATGTATTCTTTGATTGCATGACAATCACAAAGGGATTATGTTGGTATTGCATCTACACGTATGGAGGTTATTGAGTAACCAACAAAGGATTCGTCACTTATCTAGTAGAACAAATGAATCTCCTATGTTTTCATAATTCGTAACTGAAATTCTTGACCAAGGTATGATAAATGTTAGAAAAGGGTTTCTGACGATTTGTTTAGAGTCACTAGAACTTGAAATGAAATCGTAGTTGTTGAGTCGATTAGGTTTCGACTTTTATCTATACCCTAAAGTCAATCAGGATATTAGTTGACGGAATGACCATACGTTCATGGTATTCGTAATTGTTATATGATCACTTGCTATTTCATCTAAGATTAGTTTGCCATGGTTACTTGCTAGATGTTTTCATAAATAGTTAGGTTTTTGGTTTTAAAAAGTTATTCGTAAGTTGCAAGTATTGCACGCCTATTACTAGCTTAGTAGTGAACCTAAAGGGTCACACATAATTTGGAATGAATAGCATCTAGTCTAAAATTAATCTAAAAAAATTGGATATAATTAATTAATTGGATTAATTAATTAAAGATTAAAATAATTCAAATTAGTTGAGTTAATTATTTAATTAAATAATATAATTATTTAATTGAACTCAATAAGATTGGGAATCCAATTTGGAGTGAATAATTAGATCAATTAAATGAACTTAGGCTAATTAATTAATTGGATTAATTAATATACTTGCTGAAGTCCAAGTCCAAGCCCAACTTAAAAATGGCTCATTAGTGGAAGCCCACTTGTAAAATTAGAAGAATTAAATTAAATAGGAAAATTAGTTTTTCTTTTTTAAATTGATATAAAATATCAAAATTGAATTTATGGGATAGGTTCAATATATCTGGAAATCAAGATTGAATTTATGAGATAAGTTTTATGTATTTGGAGGAGAGAGGGGCCGAAAATTAATGGCCAGTTAGAGACCATATTTTCGGCCATTAAAGATAGAAGGAAGAGGAGATTTTGGTATGATGTGAATTTGATTTGTTAGAAAAGTTAGACTTTCCAAACAATTAAATTAACATATGGAGCTAAGATTAGGTTTGACCTAATTTGTGTAACCACCATTAAAATAAAATTGAAGATAAAAAATTCATCATTCTACTACTCAAAAATCAGCCACAAGCAAGAAAGAAAGAAAAAAAAAATTCTTCTTCTCTCTTCTTCATCTCCTTATTCTTCAAATATCATAGTGTATTGTTCTTCTTCCAATAGTTAGATTAAGAACAATACCAAAATATTTATTTTTTTATTCTACCGGTTGGATTAAAGATTAGCATTCACTCCCATTTTAGGCTTGAAAAAGAAAACGAACAACACTAGCAAGTTCTTAGTTTTTGATTATTCTAGTCCAAGGTGTGGACTTCTTAAGAGAGAGAACATGTGGACTCCTTGGTGAGAGATCTGCTACAATCTGACAATTGATTACCTCAAGCTTTGCGCTAAATCGGAGAATCAGAAAAGGGTAACAAATTATATCTTCATTAAATTTATATTCTATTTATTGAACTATTAATAATGCCAATCGTTAGAATCACTACAAAACCAAGGACATTCAATAAATGTTATTGCATCTTTTATTTTAAAATTTTTAATTTCCACTGCTTTTTTCCCTTTGATTATAGCGAACCTAACACTTCTTACTTTCCTCTTTTTTCTTACCTAAATTTTCTTTTCTTATTGGTTAGTATGTGAAATAAGAATTCATTCATGCTATTATTATATTGGTAAGGGTGGAATCAAGATAGCTTGGTCCATAATAGGAATTTGCACAAAAAAAGGCATTTAATAAAAAAGTCTATCTAGCCCGATCAATAAAACAAAATGACGCCTATGTATAACTGCAAGTGACAATGAGTATCCTACACATTAGTACTATTAGTGTTGACAGAATTTAAAATGAAATTCATGAATTTTCTAACAAATAATTATGCCAAAAAAAAGGACCTTTATAGTTGATTCACTTCTTTTGTTGTGTTTTGATACTTAAACATGGTCAGAAACCAATAAAAAATGGAAATGGGTTCACTTCCATAATCCAATGCTTTTTCATGGTGTTTTTACTCTTACTTGATCACAATAGCCCTCCTCTTTTTCTTTTTATTCTTTTTTTTACGTTGTTTCTTTTCTGCAGAGATGTTTGGTGGTTTCAAGCATATATGAAAAGTGGGAGAGTAGTTCTATATTTAGTGGAGAAGTTGAGATTGGTGGGACATTTTTTATTAATGAGTTATGGGGTAGTTTTCTGCAACAAGAAACCACTCCCACCAAAATTCTAATTTCAAACAACTTGGGTCAAGTTAGCCCTCATGAATGACCCATTAATCCATTTGATTTGATTTTACTTTATTATTTCTTACATCTCTCCCTCAGACATAAGTGAACTATTGTTTAGTGTGGTCATAAATGCACCACTAATTTCATACAAGCAAATGGATTGTATGACCAGCGAGCATGTCAAGTAAGAGCTTAGAGCTATACACCGATTAAGGATATATAGCTCTGAATTCTAAATATATATGAGGACAGTTAACTTGCTATACCCTAAACTTCTTTTAGTACAACAATCAACGTATCTCTTATCCCTCAGTTAATATATACAATAGCATACTTGATTTGAAAAACATACTATGTATCCCCAATTATGTTCTAACAACTAAGTTAAATATAATTAGTTGAATTGTGAATACAAGATAAGTGTCAGTAAAATACAACCTTCATTTTTCACTAGATTCTCTCAACTCTAATATAACTACTTTATTAGATATGTATCACATTACCAAATCATCTATGACTATTGGTAATATGTTAAAGTAGCAATACTAAAATAAAGTTTTAAGAAGCAGCTGAAAGTCTTAAAGGTATAAAATGAAGTCATATAAATCTTCAGGTCCCACACAGTGAGAAAGTATAAACTTATTTACTCATACCCAAATGATCATATAAGCACACGCGGTATGAAAACACTTGTTATGATGTGTGTCTTTCTACTTGGAAACATATGTCTTTCACTATAAAATAGCACATTGTACCGATCTTGGTTTAAGTTTGTCTTAACATTTAACTTGAGTTTTCTTCTTGTTTGTTCTCCATAAATATAAAAATCTAAGAAAAACTCAATCAGGCTACTAGACAAGTCCAATGGATTTGGTAATTCTTACAGCTCTCATCTTGGTAATTTTACCAAAGCAACATATGTATGACTTTGTTCTAAACAAAATTAATTTTGTCTCATCTCTGCACACTACTCAATGTCAGAGGCGATTGCTTGGGTAAGATAGCCAATCTCAACTTATTAGACATAACTTTAAGTTAAAGGCATATCATATAAAAGCAACATGTACATATATAATACATAATCAATTATCATAACAATAATGAGCATAATATCTTAAACATTCATATGTTCAATTACAATCACATTCTATGCAAATCAAGAGACCTAATATGAATCATAAAAACATCTATAGGTATTGGCTTAGTAAGAAGATCAATCACCATTAGATGCATAGACATGTATTTGAAAGTTACCTCTTTCTTCTCAATTATATCTCTACTGAAATTGAACTTTTTATCAATGTGTTTGGTTTTGCCACAGTATTCGGGGTTTTTAGTGTAAGTAATAGCTGATTAATTATCACAACAAGTCATCACAACTCTCATGCAACTGCTTACTCCCAAATAATATAAGAATCTTATCAACCAAACACCTTCTTTACTGCAGAGGCACATACCATAAATTATGCTTCCATTGTGGATAGAAATAGACAAGTTTGTTTCTTGCTTCTCCAAGAGATAGCACTACCATTTAGCAAAAAAACACATCCATAAAGGTGGACTTGCATTCATCCAAATTACCACCCCAATCAACATTCTTTCAGTAATAGATATTTTACTTGATAATAAAGAAAATAATCTATAGTGCCTTTCAGGTATCTAAAATCTTTTTAACTATACCCCAATATTTTTTTCAAGTATTAGATTGATGCCACATAACAAATATCGGGATGAGTATACATCATAGCATACATCAGACATCCAACAACACTGGAATATGGTACTTTAGACATCTTTTGTTTTTCTTCTGAAGTCCTTGAGTACATTTCTTAGCTTAAACTTTTGTCTTTAGCCACAGGAGTATCAATAAGCTTGCAACTTTCCATTCTGAATCATTCCAGGATCTTCTTAATATATGATTCTTGAGACAACTCAAGTAGTCTCATAGAATGATCCTTATGAATTTTAACAACTAGAATATAATTTGCCTTACCCATGTCCATCTTGAAGTTGGAAGATAACCATTTTTAATGGTTTAAACATGCTCCTTTTTATTCCCGGCTAATAAAATATCATCGATATAAAGAGATAGAATTATAAACTTTTTATAGGACCTTTGCACATAATTACAATGGTCTTCATATATCATGATGAAGTCATATGAGATTATTGCTTTCTGAAATCTCAAATATCATTGTCTAGAAGACTACTTAAGGCAATAAATTGATTAATTCAATTTACAGACTTTATTTTCTAGGTTTTTGAAGACAAAACCTATTGGTTGTTTCATGTAAAAAATTTTTTCAAGTTTTCCATTGAGAAAAATAGTCTTAACATCCATTTGATGTAATTCAAAATTCAAATTAGCCACTATAGCCAATAGTAGGTGAATGAAGGTAAATCTTATTACTGGCGAAAAGGTTTCTTCACAATTAATACCATCTTGTTTGGTATAACCTTTCGCCACTAGTTGAGCTTTATACCTTTTAATAATTCCATCAGCCTGTCTCTTATTTTTAAGAACCCATTTATTCCTAATAACTTTACACCTAAATGGTTTAATTTCAATAATTCCATTTATTTTTCCATTGCTTTCATCTATTTATCCTTTGAAGGACAAGACAAAACCTCATTTATATTTTTAGGCTTTTCAACACATGCTGGAAATATGATAAAAGCGCGCTCTTCAATCTCATAATGATGTTTGGGCATACTTTCCCAGTACTTTTTTGAAGTTGAGATTCAAATAGATCATTTTTTATGAGAATTGTTCCCACTGGGATCATGTGTTAATTCATCCTCTTGAATTTCTAATGATCTTCCTGGAATATAGCCACTATCTGAATTAGGCAACTCAAATAAAGATTCTTTTTTCTTTATTTCACCTCTACTAGAAAAATCATTCTCCATAAATATTGCATTTCGTAATTCAATCTCAATAATACTTTCATCATCTTGTTCACTTTTGAACATATAACCTTTAAATTGCTGAAAATATCTAATAAAGATATACTTTTTTCCTCGAGGACAACTTCCAAATTCATTAGAAGAGTCATGAATGTAAGTAGTTGATCCCTAGGTTCTAAGGTTGCTTAAGTCTAACTTTCTGCTACTCCAAAGTTCATATAATATAGAAGGTACTAGTTTTGAAGGCACTTTATTCATAATATATACTGTTGTTGACAAAACATCTATCCAAAAAAAAAAAAAATGGGCAAGTTAGCTTGTGTCATTATGGATCTTGTCATATCTAACAATGTTCTATTCCTTCTCTAAGCAACACCATACTATTGATGTGTATGAGGAATAGTCAACTGTCTAATTATCCCTTTTTTCATTACATAGATCCTTGAACTGATCAGATACATATTCACGCCGTTGATCAATTTTTAAAGTCTTTATTATTTTATTCTTTTAATTCTCCACATCATTTACATAACGTCTAAAATACTCTAGTTCCTCATACTTATGAGAAATCAAATAAACGTGACCAAAACACGTGAAATCATCTATAAATGTAATAAATACTAGGCTCTATGTCTAGCATTCACACTCATTGGACCACAAATATCTAAATGGATTAATTGCAATGGAAATTCTGCCTTAATGGCCTTTCTAAATGGTTTTTGTGTCCTTTTTCCAGGAAGATAATGTTCACAAGTAGGCAAATGGACTTTAGTAAGAGAACCCAATAGTTCTACTTTCATTACTTGATTCATCTAGCATGCCAAGTATAAACATCCACATTTGCAATACTAGATAAACGAACGTTTAATGAAACACAACGATCAACATAATATTTAAACATTTATCTATCACAATCCAACATCATAAAACCATCCCTAAGATATCCACAATCATAATACATATTACCATTGTGAATACTAACCAAACAACTACTAAAGTTCAAACTAAATCCTCATTCTAGAATAACAACAACAAAAATCAAGTTTCGTCGACTCTCTAGTGCATAGAGGACATCATGTAGAATAAGAGTTTGACCGCCATGCAACTCTAGTTTGCAAGTGCCAATACTTTTAACTTCAACTCCGATATTATTTCATACATATATTAACCTCGTACCATAGGAAATTCGATGAAAGTCTACAAATGCTTCACAATCACTAGTTAAATGGTCTATTGTACCTGAGTCTGTAATCCACATTGGATAAGATTCAGTTAATAAAACAGTACTAGCGACATATATAACACTTAAACAAGCATTATTAAGTGCTACCTTTTTAGGCTCAGGACACTCATGAGTGAAATGACCAAGTTCTTGCAGTTGTAGCACTTCATTTTGCTCTTATCTTTCTTCTTCTCAAAATGCTTACATTTGTTCTTGTGGTTGGGGTTTGCGTTGTTCTTCCTAGACTCTTCTCCAATCTCCTTCCCATTCTTGTATTTCTTCCAATTCATCTTGCGTTTAAAGCTCGAGACCTTTTTGGAATAGGATTCAGCTACAAAAGCACTCGGTATGGACTTAGCAACCCCAAGTCACTCATTCTCAAGCTCAACATGGTGAGCAACATCAAAGAAAGTCTTAATGCTATCAATATAAGCCAAATTGACTTTTGAATGCTCTCAGTTGTTAGGAAGAGATTGGATCAAAGCTTTAACTTGCTGCTCTTCAGAGAGACTTTTATTTACGGACCATGTTTGACATAGTTCTCAATTATTATTTAACACTATGATCAGCTTGTTTCTTATAAGTATCAAACTTGATAGTCAGTTGTCTTAGACAAGTGATAATCATACCTCCATATTTCTCCTTAAGGTACACCAGTACATGTTACTCACACTCGTGAATGAGGTCTTCAATCACAGAGCTTACTAAAATTGCATGAGCTGTGGAATCTAAATTTAAACTGTCTACATATCCTCTTAAGGTATGGAGAAATCAAAGCCCACATAGTTCTCTTATCTTTTAATCCTTCTTATCTTAGGGAGTAGCATGGCTCAATCACTCCCACCCATTTCCATCGTTGTTCCATCCGTGTCTCTCCAAATCCGACTGACATTGTTTTCGTACAGAGGTTTTGATCCAATCATGAAGACATTTTCAGAAGACAAGGTTGAACGTTTTTCATTCAATATATTGCCTTCTGCACTGAAAACTTGCTCTACTGTAACAGTCGAGGCAGGTGAAACAAGTATCTCTTTCACTATCACGAACAAAACTGGGCAAGTTTGATCCTTTTGTGACCACCATCACAAAATATCGAACTCTTAATCATCATCTGTCTTATTAAACGCAAATGAAATATTAAAATAACTCTCAAGTTCCTACTGGGAACTTGATGATCCTCTTGGACGTTTAGTTTATTCCCTAAGTAAAAGTTGTGCCACCGTAAGCCTAGAACTACTACTACTGCTAGTTTTTTGTATTTCAAATTGAGTTATTTGTGAGTCATATTTTGAACTATATTCATTATAAAATTTATTTAAAAGTGTTCTAACTTTAACTATAATATTTTCTATATCTGGAGTATAATTATTTTCAAAATGTCTTAAAGCATTATAATAAATTATTAACATATCTTATAAACCATCTAATTTAAGCCTAGGGTAAAAAACAACAACAATTAAATTAATTTCTAAAATTTCAAAAAAATATTTTTCTCATTTACACTGCATTGATAAATCATAATTATTAATTTTTTATTATTGGAGTTAATTTTATCATGTAAAATTGATGCAATATTACAATAATTTAATAACATTAGATGAGAAGCTAAGCGAATAAACACTAAATAATTGTAAGGTACCACCATTAAATATTTTTAAAATATTATATTTTTTCACATATTGTTCAATGGTGTGGATATAAAAGCAAAGGAGTAGTAACAATTTATAAAAAAAACTAACATAATATATCTTTATGGTCAAAAGTTTCTTCTAATAATCTATATGTTAAATTCCAAGGGTTGAATACCCCATGAAAATTTTTTAGGCCTCATACTGTTGGTCTTGCAAAATCTAAACCATTGTTTATTAATGTATAGATGTGTCCATAAATACGAAAATGCTTGCCTAGTAGGTTTAAGTTGATTATCTAAAGTTCTTAAGCTATTTTTATACATAAATTTAAAATATGACATATACATCTAACATGAAAAAATTTAGTACCAATTGATGGTTGACGTATAACTTTAAGATCATCAAAACTAGCAATTATTAGTTGCAATATTGTCAAATGATATTGAAATTTTTTTATTAACTAAATTATATTATTCTAATATTAAAAATATAACTTGTGAAATTTTTGCAGCTGTGTGTGGACCATAAAAAATTCTAAATACAAGTAATCTTTTTTGAAGTATCCAATAATCATCAATCCAATGGCATGTAATACCCATATATTAATGTATTTGCCAATGGTCACTCCAAATATCACTATATAAAGAAATTATATTATTTACACTGTTTAATATTTATTTTAACTCTTTTTTAGTTTTATTGTATAATTTTTTTACATGTTGTCTTAGTGTGGTTTGTGGAACACCTTTAGCCTTAGAATTATATATTGTTTAAGTTAACTCATTAAAAAATATTTATTTGCAAAACTAAAATTAAGATGTTCAACATAAAAAAATCTAACTAAATTTTCTCTACATCTAATATCATTATATTTAAATAAAGAAAAATCATTACCTCCACTGATGTCGCAAGATGCGAACGACAGTATTTGAGTTTGAGTATGGTCAATGCCAAATTCAATCGGATGCTTCTTCTCCACATGTCTTGTTAAGGATTCATAACTGCATCCGAATTGAAATTTGTAAGATTGCGAATAATATTTGTACTTTACTCGCATCTCTCCATTTGAAAGTATCACCTTATCAAACTATTTGGTAAAAATGGAAGATTTAAAAGATGGAGTTGATTGAGTATTAGCATCACTCATTATTTCTTGAGTGGTAAATAAGTAAGCTTGCTCTTCATCACTTAACTTCACCTCATAATCCATGTTGATCCTTGATTGTTCGTTGGTAACGGACATCTTTCCCTTATCTCTATTGCTTGAATCAACCATTTTTTATAAATGATGAAAATTTAGAATATAGAATTGAAAAATGAATAATTGAAGATAGAGGAAATGAAATATGAAAAATAATTTAATGAAATAATTAAAATAGTATTGACAATTTGCAATTGAGTGTTGAGAGAATTGAGTTAATAAAAGAATTAAGAGTAAAGAATTAGAGAATTTAGAGTTGAAAATATAGAAGTGTGAAAAAAATGAAGAGGGTGAGGGGTTTTTATAGGGCAAAAATGCAAAAAAAAAAAAAAAAACAAAAACAAAAGAGGGGGGAGGGGGTGGGGGTGTTTTGACCATTGGCAATGACTTTTCTTTTTTAAAAACAAAAAGATAGACCCACCCGGTCGGACCCAATGGGTCCATGGGTTGAGAAACCCAACCCGTAATCGGTCCTTGGGCCCATAGGCTAATTACGGGTTAGACCTTTCGACTCATGGTTAACGGGTTTCGACCCAACCCATGGTCACCTCTACATTAACCCATTTTACTTTATTTTTATTATTTCTTACAAGCATGGCTTCAATAATGGAAGTGTGCCTGACAAATTCTGCAAGTAGATTTTTAATATCAAACTAGTGTGACAAAACATAAAAATTATCATAATAACGAAGTACTTAATTTTGAAACAAAATTACGCCAAACAAGTACCATGAATATAATTGGGATAAGTAAAAGACTACTACACATAAAATGGTAAAGAGTGAATGACTAAGCTTAAAATGACACTGAGGTAGGTTTAGTCCACCATGGTAGCTCTTGGGAGGACTTGAGTTCTGCCCCGTAACCCTTTTTAATGGACATCAAGTCCTGCCCCATCCGAAGCAATTATGGGTTGACTTGTCTCATGCCATCTACACATCCTAAAAATAAACTATCAATGCTGAGTTAAGTTAATCGAAGAAAGCATCTAGCATACACGACTGAATGGTAAATAGAAATTAATGAATGATCAACAAAAGATCCATTACAAATATAGATGAATAAAAGAATATCCTATATTTTCCACTATTCTTGATTTTGAATGTCATTGATCAAAGTTGAAAGAAAGTTTGAAAATGAGTTTACTCATTTCATTATTAAGTCAAGTAACTAGGGATGGATACATGGTTATTGGTTTGTGGTTTTTGACTAATAATCCATAATTTGGGCTCAATCAGGAGATTAGTTGATGAAATGACATTACTTACATGATATTCATAATTGAAACAGTTTACTACTTCACCAATATGTAAGTTTTCATAGCAAGTTACTAGACTTTAACCATAATTGTAGGTTTTTAGAATTAAATGATTAATTATAAGAGGATTAACGAATTGAATTAATTAATTGAAATAAACTTAATTGTTCAAATAAGTCACAAGAATTGTGAGCCAATAATAAATTTATTGATAAACTTAAGGGGTCACACATAAACTTGGACAATTTTTTTGATAAGGGAGTAATCATTTGTTGGATTAAATGAATTGATTAATTAGAATAATTAATTTATTGGGCCTCAATTAGTTCAAATATTGGATCAATTTAATTAACTGATAGAATCAATTAATTAGACTCAATAAGATTAGGTAATTAATTAGTTGATTAGATCAATTAATAATGCGCATTAAATGAAGTAATTGATGAGATCAATTAAGTAAGTTTAATTAATTATAAGTCTAGGTCCAGGATGGATTGAGGTCCATAAAATGGAAAATTCTATTCGTACAAAGAGAAAGAAATAAGGTAATTGATGACTTATGGGAGCAGTCAATTAATTTCCTAAATTCACTTGAAAGCTCTCATATGGAGATAGAATCCCACATGAAAAAGGAGAACCCTTGTGATAACCCACAAGAGTGTATAAGCGTACTACTAGGCAAAAAATTACGCACATTTCCCGTAGAATTTTGTCCCCGCTTTGTTTTTTCTTCTTAATTTTGAACAACAAAACAAAACCCATACAATAAATATTTGTGTTATTACCTCCAAAGATCCATACATTTAACCCTTAGTTCTTGATAGCTTACAGGCATTTAATATGTGTATCAATTTTGGAGGAGATATACTTGGAATTTTTTAACGAATTGTTCCAACATGGATTTTTTGCCTAGACAAACATTTATCTTTAGTTATTAGGATAAATTGACTTAGAGGGTGTTTGGCTGAGCTTATAAGCTCTTCAAAACATCTTATAAGCTGTTTAAGAGCTTATAAGCTCTTAAAAAGTGTTTGGTAATTTTTTTTAATAGAGCTTATAAGATAAAAAAAAGTACCTCCACTCCAACTTATTTTCAAATTAAAATCTTATTTTAACATATTCTTTCAATTTGACAGTTTTAATTATAAAATTGCCATTACTAATATCTTAAAAGCTCTATGATCTTATTTTATCCAAATACTTTAACAACTTATTTTTAAAATAAGATCTAACATCTTATAAGTTTCAAAAACATCTTATAAGATGTAGGAGCTTATAAGATTTTTTAAATAAGTTTAGCCAAACACCCTCTTAAATGCTCTCCATTATAAGAAACAAGAAAGAAAGCGAGCAAGATAACATGACAAGAGAAATTATGGGAGTTAGAAAAGAAAATTGTGAATTTTTTTTTATTTTTTTTGGGGTGGGGGTGTGGGGTGGAATGGAAATAAATAAAGAAAACTAGAAAAATTTGGATGTAAGGTTCAACCAACCAAATCAATCCATGTGTTATTTTCCAGAAATATATGGTGTAAAAAATTTAGAAACTTACTTTAAAAATTAATTTAATTCTATGAAATTATTCCATCAAAGCTACATCTTTCTTAATAATTATATATGTTGCTTAATATAGGGTATGGACATTAGCACAATTTGTAGATTTTTAAAAAAGTTCTACATACAAATCATTTTAATCATACTCAAATGACCAAAATGTTTAATAAGACAATGGGAATAATTTGTCAAAAATATGTATTTATTCTTAATATATAGCATGGTTTTAAACTTCAATATGCAGAAATAAAAAAAAAACAAAATAAAATGTATATAATATAAGCAGACATACTTAATTTACCTAGAACTCATTATGCTCATTTATGATTAATTTGGATCTCAATAATTACCTCATAGGTTAGAGATTGAGTTCCAGAGATTTGTGAGGTAATATGGTCTGAATTCGGGAAGACCAGCAAAATGAGCACACATCAGACTAGTTAGGGTCGTCCAGCCAAGACTCTTCGAAACATAAGTCAGATCGAGATCTATAAATCGCTAAGAACTGATAAATGAAGTGACTAAATTGCATAAGCCTTGTAAAACTTATAAATTCAAGCTCCATAATTATGCCAAATATTTGAAACACAAGTTGAAATGGGTAATATTATTATGGATGACAATGAGGCAAGTTCAAAGCCGGTCCTGTAATGAACCTGCCCCACTTTGGGTTTAAACACGATTAAACAGGTCTCAAAGTGGATAATGGATTTGAATTTTTAAAACACAGCTAGTTTAGGACGGGTAACGAGTCCTATTGGACCTATCACAATATATAAATATATATAATATTTTTTAAGAATATATATTAACTTATTTATTTTCCCTCATATCGTCAAACCCATCTCCCTACAGACCCTCCAATCTCTTATTCACAATGCAGCAAAACTGGGGAAAGAAAATCCAAGTTCAAATGTTCCTAGTAAACAACAAAAAAGGCCATCTGAATAGCCATTGTGGGAAGCTAACGATGCCCACTTCTGTGGCTCTCCCCACCCCGCCACGGGGCTGCAACACCTCAAACGCTCTCTCTCTCCCTTTCTACTCAGGTCCACTCCCACACTATTGGTTTGTTGTTTTTAAAAGTTTGTGTGTTTATGAATTTATTTTCTCTATTTTCATATCAATTAGTTTGAACTTTTTATTTCTTATACTATTTTCCATATTGCTTTGACATTTTGGCTTAATAGGATTTAATACATGGGATTTAAATGGTTTTTTACAATAAATTTTTGTGGGTTGGTAGGTTTAATTGGACCCGTTGGGTTTTGGGTCCGGGCGAGGTGAGGTTGGGCGAGTATTAGGTCCAATTTTTTTTTAGTGGGGCAGATCCCAAATTTGATCAAACCAGTTGATTAGTTTTATACGAACAATTCATATGCCTTTTGATTAACAATTTGGTTAGTTTTCAAGTGTTTATATTATTTTTTCTTGATCCATTTGAAATCTTGCAGGTAATGGTAAAATGAGAAAAAAATAAAAATAAACAAAAACTTTGTTGAAATTTTGAAAAACCCTGCATTGTGCTATTACTAATGGCAGTGTTTGTATTTTAATTATAACTCTTTGCTTTAATATCATATTAACTTGATTATTGATCCATTGGAAAGATAATAAATAGATATACAATATTTATGTTTACTATAAAATCCAATTCTTTCGATTTCAATGAGAAAAATCAAGTTTAAGAGTCAGCACTGGACTGAAACTTTCTCATATGACACATCTTTGTATTTTAGGGATAACACTCTCTATAGATGTTATATCGAATTCATTCAAGCATCTATAAAAAGCCAAGACACAGAGAGCTACAATTTATTAAGAGACACAAAAAGCTAATTCAGAGTAGAAAAAGGTCAAAAATAGCTTGCAAGAAGGATGATCCTATGTGAGCCTGGACGGGAAGTGAGAAACAGAATATATGGCGCCTAGTCGCCGTTCTTCTGCACCTAGGCGAACGACGAGTAGGCACCATCTAAAGCTTCCAAAAATAGAATACATGTCGCCTAGGCGCTGTTCTTTTGCGCTTAGGCACCATCTGAGGTGTTGAAACAAAATACATGGTTCCTAGGCATTGTTCTTCTGCGCCCAGGCGTTAAACGACTTGAAAATTCTAAAGTGTGATCTTTTTAACTCAAATTTTGAACAAAACTAAAAAAGAGAACTTCTAAAAAAGACTTTGTGAATCTCTTGGGGGAAAACTTGTTAAGAAAAGAGAGGCTTGAAAAGAAGAAAGTCATTCTTAAAGAGAAGAAAACCACTCTTGGAGACAATAAGCTATTCGGGGGATACAAGGAGAGCTTCAACAATTTTTCTCATTTCATAAATTAATGAACAATTTCCATGCACTTTCTTATGTATTTTTTGAAATTGTGTTCATCCATTATGAACTAAATTTTTCTTTTTAGAGGATGATGTAACATTATTTGTTCCTATATTTTGAGTTCCAAATAATATTAGTTCAAGTTATTCACCTTATTTGTGTTATTTTGTTTAGTATTACATCTTGATTATTTGGTCTTTAATTGAAATTGTTTGATATATGAGATTTAACACTTGAGAGAGAATATTATATATGATCATAAAGATAACACAATCTAGGAATTATAGAGTTGAGAAACTTATGAAATCTGTAAAGTTTTGAAGAAGAATTCATTGAACTTTTGTAAAGTTTTATTCTTGAATTTTTATAAAGATATTGAAATTTATGTTAGAACTCATAATCAATTCAGCACTCGAGAGAGAGAATTGATGAGCCTTGGAATTCTTAAATTACATATGTTGTTGACTTGAATTGGTATGTTTTGGAAGGAAGAATATAGATGATAATTAGGTGAGTCATTCCTATAGAATTTCTTGCTCATAAGGTGTTTGTTGTATTATTTCAAAGAACTTCACTCTTGTCTTTTCATTTTTTATCTTATTCTACTTTGTTTACCAATCATCACTCGATTTATTAGATAAAATTAAGATTATTTGAACTACGCTACTTGATGCATTTTTTAATTACAATTCTTGTGGATACGATACTCAACTTATCGTTATATTAAAACTTAACACCGTACACTTGCAGTTTGCAAAATATATCACGAACACTTGTCCCAAACGGACCCCACTGCCATCCCTAAATATTATGCCTTTTAAGTAAAAAAAAAAATCATCATGCATGGGGCTAAAGTGTAAATTAGGAATTAAAATGCAATTTTTTTGACTTGTTCTCCTCATTTTGTCCCTAAAAATGGCATGCCTTCCTCACGTGAGTGCTTTTATGGTAAGTTTCCACTGGAATCTCGTTTGAGGGACTAATATGCAATATCAAACTATAACATGCGGGATTTAAATTTGCAATTCCGAAATTTTAGGACTAAAATGATTCTAAAGATAAATTCAAAGGACAATTAATATACTTTACCGTGCCAAAAAATTTGAAATGGAAACTTTACTGACTTGAAAGTTTAAAAATTTATAAAAATTAAATGTATTATAATAAAAAAAATCAAAAAAAGAATTCAGTTCCGGGCTACTCCTAAAATATTTTTCACATGTTTCTACAACAATGTTACTATATTATTTTCATAATTTGACACGTCTGAAAATGAAATCAGGCCTGTGAATTAGCATATAGGCAGAACACATATTCAATGTTTCTGAATTATGAACTAAGAGTTGTTCATTAGATATAATCAATATTTTTATAATTGAATTAGTGATTAAATTATTTATAATTGAATTAGTGATTAAATTGTTCTTGCAGTAAATCGCCACCGATCAGATTGATTTAGTTGTCGGTTCGACCGGTATAATAAAATTTGACTATATTTTTTATTATATATATAAAATGATAATATAATAAACTAATTATTAATTACTAAATTTAAAAAAAAAATAACCAATTAAAAAACACGTCAAAATTCAAATAACCACATACATATAATCAAATATTAAGTTTAAACTTAAAAAAAAAAAAATCAACAATAATTTTTGATTAATTTTATCCATTTTTTATAGATTTTGATCGTTGACCAATTATTTGTAGTCAACTGAATAGGTCAACCGCCAATTCCCAATTAACCGGTGGATCCAATCCATTCTTAAAACAAAGATTATAACTTTAAAATACAGAAAGACATTAAATTCTGGCTTATCCTATGCATGGTTGGTAAATACTGATAAATTTGTATTGCGAGCCAGGTGGCCTCAAGTTTTCATGCACACGGCCACCTGTTGGCTTAACCTTGACAAATATTTTTGTCAATTATTAATCAATATAATTTTTTTATATTTTTGTTTTATTCATTTTCTGTTTTTCAGCTAGGCTATATATGACTTTGTAGAGGCAGATTTAATCTTATTTAAACAATAAAATAAAAAATCGATATTTTTATGTAAATTAACGGGAAGGAATACTTAAAGGGAAAGGGTGGCTTTAAACTTCCTCAAATATATGGAAAACCGGAAAAATAAAACTAAAAAACATATGAATTAGGAGTACTACAAGTTTCAAGATCAACAATCAGGAATTGATTCATTTTCATGGATGAATGAATTAAGTAAAAGGTGAAAGAGACTTCTGTGATTTGAAGAATAAAAACAAGAGAATGAACCCTTCTTCTTCCATTAGTTATTATGGCAAAAAAAAAAAAAAGGAAAAATAATAATATGAGGATATTACGATTTTTGGTTACACTTGCATCAATATATACGGGCTCTTAATTTTTTCTTATTACGTAGCCATAATACAAGTGATAATATCAAATTATGTGAATGTTAATAATCTGAATTGTGGGATGGGAAGGGAGCGTTGTCGAAATTTGGCTAAGTTGCTCAATTTCACTTGTTAGAAGATCTGGCAACATAGTTGCACAAAGTTTGGCTGGGAATCCTTCTTCATTTTCATGTGTAATTACTGGCATCCCTCATTAGCTACTTCCCTTTTCTCTTTGGATTTTATTGAATAATTAAATTTCACCGTTTTCACTTTAGAAGAAAATTAGATTATGGGGAACTCGATTACTTATTTCATAATTGTTTGTTTTTTATAAAATATGCATCAATTGTATGATTAGTATAACGCATTTACATAGTTGATTAATATTTTTTCTCCTAATAAAAGATTATTAGCATATGATTTATTGTATTTGGCCATACATATTTTGCGTAGGTTACATGATCAAGTGCAGCGATAGAATGAACATTGACAAATGTCCAGTTTGTCGTAGGTTATACAACACATTTGCATAAAACACTTTCATTAATATTTTAAAATTCGACTCGGACTAATTCATTTGATAAGTCATAAATCGGTTGTCAGTCAATTTGTTTGGGTATAAAAAATAAATTTAGTCAAAAACTAGGTGAATCGGTCAAACAATGGATTAAAAATTCTTTTTTGTTATTATTTTTTTTATTTTTTTAAAAAATTTAAACTTAATAATTGATTATATATATACAATTATTTTAATTTTGAATTTTGTTAAATATATTTTTTAGTTGTTTATTTAGTTTTTTAACCTTGTATATAATAATTAGTATATTATATTATTAATTCATATAATAAAACAAAAAAGTATAATCAATTTTTATTAAACTAATTACATCGACCATTAATTAATAACAAAGCCAATTTGATTATTAATTTAAATAAATTACTGCTTTCATGTATTAGATATTTTATATTAAAAATTTCACATTAATACAAGACGTGATATAATTTTTCTCGTGTTGTGTAAGAATATCCGATTTAAGTAATGTTTTTCCCACAATTGCAAGAAAATCCAAATCAATAAAATCTATAACCTAGATTGTATCCCTTTCTCATTTAGCCATGGATACTCTACACTTCCTTTACCTCCCACCACTCTTCTTAGCCCTCTACACCATAACTCAACATTTCCTTCACAAACATCTCAATCTTCCTCCCACCCCTTTCCCAGTCCTTCCCGTTATAGGCCACATCTACTTCTTCACAAAATCCATACCTTTCCACCGGGCCCTGTCCGAGGTCTCCAGACGGCACGGCCCGGTCCTCTTCCTCCAGCTGGGCTCCCGGCCCGTCCTCCTCGTCTCGTCGCCATCGGCAGCGCAAGAATGCTTCACCAAAAACGATATTATCTTCGCCAACCGCCCGAATCTCCTCAACGGGAAACACTTCGGCTACAACTTCACCAGCCTTGCATGGGCCTCGTACGGCGATCACTGGAGAAATCTGCGCAGAATTTCGGCCCTGGAACTCCTTTCCTTCCATAAGCTAAACATGCTTTCGAGCATTCGGGCCTACGAGGCCCGGTGCCTGATTCGAAAACTGTTGAAAGACAACAGTCCCAGTAAAGTTGTTGACATGAAAACATTGTTTTTTGAACATACGTACAATGTGGTGATGAGGATGATTACAGGGAAAGTGGGAATGGAAAACTCGGAGGAGGCCGAGATGTTTCAGGAGATTGTGGCGGAGATGTCGACGGTGACCCTGGTAGCTAATATTGTAGATTTTCTGCCGTTTGTGGGTTGGTTTGGGTTTGAAAATATAGAGAGAAAGTTGAGTTCAGTACAGGAGAAGCGAGACAGGTTTATGGAAAATGTAATAGAGGAGCATCGTGGGAAGAAGGAAGTTGATGGTATTGGAAAGCGGAAAAGCTTAATTCAAGTTCTTTTGGATTTACAGAGAGCAGAACCTGAGTACTATACTGACGAAACCATCAGAAACCTCCTCTTGGTAAGAAACCTCAAGTTGTTTTTGCTGTGACAGGTTAGTAATTTGGTAAAATCATTGCTAATAAAGAGAAAAATAAAATTTACAAATTGGTGATATAGAGCTAAATTCTAGGTCTTCAGAGGGGCATAAGATAAATATTTTGCTCGCATGACGGGGTAATTAGAAAATTTGAATGTGGACAAAATTTTAAATTCTATTAATTTACATGTAAAATTTGAGATTATAAAAAAAAGTGAGGGACAGAGGTATCCAGCACCCTTTGGCGTCGTCTCTAGCTATAATGTGATTATGATCCATGAGAGATATTGATGTTGATTATTAGTGACGTATATAATAGTACTTCACTATTTTTTTCATCTGTCCTGAGTTGGAATTTGGCGTTTGCTAATTTAAAAAGCATTAGTTCATTGATTTTGTCAAAGTTAACTAATTGCAGTGATTTTTAACCAAACTTAAGAGAAGTGAGAAAAGATGATAATTATGTGATGCTATATAGCATTTCTCTATTGAAACATTCATGTCTTGTGATTTGTGAAAGTGTCAAAGTGGAAATTCCATAATCATGCATCATATTACAAAGGCAATATTAATGATTTTCAGCTATGATCTACACAATGTTTTTCCTGAATACATTTTGCTATCTCAACAGGTTTTAGTCCAAGGAGCATCTCATACTTCATCAAACACACTGGAGTGGGCATTCTCACTCCTCCTAGAAAATCCAGACATTTTAACAAAGGCAAGAGCTGATTTCGACAATCTTGTAGGAAAAGAGCGTCTCTTCACTGAATCTGATGTGACCAAAATCCCATATCTCCTCTGCATCATCAACGAAACGCTGCGAATGCACCCAGCAGTGCCACTTCTAACGCCTCATGTTTCATCGGAGGAGTGCATCGTTGGGGGTTCCGTGTCCCTCGTGGAACTATACTATTGGTAAATGCATGGGATATTCAAAATAATCCCCTAACATGGAAGGACCCTGAAAAGTTTATGCCTGAGAGGTTTGAAGGGCTTGAAGGAGGGAAAAATGACTTCAAATTTGTTCCGTTCGGGCGGGGGAGGAGGGCATGTCCTGGTGAAAACCTTGCTATGCATATGGTTGGACTGGCGTTGGGGTCTCTAATACAGTGTTTTGAGTGGGAAAAGGTTGGTGAAATTGACATGAGAGAAGGTAAAGGGGTTATAACACCAAGGGTTCAACCCTTGAGGGCTAAATGTATTCAACGTCCGTTCGTTGCCAACCTTCTTACTTAAACTGAAATGTTAATTATTACATTTCTTTGTGAATTACTCCTATGTTTGAATATAATGTGAATGCTTATGCTGAACTATTTGCACATAAGTATATGTGGTGCTGGTTGAATATAGTGAAGAGGAGTTTTGTGATAGCCCATCTTGGCTGATAACAATGTAGCTAAATAGAAAACAAAGGGTGCCTAAACAGACCAGGATGTCACAAATCCAGACAAGACTAAAGAGAGTTATAACTAGCATATATAACTAGCACAAGTGGAAATGTGGCCCATTTTTCAATCCCAGTCCAACGAAGGATCCAGCACCGGAGGATCCACTGCACACATCTTTCGTACAACATAAAAATCAAGTTTTAGATTGTCCTAAACTATAGAATAAGATAAACTAAAGATCTCATTTTAATAATTGTATTTTGGCCCAATTTCACTTTTATGAGATTTTTATTTCGGGGTCTCGTAAATTAGATATAGTAGCTTCTAAACTTATTCATTTGGACAAATTACATCAAAAAATTGGTATTGAGACGTGAACTAAATTATAATGTGATATTTCATTTTATATTATATGTTACAAATATACAATAAATATATAAAATATTTTTTAAATTATACAATTGCATTTGCCGTGCATTCAAAATACAAAATCCTTTTCTATTTTCCCACCACATAACAACTAACAACTCACACTTACAAGCACCTGTCTAATTATTTTAATCACAATGAAGGTATGTTCATCAAGTTTTCTAAACAGTTTTCATGTGGAGATGGAAAATTCATGGCAGTTGAAGTTTATCCCGAATTAATTACATGGCACACAGAAAATACATAAGTAGTGATAGAACACGTGAAAGTTATCAGTAATAATATATATTAAGTGACAATAACTTTTATTTTTACTATAATAATAATTTTTACAAGATTAACTATAACAAGAATTCGTTTTTAAGTTGTTATTCTTGATCATTAGACATATGTATAGTATTTAAGTTGTCACTAATAATGACAATCTAGTGATAACAAAAAATTATTAGATGATGTTAAATCTATACTTTGTTGGCATTTATTTGCAAAACAAGATCTGCAAAATTGAAAAGTTTCCTAGATGGTAAGATACACTTTCCATATTTCAATATGAGTTTTGATGTTGGTTTGTTTCCTTGTAGGATTAGAAGTGCAAAAACTTACTATATAAATGAATTTATTGGAGATATATCTTGCAGATTTAATGGGTTAAAAGCATTGGAACTTTCCAAAATATAATGCAATATAAAGAGCCGAATCTCAAGGATCTTACATTCCTTCTTGATAGCCGAATTTTGTGGAGCTCTCCAAGCTGATCTAAAGGAGATTTCCTACTGGAAATAGAAGACCGATTCTTAAGGAGATGGAGAATTATAGCCTTAAGGACCTTTCCTTATTCAGTGGATTTAATATATCTTAGCTGCCCGATTTCATGGGCTTTGAGATAATGAAGATCTCGATCAATTAGAAAACTTATTGTCGTATGTGTCTTAGATTCCATATTGTATTTAAACTTATAGTGAGAAGTTGTAATAGGAAAGATATTTATCTTTGACTAGAAAACATTCTGTATAGTTTAATTGGAACTATCTTATGAAATTTGTGTATATAAACACACAAATTTTAATAAGTTTATGGCTGTAGTTTTAGGGAACATTTCCTGCAACATATTTTCATCTCCTAGGCATCTGATTGATGATCAAGAATTTTGAGCTTCAAGTTAACTGGAGATTTAAGTGCATTCTAAACTATATTGAAACACCGTATTAAATATTTTTCAGAAGAAGGAGGTGAGTTTTTGGAAGAGATCGCTCTATTGTTTGGTGGTGGTCAATGTTAAAAGGAGTTTAACGAAGAGATCAAGTCTGAAGGGATCTCGCAAATAAGTCCATCTATTGAGTAATACAAAAATGACATCAAAATCAATGATGGAGTTTTTATTTTATTTTATAAATCATATTATTGTATTGTGTAGCGCGATTACTAAGAGAGGATTATTTTCTCTTTGGGTGTGGCCTCGTGGAACATAATATTTGATATTCGAACCACGTAAAAATTACTGGTGTCAATTTTTTACTTTTCCGTTGTGCATTACAATTCATATCCAAACTCGTGTTATAACTTTAACTAGCACATAATAAATATAGTAAATTGGTGAATAATTTATTAAACTTAAGGCAACATATTCTAACACGTGGCATCTAGAGCAAGTCACTAAACACACTTAGTGACATTTTGGGACTAATCTATTGTACTTGGACATATGAATCACCTAAGTGAGAGGCTCAATTTCACATCCATCATTGTTGAATGGAACTAATTACTCTTATTGGAAAGATAATGAGGAGGGTCTGGTCTTCCATACTGAAGCTAAAAAACTAATCACTTATGTTCAAATTGATGTTAAGAATCCACTTGTCTTGCTGACAAAGAAATTTGGAAAATTTCTAAAAAAATGAATAAATAGATTCAGAAACCCAAAGCAGACACTAAACTTCCTCCAGCCGAATCCCTAGTTCTTGATGTTACTGGACAATCCTTTGTATATGTTTTTTAGAGAGTGGATGTCATCAATGGAGTACATCTAAATACCATGTCGGTACTCATGTTCCAACTTTCCCAGGAACACGCGCGCATCAGGTTGAATTTGATTAGGATCCATACTATGAACCTAAACAAGCTGCCAACAGTGCTGAGGGCTCATCTATTATTAATATCTCTGACGATGCATTTGGAACAACCTTGGGTGATGACGCATTGAGATAAGTTATGCATACTCTTTTATTCCTACTGTTGAGCATGAATTTTATGCAAATCTAAGCCAAAAAAGTCAGTAATCCTGAGTCTACCCAATTTGGTCAAGTCTATGTGTGTAATAGGATTTACTTTTTTACATCTAGGCTGATTAATGATTACTTGGGGAATTCTGAAGTTGATAAAACTGAGTTATGTATTAATTTCAATGTGGTCATTGGGACAATAACTGAGGGAAAGATTAGAGCTTGGCCTAATAAGAAAACCAATTTCCCTGCTACATTCTTAACACTTAAGCATGCAATTTTGTAAAATGTAGCCATGCACAATTGGACTCCAACAACCAACCGCACTATGGTAGTTATGGATCAATCAGTCATCTTATATTATAAACCTTGGGGGTTTATGTTCTGTAATGCATGTTAAGTCTGATGTTGGAACATCATGAAGTACAGAGGCTTATCTATTCGTATTCTAAACTACATTATCATGTTAGAACATAGATTATCACTTAGGAATGTTAGGATTTCATGTATTTTTTTCCCAAGTATTGCATTAAGTGTCAAATACTCTAGTTTTGAGTTTTCAAGTTATTAAACCTCAATTTGGGATGACAATTTGATTATTTGGTCCTTGAACTTGAATTTCATTCAAAGAAATTCCTACTGAATATGAATTTGAAGCATGAAGGCCTTTGATAGAAAAAGCTACCTACCCTAATGAGTGAAAGTTATCCATAAGTAATTTGAGTCTATGCATCACAAATATGTAGAGTGAAAGCTACCTACCCTAATGATTGAAAGTTATCCATGAGTAGAAGCTACCTACCCTAATGAGTGAAAGTTATCCATGAGTGAAAGTAATTGACTGGTTAAATCCATGTTCTCTAGTCATATTCGGACATTGAGAAGAACATAACTCATGGTAAAATATTTTTGAAAAAATACATTTTGAAAGAGCTATCCTCTAGCAAAAATTTCATGGAATAATGATTTGAAATGATTCATGGATTTCTATCTCAAAGCGATTAAAATTGGAATTTTCTTATTGATATTTAGGTTTCTGATTATTTGAAATCTAAATTTTGCATGTTTAATTTGCACGTTTCAATTTCTATATGATCATTCACTGCATTCCAGGAATGTCTTAAGGTATAATCATAAGTATTGTGCATCAATTAACTTGGATTAGTATGAAAACCTAATTGTGTAATTGTGTTGAAACACGTTTCTAATCAAGATCTTATTTTCAGATAATTCCTTAAGAAATGAGAAAACAAGTAAAAATGTGTGTGGTGGAGTCCAATGTGTCAAATTGCTTCTAGAGAGTTTTTTACCACGTGAATTACCTTGAGGAACACAATTGAGAGGTATTTATTGGGATCTTTGATTTTTCTATGTTATGACATATATCAATTTGTACTCTAGTTTACTTGCGGTAACACTCTCATTTCTCATCTCAAGTCATTTTTACATCTATTGACATCTTTTATGAATTTTTTTTCTTTTTTTTTCTTTTTTTTTCTTTTTTTTTCCTTGTGATTGTTTCCCATTCCCAGATTCCATCATGGTTCAAATATGAGAAGAAACACTTATTGACTTGAGAAAGAAGCTGCAATTGCCAAAGAGGGAGTTGAGGATATCTATCAAGTTGTTGCATCATCTGAATAATTTACCTACAAATGTTCCAACCTATGTCCCATCCTTTATTGGAACATCTTCATCCGTGCTAGTTGAAACATAATCCAAGGTTGTCCTCTACAGTTATATGAACTTGGTCTTTTTTTTGTTAGGCAAAGATAGCAGTTTCGGCTTTGGATGACAACCTGACACCTTATGATCTAAAAGGGAAGTGGTTCTAATATATTTGGTGATTTGTTTGATTTGCATATGACTAATTTGGTTTTGCATTTTACATTTGAGACCACAAACTTATGGGGAATTTATGTTTCATATGATGCTTGATTTTAGTTGGATTTGCTTGCTTCTGTTTTGATTGAACTATTCTATTTTTTTACTGATAATATCTGTATAAGGAGTAAGATGACATCATGTTCTACTTAGTGTTCGAATTTCGATCCTAACACGGTTTGCAGGGAATTAGTTGAGTCAACTATTCATGTGTTGACATTATTGATGCTCATGGGAATTGATTGCTTGACTATATCAATTGTTCATGTGTTAACATTATTGATGCTTCTGGTGATGATTACAATTCATTCTCCTTCTTGTAGAAGTAATTTTTCAATGTTTTCTGGATGTTTTTTTGCTTTCCTGTTTTACCACTGATTTTGACATCTTGATTTTTAATGCATAATGGTAGAAGTTATTAGGTTTTGGAAAAGGAGGTAGTTTTGATTCTACATAGATATTTACATCTTGCTAGAAATTTTAATAACTCTTGATGTTATGTTGATATTTATGTTATAACATTAGAGTTTTAACATTGAATACTGTATCCATTCAACATTAGAGGTAAGTGATTAGACCGTTCTGGGGCAAATTCTAACCATTCTAAAACTTTTAGCATTTTTGGTTAAAAAATAGGAGATATCAAGTGGTCGAGTGGGTGCTTGTGTTGTTGCGATTGCTGCCAATGAATAAGTTAAAGAAAAGAAGAAAGAAGAGTAAATTGAGAGGGAGTGATTTGTGTTATCACTTGTTTTCTTGTTGACATAAATGCATGTTCTATTTTGTGTGTGAACAGGTGTTCTATCACTTAGTGCATGGTTTTCTTGATTATTCGACTTATGTCCAATTTCATGTTTGAACATGCATACTTTGAAAATGTACTATCAATATGGAACAAGTTTGTTTTGATAAAAAATACTAAAAGAGGATATTGTTAAGTCTATAGTTTGTCGGCATTTATTTGCAAAACAAAATTTGCAAAATTGGAAAGTTTCGAAGATACTAAGATGCACTTTCAATATTTCAACATGACTTTTGATGTGAATCTAATTATAGATGTTTTTTTTTGTAGGATTAGAAGTGCAAGAACTTACCATATATGGATGCATGTAATGGAGATATGTTTTGCAGATTTAATGGGATAAAAAGCATTGGAACTTTCCTAATATAATGCGATATAAAGGGTCGAATCTTGAGGATTTTAATTTCTTCTTGATAGCTGAATTTTGTTGAGTTTTATAAGCTGATCTAAAGGAGATTTCCCACTGGCAATAGAAGATTGAATCTTTAGGAGATGGCGGAATTATAGCCTTAAGGAACTTTCCTTATTCGATGGATTTAATGGATCTTATCTGACTGATTTCCTAGGCTTTGAGATAATGAAGATCTTTATCAATTAAAAAATAGTCTTATGTACCTTAGATTCCATATTGTATTTAAACTTATAGAGACAAGTCGTTATTGTCTGGTTTGCAAAATCGCGAGATTGCATATGCAACGAAAATTTAAAACTTTTCAACAATTGAAAATAAAAAACATACATCACATGTATTAAAAGGCAAATCCCAAATTCGATGTAATTTTTTATTTATGTTTTTGATTGTTTGCTTAATAAAAATTAAGCAACTTAGTTTTATGATTATACCTTTCAAGCAATCTGGTTGATGAAGGATATGAAGGAATTCAGATTCCTCAACCTCCCACGAACTCATTTCCAAACTTCTCAAAAAGGTTCACCAAAAAATCCAAGTGTAGTTTCTCCAACGATATCCATACTTCGAGTGAATCCACAAGCATTAAATCCTTGCTAGTTAATTTAGTCTTCTTGTTCTAATCTAATTTAAGAGTAAAGAACAATTCTTAAATCTACAAGTGATTAGAAGAATTGATCTTTAATCAAAAAGTCTAGAAACTTTTGATGGAACAAGTGATTAGAAGAATTGATCTTTAATCAAAAAGACTCGAACCTTTTGATGGAACAAGTTATTTTTCCTTTTGGAGAGAAAATAAAACTAAACTAGCAGTGAGCTTGTGACTTTTTCAATTTATGAATAAATTAATATTTTAACTAATTAATTAAATTAATTAATTAATCTACTTGGTATTAACTCCTTAATTACAAGAATCTCACAAGTTAAGAGAAGTACCTAGCAGTGCATCTTAATTACCTAATTTTAGGTGAATAGCAAGTGAACATTTTCAATTACAAGTACCATGCAAATACGGTCCTTCCATAAACTAATCTCCCGATTAAGTTTAAGACATGGATTATTAGTCAAAACCCTATTTTTGACTTAATAACTATGATCTCATTTTAAGTTATATTGATCATTTGATGAATCATTAGAAAACCCCACATCTAACATTCATTCTACCTTGGTCAAAGTCTTCAAAATCAAAGATTATGAAAATATAGAAGATTCACTAATTCTACCAGATAGTTGATGGATCCTTTGTTGGCTCCTTACTAGCTTCCACACACGAAGACCATACACCCAATGTAAACTCCTTGTGATTGTCATATAATTGGAAAATACATCAAAGTGCATGATGTCATGTACAAGACTACCATAGTGCCTCAAGTTTAAGGATTAATTAATACATTATCCCAACTAGGAAATTCTCATTCGACAATCAACATTTCCATCTAAGAATTTTTCGTGGGATGCTTGGCGTACTTGTTCCCTAAGAAGTATTCACACACATGAATTATCATCCCCATGCCGATAACTATGGAATGAGACATCCTTCTTTTGAGCATGCATTATGTGTGTGAGTCTATCAGATTTATCGATGTCTCATCTCAATAAACCATTGACTTAAAATAAGTTTAAGATCAAAGTCACAGAGGCATGTTCCATGATTACTATTACATATGCGACCATGCCCCATAGCAATTTATGATCTAAGGATTTTATCTAATTGACAAGAATAATTAAAGATAAAGAAAGTACTTTTTTATTTAATAAACAATATGAATAAGATTGTTTTACAAGAGTATAATTATTCGTCACTAGTTGGCTCGCCGGACACTACTCTAACAATTATATGAAAGATATTTATCTTTGACTTTGAAAACTTTCTATATAGTTTAATTAGGAATCTATCTTGTAAAATTTGTGTATATAAAGATATAAAAATTTGTTAAGTTTCTATAAGTTTGTTGCTACGGTTTAAGGGAACATATCTAGCATAAGAGAGAAGCATATTTTCGTCTCCTAGGAATTTTGATCGACGATCAAGAATTCTGATGTCCAAGTCAGCTTGGAGATTTAAGTATGTTCCAAACTATATTAGAATACTGCATTAAACATCCTTTGGGAGAAGAAGATGAGTTTTCGGGAGAGAGTACTCTACTATTTGTTGGTGATCAATGTTGAAAGGAGTTCAATAAAGCAAATCAAATTAAGGGGATCTTGCAAACAAGTCCATCTATTGACTAATACAAGGACAACATCAAAATCAAAAGGGAGTCTTTGTTTTGTTTTATAAATCCTATTATTATATTATGTAATATGATTATTAATAGTAGATTATTTTCTCTCTAGGCATAATCTAGTAGAGTAAGATATTTGATATCCAAACTACGTAAAAATTGTTGGTGTTCGTTTTTACTTTTTCGCTGTGCATTACAATTCATATCCCTACTCATGTTATAACATTAACTGGAATATAACGAATCTAGTAAATTGGTTAATAAGTTATAACAACTAAGGTAACAAATTCTAACACATAACAAAAATTTTGTTGTCACTATATATGTGTTACTAATAATTGTGATAACTTAAATACAAATCATAAAATTATTAAATTTGAAAAAATTATTGTTATGACAAATAAAAGTTTGAGTAATTGACATTTTGCAACCTCTAAGGAGGAGCATTTGTCACTTTCAAAACTTTCTCAGTATTTTGCACCATCATTCGATTTGCGGTAGAAATGAAGACATTTTGTCTCTCCAAGTTTTCCCTCCATTGCTATAATAGAAAATCCTTCCCCCTCATTTCTACTACCACGTTAGGCATTTTTGTCTTACAACTGTACAAAATCAAAGAAATTTCTTTAATTTTAGATAACATTTTTCTTGATTTTGATCTTTGTTCAAAATATACTCCTATAATTAATTAAAACCCACTTCTATATAATGTGATTAGCGTGAGAATATTTGATTTGCCTCAATAAGCCCCTTGCACTCCAGTCTTTAGTCATATATCATAACGCTTGTCTAGGTCATTATAATAGAGTAAAGAAAATATTTTATTATTTGAGTTTGTTAATAGTATAATCTGCCTGGATTTTGCATTCAACAGGAGCCTGCATGGGTAAAAGTTGTTTGGAGAAAGAATGCAATTCAAGAAAAACAAATATGTTCTAAACAACTTTTGAGGAGCATTTCAGGTGACGAAAAATGTTACAAGAAATAAAAATGAATGGAAAATAAGACTACCCAGAATAAGTACCATTCTCGCAAACTATAACATTGTCAACTTGAACGAGTTAATTCTAAGAGCATTTTCTTGGCCTTATCAGTCTTACCATTCTATCCACGCTACCTCAATTATCCTTGGATGTAGACGAGAGGTTTTTATCAACTTGGAAATTGCGGTGGTTGAGGTGTTTTCTTATGTAGTCTTATACTGCTTGATGAGCTATGTGTGATAGTTGTTATCTGTGTTGGGTCCACTACAATATTATGGGTCCTATCCATGATAGAAAAAATAAAAGGGTTAGGTTTGTTTTTTTGACTTGGTTATGAATGTTGACCGAATTGGAAGACTTCCAATTCTAGTTGAATTGGGAGATGGTTTAAAACTAGGAGAAAAACTAATTGGACATGTCTTGCATGGTGTTCCCATAGAATTAAGCAAAAAGGTATAGCAGCTCATGTCGAAGCTCTTACGGCCATGACTATTGTGGATTTAGCATGCTCCGGAGGATTGCAATGCATTACGTTGGAAGAGCCCTACTCCAATATAATCCATTTCTTCAAACATCCTCCAAGAAAGACTTGTCCTCCATTGGCACCATTATTCAAGATATCAAATACTCACTCAAAACATCTCTCGAGCTAGTTTGGCAATAGTGAGGGGTATTGGTAACAGAGTAGCTCATTTACTTGCTAGGTAATTAATTTTTTTCTTAGAAAAAGAGTACAACATTCTTGACTTTGATATACCAGTTGTATTATCTGTTTTGAACATTGATTAATGCAATCTAAGACCATTTTGACTTCAAAAAAAATTCCAATTCAAGTTGGGTTATGTCTACCAACATATATAAATAGACAAAAGAGTCGTGTGTGTGCAAATTTGTTACACATGCTAAGGATATGAAGAAATACAAATCAAACTAACACTTTTATAAGTAGAATAACAACTTGTCAAATGAGGGACAACTCAACAACTTAGTGAATGGATTAACTGCATTAGTTACAATCAGTCAGAATAAATAGGATTATATCATATAACTGTAATTAGTTTTGTAGCTTAATGAAACTCATGTTTCTCTTCATGAGTTCTCAAGTATTCTTTTTCTCTTTCAATCTTCTTCTTCTTCCTAATACCAATTCTCTCTCATTTTTTTCAATTATTTTGTACAATATTGATGGAGACTCTACTGCTTTAAAGGAATTCAAGTGAATTCCCAATTAGATCATTACAATTGGCCACAGAGCCTCATTCTTGGTGATCGCATTTTGATCCCATGACAAGAAATAACCCAAGAATGGAAGCAAGGTATAATTCAAGGATAGACCTTCTGGAGCAACAAATGGAGGAGCTCAGGGAAGGAGTATAGAAAAACAAGAAACAGTTATGGCATGCTCTAAAAAATAGAAAAGATGATGCATAGAAAATTTAAAGAATTTGCAAGGGAGCCCAATAATGCGAAGAAAAAGAATGGGTGAATCCTATTGTAACTCTAGTGCCACCGCAAGTGCAAAGGAATCAAGGGGATCCTAGAATCTTGATGCCTTCCACAAGCTACAGACAAACTGAAGCCCAGGTCAGTCACATTCCAATAAATCAAAGGCTTGATTTTTGAAATTTTAATGGTGAAAATCCAAGGGCTTGGCTGAGAAAATGTCACAAATATTTTTTATTTAATCCTATGTCTGACTATGAGAAAATCTTGACCTCGGCCATGTATATGGAAGACTTGGCAGATAATTAGTATCTTGAATATGTAGAAGGGAAGAAAAATATAGGATGGGATAAGTTCTCAAAATTAGTTTTTGCTAGATTTTCTAGCAACACAAGGGAAAGTCTGGTAGGGCAGTTTAACAAGCTTAGACAAGAGAAATCATTAAGTATTCATGTTATTAAGTTTGAAAAAATGAAACATTTATGCTCAGCATGAACCGGTCCTTAACACAACAATATTTCATCCAGAGTTTTGTGAGTGGACTAAAAGGTAAAATTAGTCAAATGGTAGAAATGTTGTCATTTACCAGCCATCCCAAGCCATTTATTTTGCCAAAAAATAAGAGAGTTTGTTGGATACCCTATACAAAAGAGATAGGACAATGTACAAACTACTAAATAATAGAATTAATAAGAGCCCAAAAGGGGGTTAGAAGCCTAACTTCTAGAAAACAGGAATAGAAGGGATAGACAAGGTTCCTCCTATAAAAAAACTGACACCAGAAAAAATGGAACTTAGAAGAAAGAAAAGATTATTCTTTAATTGTGATAAAACAACCCATATTAGTCGAAAATGCAAAAATCTATGTGTGATCATAGGGGAAGAAATTGAGGGTAATAAGGAGAAACAGATCATTGAAGAACTTGAAGAAGAGAGGGATTTTCACATCTTAATGTATGCCTTAGCAAGTCAAATAGCTACAAGCACAATTAAGGTGTTGGCAAAGTAGGTAGACATTCAATCTCAATGCTAATTGACACAATGAGTACCCACAGTTTTCTTGATCCATTGGCTACTACGAAGATGAATTATAAGAGAGAATTCAAAAAATCCTTTGCTAGTCACTTTGGCAAATGGAGGGAGGACAACATGCAACTCAAAATGTCTAATTTTTTAGTGGGAGATGGGTGGTTACCAGTTTAGTACTAGGATCAGAATACTTAGGCTAAGAGGTTGTGATATGGTTTTAAAAGTTGATTTGCTAAAAAAAATTAGGTCCTATCATATTTGATTTTGATAATATACAATTCAAAATGAAAGGTAAGTCAGTCAGTTTATAAGAGCAACAACCATAAGTGACTTTGAGGATGATGCTAGAATGCAATTTCAATCGGGTGGTTGGGTTTTGCAAAAACTATAAGCATTTAGGTAGCCATCTCTTCATAAGAGCAAGCTTTAGAAGCTCACCCCCAAATTTGCTAACCTCTGCCAGATCCTTGAAAAGCTTAGGAGCAGATGTCATCCAACTAAGCGATTAACGCCCTCACTACCAGTTTTTCATAACAAAGGGATCACTTGATTTAAGAGGAAGCAAACTGGGAAAAATTATGAAGCTATCATTACCAAAGTTTCTAGTTTGCAGTCTTGAAGGCAAGACTCAAAAAAGGGAGGGTAATGTTACACATGCCAAGGATATGAAGAAACGGGAACCAAACTAATATTTTTGTAAGTAGAATAACAACTTGTCAAATGAGAGACAACTCACCAGTATAGTGAATGGATTAATTGCATTAGTTACAATCAGAATAAATAGGATTACATCATATAACTATAATCAATTTTGCAGCTTAATGAAATTCCTTTTTCTTTTCAATTCTCAAGTCTTTTTCTTCCAAATCTCAATTCTCCATCTCTTTTCTTAATTATTCTGTACAATCTTGGTGGTGACTCCACTTATTCAAAAGAATTCAAGTGAATTCTCATTTGGATCATAACAAAATTGTCGGGCTTTGACGTAAGCTTTTTGGCACGAAACAAGAAGACTGTTTGAGGTGTGAAGTCATATTTTCTAATTACGTGTGTATACAGTGGAGATTTTATGAGTTTTCCTTTTAGGTATTTTTGTTTTTCAAGTTTGTGCGATTAGGAGTATTTGGTTGTGGGGTACCCAAGAAGTTTTGTTGTATTTTTCTTCATTATTTAGTTGACTAAAGCTTAGGGCAAAAAATATTGAGCATTATGCCATCGCTATTTGTTAATGACAATAAAAAGATACATTAGTTCTTGAGATCAGATGCTTATTAGGCCGACCGGATAATTGCAGAAAAAATTCAAAAATTAGAATTTTCAGAATTATAACATTTGGGTTTCTTCTCCAAATGAAATGTCTTATGTAGAAAGACATCGTTTAGTGAAAAAGATGTCCTTGGCACCTTGGAAGTGTATAAATATCCGTTTAACTTCTATAAATAAATATAAAAAAAACTATTGATGCATTTTTTATTTGCATCCATATTTGTGATTAGTTAGAGTTCTATTTGGATAAGGATGATGGTTATCAAGAAACCTCTCCTGATCGGACTTAAAGAGTGATAGAGATAGAGATAATCTTTTTTATTATCTCTACCTACCACTATAAGATATTACAATGATACGTAATTTAACTAACAAAAAAATATTTTCTCTCCTCCATATTCTCTCTATGTTTATTATTTAAGTATCACCAAAAATTTAGAAATCTCCACGAGTTTAAGGTGTGTAGTTAGAAATTTAGTGAATGCTCTAGTAGTATTTACTAGAGCGAGAAAGACTGTGGTGACATTATTGGGAGGCTTGTAGGCGAGCTGTTCATACATGAATCAAATGAATTTCTGCTGCTGAGGTAATATTGATTCAATTATTATTTATATGCGATTATAAATTGCTAACAGTGGTATCAGAGCCATTAGGGCTCAACCTCGCCTTCGTAATTTAAATTCAATCATAAAAATAGACTTTGAAGATTATATATTGTATTTGTATGTACAAATGCATGTTTAAATTTAATTGATGCATAATATTGATGTTATGTTGTAGAGCATGAAAAGAAAAAAAAACTATTAAATCAATATATTATGTATCAAAAATGAATTAGTATTGAGAAAAATATTTTTTTTGCTGGAAATTAGTGTCCGCCGGAAAAGCGCACCGGAGAACGGCTGCCCACAAGGTGTTGAATTTTTCCTTTATTAAAAAAAAAAAAGAAAAAAGGTTGTTGTTGCTGCGCCACAGAAACAAAGCCAGCAAATGGCTGGCGTGTGCGAGCATGTGGCTAGCACACGCCTGCACAAGCTGGCAAAGCCAACTGCCACTGGGCGCCTGCCAACTGGCGGCTTAGTGGCGTGCAGGACAGGGGCCCGTGTAAAAAAAAAAATGAAAATTTTGCCAAATTGGTAGAATTTAATTTTTTATTTTTTATGGCCTATTTAAACATATAGAATTTATTTTTTAAATTCTAGAATTATTTTTTAGGCTTAAATTTATTTTAATTGCATTTTTTTTATGATTATGCTATTTTACCCAATGCGATTATTTATCAATATGCATAAAATGGGAGTTGACATTCTGGGTGCTCATGTATGTTATGTTTTTATAGTTATTTTATTTGAGAGATAATTAATGAAAATGGTGGTAATACGCTATTCCAATTTTAGATTTATATAGTAAGTCTTGAAAAATATATTTTTTTTTGCATGTATTTATGAGGCCATGTATATATATTTTTTTGGGATATGTTTCGTTAATTACCACCATAGGCCAATAATTATCTCGACATGATGCACGAAATGTCAACTCAAGATTATTATTCGTATTTAATGCATGCATTTTTTTATGGATATTTTTAATTTTATTCATGAATCAGTAATTTTTTATTATGATTTTTAATTCGGTAGGAGATGATTACTAGCCTTGGTGGTGAAATTTTCGATCTAACTGAATTAAAGAAAATGATAAATATTTTCTTAGATCCGGATAAAATTTTAGACCAGTACCTAACTTATTACGCATATTATACAGTAATGGATACCCAAGTAGCTTTTTTTGATCTCTATGGTACTGGCAAACTTGATGGCCAGAACTATGCAATGTGGCATAGAAAAATTTAATTTTTATTGTACAAAGAAAATATCCTTGATCATCTCACCACAACTATGCCTATGCCAACTGAGCCAGAAAAAGAACCAACTACCCAATATCGTCGCAATATGGATGCGTACAATAAGTGGGTGGATCAAGATAAGAGTGCGCGCTTTACAATATTGAGTTGCATGCACGATAATCTGATTCGTGAGTTTGAACAGTATCCTACAGCTAGAGAGTTATGGGATGTGTTGAAGGTCACGTACGGTAGCACTTCGGTTACAAGACTGAGGGCACTAACCCTTAGGTTCAACCAGTACGTACTTGACCCGAAGCACTCGATGACCCAACATCTTGATGTAATGAAGAATATGATTCGAGAGCTTCAAAATGCTGGAAGTGAGCTCATTGATGAACAACAAGTTTTGATTGTCCTAAGGTCGCTACCTGAGCAAACTTGGGGACATATTAAGCTTGTGCTTATGCATAATGAGCAAATTCAAACATTCGACAGTGTCGCCAAACATCTCAAGCTTGAGGCTGACCGTCGAGAGTCGGAGTGAGCATAAACAGCAACTTTTGTCGCATATGTTGGACAACGTAAGCCCAATAAAGGCAAACGCTGGAACAAGCAGAAGAATGCTGGACAAAGCAGTGGTCAAAGCCAAAACTTGGCCTCACAAGATGACAAATCTATGAAGCTTCGTCGAGGCAAGAGGGGTGGAAAGAAGAAAGATAAGTGTTTTAACTGTGGAAAGTTGGGTCACTTCGCTCATGATTGTACTGAGCCAATGAAGGTAAGACCCACTCCTAGCTCTCTTAGTTCATTCGTATGCTCGCATGTTTTTGTTGCTAATTCTCTCCTTGGTTAGATTGTAGACATAGGGGCAACAAAACACATGATAAGGGATCGAGCAGGATTTGTAGATTATCATTGAGTGTCAGCATACAGCCATTACATTACTATGGGGAATAGCGCACAAGAGGAGGTTCTTGGAGTTGGGTCATACTAGCTCAAGCTCGGCACTGGGTGAGAGCTACTCTTTAGTGATGTGCAATATACACCTAGCATTCGATGTAATTTGCTTTCAGTTAGTACACTTTCTCAACATGATTTTTCTTTCTTGTTTGACCGAACCAGCTTGTCCATTTTTTATGGCAAAGACCTTTATGGCTTAGGATTTATGAATAATGGATTTTTCATGTTAGAATTATCCAATGATTGTGTTTGTTATGTTTCTTCAACTGTTGATGCTATTTCTGATTCTATTAAGTGGCATGCAAGATTAGGGCACATAAGACAATAAAGGATGATTAGGTTAGGTCGAGAAGGTTTTTTAGGCCACCTCGCTAAAGTCAACATTCCTGTGTGTGAACCATGTCTGGCAGGAAAACTTGCCAGAAGCCTTTTGGAAAGGCAAAGAGGGCTACTTATCCTCTAGAGTTAGTCCACTCGGATATATATGGACCCATGAATGTGAGGGCACAACATGGTGCATAGTTTGGGGTACATAACGAGTTTTGAGTTGTATAGTTATGTTAGTTAGGTGATGACTTAATACAACTCTCCTCACTTGTTCCTTTCTCGCTTGGTCGCACGTCTCATTCCCTGTATGAAAGAAGGGACATGAGATGAGAATTATGGGGATGTGATTCGAATGAGTCTAGTCAAATATGTATGAGTGTGAGATATTGATGCATTTTTTATTTGCATCCATATTTGTGATTAGTTAGAGTCCTATTTGGATAAGAATGATGGTTATCAAGAAACCTCTCTTGATTGGACTTAAAGAATGATAGAGATAGAGATAATCTTTTTTTGTTATCTCTCCCTACAACTATAAGATATCACAATAATACGTAATTTAACTAACAGAAAAATATTCTCTCTCCTCCATATTCTCTCTACGTTTATTCTTGGAGTATCACCAAAAACTTAAAAATCTCCACGAGTTTAAAATGTGTAGTTAGAAATTTAGTGAATGCTCTACTAGTATTTACTGGAGCGAGAAAAATTGTGGTGACATTATTAGGAGGCTTGTAGGCAAACTATTCATCTGTGAATCAAACGAATTTTCGCTGCTGAGATAATATTGATTCAGTTATTATTTATATAAAATTATAAATTGCTAACAACAACATACAAGTATACAAAAGAAAACAAGAATTTACTCTCTTCTTCGTCAAAAGTGTCTTTTTTCTTTTCATAGTATTTTTATCCTATGTTGTTCTTCATAACTTGGGTTGAGTTGCTCTAACATTCCTAAGGAGTATAAAATTAAAGATTAGAGAGCATGTAGGCTTTGTATCTTGAATGCATATGTCTTGAGATTTATCGAGTTCATAGTAGGAGAAATCTCTACTTTAAAAACATCTTTTGATGTGTCTAGACTACCATATTTAATATATTTTCAATTATTATATTAGTGTAGTGAGTTTTTTGTGCTTTTGTTAGAAATTCTCCATACCCACTAAAAATATTTACATCATTATGTGGTACTGAAACCTTTATTTTTCAATCAACATATAAAGCTTTAACGTGGCACTAAAATAGTCTTATCATAATTGAGACATTGAAAAGAAAAAAAAAAAGGAACCAAAGGGGAAAACGAAGATTTACTAGTTCAAAAAAGGTTGTTGCTTTACTTTGAGCAACTTGGCACGGATCCTCATTCTCCTTTTCCAACCAAATCGGACAGGATTGCACATAGTTTTGATAGATATTTCTCCATTCTCTTTCTCTTTTCCTAATTCTGCTCAATCTTAACAACTAATGAACGAAAGAGAGGTATCCAAAATGAATTGATATCCTCACCATTTTGATTTTAATTTAATTGAACTCAATCAATCACATTATAAATCCAAATTCACTTGCCCTTTTTTTTGTTTGGGTTCGCAATCGAATTCATTTTCATATAGTCAATAACTAAAATTGAATTTATTTTTATATAATAGAAGAATCCATTATATATTTGAAGAATTGGCATGAATAAATAATACATAAATAGATGGTAGGCTATGATATGTCAAATATCAATTGTTCATTCTGAACCAAAATCCCTTTAAGAGACTATAACTTTTCATGCCAACTTCTAAAAGTACAAGCATTTGAAAGTGTAGTTCCACGCAAAAGGAAGAACAATATGAGTAGTAGGAGGATATTTACATATATATAGCTCATCTTGTTCAGAAACTTTGTTGTCATATGCTCTTAACCACCCATCAAACAAACCTATCTCTTTCTATATTTGAGTCATTGTTTGTTAGAATGGATGAGGAAGTCATGATTCAATTAGCTATGCATACAATGGAAATATCATGATAGCCTGTGTTGCCATTCTATTCTCCTATTTCATGCGTATGCCCTTTGGTTTCACCACCTTGAGACAAAAATGCCCCTCAATTTGCTGCTAAAATAATTTTTCGGAGGAGGTTGTGAAGTGCCAAGAAAGTTGTGTTTTAATGGTGTAAAGTGCCATTTTTCAAATTTTAGGATGTAAAGTGTTGAATGCCCCTATCTGGAGGGTGCAAAGTGCTAACTATACCAAAATAATTTATTGCTTAATATATGTAATTAGTTATTGTTACTTAATATTTTGTCAATAACATTCGATTTTTTTGATAATATGGTAAAGTGCAATATCACTTGTCTTGTGATTGATTACTCTCAACCAATTTATATGATAATCATGCTCAATTTGCTTATGCAGCCAAACTCAATATGGACTAAAATTTATTTATGCACGCGGAGAGAGGCTTGTGAGATGGAGTTAGTTGTGTGATAAGTGAACATGCAAGTACGGCTGCGGGTGGGCAACAAGGGGGGCTTGCTGGAATGGGGCTTATAACATAATATGTTTTTTTTTTTTTTCTTTTTCCATAGATATAAAGTTTGAATAATTATGTTGCCTAAAAACTTGATTGGGTATAGATGAGTTTTTCACCAACCGTGATTTGATTTTGATGCACCAAATAATGAGTGCATGTAAATAGCTGGCCCAATTCAGCCCATTAACTTCTTGGTCTAAATGACCAAATCCATTTGAGAACTTTGAGAACATGATCCCTGTTGATTTCTTTTAGTTGTTGGAGCTGTAAACATGAAAAATGTAGCTCCAATTAATATTTATTTTGTGAGAATTGAAATATTAATTAGCTCCATGGAGTCCATTTCTTAGAACTATTTCATTCCTACTTCTTCTAGAAACGAACTTAGTTCCTTTTTAATTTTTTTTTGTTTCGCAACAACCCTATTTTATTGCAGCACTTTCCTTCCCAGCCAAGATCAATAATAAGTTTCGGAACAGACAAAATCAACTTTAACATATGCCATACATTTTAAAATATTTTATAAATTAAAAAATCATAAAAATAAGATAATTTTGGAACTTATAATATGTTAAATTTTATAATATAAAATTTGAATATAAGCTCAAAAAAGTTTTATTTTTAATTAATTAATATGAAATAAAGAGCTTGTTAAATTCTAAAAAATAATTTTGGTTTTCTTTAATTTTTCTCAAGGAGCTTATAAAAACTAACATTTATCAAACTCAAAATTTCAGGATCTTCTAAGCTTCAATTATAAAATTTTATCCAAGATATTCTGAAACATTTTATAAACGGGTCTGAGTATTTTATAAAAAGTTTGAAGAAATCTATAAGTTCAGCTAAATATTCTTTATATTTTTCCAATTGCAATACTAAAAATGCGTTACCAAGAATTTTTATTTTTTTTTAGGAAAATGATTGAATACATCAATACATCAAAATACAAATGACTATATAAATACAACAATCTAACCATACATCAAATGTCACTTATGAAATTGATAAGAAATTAGGTTACACCCCTACTTCTTATGCGACTTTGAAGGTAGTGAAAATGTTTGGAAAAGCAAGTCATTAAATTTCCCCAATGCCACATAAAACTTTGTTCCTTAATAGTTTTGTGGTCAATTATGGAAAGACACAAAGTCCGACATAGGCAGAACAAATATAATGTAGATTAAAAGGCAATTAAACATGGATGCTAGCGAGGAACTTAGGTTTATGGCCCCATGGTGATGAGTGATTTTGGGTTTCCAAGAATACTTGGGGATTGGATCAAATATTAGAGCTGTGTCACAAGCTCTTCTCAAAGTCCAAGAGATTTGTTGGGAACACAATTTCAGTATTGATCTTGATGCTTAAAATTTGATCTCATTTGTTGCCCTACAGCACAGCATGTCACTCCTTATCTTAATGGGATGGATTATTTAAGTACACAATTGGCCTGTTTTTGACTAAATTGATGAGGTGAATTAGTTGAAGTGCACGAAAATTAGCATCAATTAGATGAATTAGTTGAGATACTTACAAGTTGGTCCAGATACGCTAAGCTACGTGAGTGTAACATGGACAAATTCTTGGGATTATTGACTAATAGGATTATATACAACTTTTTATTGCTTAGTTCTCAATTAATTTTTGAGCAATTTAAAAAATAAAAAGTATTAAGATTAGATTGAACTTGTGATTATAAGAGAGTAATACTTTTATTTATGGTTGCAGCAGTTTACTAATACATTTTCAGGTCATGCCTCCCATCTTTTTTGTTTTCAGGATTAATAAATTGGTATGACTTTCTGTCAAATCCGACTTAACAGATGGATTTCCCTAAAACAAAGAGAGAGAAAAAGGTATAGTAGTTAAAATAATCACGTTATAGCAAACTAATATCTTTGCTGCGACAATGTTAATTTTAGTTTTCAACAGCTCAAACGCTAATTAGAACATATTGGACCACCAATATCATCTTGTAACTCGGAAGACAATGTCTCGGTATAAATTGTCCGAGGAACTTTTAAACAATTTTAAGGTAATTGGATCTTATTCGTTTAGACTCGATCACTCTTGACATTGCAGCCAATTTCAACTAATAATCTTTGAGGATTTGTCGAAAACGGTCCAATCTACCCCTAAAAAATCAGTTACTAAGGAGAAAAGAAATCTCAATATATAAGTTGGTTCAAAAATCATTTCTCAACCGATATGAGATGTAGGCGCAACATTCTTTCTCATCCAATCTGAATACAATCTGGCGCAAATGAGTTGGGCCGGCACTCCGCATGATTTTATCTCCGAACACTAATAGAATCCTGGTTTAATACCATTTTTTCATATATTCAATCCAAAAAAATGAGTTCAAATTCTAATTTTACTATTTTTTATTGGTTACTGGAGCAAAAAAATTCCTTTTTAATCCCCTAATTCGCAGCATAACTAGCCTGATTTTGGCCTAACCAAGGAGAAGAATTACCCTAACAGTGATCAAAGTAACCTAGATCCTACCTGACACCACAGAAAAGGCCCTAGTGGATAAAATTAACTAAGACATGCCCATTTTCTATATTTCCTACATTGACCACCGTCTTCCATGTGCTTGGTTAAGGGTCAAGTCCATATTTTGGATAAAATAAAACTCAATTTGTTTTCTCTCTTTCAACCGATAATGAATATCGGAATGAGATTTATTTTTTTAAAAAATCATAGATAAAAAATATTTTTAATTTTTTTAAAAAAATAAATATTTAAATTTTCATAATATTATATATATAATTTATACTAATTTAAAATTTTTAGAGTTAAAGAGGTGCTGCACGCCCTGGTTCCATTTTTGGAATTGGTTGACCTCTTTCTCTAAATTTACCATTAATACTATCCTCATGGGAAAATTATATCAATTCCTCTAAGCTATAATCTTTTGGCATCTAATCACCAAATTAATTACTCAGATCTTGGTACTTACCTTCCTCATTCTCATGACTTAGGATGCAATCTATTTAGCACATTTTTGGTACTAAATAATCTTGTGGGAGGTTTGGCTAAAATAAATATAGTCTTTGAAATTTGCATTTTTAACAATAGATTTTGCTAAAATTAGTTTTGTCAATATTCAAGTGCAAGAATCAAATTCTGTTTATTACTAGCAATCCATCCAGTGAACACTTTCAATATTTATATATTATGTTCAAGAATTCTATTTTTAGTAGTCGTTATGGCTGAATTACATCACAATTTTTTGATAACAAAACCTACAGATATTACAGTGTGAATACTTCCATATATTTCTTAAGTATTTTTGTTTTATCCCAAACGCATCTATTCTCATTTTGACTACTCTGATTATGCAAATATATATATTTATATACATAAAAAAAAAAAAAAAATTCAAGCCGCAAAGTACTACATATTCAATGAATACCATTCACATTATGAACCAAACTTTCAAATTTGAACTTGTTCATTTCCTGCAATCTTCACATGAATCAATTTTCGACTCCCTCACCTTTGCCATGTATGTTTCCAAGTTCCCACCCACAAGTCCCCTTGCAACCCAACAATAGACATCCAAATCATGTGAAAACACTTATTAATTCACTCTCCAGCAATAAAAGAGTATACTTTAATGGAACCTGCTGCCAATTGCTATGCACCTCAATAAACAAATCAGTAACATCTGCAAAGAAGTATCCTCCTGCCCTGATGGAGCAAGTCAAAGGGACATAGGATCATAGGAAATTTATATAGTATATGCAGTGAAAGGACCGCAATACCCCTGGCAATGGTGACAGCTTGACAGGCTTCTTCTGAGAAAGAGATGGGCAGTTGCTGTTTCAAGAACCTAAGCCGACCAGCAATTACTCTCTGTACATTGGTTGGCATCCATTGCTGAACCCCTTCTCTCTTTCCTTGAAATCCTCCTCTTCTTTTCAGCTTGTATAAAATCCTCATGTCCCTTAAACACATTTCATCTCCAGTTTTCCCATTCTGTATTCTTCCCATAACCCAACTTTTCTATCATTTGTTGAGATAGATTTCAAGAAAAAGGATTAATGGCGGGCAAAAAGATGAATGAATTTCAAGATATGTTGCCTTTTATGGCTGATAAGTTGGGTGGGGAAGGACTAATAGGAGAATTATGTAATGGGTTTAGGCTGCTGATGGACAGGGAAAAAGGGCTCATCACATTTGAAAGTTTGAAGAAGAATTCAGCTCTTCTGGGGCTGCAAGATTTGAGGGATGATGAGTTGCAGAGTATGGTGACAGAAGGCGATCTCAACGGCGATGGCGCGCTCGATCAGATGGAATTCTGTGTGCTTATGTTCAGATTAAGCCCGGAATTGATGCAGCGGTCTGAGGCCTTGCTGGAGCATGCTCTCCAGCAGGAGTTCAAGGCTGCTTGTTTTGACAGAAAGTGATCTTTTTGTGACACTTTGACAATTCACACTCTTGTTATTGCCAAATGCCAATAAATTGAAACAAGAAATAGAGTTACTTCTGGGCTCAAATTAATATATAATCTGTCAATATTTTGTGGATAATGAACTTTTTGCAATTGCATTCGATTTTTTGTTATATTTGCTCTTCTTTGACAAAAAATGTAATGTCCTTTCCTGAGGCAAAGGGTCTCAATAATGGTATAGGTCAAGCAAAGCTTTCAATGCTTGCAAATTGTTTCAGTGACTAGAAGCAATCTGAATCTGGTGCAAGAGTTAGCACCCCAAACCCTAAAAAAAAAACAAAAAAAGTCTACATTCACAAAGAAAAATAATGAAAAATATGTATGGGATGCGATTTAGTTGGAAATTATATAATTCGTTCTTAGTCACCTATGAGTCACACAAATAGAGCCATGTAGAGAAATCTGAAGGATGTCTATTTCCAGCATTTTTCACATCTTTAGCTTGAATATCACATTGACATTGCTGCAAATTGCTTAATTACTCTAATGTCAAAGGGTGCATGAGTGTTTAACACAGGTTGACACAATGATAGTTGGAAGAAGACTGCCCTTCAGTTCACTCTTTCTTCTGATGTTCTGTTTTGTTTGCTGAGTAGCTACCAAAGAGGAATGACATGTTAGGATCCATTTATATGCATAATTTTATTGCTTTCAGTGTTTGATGGCAGTTATAAGTCGGAAATCAAACATGAAATGATGAAGAAAATTGGAGAGATATCAAGCAAAGATAATGAAAAATTCATTCACAGATCTTTTATAATCAGTACTTCTAAAGCAGAGATTATTAAATTTCATTCATCAGTTTCCTGAAGTTAAAGCAATCAACGCCTACTGAAAAACAATGTTAGCATTTGAAGAAGCCCGAGAAAAACCCATAATCTGTGATTTGATTTTTTCTCGCAGAAGGGAATCTCTTGGCTTGGAGAGACTGGTGCAAAGAAACAGTTCTTGCAGTACCTTTCCATGCTTCAGCAAAAATTTCACAAGACTAACGTCGTTTGCACATTCTGTAAAGCCATGAATCTTTACCACCTTTAAGTGATGAAGAAAGGACTTCAAGGATTGAGTTTGTGACTCCCAGTATCGTTCTTCCCCAGAGCTTGGCGATTGCCATAGGTCCTTGTTCCATTGCTGTGGACAAGATATACAGATATAAAAGGCATGCAGAGAAAGAAATCAGAAATGCATTACATAAAGGCAAATTAGTAGCACAGTCATAACTTACTCGTCGTTCAGGATTGTGATCTCCGATAATCTTGATAGTTATAGTGTGAATGGTGGGAGAACTCCTGAAAAGACTTGCCAGTCCAGGGTTATTATGCTTGTTGAAGCCAGTACTGAACTCCAAGGACGTCAGTTTATTGAAAGGACACAATGAAACTCCTGCAAAGCGATTGCTTTTGGATAGAATCTGTAGCCAGCAAGTAGTTAGGAAGTAGGAACTACAAATGTAAGAAACTAGAGACAGGTACCAAATCAGAAAATCAAGTTATAATTAGGTAATTCAATATTGTAAATATAGAAGAAAGCAGATAAGGAATCCATGAGTAAAAACGCGAGGAAGAAAAACAGGCAGAAATCAGAAAGAGATTCCACAATGAAGGGGCCTAAACCTGAACAACAAGGATCCACACCATTTTATCAAATCACATATTTTATAGTCAATACAGCTACTTATCAGTCATTGGTATCAAATACAATTATTTAGTAACCTAGTTTCATGTTATAGAAACAATAAGAAATGGAGTACAAGTGCTGAAATTTGATATTTATCAGGTATATAATGAAAATTTTAAAGATATATAGGATGAGGAAAGTACCTCAATGCACTGGCTTTCAAGTGTCAAAGAGTGGCAATAGGAGATTCCAGTAAGAAAGTTTGATACACTTAGAATTTTTGCTGCACTTAGATCCTCCTGAAGCAGGAAGAAACCAACAAAGGCCTCATGCAGGGAAGTTAAGTTCTGCAAGATACATTCCTCAGTGACAGCATTGTATGACCACAACATAATTTGGAGTGTCGCGGCTTCAATCTTCACCCGGCTACTAATACTATAAGCATCAAAGCAGCTCGATACCCTTAGTCTCTCGAGTTTTGGGGCAGAAATTTCCAGATCCTGCAGCTGAAAACAGCTTTCCAGGCATAAATCTTCTAATGCAGGACACTCAACTCTGAGATGCTTCAGCCCAAAACAGGCTTCTAAATGCAACTTCTTAAGCAAGGGGAACGACGAATCTGTGAACAAATTAACAAGTGATGGCTGATCATGTAAAATGGGGCGCGAAAGCGACAACGTAGACAGTGATCGAAAACCATCCTTCATGATTTCCAGAGGAGGCAACCTGAAACCAGGATGCCATGACTTCAATCTCAAAGATCGTAACGTGCCACTATATATAACGCTCCGAGGAAAGTTGAAGTAATCACACGTAGAAACCTCGACATCAAGTTCTTGGACATTATGCTTAACAGCATGTCGGATCAAACCAGTTAGTCTTGAAAAGCTCAAGAAAGCTCGAAATCTGAGGACCCTTATGTCCGAATGCTTCTCAAGAAGGCTCAAAATCTGATCAACGTATTTGGCGCCTTTCAAAATGTACGAACGAGCCCTTTTTCCCACATTTGAGCTCATAACAATGGAGGCATTGGCCAGAGTGTTGACAGTGGTGAAGTCGAGATCCGGGAAGGAGTACCAGAGATTTTTCCACCGTTTCGACAGCACACTGGTCTGTGCAATGGATTTAATAGGCAAGTACAAGAAAACATGATGAAGAATGTCGTCTGGCAGAACACTGATGCGGTCTTCATTATCACTTCTTGGCCTTTCCGTTGCTGCATTCAGAAGTTTTTTTCTCTTTGCAGATCTTGTTTCCATTCATAAATTTGGTGTTTGTTTTTGTTGTGATGATAGATTACTGATATCAGTTGTGATGAGATTGTGTTGTGCGGCTAGTTAGGATTTCGGAGTTTGAAGTTTTCAAAGAGCTAACTCCGCTGTTAACACGAGATCAGTGCTAAGGTGGTTGGAATTCAAACAAAGGTTTTTCATGTGGCCATAGAGTCCCTCTGAGAATAATTATCAAATTATCACTTTAGTCCTTCAGCTTTGAAAGAAATGACATTTAAGCTACAATCTTTTTTTTTTTTTTTTTTTTTGTTTCAAAAGAAGAAAAGAAGAAAAGAAGAAAAGATTAGGGCAAAAAATAATATGCAGAAAAAATATATTTGAACTTTCCATTTTGTCTCCCTTTTATTTTTTATGATAATGGAACTTTAAACACAACCTTTTATCTGTGGACTAATAAACTCATCAAGCAGAAGGAATTGGCCACAAACCATTCATATAAGGCCCGATCCGATTTTTTTACCACATACTGTTTTCACACACCAATATATGGTAGACATATGTTTCTCTCCCTAAAATAGAGTTTAAGATAATAATTCAAGTTAATTCTTAAAAAGTAAATATCAAAATCAATAGATAAAAAGAAATTGAAAAAATTTCCAAATCTTCTTGGCTTCTGCTTTTTCACCGGAATCTTTTGGCATTCTCATCCAATTTTCACCAAATTCTATTTTTTTACTGAAATTTAACAACTAACTTTGAAACTCTTCAACTAATAGAGTATTTGGCAGAGCTCATAAGCTTCTCAAAATATTATTAAATATTTGAGAGCTTATAAAATGTTGTAAAATATTTAGTAAATTTTATAAGAGAGTTGCTTCTAAGCTCTCAAAAAAAATATGTTAGTATCTTATAAATTCTTTAAAAAAATTAAGAAGTTCATAACTTATTTTAAAATCATAACAAATTCCTTTACTTAATTAAAAAAATATCATTACTAAAATCTTGTAAGTTTCATAATCTTTTTTATCCAAATACTTCAAGAAATTATTATTAAATTGAAATCTGTCATCTTATAAACTCCAAAAAAAATATAAAAATTTATAAAATATTTTTAATAAACTTACCCAAACACCCTCTAACTTTCTTGACCTATGCTTGTATGTGTGGAACAAAACTTTTTCATCCATGATTGTAACCATTCTCGTCCCTCATACTCTGGGGAATTGATTTTTACCAAAAAGAATCGATAATTTTTCTCAGGGTCATGCTTTGTATTTTTCACTTCCAATTCGCAAGCTACTCCCATAAGCTTTTTCTTGTAATCATTAACTTAAATGAACTAATACATCAGGAAAGCCATGGATGGTAATGGGGTCCAGCTAAAATCTGGATCCATCATAAACCCACCTCGCTCGGGCGGGTTTGTGGTAGCTAAACGAGTCTTAGGGCAGGGAACGTGTTTTATTTTTTTTAAGCCGGCTAGATTCAAGGTCGAGTAACGGATCTTACTGGACTTGCCTCAAAACTTCCCCATATAGGTAGGTATAAATTATTTTAGATTTTTTTTTAATTTTTCCTAGTGATTTTCCTCGCTTTGTTTACCGCCATCACTCATTTTGTACCTTCACTCCACACACACCAAAGAGCATAACCTTCTACCCATCACTACTACATGCCGCAGTTTCTTACTCTTTCGGTCGCATCCTCCCACCTTGGCTAACAGTCCATACCATCCATGCTTGTCCTTCATCTTTTTCTCTACTTTACTTTATTTTTCATTAAAGCCCACTCGCCTCCATCAAAGACCCCCTACACTAGCCACCAATGCTAACACCTAGCCCAGACGCAATCAATTTCACATAAGAACTTAGCTAAAATCAAAATCAATGGGCTTGATTATTTGGGGTTAGGGAATAAAAAGATGCTTATGATGGTGAAAGAGGTCAAATGACATGGCCAAGGTGAAAGGTGCAAAGGGTGGGGTGGAGAAGAAACCCTTAGTGCCCGATCAAATTTTGTTTTCTAGAAATTTGATTTTCTAGTTGGTTTACGATTTTGTGTAAATTTGAAGTGAGAAACTATACATGTTTCATCATTTTGGGAGCAGCATAATAATAGAGTAGCAAGTATGTAGGTCTAGTAGGTTGGATCAACCAGGGCTTGGGTTTAAGGTAGGACACGTTTAAGGCTAAATCAAAGTAGAATAGGATGGGTATTGGGTCCACTCCAACTTTGATGGGTTGGGTCTCGAGTATGGCTAAACCCTTCCCAAACCCACCAATTGCCATCCATATGAAAAGTTGGGCATCTCTGCAAACCAGAAGACCAAATCACCTTATTAAACCTCTAATAGAACAAGAGATGTAGCAGGTTTTAAACTTTATTACTTATCTTCTAAATGGTCTTGTAGATGTTACATCCAATACATATAGTGCATGAATCTATTGCCAAGAGTGCCATTTGACATCAATGATACGCTTGGCATTGAATTCATACACCCATTACACATGCACTGAGTATAGCACGGATTTAACCATTATTTAATATAGGTGAAAGAGCAGAAGTCGATGAAAATTGGGATTAGAAGTCAGTGAAGATTTGGAGATGGAGAAGAAGTCCGAAGAGAAGTTTGAAGCAGAAAAAATAGGGGTGTTATCTTATATTGCTCTGGAAAGTTATTTATTTCCTTAGTTTGCTAATTTTAACCGTTAAAGGTAGAACCTTTTGTTGAAACAAAGATGCAAGGCAAAAAAGTGAGTGGGGAGGAAGGGTTCTATAGCTATGAGGGCCGAATTTTGGAGCTTCTAAAGCTTATAATTTTTAGCTCCTATGATAGTTTACTTATACACCCTTTGTCTTGCCCTAATCTGATTAGGTAACTAATTCCTTCCATCTCTATCTTGTGTCTTTCTTTTCATCCAAGATTTGGAGTGTGGACTTGCTCACCAAATACTCCTAATGGGCCTCTTCTACAGGCACATCAACTTGGGCTTGGACTTTAATTTATTTAATTAGTTCTATTTAATTGATTCCCATCAATTAAACAATTCAAATTTAACTAATTGATCAAATCAATTAACTAATTGATTCCACTTAGACTATTTAATCAAATTAGGACCAATTAAAATAAATAAACTCAACTCATTAAAATAATTTATGCCTTAATTAATTAACTCCTCAAGAGCCCATAATCTTATTACTTCCAATTAAATAATTTTATTATTTAAATGGATAAATTAATTTAACTCTTCAAATTAATTTTGGCTTCAATTGATTAATCTATATTAATTAATTTAATCCAAATCCTTGAATTACCTCAAGACTAGAAGTAGACTTTTTTTATTTTTTGTGACCCCTAAGTTTACAATTAAACTAGTAGTGAGCTTGCAACTATTGTAATTAGGAATATATTATTTTATTCTAATTAACTAATTTTTTTGCAATTAACTCCTTAATTTTAAGAACCACAAGTCATGGAAAAAATATAATAATGCATCATAACTACCTAGTTTTAGATGAAATAGTAGTGAACCTATTTTTTATCATGAGTATTATGCAAATATGATCATTTTGTCTCCTAGTCTCCGATTAAGTGTAGGGCATAGATTATTAGTCGAAACCCTTTTTGACTTAATGACTATGATTTTATTTAAAGTCTTGGCAAAATAGGATATTCAATTATTCTTCCAAATATGTGATGGATCTTTTAATGGCTACTCATTAATCTCCTCATACGAAGATGTTATACTCAACGTATTCCCTTTGTAATTGTCGTGCACAAAGTTACAATGGTGCTAAAGTCTAAGGATTAATTTTTGTACTATTATAACTAGAAAATTCTCATTCGACAAATATTTCTAATTGAGAATTTCCAAATGAGACTATTTAGTGTACTTGTTTTCTTACAAGTACCCGCACATATGCACTAGCATTTCTACACTTATGTCTATGGAGTGAAACATCCTTCTTTTGAGCATGTACCATATGCGGAAGTCTTGTTTGAGCTTATTGATATTTCATCTTGATAAATCCTTGACATAAAATATTTAAGATTAAAATCATGGAGGCATATTTCATGATAGTCATCATATACGTGACCATGCCTACTAAATAAGTATGGTCTAGACACTTTATCTAATTAATTAAAAGATACTTAAAAATAAAGAAGTACCATTTTTTAATACACTTTGAATAAAATTATTTATTAAAAGAGTATAGAAATGGCCTTTAATTGGCAGTCGGACACTACTCTAACAAGTTTTTCTTTAACTCTAATTAAAGTATTTTTTTCTTTTACAGAACTTCCTATCACATTGAATAGAAAAATTAATTTATGTTTTATTAGTTTGGAAAAAATGTACGATAATTAAACTACATTAAGTAAGTGATGTGCGTAAATATTCCTTACCTTGATATAAATGGATTTTTCTCATGCTGAGGTGAACTTCTCTCGATGAATGAATCTTCTACAAGCAGTTCCTTCTTCATGAGGTCCCTATTTGCAACCCGAACATACCATTAGGGGGTCCTAGAGAATATCCCAAGAAAATCTCTCCAATGCTTGAGTCATCAAGTGTCCTAGAGAACAAAACTGAACTTAAAGTTAGAATTGAGCAAATAAATTACGTACCCGATAAATGAAAAAGAGGGATATTTATAGTTGTTTAAGTATGACATGGATAACATGGGCCTTTGATATAATTTAGACTATGTAGGCCTGTATGTCGACCTATTAGGGAGACTACAAATCCCAGGGTGGTTGGGGTTTGTGTAACCTGAGACAGTTACTTGGAGAAATTCTGCTTATGTAAGTAGAAAGATGCGAAGCTTGGCTTCAGTAGAAGTATCTTCCAAGCTCTTTTTACTCAGAGGTGAGATCACTCAAACTGCACTTTTTCTTTCAGAACTTTATTCCTGAATTTCAGCAATTTTTTATTTCTTCTATGAATCCATCATGTTGGAAGACCTAGTCAAAGTGCGGATAAGGTAGGAAGATTGCTGATAAAGAGTCATGAGAAGAGCACGTGATAAGGACTCCCATAAGGAGAATAGTTGGTAGTGGAAAAGTGGGAAAGTGGGTCGTGTCTATGCTCTCTTGGTCGAGGTTTGGCTGCCTCAGCTTTGCCCGGCCAAGGCATGGTGCCCTCAGCAAGGATTGCTCTAGTTTTGCTCTACCTAGGTGGGGAGGCCTCAGCAAGGCCATATTAATTTTTGCAAAAGTAGGGTGACTTAGTTGGGGGATCCTCCCTATCTAGTTGCATAACTTTGGGTATGTGTAGGAGTTCCTCACACGACATAGGTATGTCAGGTCAGGTTATATGGAACTCTATTTGTCCTACTCCTTTCTATTTTCTACCCCTTCAGTAAGTAAGATAGATGGAGAATCAATTTTTGTTGAGTGTCCTAGAAGGATCTCCCTAGGGTTAAGAGATGCACTTAAGGGCTTGCCCATCTGTTTACCTAATTCTTTATGATATGAGAAAATTGAGTCCTTGGGTTGCAGTTTGGATTCATCAACGAGTTAAGAGAAAGATTACTCTAAGGAGTTAAGTTCGGATGTAGTGCAAAGTCGGATGATGATCTCTCTTGCAATGTTTCAAAGCATGTCCACTGTAGAGTGATGAATGTGGACACATTGGATAGTGTATATTTGGTTAGGAGTTGAAGTTGCTCTGAAAGATATAAGAGTTGCCATCTTGTTATAAGTTCATGCTCTATTCTTCGGGCCAGAGGATAAAAGAGCCCCCTAAGGGTACTTAATGGCTTACTTGTCATCCTTCTTGTGTGGATTTTCTATCCCTGCTCATCCTCTTTTGGTCGAGGTTGTTTAGACGTTTGGCCTCTGTGTGGGTCAACTTACTCCCAACTCATATATGTGTTTCGAGGGATTTCACCATCACTTGGAAGAGGTCTTCCTATGGATTTGGATAGCTTTCTTTCATTCTTCATGATTAGAAGGGTTGTTGGAGAGTCATACTTTTCCTTCTTCCCTAGGCTGGGATGCAAATTCTTGGAGTGTATAGCTTTATCTCATGGTACTTGGAAGAAGAAATTCTTCTATGTTAAAGATGAGGGTTGGTAGTTCCCCTCTTAATAGAGTAGTACTCCTTCTATGGTTGCTCTTTATAGCCATATGCATGATGAGTTTAGGGGGCATTGTGCAACTATTGAATTATTCAGTCAGCTCTTTAAAGCCTGTATTGACAGGTATTTGTGTACTTTGATTTTGTTAACATACTTTTAATGCTTTGACTTGACATATTTGTTCAAGTTTGCTTGTTTCCTCTTTTTAGTGAAAAAGTTGGATGTTGTGGCCATTAAAGCCCATAAAAAGATAGTTCGTGAGTTTGATGGTTGATCTACACAATCTTTCTTAGGGAGGGGAGATGGTGATAGGCATTCTCTATCTAGGCGCACAGGTGAAGAGCATAGATTCTCATCATACCCAGTCCAGCATGAGAGTACTAGCCGAGTGGTGAGGCCTTCATCTACTCTTGCACTTAGCAAGAGATTAAAGGATGAGATGGATGATACTCCTCTCAGGGTAGTATTGGCATGGGAGTGTTATCTTTCGGCATTCATCACTATAAGGGGATTCAATTCCTATAAGATACCTCAGATATGTCTCTAGGTAGCACAAGACCAAGAGTGTCATCGGGAATGATGCCAGTAGCCGGCTTAATCAAATGCTTAATTCTGCCAATGATGCCTTGGTAGTAGGTGACTTAGCCTAGGTAAGTGACTTAATATATATTTGTCACCTTTGTTTTATGTATGATTCAACAACTTTAATCAATCTCTTTTTTTTTTAATCAGGCTCTCAAGTGAGTACCATTGGTCACATTACTGCAAGCTTTAGATAGTCAACAGAGCATTTTAAGCTACAGCAAAGAAAAGTAGCGAAAATGTTGCCCATTCATAAGAAGAAGATAATGGAGATGGCTAAGGAGTATAAGAACCTAACTACCAAGTTGATCGCTAGATAGTGATCGGGGGAAAGTTCTACCATACGAAAGCATAAGAATGCTATGCAACTAGTATTAGAGTTGTTGCTATCAGTGCCTTTAAGTCAACTGAGGACTTTGACAAGGCCATCCTGGAAAGGGCCAAGGCCATGTATGACTGGATTGTTCGCGAGTGTCGGCATGTTTTTAGGGAAGCTGGGCACTTCACTGAGGATAATGTGTTAGAGTAGTGCCCGAGACATGCTTTAAGGGATGTGGGGCACTTCACTAAGGACGATATGTTAGAGTAGTGTCTGATGTACCAATTAGATTGGACATCTTTTTAATTTTGTACTTTGTAAAAAACAATCTTATTTGAAACACATTAATAATAGGCTCATTCTTTGTCATATGCTTGGAACTTTATTTCTACACATTTAATAAAGTCCTTAGACTAAAATTAACTGCGGTGTATAGTCGTGCATATGATGACAATCATGAAATATGCATCTATAGCTTTGGTCTTAAACTAGTTCTAGTTTAAGGGCTTTTTGAGATGGGATATCAAATAGCCTAGTAAGACCTGCACATACGATGCATGCTTGCATCAGGAGAATGACTCATTCTATGGGCTTTGACGTAGCTAGCGCATGTATGCGGGTACTTGAGATTAAAAAGTTAATCTCAAATGGATTAATTAATGTGATTAATTAATCAGAATAAAATAGTAGTAAGTTGTAATAGTTGCAAGCCCACGGCTAGATTAGTTGTGAACCTAAAGGGTTACACACTATAATCAAATGAACCATTTTTTAAACCATGAAATGATCTAATTGATTGAATCTAATTATTTAGCTATGGCTTTAATTTAATTCAAGTGTTGAATTAAATACTCAATTAAATGATTGGATTATTTAATTAAACTTAATTTTAATTAGGCGATTCAATAGAGTGAAATAATTGATATGATCAATTAATTAATTTAAAGATTAAATTAATTTAATTATTAAAATAATCCAGCCAATTAAATAATTGAATTATTTAATTAATCTTTAAATTAATTTAATTATTAAAATAATCCAGCCAATTAAATAATTGAATTATTTAATTAGGCTTGATGGAATTAATTGATTTGATCAATTAATTAAATTTGACTTAGTCAATAAATTGGAATTAGTTGATGGACATTTAAATAAATTAAAGGTCCAAACCCATGTAGTCTATTAGTCAAGGCCCATGAAGGTAATTAGAAGGCAACAAAAGATAGAGGTTTATTTTACAAAAGGGGATAATAGTTATCCAAATATGGCAAGTTATTGGAGGATTTTTAATTGATTGAGGATCAATCAAAATCCTCATCACAACTAACATAGTGGCCGATTTTTGCACATACTTATTATATGAAAATTGGTTAATGGTTTTCCAAGGAAATGCCACAATTCTAGGTAATATATTTAGACACCTTTTTGGCCACTTCTTGGATACAAAATAGCTTTGAAAAAATTCTAAGAATAATAAAGGCAATTTCGGCCAAGAGAAAAGAAAATAGGGAGAAGAAATTCATTTTTCAAAAAAAATCTCTCTAGTTCTCTTCTAAAACTTTATTCTTTATCCTTTATTCTTTTAAGAATAATCAAGAATCGTTCTTGGTTATTTTTATAACACGGTCCTTATTTTCACTAGTTGTATTAGGGATTATTGTTTTGATTAGCACTCCATAAACAGTTAAAGAAAAATGAATTACCATTACTAGCAAAATAATAATTCAGTGGTTCTTGTACATTCGTGTGGACTTTCTTTAGAGGAGGTATACTTGGACCTCTGCGAATCAATTTCATATTTCATAGTCGGCAATTGATTGCCACCATCTCCACGTCAGCCACAGTGTTGTTAAGCTAAAAATATAAAACTCTATTAATTGATTATTTCTTTTAACCCTTATATGAATGCACGATCGTTAAAATCACTGTAAACTGGGGATGCATGCTTAAATGTGTTTGAGCATGCTTAATTAAATTTTTATTTTCGATGCGCTCATCATGCGGTATAGTAAAACCCAACACGATGTAATGTTCTCAAACCTGAGATGCTCAATGAGAAATAAGGCGAAATAGCTGAGGCCAGATGAGCTCTTAGAGTAGCTGAGATGGCTATGCATTTCTGTAGCAGCATGTAGAAGACATAGACCCCCAGGATGATAAATTTGAGTGAGCATCCTAAGATTTAGCTTAGGAGCTAATAGCATAGAGCTTTTTTTGTAATATTTTCTTTCCCCACTATTTAGGGGTGATATTTTTGTCTATTAGCTATTTGCATGAAATATTTTCACATTTATGGATGTTTGACTTGCAGTAGTATTATTGCTTTCAGCATAAGGATTACATTTGATAGATTTTAATTCTTCATTTTCTTGTGGATTTTGACGCCTTTGTATTCTTTTACTGAGAAGTTTATCATGAAAAATGATAAGCAATTTCTCACAACCTTGTATATAATTTCTACGGATTGTGCTGAGCAATCTCTCATAAACTTAGAAAATTCGCTTAGGAATTGCGTAGAGCTACCTCATACAGGTTTGATGGATTTGCCAGGGGTGGCATAGAGCCACTGCTTATAAGACTAGAAATATGCTAGAGATAGGCACAAAGCCATTATTTATAGGACTTAGAAATGTGCAAGAGATGGCGTGGAGCCACCTCTTATAGGACTTAGGAATGTGTCAGGGATATCGTGGAACTACTTTTTATAGGACTTCAGAATATGCTAGGGATAATGTGGAGCCATCTCTTAAAGGACTTAGACATATGCCACGGATAGCACGAAGCCACCTCTTATAAGACTTAGGAATATGCCATAGATGGTGGGGAGCCACCTCTAATAAGACTCAAGAATGTGCCACGAATGGCACAGAGCCATGTCTTATAGATTTAGCAGAGCGTCACGAATGGCGCAGAGCTACCTCTTTTAGATTTTGGAAAGCATAATAGATGGCACAAAGCTACCTCTTACAGACTTGGAGAAGCGTCATGGATAGCGCAGGGCCACCTCTTAAACACTTAGAGAAGCGTTACCGATTGTGCAGAATAACCTCTTATAGACTTAGAGAAGCTCTTGGATGATACTGAGCAAACTCTTACAGACTTAGATATTCGTTATAGATGGCGTAGAGATTAGTAGTAGTGAGGCATGTTGTCTTGCCTGGGAGGACGCTGGTGCATCGGGAGTGATAAGGCATGTTGTCTCGGTAGGGAGCACTAGGGTGCGTTACCTTGGTAAAGAGATGTGGTGTCGAGATGGTGGTGCCTTAATACTGACTTTAGGCATGTGAGAAGACCTTTTAGGTGATGTTTTTCATAAGGGAACATTTTGGGTCATCAATTTTTATAAGGGCTTTGGTTTGTTCCCAATGTATAAGCTTCTCTGTCTTTTAGTAGATTGGATTTCTCTAAGAAGCCTTACCCTCCTTGCCCATTAGATTAACAATAGGCATTGATGTCCATGGCATCCACTATCAGTCAAGCTATGAGCTAGCGAGTCTTCCAGTCGAGGTGGATGCCTACCTAGCAAGAATTTTGGAGACTAGTCCAATTGTGCTTTCATCTTCTTGGTCTTGACACTAAGTAAGAGCATATATGTTTTTCAATGGGGTCAAAGTAGAGTGTTGTTGTTTTGCCTCAATCTGGGCTTGATTTGTGTAGTATTTCTGCTTTTCTAGTTCTCCTCAGTGGGTTAGCATAGCCTACCAATTTTATGCTTTGGTCTTTGGATACGAGCTCAAACATAATCTCCATTCGCTACTTTTGGGGATAGTTATCCTACTTGGCTTGGATCCTATCTCGTGAGCGCATTTTTTGAGTTACCCAAAAAGATGCACTCCTAGTTTTAGGCAGGACTCTACAGCCTAAGTCTCTTGAGATGATTCTCATCATTCTTTGTTGTAGGGAGATGGCCACTATAGGGATTTTTCTCTCATCGGGGATGAAGATGATCTCAGTTTCATTAAGGTCAAGCTAGGAGTTGGTCTCCATAGTGACTTTCTGCATATAGGGCTATAGTCTTTAGTCGTTGTTCTTACTAGTGTGCCTCTCAATTAAGGAATTATTTCATATCACCATTACAACTGGTGGTCCTTTATCTGGAGCTTTTTTCTTCAAAGTTTGGATCTTATTGGGATGGTCTCTGAAGACCATTATGGCAGAACCTTTGAGACTAGTGAGGGTCACATCTTCTTTCTTTCTCTTTACCTCCTATTTTTGGATTCTGTTATTACTTGAGGTTTAGCCAAGTCTTGGATCTAGTATAAGGATAGAAGATGATGGTTTGTTTGGTAAATCTCCATATTTTGGGCCACGACTCTTTTAGGCACTCTAGTAGAAGTGACTCTCAGTAAGGTCTGCATGGTCTCTTGTATAATCCCTTCTGAAGCCACAAGGGTGAAAGCGCTTAGAGCCACAAGGGCATGAATGCCTTTGGTAGACACTCATGGGTTAGACGCATCTAGGACCTTGAGGATGGAAATACCTGAGGTTATTGAAATGAATGCTCCTAAGTCTACTGGGGTGGATGCTTTTGGCTGATACTCTTGGAATAGATGCATCCAAGGCTACATGAGTGGAAACACCTAAGGCATTGAGATGGACACGTTAGGGTCTATCGGGGCGAATACTCCTTAGGCTTTCTTTGCCTCCTCCATATCGAACTCCACCTTCTCTACTTGGCTTCAATGAGAGAGTTGAAGAGGATGACTGCCTAGGTGATTCGTTCTATATCAGGTTACTCTAGCCACGACTTAGGTGGAAACATCCTCCAACAAGGTCTACGATGCTTCGCATGTGAATTATGTCAAGATTGGTCCTGTTGAGGGCCTCTTAGCTAAGAATTATTATTTTGGTATTGCGGGAGCTCGCTGGTGGTGAGGCTCCTAAAGTTGCTAATGCGAGCCCTTAGAGGGTTATTGTTCCACTCTAGCTCCGTTAATCCCTTGTTTCGAACAGGCATCACAAATATAGGTCTTTTTATCTTGTGATTGAGTTTATCTCAGCATTGAGGATGAAGGTCCCATAGATTGCGCGCGAGAATGATGTAGGTAAATACTTCTTATCTTGAGGTGGATAAATATTCCTCGTGTTGAGATAAACTCCTCTCAAAGAATGGATCTCTTATCGGAAGCTACTTCTTTAGAGGGTCATATGGAACACAATTATACCATTAGTAAGTCTCCAATAATATCCTAGAGAAACCCCTTTGATACTTGAGTCAGTAAGTATTCGAGATAACAAAACTAAAACTAATGTTGGAATTCAGCAAATGAATGGTGTACCTAATAAATGAGAATGATGGGGTATTTATAGTTATTTAAGTAAGGCATAGACAACATAGGCCTTTGATGTGATATAGGCTGCATGGGCTCGTATGTTGTGATACCCGAGTCTTTTACTACTCACTTGGTCAAATATGATTCATGCACTATATGTTAATTACGTGTTATTTGTATTTATATTGATATCGTATAATTTATTTTATTTTCTACGATGTTTTAAATCATTAAACTTAATTTTGAAGCTACCGTACGGTATTGATTATCAAATTCTCTAACCTAAATGGTCAATTCTACATTGGGATAAGAAAAAAATTAGGTATCAATATGACAAATATTACTAGGTTACACGTCATAATTTTTAAAAGTTCTAAAAGTGTCACTAGTAAGTTTATACTGTTTAATTTAATTTGATCAAGTTATTTTAAAAGTATATATTTGTAAATTAATATACTTGGGATATTGGACATGATATAATGTGATTTAAGTGTCATATTACAAGGTCTATATGTGCATAATTTTATAAATACAAACAAGACAATTATTTAAGAATCGAATGCCAATCGATTTATAGATTGAATGAACAGTTAAGAAATTAGGGTAGAATTTATTATCTAATAATACGAAAATTAAAATAGGTTATAAATAGATAAATCAATAATGATAAATACAAGATTACAGCTGTATAAGGTGTGTGTAACATCATATTTGAACCACCACTTGAACACCTCAAGTTTTGCCATCTCAAGTTACCACCTCAATCTTTCTTCAATTCTATCATTAAACCATGACCAAAAAAAATTATTTTTGAGCTATTTCACCTTCCAAACGTCCATATTGAACTTTAGAAGTTGCTCTCAAGTGCTTACTAAATAAAAGAGTGAAGGAAGTAAAGAAATGCAAGGGAGGAGCAAATAGGTGAGCTTAACTCATGTTTTGATTTTAATTCTTGAATTATTTGAGGGTTTACGATTTATAAAGCTTGTATTATTGTTTAAAATTATGTTAGGATGTTATTTATGGTCTTATAATTCACAAAAGAAGGATTTTTAGTTGCAAAATCATAATAGAAATAACTGAGGACAGAAATTGTATACTTACTGATTTTTGTCTTTAAAGCTATATATATGTATAGTAACTTGATTAAAACCTATATATTTCACCATATATATGTGTTTATATATGAGTTTAGGGTATGTAGGTAAGTTTGGAGAGATGAGAAATTGAATTATGGTTTGATATTTGAAGAGACACTCAAAATTTGGCCACTAATTGAATGATTTGCTAATCATATTGACCCGAGAGGTGATATATATGTCTAGTTCTATGTGTAGAAAATCATAAATTGCATGTGAGATAGGAATATACTTACAGGTTTATGTAGTCTTGTTGGAGATCCATAAAACCTAGTGAATTGTTGATTGTTGTAATTCACATAGGAATATAGTAGTTAGCAATTGATAATATTTTCATTAGACCTTGGGAGAGGCTAGTGGATAATTTAGGAATTTTCAACTATCACTTAGAAATTAAATTGAGATTGATGAGATAAATTATTCAATTTGGATTAATTATGGTGAAATCATAACCCTAGGCTTTTAGTTATTGAATTTTATCATTAGTTGATTTTGATTATTTGTTTAGTTTAGTTAGATTTTGTTAGTAATCATAAACATCAACATTGACTTTTGTTTATTTAAATATAATTAGAGTTAACATAATTTCGATAATCAATAATTCAACAATCCTCATGGAAACGATAATTTATTCATCATTTTATTACTTATATATAATAACGTGCACTTGCGTTCATGAATTTTCGCAATAAGTTTTTGGCGCAGTTGCCGGAGATTGTTTTGTTTTGTTAATATCGATACAAAGTAACTCGAATTTTAATTTGAATTTTTCTTGTATATATTTTTTTGGTATTTTTATTTTTCTTTTATTATTTGAATGTGCTCTTGTTTATAATCGTAGATGTTTTCTTATGTGTGTGATATGATCAAAAAGTGGTAGATGAGATGGCATATAACATAATATTGGCCAACTGAATATGATATAATAAATCAAGCTTCAACTCAGGCTTCTACAATGAATCGAGTAGATGTCATTAATGCATTGGGTGCTCAAGTACAAATACTTTCAAAAGAGATAGAGAAATATTTTGCAGTAAATGATAATCATTCACCATTCAAGATACGTGAGTTATATGACAGTTTTCATGCAAGAACACGATTCCAAGGGAGCAATCAATTTACACCACCATATGTCGAGCATGCTCAATATGAATGGAATTACAACCAGCTGCAAAATTATCCTTTCTCCAATACTTATCAAGGATGGGCAAATCATTCTAATGCTTCATAGAGAAATAATGAGAATATGATATGGCATGCACCTAGTTACCCCACCATTAGAGAATAAGCGAAGCCTTGAAAAAGCTTTAGCTCAATTCGAACGTACTCCCGACTAAATCTTATTGCAAACTCAACCTAGCGATCCATCACAATATATTTTGCCTTATACAACTGAGGCAAATGGAGAGGGCGAAGAACATTGTGATGCTAATTTGCTAAGTGATGAAGAGATTGAAACTATCTTGTAGATTGAAAAATTGATGAAAGATGAACAAGATGTATCAACACAAATACCTCTAGTGGAGAAAAGAGGAGAATATTGGGATGTTAGTTTGCTAAGTGATAAAGAGATTGAAATTGTTTTATAGATTAAAAACCTGATAAAGGATGAATAAGAGATATCAACACAAATACCTCTAGTAGAGAATAGAGAACATCAATAAAATGTTCAACTAAGCGCATCTTAAAAGCCATCACTAGAAGTTTCTTCTCCCCATCTTTTACAAAATAACAAACCTATATTAAATATTATGGAGGATGATACGGGAATCTCATTGCACAAGTATGAAGTGGAGGATTACGAATTGGTAGATTGCTCATTAAAGTATTATATGGTGGAAAATGAAGGTCTACTTGAGGATATTGACAAATCTATCCATTTAGATTTCATTATCCCTCACATTGAAAATGATAGAAGCATCTCTCTCATACAAAGAGAACTATTTTTGGTCATTGGGCATCCACTTAACAATAAAAATAATTCACTTGATTCCATGTCGGATTATGCCCAATATGCTTATTTTTGGGGATCACCAACACTTCTGGAGCATACAAAGGCATGGCATGAGAAAAACTTATTATTGGACCCCGGTTGAGTAAAGAAGAAGTCCAATTAAATACTATAAATTAAGCGCTTCTTGGGAGGCAACCCAAGTGTTTTAAATTTTATTTTATTTTTATTATTTAGTTATTTAATATTAATTTTGTTATTTTAGTCTAATGAATTTTTTTTTTTGTTTTTCATTTCAGGATCCAACTTAAGTTTAGGGAAGGATTTGTAAAATAAGGAATGATATGCCACCAACTAATGAATGAACATCCACCACTATTCTAGAAGAGGATGATGATTAAGTTGATGAGAACTAACACCATTCAGGGAAGTCTTCTATACCTTATCTTGCTTTATTTAACATTCAGGACAATGTTAATTCTAAGTTTGGGGGTGAATGTATGTGGTTCATTTGATTTTGTTTATTTATAACTTTTGAAAATTGATGAATGTTGTGCTTATATATGTGCTTGACTCTTGTGGCAATTTTTATCTTTCTTGCAATCCTTTGACATATTGAACACATAGCCTTGAACATTTGGATTTTCTGCATGCTTAGAAAAAGCTTATATGAACTCGATATTTTTTATGCGATCTCATATAATTCTAAAACTTATTTGATTGTCACTCAATGCGAAATCCTAGGCTTCATAACATTAGGGAAGTGATTTAGGCCATTTTTGGACCGTTTGAGCCTTTCAAGCTACCTTATTTATGATGCATAATCCCTAGTATCGCCCATTGAGCCTATTGAGCTATTTTTTTGTCACCCCTACAAATCAACCTCAACCAATGAATTAATTTTTTTATCTTATATATTACCCCACACTCAACTCATTGCTATTCTAGTAACATTATTTTGAATATTGAAAGTTGTTTAAAAAAAAATAGCAAAAGAGAGGTAGCGAAAAATCCCAAAACATGTGAAAAAAATGAGTTTAATGAATAAAGTGGTGTGACAAATCAAAAGAAGAAAGGTTCACGAAGGTTTGAGACGAAGATATGGTAGTGCTCATCAACAAGGTTCCAGAATAGTTGTGTGCTCAGAGTAATTTGAGTCACTATATTATCTTTTATTCTATCGTTACCTTAGTCACACGTTACAAGCTTTCAAAATTCTAATAATCCTTGATGTTGTGTTAGTCTACATTAGTAGAAAGTGACAAGAAAAACAAGCCTATAGAATTCTAAAACACATAAATAAGAGATCAATAATTTTGTTGCGAGTTTGCAAAAACCAATCCGAATAGCAAAATGTAAGTGTAAGAGGCTACACACACACACTTAAAGGATTTAAAGATGGATAAATTTGACACTTGAGTTGAACTCGTGCATTTTGATGATATTTTGAGATTTCCTTAAGTTATAAATTCACAATAATTTTTTATGCCCATTTGGTTAGTAGGTTTCATTATCACTTATTATTTTATTTATTTTATTTCTTTCTTTTGCTCGAGGGCTAGCAAAATGTTAAGTTTGGGGATATTTGATGAGTGAATTTTATACCTATTAATTGAGTATCATTTGCTTAATTTTTTGATTAGTTTTTGAGGATTTATGTTACTTTTTATGTATTTAGTTTGAAATATTGTAGGTAATATCAAAATGAGAAAAAAATGGAAAGAAACATAAAACTTGGTTAAAATTTAGAAAAATCCACTTTTTGGTGCTATTGAGGGCACTGTTCGTATTTCAATCATAACTTTTTGCTCCAATATCATTTTGACTTATTTCTTGAACTATTGGAAAGCCAAGATATATATATATATATAACTTTTATTTTTACCATGAAATCCAGTTCTTTCTATTTCAATGAGACAAATCGTGTTAAATAGTCTGTACTTGATTGAAAATTTCTAATATGATACATTTTGGTATTTTGGGCATAACTCCCTTTACAGATGTCATATTGAGTTGATTCATAAAGATATAGAAAGATAAGACATAGGGATATAATTTACATGAAGACACCAAAAGCCAGTTTGGTCTTAAAAGTGGTGAAAAATAAGTTGAAATAGGCAATTGGCGCTACAGAGTCGGATCTTGGGCAGCAAGTACAGCACCTAGGCACTGCAGGCCCTGCCTTGGACAGAATGGGCAGCGCCTAGGCACTATCGAGCGACAATTAAGGGCAAAATTATTATTTTCCCTCTTTAGGGCATCTCCATCTGATTTTTAAAGTCCCAAGAGCCTCCATTTTAGATTTTTAGAGAGGGAGAGAGGGAGAAAAGAAAAAAGAAGCCAAGAAAGAAGTAAGAAGAAGAGAAAAAGATTAGAGATTTCTTTGAAAAGTTGAGAAAAAGACATCTACAACGGGGAAAAACTCATCTTACTTTCAAGTTTTATTTCATTTTCCTCTTTCTCTCGTTAATTATGTGTATGAATATTGTTCATTTATCTTTTATTTTTATCATCATAAACTAATTTATTTTCCTAGAGTTGTGATGTAATCTAATTATGATATTTTGAATATTTGTATCAATTCAATTCTCAATTTATCTTCAAGTTGAGTTTCTACATTGTTCTTAATGCTTTCAATTACTTAACCACTAATTGAATGATTTGCTAATCATATTGAGCCAGGAGGTGATATATATCTAGTTCTCTATGTAAAAAATCATAAATTGCATATGAGATAGGAATATACTTACATGGTTTGTGTAGTCTTGTTGGAGATCCATAGAACCTAATAAATTGTTGATTGTTGTAATTCACATAGGAATATAGTGGGTTAGCAATTGATGATATTTTCATTAGACCTTGGAAGAGGCTAGTGGATAATTTAGGGATTCTCGACTATCACTTAGAAATTAAATTGAAATTGATGAGATAAATTATTCAATTTGGATTAATTATAGTGAAATTATAACCATAGGCTTTTAGTTATTGAATTTTATCATTAGTTGATTTTGATTATTTATTTAGTCTAGTTAGATTTTGTTAGTAATCATAAACATCAACATTGACTTTTGTTTATTCAAATAAAATTAGAGTTAACATAATTTCGATAATTAATAATTCAACAATCCTCATGGGAACGATAATTTATTCATCACTTTATTACTTGTATACGATAATGTGCACTTGTGTTCATAAATTTTCGCAACACGTACACACAATTTCTATCGTGTCAAATTATACTTTATATATAGTTGTTGAGTAGTGGGTGTTACAGAGTAGTATCAGAGCTCGATTTGAGGTCTTGTACACTATCCATATACATGAACTTAGAACTTGTGAAGCGCAACCATGCCAGTAAGGTTTATATTATCATATATTGCATTACATATTTCATGAATTATATTGGCCATATATTATCAAACTTGTATAAAACAGTGCTGCAAAATGGTGAAAACTTGTGGTGAGAGCAGTGGTAGTACCAGAGCGCAGAAAGATGAGACATCGACCCAGGGTAATAATTGAGATGCCTTGATTAACTGATTAATAGAGTTGATTAAATGACAATCTAAACTAATTCAGCAGCTGATTCGACAGAGGGATAATGGTTAGCAATCGCGGGTGGAAGTAAACCAATAGTAGGCGGAGTATATATATATGGTAGGAGAACGATTTAGGAGGCTGGATCCCCCGACATTTAAGGATGTTATTTATCCTACTACTGCAAAGGACTGGTTGAGGACCCTGAAAAACATGTTTCAATACAGCAGGGTGCCAAAAGAGGATAGGATAATGTGTGCCACTTTCATGCTTTGCGGTAGTGCAGGCCATTGGTGGGACACGATTAGCAACATACAGGATATTACCACCATAAGCTAGGACAAATTCAAGGAGTTATTCCAAAATAAATATTTCACAACCCCAATTCACATGATGAAGATGAACGAATTTATACAATTGCGACAAAGAGCAATGACTTTTGGGGAATATATTCGTAGATTTGAACAGGTGTCCAAGTTTGCTACGCACATGGTCAACACTAAAGTACTGAAAGTAGAGAGATTTCTAGAGGGTTTAAAGCCAGAGTTGTATCGGGGTATGAATATGGCGGGTACTCAAGGGGTGACATTTTTACAACTGGCTGAGAGGGCGTTAGTGGCAGAATAAGCTGAATCAAGAATCGCTTATGCATAGGAGGCTCGACAGCAGTTCAAACAGTAGGGATAGAGATGGACTGTGAGGCAAAAGAGGCCAATTTAAATATAGAGGCTGGGATTTAAATTTCAAGAAGAACGAGGCCAACAATAAGATGGTCGAAGTAAGAGGCCACATGTCGAATGAGAAAAAACACAAAGGCCAGAAGATATGTCTGAAATATGACAATCGACATATTGGAGGCTGCTCTACAAATACCAGGGTGTGCTTTCAATGCAAAATGCTAGGACATATTGCTAAATTTTGCCCAAGTAAACAAAATCACACTAGCCAAAGTGTTCACCATGACCAGGGCGGATGCAGAGGCAAATCCATCTGTGGCGATAGGTAAACTTTATATTTCTAGCGTTCTAATACTGGTGTTATTTGATTCTGGAGCCACGCATTCATTTGCATCCACTAAGTATGTGAAGAGGCTGGGTAGAATACCAAATGTAGCAAAAATTAGTTATAGTGCAACAGTCCCCTCTTGAGATGCTACACAAACTGATCGAATTTTAAAAGCTTGTGCTATACCTATTGAAGGTAGAGAATTATATGTTGATTTGATTATACTGGATATGAATGATTATAATGTCATTTTGGGCATAGATTGGTTGTCAAAGTACGTGGCTACTATCGACTGTAAGGAAAAAATAGTGATATTTCAACTTTTTGGGAAAAAGTCTTTCACATTTGCTAGCATTGTGAAGAATTACAGATTTCCTGTGATTTTAGCAGTAAAGGCGCAATGATAACTCGATGATAGTTGTGAAGGGTACTTGGTAAGTGTCATGAGCATTGAGGAACAACACCCACCAACTCTTAGTGAAATACCAGTGGTGCAGGAGGGTACTGAAGTATTCCCAAATGATCTTCTGGGATTACCACTAGATTGTGAAATAGAGTTTGTTATCGACATACAACTAGGAACGTCTCCAATTTCTAAAACTCCCTACAGAATGGCTCTCTTGGAGTTGAAAGAATTAAAAGTACAATTACGGGAGTTTTTAGACAAAGGATTCATCAGACTGAGTTTTTCACCTTACGGAGCACCAGCTCTATTTGTATGTAAGAAAGATGGTACCATGAGACTGTGCATCAATTATTGAGAGTTGAACAAGGTCATGATTAAGAATAAATATTTATTACCCAAAATCGATGATTTATTTGACCAGCTTCAGGGTGCTGTAATATTTTCAAAGGTTGACTTATGCTCTAAGTACCATCAACTAAAAATAAAAGAAGAGAATATCCCTAAGACGGAATTTAGTATAGGATATGGGCACTATGAATTTTTGGTGATGCTATTTGGATTGACTTAATGCTCCAGCAGCATTCATGGATCTGATGAACAGAGTGTTTAAGGAGTTTCACGATAAATTTGTTATCGTATTCATCGATGATATTCTAGTTTACTCCAGAACTAAAAAAGAGTATGCCGCACATTTGAGATAAGTACTGGAGGTCCTAAAAGTAACACAGTTATACGCTAAATTCAAGAAATGCAAGTTTTGATTGGATTGCATGGTATTCTTGGGACATATTATATTAGGAGTAGGAATATTAGTAGATCCAAGTAAAGTTGAAGCTATCAACAACTGGATGCAGCCTACTAATCCTTTGGAGGTGCGCAATTTTTTGGGTTTAGCTGAATATTACTGGAGATTCATGGAGGGATTCTCCAAGATTGTTATGCCATTGACACAATTAACCAAAAAATGGATGACGTTTAGATGGACGAATATGTGTGAGCGAAGTTTCCAGGAGCTAAAAAAGAGATTGACTTCAACACCTATTCTCTCAATTCCATCAGGTATTGGAGAATTCGTAATTTACAATGACACGCCAAATAATAGATTATGATATGTATTGATGCAGAATGGTAAAGTAATTGTGTATGCATCCAGACAACTTAAAGATATGAAAAGAATTACCCCACGTACGATTTAGAACTTGTTGCTATAGTATTTGCACTTAAAATATGGAGGCACTATCCACACGGTGTGAGATCTATATGGATCACAAAAGCCTCGAATACTTCTTCACACAGAAAGAGTTAAATATGTGGCAGCAGAGATAGCTAGAACTGGTAAAAGATTATAATTGTATGATTAATTACCACCGATAAAGCCAATGGTGTAGCTGATGCGTTGAGCCAAAAATCCACATAATGTACAATAGCTATGGCTTTAATTAAAAAATTGAAACTGAATGAGTTGCAGAAAATGAATATAGAGATTTTACAGACAGGAGTAATAGAGGCAAAGTTAGTAGCCCTGATGCTTCAGCCTACATTAATTGATAAGATTAAACAATGGCAGCGAGATCACGAATATCTCATCAAGATGAGAAAATATATTGTTGTAGGGGAGTCTTCTGAATTTGAGATAACTCAAAATGATATTTTACAATTTATAAGGCGATTTTGTGTGCCAAATGTTGATAATATTTGGGAAGACATTTTAAAAGAGGCATATTCAACCCCTTATTCAGTACATCCAGGGGCTACCAAGATGTATAGAGACTTGAAAATGCATTATTGGTGGTCGGGTATGAATGTTATGCCCAATTATATATTTAGAAGATTGTCAGAATTCATGGTGTGCCATTGTCTATAGTTTCGAATAGAGATTTGAGATTTTTATCTGCTTTTTGGAGGAGTTTACACAGCTTTGGGAACATAATTATCATTCAGTACAACAAATCATCCTTAGACGGAGTAAATTCCTACCTTTAGAGGAGTTTTTGTACAACAACAACTATTAGACTAGCATTAGAATGGCTCCCTATGAAGCATTGTATGGCAAAAAGTGTAGGTCTCCGATATACTGGGATGAAGTTGGTAAGAAAAAACTTTTGGATCCAGATATGATTAGAGAGATGTCAGAAGCCATGTCACAGATTCAACAAAGAATGCAAACTGCCCAAAATCGGCAGAAAAGTTATGCAGATCGATAAAAAAGGGCGCTGGAGTTTGCAGTAGAAGATCAGGTATTTTTGAAAGTAGCATTAATGAAGGGCATCATACGGTTTGGAAATAAAGAAAAATTGAGTTCCAGATACATTGGCCCATTCTCTGTGATTAAAAGAATTGGTGATGTTGCTTACAGGCTGGATTTGTCGGCATCTATGTCCCAAATACACAATATATTTCACGTGTCTATGTTGAGGAAATATATTGCTAATGCCTCTCACATTCTGAAGAATGAACCAGTAGAATTAAAGGCAGATTTGAGCTACGAAGAAAAGTCTGTACAGGTTTTGTTACGAGAAGTGAAATGGTTGATAAATAAACAGATTCCATTGGATAAAGTGTTATGGAGAAACCAATCAGTAGAAGAGGCTACTTGGGAAAGGGATGATGAAATGAAAATCAAGTATCTTGAACTCTTTCGGTAAGTGAAATTTTGGGGGCGAAATTTTTATAAGGATGGGAGGATGTGATACCCGAGTCTCTCACTACTCACCTGATTAAATATGATTCGTGCATTACATGTTAATTACATGTTATTTTTATTTATATTGACATCATATAATTTATTTTATTTTATACGGCGTTCTTAATTATTAAACTTTATTTTGAAGCTCTCACACGATATTGATTATCGAATTCCCTAACCTAAATGGTCAATTCTACAGTGGGATAAGAAAAAAATTAGGTATCAATATGATGAATATTACTAGATTACACGTTATAATTTTTAGAAGTATTAAAGATGTCACTAGTAAGTTTATACGATTTAATTTGATTTGATCAAGTTATTTCAAAAGTATATATATTTGTAAATTAACATACTTGGGATATTAGACATGATGTAATGTGATTTAGGTGTCACATTAAAAGGTCCATATGTGTATATGGTTTTAGAAATGCAAACAAGATAATTATTTAAGAATTAGATGCCAATCGATTTATAGATCAAATGAACGATTAAGAAATTAAAGTAGAATTTATTATCCGATCGGACAAAAATTAAAATAGGTTATAAATAGATAAATCAATAATAAGAAACACTAGATTATAGCTGTATAAGATGTGTGTAACATCAAATTTGAACCACCACTTGACACCTCAAGCTTTGCCATCTCAAGCTACCACCTCAACCTTTCTTCATTTCTATCATTAAACCACGATAAAAAAAAATCATTTTTGAGCTATTTCACTTTCCAAACCTCCGTATTGAATTTTAGAAGTTTCTCTCAAGTGCTTCCAAGTAAAGAAAGGAGTGAAAGAAGTAAATGAAAGTAAGAGAGGAGCAAATAGAAACTTAAAATTGTCCATAGGTGAGCTTAACTCATGTTTTGATTTCAATTCTTGAATTATTTGAGGGTTTATGATTTATAAAGATTCTATTATTGTTTATAATCATGTTAGGATGTTATTTATGGTCTTATAATTTACAAAAGAAGGATTTTTAGTTGTAAAATTACAATAGAAATCACTAGGGACAGAAACTGTATATTTGTTAATGTTTGTCTTTAAAGCTATATATATGTATAATAACTTAATTAAAACTTATATATTTCACCATATATGTGTTTATATATGATTTTAGGGGATGTAGGTAAGTTTGGCAAGATGAGAAATTGAAATATAGTTTGATATTTGAATAGACACTCAAAACTGCCATGATAGAACTTACAGTTTTTGTGTTGTGATAAGTGGGCTAGTTTTACTGAGGTAAATCAATAATTTTTACCAATTCTATAATATAGTTACATTACTCTACATGTTATCTAAGTGTGGTAAAAATTTGGGAGTGATTGGATATGTTTAAGGATGTCAAAGTTAGTATACAACTAAATTGGACAGCAGTAAAATATAAAAATGTGAATATGTCCCATTTGATAACTTAGCATGTTTCAACCTGAACATATTGCTATTGAGTTCTAACAATTATGCACATGCTATTAGAGTGTTAATACTTCAATTACATGATATTTACGTGTATCTAAGATGATAAATTAAGGTATTTGAGGGATTATATTGGGTTCTAATTTGTGAAAGATTGATTGTTACCTAGATAGCTTGGTGTTTAAGGTCATAGTATGAAATTTTGTACTTTCAACTTGCCAAATTGAGAATGGCGCTTGATGTTGGGTAATATTACAGGCTTTTCACATCTAAGTTTGGAGAGGAACACTAAACAAATCTAAACTAAGTCATCAATCAAGTAAAAGGTAAGTAAAGATTCATTCGCAACTACAATGCATAGACATAGTAAATATGTGATTTATATATAATATCATAGATCATATGTGCATAGCAGAGGGCATGCATTACTATTATTCATGTCCATTGAGCATACATATATAAGCATTGGTACATGTATGCATCATATACGAGCATTATGGTAAATCTTATATTGCACGACATGATTCTAAGAAAGTAAAATATTTTGCTGACCACTACTAGTGCACCGAAGCATGCATGAATTTGTATAGTTGTATGCATGAATTTGCAGGTTCGCGTGCATGGATTTACATACTTATGAGTATGCATGGATATGCATGCTTATATCATTATTGGCCATTGGATTATGGTGGTGTGCACAGCTCTTTTCCAGTGCATGGGATAGTAGCATTGGTCAGAGGCCCAAGAAAGAAATAATTTTGAGAAAAATATTTTGATGCATGGAATTGCATTATGGGCATAGCATTTTGAGATGCATGACTTGATATTGTGGATTATTCTTTGACATGCATAATCTTTACTTGTTGAGTATTAACTCATATAGTTTATGCATTGTAGGTGAGCACAATGATGCTTGAAGCCTCTTTTGCTGGTTGGGCGGTTGTTGGAGCTCTTGCAGGTGTCTGAGGAAGTGTGTACATGAATAACAACCTATTGGGCTATTTTGTTAGCTTGTTATATTGTGAGTCTATTATATTATATTTTGAGACTAGTACTATATTTTACTTTTAAAACTTTTTTAGTAAACAAGTATATAAATATTATTGTCGTTGTGGGTATTGTGCTTTTATATAAATATTAATCCTGTTATATAAATGACATATGTAAGGAATTATTTTAAATAGGATTGTGCGTGTAAAAAGTGATTTATATTTTCTTAAAGTGTTACAAAAAAAAATATCGCATGCACATACAAGTTCTATCATGTTAAATTATATTATATATATAATTGTTGAGTAGTGCGTGTTACATATGCCATGTTAGGCAAATGTTTGATGTCTCTGGACCGCATAGGCCTCTTACGTGACTTGGGCCTGAGTACCTCATTAAGCTGAAGTTGTATACCTTTTAGGCCTAATTTGAAATATGTCTACTACCCCCAACTCCCAGTGAGACTGCAAATCTCAAGGTGGCTAGGAGTTGTATAACTTGAGATAGTTACTTGGAGAAATTATGCATGCATAAGTAGGAGGGCGAGAAGCTCGGCTTCAGTAAAAGTATCTTTCAAGCTCTTTTTACTCAAAGGTGAGAGCACTTAAAGTGAGATTTTTCTTTTAGAACTTTATTAATGAATTTCATTAATTATTTATTATTTCTCTAAATCCATCTTTGGGAGACCTGGTCCACAGTGCAGATAAGGTGGAAAGTTTGCTAATAAGTAGTCGTGCATAGAGTTTCCTTCTTGTAATAAGTTTGCACTCTTTTCACCAAGCCACAGGATAAAGGAGCCCCCTAAGGGGCTACTTCAGGCTTACTTGTCATCTTTCTTATGTAGATTTTCTATCCCTACTCATCCTTTCTTGGTCGATACCTTTGTGTGGGTCAACTTACTCCCAGCTCATATATGTGTTTTATGGGATTCTACCATCGTTTAGAAGAGTTAGGACTTCTTGTAGATTTGGATAACTTTATTTCCCTCTTCATGATTAGGAGGGTTATTTGAGAGTCATACTTTCACTTCTTCCATAGGCTGGGATGCAAATTCTTGGAGGGTGTAGCTTCCTCTCATGGTACTTGGAAGAAGAAATTCTTCTATGTTAAAGATGAGGGTTAGCGGTTCCCCTCTTAGTGGAGTAGTACTCTTATGGTTGCTCCTTATGGCCATATGCATGATTAGTTCAGGGAGCTTCGTGCAGCCGTTGGATTATTCAATCAGCTCTTTGATGCCAATACTTATGCCCCACTGGTATTTGAGTGCTTTACTTTTGTTAACACACTTTGAATGCTTTGACTTGACATATTTATTTCTCTTGTTTGCTTGTTTCTTCTTTTCAGTGAAGAAGTTGGATGATGTGGCCATTAAGGCTCATAAGAAAAAAGTTAGCGAGTTTGATGGTAGATCTGCACGGTTTCTCTTAGGGATAGGAGGTGGTGACAGGCATTCTCAACCTAAGCGCACAAAAGAACAACATAGATCCTCATCACGCCAGTCAAGCGCGAGAGTAGCAACCAAGTGGCGAGACCTCCATCTGCTCTTGCATTTAGCAAGAGATTGAGGATGAGGTTGATGATACTCCTCCTAGGGATAGTAATGGCATGGGAGTGTTCTCTTTCGTCATTAATTTCCAGGAGAAGATTTAGTCCCTATGACATACCTTGGATATACCTCTATGCTAGCACAAGACCAGGAGTGTCCTCAACAACGATGAGATGAGTCGGCTTAATCAAATGCCTTCTTCTGACTTAGATGCCTTGGTAGTAGATGACTTGGCCCAGGTAACTAATTTAGTGTACATTTGTCATCTTTGTTTTATATACGATTCAACTGCTTCAATTAATCTCCCTTTTTTTTTGTCAGGCTCTTAAGATGACTACCATGATTGGTCACATTGTCGCCATCTTTAGGGAGTCAATGGAGCATTTTGAGGCTGTTGTAAAAAAGAGCATCGAGAAGGTCACTCATTCATGAAAAAAAGATGGCAAAGATGGGCAAGGACTATAAGATCCCAATAGCCAAGTATGACTGTGAGATAGTGAATGAAGAGAAGTTTTTCCATACAAAAGCCAGGAAATGCTGTGCGACTAGCAATTAGAGTTGTTGCTATCAGTACCTTTAAGACAATTGAGAACTTTAACAAAGCCATCATGGAGAAGCCAAAGGCCATGTATGACCAGACTATTCGCGAGTGTCGGCATGCTTTGAGGGAAGCTGAGTGCTTCACTTAGGATGATGTAATATTGTCAGATACTAAGGTGCTTAATGAGGAGGAGGGCGAGATAACTAAGGTTAGAAGAGCTCCGAGAGCAACTAAGATGGCTGTGGATTTCCCTAGCACATATATAGAAGACAAAGCCCTCCAAGACAATAAACCCAAGTGAGCATCTAGAGATTTAGCTTAGGAGTTAATAGATAGCCTAAAGTTTCTTTTACCATATTTTCTTTCCCTACAATTTAAGGGTGATATTTTTAGTTGTTAGGAAACATGTTAGACAGATTTCCTTTTCTCTGCTTTTTGCATTGGATATTTCCATATTTTTAGATGTTTGACTTGTAGTGGTATTATCACTCTTTGAATTTTTGAGCATGAGGACTGCATTTGATAGCTTTTAATTTTTCATTTTCTTGAGGATTTTGATGCCTTTATGTTCTTTTGCTGAGGTGTTTGCCATGGGCAATGCTAAGAAATTTCTTGCAAGCTTGTATATAATTTCCCTAAGCTCAGAAATTCACTTAGGAAAGTCACGAAGCTACCGCTTACTGGTTTGACTGATTCGCCAGGGGTAACGCGAAGCTACTGCTTGTAGGACTAGAAGTATGCTCGGGATAGCGTAGAGCTACTGCTTATATGACTTAGAAATATCCCAAGGATGGTGCGAAGCTACATCTCATAGGACTTAAAAATATGCCAGGGATGGCATGGAGCTGTATCTTATTGGACTTAAGTATGTGCCAGGGATACCACAAAACCACCTCTTATAAGACTTAAGAATGCTCCAAGGATGCTGCATAGATATCTTTTATAAGACTTAGGAATGTGCCAAGGATGGCGTAGAGCCATCTCTTATAGGAATTAGGAATGTCGTTATGGATTAAATGGAGCACCCTCTCATGGATGACGCAAAGCCACCTTTTACAAACTTGGAGAAATGCATGGATGGAGCAGAGCCACCTCTTACACACTTAGAGAAACGTTATAGATTGTATGGAACAACCTAGTTTAGATTTAGAGAAGGTCTAAGATTGCACATAACACCTTTTTACAGACTTAGATATTCATTACGAATTATACAAAGGCCAGAGTTGATGAGGCATGTTGCCTCGCCTGGAATCGCAGGAGCTCATTTGTAGTGATAAGGCATATTGCCTCACCAGGGAGTGGTAGGGCACATTGCCTCAGTATAGAGGTGCAGTATCAATATAGTGGTGCCTCGATAGGGACTTTAAGCGTGCAATGAGACCCTTTAAGTGATGTTTTTCGTGAGGGAACATTCTAGGTTACTAATTTTTGCGAAGGTTTTGGTCTGTCTATAATGTACAAGCTTCTCTATCTTGTGTGGATTGCATTCCTCTGTGAGGAACTTGACCTCTTTGCCCATTTGATCGACAATAAGCAATGATGTCTATCTGTTACTTGAGTCTCGAAGCTAGCAAGTTCGCCAGTCGAGTTGTCATGGTTGAGGTGGCAAGCCACCTAGCAAGAATCATGGAGACAGTCCAATTATGCTTTCATCTTCTTGATTTTAACACTTTACGTAAGAACGCATACGCTTCGAAGGGGGTTAGAGTGGATATGAGCTTCGTCTTCGGATATGAGCTCATGTATGATCTCCCTTCACCACTTCTGGGGTTAGTTATCCTGCTCGACTAGAATCCTATCTCATGAACACATTTTTTCAATCACCCAGAGAGATGCGCTTTTGGTTTTAGCCAGGAATCCATTGCTTGAGTCTCTTGAGATGATTCTCATTATTGTTCGTTGTGGGAAGGTGGTCACCATTGGGATTTTCCTCTCGTCGAGGATGAAGATGATCTCAATTTCATCAAGGTCAAGCTAGGAGTTTGTCTTTGTGGTGACTTTCTACATGCAGGGCTATAGTATTTGCCCATTGCTCTTGCTAGTGTGCCCTCAATAAGGGATCTGTGAATATTAGTAATAAAATTTTCAATACTATAATTTTCTTAATTTAATGGCAACAATGTTAAATTAAAAAAATAGTCATTTTAGTGCTAATTTAATTATTATCAAATAAATTATAAATAATCTTATTATCGTGATTTAATAGAAATTACATTAAATTTAAAAAATATTGATTTTGGTGTTTAACAAAAATTAATCACAAAAATGACTATTTTTTAAAATAGTTTTTGTTAAATTATTATTATTCAATTAATAATTGAAAATTACTACTAATATTTCACATATTTAGTAAAATATTGTTTAGAAATATGTTACATATTTTTAAGATTTGTGATGAATATGAAATTTATAAAAACTATATTAAATTAATAAATAGTTACTAAATTATAAATACAATAAAATTTCAAATAAATTTAATGTTAAGTGTAAATTAATCAAGTCAAAAAAATTATTAGAAAATAAATACAAGTCTATTAATTTTAAAATATTTAAAATATTATTTTATTAAAAATAATAATAATGATAATTAGATTATTTTTTAAGTGTAAGTAATACTAATTGAGAGTATAGGGGTAAAGTCATATAATTAATAGTATAATAAGGTAAATTGATGTTCAATGAAAAAAATAAATATGGGAGGAAAGTGATATTAAACTATGCAAGTCAAAAGTTACTATGGTCTTTTATAATTTAAACGCATCCTACTCCCTTTAACTACTATATTTCCATTTTGAATGGCAACATATTATTTCATGTGACACCTGAGTTGGCTCCCACAGTGAAGATTAAATCCTCTCTCCAGCCCTAATCCCCAACCAAAATAGTACTATTTCACTTTTCCCGTCTCTCTACTTCATTCAAAAATTCCTCTTTCAACTTCCTTCAGCTTTTTGGATTCCTCCAAAATCGAAAACCCTTTTCTTCTTTCAGAATAATCAACACCATTTTTTTACCCACTGTGCAGTATTTTTGGAAAACCAGAAGGCAAAGTAGGCTGATGGTTCTCACTTAACTGTTTTTTGCTGAAAGGGGGAGCCAATGGGTAGCATCGAACCATTCAATCGGTATTAAAGTTATTACTGTGATTGAGGTTTCGTTTCGTTAGTTTTCATGTTATTTCTGAAGTGTTTGTTGACATGTTTTTTTATCTTTCTTGTATCACATAAATGAATAGGTTGGTGAAACTTGCGGCAAGGGCTTTTTATGACGACATAACTACGAAAGGTGAAAACCAGCCCAAGACTGGAAGAAGCGACAACAGAGGGATTGCTGTGGTCGTTCTCGATGCTCTTACTAGGTAATTTGCCTTTATGTTTTAGCTCCTCGGGAAAAACTATTGAAGTTTTTATGTAACTTTTCTTTGAGTTATTGTATATTTTTGTGTATTATTGAATTCATTTGTGTAGTACTTGAAAGGTATAATACTAACTTTATGATTTGCGTATTTTGTTCATTAAATGGGAAGAAAAACATAGATGTATGAAGATGAAAAAATAAGTCTGGCTTTTTATATTAGTACCAAACTAGGAAAACGAACACTGCTTGGTCTGCACTTGCTGCCTTGTATTTGAGCAACTAGTTGCATGTGTAAATACCAATATTGTTTAACCAATTGTTTTTTTCATCTGGAGAACATTTAAATTGATAATATGCAAAATTATGTGCTGTTTAAATATTTATAACACATGTTTTGACAAAGTAGCTGGTACTTGTGTATGATTTATTAGTTCAATTAGGGTTGTACATAAACACACTCAACCCTACCCACCTGCTCAAACTGTTCCAACTCACTTGAGGCGCACTGATTTTAAATTATTTTACATGATTTTGTTACTAATAGTATGTTCCTTGCAATAAGAGCTAAGTTATCAACTATCACAATACAAAATAGTGGGCGTGAAGTTGTAATTATAGAGCAGAATACTGTTTATAATTTATGCAACTAGTATATCTGCAAAATACAAGCAAGCTACATGGAAGATAGTTATTTTACACAATCAGGGAATGACTCGTAAGCCTCCAGTCAAAAAATGTAGAAATTTTAACATTATTCTGCAATCTAGGGTTATGGTGGAGAGTTGCACTTCTAAATCTTGGCAGTGGTTGAAAAATGGTTGAGGAGATCATACTTGGACCTATGATTGTCATAATCATTAAATGCAGCAGAACTACTTACCTTATGATGGTCATTTAGATGGCAGATATAAGATGCAATTTCAACTTTTGGATATGCATAGTGTATCAGTATAATAAGGGGTTGGGGGAAGAGCGAGTGAAAGTCTACAATAATGACTGGTTAATTTTTAGTTATGCAATTGGAAGAATGTTGAAATTAAATTTATTATAAAGTTGATCCATTTAACTTTTGGATACTACTTTATCTTGCTATTGAGGGAAACAATGGTTGGATTGCAACTTTGTATTTGATTTCTGTCCAGGCGTCAGTGGGTAAGGGAAGAAGATTTGGCTAAGGACTTGAAGCTTCACACAAAGCAACTTCGTCGGACTCTCAGGTTCTTTGAAGAAGAAAAACTAGTCACTCGTGATCACCGGAAGGAGGTTAGCTTTGCTGGTTCAGCATTATGGCCAAAACCTTTCTGAACTTTCTTACCATTGTTTTCTAGTCATTTGTTTATCCTACACTCTGCTTCTATGATTGCTGAATCTCATGCTTTAATTATTTTTATGATTCTTCTACCTCCTTATGCTCAGGTTGGTGTAGGGAATGGTCATTCCAGGTAAATGCATTCTAGATAATGGCCATTCGACCTCGAATTTAAGTATAATACTATATCACATGCATATATGTGAATATATGTGTGCAAATGAACTAAGCATGTAAATGCAGTTACACTCACAAGCATTCATATACATAAACATGTTTCTGTGTTACGCATGTATATTTGTAACAGCTATCACATGCATGGAAGTGAGGCAAGCTATTTTAGCTTGCTTTTATATGGTGTTTTGGATGTTACTTATCAAAAGAGTAGAAAGTGGAATGTCAAGAGGAATTGCCTGGTAGACTCTATTTGTTTATTCCACAAATAGTACCTCTCTTAAAAAGAACAAGTCACTTATTCCCTCCACGAAAATGGGATTCCCTCCGTTCCAGTCCCATGTAACCCATTTTTCAATTAAAATGGGAATCCCTCAATCCTAGTCCGGCTGAATGAAATAATTAATTACAGTGGATTAATCCAATTTTCTTGTTTGAAACCTACTTTTTAGATCAAGAGATGTATTCCGGTCACTTGCTTTGTTCATTGAAGGTCACTTTATATATGTAAAAGAGGACACTTGAGGTGATTACTGTGGTAGATCAAGATCTTAGGTAGACTTGGGGGTTAAGGACGGAAAAATTCTTTTAATTTATTTTCAATAATGGGAATGATCTTCGTTCATCAGTTTTGGTGGTAATGGCCAATGGCCATGGTTTTTTATTCCCACTTGTTTTGATCATATCAGATAAGTTGGAGTCAGAAAAGTGGATATCACTATTCCTGGAATTTCCATTCTCTTGTACCAAACATGCCACTCGCTGTTTTCACGCTTCGAGAAATTACATTTTAAAGAAAGCCATTTGTTTTCTTGAGCTTGATCTAAAATTTATTTTACTAAATGCAATCTGTTTATTATGAGATTAAAACCTGACTTGCTCAGCAGTTAGTGTTACGCTTCAATTGACAGTTCTCCTTGATTATGTTATCTTGTTTCAGTATCGCCCCATTTATATTATTTCTGATCTCTTGCAGACTGCTAAAGGTGCAAAGATATACAGTGCTGCAGTAGCTGCCACCGGCGATGGTCAACAAACTGGAAGAGAAGGCGATGAAAAACTCAAGATGCATACACACTCGTATTGTTGTCTAGATTATGCACAGGTTTTTAGCTCCCCAAATCACCACAACTAGAAAGTATATTGTTGTAGACTGATGATGTTTGTTACACCCACACATTTCAGTGTAAATGAAGTTCACGTTTATAGGTAGTGATAACATAATTTCATATGTCAAATTAGATGAATTTACGTGCCTTAGGAAAATGGCCAACCTAGATAGTGTAAGCGGAATTGCACATGTTAGTTGTCAAGAAGATTTTGTGACATGAGGAGTTTCGTTGTTGACGCTTAATGGAGAAACAAGGCCTTACTTCAAAGAGGTTAGAAAGTGAGGGAAGGGATTGCAGAGGAACAAGGAACTGAGACTATGAGGAGTGAGTCCGAAGGAAAGAGTGCTGGAACAAAGAAAGCGAGGAGTTTTCATATAAGGAACTCTACTCAAAACCTTATACCATACACCATATATATTGAGGTTGAGATGCATGGATCCTTCTCTTCCACTCGACTAGGCGCAGAATTGGTTTTCAAGTTTTAGGTGATATGGGGTAAGCTCTAGCTATTCGAGATTGAATATCTTAACATAGATCAGGTTATGACTAATTTTTCTTCTGAAAAAGTTCACTCTTAAGAAAGTTTTTGATTTTTTATTTTGTGGAAGTTTATTGGATTGAGTCTGATGGTTTTAGTATTGATCATCAGTTCTATATCCCAGTTGATTACTAGTGTCAATAATTTATTTATCTTCCATCTTTCCCCACTAATATGTTTACCATGATACTACTCCTAGTTTTAGAATGGATGGTGTTAGATGTATCTACATTCCACTTGAAATAAATTGATCTGTTTAATTAGGGTTAATTATAAAAACTACCTTGAGGTTTGACCTAAAACTATTCCTCTAATTTTTTGTAATTGTTGTTTCATCCTTCAGTTGAATTTCAAAACAAACAAGGAAAATAAAAATAGTAATGGGACAATTTTGCGCCTCTCTTTCTATCAAAACAGGAGGAGTTAATCTATAATCATCATTCAATGTTAATATTTTTTATTCAAAAAAAGTTTGAAACCTAGCGCCGCCCCCAACTCAAACCCAACCCCTAGACTCACCGTACCCCCACCCATACCCAGGCTGCCTCTTTCCTCAATAAAATACATATACTTCTATATATATATGTATGTATTTATCTTTTTATGCATACATATACATGTACAAATTAGGTGGGATGCTGGCTTGGTCACAATGGCTAGAGGTGGGGAGTGTCGAGCCCCGCCGGTGTTAGGGTGGGGGTGCTGGGCTGCTGGCGCTGGGGTGGGGAGTGTTGGGGTTGCTGGGGTGGGGGGGGGGAGGGTTGGTGTTGGCAGGTAAGGCATTGTTAGCCGAAGAGGGGTGGCGGGGGAAGGGGGAGGGGGTTGTTGGCGAGGGCTATATGGGTGGGGGGTGTGGGGTTGGGGCTGGGTTGGTTGGGGTCAGGGAGGAGCTGCTGGGTGGCGATATGGGGATGGCGGTCTTAGGGCTAGGTGGGGGTTGGTGGCGCATTGGCGTTGGGGTGGGCACTAGCAGTGGGTGCTTGGGTGGGTGCTGATGCGGGTTGGGCGGGGTGAGAGGAAGCTAGGTTGTTGGGGTGGTTGTTTGTGGCGGGATGATGAGGAAGTGGTGGGCAAGGCGGTGGCGTTGGGGCAGTCCGGTGGGTAGAGTGGTGCTGGGGCAATGTGGGTGGATAGGGCTGCGGCTTTAGGGTAAGAGGCGGGGCGGGGTGGGCGGGTTGTAGGGTAGGGGTGGTTAGTTGAGTGGAGAAGAAGATGATTTTTTTTTTCCTTTTCTTTTTTTTTTAAATTTTCTAATTTATTTTTATGTATTGCCAATTATGAAATATAAATATATTACTTGAATTATTTTTCTATTTTATTTACTTAAACTTCAATTTAAATATATATTTTAGTCTTTAAACGTGAAAGTACATTTATATTAACATTATTTAGTGTTATGATAAGTAACTAAATATGCTAGAATTATATTAGTTGAAAAAATAATAAGTTGTTATTTTTTGTGTAATAATTTCAAAATATATTACTTTTTTAATTTTATTATCTGATTTCTATTTTATTTATTTTAATATATTTTTCAGTCTTTAAATATGGAATTCTGTTAATATTTAAATGTTTATTTTGTTTTATCCTAAATAATTACAATAGATTAGAGTTACACTAGTTTAAATATAATAAGTTTGTATTTTGCGTGTAATAATTTTTAAATTTATTGATCTTTTTTTGAGATTTTACAAAGTAAAAAATAATAAATATAAAAGGAATATTTTATTTGAAATATTTTATTTTTTGTTTAATTTATGAAAAGTATAAACATGATTTCTAAAAACAATAAACTTATAATTTAATTATTTTTAGCCCCTTTGTGGACTGAACATGAAAATGTAACAAATTATAAAAAAATATAAATAGTTCTGAGGGCCTTTTTGAACATTTTAGTTCTAAGGGCATTTTTGAACATTTTATGAACAGTACTGCCGGGACAAATTGGAATTCCACTTTTTTTTAGTTGACATAAGCATTTGCCATAACGGCGGCGATAGACCACTGGTGCAATCTGTATGATGGAGACAAATGCCAAGACAAAGGTCAAGGGTGGTATTTGTAATTTGAAAACTTAGAGAGGTAGTTTTTGTAATTAACCCATTTAATTAATTTGTTTGCAGATATATGATGTGGTAAGGTACAGATTACATCGAATGAAGAAAAAGCTGAAGGATGAACTGGAGAGCAAGAATACAGTTCAGGAGTATGTATGCCCCAATTGCAGTAAGAGGTAGCTACCGGCAGTTGTTCTTTTTTCTTTTATTCTTTTTTATTTTTTATTTTATTTTTGCTTTAGCTATCTTTAAAAGGATTTGAGTAAATATTTGAAATGAACTCCAGATATACTGCCCTTGATGCACTCCGGTTGATCTCCCCATATGACGAGTACTTCCACTGTGAAAGCTGCAATGGGGTACTTGTGGCTGAAAGTGACAAGTTAGCTGCTCAAGAATTGGGAGATGGAGATGATAATGCAAGAAGGCGTCGCCATGAAAACTTAAAAGACATGCTAACAAAGATGGAGGTTTGTTCTCTTTATAATGCATGACAGTCTTGGGGTTGGTATGACACAATCCTGTGACTCTAGTATGTTAAATTTTGTAAAGAAAAGGAGAACCTTTTTTAGTGCCAAGATATTATTATTTCCCATTTGGAAAATAGTTATTCTCTCTCTTGATGTAAAGGTGCTGATTATAGCATGTACGTGGTTCTTTTATCATTTTATCTGGGTAATATATTTATATACTATTTATGCTTTCATTTTGACCAAATAAACATTCTACTATTATGTCACCTGAACAGTTATTCAAGGTATAACTTTTTACTGCTCAATCTCTGTTAACTAAAGTTTTTGCACTTTATCTCTATATTATATCTCTAATACTTGTGAGTTTAATTCTCTGTACACCTGACTGAATAATTCCTGAGTAATTGTACTAATAAAAATTAATGATAAGTGGATGCCAAAAAATATAAAATTTGCAGCTTAAATCAGTTAATAATCTGTCTTTCTGAGCAAGAGTGTGGAAGTATTTCCTCTATTCCTACTGTTTGTTGTTCACTTTGTGGGTTGTTAGGTTATGACATGGTCAAAGTTCCAAGTGATTGAGTGTTTTGGAGGTTTGGTTTGCTCTGGGCCAGTGGGGCTGATGAAGGCAAAGACCAGATGGGGTTCCATCCCGTCTGAATGCGGCCTGCACATGATTTGTCTCGTTTGAAGGTGGAGCTTTAGTGGGTGGCACATGTCCATTCAGGAAAGGTGCTAAATCATAGGAAAAAAAATCAGTAATGTTGTTTGACAGGAAGTTCAAGGAGAGGGGACACTCATTAGACTATTAATGCCATTCTCTTCAGTAGCAAAATGGAAAAGCATTGTGAGAAAGTTTCCCTGCTCCTTTATCTGTCTCAAGAGCACCAAAGGCTGATTCATAACAGAAGTTTTTGAAAAGCAATACCGGTGCTGAAAGCATATACAAAGATTAGTCATAGATCTTTCGCGAAGCATTCTTTTGTAAGATAGAGATTCACTTGGATTTATGCTCAAATTTTTGGTATCGGGCAGTTATAATGAAGCTTAGCTGCACTCTTTATGCAGGAAGCAAATAAGCCAAGGCATCACCTAAGATGCATTAAAGAGGATAGGAATGTGATGAGTGGATAGAGAGTGTTCCTGTTGCAGAGGTGGTGAGAGATTCTTATGACTTCAAAAAGAAGTTGGAAGACCTGAAATAACTTCAGCCAAACATTCTTTACTACAACAAAGAAAATACTTTTGTGATATCAATCTTTGATCTTTCAGCCTTAAAATCATTCTAGATCAACAATGATCTTTCCTCTAGAATAATTTCCTTCTATGTTACTTGAATATTTTGTGTGGACGATGGGTAGTCCCTGTGTCCTATAATGAGCTGTACTCATACTTGTTAAGCAGCTGATGAATCATGATTTTATGCTCTTAAAACCTTTAATGAGTCTCATAATTAGCATAATATCCACAATGAATGGTTTCCTTTTCACCAACAAGGTTTGTCTTGCAGTGAGCATTGGTGTTTGTTTTAATTTACAATAAAAAATCATGGTTTATTTTTAGCATTTTATTTAGTGCAATGAAGAAATTTTCTTCTCAATTTTTAAAAGATATATTTGTAATGTGGAAACTTTAAAGAGTAGAGAGCAAGATCTCTTCAATTGCCAGACTAATAAATGTAAATTTGAGATAAATCAAACTGTAAAAATGTACTATACTAGGTATACCCCCTCTATCAAAGATCTGCTTTTCTTTTTCTTAATGACGGTAGATGATGATCCATTCCTTGAAATGGTTATTTTCTTTTCAGAAGTATTTTTGTTTAATGTACTAGTGACTTGCAGGGACCTTTTTTTTTTTTTTTATTATATTTGAGGTTAAAAAGGCTAAGATGCATAAGAACATTTTCAACTATTACCTAAACTATTTGTCAATTTAGAAAAGCACATTGAAATGTGGCTGGAAGGGCTATTTATTATGATAACTGCTGTGCTCGATCTAGTTTACAAAATGATGCATTCATTTATAGTTATATTTCAGTCTGCAATCTTTTCTATTTGAATATATCCAGTTATTGTACCATACCCCCTGTGTTCCAAATTTATTGCTCCTATTTTCTTCTTTGGATATCCAAAAATAAAGCTCCATTTCCTGAAATGGAATTTTTGTTTCCAAACTACCTTCTCAATGAAGTAATGGTGTGAGACCATTAACTCTGAACTACTATTTAAGGGTACCTATTAAAGATACACAAAACTTTCATTTATCAACTCTCATCTAAAACTCCATGGCAGAGTTAAAATAGATCCATGTTTTTGGGAGGGAAGAAATATAATCTGTTCTCATACGTACCAGTATCTTTTCTCTTTTAGATAGCAGAAGCAGCTTGGTAGTATGATAATTGCCTAGTACATTGTGATGATAACGTATTATGTTGTGAACAAACAAGTTTTACATCTCAGATCTATTATGTATATAATTTTTAACTGCACATGCAGTAGGTGCAGCTGGATTTCTACTGCATTATTGCATTCTCATAATTCATAGTTGGTGAATCAGCATATTGGGCGGCAATTTACTTAATTTGCAAGTGCCGTAATTAATATCATTTTCGTCACTACTATAATGATGATCAAACTTTCGTTTCTGAGATACAAAACCAATGATCTTGAAATGAGATTTTTATTAGATTGGCTAGTCATCACAAAAAAAAATTCCCTGTCTGTAAATATGAATGCTAGATTATGACTCAAATATGCTTATTTAATGAAAAAGGTAGGATTGGTCCACCTTTCTTAGTATGAGCGTTGACTTGACCATGACACGATGTAATGGCCACTCAGTTTATCAGTAGTAGATTCACTGCGATTCACTGCAATCAGGTAATGGTTTGTGTATATTTATTGGGAAAATGTAAGGTTTACATTAATGCTTTAAGTTTGAGCATGTTGGGTTCCTCCACTACGCAACTGATTTTAGCCGATGGTTCATGAGGCGTCTTGTGATAACTTCATGGACTTGTTTGAAAATTGCATATTTTATGATCAGGGATTGTTTTGGTCACAACCTACACCTGCATTGGTTCATGTCTTATTATGCTTGAGTTTCACTTGAACGCTAACTTCTTTGAAACCTCTTGTGAGATATATGTTATCTATCAACAACCTGAAGCTACCATAGTTTTTCCATTGGCATGTTTCTTTAGACATGTTCCATTTGTGTGCTTCCTTTGTTTTATGATTTTTCTATATACTTCCATTTCTCTCTTCATCCTAAAGCACAGAATAGGGGGGAAAAAAACAATAAGTGCGATGTAATTTTGCTCCATCTGTACTTGACTGGTTATTCCTAAGGGTTCATTAGTCTCCACGAGAGATGAGATATGCATATTTTTAACAGATTATATGCTGCTAATATGTGGTTCTACATATGGTAATTTACACATTTAACAGATTTTCAAAAGATTTGTGAAAACCATTGAAATCTTTTGTTTATCTCTTTTCGAGTTGTATGAAATTTCACTTTTGTGCCCACTGGACTTTGTCTTTTTATTGAACTATGGAAGTTTGCTCGAGTACAGGAACAGCTCAAACCACTAATTGATCAACTTGCAAGAGTCAAGGATTTGCCTATTCCTGAATTTGGAAGTCTTCAAGCTTGGGAACTTAGAGCAAATGCTGCTGGCCGATCTGCCAATGGAGACCTTAATGCTAATGACCCTTCTAAATCTTCTCAGGGCCTTGGTTTTGGAGGAACTCCTATGCCTTATGTTGGGGAGACAAAGGTTACCTTTTTTACTTCTTCCTTCCATTTACTTGCAATTCTTGTTTCCTTTCACTCTTGTATTAGCATAGGAGATGGGTTGAAGATATTGATCTCGGGCAAAGAGAGTAAGGAGCATATCCCCTTTGTTTACCATTGTGCCATTCATGTCTATTTCCTTGGAATATGTTGCAAATTTTGTGAATGCAAGTCCACGTTATCGTAAATAAGTAATAAAATGATGAGTAAATAATCGTTCCCATGAGGATTGACTTTTATTAACTACTGAAATATATTTACTCTATTTGAATCAAACGAAAGATGGTATGAATGATTGGAAATTAAAACAAAACTAACATTAAACAAATATAGGAAGCCAACAAGGATTAAATTCAATGACTTATAGACCTAGGGCTTTTGATTTCAACATAATTAGTTCGAATTAATTGTTCTATCTCATAAGTCTAAATTTATTCTTGTAGTTGATACATGAGAATCCCTAATTTTTCCACTAGTCTCTCCTAAGGTCTAACGAAAATATTCTTAATTATAATTCACTATATTCTTATGTGAATTAATACAATAAAAATTTATTGAGCTTTGTGGATCTCTTGCAGCGACTACATAAACCAGACAAGTATATATCTATCTCACAAGCAATTAAGGTATTTTGCACAATGACCTAAACACATGCGGATCATTATGATTAACAAGTTATCTAATTAGTGATAAAGTAACTAGAACATTAATTATAATGTAGAATACTCAACTAAGAAAAATAAATCATCATCTGAATTGATAAAATCATTCAAAAAATTCTAATTAGGTTACATCGTAACTCTAGAAAAGAAAATTAGTTCAACACCATAACTAGAGAATTGAAAGGCAAATTCTTGTTCATGGTAAAGAAAAAGAAAAGAGAAAAAGAAGAAAGAGCTCTTAAGAATTGGAAGAAAAAAATTTCCTTGATTTTCTTCAAGCTTTTCTCCTTATTTTCTTCTCTTTTTCTTTGTTTTTTGAGATGCCCAAAAATCCCAAAATGTGTCCTGGGTTTCCCTATTTATACCCTATCTCAAAAACAGCAGGAGAAAAACGTATTTTAATTCAACCTGACAACTCACACTGCGACCTGAAATTCTTGGCGCTCTAGTGCTAATCGCGCGTGACATTTTATGAAGTGGCTCGGCGGCGCCAAACATACAGTCGCAATGGTGCCACGTGCTCTGTTCTGCTCTGTACAGCGTCTTACAAATCAATTTTTTACCTCTTTCTCGGACAAATTGGCTTTTTGTGTCTTCATATGTATTGCAGTCCTATTTATTGGCTTTCAATATTAAATTTGTGGAGAATTTGTGGAGAGAGTTATGACAAAAATACAAAGATGGGCACACATTTGGAAGTTTAAGTTTGTTGGCCGTTCTTTAACCTGATTTTTTAGGCTAAGTTGTCAACATAAATCTTGTAGCCCTATCTTTTTGCTTTCCAATGGGTTAAGAATCATGTTAATAGGGCTTCTGATCATAAAGTTATGCCCAAAATACAAACATTGCCTCAGTAGCTCCCGATGCTGAAATATTCTGGAGTTATGGCGTCGCAGCCCTGAAATATGGGGCTGTGGTGCGGATTCTTCAAAAACATTTACCAAATTTTTGTGTCTTTTACATTTTCTTCCTCCTTTTCTTGTTTCCTATATGATTGCAAACAAAATGCGTAAAAAGCAACCAAAAACGCTTGAAACAAAGAAAATATTAAGTTAAAAGCATTCAAATAGTTGGTATAACTCAACAGAATACTTAATCCTTCATCAATATATATGCATCCTCAATCACTATAGTTTAGTATACATTATTGTTTGGATTTCAACCTACTAAATGGTTGTTGTATATTTATGTTATGAATAGCTATGCTCTAAATTGAAAACATAACTGAGGCATATAACTGTAATTCTGGATTGCAAAGATCAGCAGGCTGGAAGCTAAATCATTATTGTGTACATCATACTGTTCTATCTTTTCCTAAATGAATATCACAATATGTTGCTTGAACTTCTAGATGGATAACTGGTGCCTATGTGCTCTTTTGAACAATAATGTCTCGGATTTTATCAACAACATACCTAATCATACTGTACTGATGGTTGGCCTTTAAATTTGTTTTTTTTTCCATCTGCGTGATTGTTAGAATCGGTTTTATTCATTAGGAAATGTCTATTGCTGTAGAAACTTAAAGCTTGGATTGGCAGGTTGAAGTTGCTTTCTCTGGTGTTGACGAAAAAGGAGAAAATGTCAAATCAGTTAATGCAAATACACCTGTGAAAGTTTTGCCTCCATGGATGATAAAGGAAGGAATGAATCTTACAAAAGAGCAACGTGGAGAGACCAAGGCAGTGATAAAGATGGGTGGTACTTTGACAGCTCCTGAGCATTCTGATGGCAAAAAGTCCACAACTGCAGATGATGAAGCAAAGAATATACAGGTTTGTTCGTTCCTGAGACTTGTTTGTCTATATTTCTTGTCATTTATCTTATACATAGAGTTTTTGTGACATTACCTTTGGTGTAGAACTTGTAGCTTCAACTCTCTTTAGTGTATCATTAATTTGGTTTTATATGTTTGGTTTGTAGGATGAATATGTTAAAGCTTATTATGCTGCTCTACTTATGCGCCAACGTGAACAAGAAGAAACAGTCAAGAAGAACCAGGAGTCAACTAATGCTACAATCTCCAATGAAGTTTATAACACACCCACCGAGCGCCAAGTTGGCATGAAGTCAAAACGGGATGATGGTTATGAAGGAGATGATGTTGAATGGGAGGAGGCCCCTCCTACAGGTAAATATCATTATTTTGTTAGCCTTTTATCCATTTATCTGTATTTTCTCCCAGGAATAGTATTTAGAACTCGTAGAAAAGTTCTCTTTCTGTTATTCAGAATAATCAGGAGAACGTTTGGCAGGATGAAACAAAAACAGGACTTGTCAATATTGTACTTATGAAGTTTTGGGTGAGAGGAATTGTTGATGGCCTAATTCCTTAGGCTTAGGAACAGGTGCTACTCACTTGGGTTTATTCCTAAGTGGGTTCAGATGCAAGATATGTCACCTTGAAGCAATGGTTTTTCTTTCTTTCTTTCTTTTTTTTTTTCAATTCTATAATAATTCAAGCACGTCCAAGCCTCAACCGTGGTTGTCTTTGAAACTTTTCAGCAGAAGATTTCTCCTGTGTATTCATGCCACCCTCGAGGTTTTTAAGAATTTGAAATTTTGAAATTCAAATTCTGAACTCCAATCCTTAAATAACCAGTAACACGACACATCCAAGTATTTTGCATCTCTAAAACTGAAATGACAATGGTAAAACAATTGCTATATTTCTCGTCTCTCATATTCAAAATTACACCTACACCGTCTAGTGAGCCAATGCCTGTGCTCCTTACAGTCGCCAGAGCTCTGTTGGAAGAAAACCTGATATGAAAATGGGGAAAGTAAAAGAAAGAGAAAAAGGGGGAGAGAAGGAAGGAAAAGGGAAGAGGGCATGCCGATTTGTCTCCACCTGTGGACTTGCCAAGTGATCCGGAATGGGGCTCTGTCGGCAGGCAAGCAGGAGAAGTAAAAACAAGACAGAGAAAGGGGGAAGGAAGGAATAAAAGGGATAAAGGACATGCCAACTAGTCTCCATGGTGGAGACAAGCTGGCATGCCTTTTTTCCATTTTACCATTTTCCTTCCTTCTTTCCCCGCTTTTCTCTCTTTCTTTTACTTCCTCATTTTCTTTTTGGGTTTCAGCCGACAAAGCTCCCGTGACTACAGGGAGCATGTCGACTACTGAGAGCGGCAAAAATTGTAGGGAGAACCAGTTCTGGCTCACTGCAGAACCAGTGCCTGCAAAAATTTTGAATCAATTAGGAGAGAAATATAGCAATTGCTCGTCATTTTATATCCAATTTTAGGGCGAAAAAATGCTTGAGTGTGTTGTGCTGTTGTCTATTTAAGTATTGATATTCAGAATTCAAATATCAAGTTATGAAAATAGCCACATTTTAGTGCCATGTTTCAAGCCCGGACTACCTGATAGGTTCAAGGATCTGTCGATCACAATAATATTACTCGCTCAGAGGTTTTCTTGACAATCTGAAAGTCTCTTTTTTACCATTTTCTTCTGGGTAGGGGCGCATTAGATCCAGAAGTACCTAGTACCATTACTTCAAATAGTGGATGACCTAAGGTCGATCAAAATGTATGGCTTCATTAGTTAAGCTGAAATAATGAAGTCCTAGTGAAAACTGAATGGATCAGGACATGTATTATAATGAAATTACCATGTCCCCGAGCAATCTAAAATTTGCATCAGATTGTGAATGAGTAATTCTCAAAGTTTTCCTATTAGCAGAACTAAGTCATGATAGAATATGTGCCTTTTCCAGCTAAGCTGAAATTTGAGGTCCATGTGAAATTTCAAATGATCTAGACATATGTTCTGTTGAAATTGTGCACCAAGTCCCGGAGTACACAAAAAATTCCTTAGCTAAAGCACGAATAATGGAATAAGACGGAAGTTTTATGTGCAACTCCCTTTTCTCTGAGGATGATTAAACGTAAATGCGTAATCCAAACTATTCAAAATGGAATAAAATTACAATGGGTCGTATGACTTGAGATTTTCATTTTGCTTTGCTATAAAGATTTACCTCGACTTTTGATTGATACAGAAGTTGAGCTATATGTTTAGTGTTATTTTGTAGCTTTTGGTAATGGGTGAAGCATGCTTTGTCTCAGGTGGCAGAACTGAACATTTTAAAGTTAACGACTTAAATGTAGAAGCTGAAGCTTCTGAAGATGACGAGGACGACATAGACTGGGAGGAAGGATAAAGTTCCAAGAAGTGCAATTTATTAGATATCTAGAAGTTGCAGGCTTCTGATCTGGCATGAAAGCTAAGTTACTCCTAGGGAGGCTCTACTCACTGTAGAATGTAGATTGACTGATTGTGTACTATTAGTGTTTCTTGCACTTGTATCTAAACGGCTTGCTTTTGTACTGGCATTGCAGTGTTAATTATAGAAGTTAACTTCAGAAGACCAAGATATATCGGAAATGCTCAACAAAGTATGACATTGATGCTACTTGGGATAGGGTCAGATGATGCTTTCTTATGATATTGTCATGCAATGTCTTGAAACACGGCCGGTTTGACTACCATTCGGACCATAAAATCGTTCACTTTAGACCACAGATTTGAAGGATGCGAAATTGATTTATATTTGTGTCCGTGAACCGGTTGACCCAGTGTTGGGTTGTGGGAACCGGTTGGTTCTTGAACTTTTTAAAATGCCCGCAAATTGGAACAAGTCGGAATCAAACCAAGCCCTTTCACATTCAATGGTGGTAGGTCCTTGAGTTCATATAAATTAAATGAATTCATGCCTTAAATCCTTAAACTTATTATATATTTTTCTATTTGCCGGCATTTTTACAGAATAGGATCACTTAAGATAGTTATTAAATGTAAAATTGTAATATAAAAAAGGTGCATCATTTTAAGAATGAGTAGATTACCATTTATTAGCAAAGAAACTTATGTATGATCTTAAAAGTGAACAGTTTACTACTTTTATTGAGCGGGCTATCTTTGTTTTTTCCTTTTTGATTTAGAATGTTAAAGTGTGTTGATTTAGAATGTTAAAAGTGTGTTAATTGTTTATATGTATTTTTCATCGTATATTATTCCAACTTGGTTTTTGATGTATTAATTATTATTTATGATATAATTGTGACTTTGATTGAGCTTTACTTGTAGATTTGGCCCAAATAATTTTCCGATTGAATGAATGGTTTGAATTTTAAGACATTGCTGTCATGTTAAGAAATGCATACAGGAAATGATGGCCATGAAGCATTGGTATTTCGTTTCAAGGAAATGGAAATAGAAATTGGGTGGGCACACACCATTTCATCGTACTTTGTTCGTCCAAGTGCATGATTTTCTCCGGAAAATGATGTGGACTTGGAACAGTGTGGGAAGGACTGAAATTATCAGTTTATCATCTGAGTTAAAGATATAATGGTGGAGGTGGTGGTAGTTGGCTAAACCTGCAACAGATGACAGCATCGACATCAATGGAGGCAGTAGACATCAGTGCATTCCTCCCTACGAACTTGTAAATAGCAAGAATGAGTATCAAACAAATTTGTGATTAGTTGTGCAGAACCCATCGGAGGAAGGTGCTTTTAATTCTTTTAGAAATTCATTGATAACTGTTGTGTAAATAGCAGAATGGTTCAGGTTCTGTATCAAATCTATGATTTTCGTTGGTCAGTTTAGGTTTTGGAACTCGTTATCTGCCGAGTGGGCTTGGCCTGAGAGTGATGTATTTTCCAGGCATCCTTGGGTTTCTCAATGTAATGTTTCTGTGCTATTTGCTCTGGTTTCGAGTTGAATTTGGCCTTAATCGGGAGGTGTGGCTTTAGGTAACCCTTTTTCCTTCAATTTTGGTTAAATTTCTTTTAAGTTTTGGGAGAAGCTATTGTTGTGATGTGTGGGCATGTGGCTGCTGAACTGGTTGGGGCCAAGATTTTTCATGACAAATGGAAAAGTTTGCAGCTAGTTATATATGATTTTGGGTTACATTAATCTACAACCTCTTTCAAAGGCTATGCTATTGAGGAAACATCTTTGCAATTTTATATGTTAAGGATGAGAAGAAGATGAATTTGTGTAGTTATGTGGCTAAGATGACATGAGGGAAATTTCCAAAACCCAAATCCCTACACCAGAAAAAAGAAAAAGAAAGAAAAAGAAAAAAAAGTAAAAGAGAGAAAAAGAAAAAGAGAGAGTAGAAGAAAGAGCTCACTACCAGCACTTCCAATTTCCCCCAAGGGTTAAGGGAAGTGAAAGTAGGCTTGAAATTGGAATTAATATATGTATTTGTCATTGACGAAAGAAAATATTGATGCTTATGGTATATGTGAACGAAAAGTGAGTCGAGACTGGCTTTGTTACAGCTCAACAAATACAAACTTGAGAGGTTTTGGTCAATTCAATGTTTCATGGAGGTTCGGCAAATCTTTATGATGAAATTGAAGAGAGAATCATATATTAAAGAGAGTGATTCTTTTTGAATTCTTCGACGAATGAGGGAAGCTGAGAGAGATAATTAGGGATGTTATTGGAGCAACTCAATATTCGAACCCGCCTTACATAGTGTGGATTTTTAGAATTATAAATGAGTTCAATATGAATTTTGATTTTTTTTCGTTTTTAAAACATTCTTGGCTCGTTTAATTTTTTATTTATTATATATATATATTTATGTGATATTATATTTAAAAATTATATTTTTTAAAAGTTTTAGTGGTATTATTTTTTAAATTATTTTTTTTTTATTTTTAAAATTATAAAAATGAATCTAATGGGCTCAACTTGTTTGGAGCGGATTTAAATCTAGGTCTTTTAAAGTCTTAACAAGACGGATTTTGAATTTTAGCAAATCATTACTCATTACTCTACACATTGTACATATTCAATATTGTAATTTGTATTCCGTTATTAATAAAAATGAGTTTTTTTTTATTTAACTGTAGGTCGAAAGAATCTAGAGATATGAATGTGACGCAACAGTTGGTTTACTGCATATTATATTATGTTTTTTATGAAAATAGCTGAGATTGACCTATTACTAGCCTCATAGTATTTCTTTTTCCATACAAAGTAAAACCGCTCCGTGATTGTCATCTTTAGAAACAACAATGAATGATCAAATGACACTTCTTGGCTCAGTCCACCATTTTTCTTTTAATTTGTTCCTTCTAGTCTTCGTTCCTTTTGGCAGCACCAATTGCCACGGATGAAGACTCACCAGGCAAATAGATGCATTGACAGCCTGTTGAGAATAAGATTCTACTAGGAAATGTGAATGCGCCCCAAAACCACTTACTTAAACTGATGTAGCCACAATTGGAGCTCCAAATTTATGTGAATTAAAGCATCATAAAAAAGAATAATAAAACTTAAGTATTGTTGCGTCTTGTGAGACTCTCGTGTTTCAACTCTTGATCTTCTATTACAATTAATATTTTATTTTATGTTATAATATCATCAATGTACAATCAAGTTTATATTAATATCATTTTATACACTCGTGATATTGTAATAGAAATACCAATCGAACTAGAGAATCCGGATTGGTCCCCAACATGGCAGAGCTAATCAAGAGGAGAGCAAGCAAAAAATTTCATGGCACAAAAATTACATGTTATGGAGGAAAATCCTCAGGTCTGAAATTTCTCTTTAATGATACAAGGATAATACATGCACTAAAAAAGCACAGTAAAATGAGCTTAGCCAGCTTCATCAAACAATTGTTTTATGCCATCTGCCACAAAACTTTAGGCCATTATCAACAAGTTCTATTGTAGATGTAAATGTGTAGTTTCTTATTATTAGTTATTGCCACTATGGAGTACAGCATAAATCATAATTAATTAAGGGAAACTTCCACATTATTTGTTTATGCTTATTTTGTTCGAAGAAGTATTTAAATTAAGTCGAGTTGCATATGAAATCAAATTTTTTTCTCTTAACATGTAATATTTAGGAGGTCCAAGATAATCTGTTAAGTGTACATTAGGCACCATGTGAGTTCTACCCCATCAACGACCTAGAATCATAGGACCTGCTAAAAATAATTCCTCTTTAACATAAAAGATATACATATTAAGACAAGTTAGCTAGCTTACAGACATATTCTGCAGAATAACACAATCGAGGAGGCCACAGTCGGCAAGTGTTGAGCACAAACTAGAAATAAATTATCAAAGGACTCGTTTTAAGTTCAGAAGTAGAAGAAGGTAAAGAGAGTTAACAAAAATTAAGTTTTGGCAGAAGTATTCAAAACCGAAGCTATTACAAGTCTTCTACCATTTCTTGTAACCATGCTTGTATCTTGCGTTGCCTTCCAGGATCGTGCTCCAAGCTTGAATCCGAGGTAGAGAAAAGAAAAAGAAATAACAATGTGGTGAGATAAAACCAGTGAGGTGCAGATGTGTGCTAATGATTTTTGAGGAAGAAAATGCATCAAAAAATACCCTTTTATAACATAAGTACATCCAGGTGATTCAACTAATACATAGATAAGCATATAAATAATACATTTTGTGCTACGGAGATTTAACTATAAACTAAGTATGCTGAGATAGGGTTATCTTGTTCATATCTCACATTCACCTTGGACAAAATTGATTTTCTAGTTTCATATTTTAGGGAGTGTTGCAACTTTAGTACCATACTTATAAAAAATAAAAAAATTTAGTGTAATAAGTTAGCCTTTTGTTATAAGTTTAGTCCCAATATTAGTTTTTTGTTGGAAAATGCTACATGCATCCCACGTTGGAATCACATTCTGGAGGGAAATATTAGGTGGGACTTCTTTTTTTAGACAAAAAATTACCTATCTACTTCCATAAAAACTTGTTCTACCACCAAAAATACTCATTCGCAATATTTTTACTCTGCAAGTCATAAAAAAAGTAAAAAAAAAAAAAAAATGTCTGCATCAACGCAATACGAGGGATAGTTGGATTATGTTATGTAATAGCTTTATTTAGTTTTAATTTAATGCAAACTTGTTGTAAGTTGTAATATAATTGTATGCAATGTCAAAATTGCGGTACCAAAGTATATAATTTTATCTACTTTATTTATTTCTCCTGGAATGAATTATGATCATCTAACAATAAGAACTTAAAAAATAAAAGCAAAGAAACAAATTTGAATTGACAATTTCATTTCATTTAACATCATAAGTTTACGACAAAAAGATGTTACATCATTGTTAACTCAATCAATCATCATGTATGTTTGAAAATAAGATTCCTCTGTAAATTCTTTTATGGTTTTTGGCTTAGGTTTTAGGTCATAAACTACACTCTTCTTTAAGAGAACCCTAAAAAGGAGAAACAGAGGATATTCTATACTATGAAAACTTCTAATTCTTAATCACCTGTTACCAGTATCCCATAAAGAAACAGAAAAGCTGTTCTAATACATTTTCTCCACATTGAAAACAGCTTGTCATCAAAATTTTCAAAAAAAAAATTGTACATGTACATAGACAATCTACAAGCTAGCATATACCCACTTAGACTAGCTTAGCGGCCAGGCTAATGCGTATGAGAATATAATGACAGTGGAATTACTCTTGAACTACTGGTTAGGTCTTTGGTGTTTATCTCTCCCATTTATTAAGTAGTGTGTCTAAACTAAACTGCCTTCAATTAGTGCTCCAGAACTTGCAAAGATTGTATGCTAATGAATTATTTCTTAGGCAAATGAAATAGATAGTGAAGGCCAAAACTTTTCATGCAGCGGCAGATTTTTCAAGTTGGTTGTATGATGTCGAAACGAGATTGTTTTTTCAGCTGAATTGAAGTAAGTACGAAGTTAATCTCCTTAAAATAGATTTCGTTCCCTACACGGTGTTATAAAAATTTGGACGTTTGTGTCCTAATATACAACACTTCTTTTCCAAAAACTCAATTGTATAAAGAATAAGAATACTAAAATATTAAAATATATTTTAGTAGTAGGAGGAAGAATAGAGAAATTAATTGAATATGAATTGATTTGGTGTATATTGGAATGAACGGGGGGTCTTACTTATAGAATTTTGTGTGGTCCTTCATGATTGGTTGTGTCTCTTGATCCAGATCAGTTTGGACCATTAAATCACATCTCTTGATATCTAGTTGCGATCTAATAGTTCAGATTGCATCTCTATGTGTAGGTCCACAACCTCACCACATACTTCTGCAAACCGAATGGGTGTGTGCACTCACCCACGCCCTGTTAACATTGAGAATTAATCGCAACCCTTTGGTCACAATTTGTCAGCACCCATGTGTACGATCACGTCCACTCAGCACTTCAGCCGCATGGTGTCATGCCATGCGAACACCACTTGGACGAGTTTGCCACATCATCGCCACATTGAACTACCTTGTCACATCACCAAGTTATAATCGAGCCACTTCACCACAAGTCGGTTCAATTCCTAAAAAATTTAAGGATCTTTAACTCCTCGCGACGATGTATAAGTGCAAAGTGCGCCTTTAAAATGTCCAATGCGATATGTGTGCGAGTTAGTTAAAACTAGTCAAAAATCTATTAGGGTGCACCAAAAGAAAAGCTACATATTTTACTATCCTCTAGAATTGAAATTTTATATATACAAGTTAAACTTAATCAATTTTTCCAACTTGGGATACAATGATTTGGAGACTATTTCCATTCACGCTAAACTTTCAAGGTGGGATAATCCCTACATTCCTAACACCAGTAAGTTTTGTGAGAACGTACCAAGGCATCTCGTGGAAGTTAATGATCAGAAGCTGTCCAAAGAGGAAACAGAAAGAACTTTGGTTCCCCAGTTTGTACGGGGAAGGCCACCACCTTTTCTAAGACTAGTTGATGGATTTTCAAGATACAATTCACCTTTAATTCCCCTATGAATTGTTCTTGATCTTGACTTAGTGACAATAATTTAGTGTTCAAGAAATATAAAATTTCCAATAATATCACTTGCCCTTTTAACAGTTATCAAATCCAAATGGCTGAGACTGCTGAATTTGTAACATTCCAAGGCGGCCTATTCTGTGCCAAGTATCTGCAGAATCAAGTGCGGAGAATCTTATACATCTTTTGAGTGGCAATCTTAAAAACTAATACACTTGGAAAAGAGTAAACAGAGAAATCAAGATTTTTCTGCATGGAGCTAACTATACATTTGTTAAACTATAGTTTCAAAAAAATTCCAATTCTGCTAGCCTGAAAAGATTTTCAAAAAACTAGTAGAGGCCCTGGTCCTAAAATTAATGTACCTTATATTCTAGGCAAACTTAAGTCGGGCAGGCCTTAAATTATATTAAGCTCCAAGCCTCTATTTTAATCATGTACAACCAGAAATGGGATCATAATTCACAATGTACAATTCTAAGTGAGCAACATTTTCTGTAGTTTCTTGTGTATCAACTATCAAAAAATGTAAGTATATGCGACGCAAAGGGGATCGTTTATTTTAGGGTTAAAATCATTTTTAACGTCTTGTTTCAATTACCCTTTACTAATAAAATCTTCAAATACACTCAAAATCATATGGTAACAGAAGCAGAGAAAGAAAGAAATTTCTTAGTGTGGAAAGTAAGAAAGTAATAAAGTGAACAAGGGAAAAAAAAACTCATATATATTTAGAATTGAATCCTTAGGATTAGAAAACATTAAAAGTCTATTATAATCTGAAAGGAAAGTAATTCTAGTTAATCTTAAGCTTTAATTCCTTGATATCAAATGCTGCATTTGAAACTTTCAAAAAAGTCGGTCTTGAATTAATCACCGAGTGATCGGAGCAAAATTCATTATGTTGGGTGGGAAGAAGTTTGCCAGAGAGAAAAATAAAAAAATAAAAAAATAGGAGGTATGGGTTTCAGGCTTTCTATTTGGCATTGGTAAATGGTAACTAAGGATGGACGATTATTTTCCACCGTACTCGTCTCCCGTCTATAATGAATTTTATAATTCAAATACTCTATCATAAAATTGATATTTTATAAATTATTATACATCATAAATTACTATTAAGTATATAAAAAAATTCGAGATCCGTTCCGCCTCGAACCCACTTAATTCGGATTAGACCCAGTTTATAATTTTAAAAAATATTAAAAAATATATTTTTTAAAATAACAACACTTAAGTTTTTTAAAAAATATATTTTTTTAAATATAATATTACATAAATATATATATATTAAATAAAAAAATAAATAGGACGAATTTGAAAATAAAAAATCAAAACACGTCCTAAATTTATTTATAACTTTAAAATCTTATTACAAGTGGAGTGAGTTCAGTGCGGATTCAAATGTAAACTGGCTTTGTTATAATTTTTAATTAAAATGGTAACCATAGCCTTGGGCCCACACTTGCTAATAGTTGTCTAACATTGTGGGTATCTTGTAGGCAATATGTGCTTGTGTCACAATTAGATATCCTTGTATTGTATTTTGAGAAAAGAATGCAAGGTTGGTTTTGGAGTGTAATTACTATGTTGCATGTTACAAGGATGCACTGGGATGTGTGCATGAGTTGGTATCGAACACTTGGATTTGCCAAAAACGAGTTGTATGAGGGAGTGTGGCTTGCTATTTTGGCTGGGTGCATATCAAACCTCATAGAAATCCATTGAATTTTACCCATGTGACAATACCTCATTTCTCTAGTCTATTACTTTTTACAAGAAAGTCCCATATTTTTTATATTTGTATAGTAGATTATGAGCCAATTACCTTTATATTTAAGAAATTCCGATTTAACGATATTTTTTTTATTGTGAATGATCATTCTTTTGATAATAATTATAATTCAATTATCATATTTGATACATAAAAAAGAACTCTTACAATTACACTAAAAATTTGATATTATGACCAGCTAGTCCTTTTTACTCATTAAAATCAACATTATGAGAATCCCTAGAAATAATAGTAGCAATTTTATCCTGTCGAACCTTCTTATAAAAAAATCGAAAAAGAGATGCACTTTAATGAATTTTGGCCCCTCAAAAACATGCATTCTTCTCTATTGGACTTCTCTTTTGGTATAATCTTTTCTAATTTAATTGTGGAGACCTTAATTATTATTATCAAACTCATGATCATGCTTTCTACTAACTCAAACCAATTAGATGAGAAATTTATCGTTAAATAAGTTAGCAAGTAGTGGAAATCTCAAACAATATATATATATATATATGTATATGTATATATATATATATGTATGTATTATGGTTTCATTTGCATCAAAATGCACAATACTGTAAAGTAAACAAACTATTGTATACTAGTATAGTTTGAAATTGATTTACTTAATATGCGGTACTTGCATAAAAGGTTAATGTGGTAAAGAAATATTAATTTAAAAAAGAGTCTCACAATCACATTATCAATACCCCACTCAGGACACAATCAGAAATTTTATGTTTGGCGTGATTGAAAGTTTATATAAGAATAATAGTAAAAAAATATTTTAACTATATTAAAGATAATTAGAATAAAATTTTAAAATTCAATAAATATATATATGTATATATATATTATAAATTAAATATTATATTTAATAGAATATAAGATTATATAGAATTAAAGACGATTGTACTGTCAGTCCTCTTCTCCTTCCCCAACCCCAAACCACATTATTCTAACTATAAAATTTTGGATCTGGTGTTACATGTATCACGTTAAAGTTTCATCAATCTTATTATGAAACAATTTTTGTTGGTATACTTTAAATTATAATTTTAACATGATAATTGTGTAAAAATAATTAAAACAAGAAATAACACCTAGTAATATCGTGCTGATCATATCAAAATAAAAAATGTCTCATGAAAGAAATTTTAAGTAGAAAGTTAATTATGAGAATTTTGGCAACCCCTAACAACCCCCGCCCCCCCACCCCCACCTACAAAAAACAAAAAAAAAACAAACAAACATTTGATCACTTTAATGTTCTGTTTGGATGAAGGGCTTTAAGGAGGAAAAGGTGAAAAAAGGAAAAACACAAAGTTACATCATCTATCATGAAAAAAGATATTTTCTTCTGCATTTTCTTCACTACAAATCCGAAATTCAATAGGGTAAGTGTTAATATTGTTATTTAAAAAGAGCCAATTATCCTCCAAGAAATCACAAAAATGCTAGTTTAGTTCGTCCTATTAGAAACTTTATCCCTTTATATAGTATCCCTTTATCATTATTATAAAGTAACTCTATGCGTTAATTATGGTGAAGAGGTAATTTAGGGAATACTTGAAAGAAAAAAAAAAAAAAAAAGGGGAGGGGTGGAGGGGTAGATATAGCAGACTTACAAAAATGCATAAGCTGCAATGGTTTATTTCAGAAAATAAAAGGCAATGCCCTTGAAGAGTTAAGCTGATTATGTTTCAAAGAGTATTAGTTATTTCATTTGATAAAGAAGTGATCATAAACTCTCATCATCACTCCTCAGATCGACTTCCAGAGATAAGTCGAATCATCGGTCTGTAATAACTGCAAGAATAGATGAGAAATGCTCCAAAAATAGAAGTGATTAAGACTATGAGAAATAATATTACAGTCAATCACTTTTTCAGACTGCATTAGGAACAATTCACCGGCAAGAAACCTACATATATATGAACTAAGCAGGCAATTGCACAGTTGGAAAAATCACTGAAACTTGATATAAGCCATAACAAACATAAAATATCCAATCGTCTTCCTTTACTTTCTCTGAGGGGGTAAACAATGAACTGTCCATGTTGCATCTAAACCTTTGAATTGAAAATCACACCGTACAACAGACAGACAATATCACAGAGACCAGCATCTACTACCTACCTCCCTTTAAACCTAAACTTCCTCCTGTGGGCCTGTATCAGGAAAATAAGTACAGTACAGATCAGAAGAGGGAAATACGAGCATGCCGGACCTAGGGTTATTCTCTCCAAGATTCTCATTAACAGAGTTACATCACGTGTCCTTCAGCAAAAACTTCCAATATCTCAAACATGAGGGATTCATATGAATTGCTCGTAGAATCCATCTCAGAGAACTGGCACCATAATCTAGGCTGGAAGATGACATAGAGCCATTTTTCTGCTGTCTAGAAAGCAAATGCATTTGAAATAAGAGCTCAGCAGGCTTCATTTCTGCAAGAAATGACAGGAGTAAGTGAGACAAATACAATGAGTACAAATCTGACTGTTAGCTAACTAGAATGGCCAATGTAAAAGCACCCAAGACTCAGAGGTTAGCACTGCAGGTTGTATGAATATCATAATGCTATAAACTAATCTAGTTAAAGAGAAAGAGATAGATCAATCAGTTTGAAGCACTGTTGGTAAAATTGGACAGCTTGGAGTATTAGAGTGCTGGTATTGCTTGCTATGATACTGAACAAGAAAGTGATCATTATTTCTGGTATGGCGTTGATGCAAGAACGGTGGTGTCACAAACTATGCTAGTCCACCAGTTTCATTAGTACCGGAAGTTACATTTACCCACACAAAAATAAATGAATTAGTAAATAAATACCCACTAATTATTTTTCACCAATTAGTGCGAGATTGAGAACATTAAGAACTATGATGTATAACCCGAATAAAAGATGAATAGATTATCAATCACATGTAAATGCCAAAATTTTCTTCTTTCGGGGGAATAACCAATCTGAAGTGCTTATAATGTTGTCCTCTCATAGATGTGAGACCCATGTACAAATTTAGGTAATGCTATAAAAAAAGTCCATGAAAAAGTGCACATGGACTTTTTTTTCCTTACCTGGCAAGGTGCCCATCCTAGTATTAGCGCCTTTATCCAACTCTGGCCAGTGATGACAAATACTCCACCAGTCTTAAATTATTGGAATCCATCTACTTGTGCACATTGCTTTAGTCTTATTTTCGAACTTTTTATACTCCATTCCCTCTGCATCTACTTTTCTTTACCCCTTTTTGATTCAGTTCCACTTGTGCATGTAATTACAGTTACAAGTAACTTACTGGGTACTCTAAGAAGTATTTGGAAAACAGGAAAGAAATAAAATTCAGGTATTAGTTTCCAAACTAGATTTTAGATTTCAATCATTTCAAGCAGGTGAGCATAACATTGTCCATGGAACAAGCACAGGAAAAGAAGCCTGCCTTCTATATCAACAGCCTCAGCTCTTTCCTACACTAAGTAACCTGTCAAGTACGCCTAATTCTATCATATATGAAAACAGCCAGAACTAAAACACAATAAGGGGCAATCATACAGTCTAGATGATATGTCCAAACACAAAATGGATGCATTATTAATCAACCTGGAGGCCAAGAAAACCATTCATCATGAAGGTTGATCTCCCACTTTGCTTTGGAGCCAAGGCTTGCTTCTGCTTGTGCCAGCAACAGTGAGACGATAGGCAAGGGAGCAGGAGAAGTATCTTTTGCTTTCTTGAGACTTCTTATGGCACGTGATAAGTATTGTGACTCACACTTTTGTCTGGCAAGCTCCATACAGATGGCACCTGAATCCAAACAAATATAATATCTCTAAGTAGCAACAGGCTAATGGTATGAAGCATGAGTGCACACTTTCCCTCAGTTCAAGTTGATGACATCCTATTAACCCAAAATATAAAATTTTGTAAGCTTAGAATAATTTTTTTATTCTTAAATTTAACAACCTATAGTTCATACCCTCCATATTATTATCCAGACCACCTATAGTGTTCAATCAGTCTGTATCTTAGAGCAATCATTCAAAATGATTCGGAACGCTTAATAGCACTTTTACAACATAGGCTCTTTTAAAAAATTAATGGAAATGCACAAATTCATAGGATGATACCATGACAAAGAAAGAGACAACTCTCGCCACGAGCTACAGAGCACGCTTGTGTAAAGAACTCTTCTGCAGCAACAAAATCACCATACCAAATAGCAATCAGACCCTGCACCATATTAAATAGAGCCATCCACGTATTCCATGAAAGCTCAATATCTTTTGAGCAATCTTCAAAGCTCAAGGGTAATATGGTAGAATCATCTTGTAGGCCATATCTAGATTCAATAAACTTCAGACAAATCCAGCCAATATGAGAATCAGTTCTAAGCTCCAAGCATCGTCTGTATTCTTTGCCCAGGCTGAAGATATCACCTTCAGCAGCATATGCACGGCATAGTAGCAAATGTGCGAAAAAGAGAGAGCTATTATGAACTGAAAAACCTAAAGCACTTCTCGCAAGTCTGAAGCATTCACTATTATTGCCTTGTTGCAGATTAACCTCAGCAGCACAGAGTAGAAGCTGGAAATTTTGGTATTGGCATGACACATCTTTGATTGAGTAAACTTGATTAGACAGAGCCACAGCTGATAGCCGTTCTAGAACACGGCAAACATGTTGAGGAAATCTTTCTTCACGTGCCTTCTGTAAACAGTTTAATGTAAGCAAATACCTCGCATTAAAGTTCCAAGGCTCTTGATGCAAAAACCTGTAAATTTGTAGTGCAAATTCTTTAAAATAGAGGGCTTGCAAGGAAAAGTAACCTAATCTAGGAAGTAGGTAAGGCAGAATATTAAAGAGAAAAATATTAAACAACAGTCCAAAGACTTAAAGGCCAGGAAGAAATATACTTTTGCAGCAGTTGGATGGCTCTGGATCCAGAAGGCCATTGATGTCTACAGGTGGAGAATGGGAATTTCTCATTACAGCTTCCTATGGCATAACAAGCAACAGTTCCAGCGCCAAGAATCTCACATGTAGATTTTATGCCCTCATCCTTTTGATGGTCAGACAAGTCCAAGAAAGAGCATCTAGTTGCAAGACAAAGATCTCTCCATTCTTTGCTTGATAGTAACAGATAACTAAGAAGATTTCTGTTAGCAATAAATTAAGTCAGATGAACCTTAAGCATAATTATACAATATGAAAAATCCTAGCAGTAAGGGTCTGGAAATGAAGAACAACAATGCAAGTCTAAATCAAGATAAACCAACAAGATCCAGAGCATTCAAAGAGACAATTAAATTGGAGCTTGCAGCTTGACAAACGGGATCAGATAATAAAAGCCAGAAAAAAAATGTTTCCTAACTCTTAACTCTTAGAAGACAGAATATTGGAAAATTTACACTAAAGATGGTCAAATGATGGGGAAACAGGGATAAGCAGGCACAGTACCCCCAAACAACCAAAATAAAAGGGGAAAACAAAAAGAAAAGAATCAAAAGAATAAACAAAAACAAAGAAAGAAATATAGATATATGCTCGTGCACACACAGATGGAGGGGACAACTGAGGACTCTAACTCCATGAGTAAAGAGATGGCAGGGTATGTTTAACCAACAATATGGTTAAATAGGAATGTTGAAGAGTTGAAAAGCATGTAAACGGACAAAGAATTCTGTGGGCATTAATAGAATTAGAAGGTGAGATTTTTTAAGTCCAACAACCCCTTCTCATTCATTTTTGTCCAGTGAAGTTGAAGGTGTCGTTCATGAGTTCTTATTTCATAGTAAATCAGAGATTTCTTTCTTCATGAAAAATTCATTAAATTTTCTGTAATTTGTTTACATTTTTCTTTGAGTTAAAAAGATTGTAATTTGACATTTGTAGTACCAAAGATTAGCTCCAACCACCACCTCAAAAGAACTGTAAATAATGTTCTACTTGAGTAGTTAGCTCAACCTTAACTTCAATTTTGGTAACTTACCTTCTAAAGCAAGGTCAGTGAAAATCACATACAGTCTCCCAAGTGCAGAATAATATTCCAGAGTGTTGTAACTATGTTCTTCCAGATACTAGCTTGAAAGAAGGTTAAAAAAAATCAGCTTCTTTATGGGACAAATGAATAATTACACAATCCAACAACATACAGGCCATTTATTTGAACTATTAGTACTGCACTGCTCAACACTTTCTCTAATAACATACTTATGTCATCAACTGAAAACTTCATATTCCTAAAAATGTTCTAAACATGCTAAAGAAATTTAAACATAAATGAACCACCATGAGAGCATAATCTCAAAATGCCATTTACTGGTGAGCAGCAAACAGAGAAACATGCATTCAGGCAATCAGTTTATTGTATTTATCGGTTGGTCCTTCAAATAGCAATCAGTCTATAAAGCATTTCTGCTAGAAGTTTTCATTGAGAAAATCTATGTATTTAACTTTGAAAGTGACCTTTATAGAGCGAAAAGTAAAAGGACCATCTATGTAGCTGAACCAAAGAGGAATGGAACAAGCCTATGTTGACTTGACCTGAGCTGCATAACTGACCCTTTAATTCTTTTTGGGAATTCAAGAAAACATAGATGAACTTTTTCCGCCAGAAATTAACTGGCATGTTGTTAATCTTTAGATTAGCCAAGCCTTCTGGTCTACAGGTATAAAGCTCAGCATATGTAGTATATGGTGCTTAAAATACCAAACCAGAAAGTGTAGGCTGTCAATGCGTTTACCTTAGCACACTACTGTTAGGGTACATGTGAAGTGCTTTTCTGAGGTGATCTACTCCCTTCTGAATTCCAAGGGAGTCCTTATTTCCGTGCTTCAGCTGAAAAGACCCAAAATGCATGAATTACTATAGCTATTAAGGAAGTCAATGAGCATTAATTAGAAACCATACAAATTGGGAACTTACAAGTTTACCAAATGTTATTAAAATGTGCATTGCGATGATCTCTTCACGAGATGTAACAAAGGAACGACTGCTAGAAACAATAGGCTCAAGTTGATTTTTTTGGTCCAGAACATGAATAGCAGAAACGACAAAACTAATTTTTGAACTGTGAAACAGTTCCTTGGGCATCTTCAAAATGCTTGTGATTGCTGATTCCTGTCCAGAAACGTGGTAAAGCAACCTACAGATGAAGCTAATGGAAGCAGCAGCAAGATTTTTTTCCATGGATAAAATGCTCGAAGCAAGTAATCTCGTCATGGACAGAGCCATATCATTCTTGCCAAGTTGCCATAAACATAGAGCATATATCTGCAGACCCTCAGAATCGAGCTGTCCTAGAAAATGAAGGTAGCATATCAGTGGCAGCACATATTCGCTACCAAGTTTTAGCATCTTTTGCAACTCACAGTTCATTATTTTTTTAATAAACTCATTATTTCCATAATAACCAAGAATCAATTTCAAAAATTTTACTCAATTCCCCTCCTTTTACAGGAATAGGATATAACCACAAAAATAACCCAAAAACAAAAAGGGTTGGACCAGATAAGCAAATTACTCCAGCCATAACTCACACCTTTTTGCCTTAAATATTCGCACTCTTCAACGGCATCCCTTGCATTTCCTGCCTAAACCAAAAAAGGCATCTCATAATAGACATCAGACTGAATTGCCTGAATGCTTGCCTAAAGAATAAAATTAACAAAGGAGTACTATGGCTAGGAAACAGCATCTTGAACTGCTAAAGATACCAAATAATATTTACCCTGCAAAGCGATCGGGCCAAATTGATGGATGTATCTGTTAGATGGGATTCCAATGATTCGCCTGCAAAAGATATCAGGGCACATCGTGCCAGCCTGAAGGAGGTAATAGCACTTTGATAATCAGATCTTGATTCACACACTAGCCCATTCAAATTGTGAGATTCAGGATAGTGTGGAACACGCTGCAATGCCTGTTGGATGGCTCCAAAAACCTACAACAGCCATTACAAAATAAAGCTGTTTATACTTTCCACAACATCTTTTCACTTAAAGAATGACATCTAAAACAGTATGTGCATTAAAGAAAACCTCAGGCAAAGAGATGTTATTGCTGAGTACCTCTGAAGATGACAAGTAACTAGAATGCAACGCAAGCTTTGCAAGACCAACTTGGAATTCTGCAAGCTAATCAGCATAACAGCTGTGAGTGCAATTGCGGACATATTTAATAATTATATTTTCAACATGGAAAGGCAGAGGCTGCCAACAAAATTACATATAAAATACTGATATAATGAGAAGATAACAGTAAATACCAATAATAAAAGGTTATAAATTTATTCTCAACGCTATGTTGCTTTTACAGGAAACCACCTAAAACAAGAATGTGTAGAACACATCATACCGGAAATATCTGTGTAGCCCGTAAACAGCACTCATATGCTTCATTCTGGTCAAGCTTTCTGAGAAAAGAAAGCAAATATAAATTACATTTTGGACGAAACATGGCAATGGTAATTATCTATATAGTCCCCAAGAGTATCTAAATTTACCTAGCATCGGCATCAGCTGACATGCCTGCCCATGGTAATGCAAGTGAAGGTTCTATACTTCTAGCACGATCAAATGCTTGCTGGGCCAATTGTTTTTCGCCCTCCCGCCTATAAAGCTGTAGAAATCCAATATTGAGACGCTCTACGAGGATTTGAAGGGTTTTCAGACACATGTGCAGAGAACATAAGAAAGAAAATAGAGAAGACAATGTGTTGGCCAAGATACTAGAACATAGTGTTATAAAAAAGTACAAGACTACTGGAGCTAAACCAGTTTTGTAAAGGGTTTTTTGGAAAAAATAAAAATAAAGAATGACAGCCATTGATTTATAGCAGAATCACATGCCCCTTAAACCTGGCCAAAGTAAAATCTCAGTGCTCACTTCAACAAAACTTAGGGTAATAATGCATAATATTCTGCTAATAAATATGTAACAAAAGCTGCTTGTTCAACATGAAAAGCTGTAACAATTTGGCATCTCAACAATTTTCCAAGTTTTTCCTCCAAGAAGAAGGGAACTTTGGATGTTAATTTAACCACACACAGGTGGTATGAATAGGTGTTCTTAATCAAGTTCTGGTTAACTTCAGAAAGTTCCAATTTTACATTTTCAGAGAGTAATAGCAACACAAATATCAAGCTGCTTGACAACTAACTGCAACAAGAAAAATTCGAATTTGCAACATATCCAACGTTTACGTCTCTATATCATCCATCCGAACATGATCCATATGGGAACTTACATTAAGAACACACCACTAAACCTTAATAACAAGATATAAGAGCAATGCATTAAAAAAACACCACTGGACCTCGATATCAAACTATTTCAAAACATCAAACTCAAATTTATTGTCAGCTGATAAAATACAAACCACAAACATATTATTCAAAATATTCAATCAAGATTTAAAATTAGCAAAAAAAGAATTTCTGGCTCAAAGCATATTAAGAGTTGAACCTCACTTCTATCTTCAGCAAGGTTAAGGAACCCACACATGATGAATTTAATATGCAGACTGTGACATCAAGAGTTGAGTTACAAGCTTAATGACAGAGCTTCAGCCCAGAGATACATCAACCTGGCTTGGTACAATTGCACTTGTGTTACAGATGCATGGTTATGAACCTATGTATGTGCTGATTATAGGGTTTTTGGTTATGGAATTCAAAAACGAATTACTATTGATCCACAAAGCTAATCAGAACCCAGATGCAGAGATACTATCCTAACAGGAAAGTTACAAGTCCTTTCTCAAAAACTACCAAAAACTAGGTGACCTCCAACATGTAAGAACACTATACTCACAGGTAAGGAAAAAATTAATTGCAAAAAATCTCATAAAAGCAGGATACAAAAATTAAAAATTATAAGCCTCATAGAAATGAATATCAAATAATAAAATCTTGTTCCCAATCCCAAATCAGCATTTCAAATTGCATAAAACTGCCAATGTATGAATATTCCAAGAATCATATTTGTAGGTTCTTAAACATAGAAACCTAATTGAAGATTTTGGACTGCCGAACCCCTTAGTCACTATTATTTTCTTCCTAAATTTCAGAAGGTACTGAATATTAACTCCTAGTAGAAGTAAAAACATAAGCTTATCCATCCTGTTTATAATACAAAATCATCACAATTATTCAGCTCAAATTTATTGCATAGATTAGTAATTACCTTCCCGAGGTACGCCCATGCAACAGCTAGAGATACATCCAATTGCAATCCACGTATTAAAGCATGTTGCTTTAATGCAGTATGACCTGATAAACATCCCAGTGCCACCCAAAATTCATCGTTGTAGCCCTCGAGTAGTATACCACCCAAGCACATCTTTTCAGCCACAGACCTGGTTATTTGATGGTAGAGTCAGACAATGATTATATATAGACATGAATTCATTTCATGGAAACAAATATTACCAAACATTCAGGTCCTCTTTAGGAGACTCCTTGAAAGACAAACAGAGATCTGATGCTGTAGCAACATCAGCATATAAATTAGCTAGCCAAGGGGCCAAGTGCAGAGCACGCTGATAGGAGCGACTGGCATTTCTAGCAGCAAGAAAGCAGGTTCTTTTCCATGTAGTGATAGAAGAATTGAAAGATGTCTTATCAGCATGCTTGGGCCTGGCTTCCTCCGTCCATGGGTAACATCTGGCATACATAAGCTAAGAGAAAAATAAAACAGAACTTATTCTCAAAAACATTAAAACTAAAAACAGAAAGAACATATGAAGCAGAGAAAATATTTGGATACGGAACAGGAATGCATTGCCTTAACAGGAAAACTCTGTGATAATTTTATACCTGAATATCTCCATGTAGCTTCCATGAACAAGAAAAGTTACCAGCTAAAGACGTACAACGCACGGCCACTTCAGATGCTTCCTATATTCAGCTTGAATTTTATTTCAGGCAAGCTTAATCATCATTTAAATAACTGCAGAAGAAAGACAGACTTTACTTTGAGACACTAACCTCTAAGAGCGAGGCTCCCCATCTAGAGGCACCTGAATTGACACATTCCTTTGCCAAACCAAGAAGTGCAGAAGCAAGCCCATAATGTGCGGAAACATTGTGAGGTGAAATTTTCAAAGTTTGTTGAAATTGCTCAATTCCCTTGGTTTAGGAAAAAAGAAAAAGGAGATTATGAGAAGAAAAAAAAGGAGATTGTGAGTACAGTACTAACAGAATACTAAAGAATTATCCTTTATAAATAACCTCTAACATGTTGAAGGGGGTCTGATCCCAAACAAAAAAGTATGCAAGTACTTTAACAGCATGTTTGGTACAGGGATTGGTCATTCCGAATGGTCAATACAAGAAAGGTCATTCTAGGTAGAATGGCATCACCTGGAATGGTCTTTCCTATTTAATTGTTTGGCTACAGACATAGCATGGAATAGACTAATCCATTCCTTTGTTTGGTTCACTTGCGCACACACATGGACAGGAATAAAATTTTGCTTGTTATGACTATTACCTTATTTGTACTAACATCTCTAATACACACATAGAAACATATATGCAACATAAAAATATACACATAGTAATCAACAATATAATCACTATTATTCTAATTATAATGAGAAAACAATTTCTTAGGTATTCACACACATCTGAACTTTCGGGCAACTGTGAATCAAGATCAAGACTTTCCTCGGGCATTCATGCGTATGGTGAGTCTCTATCTACCTAGGATTCTGCTTTTGACAGAGAGTGGAATTAGTTCTAATCACGCGGATGCTATCTCTAAAGACTTGCCTTTCAACGACTATTCCTTTTCTGATCAATTCCTCCAATTAAGTAAGGAATTAGGCAGTTCCACTAGAAGAAGTAAACCATAAGTAAGGAAGGAAGGGATCAAATTAGGCAGTTCCACTAGAAGAAGTCAACCGATCGATTACTTTTAGACCAGAGTATGGAATAGGTCACGTCACTAGTTGGCGAAGACTAGATGTCAAAAGATTCGAATATAATATTATATTTATATTCTAATACACACACATATACATAATAATACTATTTGTTGGAGAATATAGACTGATTTGTGTGATTCTGAGATAAAATTGGGAAGTATTAACTGTATAATTTTGTACTAATTCAGTTGGTATTAATTATTGGATGACCTAGTTTATTTCCTTTATTTTCTGGGATATGATTGTATTTCCTTGATTCTGTTCTGATTATATTTCAGCCCATAAAGGTTATAAAGGTCAGGCTGCTCTGTATTGTAAAGTAATAAAAAATAATTCCCAATTTCTCTTCTACTATTATACAAGTATGGTAATACAAATGTATATGTATGCATAGAGTACGTTTCTGTGTATTTGCCAACAAAGATCAGAAAGCATAGGTTCGCCCCTTGAATTTTAAAAGTAGAAAACAAATTAGAAAGCAACTCAATAATAGCTAGGAGTCAGCTTCAAATGTTGTTGCCATTCATGATTTAATATTTTTGTGAATCGTATTTTTATTAGTAGGAACCACAATACCATTGAATTAATATACAAGTAACCTGTAACTAATCCTGCTAATTTATACATAAATATACATGTGTGCTTTATAAGTGTATATACATGTGTGTGTAATTCATACACATGTTTTTATATATGTGCTAATTCGTACATTTGCAAGTGTGCATGACAACATATGTTTATGTGTGCGCATTACAGATGTGTATATACACACACATATATCTATGTGTGTGTATATATAGTGTGTGTGTGGTGTGTGTGTTGGGGGGTGGGGGGAGTGCAAGATGATAATAGAAGATATCGTTGTCCTATTTTTTAGTTAATGAGGATTAGAATTAGAGATTTTGGGGGTAAGGGGGAACTTTCTTTTCAAATTATGAGTCCCAATTAATTATGATTCTCAATGGTTGAATGAAAATGAATTTTTCCACTTTTAGTAGGAATAAGCTATCCTTGACTCTTTAATCCCAATTGTCTTAATCTTACCAAATAAGAAGTAGGAATAAAAAAGTGGGAAAGACCTTTCCCAGAATCATATTCCATTGTACCAAACATGCCGTTAATATATCATTCAAATATCAATCTATATCCTTTATGATAAGTAAACAATTACAGCTGCAGTAATGAATACAAAAGATGCTCATTATAAACTAGATAGAGGAGAATATAGTAACTAGTTGACCACAAGTCATACAAATTTGTATTTAAAAACAGCTTGGCATCGGCTACAAAGAGTTTTTATCGAAAGGAAAGCATTCATGGTGATAATAAAGCCTTTACATTAAGCAAGGGTGAACTTTGAAAAGCTGTTGGACAACAAATTTTAAAGAATGGATTGCTTAAAAGTTATGTGAGAATTGATTTCGTTTGCTTTGGTCGAACTTCAAGAATGAAATTATAATAGAGATGTACACAAGAATAATATCACATTGAAGTTAAAGCAACCCCTTAGATGATTCTGGTACAACGCTATTCTTACCATTCAGCACCCCAACGAGAACGCTGTACTCCTGACAAAATAGTGTTACATATTGCAAAACTCCTTATAAGTTCAAGTCTTGAATGCAGAAAATCAATGTACTGGTCCTTATCTTGTTTTAGGAGTTACAAGTATTATGGCCCTCCGATAATTGCTAGGCAGGGATGCTATACATAGTCAGTTATTGAATCTAATTATCCCACTGTACAAGGAGTATACTGTAGCCTATAATTCATGATACAATTATTTAACCATGACTCATGAGCTTCAATAGTAAAGTCTTCCTCCCTTCTATTATAGCAGTTTCTTGAGTTATAAATACATAAGAAACTCTTCATTTTATTAGAAATGATAGTTATGAAAATTTGATATAACGCAATGCCTTTTCCGCTTTCCAAGATTTATATCGTCCGCTCTCATCGAGTATTCTCTCACCTGAATTTTGATCAAATTCAGATTCTTTAAGTCAAGTCTGAAAGTGCCAAAGAAATGCCCCACTGCTTAGAAAGTATAGTTTATTTTATCTCCTTTCCCTTTAGGTTTCACTTAAATTTTGCTCCTATCTTTGTAAAATTCAGTTACAGCACCTCAATGACCCCTTCACCAGCATAGCCAGATTTCGCACCTCGCATTATTAAGAAGTGGCCAGTTATTTGTGAAACTCGAGATAAGGGTAACAAACACAATTTTCCAATGAAGTGGGTATTCATTCTGTTCGAAAAAACTCATCTTGTGTGATAACATGGGAACAAAGTGCTTTATGGAGGACCAGTGTCTGGTGAGCCACATTATTTTGTAGCTGGTTTCTACAAACCAAAAAAATCTGATTTTGAGTTTGTAAGGGTATGAGTACAGTGAGGTATTCCTTGAAGAACTAGCTGGAAGAATTAGTCTGATATAAAATAATCACAACCTATTCTCCTATCTTCTTTGCATAAAGAGTCTTTCTTGCTTGGTAAATATGCAATCCAGTCTTTACGTAACCCACTCATCCCATTCTGGGCCTTGGGCTTCTTTAATGTTGGCTCAAATATGTCTTGGCATTGTCCCTTCTCTTGATTGACTTTAGTTACAATTTCAAAGGGACCAATTTTTTCCTCGACAGCAAGCAAAACAAATTCTAGCCCTACATCCATTACAGTCTGAAGTCACCATGCTATCATGCACAACAATACTTAAGATGGGGTCCGAGGGTATAAATGTGGGGTCAAACCAAACCCGCACCCCCCCCCCTCCTCCTGCCATCCAGTCCTTAACCATCAACCGAACTGTACACCCTATCCCCACCCCTTTCCCATGCCCAATTAACTTACTCATCCACCTCCTCCCAACCCAGGCCCAATATCTATCCAGCGCTCAACACCTTATCAAAGGATCATATGCTTCCCTATCTCAAGTATCCAAGACAACCACCAGGATCCAATTTTCCCCATTATTTTCAATTGAGTTGAGAATTGCATTGGTAAAAGGAAGTCAATTTAGGCACAACTAGAAGATCTGGAATGTGCAAGTGATATCATCATTTGGGAATTTCCTCACTCTTCTTCGCCTTTTTAAAATTATTTTTGGGGGACAGAAGAAGAAAATTCTGGTATTAGGCCTTGATCAGGAGGGCATGATTGCAATATAATTAATAAAACCAAATCATTCATGTCTGCTGCAAATACGGATTAAACTACAAATTTCATTTGCAAAGGTTAATGGCAGGAATGGCTTTTCTTTTAGTACTTCATTAATGGATTTGGCATTTGAGTCCATGATTAAAATCTCATAGAGAAAAAAGACCCCTGCTCCAAAATTGTAAGAGCATCAGTATTACACATAAAGATCCAAGTTAGATACGTTAATCCACTCAATTCTACAACAAAAATATTTCAAGACCTAACATGTTTACCCACCAAACCCAATGACTAAAGAAGCCTGCTCATTCCACAGCCCAATTTGCAGAAAAATAATGTGAATAAACATGAATAATAGGCTTAGATACTAATAATTCAAGATCTCCGGCTATAGAGAATAGGGGGAAAAAAAGGTTAAACGAACAATGTCTTACCTTTCTAAAAGAACCAAGCATCAAAGAAATATTTCCACTTTCAATCAATGCAAAAACCCTTGAATCGTCCAACTCAACAGCTCTCCCATAGGACTGTTTGAAAACACAAATGAGCATTAGCGACTTGAGTATCACAATACCATATGGCTTATCCAAGTTTAAGATCAAAATAATTCAGTAATTTAGATTTATGGATAATGTCATTGTAATATCATCTAAAGACTAAAAATCATTAACCGTTAGAAGTCAATCAGAACTTAAAACTATGTGTTGATGCAGGATGCAATTTGCATCAATAGTAATGTGTAAAAGGAAAATGAAAATGGAAATCATATTATATCCAGTTACATGCAGATAAGCCATATGAATTTTGTGAAAATTTTAATCATTCAATAACATGTGAAGCAACTGTGTTTGATTCATCTCACAGTGAAGGGACACAAGGCCGAAAAATGAGCACTACGAGGTGCTAAAAGCAAAAGTAAGATTTTCCTTTACAACAGCCATATGACTACAAAAAGAAAAAGAAAGCCAGAAAGAGAGAGAGAGAATCACCTTAAGTGCAGCAGTAAACATGCCCATTCGCTGGTAGGCAAGACCTAAGGTCTACATAAGAACATCAGAGACAGAAGGCTGAGAACTAATGAATATAACCCATCAAAAAACTTAGAATTTTCAGGAATAGGTAAATAGGAGACAAAAATAATGGTTAAGGACCTCCCACAAGTCAGCACACATAGGAAAGCCACGAATGGCGTGCTGGAGGCTCTGTATGGCTTCAGACCATTTCTTTTGATGAGCCTGCAGGAAAGTCCGAGTCGACCTCCATCAAAAATGAGATCAATCATAACAAAAGGCCAACAAGAAAATGAATGCAGAAATGCAAAACCTGAAGGTATCCCATTCGACGAAAAGCCCAAAAAGCCCTGGCAGATTTCTCAGAAGCTTCGCGGCAGACAGCAAGCACCAAGCTCTCTTTCCCTCCCTCATCCAATAAATCACAAATTGCTTCCTGCAATTTACGGATTGGAATTGATTTTATGAACACTTCAAATCTTCAAGTTCTAATCATCCAATAATCACTTCTCTAGCTGTGCTGTTTTTGTATGTACACATATACAATTTTGATGTGTTTTGTTTTCAATTTAGTGAAATCTTATATATTGAATTCCTATAGACATTCGGCGAAATTAGCCTTTTAAATGACTCAAAATCTTGAAATTAACATGGGAGAATAGCTGGAGCACATATGATATACACTCAGGTATTAATAACCTGCAAAAAAAAACACTAAACATTTCAGAAGCATCGTTGTTCGGTTCTAATACTATGCTGCCACCAATAATGTGTCATCAAATTAATCATGCAGAGTAAGTTACTAAAAAGCCAATTTGACTTATACACTGTAGCAATTCCCTACTTAATATTGAAATGGAGAAGTGAACCGTTACAAGACATCCCAATGACTTAAACTTTGATAGTTCATAACTTGTCACAACAATTTGTACTTCATTTCTGGTTCGCCACAAAAAGTCAGAAACTAGCTCTGGAAGATATGGACTCTAACCTATAAAAAATTTAATAAATTGTCTAACAAAATTTACGAAAACAAAAACACATTTCTTGAGAAACCTCAATCAACATATATCATCAAATAATCAATACCCCGGCATCGGAATCATCAGGATTGAGGGCAACAGCTCTCTGATAGCACTTGAGAGCCCGCTGAGGTTCGGGCGAAACACGGGCATAATAATGACCCAAATATCTGAATGCAGCAGCATTCTGAGGGTTGAGCTTTGCTGCAGTCATGAAATGCTCCACCGCTTTCTCCCTCATTTCTTGCCTTCTCTCTCCCTTCTCCCATAACAGCACGCCCTGAAAATGCATTTCCATACAGTTGCTTAAGTGTACGGAAAAAACACACCCCCCAAGAAAAACAGAAAAGGAAAAAATGAATAAAGTAAGAAAAGAAGCAAGAAACCACAATCACCAGTTTAAAATGGACAGAGGGGTCACTGGGATTGGAATTCACTGATTCTTGCAGCTGCTTTATATCAGCAAAGTCTTCGTCTTCTTCCAGGGCCTGCAATCGAATTATAATCCCTTAAACAGTCATTAAAATACAGTTTTTTTATTTGTATAAACAGAGAGAACGAAAAGGGAAAACTAGAATTTGACAGAGACGGAGGGAGAGGGTACCATGGTTTCTGTAAACCGAGTTTTCCGTAACTGCTGATTTTTCCGAAGTACAAGTCTTGCTTGGTCAAGTACGAAGAGTGCTCCTTTAGGCGTTCCTGAGGTTCCGGAAAATATTTCAGTTGAGTCCTTGGAGTTTTAATATTACCTAATTTGTCCCTTAAGTTTTAATGTTGTTCACACAGTTGTCCTAATCATAATTTTAAGAAAATTCAGAGATAGATAAAGTTAGTTAAATATGGGATGGAAAAAATTCGATATATACGAAAATGGCTAATATACGAACTCGTAAACGTTCGGGAGCAAAAATATAATTTAATCTGATATATTATTTTTTATATAAATTTTGTATTTGTACTTATTTTAAATTATGCAACAAATATTTTATAATTATTTTTGTAATATTTAATTTGTAATAACTTAAAGATAATTATTTAATAATAAATAGTATATTCTTAAATTGCTATAAGTATTTTTATAATATTTAATTTGTAATTATAACATAACTTAAAGATAACTATTTAATAATAAATAGTATATTCATATATTCCTATAATTTTATTTTATATTTATATGATATTCCATTAATATTATAAATAACTTTAGAATAATTTTTTTAGATTATATTTAGATATTATAAATATTATTAAAATAAAGTATTATTCATCAAGTATTATACAAATAAGTATAATATGTGTACTAAATATTTCATTTCAAAAGTATGAAATATTACTCGACAGTTCATAATGTTACGAAAAATAAAAAAAAATTATTATTCATATATACGTGTTGTACTTATATAATACAAATTTTAACTAATAAAGTCATCGATTGGAGCAATGAGCAGAAACGGAAAGATGAACGAAAATGCATGCAGGATTAAAATAAAAGGATAGTAATATTTGAAGACAATTTTATTCTTATTCTAGAATATTGCTTCCTTAGCTAAAATTCATACATTAAAAATGAAAATTTAAATTAGAATTTTATTTACATAAATTGAAAATATTATATACCAATGTAATATTCTAATCTTCAACTACTCTATACTTTTTTGAAGATATCTATTTATTCAGTGGTCCTCCAATATTAGTGGTTTTTTTCGTCTTTAATTTTATTATATTTCTTTTAAGATATTTATTTACATATTGATATTATAATTTTTTGTTCGTTTTTAAAGGTATCAAGTGAATTCTTAAAACCTCTGTATGTTTAATTTGTCATTAAAAAATTAAAGGATTTAGGTGTTTTTTAATTAAACTAATTAAAAACATGTGCTTCATTTTAATTTTTACCATCTCATTCAAAAATTGGTAAATTGGATTTCATTTTTCTCCAATTGAAGAATTAGCAAAAGAAAAAAGAAAAAAGAAAAGAAAAAAACTCACAAGTGCAAATCTTAAATTAACTTGGTGGAATAATTTTTCCTTCTACCAAATTATAGTTTGAAAAATCAATGTATAAAGCAAAATGTGAAGTCTCAATATCATTATTCAAATTATAAGTGGGAGATCCTTGTAGCAAGGGGTGATCATAAAATTTATAAAATTGTCCAATCTCTCTTAACATATTGCATGTCCTGCTGATATTAATTTATAACAAAAAATAGCAATTTCAAATTTTAAACAAAAATCGCATCGCCTTGATGGTGTTGTGCCAGTTTGAAAACTAAAAAATTTAACTTATTAAAATACCATAATTCTTTCCATCTTTTTGTGCATCTTATCCTGCAAAAAAATTATTATTCACATGCATTCATGCTCTCATGTTTATGAAAGAAGGATATGCGTGATTTTGTCATGGGTTTTGGTAATTGTTGTCTACAAATTTGTTTTTGTAGTTTTATTCTTGTAAAGACAATGTGCAATATTGACTTTTTAGAAACTATGAGTAAGGCCCCTATAGGCTGTGAATTTTATTTTTCTAAAGACATAAGGTGCAATATTGAGTAGTAATAACATAATTATTTTTTTATTAAAATAGTAAAACTACCCACAATTGTCCTAAATTGCACTTTTGATTTTACTTAGTATAATTGTAATTTAAAAATTAATATTTAATAAAATAATATATAAAATTAAAATTAAAATTACCAAATCACACCATAATTAAAATTAATAAAAAAATTATCAAATCGCACTATAATTACGCCTACTTGGAGCAACTAATAAAAATAGTAATACTCCTATATAATTTGCTGTAGAAATTTAAGACATAACAATGGTAGCGGGTTCTTAGCATACAATGGGCTTAATGAAATTTTAAATTATAAAGGCCCAAGTCTCTTTTGCATCAGTTTTTATTGTATGTATTTTAGTGGATTTTGACAAGTTACACAATTTAGTTATTTTTTATAAAAATGTGAAAATAAATCAAGCATGTGATGTAGCCATATTAGTGATTTTCTCTCTTTTAATATCTCTTCTTTTCTATACCTCATTCACTCTCTTCTCGTCACGCCTTGTGTTTGCGAGCTCGTTGGATGTTAGAATTATTTCCGAACCCAATGAGTGCAACTTAAAATTGAGCTATGAAAAACTTGCCCAAAAGGAATATTGAATAAATGCACATGAATTATTTAATCAAAGCTTATAAGATATTCACCTTATCAATTTTTAATCATGTGAGATGGGGGCATCACACTTCCTCATCTTTTCTCAATTCTCATTCTTCTAATATAATCTATAAATTTCTTTCTCATACTGAATCCAAATCCTAAATATTTTCCACTATTAAAGGAAAGATTTGATAAGTATATCAAAGGAAAGATTTGAATAATAAAGTTTAGGATTTTTTCCTTTCCCATTTATTTTTTTTTTCTTATGATTATGATTTCTCTTCCTTTATTGTAATTATGTCTCCTTTTTTATTCATTTTTATTATATAAATACCTTGTAATTATTCATTATCAATATATGAAGACATTCACCAAGTTCCTACAACTTTTCTTGATTCTCTTTATTTTTCTATAGAAATTCTACATGGTACTAAAGTCATAAGGTTCTATATCGACTTTCCATTGTAGCCATAGAAAAAGAGAATTCGAAGAAGACAATGGACGACATATCAGATTCCTTTATGCTTCACCATTCTGACCATCCCAGACTTGTTCTGGTGTCCAAATTCTTGAAGGCGACAACTACGAACAATGGAGTTGTGCTATGAGACTTGCTTTGAGTACCGAGAACAAGCTTGGATTCATCAACGAAGATGTGAAGATGCCGATGCATACTAACACAAAGTTTCCACTATGGGAATGATGCAACAACATGGCATTATCTTGGATTCTTAATTATGTTAATACTAATATTACTGAGAGTATTATCAATACAGAATCTGCAAAAGATGTGTGAAATGATCTCTATGATAGGTTCTCATAAGGGAATGACTCTCGAATTTACCAAATCTGATAAGAAATTACGGAGCTATGACAAAGGACATGAGAATGTCTCTATTTACTACACCAAGTTGAAAACCCTTTGGGATGAATTGGCTTCATACCATGATCCAATTACATGTAGCTGCGGAGGTATTAAGTTTTGGGGCGAGCAAGAAGAAAAAGAAAGGGTCATGCAATTCTTGATGAGATTGAATGATTCTTTCTCTACAATTTGTGGCTTTGTTCTTATGATGAGTTTGCTCCCAAACACAAGAAAGGTACGTGCCTTGATTCTACAACAAGAAAGGAAAATAGATGTAGTGACTAAGCGGGACAATGGTGTTTCTCATGCTAGCTATCAATCTATGGCAACCAAGCCAATAAATCGGGTGACCACTAGTGGAAAGAAACATTGCACTCATTGCGATATAGATAACCATACCATCAAAATATGTTTCTTTATTCATGGCTTTCCACCTAGACACAAGCTCCATGGAAAAGAAGCCAAACCCAGAAGGAAGACAACCCATAGCACACAAGCTACCGCCAGTGGCATGGGGACTTCTAAAGGAAGCAGACTAGCCACTTTGACTATCGATGAGTACAATTGCCTTATGGCACTCGTTCGGCAAAATACCGGTAACATCCAACCATCTGTTGATAGTGCATGTATACATTCATCTACTATTCATCAATGGATAATAGATAGTGGAGCCACTAATTATATTTCAAAGTATCTTCCCACATATAACAAAACCAATTACAAATATCATCCTTTTGTTGACCTACCAAATGGGGGCAAGCCAAAATAAAATATGTTGGATCTATGTATGTTACTAATGATATGACTCTTGATGATGTATTATTTGTTCTAGAGTTCAAAGTGAATTTACTATCTATTAGTAAACTTATGAAAGCTTTAGATTGTAATTGAAATTTTATCCTAATTTTTGTGTGGTGTAGGATTTAACTATGAAGAGGACGATTAGACAGGGCAGGCAGAATAATGGTCTATATTTCCTCTCTATCAATCGGCATCTTCACCATGTAAATACTACCAACCAGAATCTAACCTTTGGCACAATCACTTGGGCATCCATCTACTCTTCCACTCCAATTATTATCCAAAACCAATCCATAAATTTTATTTAAGGTGCATTAATTTTGAGACATTTGTCCTTTAGCCAAGCAAACTAGGTTATCTTTTCTCAATAGTTATATTTCAAGTGTTGCACCTTTTGATTTGATTCATTGTGATATTTGGGGACCACATAAAATTAATTTTTATTACAAAGCTAAATATTTTTTACTATTATAGATGATTTTTCTCATTTTACTTGGCTATATTTTATGAGCCACAAATCTGGAACACAATTCCTTTTACAAAATTTCTTTACTTGGGTTAAAATACAGTATGGTTGCAACATAAAAAGCCTTCGATCCGATAATGGGGGAGAATTTCTTTCTTTACAATTATTTTTTAATAATAATAGCACAAATTTTCAACATTCTTTCACTAGCACACCTTAACAAAATGAGGTTATAGAGCGTGAGCATCACCATGTGTTAAATGTGCCCCGGCCCGAGCACTTTGATTTCAAGCAAATTTACCTCTAAAATTGTGGAAGGAACATGTAGAAATAACATGTTACCTTATCAACCATTTACCTATGCCATTTCTCTCTAACAACACCATATGAAAAGCTTTACCAAAAACCACCTTCCTACTTACATATCCAAATTTATGGATGCCTTTGCTTTACTATAAACCTAACTACCACTCATAAATTTGACACACAAGCCCAAAAATATGTTTTTCTTGGATATCCTAAAGAACAAAAGAGATATCAGGTTTATGATTTAATTGATAAGAGATTCTTTATCTCTCGTGATGTTTTTCATGAATATATTTTTCCCTACTCCAACTTACTATAAAATGATTACACTTCAAACACCACACCAATCTTACCCACACTTGTAGACATAAATATCAACCTACCCTTACTTTCCTCAAACCAAGACAACCAACTTACCATAGACAGTTCTCCTACAGATACCACAGCCATGGAGCCACTTACCCTAAGCCACAACTTGGATCATGATGATGACTTTCTCATTGCAGCTCCTATAGATGAAGGCTACAATACTGATCTTTGTCCCAATACAACATCATGATACTCTTAACGACCACGCTGACCACCTATTCACCTACATAATTATCATATAAACCATGTTTTGCATGCATCGAACATGTCTCTTCCTGTTAAATCCTCAACTCACTACCCTTTATCAAGGTATGTGTCATATTCTAATCTTTCCACTATTTATCGTACTTCTGCCTATAATCTCTCTCACCTGGTCGAACCAAAAACTTATAAGTAGGCTTGTCAGGGTCCTAAAAGGGTTGATGTTATGCAATCTAAGGTCCAAGCTCTTAAAGCTAATAAGACACGGTCTCTTGTTCCTCTACCTCCAGGCCATCAACCTATTAGGTGTAAATAGGTTTATAAGATCATGGTGACCCCAAAATAGGTAGTAACAATACTGCAAGTACACAATGCCAACAAGTAATAAAGAATGAATAGAGTATCATATCCTTAGTGAGTGCGTGTGTGAGTACCAAATATAGATTACCTATACTATATTTGACCTAACGATGTTGTGGTGATTGAATTAAAATGCAACAACTACTAAATTTTCAAAATTAACTAAAACCCAATAAGATTAGGGGATTGAATTTAATACAAAGAGTCAAGGCATTGGTTAGTCATCCTATGTTATTATGAACCTAAATTAATTTTGATTAGAAATGATGTGAGTTGTGTGATGGCGGGTCTTTCTATTATAATTGGTGCTCTCTCTCGAGGCAAATCAAATCTACCCCTAGTAAGCCACCAGCACCATCTCTAGCTACAGGTCACCCCACTAAGAGTGCATTGAGTTTTGTGAATTCCACTAGCTTTTAGTTTTCACATCTATGACTATTGCACGTACCTATGTCTATATCTTTATAGGGGTCAGTCTGTAGCACATACTACTTGATCTATTGCTACAATCTTACCTCTTGATCTCAATTGCAATTTCTACAACTTTAAGATTGCAAACCCAAATACAGGTTGTATTAAGTAATAAATTTCTCGAGAGTTCTAGGTCGATCCACAGAGAAGTTGTTTGAAATTTTTAAGATTATATTTTTTAAAAAATTGATTTTATATGGTTTAGAATATAAAAAAAAATTATGCTATAACTAAGAAATCAAAGTAATAAAAGTACTGAGGTTTAGGTTGAGATTAAGCAAAAAATTTACCTTTTTCATGAGTATCAAAGAGGCTGTCAATATTCAAAGTATACTTTTGATCTCATTGATAACTTGTGAAGTATGTTTATTGATGTTTGTTTGTCCATGCATAAATGCTTGCAAAGTCTCCTCAAGAGATTTTGTATATGGAGTTGGATAAGAAGGAAAGTTTGGTGACTTTCGTAAATGTAGTGATTTGGCACAATTATCATCTCATCGACTGAAATTGGGATAAATTTTCTATCGTGTTGTGAATTTCAGAATATGCAGAATAAAAAAAAGCTTTCTAAATGTGTTCATGACATTTACTTATGCTAGAATATTTGGGCATTTATTAGTAGAGTGTCCTACAAATTCACAAATGCTACAAACTTTTTCATCTTGCACATATCTGATTTTCTTTACTTTTTAAGTTACATGGCCTATTAAACTAATAATCCAAGCACTTAGATCATCTTCTTGACTAATGTAATATTTTTCTTTATTACTATTTGCATGATTAGATCTAATAAAACCTTTGAAAGAATTAACATTTTGCCATGATTGAGAATTTTCTGTCAAATGGTCTAGATATTCTAGGATTTCATCATGTTCTTTATCAAGAAACTCACCATTACATATTATTTCAATAAATTATTTTATTTTAGGAGTTAAACATTCAGAAAAGAAACTAATTAAGAGCCATTTTTTAAAATCATGTGGGCATAAATTCAACAAATTTTTAAATCTTTCCCAACATTGAAAGAAAGCTTTATTAGAATTTTGAGAAAAAAATTGAATTTGTCTTTCCAAGACATTAGTTTTATGTGTTGGAAAGAATTTTTTTTTAAAAATTAGCTTGCATTTCTTGCCAAGTGCCAATTGGCCTAGGTTTTAAAGAGTTAAGTCAAGTTTTTGCTTCATCTTTTAAAGAAAAAAGAAATAATTTGAACTTAACAATCTCATTTGTGTAAGTTTTATCTTCAAAAGTGGCACATACTTCATTTATTTTTTTTAGATGCAAGTAAAGGCTTTCAGAGCTTAAACCATGGAAATTAGGAAGTAAGGAGATCGTACCTGACTTGAATTGAAAATAATTTACATTGAGATGAAAATGAAATAAGAAGAAGAAGAATTTTAAAAAGGTTGCAAGTAATAATGCATTGTATGTACGTATTGATTTTCATTTTCATTCTAGACACTTTCATTTTTAGCCATGGTGGAAGTGTGTGGAGATAACTCAAATAAATTTTCAAATAAAGTTTTAGAATTATTTCTAACTAAACGACGAGAATTATGACTATGATACCATATGAACATATAACCATAAAAAAAAAACGCATAATATTTACAAAGGAAAAATATTTAAAAACTTAAATACTTACCTTGCATTTCCCAGCAACAGCGCAAAAAAACTTGTTACAACTTTAAGGTTGCAAACCCAAGTACAGACTGTGTCAAGTAAGAAAATTTTCAAAAGTTTGATGTCGATCCATGGAGAAGTTGTTTGAAGTTTTCAGAATTATATTTCATAAAATATGGGATTTTATGTAGTTTAGAATATAAAAAAAAATTATGGTATAACTGAAAAATCAAAGTAATAAAAGTACCGAGAATTAGGGATCTGCTCTTGAGTTTTGAATAGAGAAACAATTATTTGTTATTATTTTTTTCTTTTTAAATATCACTATTGGAATTCATACACAATGAAGGTTCCAATGATAAGATTTTATCAAATAGTTCATGTATTAAAGTAATCATAATATTGTCTTACTGTTTGCAAATTATCTCTTAATACTAATACTTATTTACAGGATCAAGTATTTATGCACACATTTATTTACAACAAATCAAGGTTTCACGTTAGTAGTCAGTGTAGTAGAACCAGACATCTAGCTAAATGAACTCAAGTATTTGTTGTACTATTAGTGATGCATAAATCAAGAATTATCACTAAACAATGAAGGTTTTAATGTCAATACTTATTTATGGAATTAAGTATTTATGCACACCTTTGTCTACAACAAATCAATATTTCACATTAGCAGTCGGTGTAGTTGAACTAGACATCTAGCTAAATGAACCCAAGTATTTATTGTGTCATTGGTAATACATAAATCAAGAATCATTACTAAACAAAGAGGGTTTTAATAAAAAAATTAAAATAATAATACAACACACTTAAATATTATGCACCTTGATAACCATTCATCTTCCTCCATAATGAAAGTAGAAAAGACTAAAAATAGAAGAGAAACTAGATAATACATTTCTATTACTACTAGAAAACTTATATTACTAATAGAAAACGTAGCCTAAAGAAAGACAATAATAAAACTTTTTTTTCCCCTCTAAGGGTTTTTGTGTGTCTTAAATAACATCTAAGAGCCCCTATTTATAATAGAAGAGTGTCTAAATTGGCATTTTTAAATTCACTTCAAATGCACTCCAATTTACTTTAAATTTGCTCCAAATTCACATATCATTTTCAGATCCAAATTTTGTCATACATTGTTATCCAAGTAATCAACTAATTTTAGACAAATTATCAACATAAAAGTTGTATATTTATCTGTTAGCTTCATTTCTCAACTTGAATTACCTAATTTCAATTATTAGAGAGAAAGTTATGCTTGATTTAAAGAGAGTATTAACATAGATAGATCCCTTCTAATACACATATTTAAACAAATTTTCTATTTTAATCAAGATTGAATTGGATTGAACTTTCAACAGTAAAGTTGTAGTTCTATCTCTTGGCTTTCAAATAAAGTAAGATTCAGATTTATAAATCTTCTGAGCATGCAGTTATGCCCAAAATATAAAAAGTACATAAGTTTGAAAACATGTTTATTTTGAATTTAATACAAGTTCAATAATCACTTGCAAAGTTTAAGTGATTTCTTGCATATATTTTGATCTACACATGATGAACTTAGGCAAAAATGGCTATTTTCTTCTAATTGTGATGCGTTTTGAATCCAATGAATATTATCTCTCAACTTACTCACAAAACGTATTGTCTTCTTTGGTTTCATTTTAACTTTTTTTGTTTATTTTTGTTCATTGATTCTCTAATACAAAATATTAATAAAATTACAATAAAGCAAGGTAAGTATAAAATATTTGATAAAAAAATATATCAAAATATGCACTTGTCAACAATAATTAAAATCAACTTAAAGTTGGTCAAATCTCACGAAGCATTAAAACATAGCATATACTCATCACAATAAAAGCAACACTTCAATCACAAAATAAAGACCAATTCATAACTTTATAACGATGGCTTTTCAAGCCTCAACAATAAGAAAATTAGCTTATGTTGGATTGAAAAATAAAATATTTTTTTGCTCAACATCATGTTCTACACAACAATTCGCAAACAAAAAAAAATACAAAAAGAGAATGGAAAACAAATTTACAATTAAAAGGATCTTCAATTCTTCTTCAATGTTCTTCAAAGCCACTTGAAGCTCCTCCTTGTAATGGATCTTATTCTCAAGTCTCCTTGGTGAATAGGTCATGGGTATGTGGATGGAGTGTATGAGAAGATGCATGGAAGAATGAGTTTAATGGAGAGAAAGTTGATAAGTGCATATTTTTATATCAATTTCTTTATATTTTTCTTGATTTATTTTTATTAATATTATATTTTTATTAATATTTTGTATTTTATAGGAATTTGGGAATCAATGGATAAGAAGAGATCAAAAGGAACCAAAATAAAACCAAATAAGACAACATGTTTCTTGAACAAATTGGGATATAATATTTTATTGGATCAAAATTAGAAAAAAAGGGTTATTTTTGTATAAGTTTATCATATGTATATCAAAATATATGTAAGAAATTACTTGAATTTTACAAGGGATTGTTGGTCTTGTAAAATCAACATGTTTTCTAACATGCATAGTGTTCATATTTTAGGCGTAACTTCATGTTCAAAAACTCTATGGATCTAAATTTTACTTTATTTGAAATTTAAAACATAGAACTATAACTTTGTTGTTGGATGCTCAACTCAATTTAGTCTTGATTAATACAAAAAATTCATTCAATTGTGTGCATTATAAGGGATTTATCTATGATGACACATCTCCATAAATCAAGCATAACTTTTTCTCTAATGGTTGGAATTAGGTTATTTAAGTTGGAAAATAAAGCTAATAGACAAAGATACAACTTTCATATTAACCACTTTTCCAAAATTAGCTAATAACATAGAAACAAAATATGTGATAATATTTAGATCCAAGAAGGAATGTGAATTTAGAGTGGATTTGGAGCAAATTTGGAGTGAATTTAGGGCACTCTTCTACTATAAATAGAGTCTCATGGACATAATTCATGACACATAAAACAATATAAGGGAAAAGAGAGTTTAGGTTTCAAAAATATAGAAGAGAAGAATAGGGTTTTTAAAGGGAAGATTCATCTACCGAGGGAATTCATCCATATTGGTGTTCTCATTCCCATTTTCTCTTTTCAATTCTTTGAATTCCTAATGTTGTTAGTTTTATTTTTTTTGTTATTTTCAAGTATGCTAGGCTAGATTTACAATTTGATTAAAGGTGATTTCAAAACCCTAGATGTGAATTTGTGCGATTGAGTATTTGATATTATTCCCAACTTTTCTAATTGAGATTGTCTATATTCTTCTACATTTAATTTCTTTGTGGTTATTTTCTTGTTTTATTTAGGGTGCTCCAACCAAGTAGGGTTTGAGAATTATCTAAAACTATATTAGAATTCTTGATTTGTAATTGTCTTCAATTTCTAATCATAAGTAGTAAATTATGATTAATGATTATGTGATATTTTTGTTAATCATGATGTGGAACATAACATAAGTTGAACAATCCAAGCTTGTGTGTTTGTTGATTAGATCAATCTATCTTTCTCATTTTAATGTTTCTGTTAAATTGAATCTAGAGTGCTTAATGGTTAGGGAATTAGGTAGAGAGTTTGTTCTATCCAACGAAAAATTAAAAAAAGATTGGGATAACAGAGCTTATTGTTATCTATGGTTGATAGTTTCAATAGAAAAATGGGAGTAATATTAATATCAATTCACAATTCATTATCTAGTGGTGGCGAATGAAATCATGACCAAAATCTTCATTATTTTTGTGTCCATTTATTTGATTTTCGTTGATTGGCATATTCTAGTTTGGTTTCATTTTCTGCAATTTAGTTAATCAAATCAACATTCCCATTTATATTAAGTTTTCTAATAGTAATAAAAATATATTTTATATTTTTTCCTCCATATTTAGTTTTTTTTTCCTATTTTTTTATGTATTTCTAAATTTTATTTAACAGAGGAGAAAATATGAACCTCTTGATGCAAGAAGAGAAATGGTTATAAAAGTGCATAATATTTAAATATGTTGAATTATTGTCTTAATTAAAGCCCTCCTTATTTAGTGGCGGTTCTTGATTTATATATCACTAGTGGCACAATAATTACTTTGGTTCATTTAACTAGATATCTGTTTCTAATATACCGACTGCTAACGTGAAATCCTGATTTATTATAGACAAATATATGTATAAATATTTGATCCCATAAATAAGTGTTGGATTAAAGAATAATTTATAGACAATAAGACAATATCATTATCACCTTAATGCATGAGCTATCTGATAATATTTTCTCATTGGAACCTTCGTTGTATATGGATTTCAATATTGGCATTTTAAAAAGAGATAAAAAGAGTAATAAATGATCATTCCTCTATCAAAAACTCAAGAGTGGATCCCTAATTCTTAGTCTTTTATTAGTTTGATTTCTTAATTTTAATACATTATTATTCAGTCAAGTCTTTAGTTACCGAATCGATAATAAATTAATTAGATTTGATTTTTGTGAGATCAACCCTTACTCGTACTATACTTGTAAAATTATTTAGCAGTAAGATTTTAATTTAGTATGCTTAATGACACACACCAAAAGTGCGTGAAGAAAATGGTGCAAAGTGTGTGTGAATGGTGAATTATGGTCTATGAATACTAAGACTCTCCTCCCTTGTGTGTTGTGTTATGTATATATGTATGATATATGAGTTATAGTGCATAGATATATCACATGGTGGTGTGTGTAAAGGTGCATCTTTTAAGCATTTCACATGGTAAAGGTATATTTCTTTAGTATATAACATGGGTTGTATATGTGTAAAGTACATCTCTTAAGTGTATCACATGGGTTGTATGTATGTAAGTATATCTAATGTGTATATATCACAAAAGATGCCCAAATATGCCTTTAATCGCCACTTGTCATCAACATCCCGCTGGAGAAAATTTTTATATTATGTATAGTGGAGCCATGGCTCAAGATTTTGGGGCCATGGATCAAAACCTTCTATTTTCATATTTTTACATTGGGGTCGCAGCTCAAAATCTTCTGTTTTCAACTTTTTGCGTTGGGGCCGTGACTTGGAATTTCAAGGCTGCAACTTGGAACTTTTTCTTTTTTTGTATTTTTCATATTTCAATCTCATTTCTTCCAATTTTATACCTACACAATATATATCATTAGATGATGTACAATTCTATCAAATATGAGATAAAACATCCAGTGCTTTTGAGAGTGTTGAAAATATATCATATTATGAGCTTATCATATCAAGTACCATTCGAATGGCAAGGAAGCCCGTTTGGTTGCCAAAGGCTTCACTCAACGACAATGTATTGATTGCACCAAGACCTTTGCCCCAGTTGCCAAACTCACTACTTTTCGATGTCTTTTAGCCATCGCTTAAACTCGTTGGTGGGGCCTTCATCAAATGTCTACATGGCGATCTTATTGAGGAAGTCAATATGCATCTTCATCTTGGTATTCATCAGCAAAGAGAGAAACTTGTATGCCGACTCTACAAGTTACTCTATGGCCTCAAACAAGCTTCACGGTCTTATTTTCACAAGTTTCTCACTGCCATCACCAAGTTTGGTTTTCAACAATCATAAGTTCATTACTCTTTATCTTCCAAGGTGTGTGGTACTTCTTTTATAGCCATATTAAGTTTCATGAATGATATGATTATCACAGAAGATAATGAGGATACAATTAATGAAGTCAAGTGTTTTCTTGGAACATGTTTCAAGCTAAAAGACCTTGGGTCACTCAAATACTTTCTTGGTGTTGAAGTGGCTTGATCACAAATGGGCATATCCATCAACCAACTAAAATACACACTAGATATACTCGAAGAAGTAAGGTTACCTGGGGCTAAACCAGCTAAATTTCCTATGGAACAGAACTTAAAACTCAATCCAACCGATGGAGAGTTATTTAAGGATCCTACTTATTACAGATGGTTAGTTGGAAAATTGATCTATGTCACTATTACTCGACCGGAGATTGCTTTCACGGTTAATACACTTAGCCAATTCATGCAAACGCCTAGCGACCTCACTTGGATGCAGTTTATCGTTTATTGCGATACTTGAAAGGCTCACCAAGACAAGGCTTACTATTTCCTTCCAAAAACAATATGGACTTGATTGGTTATTGTGATGCAGATTGAGCTGGATGAGTTACTACATGACAAATATTGCATTTTTCTAAGTAAAACACTCATTTCTTGGAAAAGCAAATAACAAACTATGATTTCTAAGTCTTCAGCTGAAGCAGAATATTGGTCTATGGTGTCTGTTTCTTATGAGTTAACTTGGCTATGTTATTTATTATATGACTTACGGGTCACCCATACATACTCGGCGATGTTATATTGCGACAATCATGCAGCTATGCACATTGCTGTTAATCTAGTTTTTCATAAAAGAACATAACATATTGAGATTGATTACCATGTTATTCGTGAATGAATTGAAAGATGAGAACTTAAGACAGCATATGTATCAATCGAGAATCAAGTGGTAGTCATTTCACTAAGGCATTAAGGGAAGCGTCGTTTCACTTCTTCGCAAGTTGGACATTCTCAATATTCATGCTCCAACTTGAGGGAGAGTATTAAAGAAAAGATTTGATGAGTATATCAAAGGAAAGATTTGAAGAATAAAATTTAGGAGTTTTTCCTTTCCCAAGTATTTTTTTTTCTTGTGATTATGATTTTTCTTCCTTTATTGTAATTATGTTTCTTTTTTCGATTCTTTTTTTGTTGTATAAATACTCTGTAGTTACTCATTATTAATATATGAAGATATTCACCAAGTTCCTACAACTTCTCTTCATTCTCTTTATTTTTCTATAGAAATTTTGCGTCCACCACCAAAAAAATCATGCCCTTCGTTCAAATTAAGCCAATAGTCTTAAAATTATTCGATTTAATTTTTATAAATTAATAATAACAATTTTGTAACATTAAAATCCACTAATTTTGGATGGGGTAGTGGTTTCAAATGATTAAAATTAACCTCACTTGCACAATTGCAGGAGTATTGGGAAATGAGATTTTGGTTGCAACTGTTATTGCTTCTAATTTTGGTGGACTATTGTGTATGATATATTTGGAGTTTTGAGTCAGTACTTAATTAAAATTAGTTGAATTAGTGAAATTATTTCTTTTGATTTGAGATATTTCGATTTAGAAGTCCAGCGGCATTTTGTTAGATCTTACTTTGACTCTCTCTAATTAGATATTTCAACATTATTGATTGATCTTAAATTAGAGTTTTTAATAATGGTTGTAAGAGTTAGTGGAGATTTTAGAAATGCAAATTATAAAGTTGGAAGATTTGATTTGAGTAATTGAATTAAATAGTTTTATAACCTCCTAGTTTATATTTTGTGTTAGAGTCAGTTGAAATGAGAAAAGTGATTTTTTTTGTTTGGAATTGAGGCAAATGATCTTTCACTTTTCTAGTGAAATTAACTCGTGTATGGAGACTTTTGACAAACATGAGTAATTTTTATAATTTGAATCAACACAGGTACTAAGTTGTGTGAAAATGGTTTGAGTTTTTATAAATTTTAAATACAAAAGTTGGGAATGTATTAAAATATATATTTATGAACTTAGTGTAAATGTGGTTTGTAAATAAGGATATTATGGAGATATTTTTAAAATATTATTTGAGATCATTTATAGTTGACTATTTTGGAATAGGCAATGAACAAATGATATTGTTGGAATTTGGATATTGTTCAATGACCCAATAAAAGGGGTTAAATCTACATCAGTGATCCAGTTTAGGAGGTTCAGTTTGTACCATAATCTAAGAAAGGGGGTTAAACATTTTCCTGACGATAGTAGTTTTATATGTTTGGTTTTGCATAGTAATTTTTATGTGAAGATTAATTAATTTTCTTACCTACATGTTTCTCTTTAACATATAGTTTGTATTTTTGAATTGTTTGCATTCTCTTTCAAGTGATAAATCTATTATTTTTCATTAATCAAAATTATATTACTACTGTTTTGGGTTGTTTGATTTAAGTAATTGAGTGTTGGGTTATTTATTGGGTTGTTGTGCTCATAATTCTATTAATACTTTTTAGATATCGAGATTTAGTATTTTGAAAAAATACTTTTTGGGGTACGAAAAAGTATACGAAAGAAGTTCGAACTTATAATTTTATTATTTTAAAATTATTTAATAAAATAAATTTTAATATTAAGAATATATTATCTCCACATGACTATCAATTAATTTTATACATGATTATATTTAAATTTGGAGATACATATAGGATTATTATTTTTTTATCAGGGACTCGTTTCCTACTAAGGATTTGATCTCAATAGACAGGTACTCCCATGTAATTTATTATTTAGTTCAAATATGTTCAACCCATGAAATGGGACTAGCCGATATACAATCAAGCTCCATCCTAGATAGTGGGTCATATATTCTAGGTGTGATGGGTAATTCAAATAAAAACTCCAACCCGCATTAACTTGTACATGGACAACAATACCTTTACATTTATATTTATATTATAAATGTTATATATATATATATATATATAATCTAAATATATCTATTTATTTAACTAATATAAATATTTATATAAATAATATAAATAGTATATTTTGATAAATATATGTTTAAATTTATTATATAAGTACTGTTAATAATATCCATTAACATGTTTACAATATTAATATTAATACTATATTATATATTTATATTTATGTTATAAGTAATGTATTTATATAAATAATATAAATATAGGTTTATATACATATTTATATATATTTTGTAAATATATATAATTATATTTATTTATAATATATATAAATATATAAATAATTATAGAAACACACATAAATAAATATAAATAATATAAATATAAGTTTGTATTTATAAATATGTTAATATATGTTTGATTTTGAAGGGTAAAATCAACTTTTCAAAATGTATTTTACACAATATTTATATCCAACCAAAAGATTATCTATTGGACATCAAACACATTTATAAACTCTATCTAACATGAGATGAGATATAATGATATTGATATACTATCTTTACAACACATCATATTTCTAATTTATCCCTCTTTACACCACCAAACCTAACAAACAAGCCCCAAGTGAATTGTTGTTAAATTATTGATTTATTTAGTTGATGAATTACATTAATTTATAAATTTTTATAATAACTTGAGGTAATAAATGCTCTATACTAATAATTTTCATTTAACTAAATAAGAATTATTGGGTTAGTACTCCAGGCCTTTGGGTTGTTCCGAAAGTTTGCAGCAGTAGTCACGATTCCGAGGTTTGGGGCATGACATAAATGGTATTGGCTAAGCTTTACACTTTCATGAGCTCTGCCCTTTTGTGGGGGGCCATCCGTCGTGGGCCGGCCAAATCATATCCCATTACCTTAATGCCCCAAGGTTATGTCACAGGCCCGCCCGACCAGGCCCGGCAAGCTACTTTAGGAGTTTAGCTGCATAGATATTTGCACACTTAGGACAAACTATGTGAGCGCCGTACAGACTATTAAGGTTAAAGAAAAACTTAAAGGCATTTGTACAACAAAAAGGCCATTTCTTCAGTTCAATTATTAAAGATTTTAATGCTTCTAGAGTTTTCTCTAGAGAAAACAAACAATTTTTATTTATGAAAATATACACACACACACACACACACAATGTTTGGTGTTATTTTGAGGGAGTGCTTTAACATCCCAAAATATATTTTTAAAATAAAATAAAATCAAACATTTAAAACCCAAAAGCATCTTTTTCTTTTCCTAAAATATTTTAAAAACACTCTAACTATTAATATACATATATGTATGTTCCATTTATTACATATAATTAGACACATCTTCATAAATATTTCAATTATTATATCAAATATATTTATATTTTCCAATCATATAACTATATATTCTCTAATCTTCATTTATTATGATAATAATTTATACTAACTAAAAAATAATAATGCGACGCAACTAACCAAATAAAAACTTATATGAAAACATATATACAGTGAGAAATATTCCCCTAACATAAAATTTAATATTTTTTATCTCAAATTATTTTTTTCCAAAATACTCTCAAATAAACACTAAACATAGCCACAATTTTTGGCAAACATATTGAAGTACATTTTATCATGGCCAGTTAGATGAAATATTAATTGAAGTAAATATTGAAATAGCCGTTGTCTTTTGACCTGAAATCATGTGGCATCCGCCAGCCAATTAATTCGATTAGGTAAATTTCTCAGACACCCATAATATGGGTCAACACAATTTTTTATTACTCCACCAACCCACCCTTGTAGGGTTTTTCTTCTTCTTCTTTTTTTTTCTCCTTAGAAAGTGATTATTTTTCTTTACTTGTGACTCTTATTTTCTCTTAGTTCGCTTTGTAGTAGTAAATCAATCTTTTTTCCTTTTTCCTTTTTTTTTTTTTTTGGGTGTTGGGAGAGGGGGGGGGGGGGCGTAAGTAATAAACTTAATATTAAATTAATAAGGAGACATTGACAACATTTAATTTTTGTGGGATACAATGTCTATTCTACAAATTTGTAAATTTTTTGAACAGGACATAAACAAAATATAATTTGATCGAATTGTAAGCAAATTAGAGAATCTTTTAAGTTTTATTAGCTTTTAATCAAATAAAATTTGAAAAATATAATTATAAATAATTTTCAAAAAAAAATCTTTCATAAATCTATTGAATGGGGAAATGGGCCTTAAACATTGAATCTGTTGCCTCTGAAAAAAGAAAAGAAAAACTAAAATATCAAGAAACTTAGGAGAAAGAATGATCCAGAAATCTTACTATTCCCATATATGGGACAAGCACTAGAAACCACAAATGACAGATCATAATATTAACAAAAGCCACCACCGCCAACACCACCACCGTATTTTCATAAACAAACTTGGGAGAAAGATATTGTAGAATTTTATTTTTACCATAAATGAACTTATATGTTAAATAAAATTACAATCATTTTTCTAGGACCAAGCAACTGCAAATTTGATATTCCAATAAAATTAGAAAATGTTCTATTACATAAAATATGATAATCCAAAAAGAAAAAACTCTTAAGATCATACAAAATTGTACTATAATCTACCATACTATAAACTATTTATATAGAAAAATCTAAATAAAATCTACCTTAAATGAATGATTGTGAAGATAAATGACTTTTTTCTATTACACCAAAGAATCAAATTTAAACCCCATGAAAAACCCAATACGGTATATGATCCTAATCTACTATTCACATCTTTCAACCGAGAAAGTTTCATGCCAAGTTTTCAGCAGGCCTTCTTCTGGTGACCCTAATGTAGCAATAAACAGCAGCGAAAATGGCGGTGACGAGGCCACCAATAATGACTCCACCACCCGCCACAGACTTGTCCGCCGAGTGGTGTCTTCCCATTTTCCTGCTCTCCCACTCCGTCGGGGCTTCTGCCGCAGTTTCACTCTCGTCATCGTCAGCTTTTTCTGCTGATAACGGCGGTTCCTTTTCCGCTGGTGGATCAGCTATGCTTTTCTCCGGTTCCGGGTCCTGGAGCAGAGTCCGAGACCTCAGGCTTAGTGGGTTGGGCTCCGAGTTGGCGGCGGATCCGTCGGCCCGTGCGTGGAGCATCAAGAATAATGCCGCAAGTGTGAAGAAAGCAAGCAAGAATCTCATGCCCATGATGTGTTCGACGTAATGCCAATACGATGGGAAGGCTTTTTGGGGTACAGATTGTGGAATATCAAGTATATGTGTTTTTGTTTATTGTTTGTATACATGAGTGGGAGATTTCAGTCTCTGTTGCACTGAGCTGCGAAATCAGAGGCCACTTATTTATAGAAAGAGAGACCACCCCCACCCCACCCCACCCCACCCCACCCCCAACCCCAGATGTGAAGTTTGGGGTGGGGAGTGGGTGGGTGTGGAGATGGAAAGTAATATGTGACTTTGAAAATTGTGTGGCTTTGAAATTCAAGAGAAGCTTCAGACTTCAGAGTTCATTTGACACGCTGGTGCCGAGGGGCAGAGTCGTCATTTCAGACACAATTTAACAGGGGTTTATTTAACTCATTATGGTTTATATATTTTTTCCACATCTTTTTGATATTTATCACAAATATAGATATTGAATACTATTACTGTCACTAGTAGAGGACTAACTTTAAGTCTATTTTTGAATCTTGAATTTGACTGGAAAAAGTGAAAAAATATTTGATTTTGACAGAAAACCATTTTCCTATTTTGTTCTTTGTACTATATACATATTTTTTTTTATCCAAACTATGCCAAGTAAACAACTCATTGTAAAATATCGATTTTAGTGAATATAGCATCGTGTTGAGTCTTGGATGGACCTCTCAAAATTTGATTTGAGATTTGTGAAAATTTGTATGAACTCGACACCCAATATAATTCATATTCATGCGAAACCCAAAGATTGGACCTATTCTCATACTTATTTTGTAATTTTAAAAATATGATTATTTTAAAAAATATAATCATAACTTTCTAAATAAAAAATATTATTATTATTAAATAAATAATTTTTAAAATTTATATGCGCATATTTTAATTTATGAATAGTTATATTTTCAGACACTTTTACTCTTATTTGTTGAAACTATATTTTTTTTATTGATTTTATTCTTATTTCAATATAGAAGACTATTATATTCATATTTTATATGTGAGTGTATATTTTTTTCATATATCATATATATCACTTAAATACAAATATAAATATATACATTATAATATTTAAATGGATCAAATCCAAGTAGGATTAGATCGAAACATTAAAATTCAAGAATTGGTCCAACTTCGATCCGTTTATAATTTTATAATTCATTCTAAGCTAGATAATTTTTGGATGAGTCCGAATTTAATCTAAGCTATTGTTATTTCTAATAGAAATTATTTTCGTAGAGGTCTTTACTTTCTTACTTTGATGGAAAATAATTAAGAACTTTTGCATGGAACGATGGACTGTTCACATTGGAATATACTTTGCAAATGAAATTATAACGACTATCATCACTAAAGTAACTTCTAAAAATAAAAAATAAATTAAATTCAAAAAAACAAGTAAATTATATTGTGGAAATATTTAATTAATTTTAAGCTTAATGCTTTTAACTGCAATTTTATAATTTATACTCGTCATCTATTTTAGTCACTACGTTATATCAATAACACTTATGGGTCCCAAATTTTCAAATGTTATTTATAAGTATAAATAAAAATACGAGCTGTGACAACTAATTGATCACGACCCATTATTTATTGAGTTTTTTTCTAATTAGGGCTAAAATTGTGTGGTTATTTTGTTGTTTTTCGAAATTATTAACTAAGTTAAATATTTAAAATTCTCTCCATTTAACTAAACAAACAAAAACAAAAATACTTTTTTGGAAGTAAATTTGGTGAGCTAGACAAATTATGAGTCACGACTTTAAGGTGCACAAAGCCACAACTTTTAGCATATAAATTGAAAGCATGTAAAAGTAACAAGTTTATTTATTTATTATGACGGTGTACAACTTTTTTCTAGTTTGTTAAGAGGACTATGTATGGTTTCCTTTAATTGATTGCTCACTCTTAAGATATGTCAATTTTTAAATATATTTTTCTGTCCCAAATTTCCCTATCTTATTTTCATTTTGGAGCATCTTAAAATTAAACTTTATTTTTAAAATTGATTTTTTTTCAAAAAATATTAATTTTATTAAAATAATAATATGTCACTACTAACTATCAATTATTATTTTTAAAAGTAATCATGTAAAAATAAAACAAAAATAAAACTCTAGTTTTTTAAATTAATTTTTTTTACAAAAGAACATCTCAATTAAAATAATAATATAATACTACTAATTCTCTTTCACTACTTTTAAGAACACATTGTGTAAAAAAACACTTAAATTTATATTTTCCAACTGTTATTTAAAACTGTCGTTAATCAAAATAGCATAATTTTAAAATGAAAGGAGTATAAAAAAATAAAAGGAAAATGTGTGGAGAAACTATACAAAATACCTTAATTTAGTATATATGGTTATCCTCCACACACACACACACACACACACATCCTACCAACTCTCTCTCTCTCTCTCTCTCTCCATACACACACACAATAACCTATTTTCATTAAGTGATTTATTAGATAATTGAAAACAGAGGATCTTGAATGTGTGGAGAAACTATACAAAATACCTTAATTTAGTATATGTAGTTATCCTCTACACACACACACACATGTGTGTGTGTGTGTGGAGAGAGAGAGAGTTGGTAGGATGTGTGTGTGTGTGTGTGTGTGTGTGTGTGTGTGGAGAGAGAGGGAGAGAGAGTTGGTGGGATGGAGGTTGCCATCAATTACCAAGTGCAAGGTTGGGCAGCAGCGAATATTGTTATGATGCGTCAAAGCATGCAGTAGCCTGTAGCCAACTAGTTCATCATTAATGCATACTTTGCACTAGAGAATCAATTATGGAACACAAAATAGTGAAACACGATTATAACATATACCAAATTTTCTATCCAAAATCATGGTTAAAAATATATTCTGCAATGCCAATTTTTCCATCAATTTTAAAATTTATGTTTGTAATTTGTTTAGAAATCAAATAAGTCGAACGTTAATCAGATCAAAATGAGTTGATTCGGCTCGACCAATTTTGATTACAACCCCAAATAAGGTCTAGTTACAAATTCATGTACAACTTTAATATTACATAAATGTGACCGTTTCAATTTGTACTTAGGTATTGGGTTTTTAGCCTAAACCTTCATCAGTTGTCAAAATGGCTAATAATGTGCTGGTTGGACCATGACATTATTGGAAGTGCATCGACTATAACATATGCAGCATCCAGTTGGAAAATAGTTAGCCTATGATGCCCTGTAATTCATTTATTATCACTTTGCACTTAATGGAGTTCCATCTAAATTTGAGACTCCCAAAAGTCTTTATTTATTTTCTCACACTACACAGTATGAAGTACCGCTTAATGATCTGTTGGAATTTGGGATACTTTTCAATATTTGAATTTGCAAATGGACAGTCTCATTTTTAAGGTATTTTAGCCCTTGCACAATATATGATAGAGCGGTTAATGGATAAGTACCTCATTTATAAAATGAGATATTTGTTTATCTTCCAAATACTCGATATATAATATATTGAGTGTAGTATGAATATTACATGGACAATCCATTACATTCTTGTTGTTCATATTTAAATGCTCAGTTGTCAAAAAAATTTTAGGGCACTTATGGTAGAAGAAATTTTAAAAGAAAAAAAAAGAAGAAGATTTTTTCATATCTAATTTCAACTAAGCTAAAAAGCCCAACCCCAAGTATTCTTTTGTCGGACAGAGGAAGGATGTCAAGATCTAACATCCCATAAAAATAGAATTTAACTCCAGGTAAGAAAAATACACAATTAAAAATACACTTTTATTATAATCATTTACAAAAATAACTAATTTAAGTATCGGAGTATCTACATTTGATAAATAATCCAAGATTCTGTTTCACAGGTGCACTAACATCCGACCAACCTCAAAAATCTTTCTAGTAAAAATCCTCAAATTAGTCATTAAATTTCCATACATCATCAACGATGAACATATAAGAGCTTTAACAAGTGATAATTTGAAAATTTAACAAAATTAATTCTTAGCACCCACCCACCCACCCACACACACACACGCGCGCGCGCGCGCGCGCACACACACACACATATATATATATATGAACTTGAAAATATCTATAGAAATATTGCTAATAACCTTCATCTGGAAGATATGGGGCTATAAAACTTAAAAAAAGAAATCAATAATAGGTGATAATATATATTCCAAAAGCTCGAGGACCTAATCCACCCAAAGATAGAGTAATATTGCACAATTGCCAAAATATAGAGACAAACCTTTGGTGGGGAAAAAAGTTATACTTTGATAATTGATATGAAATATTCCTCAAAATGCATAGGTAACATTTATTAATGAAAACAACATTGCAAGTTGCTAACATTGACCTTAACAACTGTTGTCACACCTAACATCTCTTAATGGGCATGAGCATGATTTGGTAACATGAAATCTCTTGATTTAGTTGGCAAGAAGGTGACCCAATTGCTGATAGTAGGGTCCGTTTAGTTTTGTGGTATTAAATAGGATAAGGGCAAACTGGACAAAAATAATTTGTTTAATACAAAATTTGGATACTTTTAGGTTAAAATAAATAATTTCTGCATACTAATTTGACATAAGATTTTTGCTCATCATGTTACACTTCCATACAAGTGTCGATTATTAATAAACTTAATTTTCATTTTTTATCATATTGAAGTGCCACATAATAAATTTTAAGTTCTTTATCATCTTATTCTTCCATATATGTTCCCAAATATTTACCTATATATTAATATAATTTATCTTGGAATATATAGATTAACAATATTATACTTAAGTCTTAGCACGACGCTTGTACCACATAGAATAAAATAAATGAAATAAATTTCCGTAATTATCACCTTATAAATTAATTATTAATGTTGAATGATATATAAAAATAAACCGGACCAGGGAACAAATAAGCCATAATAGGATTTGGATTAGCACTAACCCTATTTACTATCCTTTTAACTAAACTTCTGTTTACATTAGAGGAAAACTTTTGTGTCATTTGGTTTTAATAAGTTTACAAAATTTTGGTATTAATGAAAATAATCGGGGACAAGGCTATAATGGTCTTTTCATTACAAATGGATTAAAAAGGAGCTCTCCAATTTAATTGTAGATAGTGCGATATATGTAAATTTTATTATATAAATAATTGTATTTGTCCCAATTCTGTCACTTAACCTTTGTATGATTATTGTACACGTCTTATTTATTGTTGGTTTTTATGCTATTCTTAAAATTTTTGGCAAAATTATTGAAAAACTATTAAAAAATATTTTTTAATTCAAAAAATGCATTCTACCAACTCTTCATTAGACAAATACCCGACAATTAACTTTTCTAGTAACACCTTATGATATTCCGATTTTTTGGATAAATAACCCTATGGCCTCTTACGTTAATAAACTAATGAATTGATTTTTTTTTATAGTTTTTTTTTTAGATTTTCTAGATTGATAATTATATGATGATGATTTTAGTTTTTTTTTTTATGTCAAACATTATTATTTTATGCGAATAATAAAAAACTTTGAACTTTGTACGAACATAAAACTAACATGCTAATTAGCTAAAAGATAATTTTTCTTTTAATTTTTGAGAAGAAACCGAAAAAGAAAAGCTACAAAGAAATTCAAAAGCTAAGATTAAAATGGTAGTTGATACAATTTATCAATTTGATAACCCTTAAGATTATTAATTTTGTAATCGAAGAAGCCATGAGTGATTTAGTTCAAAAATTATTAATATTTGGGTAAAAGTCAACGGTTGATTTTTTTAAATGAAAACTTGGTGGAATGAGTTTTCTGAATTAATATATATTTTCATGAATATTTGGATATAAAAATTCATTTTAAAGGGGGTGGGGTTGGGGGTTTAATAAATTAATAGGTTCTACAACTCCTTTACTCTATAAAATGATGCAATGAGTGACTTCAAATATTCAGTTAAAAGTTTTTTGTGATTCAATTTCAAACTTATCTTGCATTTTGAATGCTCAACCAATGCAGAACAAGCAATCAGAATAGAAAGAAGAGAGATTTTTGGTTTTAACAAGTTTTTTTATTGACTAATTAAAATTGAAGCATGAGGTTATTTAGATTTTTTTTTTAAAAAAAATCACCAATAAATGCTTTATCATAAAGCACTTTTTGTGGCGTTTACTTTGTGGGAAAAAAAAAAAAAAAAAAAAACAATCAAAGTTGTTCTTTAAATGGGTGGAACCTTTTTTTCCCACTGTCATCTACCCATTCCTTCAACTTGATGTCCAAATGGGGTCACACGTTTTACACATAAATGGCTTCACAATTTCTTGAAATTATGTGTCCAAAATCAAAATCAAATTTCAGATGACATATTTCACCACTTCTTTTACCATTGCGTAAACAGAATGCCCCTAAAATGACAATTGTGGTAAAAATTGCAGTGTAATAAAAAGCCAATTTAATTAGAAATGATACTCTTTCTGTCCCGAAAAGTGTGTGTTTGCTATTTTATTTTTATTTGTCTCAATATATTTGTACTTCATTATAAAAATAAAGAATATATGTATCTTGCCAAAGCGTGCGTGAGTAGAGTTCATGATATGAGATGAACTTAAACAGATATTTAAGGACTATTTTTTTCCAATTTGAAAAAGAAAAAGAAAAAGAAAAAGAAAAAGAAAAAGAAGAACTCCATAAGACAACCAAGAAGATGAAGATTCATAGCCATGTGAAGTTTGACAATAAAATGCCAAAAAAAGGCGATCACATTTGCGCCACACAAGTTAAGATACCCATGTGAAGCATACAAGGGTCAATTCCAAAATACAAGCCAAAATTTTGAAAAATCTTACTCAGTACATTTGAATAATTTAATTAATCACATAGTAAATATTATTTTATTTATTATGTGATTGATCTCTCTATTTAAATTATATTAATAATAAATTAATTAATTTATTGACTATGTAAGTAACTTAAATTGAATTTTATAAATGCTACATCAGATACTATATTTTGCGTGTATAGTAAATAGGGTAAAATACATTTTATCCCCTTATACTATTAATTTTAAATTAATTACCCCCTCTACTAATAAAACCTTCAAATATTTCCTTAAAATAATAAAAATTATATTAATGGATAAAAATACCCCTAAATTAAATAAAAAGTCAAATTTATTTTGCCCCCTATCTTATAAACTATATACTATTTTGACTCCAAATTTTATTCAATGCCAATTTTATTAAATAAATTAACCTTCAATTAAATAAAAATTAAAAATAGCAAAATATAATTTTATTAATATAGAGAAGACACATTAAGTTTAAATAAATTATCTCACATAAATTTATATTACTAATATCTTATATATGTTGTTTTAGAAAACATCTCATTTTTCTTTTATAATTTCACTCACAATTTCTTAATTTCATTAATATACTTTATGAGATTATTTATTTTTTATTTTTTAATTTTAATTTTTCATTCATAAAAAATAATCACACATTTAAATTAAATTTGTTAATATATTTGACTTACAATTATCCACCTTACATAATAAAATTATTTATACCATTAAATATTATCCACTAATTTGATTCTAAATTTTAATTCTTACTCACTAAAAAAATATATAAATAAATAGTAGTTGTATAAATTTATGTGATATATTTCTTTTAAATTTAATGTGTCTTATTATATTTTTCTACTTGTTTATTTTAAACTTAATTGAAAGTTAATTTATTTAGTAAAATTAATGTTACATAAAATATGAGATCAAATAATTATATTTAATTTTAGAGGGAATAAAATATTGTATAGTTTTTAGGGATAAAATGAATTTAATTTTTTATTTAATTTAAGGGTATTTTTGTCCATTAATATAAATTTTATTATTTTAGGAAGATATTTGAAGGTTTTATTAATAAAAGAGAATAATTGATGCAAAATCAATAATAAAAAAAAGATAAAGTATATTTAACCCTATTAAATATATATCTCATTATATATTTATATAAAATTATATATATATATATATATGCATAAAGAGGGACACGCACACTGAACGCTTTACGCACATCGACAACTTTTGTCATCAAAACTCCCCCAAAGGCCAAAGCCGCGGGAATGGGTAAAGATACTATGGAGGACGTTTCTGGAAGGGTGTGAACCGCGTTGCTCAGCACCGTCAACCACACCCCATACATTATAAATGGTGAGTGGCTGACCGCATTTACTCTTTCTGAATTTAAATATGGCTTTTTAAAGGGTATCGGGCTAAGTCAACAACAAAATGTAATTAATATATCATCTGTCCCACAATCTTTTTCAACTTGGTTAATGACATTAATTCTTAGATAAAAGCCCTTCTTTTTTTTTTTTTTTTGAAAAAAAATGTTTGAAATCATGGTATCTTTTTTCTTTTTGGATCCATTATAGGAAAAGATTAAAAAAAGTGTTTGGAAAATATAGAAATAAGATCTTTTAGATTTTGATGTGAATATGAAGTGACAGTGATAAGGTTTTGTCAGTTGGCTTAGCATGCCTATTTAACAAGTAAAAAAATAAGAAAAGCAAGCATATTTGATTTTACTTATTTTCAAACGTGTGATATATATATATATATATATATTAACATTTAACATACGCTTTTGACGGTAGGGTGTAATATTTAAATATAAAGTTACAAATTCTACTATTTTTCCATAAACAAACATATTTTGATGTTTTTAGAAGTTCAAAATTTAAAAATACTATTAGTGTTGTACAATTTGTCACGGGCTTTGCCGGGCCCATACAAATTGTGGAGTTTGTGATTTTTTTATTTATTATGTAGAATAAAATAATGGACAAACAAAAACTAAAACTCTTTCAATAAAATTAAAAAACAATAAGTTTTTATGAGATACTAAAATAAAATAAATAGAGTAAAAATATAGAAAGCATTCGCAGGATATCTAATCTACATAAACATATATAATTCAGTTGTGAATGCATGTGGTTGGCTTTTATTGATTTATTGCGTGATCATTTTATTAAAAAAAGATCAAAGTCGTTGTATTTAAGTTAAAACAAAGCATAGTCTTTAATCTTTTGCCTTTATGATATAACAATTTTTAAATTAGTTATGTTACATTGTTATATAAAATTGGATCGTGTTTATGAATATTTCAAAAAAATAAGAGCATTCAATTTGGTCGGAGTATATGTTCTTATAAGATTTCGGGATAATTTAATGTACATATATAGACATAAACATTATATTTAGTTACGGTGCAGTTCGATTAGCCGGAAGAAGGGTAAAAAGAAATCGATATACAAGCACGGATCGAGACCAAATTAACTTGGGCCCAATGAAATCAGATTGCCCGTTGCAATTGGGCCCAATAAAAGGCAAACTGTCTCTTACTGACACCGCATTCTGTTGGAGAAACATTGGGCCATCTGAAAAATCGATTGGGATACCCATAACATATGAAATTAGATTCTTGATTTGAGGTTTTAATCGTTAAAAAACCATAAAATAAAATCAAAGAGTAATTACCCTGATCAATGCAATTTGATTTAGTAATTAGGAGACAAATCACCATTACACAAGCTGATTGAGTAGGAATTTTCATGTTTGTTTTCCCTCCACCAATGGCCAATCAATATATAGAGGCTCCGAGAATTAAGAGAAAAAAATACGTATGACGGAGCGAAAGCAATAAAATTTTGAAATTTTTAGAAAAATTATAAAAAACGCAATTTTATTTCTGAAATAGGAACAATAAAAACAATTGAGTTCAACACATATTTTGAAAGAAATAGTCATAACCTATGTTAAAATAGGCCCATAATTGAGTTGTTTTCATACGGACTCAAAAAAAAAATCATGAAACTTGGCCCAAAAGTACTCTTTAACAGATGAGCAAGCATGTGATGAAATAAAGGGTCCAAATGCACAGGCAGATCATTGCTCTAGTTAAGATGACAGTTTTGGAGAAATAAGAACACGGTTAAAAAGAATTCAATCAAAGAGATTGTAATCCTTTTTATTTAAATAAAAATTGAATTTGTAATTTGTTTTCTTATTTTATTTAGCCACACTCAGAAATTGTTTTGCACCACCACTCCTGAGATTTGATCAAATAATACATTCGCCTCTAATGTTTGGATGATTACACTGACCTCCCTTTAACATTTTTTCTGTCAGAGTTTAAATTTTTTTCACACGACATTAACCATAACAGAAACGCCAACATCAGCTAAAGAGTGACTTGAAAATCCAATTTTCATTGCTTTAATAGTTTCGTTAAAGCATGCCACGAATTTAATTGTTATAAGTAAAAAGTTGAGGGGCCAAATGACAAACTATAAATTTGAAATAAATCAGTCACTTCCTTTCTAAAAGTAACTTTTTTGGTGTTGTATGAAAAAAGTACTTTTCATAAATGTGTGTGTGTGTGTGTGTGTGTGTGTGTGTGTACATATAATGGTAATTGTTTTTTACCCTCTTTTACTCACTATAAGTTTTAAAAAGTACCTACTTGATTTTTGTAACTATTTTAAAATTCGACCTATTATTCTTCCCTTCTCACACTTCAAATAATATGTTTATTAAATATTTTAACTCAATGAACATTATTTCTAAATTATTCTCTTCAAATATAAATTTAGTGTTAGCTGTCTACTTATAATTTTAAAATTATGCTATATAAATAGGAATTTTTTATATTTTACTTATTTTTTAATTACAACTATGTCTAAATATCATCAATATTTCTTAAGAAATTTGTAAGTGCGTTTTTTTGCCATATTATTAAAAAAATAACTCCCGTTAGAGTTTTTGATAATTATATATTTTTCGCATTTGACCAACAGTATTTACATTATTAAAAATGGCCTCAGAATTTAAACTTTGGTCTCACTTCCTTTTGAAAACCCTGCGTTTCTAACACCATTTTAAAGTTTTTGAAAATTATGCTTCATTTATCCCATATAGAATCTAATTTATACTATTCATTATATTGATGAAAGTCTTAAAATTTGAATTTTGGTCTCACTTTTTATTTAAATTATGGCAGTTTGAAAAATAACTCCTATGTAATTAAAATTAAAGTTTTTTTTAGGGGTGTTAAAGTTTCTTAATTAAATTTTTATCAAAAATCTTTGATTAAAGCCCAGGAGATGGATGCAAAATTGCAAATTTCCCCTAAAAAATTATGGTGCCAAACATTGTGTTATAATAGAGCTTCAATAGAAGCAATTTAACAAGAATATTCAATTAACAAAAAAGAAAAAAAAAAAAAAGAGAGAAAAAATTTGAAGTATCAATATTAGTTTACTTGGATTCTCATCATTCTGGTATAGCTAAAAACCTTCTTCATTTTGGTTTTCATATCTGTATATACCTGCCTTGTTATTGAACAAGTTAAACAGCCTACCATCCATTGATCTTCATAATTTGCTTCATTAATTATTCAGACCTTAATATATCGCATGAAATAATATCAGAATTGGTGGTCCTCTTGTGCACCATTTGATTCTTAATTGGACCCAACCAATTTTTTTTGGCCACTCAGGCATCAATGTGGTCCAGATTTCATTCCTCACAGAAGATAACATATATATCTCATCTCAAAAGTAAATTCTTAGATTGTCCCATATCATGGATGTCCAAGAATTCAAAAAATGTGGAATGGAGCATCTTTGTTGTATCAATTTTTATAATTCAAATGTGCTACACAAAAACCTTTTAAGCCGATGGATTAACATAATTCATTGAAAACGTACAGGCTTTGTTTGCATTTTTGGTTTCATTTCAATTCCAGAGATTTCTTTATTTTCGACAAATAAAACCAAACATATAATTATTGAATCCTCCAAAATTATTTTTATCCTTCTAAGATTATTGTAAAATAATTCTGATCCTTATTATACATACATACATATAAATATATATTTATATTTAATTCAAATTATTTTATCAATAAAAATATATATTTACATCATTCTATTATTATATCAATTAAAAATAATATATAATAATATAAAATAATGATATGACATCATTAATCAAACAAGATATGATATTTACACTTAAAATTGTGTCCTTCAAAATTAAAATCAAACATACAACATAATTTTAATTTATTTTTAAATAATAAATATTCCCATTACTTTTCACGAATATATTAAAACTGAAACCACACTAACTCCAAGCTATTTGAAAAAAATTTGGATCATGTTTCTTTCACCACCAAAATTAATAACTCATTTCCAAGGGAACTATGCTCTCAATAATTCTTATAAGGTAGAATAATTAAAAAGCAAAATTGTTGTCCTATCTTTAATGGATGAGGAGACTTTTGGGAATTCCAAGGGAGTGAGGTGAAAGTAAGCCTACATGATTCATAAACCATTACTGATAGGGTCCCACTTCACCTAATCACATCTCCATCAACCATCATCTTACTAATTGTGCTTGTTAATAATGATATTAGGCGATTAGGCAGTGCACTGGTTCCAGCTATTTAAACATGGAAATTGTTTACATAATAATGGCCTCAAATTTACTTCTTCCCTTGCTTTTTATCTTTTTTTTTTTTTTTTGTGGGGTTGGGGAGAGGATGGGGCGGGGGGTACAAACTTCTTGCCCTTCAGTTTCATAGAAATTTTATTGGTATAATACCCCATGTAAAGAACAAAGATTTTGTATTGCCCACTAATATTCTTCCAACCTTTTTATATTGCTCTCCACTTGTAACTGAAAAAAATATTTTACAAGTGCCTCACGAATAATTAAAAACCATTTCTATTTATAGGAGAAAACTAGAAGATTAAGAATTCTAGTCAACTTAAAATAAGACTTTGATGAAATCTTTGAGCTGCAAAATATGGAAAAAGTCCTATGTATTCTTTTATATATATATATATATATATATATATATATATAAAGAAGGATACTGATTTTCTAATTTCTTCTTAAAGGACTCGAACTCATAATCAATTAAATTGTAGGTATAAGGTGTTTATCAACAGATTAACTTGTTCCAATCATGGAAAAAACTTTATTTTATGTACGAGGTAAACAATCTTGGTTAATTAAGTTTTCATATATGAAAATTTTTAATTCTACTGGAAAATGACTAGAAATGGTGAAAATGGGCTAGATGCATTTTTCATTAGTTTAATAAGAGAAATCATTAATTTGTAGGAAGAAGATAAAGAGAACATCTAAATGGATGGTCTGAATTAGTTGATGTTAGACTAAACTGAACTGGACAGAATATTGCTTTTGGATTGCATAATTGCACATCTAATTATGATACTACATTATCTGAACATTAAAGATTAAATTTTAGAAGTATTGTTTATGTTTGGTGGTCCAGTAGTGGTTCAATGATGGAAATGAGGCGGCAATCATTTCTGGCTTCCTAATTTGTGTGGTTAATCTGGGGGATAGTTCTTTACATTCTTTTGAATCTGCAATTATTTGTTCATTTGGTTTAACAATCATACTCTATACCTGATTGATAAATACCTTAATATATATGCAATAGATTAGGCCCAATGTGAAACCCCCCGCCCCACCCCACCCCACCCCCAAAATTATTTGACGCACTTATACAGTTGTAGTCCATTAAGATCTTAACCCCATGTTAATGATTTAAATAGTGCATTAGTGGGAATTTAAGCATCATGGAAAGTGTGTGTATGCAAGGTATAGTGGATGGTTAATAATGCATGGAGTGAAGCATAGAGATAACTTTAAATACTTAATACATTTTATCTATAACTTATTTGAGTTTAAATCAAACTTGCTCCCTTTTATTGTTCGCATTTTTAAGTTTTGATATCATGCTCTATAACCCCTTCAAAAAATTAACTGATGGAATTACCTTTCCCAAGAAGACCATGACAATTATCTTCTTATGTCCTTTACTTTCTCTTCAACATTAGTCCTAATTGCATGATTTCCAACATCAACAACCAAGATTAGCCGTAAAAGAAGTGAACTTCCACAAAAATCTCGTTGAATTCATAATTGTTGATGTTTCCACCATCATTACCAATGAACTAGATAGAAAGAAGCTCATTGCTCATTTGCAGTACCCTACATTGGGGGGGTGGGGGGAGGGGTTGAAAAAGGCTGGTTTATTCTGGGTTGGTTGAGCATTACTCTCCAATTATGTTTCCCCATACTCTGCTGTTCACTTGCCAACACCCACATTTCTTCAGTAGATGAGATCCATGTTCATCATTAATATTTTGTTCTTGAAGTTGCATTGTTCTTTTTTTTTTTTTTTCGCAAAATGCTCTTGGATTAATGTTTGACGTTCTATAGTGTAAAAACTATGAAATAGATACCAAAAGCTATCTTTTCAGTGGTTGCATAAATCTTTTCATTAGAGCCAAATATGAAATATCTGATTCAAACTCGTGTCACAAGCCAAGACAGTCATTTTTCCCCTTTCAAGGATAAGATATAGTAGAAATAGATTCTTGCTTATTTCAACAATATATTACACTTTGAACTCTTCATTTTTTGTTCGGTTACTCCCACTAACCTCGATTAAATATTCTTAATTATTTATACTTTTTTTTTGGAAATATCTTTAAATAATTTTTAAAAGTACTCATTTATTTTAAAAGTTAAAATTTTAAAAAATTCAAAATCTCCATTTTTTGCAATGGTGACGTGCACAACAATGGCTCACTAATGTCAAGGGGCAAGGGTACTCAAGACTTAAGTGTACTGACCCCGCTTGATGATAAATTAACCTGAATTGACTATCTATTTCTTTTGGGCTTAGTCATCATGGGGCCCATCCAATTTATGTCCTCTGCCTTTTCTTGGCCCCTAGTCAGCCCGTGACCATGGGACTATATCTGGCCCACTATGCCCTTAAATATATCCATTATTGAAGTTTTAATTTCTTCACAGCTTTCACATGTTCAAGAGAGCACTATACTTACTAGCATTTAGACACAGTAGTGTGAATTTTAGGAGATTATATAACTCTAAATTTTTTAGGTTAATCACAATTATCAATATATATTGGATCCTACGTGGATTATATCACATTAACAATCATGACTTTTTTAAAAATAAAAAATGAGTACAATTATAATCATTAATGTATAATGGATCCGTAAGAATTTCATCACATCAACACATGTAATAGCAACGAGACCAAGACAATCGGGACGTTCTAAGAATAATTCTTGAGGCATAATTCTCAGGAGGAATTGAGAAATCAAAATCTCATAGTTGAAATGAAAGGAACAAATATTTATTTAAACTAATTAATGGTATATCTTACAAGTGGGGAAGGACAATACCAAAAATATGCATGAAACATGGAGCTCATGTCAAATTACTTGATTTCATAAAAACTTTTTTTACAGTGTGATTTGACACCCTCCAAGCTGAGATACTTAGTGGTGGTGGTGCTGGCACTCCACCGGGGTGGCCGGGAACCTTGCGGTGTCCGAGCAGTAGTCATAGACCATGTGGTTGGCCCTCACCCACAGAAGCTGGTGGCTCTGGTGGAGGTTCAGTTCTGATAAGGTGGGCTCGTCCCACCAATGCTGCTTGTCACCGCCACTGCTGCACCGCTTCATGTTATCGGCTGCAGCCACCGCGTCGGGACACTCACAACCATCGATTTCAAATCCCTTGTAGGATGCTATGAAGGGTGCATGAGACCAATCTGTCTTCACTCTTCCACCCTGAGTGGCCCAATCATCAGCATTCCATATTGAGCTATACACCCCCATGGCTTGGTCCTTTGGATAGGGTATGCCTTTGTGTTCCAAATTAGAATGTATGCGCACAGGTGTCTCATCCACCAAGAATCTGCAAAATCATTAAAAAAAGAAACAACAATTAGTCAAATAATATTCCACAAAAACAACATTTTTAGTCAAATAATATTCCAAAAAACATATAGCTAAATATATCTATAATTTTCCACTATTTCATCTCAAAATTTGGAATTTTGCCAATTTAGTCAATAAAAAGTACCACTCATTTTAGACAAAATTTAAAACCATGGAACTTGAAAATGTAAAGTGCCATAGTCCACAAGCCAAATTGATGATGGGTCACACGGCTAGCATGGGATCATAGCATGGTGTTTTTTCACAACCCACCCCTGCCTGCTTCTTCCAATGGCCAGCAGTGGATCGGATCCAAGAATTTCACCAAATTGATAGAAAGACATCAGAATCTACTATGTTAATATTTTTTTCCCCTGTTCCTTTTCTAATCCAATAGAATGTAAACTGATGCCTATATGAAATTGTCCATGTACAAAGTTAGGCAAACATATTTAAATTGTGCTTGGGGATTATTGATAGACACTTGGGGGGGTGCCAAAATGTTGGTGCTTTAGGCTAGCTTTTCACTTTTCAGTACAAACGATTCCATCTGCATGGACCATGGGCACAGTTCCATGTTACCTCTGAATATTTGTGCACCAAACACACACACACACGCGTGTGTGTGTGTGTGTGTGTGTGAGAGAGAGAGAGAGAGAGAGAGAGAGAGAGAGAGAGAGAGAGAGAGAGGGCTTACACAACTCGGCGCTGGTTCCAGAGAATGGAATAGGAGTGGAAATCTTTGGTGGGGTCAAACCAGAGGTTCAGCCTTTGTTCTCTGTTGCCAACTCCATTAACATAAACATTGGTCTGAACAAGATAGGGTTCACCTGTGGTGTTGCCAAGGAACTCAAAATCAAACTCATTGTGGTATGGACCATCAGATGACATCTGCCAATTCAAAGGATCATCATTAGTTCAATAGCATAAATGCAAAGCTAATTGAATCTGTAAAAAAATGCAAGTTCACCATTAAGCCAGAAAAGATTTGAGATTTAAAAAATAAAAAATGGATAGATGGGCTTAGTGTACATTAAAAGGTAGACAGAAATAAGGTACCAAATTAATAGACTTTCACAAGACTGAAATGAAAAGCCAGCTGTCACTTTTACAGAATTCAGCGTTCAGAAACCTTGTCGAGATCAATTTTTTCCTCAGCCACTGACAAGCTTCAGTAAATGCATTTAACGTACCTCAACAAATAATGAAGGTGAGATCTTTTTTATTTTTTATTTGAATTATCAAGATAGGAGCCCCTAATGGTTGGCCCCTGGTGGCCAAGGAGTAAATTAGTCTCCTTGGCCATCAGATTCAAACCTGTGAGGAGCATGAGTCCACACACAATTCGCTTGCTTAACCACTGGGTGTATTGTTGTGCATGCCCGATAAGATAGCATGATCATGTGTGTGGATGCTAGTGAACAGAGCAGCACCAGTAAAATGGGGAAAACCAGATTTACCAAAACAGAGAGAAAAACAAACAAGGAAATAAAGAAAGTTAAAAAAAAGTTAGTGGGTAATAATATAAAAGCTTACATAGTAGGCGGTGACAGTTCCAGCAGAGTCACCCTCTACAAGCTTAATTTGAATAGTGACTTTCCCAAACATATACTTGCTCTTTGATGAAAATCCAGCACCTACATTTCAAGATTTAGACCTTATACAATATGTCAACAAAATGAAACATTACATTATCCTAAAAAAGAACAGATAAAATGCAAAACTTGTATTGATCAAGCCAGTCACATGAGAACTGAAAAGAAAGAAATGAAATGCAAGAATGAACCAAAAAATGAAACCATACAAAAAAAGCAGCGATCACACTGGGATTTGCACGAGAAAAAGAAACGAACAAAAAAAAAAAACAAATAAACTAGGAAAAAGATTACAACCCACAAGAGTTTACTGTCTACAGATACATATAAAAGACAAAAGAAAAGAAATAGGTAGAATTGTAGTTTTACCAGAGTAGTTATCAAGCTTCATCTTGAGAAGCTCTCCTTCATAGGTGAAATGGTCCAAGGCCCAACTGGGCTGAAAAAGCTCATCAAATCTTGATGAGCTCACAAAACCCACCATTGCCAATGCAGCAAAGATCCCCAAAATCACATACGCCTTTGACATTGCGACAGTTTATCAAGAAAAATGAACTAGATTGTCTGATTCTTAAGAGCAGAACAGTGAAGCTGCTTCTACTTGGGAGTGGAATTGAAGGGTTGGGGGTGGGTTTATATAGGCAGCAATATTATGTGATGGTGTAGGCTTGGCTTCACTGGAAAGCCACTGCGCCACGTCAATTGGTCACCTTGCATGTCAAAGTCCACGTCGGGCACAGTTCCGATGAAGAAACAAAATATGATGGAGCCGTTGGCGATTGGCTTAGCTTAATTACGTGCTGATTGGCTAACCCTGAATTTTGATTAAGTTGAAATAGGTTCAGAATGGACAAGGCAAGGATACTTCAAACAATTGTTGTTCAAAACACATCGTTCATTACTTATAAAAAATTAATATTAATTTTGTAGCATCTATAATAATTTTTGAAACGTCAATATGAATTTCTAAAGAAATAAAGTACATTTTGTAAATTTACAATAAACTTACTTCTTAGTATGTTGAAAAAGTGTGGCAATAGCTTAAACATAAAAAAAAAATGGAAGAGTTATAAGTTAGATGTAACGGAGTAATTAATCTTTTTCTATGTTTGTTTCTCTTTATATTCGTAAGATCATGTAATTATTGTTTTACTACTCTCTGAATAAAAATATAAAAATATATAGTTCAATTAACTAGTTAAAATATTAATCAAAATAATATTATAGATAATCTTAAATTACTCATTTATTTTTATGTATTCTTTATTTTTCGAAGAAATCAATCATTGGCTCATTGTATTTCATTCAATTCAAAATTAATGATGTACAAGACAATACAATATGAGAATAGATTATTTTTAGCAAAATAACAAAAAAAATTGAAACACCAAATTATACAGCATATGTATATTAAGCTCATATTGGGATGTTTATGAGAATAAAATTTATAAAACTTGTAGGCACGTTTTTCCCTTCTTTTAGCGCTGCAGCATCACTCGTTGTTTAAGAGCTACTCTATTAGGTGCTCAAGAACATCTAAAGTGAATGAAAATTGGCACATAAAATATTCAAAATAGATTATTGTCTTTTCCAATCTATTTGACCTTAGTTTTGCTAATTAGGATTTTGGAGAATAGTCATTCTAATTTTGACCCAAATCTTGATTAGGTCCAAGGTGATAATCAAAGCTTATAAAATCGACGTATTATTTTTGTTTTAAAAAAATAACATTTAAATATTGTTATACAATACGTAAAAAAGTACATTATGTATATATTTGAAAATTAACACAAAGTTAATATTCAAAATTTTTCTTTTTTCCATAATTTGGACGTAAAAAACTAAGGTGTATTACAAAATAATTCATATCTAACCCTATTCTCCATAACTAAAATGGGATTAGTATTAAATTGGGTCCAATCTACTCCCGTTCTTAAAGTTTCCAAATAGACCACAAAAGTTTTGGTCGCCCAAAGTAGAAATCAAAATTTTGGAGCCGTTGGTTCAGCTTAGCTGGCTTGGGGGAACACACCGTAGGGCTGGTCGCTGTTAAGTGAAAAGATAAGTGAGGGATGAAAACCAATGGCATCAGTACACGTGGATTACCACAGCTGGGCACTGCACTGTACAGTTGTCTTCCGCCAGTAGTTGAGAAGAGGTGGGGCCCAAGCCTTTTGGGCTCTCAGACCAATTCGATTCGCGTGTGCACCACCAATAGTATTTGAAAATATAAAAATCAATTTTTTTTGGTCGATTTTGTCCTTATACTTTTGTTTATTATTGCATTTGGGAAATAGAGAATTGTGATTCTAATTTCTGTGTCTTAGAAAAATTGAAATCTGAGGACATGTGACAATAGGCTAGACATTATTGATTATTTTTTTCAAAAAGTATTGAAATTATGTGAGATAATTCTTTTACATGATTTTATAACCTTTTATGAAGAAAAAGAAGAAGTTATACGAGTATATTTTTATTTTTTCTCAATCTTCTATTTTCATAAACGTTCTAAAGTATTCTTATTAGATTAATTTGCTTAAAATTACAAAGGTATAAGTTAATATCCCAATAGTATTCGGATTTCCAAAGGGTCAACGATTTCGATAAAGTTTGTATTATATAAAACATTGTAGTGTTTTTTTTTTTAACATTGTAGTGTTGATATAAAAATATTTAAAGAATTAGGTTTAATAATTAATAAACTCTTTTCCAGGAATAGAGAGGATGAAGTTTGAAGAATATGAGCATTATGTCTCATCTTTTGGACACCATCATACAAAAGACTTATATAAATATAAGGAATATGTCCACTTTTAGATGTGAAGTTTTCAATAATGCAACATTAAACCATTTAATATTTTATTATTTTTGACTTAATTCCTTGACAATTATTATAATATTTAATATTATCCAAATACTTTTTAAATAAATTTGTTCAGTTTCTCAACACTGCACGGAAAAAATAGCCAACTAGACTTTCAATTATGAACAAACAAATATTAATACTTTTCCATTTCTAATGCCTCTAACAATAAATAACTCCTAATTTAACATATGAAAAGTATTTTGAGATTTATGTTTGCAAAATACTCATTACAAAACATATGAAAAGATAAAAAAAAAAAAAAAAGTGAAATTCAAATTATAGTTGCGAGTATGGGTTGGGCCTAGAGAATGAATGATGGGGGCATCACTTTATTTTCGTCTTTGTTTTTTACTTGTAAATATATATGCTTTTATGAGGCACATCCAGCTGGACTGTGCAAGCACTAAAATACTTTGGCATCTTTTTCAAGAATTTTTTTTATTTTTTATTTAAAAGAAAAATAATTAAAGTTCTCTGATTTAATCCGTGAAAAAAATCAGCGCCCCTCTTTTAGAACCTAGAAAAGTGTGTCCCTTTAATTTTTGAAATATTTAAAATTTAAAAGGAGAAAGAGATGAATTGAAAAAGAATGTGAGAGATATAGAGAAGGGAATGTGGGGGCAGGTGAGACAGGTCCCAGAATATCCTCTTCACTTAGATCCAGTCCATCCAGCTCATTAGGAGTTGTTCCACAACTCCATTTACCGATATTTTTATACTCTCTCTTCTTCAGTCCTTATTGAATGCAGCATTATGAATGGTATGGGGTTATTATAGTAAGAGTTGAAAATATATATATACATCTATTAGCTTTATGGTTTTGTCACTATAAGTAGTTGCAGATAGTCATGTTTTTAAAATTTGATTGAAAACTAATAATTGATTGGATCTATTTGACTATAAAAATTTAAAAATTGATTTAAATTGAATAAAATCAGCTAAAAATAGGATAAAATCTATCAAAAATTGATAGATAATTTTTTTGTTTTTTTTATAAAATTTAAACTTGATTTTTGATTATCTGTATGTGGTTATTTGGACTTTGTTAGATGTATTTTTTGATTAGTTATTTATCTTCCTTTTTACCTTTAAATTTTAGTATATAGTAATTATTCAATTAATTTATTGCATTACTTTAAATAATATAAAAATATATATTGAATTATTATTAGACCAATTCGATTATAAAATATTGTACTAGATGATTAGGAGTGCTGTAATAATATTTTAAGAGGAATAATACTTTTGGAAATGAGGTTTTCTTTCCAAGAAATAAGAGGATACTTGGGGAAATTCTAGTTCATGTGGGATTTGATCGAATCCATACAAATTATAGGGTGGAGGATGTAAATTTACCATGTAATTGGTTCAAATTTTAATGAGAGTGATGAATCTGAAATCAAGTATAACTATATTTTTCAATATATTTGGTTAGATTCGCCAAATCTGCAGTATATTTTTTTCATTTACTTATGAGGGTTTCAAAAAAACAATAAAACAAAAATTAATTTGGAACGATGAGATTATTCTTTTTTTTAAAAAAAAAAAAAAGATAAGGACACGGATCAACTAATATAACAAACATTATTTTTAAAACTAAACTAAATCGGTCGGTTCAACAGGTTCAAGAATCAGAAGTTGGTCCGATCCGATTAATGATATAAAATTAAAAATTAGTTTGATCGATTTTTTATTTTTATTTAAAAAAAAATAAATTTGATATTTGTTATATTTATATAATTAATTAAATTTTGTATTTTGTTAGATATTTTTTTAGATAGTTATTTATTTTTTTACATTTAAAATATATTACATAATAATTATTTTATTATATTATTATTTTACATAATATAATAAATAAATATAATCAATTTTCATTAGATCAATCCGAACATCGATTGAACCACTAATTTTTAACAAAATCAATTTAATCATCAATCCAATTATAAAAATACTGATAACAAACATCTTTTTGTAAAAATCTCTTACCATTATAAAATATTTAAATTAAACTATAGTTATTACACATAGGAAAAAGTAGTCACCGCAATCTATTAAAATGTGAATTATGTTAGTTTTTGACAGTTATATTTTAACAAATAAAAAAATAATTCTAACAATATATATCAACAATCAACCACAACATTAATTTGGGAGAAATGACTTGTGATATCACTCTTATACCAAATATTCGGATTAAAAGCTTTTCACTACGCTAAAAACTTTAGTTAGTAGATATGTAGCTGTATATACTTATATATATTACATTGCGAAGTTCTAAATTACATGCCGGCAATGCGCATGAAATATTATATCTTCGTATAGATCGTATAATTAGTTTTTCATTCAATTATATTATCCTAAATTAAAAGATGGTGTGTTTGCAATAATACCTAAAGCCAATTCTCATACTATTAAATCCAACGATTCGTATCTTAATTTCCCAATACAAAGCAATGGATCAAATCAACTGCATTGTGGAAAATTAAAAACTAATACTAGCCTCGTTATATAATCAATATACTAATTTCCACACAAAAATAAAAATAAAAATAAAAATAAAAATAAAAATAATAGTGTATCCTCAATTAATCACCCTCAAAGAATCCTAAGCAAGTGAAAGCAATAGAAGAAACTGGGAAAATTTGACCCATCGCAACTTAATCATTTATCTTCTTTTTCTTTTTCTTTTTCTTTTTTTTTGGTAATTTCTAATTTTTTTTTCTCACAGGCGTGTTGTTACTTGAAGTAATAATATAAATCCTAAATTTTATCTTTTTAACCATAGTATGATTTAATCACCATCTCTATAAAGTAAAATATGATATTATCAAATTTTAACCACTTGTTTCATATCAATGATATAAATATACAAAAATAATATATTTTTTATTATGATTTAATATTTCATATCGAGTCAATGTAAATACCAATGATATATGATATATATATATATATATATAGTGGTAGCATAATTTATAAAACATTTTTAATTTCGAAATTGTAAAAATAGCCATGATTATTTTTGTGCGATGTGCCAAGTTGTGATGATGAATTCGGTGCTCAAGCGCAGATGGAGAAATGAATGCAGAGACGTTTGATTGGGTGTTGGATGGGGTAGGGTTGGGTTTGGGTAATGATGAAACATCAATCAACTGATGAGTTTTCAGAGGTGTGATATAAATAGTTTGCTTGTGGAAATGAAGTTTAGCGCATGGGATCTGCAAAATTGTGACTTGCACTGCTGTAACATCATTGTCATATCACCATTTAACTTATGTTTCCACAACTTACAACATAATGTATTAATACGAATGACAATGAAATAGTTTAAATATGAATTTATATTGAATCCTTCTCGTTTGAAGTGGCCTAAATTTATTTAAATGGCTTTTCAAATGAAAAATAAATTTTAAATTTTTAAATTTTTGAGTAACAAGTCTTAACGAATTCACCTCATATTATTTTTAAAAATTTAAAATATATTTTATAATTATAAATTAGCGCTTTAGTAATCTCTCTGTTTCTCTTCGTTTGTCTTTCTTTTTGTTTTCTATTTTTATTTAAAATTTTATGAAGTTATTGAAATATTTTTGTTTATAATATTTTTCATCTAAATAGTTATGTTTTATGCAGTTTTTCATTGTTTGGTTAAACTTCACATGTTTTTTTATAAATAAAATTAAAGTTATCTTGTATACAAAAAATTAAAAAAATTATTTTATGTCAATTACAAGGTTTTTGTAAATTGATTGTTCTATTTTTACCACAAAGTTCTTGTTGGCCTATAACAAAAATAATTATAAGGCCAAAAAGATAAAAAAATATATTTTTAGCGGTCGGAGCGTTGGACCATAGAGTAGAATTTTGAATCGGATTGAATTGTTAAAAAAAAATTAAATTGAATTTTTTCTTAACGGAACAGATTTCAGTTTAACTAAAATTATCCTAATAACCGTCACCATAAATAGATAATTTATTGGCATATGACTAATATGCAGTCAAATATTTAATGCCAAATTCTTTCGTAAATGTGAATAGATCGCAAGTAAAACTCTTTCCCACCTCCTTTCTTTTTATAATTACATTTTGATTTGATATTAGAAAGTACAATAATTCACAAAAATAAAATACTCCCTCTATTTCAAATTATAGTTTTCATTTGATTTGATATGTAATTTTAAATAAAAATTTTAAAAATAAAATTTTTATTTATCTTTACATTATTATTTTTAAAAATAGTGATTGAAAATTAGTAGTGTTAAATAATTATTTTAAATAAAAGAATACTTTTGGAAAATAATTTAACCATATTTTAGAACATCTTAAAAAAATAAGAATAATAAATTAGAGATAAATGAAGTTATATTTATTATCGATTATTCCTAAAAGTGGTAAGTGAGGATTAGAGATGTCAATTGTCACGTTAATTTAAGTGGTAAGGTATTTTTTTTTTATGAAAAATACATTTTAACAAATAGAGCTTCTTCTTTTTTTGTTGCTTTTTTTTTTTTAAAAAAAATTTGGGGTGGGGTGGGGTGGGGTGGGGTGGGGGGAGCGTTCTTATTTAGAACTTGGAGCAATAATTTTGAGACAGAGTGCATGCTATTTTAACTTACTAATTGACAGCTAATAAGTTCTAATTTATGTGGCAGTTTCATTTTCTTATTTGTGTGAATTTTGATGCATGATTGATTATTGTACTTAAATACTCATTCATAGGTATTGTATGTTCATGTATTGATATACTTAATTGTATGTTAGAGAAATAAAAAGGTTTGCCTAATTCTTTCAAATTCTTGATTTTTAGTCGATATAAAATCTCTTAATAGAAAAAAATATTTAAAAAATTCAAAAATTATGAGGATTCTGAATTCATCAATCTAAAATCTACCCTAGTGATACACTAAAAATTTAAAAATCTATGCACGATAAATTCACACAAAATGATAATTGTTAAATATAAGTATATAGTGCTTTCATTTTCTTTCGAAGATGTACATAAATACATTTTTTTTTCTTAGAAACTGCAGTCATTGTTCAAAATTATTTTAGTAAATAATTTTTCTGATTCTTAAATTAATGCTAAATCAATAATTGATAACAAATATGTAAAGATGCATATAGCTTTATTTTTATCAATTCCTTTAAAAAACTTTTTCATCAATTCAATAGAGCTTTTATTGATATTTTTATCTATTAAAACCTTAGAATCCGTTTAGCTTCATTTTCAAAAAGAATATTTTCAAATTTTATTTTTTAAAACTCTGAAATGCATTTGATTTTCTCATTTTTATTAGAAATATATTTTTATTTTTATTTTCAAACTTAGGAATATTTTACATCTTTTGATACAATTACTAAATGTATTTTCAAATTTAATCATATGTTATGTCTTTTCATGTCAAAAATATCATAAAATAAATATATTTTTATTTTAACACTATACATTCTATATAAAAACATAACTAATTCAAATATATTTTTATTTTATACCAAAAATTAATAAAAATATTTTCAATATTAAAAGTATTATAAAGATGAAAATGAAATAATTACCTATAAATCTCAATCTACTGTTTTTTTTTCCTTTCAAGAGAAATTAAATGGAATAATTTGTCACCTCAGAAAAGCAATGTAATAATTCATTCAAAGTCACAAATGGCATCAAATCGAATGGAGTGCATAGCAATAATTGCACACCAACCCATCAAATATTTTAGACAATGTTGAGGACATTTCCCCAAAAACAGTGTTAGTGATGTTTTGCACACATCTTGAGGACATATCCATGTTTTTCCATGGTTGGTCATATACTTTGAAAATAAACCCACAAACAAACGCATATTTATGGAAAAAATATATTTTGAGATGATTTTTTTTTAAAATCGTTTTATAATAATTTGTTTGATTTTAATTTTAATATTTTTTAAAAAATGTATTTAATATTTTCAAAACACATTTTCATTGCCTTCCAAAATATATAAAAATTTCCTAACAAGTATTATACATATATATATATATATCTCTTTGTACATATTTAGACTATCTTATCAGTAAATATATATATATTTACATCATATAATTATTATATTCATCTAAAAATAATATATAATAATATAAAATAATGATATGACACTATTGATTATACAAAATTTTATAAGATATGTCATTTACATTAGGAATTGTAGGAATTGTCTCGATTAGAACCAAACATACCTTATAATTTTTTATATATTTTTACACAGTAAATTTTTTTAATGATTTTTTATGAAAATAATGAAATTAAGACCAAACTAAGTCCAAACAAAATCTAAGTAATGGCTGCCAACACTTCCCTTTTTCCATCCCATAGCCTTTATCTCCAATTGCAAAAAAAAAAATATGATTCATTTTTTTTTCTTTTCTTTTGTCCCCAATATTGTGCTTGTGCAAATATTTGAGAATTGATATTTCCCAAAAATAGTGTTACTGCTGTTTTGCACAGATCGTTAGGATACATCCAAAAAATATAGACAATTTACTGGTCAATTATGGAAAAACATGGATAACGTGTTCGTGACGGAAAATATAGTTGACGAAAATCGTCCTTTTAATCTATGCAAAAGAGGAGAAAAAGATACAATGTTATATTTTATAATATCTATTATGTCTTTTTACTATTATTACAAACTATTTATATAAATTAAAAAAATATCAGACTTATATAATAAAAAAATGTTAAATTGACTAATTAACAATTACTATGGAGAAGTATCATGTTTTACAAGTCAAATAATAATAATAAAAAAAAAGTATCGCATATATTATGATATTTTGGTGGTTGTTCAAAATATAAGTGGTAAGTGACACAGTGTGGGTCACGTGATTTGGTGTGCGGCGGTGCGTGGAAGATTTTTCAAGGCCATGACCGTTGATTGGGAAAGAAAATTCACACGTGACTCTTGCAAAGATAATCACACCTTCACTCGCATGTTACACACGCTTCCTTTCGATTTTCATTGCATTTTTCTATTCATAATAATATTAAAGTAGAGTATAAAGAAAAGCACCTGTGCTGCACGGATACCGATTCAAACATGGTGATGTATACATAAAGTTAATGCAGTTTTTATCACAGACGAAGAAAATAAAAATTGAGAGCATAAACTTTATTTTTTTTATAAAAATAATAAATAAGTATGTATTTTTAATTTTTTAATAAGATAAAATTTTGATAATTTTATATATAAAATTTAATATTAATTTAAATTTTTTATAAAATTAAGAGGGTGATCGCTGCAGTTTCCTGACTCCGCATCTATACATTACGACTATCCAATTGATATACATGTACACGAGTTTATATGTGAGTAATGTTTATATCATACCGTATATATAGATTTATAAGAGTATCAATCGTTAAAAAGAGAAAAATCTGATTTAGGCGATAATGCTAACTATGATTGTTATTGGATATTAATGAAAGGTGAGCTATGCTGTTGAGAAAAATAGAAAAGAAAAGAAAAGAGTTTGATTTTTCAAAAAGAAAGTATCAATAAAAGAGGGAAACCGATGATACCAAACACTAATTTTTAGTTAATTTTATGAATTTTAATTTCTTTAAAACCCCTAAATTTTGTAAATAATGAAAAATCTCTCGTTTTCAAATGCGTCGGACACATCTTAAGCCGCATTCCACATCGGTTTTGAAATTTTCTTTATATATATATATACATATATATATATATATTTAATTTTTGGATACTCAAATATTGTGTGAGTATTATTTTTATATTGCATTGAATGATTTTTTTAAAGTTTCGCAAATTATAATTAGTAACTCCACTTCTAGATCTCGAACCCACTGTTCTACCCTAAAGTAGGGTAAGAAGTTGGCTCAATTGGATTAAGTCGGTTTAGAGATAACAAGTATAGTTCAATATTTTCAGAGTTGAGTTTAATTACTCAAAAATCTAAAACTTGAATTACAGGTATGAACATGATTTGATGTCAATTTTTGTGAATTATATTTGATATTATTGTTATTTCAATTCACATTTCTTTTACGGATAGTATTTGAAATATCAAATTAAGAGAAATGAATTTGAACTAACTCAAAATCAAATTTTCAAATCTAGTTTGATCGCATTTTACAAAAGCTTGTGTAATTCAAAACAGAAATTTATCCCAAGCATAGATAGGCCCAACTGTCTTACTTTTGGGCTCCCATATTTCCTAATTTACCTCCATTTGGGCCATGCACAACATCCTCTGTGGAGGCCCAATCTGTCACATCTCCAACCTAAGGTCGTGTGAGCCTGGATAGCATTGATGGATAACTTTATCCAGCTTCAACTTGTCCATGATTTGGGCAGCTTTAGTGTTGCACCCATTCTGCATCACGAATCCTAGGGTGCCCGGTAGTTGCATAGACAGCGGAGCCGCTTGCATCCCTAATGACAATGGCCATTCGCGAAGGCAGCGTCTATTTAACCTTAAACCAACAATCGGGTGAGGTTGTCCAAGAAATGGATACATTACCATTCTTTACTTGGATGCTTCGATTGGATTTGTTGATAGAATTTGTAAGATTGAATGGATAGAATATAATTACACTGTTTTTGAATATTATAATATGTGAAAATTTTATGTTTGGATTGTATGATTTAAAATTTCGATAATTATCTAATATTAATAATCTTTTATTTATGTTGATAGATTATTTAGAATGGTACATAAAATATACAAAATGCCCCTTATCCAAAAAATGACAAAATATGCTTTATTTAATACACTCACCAATTCTAGGGGCATATATGAAAGATCTTTTTTTATTGGATCCAAGTCCAAAATTTGAATTATGTTATCATAGGTGTTGGGTCACGATAATTAGCCGTTCAATTACATGAGTATTGTCTGGACCGATTTTTTAACACAGACCCATATCAAAATTTCCAAACTTTTGACCTTCCATGATTATATAATATATTAAGCCCAATTCAAATTCCCAAACAAGGCTTGAGAGCAAACATCTTATTTGTCAAAAAATATATTATGAGAAAAAAGTGACATAAAGTAGTTTTAGAGAAAGAAAAATAATTTTTGAGAACGCGTCTGGATGAAAAATAAAAGTACTATAATTACAGGTCATGCAATTTTTTTTTTTTTATATTTGAAAAATGTATTTGAATATAAATAATTTTTTTTAGATTAGCATATATATAAGAGGTAAAAATATAATAATTGTAGTTGATGTAAAATATCTTTTATTTATAAAAAGATGTTTGGATGTGGATATAATTTTGAAAAATAAAAAGTTCCAAGGATTTTTTTTGGGGGAAACTCATGTCCAAACACATTTTTTTGTAGTAACATGTCTTGAAATGGATTTGTCGAAAATATTTTGTCAATCAATGACACCCTATTACTTTTTTATATTTGAAAATATTATTACACACTTGTAGCTAGCTTATCTTCCTGGATTGAAGCTTGTTTCTGTACCAAGTATAAGATTGATTCACATATGTTTCACTCTTGCGAATATAGTAGTTTAGAAAATGAGTTGTATAGTTGTTTGAGAAGAAACAGGAGAGAGAGAGAGAGTGTTTCTTGAAACAAACATGTTAGTAAGTTGTATCATCTCAAATATTTATAAATTGTAATTGCATTTCTATACCATAATTTGAATAGCAAACAAGGTTTTTTTTTTGATCCAATTATGTTGTGCATGTCAAAATGTGTAGGAGTGAGACCCAAGAGATGTGATCCAATGATGTTTTTTTTTTTTTTTTCTTTTATCTGGCTCGAGTATTCTGAATGCTATTAGACATTTGTAACAAAGGAAAGTAAAATCTACTATACAATAAATAAGTTAAAAGAGTCCGTGTATTGAAATTCAAACAATCAAAATAGTGAAGTCAATTCTCGACCTGATCAGACCAAAGAAATTTGAAAAGCTTGAGAGAATTTACCAAACTGGGGAAAGTAAAGAATAGTTATAAGGTGATGCCATTACACCTATGTATGAATACGAGGAAACCATGCAATACACTTGTACCAATCTTTACTTTTTCCCACAATTGCCCTTTGCCAGTGTTAGAAATTAGGTTTTATGAAATTGACCATTTTACCTTTGGACTCAATTTTAGTTACATCATCTTGCCCAATTAGGGGTGTTCACGTTAAACTGATCAAAGCGAATCAAAATTTAAATTTTTTACGTATCGAAAAATTCATTTCGATACTCGATTTTAATTTTATAAAATTTAAGTATTCATTTCGATATCGAATTATTATTTTTATATTTTATGTACATATTTTATATCTATTATTTATTTTTATACTATTTTTACTTTTTTACTTGCCAAAAACAACTAATAAAAACTGAAAAATATATTTATAATTATAATATTTAATATTTAATTTTTATTTTTTATTTTTAAAAAAATATCGGTTACCAAAATATTGGAAAAAAATTTAATAATTACCAAACTGAATTTATTAATTCGATTCAATATTCAATATGATATTTTTACATATTAAAATTTTAATTTAATTTATTATGATAATATCGAATGAACAACTATGCGTCTAATAAGTCAAATAACCTGCATATGGGGCTTGTTTTCAATAGTAGAAAAATCTAATGGGGGACTTACAACCACAAAAGAGGAAAAAAAGAAAAGAAAAAGAAAAAGAAAAGTCTTGGACCCTGCATAATTCTTACACCTTTAATTCGAACGGAGGTGATGCCATTTCCTTCTTAAATTTATTTACCATCTCAATATGTGACTGCACGTGAAAAGCTAAAGCACTGCACCCTTTGCCCTGTCATCTGACACAATAAAGCATTATATTTAGGTTTCCCTTTTTCTTTTCTTTTCTTTTGTTTTTGTTTTTTATTTTTTTTTGGTTTGTGCGGTTTAGTAGTGATATATTGAAGGTTTCGAAGTGCAAAGACAGATGCTCCGTTGCAGTAAAAGTTTGATTTCCAAGCCAGAGGTTGTCTTAGGGTGAATTTCACTTTACCCCTCAATTATACGTGTGTTATCATTTTTCCCCCTCAAACTAAGTTTGCCCCCACTTCAATTTTAAGGAAATACATAATTTATTTTCATTTTTGCCCCTATTTTCAAAAAATTGGGAAATTGTTGAAACTTTAGAATTATTGTTTGAACTTAATCACATAAAGTAATAAATTTAAATTAAATCTACTATAAAATGAAGTAGTTCAATTTTATACTCGATTACCATAAAAAAAAAAAAAACTTTTATTAGTAAATTAGTTTGATTGTGATCTATCGCACATAATTCATCAAATTATTAATATGTGACTCACATTAATGGTGAAATGGTGTAACAAAAGATGTTATTAACGTGTGTTACAGGAGATTTGAAGTGCATTTTCTTTCACCTTAACTTTAAATCTTAAGATAGGATTAGTTGACAAGAGAGCAGGCATCCCAAGTCAAATTACTACTGCACCTCTAATCCTTATAAGTCACTATTTGATGCAGACCATACATCATAGATTTGCCTAAACATGAGAATAATATGGAGAGGGACATAACCTTGGTGCATTCTCTGTAAGGAGAGGGACCTAACTTTGAGCAGTGGAATGAACCCTGTAAAACATTGCAGAGAATAAACAGATTCTGCAACAAAAAAAGACAGCTCTTTTCTTATACTGTTAATATACGGCCAATGCTTCATTCTCTGTAAAACAGGGCCCCTCACATCCTTTTATGAAGAGGAGAATAAAGACAATTATCTTACTACAACCACAAAAAGACATTTTTCATGCTATGTACACAGTAGTCATACGTAATATTGCTATGAACAAAGCTTAGGTACAGATTTAGCATTAGTGTGGTTTGACATTCTTGATTTCATCATCTTTGTCATGTGGATTTGCATTTTCCTGCAAGCCTTTTCCAATTCCAGCACTCTCCATTGCATACCTTGGAGATGTGCTTTGAGCTGCTCGTTCTCTTCAGAAAGGTTGAGTCTCTTTGCGTAAAGTACAATTTGCTTAGAGCCCTCATCTATACTTCCCTCGTGTGTCGTCTCGAAAGAATTAGGAGAATGGGTGAAGGTGGCTTGGTTTGTATCTTGAAGTAAGCTTTTTAGTTTGTGTTGCTGAGAGATGAGGGCTTGGACAGCAGATTGTGAAGGGAATTTGGCGTTCCGAGCGAGGTGGTTAAATGCTTCTGAAGAGAGCTTCTCATAATTTAGTCCAAAACAGACTTTCATCTTTTGTTCTTCAGACAAGCCTGAGTGAACCTGCGTCATGTGGGCTCAGTCATCAAGAAAAACAAACACCAGATATAGGCTAGAAAGAAAAAGTAAACAAGAATGTTTACTTATCAAACTATTGAAGTTATACTAATTTATGCTGTGGGAGAGCAAGCAATAGTGATTGTATGGAGAATAGACTGAATAATAGTTCAATCAAGAAGAGTAAAACTGAAGAAGACAAACATATAACACATTTTGGTCATTTGGTTGACATCCACAAAGAAAAAATTATTAGACTTCAATTTCACTCTTCTTGTACTTTTAATTATGATCATTATACGAGCAACTTCTTTAAACATGTTCTAATAAATCAAATGGAGAAAATCACTCTATATGGAAGTTCAAACATATTATTTTACTCAATACCGTAAATATTTTCATAATCGATATCATAGCAACTTCATTCTCAATTGATTTCTATAGTAATACTGTAAAGCTACCAAAAGAGCATTCTGAGTATAAAATTTGGATACCTCTAGATACAAATTCACAGCATGGTATACTCCATCACAAGAGTCTCTAGCCGAGTCTGGTACGGCCCTGATTAGAGCCAAGAACTTTGAAGGTCTCAAGTAAGGATCTGGGGCTACTTCAGTTAGATATAAATCCATCAAGCTTGCAACTTTCTTCAGTCGGCTCAAAGGTACGCAACAAACTCCTTTGCCAAGAAATGATTTCAAAAATCTAAGGACCAGATTCACATCATACAGGTAACTTGTCCGCACTGGAGATGGAACAAGCAAATTATCTAAGGTTGCTTGATCTAATTGTGAACCAATCATACTCTCTAACTTGTCCCTGCAGCACTGGCTTAAGTTCATATTTAATGCAACTCTCACCATCCCAAATAAACTCTTGTAGGACACAGACCTTACATCCAAAGAATTGAGCATCTCAACAACCGTGTCAACAATTTTAATTTTCTCATCCACTGAAGCAAAAGCAAATCTTGATTTCTGATAGTAAAAGAGAAATCTACTAATAATATTATTGTCGAAACTTCTAGATACCATCAACCTTACTAGCATTTGAATTAGATTGGTGTCCAATGCCACAAGATCTTCAAACCACCATGTTGCCCTAAAAGAACTGTTCTTTAAGCTCTCGGTGCTTCTTGTGTCACATGACAATCTAAATCCAGAGCTATCTGATGAAGAAATGGATGGACATGGACTTGTTTCACAAGATGATGCAACCCTTCCAATCAGAGAATCCAAGCACTTGTCAAGTAAGCCCAAAGAACTAGCCCCAGGGAGCAGATATTGGTACTGCTTCAAAGCCATCAGAAGCTCGGACCACGTCCAATACCGAATCTCTTCCACTGATTTCTCAGTTTGTTCGCATAGATTTTCGGTTCCACAGACCAATTTGTTCATTTCCATAAAATATGCAGCACAACTGAGGTTAGAAATGTTATAAGGATTTATATTGACTGTTCCCTTGTTGTAGCAGAACCTTATGATGAGCTCAAAATTTGCTGCTCCCCCGGGGAAGTCATTGAATATCACCTTCAGACGTTGGGTTACACCTTTTGATTTACTGACCAATTTATTTATTCTTCCCGAATAAGAAGATATAACTCTCTACATGAATCATACAAAAACGAAGGTTAGGTAAGAAAATACGGAGTATGTCCATCGAGGAGTGGTGAGGATTAATATAGGAAGACGTAAATGGAAACTGCAAGATATGATATCCATCAAAATGCAATATCAAATCAGTAGAGGCCAATCAAGAATATATAACAGTTAAACGACACCAGAAAGAAACCATACAAAAGCAACACGAATTGAAATTTTAAAACTACTCCTTTATTAAAAAGGAATCTAGAAGATCAATTTGGGACCAAAGGGGTAAGTTGAAGTGGTCAGAATATCAATGAAGGAACACTTGTTATTTTATTACCATAAAGACTGTAAATGCCTGCAATTCACCAACAGACTGAAGTTACTAAAACCAAAATAAAACTAGAAGGGTAGTTAGACACAATTGGCTAATAAAGAAAGATGAGAAGTCGTTGTACCGCAATAAATTCTCCGAAAGGAAATCAGGTAAAGAGGCTAGATCCCCTACAAAGGAGGGAAAGAACAGTACCAACTTTGAAATGGGAGCAGTTCTTTAGTCCCTTGAAAGGTGTGAAAGAATCAAAAGTAAAGGTATGAACATTAAATATCCATACTAGCAACAATAAATGTGATAAGGGAAAAAATAAAATAAAATAAAATAAATGAGATAAGGGACATAATACACAAAATAGGTGAACTATGTTAGATAAAATGATGAGAATAAGTGGTTTTGACAATTAAACCAAACCCCACATTCCAGCAATATTTAGCTGCAAAACTTAAAGATGGTTTGGTACGGACAGGAAAAGTTAATGACAATAATTGTGAAATGATACTTTGGGGTTCAGACATATTTAAAAATGAACTTCCAGAAGAGCCAATGTCGTGATTTAACAGAAAATGCATAGATGATTCAATTCCTGCTGGAAAATTAACGCTGTGAAGAACATTCAAGTACAAGAAAGTTAAGATGAAGCTAAATTATGCTAAAAAAGAAGGCCAAAGTCAAACTCCTAATACAAACAAACAAACCCAGAAAAAAACAGAACTCATTAAAGGAAAAACCTACAAAATTTGGCCAGGAGCCTGAAAATAGAAGTGTTTTCTCACAAAGACAAAACAGAAGCAGAGAAGGTAGCCAAGAAAACGAAGAACCTTTACCTTATTGACCATGAAAACCTCTTCTCCATTGACATCCACCTCAAGATCAAGAAAATAATCTTCCATGGCCCAAAATACATAAACAAACAGAAAAGCGAGCAGCCCACTTCAAATTAGGAGACACTTTTGGAACTTACCTCAGACAAGACTAATAAAAAGAGTACAAAAAAAAGGGTTGAGATTTGAGGGGAACAAAATGGTTGAAATATGGAAAGGGAAAGGACCATATTCTGAGACGGTGAAAAAGGACAAGCAGAAAAGGCCCGTTCTTGGTTTTGTCAAAAAATGCCTAATCAATTACTACAGAAGCTAATGTGATAACTTCAACTGGGGAGAGACAAGAGTGTGTGTGAAGCAACAAGTTTTGTGTAGCATGTGCATATTATATGAGGATAAAACAAAGAGAGATCAGAGGCAGAACAGATGGAGCGCAAGACTTGACAGAAGCATAGTTGCGCCCACTGGGATATATTCTCTGACATTCTTGCAAAAAAATTGTCTTTAAGTGTATTTTTATAAGTATTGAATAAATGATTTGCAAGGAGAGTCTGAGCTTATAGAATGCAGAGTTTTTGCTGCACTTGGAGTCACTTCTTCTGTTTTTATGCCTTGTTCTGGCAAATAAGTTTCTCTAGTTTCTAACCAAGGCCCACCAATTACTTTGATTAAAAATTATTTTGGTACTTGATTTTTATTAGTATTAAATTAATATATGAATTTTTATACATATTTAAGCATTAAATTAATACATGAATTTTTATAAATATTTTAATTGACATATAATTTTTTTAAATATTAATTTGATACATGAGTTTTTACAAATACTCTAATAAATATCTATGTTTTTGCTAGACTTCGTCAAATTTTTCATCAGATTTTTTTTTATAATGATGGATATACCATTTTAAAATATTAATTTAATTTGAACTATCAAATTAATTTTTCATGATATATTCATTTTGACTAAATAATTCCCATCTTTATTATAATATAATATAAAATTGAGTAATAATAAACAACCATATAAATAACAATATAGATATTTATAACTTAACAAGGAAACTAAAAAATTAAATACACTTGAATAAACATAGATAGTTTTGAAAACAAAAGTTTATGAAATAAGATTTTATATTTAAGTTCCAAAAAATAACAATTTGTGATGTAGTCCGATCTTTAGAATGCAAAAGAGTTTTTACTGCATTTGGAGTCACTTCTCTTGTTCTTATGCCTTATTTTGTGCGACAAATAAGTTTACGTAGTTTCCAGTCTAGACCTATTAATTATTTTTCTTTAATTTCTTCGGGCAATTTGAACCAATAGAGGGTTTTGGATACAAAATTAAAAGATAAAATATTTTAGGTAATAGAGTTTATGGGTCAAGTAGCTTTGTATTTATGGTTGGATTAAATACATTTTGCTCCCCTAAATTATACCGCTTGTATTAAATATCCCTCTAAATTAAATTTTGTACCATGTATCCCTTTGAACTATACCACGTAACTCTTACACCTTTCATATTATATGAATTTCCTTAACACCTCAACTATTATTTTTAGATTTCATGGTAATCAATATTTTTTAGTTTTTATTTATCAATCATTTTTTTTCTTCTTTCTTCTTCTTCCCCACACTCACCCACCCCTTGACGATTTGGTTATCAATTAATTGAATACTTTTAAGTTGACATTTTATTGGTTTAAAAATATTATATTTGCTTTTTATGTGTTTTTGTGTTTGTTTTGTAGTTCTGGTGATATACGCAGATAACTAGAAGTAGTTAGGCTTAAAAGTGGAAAATATTAAATAGTCCCTAAAAAGGCAGGAAAATAAGAGAGGAGAGTTGGGGGCAGATAGAAAGACGTCAAGAGAGAACTTACATTGGAACAGAGCCACAAAATGATTTGGTAACAGAAAAAGCTTCAGCTCAATTTCAATACGAGTTTTTCTTTTCTTTTCTTTATTATCATGTATAAGATAATGATTAGGGTTTATTTTGTTCTTATTATAAATTAAGTTTCTCTTTTTAGGGTTACAATGCATCCCAATCCCAATTATGAATGTTTGAATTCTCTTAAATGCAATCAATTTGATATTTTATTCCATTATATGTTAAGTATTTTAATTAGTGCTTAATGCTTGTAATTGCCTATCAATAATTACATGACTTGAGATTCGATTTGAGACTGAAAAGTGATAATTGAATTTGTCTGTAATTGAAATACTAGGAGATTGTCAGAGGAACAGATATATCTATGAAACTCCTGTGTAATTTAGGATTCCTTATTCCTAATGAATCTTAATGAGTTCAGAATTTTTATTGAGATGTAGAAAATTTACTTGTTGAAGTAAACTATTAATGCTTGATAAAATCCAATAATTAAATTAGTGGAATTCACTTTCAGTACATGAATAATTATTAATAAATTTATTTGGAGAATTTGAATAGGATTAATTTTAGTGAAATAAAAAACCCTAAGCTTAATACATTTAGATTTTCTATCTTGTAAAATCTCGCTTTGTTTTTGTGTTTGTTTAAATATTTTTAGAATATAATTTCTTCTTAATTCAATTGCTCTTTTGATTATACAAAAAAATTAAAATTAAATTAATTTTGATAATTAGTAAATCATGAGACGATACTTTTCTTACTATTATATCACTTTTAGCAATACATGTACTTAAGTGATAAAATCTATTGCATCCCTCTCTCTCGCCCCTCATCCCCTTCTCCTAAAGCCCTCCGTCCACACAGGTCCCTCTACCCAACTAGCTCTAGCCTATCCCGCCCCACCCCAACAACTAGCCCCTCCACCCAGCCCTCGTCACCTACCTCAACCCCCCTCTCGCTTAACCTACTCCAACCACCTATGCTAGCACCCAACCGCCCATAAAGTCCAACCCCACCCCACCACCTAGCCAGTCTCCACCCACACAATCTGACCACTCCCAACCTGTTAGAGTCCCGATGAATCAATTAGATTGATCATTTTTAAGCTCTTGTAAAAATTATTTTATTCAAATTAATATCAATAAAATGCCAATTCTTCATCTCTATTTTTACATTATTAAATTTAGATGAAGTTCCTAGACCATACACATCTACAAGGCATGCTCGAGCAAGGATGGCGACAATAGAATATGCCTTTAAAGCTTTGTTTCTAAAAATGTTCTCAGTAAGGATTTATTGAGATGGGACATCAATGAATCATGTAAAATTTGCGCATACGATGAAGGCTTATAAGGACAGTACCTCTCTCCATGGGCATCATATTGTGATATTATTAGTGCGTGTATGTGTGTGGTTGTTAGAAAACAAGTACACGAAACAACCCCATCTGCAAAATTCCAATTGGAAAAAAATATTGTTGAATGAAAATTTTCTTATTACGATAGTGTAAGAACTATCCTTAGACTTGATATACTATTGTAACCTTGTGCATGATATATTTTATTTTGATTTAATTCTCGATTGAATGAGAATCACAAGTGGAATATTTGGATGCAGTATCTTTGTGTACAGAGGTTTTTGAGTGACTAACAAATAATTTATCACCTATTTGATAAATAGGTGAATCTTCTATATTTTGTATGATTCTTAATTCGAAAGTCTTTGGCCAAGGCTGGACGAAAGTTAGAAAAGAGTTTTTCGATTCCATCATAGTCATGTAACTAGAATTTTTTTTTCTAAAGGAACTAAAATTAATATTACTTGATTCCCAGAAGCAAATCTAGTTTTATAATATCCATTTTGAACTTCCATTACCTTGATTGAAATAAATAAATAAATAAATAAATAAATAATAAGAAAATATGGTTAAAATTAAGTTATGAACAAAGTATAATATCTAAATCTAATGGTTAGTCAACTAACTAGCCACACAAGCTATTAACATATCCTCTAATATCTGAATAATCTTCTTTGATTGCCCATCACTTTGTGGATAAAATGATGTACTAAATGCAAGTTTCATTCCCATGGCACTGTGTAAGCTCTTCCAAAATATAGATATAAACTTAGGATCTCTGTCGAACACTATTGAAACTATCACCCCATGTAACCTGACTATTTCTTTAATATATTGTTGAGCATACTAGTCCATATTGTATGTGGATTTCACTGAAAGAAAATGAGCTAATTTAGTTAATCTATCCCTCAGACTTCAGAAACTTCTTTTTGGTGGAAGTTTCCCATCCATATTATGCCTTCAAGGCCTCAAATTCCACAGTGACCTTGCTCATCTCCCCTTATAAACGAGTAATCTCAACCTCGCACTTCTTCCCCACTGTCTCAAGCTGACTCATAGACTCCTCATAGTCAATCGATCTCCAACTGATCATAGTTATGAGAGTAAGATCTTATAGCAAAGTAACTTGCAAAGCTTAACCAAGGTACTACAAAAATAAACACTGAGTGAAAGTAAATACACTTATCGTCGCCAAGTCTCTACTACAACTTTAAGGTTGAAAATCCAAGTGCAAGTAGTATTAAGTAATAAATTTCTCGTGAGTCCGAGATCCACAAGGAAGTTGTTTGAAAAATTCAAGTTTATATTTCTAAAAATTGGGATTTATATGAATCAAAATATATGAATAATTAATGTATGTTGTAACAAAAGAAAAACCAAAGTAATAAAAGTAGTGAGGATTAGGGATCCACTCTTGAGTTTTGGATAGAAAAGTAGTTATTTATTCTTTTTACCTCTATTAATTGTAACAATTAGAATCCATATATAATGAAGGTTCCAATGAAAAGATATTATCAAATAACTCATGTAATAAGGTAATCATGATATTGTTTTACTATTGCAAATTATCTCGCTGGAAAATACGTAGAGTTAAATGTTTTCTATTAAATGAACTATTCTGATTGAGTCTTGTATAGACTTCAATTGTCCAAAACAACATGGATACCTGAATAGAATATTTAACGGCGTTGTTGGCACCTTGCATTGATTTTGCCACATAATAACCTAATCGTATTGCAATTGAAATTGAAATGATGTTTACAACTAGTACATACCTCTCTTTTATTGGTCCGTAAAGCTTATAGCAATCTGAAAATTCTTATAACCTTGCATTTTTTTTAGAACGGAAAGTACTCTATCTTGATCCATATGCAGGATAACCTGATTATAGGAGTTCAACCCTTGTAACTACATTGGCCACAATATTATCCAATCAATCAAAAAGCTTGGAAGATTTTCTTCTTCAAATTTTATAGCATAACCAGATACCAAAAAGGTTTCCTGTATGTGAAGAATGCTCTTTCCACAGATAAATCAAATTTACAATATTATTTGGACCAACCATTACTCTAGGAAACTTTCTAAAGTTAGCCCTCTTCATTTTTAGAATATAGCAAGCTCTTTCATAATCATTTTGATTCAATTGAAGAGGCCAGTGATCATATAATATAGACTTATGTGAGTCATTCTTTCTACTATATGTATAACTAAAAATATAATATCTTTTCAATCTAAAGTATTTCTAAAACATACTACGGAGAGCGCTACCATAAGGTACTTCATCGTGATTTGCATCATTTGTCACATCTGGTAAATGAAATATCACATGCCCAAGAAAAATAATTTTTTGTAGTTCACACATAAATTCATTTATAACAACCCCTTTCTTCAAAAGTTCATGTGTAGGTAGGGGAAATTGAGGTAAACTCTTCATTGTCTAGCACTCTAAAGGAAAACGCGCATACGACATTGTGAAACTCCATTTGCTCTTGCAACCATTATGCCTAATTGTGGTTGTTAATTCATTAAAACAAGTCGTCCAACAACATAGCAAGCCATCTATTTTTTTTGTAAATTTTAAGATATTTATAAAATTCTCCATCAATACATATCCTGGTTTTAAAAACTCAACAATATTTATGAATACAATAAGTTGGCATTTTTTCTTGTCCTCCAAGAGATCACAACTACGTTGGAATTGATTGAAGCCACAAATTCCTTGACAAAGTGGACCCCACAAATTCCCTGAAAGATGTTATATTCTAGCTCTATAACCTCTTGAGACGAATTCTTTCATTCTTTTCTTGCACTTAGGTAGGCTATCAATAGACAAGTGTCATCAGCATGACCATAAGCTTTATTTGGATCTCCGTAACAGATGGCGACCAATTTCTCCACTTCAATTTCTCCAAATAGAACCACCAAATTGTCATAAATTCAGATTCATCGTTGTCTATATCATGTGGTTCTAATTCTACTTCTTTCGATCGCACTAAATTGAACTATTTACAAAGATTTTTCCTTTCTTTTAATAAAACGAAAGTCCTCTGCATCTTCATTTCTTACCTCTGTGTTGATATGGTTAGATTTTAAACTTTCACGAGTAGGAGTTGAAGTCAACAACCCACTTTGTGATGGTATTCTCTCCAACCAAATATGTAGTAATACTAAGAGAAGATATGGCACCACAACTAGAATTTAAGTCCAATGTGGTTCTTTGATTGCTTAAAATCTTGTGGAGGCTTTCAATATCAAAAAAGTTTATTTCAATCACCATCAATTACTGATGATTTTTCATATCTATATAAAACTTGTGAAAGTATGCAAAAATGAATACATCATATCAATGTAAAGATCACAAGAGCCCTTCGTTTTTTCTTTTGCAACAATATCCATATATTTGGTGCCGGTTGGTCAATTATAATTTTTGAGCTAATGCAACTTAATGGATTGTCATTTATTATGTCTGAACAAAAAACTTGTGTATTAATAAGATAATCTTGATCCTTTATAACTATATCTAAAATCATTCGGTGTAAATATAGGTCTCTTTACTTAGCCTGAAATATTTCCAAAATTTTTGCATTAAAATCTAGTTCACCCTCGAATCTTGAACTTAAGCATCTTCAAAGAGATTAAACATGAAGCCATCAATGATAGCTTTCGCATTTTGACATCTAACATGAAAAAAACTCATTTTCTTCACTCAAGCAATCCAATAAAGTAACTAATATTGTGGTAGTCACTCTTAAATTAGAATCTATAGGACTATCTAGATTTGATTTTATTAGACGGGGACTAGAGCACCGGCTAAGCCAAGGTCACTATCTTTTGGCAACAATATCTTCGGTTTCTTGGGTGATGAAGAAGAAGAGTTCAAATAATGAGGATGTTATCTCAACTTATTTTTTACCTCTACTCATTCTCTTTTCCATCTGTATGTATAGAACGTGAACTCTATGTTTGAGAGAGAGAAAAAGAGAGAGTCGTTGGGAGATGGATACGTAGTCGTTGAGTTATTAAGATTTTGACTAATAATCCATGTCTTAGGCTCAGACAATAGCTTAATTGACTTAAGAAACCACACTTACATGGTACTTGTAATTGAAAAGGTTTGCCACTTCACTTATATTTAGGTTTTCATGTCTTGTTGCTAGACACTACCTATGATCTGTGGATTCTTAAAATTAATGGGTTAATTCCTAGAAGATTAATTAATTTATCAAAATAATTAATAATTTAATTAAGTCATAAAAGTTGTGAGCCTACTAGTAGCTTACTGGGGAACCTAATAGGTCATACACTAAGTTGGAGAAGTCCATTTCTTTTCAAGAAATTAATCAAAGTGTTGAATTAAATTAATTAATGTGATTAAATAGTAGGGCTTAAATTAATTCAAGTGTTGAATTCAATTAATTGATGAGATCAATGCTGGACCTAATAGGATCATAGAGCCTAATTAGAACTTATTAATTAATTAATTGGATTAATTAATTATGATAGATCTAATTAATTCTTATGATGAATTTGTTTAATTGATGAGATCAATTAGAATAGACCTAGTTTATTAATTAGGTCCAAGTCTAATTGTTGTGGGCTTGCAGGAAGTCCAACTAGAAAATTAGATTGGGAATTTAAGTTTCTAAAGATTACAAGGTTATAATGTGAGCACAATGAGTTTTAAATAAGGAAGGAAATGATTGCACCCCCACTAGGGTTAGGACTTGAGGGGCTTATTTAAGCCCTCATGCATGGAAGTTTTGAGGGCAGAATTTTCTGCCCTCTTGCACGCTAAATACAACCCTTATGCCTTAATGAAAATTATTTTCCTTAAGTCCAAAAATCCACCCCTTTTTTCCTTCTTAAAAGCTCCAACTAGTTTCATCATTTTCATTGTGATTTGGTTCTTCTATCACAAGATGAACTTAAAATCAAATCAACACACCAAAGCCATACAAAAGTTGTATCTTTGTTCCACACATCAAGCTAGGATCAAATTGGAGGGAATTTCTTCTAGTATAGAACTAATCGCACATGGACATTCAAGGTATGGATAACCTTAAAGGATTAATGTGTTGGACTCTAAGGCGAATTACAGCCATTCAAGGGGTTTGAAAAACCGTTCGCAAGACATGATCATTGTAAAGAAAGTCATCTTTTGCAACTACATCAACCAGAAGCGATTCAGGTAAAAGTTCACAATTTTTTTCCCACACTGGTATTAGAATGCAAAACCAATCTAATTGCGGCAGTTCCAGGATTCTTTATTATTACATGTGAGGTAATTATATTTTAATTATTAAATTTTTTAATTTTTTGCTGCGTTTTATTTTCTAGGACGCAGAATCCAACAGTAGTATCAAACCTAAATTCTTGCATTTTACAACCTGTAAGATTACGTTTTATAAATGTATATAATAAATTGGATTATATATGTGCATTTAATATGATCAAATTGATTTTTTTTGTTTGGCATTAATGTGATTTTTGTTTTAAACATTAAAGTAAATAAATGAGATGAAAAAAAATATATCAGCGCAGGTTGATTGTCCACGAGTTGCCACTTGATGTGTGATGTTTTGTGGTATCTGTCTGTTGCGTAGGTGCTGGTAATGACAATGAAGATGCCCAGCAAGCCTGGGCATACGCCCAATTAGGTTGGGGTTTGTTGAAGGGTGTTGGAATGTTCAGCACCCTGAGAATATCAAGAAAACCTATATCTTGAATCAAGATCTTAATGTTGATCCAATAATTAGGTTGGCTTGCTGGTAGGGGGCTTAATGTTGGGTGCTGGCACCCGTCGGGTGTGCATTAGGCACCTAGGTACCTGATAGGGCGCACGATTGGGTAGCTTGGTAGATTCTCATGAGCACGAGTTGCTATCTTGTTCTGTCTCATTATATAATCGTTATGCTCTTCCTTTTTTATTTTTTATTTTAAAATTAATTATTAATTTTAATTCCATAAAAAATCATTTTACATGAAAAATTAATTTTTTGAGAATGAAACAATCTATGATGTTAAATTATAGTAGTTATTTTATTTGAAAGGAAAATGAGAGGGAACTAAACCTGTCAGTTTTCAAAACTGCCTTCATTGTTAAAATGAGTTTCTAGATGTTTTCTCCTTCCTGACCCCGTCCCTTATCAAACCAAAAAAAACCCCAATATAGTTTATCTTCATAAAAAATAAAAATTAGTTAAATAACATTGGGACTGCTTAAACTTCATTAACAAATACTTTACACCCCTTGGTTGAGATAACAAAACCTCTACGTACTCACTTTACTCCCAATGTAATAAATACTTCCCTAAACTAAAATTTGCACCACGTACCGCATTGAACTATACCTCAAAATATTTACCCCTATCATATTATATGAATTGTCCTTGATACCCTCAACCATTAATTTTTATGTTATAGTAATCATTATTTTTATTTTTTTTCTTTTTCTTTTTCTTCTTCTTCCCCTAACTCTTCTTCTCCCCAAGCTCTCAGCTCAAATAGGTCCTTTTACCCAGCCATCTATGGCCTACCCCACCATTATCCCAATAACTAACCCTTGTCACCCCTGCTTAGCAACCTAGCCACCTGTGCTAGCCTTTAGCCCCCTGCACAGCCAAACCCCATACCGTTATCTACCCTAGCCTCCAGCCACACAACTTGACCATTCCTGACCTGTTAGAGTAGTACCGATTATCCAATAAAATTGACATTTTTAAGCTCTTGTAAAAATAATCTTCAAATTAATATCAATAAAATGATAATTCTTTACTTTATTTTTATATTATTAAATTTATATAAAAATTTTAGACCATAGATAGCTATTAGGAATGGTCACACATAGAATGACGATATGGAATATGTTTCTATGGCTTTGATTTTAAAAATATTTCAAGTTGAGAATTCTTTGAGATGGGGCATCAATAAATCTAATATGACTTGTGCATATGACGTAGGCTCATACGGAGGGTATCTTGCTCCATGGAAATCGGTGTAGTGATACTAGTATATGCATGTATGCTTGTCAAAGAACAAGCATAGTAAACAATCCTACCTGAAAATTCCTAATTGGAAGCAAATCATTGAATGAGAATTTTCTTATTATGATAATGCAAGAATTAATCCTTAGACTTTAGGCATTATTGTAACTTTGTGCATAACATATTGCACTTTAATTTATTTCTTGATTGCGTGACAATCATAAGAATAATATTTTGGTGCAATACTTTTATTTATAGAGATTTATGAGTGACTAATAAAAGATCCGTCATATATTTATATGAATAGATGAATCTTTTACATTTTCATGGTTCTTAACTCAAAAGTTCTTGGTCAAGGCAGGATAAAAGTTATAAAATATTCATCATAGAGTCTTGTAACTAGGGAGTCATGTAACTACGAATTTCTTTTTTCTAGAGAAACTAAGCTCACTATCACTTGATTCCTAGAAGCCATCTTGTTTTACAATATCCATTTTTGAGACTTTATTTACCTTAATTGAAATAAATAATAAAATAATAGAAAAACATGGTTGAAATTTTAAATTATGAACAAAATATAATGTCTAAATCTAATGGTTAGTCAACTAACCAACCAAAAGACAATAGTTAATAATGGTAAATAAATGGAGTTAGAATGTTTGCTATAAAATGAACTCATCTGATTATTGTCTAACAGACTTCAGTTGTTTAAGATAATCTGGAAACTTGAATAGAATGCTTAATGATATGACATTGCTAGCACCTTGTATTGCTTTTACAAAACAACAACCTAATGGTATTGAAATTGAAAATCAAATGACATTTTCAATACCTCTCTTTTATTGGTCAATAAAGCTTATAGCAATCTGGAAATCCTTGTAACCTTGCATTTTTACAAATGGATAGTACTATATATTGACCTAGATAAGGATAACATGATTATAAGTTTAAGCCCTTGTAACTACTGTGGCCACAATATCATGCATCCCTAATCTGCCAAAAGGCTTAAAAGACTTTCCACATTCAAATTTTGTAGCATAATTAGGTACCAAAAAGATTTCCTAGATGTTCACAATGATCTTTCCACAAATGGATCAATTTTACAACATGGTCCATGGACCAATTAATACTCCAAGCAAGTTTCTAAAGTTGGCTTCCATCATTTTTGGAATATGGAAAACTCTTTCATAATCATCTTAATTTAATTGAAGAGGCCGATGATCATACAATATGGACTTATGAGAATAATTTTTATTAGTATCCGTATAACAAAAAATGTCATACATTTTTAATCCACAAGAATTTCTAAAATACAATAGAGGGACTGCTACCATAAGACATTTCATCATGATTTGCATCATTGTCACCTTTGGTAAATTCAATATCACATCCCCAAGCAAACTAGTTTTGTGTAGTTTACACTTTAATTCATTTATAATGGCATATTTCTTCAAAAAATCATATGTAGGTAGGGAAAATTGAGGTAACATCTCCATTGATCCAACACCCTAAAGAAAAAAACACATTCGACATTCTAGGACTCCATATGCACCCGTATCAATTAAAATAAGTCATCCAACAACATAGCAAGTAACTATCCTTTTGCAATTTTGAAGCTATCTATAATATTCTCCATCAACACTTTTCTTGGTTTTAAAAACTATACCATATTCATAAATACAAAAAGTTGACAGTTTTTCTTTGTCCTCCAATAGATCACAAGCATGTCTGGATCAATTGAAGCCACTAATTTCTTGAAAAGGCGGACTATCACATATAAAATCAATAGCGCTTGGAAAAGATAATATTCTAGTTCTATGAACTTTTGAGATAAACTCCTTTATGCTTTCTTTACACTTACGTAGGCCATAAAAAATAGGCTTCCAAGTGTCATCAATGATAAGCTCATAAATTGATGCAATTTTTATACCTCGTAATGCCAAGATTTTGATGTGCTTTTTTTTTTTTATGTATTTTAGTGGTAATTGTACTTAGCTTTGATAAATTTTGTGTAGGAGCAACTTTGGAGGAAATGGATGAAAAGAAGGAAAAATGTTGGAAAATGGTAAAAGAACTCACATCGCAGCGCTAATTCTTGTTTTAGTCCAGTGATTTTTACACTGTAGACAAAAGCAGCGGCAGAACAGGAATAATCCCAAAGTATTTTGTTTCACAACACCAGATTTTAATACTGCAACACCATATTGAATAAAAAAGTAGAAATTTTTGAGCTGCGATGCCAAATTTCACCGCTGCAGCACTAGCATGAGTCACATTCCAGTATGTTTGGCGCTGCGGCACAGACTCACATTGGATTCTAGATAGAGTGTTTGGTGCCGAGTGCTATGTCACGAAACAAAATTTGATTTGGTTTCATCAGGCTTTGACAAGTTGGTGAAATGGGCATTTTTGGCATATTTTTGGTTATTTTCACACAAGATACACACAATCTAACACACTATTCATGAGATACAATTCACATTCTCTCATATTTGATCATCTTCCTAAAATCACACATTTTTTTCCACACACAATTCTCCTACACTCCATATACAATTCCACATACCCATTCAAGAAAGTTTAAATTGACATCAAGAAGAAGAGGATTCTACATTGGGCTTGAAGAATTATTTGAAGAATTGAGTTTCAAGAACTTAGGTTGTAATTTCTTTAATTTTCTTCTGATTTTGTTTAACTTGTTGAAATTGTGAAGATACATGATGTTGATGAACAAATTGTAGTTTGATTATTTTAATATGAGCTAAACATCTTTTAGTCAAGGCTTAGAAAGTCCAATTTATGGATTTATGAATTGATTACTTAATTATGGTTGGCATGTTATTTAAATTATGATAAGCATGCAATATGTTTTTAATATCTTTTAAAGTTTGGCCAACTTTAAATTGATATTTGTTGTTGTGATTGAGATCGAAAGGTAGTGTTGTAATAAGTGCTCGTGTAATGCATGTCATGGACTAGTTTATATAGAAATAAATCAATTGATACATTCAATAATAATAGACATAACTTGGTTATGTTGAAAGTTAGCGGAATTCATTGAGTTTAATGTATCTTTAATTGGTTTAATCGACATAGAGATATAGTAGGTTGCCTATTAAAAATAGAATTAATATATCTCGAGAAAGAATACTGAGTAGAAGAGGAAGTCCTGTTGTCACACAATTTGAACATTCACTTAAACCGTGATTTGTAGAAATTCATAAAGACATAAATTGGCAACCCATTGCTTGACCTTCCGCACTTGATTTCTAGTTCATGTAATTCTTTAATTTTAAAATTTATATTGCTATCTAATCTACTTTAGTTTTTATGCACTCATCAACCATTCAATAGGTTAAATATAGTTAGAATATCACAATTCGGTACTTGTATATACGCATTCCTTTGGAACACGACAACCTTATACTTTACACACTCTATTACTTATGACTAGTGCACTTGCTAGTCTATGTTGTATGTCGTACACGCATCAATCAACACAACCATAGCCTTTCCAATGCACCTTACAATGTAGCCCGCATTTTTTAGATTATTTGGATCTCTATAATAGATAGTGACCAATTTCTCAACTTCAAACTCTCTAGATGAAACCACCAAACCATCATCAATTTCAGGCTCATTGTTGTCTTATCATGTGGCTCTACTTCTACTTCTTTAGATCCCACTAAATTAAAGTCTTTGCAAAGGCTTTTTTCCATTCTTTTAATATAACAAAAAAGTCCTTCGCATCTTCATTTCTTACTGAAGTGTTGTGATAGCTAGATTTTAAACTTTCAAATGCATAGGAGTTGAAGTCAAGTGAAGATATTCTCTCTAGTCAATGATGCATTAAATACTAAGTCAAGACATGGCACTATACCAGAATATAAGTCTAGTATGGTTCTTTTTTATTGCTGAAAATCTTTTGGAGGCTATGCAAATTAAAGAAAGTTTGTTTGAACCACACCATCAATTAATGATGGATTTTCATATGTAAATTTGTGAAAGCATGCAGAAATGAATACATCATATCAACATAAAGATAGTAAGAGCCCTTGGATTTTTCTTTTGCAACAATATCCATATGTGGTGCTAGTTGGTTAATTTTCTTTTGAGCTGTGCAACTTAATAGATTTTCATCTCTTATGTCTGAATAAAAAACTCATATTGTATCAATAAAATAATCTTGAGCCTTTATAACTGTATCTTTAGCTCGATAAATCCATTCGATATAAATATAGGTCTATTTACTCGTAGTCTCAATTACCACTATTTTTACAATAAAATTTGGTTCACTCTCTAAAATCTGAATATAAGCATCTTCAAAGAGATTATACACGATACCGTCAATGATAGATTTTGTGTAGTGATATCTAGCTTGAAAAAATTCATTTTCCTCACTTGAGCCATTCGGTAAAGTAACTAATATTGTGACAGTCTCACTCTTAGATTGGTATCTATGAGACCATCTAGATTTGGCTTCGTTAGATAGGATTGGAACACTAATGAAGTTAAGGTACCATCGGAGAAGTGCATTTCTTTTCTAAAAAATAATCCAAGTGTTGGATTAAATTAATTAGTATAATTAAATAATAGGATATAAATTAATTCAAGTGTTGACCTAATAGGATTAGGGAGTCCAATTGAAACTAATTAGTTAATTGATCCTTAATTATGATGGGCCTAATTATTTCATATGATGAGTTAGTTTAATTAATGAGATCAATTCGATAGGACCTAGTTTAAGAATTAATTTCAAATATTTGCTTCCTACAAGCCACACCAAATAATTGGTGTGGCTTGTAGGAAGCATAATTAAGAAATTAAATTGAAAATTCAAGTTTCCTAAAGATAAAATGATTGTAGAGAGAACACATAGTGGGATTGACCCCCTCATGGCAAGGAAAATCATTTTCCTAAAGTACAAAGGTCAACTCCCTTCTTCCTTTCTTAAAAGCTCCAACTAGTTTTATCCTTTCATTGCGATTTAATTTTTCCTTCATAAGTTGAACTAAGAATCAAATCATACATACCAAAAATATATTCTTGGATCGAATTAATGGGTTAAGTTTTTAAAAATATAGAATTAATCATGTGTGGACATATAAGATATGGATAAATTTAAAGGAGTAATGCATGGAACACTAAGACGAACCAAATTTGTTTGAGGGGTTTGAAAAACCATTCCAACGTTGCGATCCTGGTAATGTCTTGAGTCGTTTCCTATAACTACATCAACTGGAAGCAATTTAGGTCCAAGTTCCCAAATTTTTCGCACATTAGAATTAGAATTCGATCCAATCGCAATGATTTCTGGTTTGATATTATTGATGTAATTATGTTTTAATTATTAAAGATTTTAATTTTTGTTGCATTATGTTTCTCAGGACACGCAAACCTAACACAACCGTTTCCTCTGAACTACCCAACTCCACCACCATTTCCTAACTTCCGCATAAATACCTCATCTTTTTTTTTAGGGAAAAACGAAAGATGAGTGGTGATAGATGGTCCGATGGAAGGGGGTGGGGCTAGTAGGAGGGGAAGGAATGCTACTGGGGTGGGATAGGGGCTGGTGGTCCGGGAGTAGGGATGGCGGGAGCTATGTGGCCTGGGGGTGGGTGGCTGGAAACAAGAAAAAAAAAAAGGTAAAAAAGAAAAACAATATTGAAAAAGAAAAGACAAAAATAAAATAGAAGATAGTGATTAGAGGTGTCAGTAATGCAATTTGTCGAAAACGCGAGCTGCTAATGGGGCTATGCCCATTCTCCCTTTAGCAAGTCACATAATACAAAATGGGTAAGTGTTATATGGTATAGTTTAGGGAATAAGTGACATAAATTTAGTTTAGGGAGAGTGTTCAGTACGAGTATAGTTGAGGAAGACAAACTGTAGTTAACCCGTTATGGTTAATTACTTTCTATACGAAATCACATTTTGAACTCAATTTGTCTTAATATTATGTAAACTATATTTGATGGATAGGTTATGATACTCTGATTGACATGTTTGTAGGTTGTAATAATAGACTTATTCTTTAAATAGTAACTATCGCTCAATTTGAATATTTTATAACTCTTAAAGAATGCTATTCTCATTATTCACCCCCTTCCTTTTTTGCTCAATAGAAAATAAAAATAAAAATAAAAATAAAAGACCTTGTATTTGCCTCTTGTTAGATGACCTCAATGAACGAGACATGTCCAAATGATATTGCAAAGCATGAAGTTTAATTGAGGTGAGGTAAGTCTGCATTTAATAGAATTTTATAAGTAGGGGGAGAAAGGGTCTTAGAAGTGCAGCGTGCTTAGTAGTCCACTAGTTGTCTTATTTTCAATTTTTTTTTTTTTTTTTTGTAAGTCAATTTGTTAAAGAGTATTTGGTTCCAAGTGGTTTCATATTGTTTCTATTTTTAGACCTTGAAATCTTTAATTAGATAAAGTTTAACATACTCCAATAAGCTATATATTCTTAAATATAAGCCAATGTACTTAAAAATATTATCCAAAAATACTAGAAATACAGTTAATATAAAAGTTTATAAAGACTATTTTCATAATAAATAATGAGATTATACCACGTTAACAATGAAACAACAATTGACATGACATGATCCTACAGTTTCATATAAAAACACTTACTGTAGTTAAGAAATTTCTATTTCATTGTTGAGGGCAAATGTACATGTTAGTCATACTGAGAGAAAAAGCGGGGTTAGATGATTTTTATATTATTATAACAGTATTCAAATAGACAATTATGAAATAACCAACTTAAGATTAATCAATTTCTTGTAACATTATTTGGATATTAAATGTAAAAAATACTTTATGTTACGTAGTCAAATCAGAAAATTAAGAGGGATAAACGTTGATAAGTCCGTGATAATTTCACTAGTCCACAAAAAATGGCAAATTTGTTGCATATTGCACATAATCCAGTTCTAGATAATTATTACAGATAATCCATTAACCGAAAAATAATCTATATCAAAAACCTTCAACACAATACAAGGAAAAAAAAAAAAGTAAAATAAAAATAATGTACATATCGTAATAGATGCTAAAAATCACCATCACAATTCAAGAAACGAGGTAAAAATCATTACATAGTATGGCTGTAACGTCTTTCAGTCTCTTTGTTCAAGAAAAATGAGTATAGAAAAACAGTAAGTCAGATTATATATAATATATACATGTATATAATACAGGTATATCAACGTATTTATATACTAATACTCATTTTTTTTTTGTTCTTCAATTGTCTTAGTTATTTCGTTCATGCATGAAAAGGGATGCTTGGATTAAGACGAGCGTCACGAGACTCACTAACTATAGTCACGTGTTCTCTCTTTTGGCAAGTGAAGCACTTTTCCCTTGTTTTTTAATGAATATAAAGGAAAGGAGGGACAATGAGCATGGCAACGCACGACCCTGTAAGTTATTTTACTATTTTTTTTTTTTTTAACACTGTTGACAGTTCACATGAAGTCATGTATACACGTCAAAAGAATGAAGTTATTACCATAGTCCATCAAAATGCCAGTCAGACGAATGATTACAATCATAAATGAATTCTTAAATTACTATTGCAAAGGATTTCAAATTAACGAACTTGTCGGAAATAATAGATTAGACTGACTAGACTATTGTTGGTGAGTTATGGTATAAATATCAGATTCAGTGTAATACATCTTAAATATTAGACCCATAAGTCAACCCTAAAATAGATGCAATGCATCTAAACTATTACATTGATTTTGTCAGTGGATAGCGTGTGGAACCAATTTGAAGATTGAAAGTTACATTCTTCCTAAACAAAATTATTTGATAGGAGGCTCCAAATGTATTATTATTTCGGATAGAAATTATATATGCCAGTTTAAGTGTATATACATTATGAAAATCATATAATCGATTTTACTCGATAAATATATTTGAGAAATAGATATTTATTCTAAAATTTAATTGGAGCGTAAATTTTAAATATTTAAATATATATATAAAAAAATTACACTGGTTTTGACCAAAAATTTCACCTTAGTTGGTGATTAAGCCTTCCGGTCCCTACTTTAAATCAATTAGGTTATACTTTCAATTTTAAGTTAAACTGTTGACTGTTTGAGATAGCAATTCCAAATGAAGTTGCGGAAGATCATTACATTCATGTCTTTAAAGTTTGCTGTTCTTTTTTTTTTTTTTTTACCAATGATGACATATACATATATATATATATATATTATATGTATGTATATAATGATAAAATAAAAGAAAAGGAAAATTACTCCTTTTTATCAAAGAATATATAATACGAGAGAATCGATTAATTATATTTGTTCCATTTCCAAATTCTCAGAAGTTTTTTCTAAAATATTAAAAATATTGGCCCATTTTTTGAAAATATCCAAGCACATTCTTGTCACAATTTACGTATCTTCCCTCCAAAAAAACCCACCAGCACATAATATTTCAAACTGAATTTACTATATAAAAATTGGAATGAGGTGTTTCCATCACACGTGGATTCTAATGTATATGCTAAAGAATATGTTTGGCCAAGACAAGATTTTTAAGTTGGCATAAATCATAATGTGGACAAAAGGTTACCTATCTCAGAAGGATTCATTACAGACTGTAATTTGATTGGTACCAAATATTTTAAACTCCTTTACTTTTCATTGTCTTCTTTTTGAGAATTCTAACACCCCTGATGTGATTATGATAAATCAAAAAAATAAGTGTTTGTACAAGATTCATGTGATTGGTTATTTGTCCGTCCACTAATTCTATCTTTTTTGCCTACTTATGTTGATGTGGCAAAAGTGCACATTTTTTGCCTAATTTACTATTCAAAAGATGAAAATATAGTGATAAAAAATTGGACGAAGAGAAGAGACCAAAGCATGTGAATTTTACACAAGTGATCCAAGCACCCAACTCGGCCAAAAGTGAGCTCTGGACACTATTCAACTACCCTTTGGAAGTACCTCATGAAGACCACATACCATTTTGACTTCTCCACTAGGATCTTGAAATGTAGGCCATTTATTACATATCAAATGGCCTCTAAATCTTAAAGACCACCTATACAACTTTCACAATTCTCTCTAATTTAAATATTGAAGAATTTCGATTGAGTGTTACTTCCATAACTCTAATAAATTCTTAATTTTAAGTATGTTTGAGCTCGAAACGATCTTACAACTATCAAGACTGATCAATATTGGTATTTAAAAACGACGCTCAAAATATACACACAAACATAATTAGGTGCACCAGTCGGATGTGGTGAAAAAGGTTCAGCAGGAGCTGCTGTTCATTTGGCTCACGAGGGTAAAGTCATGAGCATAATGAAAGCATTTTCATGATGATGTAAATACGAATGATGTGGTAAAATAAAAGTGCATGGGAGCCCAGGTTCAATAATTAGGAGAATATCCACACATGCAAATGCACCACCTTTTATTATTTTTTTACATTTTGTTATCAATAAAATTAGTTTTTACCTTTTCTTTCTTTCTTTTTTCCTAGTAAATGAATGCTTATGCATTCGTCATAGAATCAACCAATGTTTTTAAAATTGATTTGGGTCGGACGGTTCAACCAGTACAACTGTGAGTCGACAGTTGATTCGGTCATATTGAGAAAAAAAAAATCAAAAATCAAATCAAATTCGATAAAAAATCGATCAAATCAATCAAAAAACTGATCAAATCGGACAAAAAACTGGCCTGAACGAATTTGTTTTTATTTTTGGAGTGTTAAACTTGATATTTAGCTAAATATATGTGGTTATTTGAATTTTGAACTTTGTTGTATATATCTTTTAGTTGGTTATTTTTTTATTTAGTACATAACAAGTTGTCTGTTACATTATCATTTTACATAATATAATTAAAATATATAATCAATTTTCATCTAAACGGTCACACCGCCAGTTGAACTGATATGACCGATAACAAGACTGATTTGATAGTGATCTAATTATAAAAATACTGAAATCAACCGTAGAATATTGGAAAAAAAAGAGACAACATATTCTATTTATAATAGTTTAGCATCCAATTTACCAATTATTTCAATGTTTTGTGTTATTGTCATATTATAAATTTTCTATTGTACATACCATATTTTTCTCCCCTTAACCATTAAAAAGGAATTTTTTAAGTAACATGTCAAATAGATAATTTTCTTATTAAATGCATATTTGATTTGTGGGGATTTTTTCAACTACAAGCAAGCAAATACTTAGAAAAAGGCCTATTGGGCTCATTGCATCTCCAACTTAAACCCTTGCCTTGTAATGTTCTAAAATCATATTGGGTCATCCTTCCTACCATCAGAAGTTGACAAAAAACAGTCTCAGAAAGGATTACCCCTTGAATTTCAGATAACCTGTCTGAAGATTAAAAAAGTCCTAATAATGTTTTTTTTTTTTAACTGAAGTGATTTTTTTAAATATATAATAAAAAAATAATAGGTTTTTTTGGATGATATAAGTCATTGTGAATACTAACTCGGTAAGTAATAATTTGAGTTATTTTTTCAATCATTATAATATTTTTATAAAACTATTTGAAATTCTTATCTCCATATTTTTTGACCCGAATACAACCTCACTAAATTTATTCGTACTATTATGAGATGTTTTGGAATCAATAGAAAATGAGAACTGTGACTTGGAATGAGATGGAAATGGATTTTGGAAAATCTTTAACCATAACTTTTATTTTTTTTATCCATAGGTTTGGCCGATATCTGTAGATATAGACTATACAAATGTAATTTCTAGACCAACCATTTTTTTGATAAAATAGATTATTGCAACATGTTTTAGTTAATCAGTAAGGATAATCATATTAATTACATTTGGATCTACATCGTCATTTGTAATTGCATTTAGTAATTTTTAAATTGAAATTTCCTTTTGATCTATGTTGTGTTTGGCAATTGAAGCTAGAATTAGTTTTGAATAGTTAAAATGCAATAATTGACAATTTGTAAAAGCTTGAAAGTGAAGCTTTTGGCCAACTGTAATTTGATAAAAATTAATAAAAAAACCCTTGAAATAAATTTATACTTCCAATCATAGAAAACTTCAATCCAAAAATCCCTTTCCAATAATTTTCATTCCAAAAATTCCAACAATTAACTTTTACCCTATTTTTTTAATCAAATTACCCTTGAGCTGCTCACTTTAAGAATTTTTATTTATTTATTGATATTCAATTTTAAAATTACCTTTATTTTAACTGTATTCATTTATTGGTAGTATAAACTTTTACAAAGCTTAATTTAATAACTTAGAAAATTTTAATCTTTTGGTTTATTTCATTTAATACTTATCTGAAAATTCAAGAAAATACTTTTCTCCAAAAATATATGTATTAAAATTAAAGTCATCATTGATACAAATCAATTTGAACAACCTAAAAAAAAATTTCAATAAAACATCAATTCATTATATTTCTTAATCTAAGAAATCAATAACAATTTAGTCAAAAAATTAACTATTGATTTTTCGGAATGAAAAATTGATGCAATGGCTTCTTAGATTGAACAATATTTTGATGAACTTTTTGAAAATATAATATATTTTAATTTTCTATTTTTTTTCTAAAATTAATACATAGGAAAATTAAAATCAATATAAATTGATTTTTGTGGATTAATGTTTTAAAAGTTAGGCTAAACTCACTTAGTCACGCAGTGGGGGACTTAGTTAATACAAAAGGTGCTACATTTAAATGTCTCTAATTCTTTTTTTTTTTTTTTTTAACTGAGTGAATCATTTACATACATTATTACATAATAAATATAAATTATTAGCAATTATATCAATTAACGATCTACTATTAAGATCTTAAATAGTAATAATCTATAATCAATTAACAATTACTATGGAAATAGATGAATACCACACTCATGGGATTTTGAACCCAATTCAATATTTTCTTCTATTTGAATAAAAAAACCAACATATTATTTAAGAATAATAGTCTTAACAGGTCGAATATGTGCATCTAAGAAAAGTTGTGTTCAAATCTCTTAACAAACTATCATATAAAAATCGTAGACAATTATCATAATATATAGACGCTCTAAATTTTGCCAAAAAACATTTGCCATCATGTTGAGCTTTAAACATAGTCAAAATCAAATTCTCCACAAGTACCTAGAGATACAATAATATAAAAATAAAATAAAATTCTGTAATTAAATTATACCATGGTTTCTGCCATGTAACTTACCAAGACCTCATTAATGACTTAATAGCTGCGGCGAGGGGTAAAAATTTAGTTTGGCTAAACTTATTCCAAACGTCTTAAACCCTATAATTTACGAAATTAAATTTTATCTTAAAAATAACTACTTAAAGTATTTATAGAAACAATATAATTTAAAAAATATTAGTAACGATAATTTTAAATCCATAAAAATGAGTTGGGACATTCTTATATTCTTGTAAGGAGTTTTTAAGTTTGTAAAATTTTATTTTTGTGCCAAGTTGCTTAAATAGCAAAGTTGATGTCCCAAGGCATTGACGTTTTGAGTGACTTCCACAAGAAGTGAGTGAATTTGTTTACTTATATAATAGTTAATTATCGAGATTTGATAATTTAACTTGTTAATTAATATTTTGATGTATAATATATTTGATTGCTTTAACTCAAAAAAAGGAAAAAAATATTTTTTGAAGTTGTAAGCCCATCTCCTAATTTTTTTTAAGGAACTTATAAGCTTAACTAAATATCCTGTAAGTAGTATTAAATAAACTTACAAATTATTCAAGTAGAGTAATTAGTGCATCAACAATTGACAAAAGTACATTTATCCAAATTTGTTGATCAATAATTAGTCTTTTATTACATTTTTCAAAAGTCTCGAGAATGGTTAATTCTATACAACTCAGAACAGACCTCAAACGTCATAATTAGTGGTTTTATGTTTATTCAAAATCTCATAAACTAATTCTATGCTAGTATGAATAAACCTCGTATCCCACTCCATGCTTTAACTGGAGTGGATTTCATCCTAAGCCCCAATAAAAACTGTCACTGTTAAATAAATTGTAAGATAAGTTATGAATTTACAACATCTAAATTAATTGTTTTATATTAACTGGGATCACAAATTTTTAAATATATCAATTTAACATTTCAATTCCTTAATATATATTCCGGTTTAAACTCAATTACCCAAAACATATTAATAGTTCTTATAATTATAAACGGATTACAATTTTCTAAATGGGTAATTTTCAAAACAAAGTGAATGACTTAAATATAGTTACATTGTATTTGATACTACTATAATTTTCAAATAATCAAATGGACCCAATAATACTTTTTGTCCAATAGTCCAAAAGGCTCCGCTCAAAGGTTGGTGGTCACTTCACCTATATTTGGTTTTCGGTAATGTGTTTTTAGATGCTAATCATAACATTGTGTTCTTGAAATTAATGAATTAATTTTAAAAATATTAATTAATTAAATTAATTTATCAAAATAATTAATTATTTAATGAAGTTATAAAAGTTGTAAATCTACTATTAGTTTATTGATTAATCTAAAAGCCACACAAAATTTGAAGAAGTTCATTTTTTTCTATAAATGAATTCAAATGTTGGATTAAATTAATTAATTAATAGAGCTTAAATTTTCAAGTGTTGAATTCAACAAATTGATGTGATCAATTAAATGGACCTAATAGGATTTATATTCAAATTGGAACTAATTAATTAATTGATTAGATCATTTAATTATAATGGGTCTAATTAATTCATATGATGATTTAGTTTAATTGATGGAATCAATTAGAATGGACCTCGCTTGTTAATTAGGTTCAAGCCAATTGGCGTGGGCTTGTAGTAAGGCCAATTAAGAAATTAGATTGAGAATTCAAGTTTCCTAATTATGATAGGATTATAATGTGAATACAAGGAATTTGAGATTAGGAAGGAAATGATTGGACTCCCACTAGGGGGTTGGGACTTGAAAAGCTTATTTAAGCCCCTGATGGATGGTTTTAAGGGTAGAATTTTATGCCCTCTTGCACGCCAAATATAGCCCTTAAGCCTTAATGAAAATCGTTTTCCTTAAGTCTAAACATCTACCCCTTTCTTCCTTCTTAAGAGCTTCAACTAGCTTCAACCAATTGGGCTGGGGGTCTTATAGAAGGTCGGCTTGCTAGTAAGGGGCTTGGCGCCTGCCGCTAGTACCCGTTGCCTAGACACCTGATAGGGAACATGATTAGGTAGCACAAACACATATTCAGTGTGTTTGGAAGCTCGTTGTGTGCATGGGCTGGTATCCCATTCCGTTACTACGTAATCATTACATTGGTAATTTTTCATTTTTCACTTTATAATTAATTATTAAATTTAAGTTTGTAAAAAAATCAAGATTTTGAGAATAAATACTATATACAATGTTCAAATATAATAGATATTTCATTTGAAAGGGAAGTGAGAGGGAATTTATTTCTATTTCTCTCTATCCAAAAATGAAAAAAATAAAATTAGTAAAATAACATTGATATGCCTCAAAATTCATTAACAAACACTTTACACCCCTTAGTGGAAATTGCAAAAGCTCTACATACTCACTTTACATCCCTTCTACTAAATACCCCATAAACTAAAGTTTATACCACTTACCCCTTGAACTATACCACATAAAACTTACCCCCTTCACAATATTTGAATTGTTCTTAATACCCTAACCATCATTTTTTATTTCATAGTAATCAACTTTTTTTATTTTTTATATTTCAATTATTTTTTCTTTTTTCTTTCTTTTTCTTCCCTACCCTCACCCTCCCCCCCTCTCTGCCCACAGGCCCTTCTACCCAGCCAGCTCTCGCTACCTGACCACCATCCCAGCAATTAGGCTCCCCACCTAGCCATGTCACCTTAGCTACCTATCTCCCACCTCCCGCTTCTTGCCTCTCGTTTAGCTTACCCCAGCCACATGTGCTAGCCCCCAACCCATTGCATAGCCAAACTCCACTCCACTCCATTTCTTGGGGCATGATTGCACATAAAATAGAGATTATAGAATATGCCTTAGTGATTTTGGTTTTAAAAATGTCCCAAGTTGAGGATTTTTTGAGACAAGATATCAATAATTCTAGTTAGACTTATACAAATGATACAAAATCGTAAAGAGAGTACATTACTATTAGACATTGATGTTATAACACTAGTGCATATATGCGGGTGCTTGTTATGGAACAAGTACACTAAACAACGCTATTTAAAAATTTCCAATTTGAAGTAAAATATTGTCGAATGAGTAGTCTCTTATTATGATAGTGTAAGAATTAATTCTTAGACTTAAAGCACTAATATAACCTTGTACATGACATATTGCAATTTGACTTATTTCCTAATTACATGACAGTTATGAGAAAATTTTTTGGAAGAAAGTTAGATTTTTTTTTCTAATTTCATCATAGAGTCATGTGATTAGGAATTTATTTTCTCTAAAGGAACTAAGCATCAATATCACTTGATCCCAAAAGCAAATATCATTTTACACTATCCATTTTGAGACTTCATTTACCCCAATTGAAATAAATATTCAAATAATTATAAAACATAGTTGAAGTTTTAAGTTATGAACAAGATATAACGTCTGAATGATGGTTACTCAACTAATCAACTAAAACATAATAGTTAATATTGACAAAAATTAGAGTTAGAAGTTTGCTATGAAATGAATTTATCTAACTCTTATCTAACACACTTCAGTTGTTTAAGATAATGTGGGAACTTGAATAGAATGTTCAATAGTGTGACATTGCTCGCACCTTGCTTTGTTTTTGCTAAACAATAACCTAATGGTATTGAAGCTGAAAATGAAACAGTATTTTCAACTTGTATACACATCTTTTTTATTGGTCCATAAAGCCTATAGCAATATGGAGATCCTTGTGACCTTCCATTTTCACAAATGGAAAGTACACTATCTTGATCTCAATGCAGGATAACTTGATTATAGGATTAAACCTTTGTAACTACAATGACCATAATATAATCCATCCTCAATCTGCCAAAAGCGTTAGAAGACTTCCCATCTTATTTTGATTACTAAAAAGGTTTCCTAGATATGCACAACACTTTTCCCACGATAGGTCAATTTAACAACATTATCTGGACCAACCAATGCTCTAAGCAAGTTTCTAAAGTTGGCTCTCTTCACTTTTGGAATATGAAAAACTCTTTTATAATCATCTTGGTTTAATTGAGAAGGTCGATGATCAAACAATATGGACTTATGTAAATCATTCTTTTTAGTATGTGTATAACAAAAATATCATGCCTTTTCAATATAATGAATTCCACAAATATAATACGAGAAATGCTACCATAAGGCATTTATCGTTATATCCATCCTTTGTTACCACTGGTAAATTAGTTTTTACATCTCCAAGAAAAATAGTTTTATGCAGTTTACACTTAAATCCATTTATGACAACCCATTCCTTTAAACCTTCATTTGTAGATAGATAAAATCGAGGTAAACTTTCAATTTGTCTAACACCCTAAAGGAAAAAGAGCATTCAACATTGTAGGACTCCAGATGCACTTGTAGCTGTTATGCTTAATTGTACTTAATAATTCATTGAAACAAGTCATTCAATAACACAACAAGCCAACTATACTTTTGAAAATTTCAAGATATCTATAACATTCTCCATCAACACATATCTTGATTTTAGAAACTCTACATCATTCATGAATACAACAAGTTGGTGATTTTTCTTGTCTTCCAAGAGATCACAAGCATGTCTGAATCGATTGAAGCCACTAATTCCTTGAGAAGGTGGACCACTATATCTAAAGTCAACATCAATTGAAACAGGTAATATTCTAGCTCTATGACTTTTTAAGATGAATGGTTTTATTCTTTTCTTGCACTTACGTAGGTCATCAATAGACTCTCAAGTGTCATCAATATAGCCATAGCCTTCCCAACACTCCTTAAAATATTACACATAATTTTTAAGATTATTTGAATCTCCATAACATATTACAATCAATTTCTCCACCTCAAACTATCAAGATAAAATCGCAAAACTATCATCAATTTCAAACTCATCGTTGTCTATATCGTATGGTTCAAATTTTACTTCTTTAGATCCCATTAAATTAAACTCTTTACAAAGGTTTTTCCTATTCTTTTAATAGAACATAAAAATCCTCTACATATTCATTTATTATCTTTGTGTTGAGATGGTTAGATTTTAAACTTTCACATACACAGGAGTTGAAGTCAACAACCTACTTTGTGATGATATTATCTCTCTTCATCCAAAGATGCACCCACCAGAATACATGGCACCACAACCAGAATATAAGTCCAATATAGTCCTTTTTATTGCTAAAGAACTTGTAGCAGCTTTGCAACATTAGAAAAGTTTCTTTGAATCACACAATCATTTAATTAAGATTTTTATTATATAAAATTGTTAAAGTATGCGGAAATGAATACTTCATATCAACATAAAGATCATAAGAACCCATGGCTTTTTCTTTGGCAGCAATATCCATAGGTTAAATAAAAAGTAGGTTAATTTTAACTTTTGAGCTAATGCAACTTAATGGATTTGTATTGATGTTTGAATAAATAACTCATCTTATATCAATAAGATAAGTTTGAGCTTTTATAATTGTTTCTTTAGCTTGATAAAATTATTGGGTGCAAATATAGATCTCTTTACTCACAGTCTCAAACAGTTCAACAATTTTGCAATAAAATTTGGTTCACCCTTAAAAGCGTGAATGTAAGCATCTTTTAAAGAGATAAAGTACGACGCAATCAATAATAGCTTTCGTATAGTGACATTCAACATGAAAAAACTCATTTTCCTCACTCGAGCCATTCAATAAAGTAACTAATATTGTGGGGGTCTTACTCTTAGATGGTATCTATGAGGTCGTCTAGACTTGTATTCGTCAAACAGGACTCAAGCACCAATGATCTTTTGACGTCGATTTCTTCAACTTCTTAAGTGATAAAGAAGAAGGTTTCAATGGCAAGGATGTTATCTCTATTTGATTTTTACCTCTACCCATTCTCTCTTCCCTTTATATGCACACAACGTGAATTGTGTGTGTGAGAGAGAGAGAGATAGATGTTGGAATTTTTTTTTAATTGATCATGGTTCGAGTCACTTAAATGGGAGTTGGGAAACCAACCAAGCCCACTTGATGTGGCTTGTAGGAAGCTCAATTAAGAAATTAGATTGGGAATCCAAGTTTCCTAAACGTCATAAGAATGTAGAAAGAATATATAGTGTGAAAATAATGAGTTTGTGATAAGAAATGAAGGGTTGGATTCCCATCAGGGTTGGGACTTGAGGGGCTAATTTAAGCTCCTCATGGAAGGTTCTAAGGGTAGAATTTCATTACCTCTTTCATGCCAAATACAACCCCTAAGCCTCAAGGAATTCAGTAAAATATGCTTGCTTTTTCCTTATAAAAAGTTCTAACTTGTTTCATCATTTTCATCACAATTTGATTGTTCCCTAACGAGTTGAACTAAGAATCAAATCATACATACCAAAAACATACAAAAGTTGCATCTTTGTTCCACACATCAAGTTCTAGGATCGAATTGATTGGTTAAGTTCAACTAGCATAGAATTAATCGTGTGGTGTGGATAAATTTAGAGGAGTAACCTATGGTAAACTAAGGCAAACCAAATCTATTCGAGGGGGTTTGGAAAACCATTGCTATGATACTATTGTGGTAACTACTTCAGTCGTTTCTTGCATCTACATTAATAGAAAGCTATTCATGTCAAAGTTTAAGAAACTCTTCACACACTCTGTATTAGAATGCACAACCGAACAAATCGAGATGGTTTTGGGTTTTGTTGTTATTAAATATGGTGAAATTATATTTTAATTGTTAAATTTTTTATTTTTTTTGCTACATTACATTTATCTGGGCACGCGAACCAAACATAACCATCTCCGTTAGACACCCCAGCACCACCATCATCTTCCTAACTTTTGCCTAAACTCCTTTTTTTTTTCTTTTTTGCCTTGTATCTTCTTACTCGTCTAGGGTGGTTGGTGGTGGGATGGGGCCGGGGAGCTGGACAACACGAGAGATATATGGCGATGGATGATCTGATGGTCAGGGATAGGGCTATATATAGGCCTCTTTACTCACAATCTCAAATATTTCTGCAATTTTTTGCAATAAAATTTGGTTCCCTCTTCAAAGCTGAATGTAAGCATCTTTAGAGAGATTAAACACGACGCCATCAATAATAGATTTTGTGTTGTGACATCTAGCTTGAAAAAACTCTTTTTCCTTACTCGAGCCATTCGATAAAGTAACTAATATTATAGGGATCTTACTCTTAGATTAGTATCATTGAGGCCATCTAGATTTGGCTTCATTAGACAGGACTGGAGTTCCGACAATATTTTACTGTCTATTGCTTCACTTTTTAGGTAGTAAATAATAAGGTTTCCATAGCGAGGATATGATCTTAATTTATTTTACATCTCTATCCATTCTCTTTTACCTCTGTATACATAGAGTATGAACAGTGTTGGCTAGAAAGAGAAAGAGAGATGTTGGGAGATTCTTTTTTTATCTCTTGATGATGTGTTCAACTCATCTAGGAGGTAGATAGGGAACCAACCAAGCCCATTATGGGCTTGTAAGAAGCTCAATTAAGAAATTGGATTGAAAATCTAAGTTTCTTAAATATCATATGAATATAAAATGAACATATAGTGTGAACACAATGAGTTTAAGATAAGAAATGAAGGAATTAAACTCCCACTAGGGTTGGGACTTGAGGGCCTGTCATAGATGATTTTGAGGGCAAAAGTTCCTTCCCTCTTGCAGGCCAACTATAGCCTATAAGCCTCATAGAAAATCAGTTTCCTAAGTCCTCCTTCTTAGAAGTTCCAACTAGTTTCATCCTTTTTATCATGATTTTAATGTTTCCTCATGAGTTGAACTAAGAATCAAATCCTACATATAAAAAACATATAAAAGTTATATCTTTATTCCACACATCAAGTTCTAGGATCGAACCAATGGGTTAACTTCTACTAGCATAGAATTAATCATATGGTATGGATAAATTTAGAGGAGTAACGTGCGGTACACTAAGGTGAACCAAATCCATTTGAGGGCTTTGAAAAATAATTCCTATGATACTATTGTGGTAACCACTTAAGTCATTTATTGCAGCTACATCAACAGGAAGCTATGCAGGTCAAAGTTCAAAAAACTTTTCACACACAATGTAATAAAATGAATAACCAATCCAATTACGATGGTTTTAGGTTTCATTGTTATTAAATATGGTGTAATTATATTAAGTGTTAAAGTTTTATATTTTTTTCGGCATTATGCTTTTTAGGGAATGTGAACTTAACATAACCACCTGCATTGGGATACCCAACTCCACCACTATCTTCCCAACTTATCCCTAAATTTCTCATCATTTTTCTTATTTTTTATTGCTTATCTTTTTTCTCATCTACGGTGGCTGAGGGATGGGGGAAATAGGCAACATGAAGGATAGGTGGTCACAGATAGGGCTACTATATATAAATTTAGATTCTCAAACATTTCCATATTTTTAACAATAAAATATGGTTTGCCCTCTAGAGCCTGAATGTAAGTATCTTTAAAGAGATTAAACACAATGCCATCAATAATAGCTTTCATGTAGTGACATCCAACTTAAAAAACCTTTTTTTTTCCTCACTCGAGTTATTCAATAAAGTATCTATGAGACCATCTAGATTTGGCTTCATCAAATGGGACTGGAACACAAATGATCTTTTAGCATCAACTTCTTCGGCTTCTTAAATAATAAATAAGAAGGTTTCGACAGCGAGGATGTTATCTCTATTTGTTTTTTTACCTCTACCCATTCTTTCATCCCCTATGTGCACAGAGCGTGAACTATGTGTGTGAAAGAGAGAAAGAGAGAGATGTTGGGAGATATTTTTTGTTATTAACCATGGGTTTGAATTATTTAGAGAAAAGTTGGGAAACCAAGTTAAATTGACCTGAGCTTGTAGAAAGCTCAATAAAGAAATTAAATTGGGAATCCCAGCTTCCTAAATATTAAATGAATATAGAATGAACATATAGTGTGAACACAATGAGTTTGAGATAAGAAATGAAAAGATTGGACTCCCACTAAGGTCGGGACTTGAGGCTTATTGAAGCCCTTCATGGATAGTTTTGTGGGCAAAATTTCCTTCCTCTTGTAAGCCAAATACAAGCCCTAAGCTTCAAGGATAATCAATTTCCTTAATTCTAAAAACCCGCTCATTTCTTCTTAAAAGTTCCACTAAGTTTCATCATTTTTATAACAATTTGAATGTTCCCTCATGAGTTGAACTAAAAATCAAATCGTACACACAAAAAACATACAAATATTGCATCTTTATTCCACATATCAAGCTTTATGATCGAATTGATGGGTTAAGTTTTATAGGCATAGAATTAATAATTTGTATGGATAAATTTAGAGAAGTAACGTGTGGTACACTAAGGTGAACCAAATCCATTCAAGGGGTTTGAAAAACCATTCCTATGATACTAACATGGTAACTACTTGAGTTGTTTCTTCTAGCTATATTAACCGAAAGCTATTGAAGTGACAGTTCAAGAAACTTTTCTCACACTATGTATTCGAATGCAGAACCGAACTTATTGTTATGGTTTTGGATTTTGTTGTTATTGAATAAAGTATAATTATGCTTTAATTAAAATTCTTATGTTTGTTATGTTACATTTTCTGAGGAACATGAACCCAACCCAACCACCCCTGTTTGGCTATCTAACTCCACTATTATCTTCCCAACTTCTGCCTAAATTTCTTCTTTTTCTTCTTTTTCTTCTTTTTCACCATGTATCTTCTTCATCATAGGGTGGCTAGTGGTAGGTTGGGGTGAATAAGATAGGCAACACGAGGGATAGGGTTGGTAGATGATGTCATGGGTAGGGATAGAGCTATATGTAGATCTCTTTACTAACAGTCTCAAATATTTCCACATTTTTTGCAAAAAATCTAGTTAACCATCCAAATTCTGAATGTAAGCATCTTTAAAGAGATTAAACACGATGCCATCAAAAATGGCTTTTGTGTAGTAACATTTAGCTTGAAGAAACTCTTTTTTCTCACTCGAGCTATTCGATAAAGTTACAAATATTATGGGGTCTTAGATGATAAATAAGAAGGTTTCGATGGTGAGGATATTATATCTATTTTCTTTTGTCTCTGCTACTCTCTTCTCCATCTGTGTGTACAGAGTGTGAACTCTATTTGCGAGAGAGAGGAAAGAAAAATATTGGTAGATTTTTTTTTTATTGACCATGGGTTCAAGTCATCTAGATGGGAGTTGTTAAACCAGCCAAGTTCAATTGTTGTGGTCATGTAGAAAGCTAGATTAAGAAATTTGATTGGGAAGTCAAATTTTCCTAAATATCATATGAATATAAGGTGAACATATAGTGTGAATATATAGTGTGAACACAATGAGTTTGAGATAAGAAATGAAGGGATTGGACTCCCACTAGGGTTAGGACTTTGAGAGACTTAAGCCCTCATTGACGGTTTTGAGGGTAACCTTCATTTGTCTTTGCAAGCAAAGTAAGCTCCTAAGCCTCAATGAAAAAATAGTTTCCCTAAGTCCACAAATCCCCTCATTTCTTCCTTCTTAAAAATTGAATTGATTTGGGGATTTTTGAGTCCAAACCCAAAATAAATGTGGATCACTTAAGAAGTCTACTAAAGTATGAAGATAATAAATTAAATAAATATGATTTATTTAATTAACATATTTATAGATAAATAAATATAGTGACCAATTTTATGGGATAAAATAGGCCATTGAGATTTAATTTATGTATAAATATAATTATAGTATATATACATATGATATATATCTATCTTGATATTATTTGAAGAGTTCAAATTAATATCAACAATGTGTGTAGATAATTTTGATGATTAATGTAATCTCAAATTAGTTTACATATAATAGGAGAGAGAAAAGAAAAGAGTTCTTGGAAGATTTGGAATTCTTTCAAGATAAGGTTTTGAAATAGTTCAAAATTGAAATTTTTTCCAAGAGTTGGAAAAGGATTAAAATTTTCAGCCCTATATATATGAGGGATGAAAATTACATAATCAGTTCAAAAATTTGAGCAAAAAAATATTTTGTTTAAAATTTTCTATTTTTACTCTCCAAGAAAAGAAAAGAAAGAAAAAGAGAATCAGTTTCTTATTATTCTCTTCATATTATTGTTTCAAGAATTTAAAGAATTAATCTTTATTGTTCTTAAAAATATACTCCGGTTCTAGATTAGTAAATAATTAAAAGGATACTAGCGAATTCTTTTGATTGGTGTTGCTCTTCCGTATTGTGGACCTGATAGAGGGGAGACATTTGGATCCCTACGAGTTCTGTTAGTCCAAGATAAGCAATTGATTGCTTCATTCTTTACAACAACCGAAGTGCACGAAATGTATAATTTGATTTTATATTTATTTATATATTCACTTGAATAAGCACGATCATTAAAATCGTTTTCGAATCAAATGGGTTAAATTTATGTTTGATAAAAATTTTAATTTTCTGCTGCGTATACCCCTACGATTATAGCGAACCTAACAGTGGTATAAGAGCTACGGTTTTGCTTATTTAGTGAATTTTGGATTTATGAATACATGTTTTTAAATTATTTAAATTCATGTTAATTATGTAAAATTTGATTTTGCATATTTTCAGAAATTTTTAATTAGAATAATTTTAATTGCTCATTTAAATTGTTTAAATATGAAAATAAAAAAAAATTGATGACACGGGCATCGGGTGTCAGACACCCAACGGCTACGCGTGCAGGCACCCGACAGCGGGTGCCGGCGTGCCCATGGGCGCCCGTCGCCCGTCACTCGGTGTTGGGCGCTCATCACCCGTCACCCAGCGCACGCTCAACGGGCAGTAGTGGTGCTGCTCGTCGTGTCGTTCCGGGTCCTTTTTTTTTTAATTTTTTTATTTTTTGAAATATTAAAATTAAATGTTAATTTTAATTATTTCTGAAAAATTATTTTTCAAGCAATTAAAAATTATACCAAGTTAAAAGAAAAATTGCGTTTAACAATTTGGTAAATTTACATGTTTTGATAATTACATATGATGTTAATTATGAGCATGTATGAGATGATCATGAGCCATTGGACCAATGTGATTGGTTTTATTTAATATTTTTGGATTTTAAAATGGGGCCTGCGAACCTCTTATTTCATTTATGTAAGTTATTTTATTTTCTGTAAAGAGAGTAGAATAGATGGTAAGATTTTTCTTTTTCTTTGGAAGACGAAGGAGAATAAAAAAGAAGGCCCATGTTTGTATGAGATACAATTATGTAATAGAATAGGTTCTATTCTATTTTATTACCCTTAGACTGACATTAGGTTTATTTTTGGCTCAAATAGACCGCATAGGACTGGTTCATGATCATCCATTTATTTAAGTATGTATTAGATGCATGCTTAGGATTTTATTTAATGCTTTTATACTTGCGGAATGATATTATGATGTCATGTATTAAATAACCAACCTAATTTAAATTATGATGAGGTTTTGGATAAAATTAAACCCCACTTAATTTACTAAAATTAAGTAAAAAAATTTTTTGAAAATTTGATTTCAAACAAAAATGGACAAGTTAGGTAGGACCTATCATTCCATGCCTACCATCAAAGATAGAGACATGACGACCGCTACCGCACTTGATCACTGACCATGAGTTGTGGGGTGGTCTTGTGTTGGACAATTGTGATCTCTACCAAGCATTGAGATGCTCGTGGGATGGAATCGTCATTATATTGGCCATGAGTCATGGGACATCTTGATGCTTTATCTACACGAATATTTGATGGGTATTGTTTAACACTTAGTACCATATGGGCTCATAAAATTGAGGTATATGAGAAGAGGTGAGGTAAAACAAACTTGAGGGTTGTATAGTGATACAATCGTCAAAGAGTTGACTACCGATAAAAATATTTCATGGGCTCATAAAATTGGGGTGTGAAATATTTCCATTGGACCTCAAACTCACTAGGAAATTTGATTTCCCAAAATTCCATTAAGGGTGATGGAATTCGAAAAAAAAAAATAGTGGGAGACATTTAGTATTAAAGACCTTATATTAAATGAATATGTTTTTCCCATAGTTTACTCATTTTCTGCTTCGTGCATGTTTTGTAGATTATTCTACTAAAATGGCAAAGAATCCACTTGCAACAATCCTTGAACAAAATAAATTAATTGGACCTAACTTTATTGATTGGCTAAGAAACCTGAAGATAGTTCTTCAGTCGGAGAAGATGGCATATGTCCTCGACATTGCGCCTCCTTCGGTACCACCGGAGGATATTACTTCAGAGGATTATGCAGATTACTTACATCATGTTGATGACAATCTGCAGGCTCGATGCTACATGTTGGCATCGATGTCAAATGAGCTGCAGAGGCAGAACGAGGATCAAGATACTGCTTATGGGATCCTCATTCACCTACAAGAGTTGTATGGTGAAAGAACTCGGCAGATGAGATATCAGTTCTCAAAAGAACTTTTTAGATATCGTATGACTGAGGGATCTTCAGTCCATGATCATAGATTGAAGATGATAGTCCTTATTGAAAGGCTGGCGTCCTTTGGAGTCGTTATGGAGAACAAACTCTATACGGATCTTGTGCTGCAGTCTCTGCCTCCATCATTTGACACTTTTGTTGTCAACTTTAACATGCACATTATGGAGACTAGTCTCACTGAGCTTGTGAACATGTTAAAGACGGCTGAGTCCACCATGAAAAAGGATAAGCCGGTTCTGCGTGTTGGATCTTCTTCCGGATCAAAGGCTAAAAAGCCCAAGAAAGGAAAGAAGAAAGGAAAGGGTTCCTCTAAACCCAACAAGCTGAAAATTAAGGGCGGTGTCAAAAAGGTTTCTTCTTAAGCCAATGATAAGTGTCATTACTGCGGCAAACCAAGGCACTGGAAGAGGAATTGCAAGGAGTATCTTGCAAGCCAGAAGAGTTTAGGTATATATGTTGTTGAAGTTAATTTATCAGTTAACAATACTTCTTGGGTATTAGATACCAGTTGTGGCTCACATATTTGCAATGATTTGCAGATGATGGCAAGAAGTAGAAAGCTGGATGGAAGAGAGACAGTCCTTAGGATGGGAAATGAAGCAAGAGTTGCTGCATTAATTATAGGGACCGTTAATCTAGCTTTAGAGAATGGTTATGTAATAGTTTTAAATAATTGTCTTTTTATTCTAGATATTATTAAGAACATTATCTCTATTCTAGTTTTGGATAGAGAAGGTTTTCGATTTACCATTGAGAATAGAAATTGTTCCATTTTCAAACGAATACTAGTGAATCTTTTTAATTGGTGTTGCTCTTCTGTATTGTGGACCTGATAGAGGGGAGACACTTGGATCCCTGCGAGTTCTGTTAGTTTAGGATAAGCAATTGATTGCTTCATTCCCTACAACAATCGAAGTGCACAAAAGGTATAATCCGATTTTATATTTATTTATATATTCACTTGAATAAGCGCGATCATTAAAATCACTTTCGAATCAAAGGGGTTAAATTTATGTTTGATAAAAAATTTTAATTTTTCGCTGCGTATACCCCTACGATTATAGCGAACCCAACAATGATACCATCATGGTAACCACTTGAGTCATTTCTTATAGCTCCATTAATCAAAAGATATTCAGGTCAAAGTTCATGAAGCTTTTCGCACACTAAGTATTAGAATGCAGAATCGATCCAATTATGATGGTTTTGGGTTTTGTTGTTATTAAATATGATTTAATTATATTTTAATTGTTAAAATGTGAACCAACACAACCACCCCCACTAGGCCACCCAACTCCACTACCTTCTTCCCAACTTCTGCCTAATTACTTGATTTTTTTTCTTCTTTTTCACTATATATCGTCTTCCTTGTCTGGGGTGATAGGTGGTAGGTTAGAGCGAGGGATAGGGCATCACGAGGGATAAGTGGTGACGGGAGATTTGATGGGAAGGGATGGGGCTAATATAGGTTTATTTACTTACAATCTCAAATATTTCCATAATTTTTGCAATAAAATCTGGTTCACCATCCAAACCCAGAATGTAAGCATCTTTAAAGAGAATAAACACGCCATTAAAATAGCTTTTATGTGGTGACATCCAGCTTGAAAAACCCCATTTTTCTCACTCGAGCTATTCGATAAACTAATATTATAGTGATTTTACTCTTATATTGGTATCTTTGAGGACATCTAAATTTTGGCTTTATCAAATAGGACTGAAGCCCTAGAAATCTTTTGGTGTCGATTTCTTCAACTTCTCAGGGATAAATAAGAAGGTTTAGATGCTGAGGATGTTATCTCTATTTGATTTTACCTCTACCTATTCTCTTCTCCCTCTGTGTGTATAGGGCGTGAACTATGTGTGTGAGAGAGAAAGAAGTTAGGAGTTTTTTATTTTTTTTATTGACCATAGGTTTAGTCCTCTAAAGGTAAGTTGGGGAACCAAACCAGCCCAATTGACATGGGCTTGTAGGAAGCTCAAATAAATTAGATTGAGAATCCAAATTTTCTAAATATCATATGAATATAGAGTGAACATATATTGTGAACAAAATGAGTTTGAGATTAGAAATAAAGGGATTGGACTCCCACTAAGGTTGGGATTTGAGGGGCTTGCAAACCCCTCATGGACGATTTTGAGGGTAGAATTTTCTTCCCTCTTGTAGGCCAAATACAACCCCTAAGCCTCTAGAAAAAATAATTTTCCTAAGTCAAACTTCAACTCTTTTCTTTCTTCTTAAAACTTCTAACTAGTTTCATCATTTTCATCACAGTTTGATTGTTCCCTCACGAGTTGAACTAAGAATCAAATCCTACATACTAAAAAGATACAAAAGTTTCATCTTTATTCTGCATATCAAGTCCCAGGAATGAATTGATGTGTTAAGTTCTTCTACTAGCAAAGAATTAATCAATATGCTCATCTAGATTTGGATTCATCAGATAAGACTGGAGCACCATCAATCTTTTGTCATCAATTGGTTTGCCTTCTTAAGTAAGAAGGTTTTGACGAGGAGGATGTTATCTCAATTTATTTTTTGACCTCTACCCATTCTCTCTTCACTATGTGCGAACAGAGTGTGAACTTTATTGGTAAGAGAGAGAAAACATGAGATGTTGGGAGATTCTTTTTTTTATTTATTAACTATGGGTTCGACTCATTTGGAAGGGAATTAGGGAACTAGCCAAACTCAATTAATGTGGGTTTGTAGTAAGCTTAATTATGAAATTGGATTAGGAATCCAAGTGTCCTAAATATCATATGAATGAAGAATGAATATATAGTATGAACACAATGAATTTGAAATAAAAAGTGAAGGGATTGAACTCCTAGTAAGGTTGGGACTTGTCAAGGATGATTTTGAGGGCAAAATTTCCTTCCCTCTTACATGTCAAATACAACCCCTAAGCCTCAAGAAAAATCTGTTTCCTGAAGTCCAAAAATCTGCTCCATTCTTCTTTCTTAAAAGTTCCAACTATTTCATCCTTTTCATTGTGATTTGATTGTTCCCTCATGAGTTGAACTAAGAATCAAATCATATACACCAAAAATATACAAAGTTGCATCTTGAGGTGAACCAAATCCATTCGAGGGGTTTGAAAATTCATTCATATAATATGATCGTGGTAACCACTTGAGTCCTTATTTACAGCTACATCAACTGCAAGCTATTTAGTTCAAAGTTCAAGAAACTTTTTCCCAATTTTTGCAATACAATGATAGGTGATGACGGATGACCGGATACGTAGGAATGAGCCTATATATAGGTCTCTTTACTCTCAATCTAAAAAAAATCCATAAGCATCTTTAAAGAGATTAAACATGACGCCATCAATAATAGCTTTCATGTAGTGATATCTAGCTTGGAAAAACTCTTTTCCCTTACTCAAGACATTCAATATAGTAACTAATATTGTGGTTTTAGATTAGTTCTATAAGACCATCTAGATTTGGCTTCATTTGATGGGACTAGAGCACCGATGATCTTTTGGCATTGATTTCTTTGGCTTTTCAGTGATAAAGAAGAATCTTTCGATAGTGAGGATGTTATCTCTATTTATTTTTTGCCTCTACCCATTTTCTCCTCACTTTGTGTGCACGAGAGTTAATTGTGTGCGAGAGAGAGAGAAATAGAGAGATGTTGGGAGACTTTTTTTTATAATAATTGATCATGGGTTTGAGTCACCTAAAGAAGAGTTGAGAAAGTTGAATTAAGAATACTAGATTTGGAATCAGAGTTTGCTAAATAACATATGTATAAAGAGTGAACATATAGTGCGAACACAATGAGTTTTAGATAAAAAAATTTGGAGAGATTGGGCACCCACTAGGGTTGGGAATTTGAGGGGCTTATTTAAGCCCCTCATGGATGGTTTTGAGGGCAGAATTTTCTTGCATGCTAAATAATGCCCTAAGCCTCAAGAAAAATGAGTTTCCTCAAGTCTAAAAATTCACTTCATTTTTCTTTCTTAAAAGTTTCAACTATTTTCATCATTTTCAATATGATTTAATTGTTCCCTCATGAGTTGAATCAAATTATACACATAAAAAACATACAAAAGTTACATCTTTGTTCTATACATCAAGTTCGAGGCTTGAATTGATGGGTTAAGTTCTACTAGTATAGAAATAATCATGTAGTGTGAACAAATTTAGAGGAGTAACGTATGGTACAGTTAGGCAAACTAAATCCATTCAAAGGGTTTGAAGAACCATTCATATGATACAATCGTGGTAACCATTTGAATCGTTTTCTATAGCTACATCAACCAGAAGCTATTCAGGTCAGTATTCATGAAACTTTTCGCATCCTATGTATTAGAACCAATCCAATTGTGATGGTTTTGTGTTTTTTTGTTATTATCAAATGTGGTATAATTATATTTGAATTGTTAAAATTTTTAATTTTTTGTTGCGTTGCGTTTCCTGAGATATGCAAATGCAATACAACCATCCCGTTGGGCCACCCAACTCCACCACCATCTTTCCAACTTCTACATAAATTCCTCACCTTTCTTTTCTTCTTCACCATGTATCTTCTTCATCATCTGAGGTGGTTGGCGGTGGTTGGGGGGTGGGGGAGATGGGCAACATGAGGTATATGTGGTGGCTGATGATCTAATGAGTAGGGATGGGGCTAGTGGAAGGGAAAAGGGGGCTACTGGGTGGGATAAAGGCTGGGTATGTGTGGCTTGGGATGGTGTGACCGAAAAAAGAAGGAAAAAGATGTTAAAAAAGAAAAAAAAATATATTGAAAAATAAAAGATAAAAATAAAATTAAAGATAGTGATTAAAAATGCGTTGGTGACAATTCGCATAATACAAAAGGGGTAAGTGTTATTTTGTATAGTTCAGGGATAAGTAGTACAAAATTTAGTTTATGGGGATGTTTAATACCATGTAGTTAAGGAAGACAAAGTATGTTTAACCCATTATAGTTCATTATTTTAAATAAGAATCATATTTCGAACCTAATTTGTCTTAGTATTTTGTGAACTATATTTAATGGATGAGTTATAATACTTTGATTGACATCTTAGTAAGTTGTAGTAACATACTAATTCTTTGAATAGTAACTATCACTCAATTTAAACATTCTATAACTCTCAAGAGAATATTATGCTCATTATTCATCCCTGCCTTTTTGCTCATTAGTAAAAAAAAAAAATGGTACTGCAAAGTATGAAGTTTAATTGAAGTGTGGTAAATCCACAATTTATAGAATTTTATAAGTAGGAGGAGAAACGTTCTTGGAAGTGCAACGAATCTCGTAGTCCATTGTTTTCTTTTTCTTTTTATTTATTTATTGGTAAAAGTCAGTTTGTAAAGAGTATTTGGTTCCAATTAGCTTCATATTGTTACTATTTTGAAACATTGAAATCTTTAATTAGATAAAGTTTAAAATAGTCCAATAAGCTATATTCTTAAATATAAGCCAATGTAATTAAAAATATTATTTAAAAGAAACTAGAAATATAGCTAATACAAAAAATTTTAAAGACTATTTTTATATTAAAATTTTGAAGAATTATACATTGTTAATGATGAAACTATAATTGACATGACACGATTCCACCGATTCTTATAAAAACACCTAATGTGGGTAAGGAATTTCTATTCTATTATTAAGGGCAAATGTAACATGTTAGTGGGATTGATGATTTTTTTTTTAATTGTTATTATACAAATAGTCAGTTATGAAATAACCAACTTAAGATTAATCAATTTCTTGTAATATTATTTGCCTATTGAATGAGAAAAATACTTTCTGTTACAGTCAAATTATAAATTGAAGAGGAATAAAACTTGATAAGTCCGTGATAATTTCACTTGTCCGTAGATTGGTGAATTTGTTGATATTTCTTTTCTCGTGTATTTGTACTGCATATTGCACATAATCCAGATCTAGATAATTATTACAGATAATCCATTAACTGAAAAGGAATCTATATCAAACAACCTTCAACATAATCTAAGGAAAATAAAAAAAGTAAAATAAAATAATATACATATCTTAATAATTGCATAAAATGACCATCACAATACAAGAAACGAGGTAAAAGCCATAAAATCAGTATGGCTATGACCTCTTGTAGTCTCTTTTGCCCAAGAAAAACTAGTATAAGAAAACAGTCAGTCAAATGTAATATATATATATATATATATATATATGTATGTATGTATGTATATGTATATATATATATACTTATATATTAATACTTACTATTTTTCCTTTAATCAAATTAATTATTTAGTTCATGCATGGAAAGGGATGCTTGGAGTGGGACGAGCGTCACGTGACTCACTAACTATAGTCACGTGCTCTCTCTTTTGGAAAGTGAAGCCTTTTTACATAAAATTAAAAAAAAGAAAAAAAGAAGAAAAAGAAAAGAAGTGACAGAGAGATAACAACGCATGACCATATGAGTTTTTTTTTTACACTGTGGAATGTTTGAGTGGAGTCACATGTATTGTTGTAAAGATGAATTTGTTATCACAGTCTCATCAAAATATTAATAAAACTAAAGTCATTATAACTGTAAATGAGTTTCCAGATTATTACACAAACGAATTCGAAATAGTAACCTTGTTGGAAATAATAGGTCACATTGATTTAGGCTACTAATTGATGAATTATAGTATATTGGAATGAGTGCAATGCACCTAAAATATTAGATCCGACAGGTTATTTTATAATAATCTATCCAAAAATTTGACCATTAAGCCTTTTTTTCTCTTCCCTACTTCAAAGCAAATAAGTTATACTTACAATTTCAAATCAAACTGTGGATTGTTTGAGATAGCAATTCCAAATGAAAGTTACAAAGTTAAAAATCATTCCAAATTTTATCAAAGAATATACGCATCAAATGCGAGGATTGATTGGTTATATTTGTTTCATTTCCAAAATTTCAGAAGTTTTTTCAAAAAAATTAAAAGAAATTGGCCCATTTCTTTAAAAACATCCAAACACATTCAATTTTCAGCATATTTCTGAAGCTGGAGTAATCTTGTCACAATTTACAAATCTTCCCTCCAAATAAACCCACTAGCACATATTACTTTAAAATGAATGTTTGCTGTAAAAACAATTGGCACCATCATAGTGTTGCATTTTGCCAAGACAAAATTTTTAGGTTGGCATAAATCATAATGTAGACAAAAGGTACCTATTAGAAGGATTCTCTATAGATTGTAATATGGGTTTCTTGAACTCCTTAAACTTTTAAAATGTGTATGATAAGACATGTGATGTTTTCACAGTTGTCTTCTTTATGAGAATTCTAACACATCTGATGTGATTATATGGGAGAGTGTTTCTAATAAATCACAAAATAAGTGTATGTACAAGATTAATGTGATTGGTTATTTGTCCTTCCTCTAAGTCTTGTATTTTTCGGCTGCTTATATTGATGTGGCAAAGTGCATATGTTTTTTTTTCCTACTTTACTATTCAATAGATGAAAATATAGTGATAAAAATTTGGACTAAGAGAAGAGATCAAGATATGTTAATTTTACACAAGTCAAACATGACCCAACAAACCTATTATATATTACATATTAAATTTTAAAGTATGAATCGAGCTCGAAACGATCCTACTATGACTGGTCAAGATCGGTATCCAAAAAAGAACTCTCATAGTATGCAAACACAAACATAATTAGGTGCACCAGTCGGTTGTGGTGAAAAAGGTTCAGCAGGGGCTGCTGTTCATTTAGTTCATGAGGGTAAACAAAGTAATGGGCATAATGAAATCATTTTCATGATGATGCAAATGCAAATGATGATGTGGTAAAAAAGAAGTGCATGGCAGCCCCTTGTTCAATAATTAGGAGAACACCCACACATGCAAATGCATCACCTTTAACTATTTTTTCACCTTTTGCTATCATCTAAAATTAGTTTTTTTTCAGTAAATGAATGCTTATGCATTGGTTATAGAATCAAAGATACAAATCGTGCTAGGCAAAGGTCCAGTACACCCGTGAAAAGACTTGCTCTTTTTCACTTTTTATTTGCTTGCTGATGGTTAAACGTGGTTATTGATTGCCCATTATACTTTTATTGAGTTATTATTTTCTTTCTTTATACATTCATCAAAAGTTGTTGGTATATTTGGTGTTATTTCCACTATTTTTGGATAAATTTTTTGGGGTTAGGTAGTTTAGATAGTTGGTTTGGCGATAAAAGTGTGTTCGAAAGGGTTGTTGAAAATAATGATATGATATATTTTGTTCTAAAAAAAATACTGAAAAATACGTTTAGTTTCATTTTATGGGATATATTTTTAGCTGTATGTGTTTTGTTAACATTGTTTTGTTGTGATTAGTGGTAATATAATAGAGTATAGAGTTATTTAATTGAAATAATAATTTATAAGTATTTTTGAGATAAAAAAAATTATTTTCTTAAAATCCTAATCACCAGGCACATTTTTGTTATGGGAGAACAAAAAAGGCTTTTGGCAAAATAGCATCAAACATATTATGTGATTTCGTGAATAAAGTTGAAAAGTGATATACTCTCTATATGTGATTAAATTCTTAAAGAGTAAAGTTACATTGTACTTATTATTTACTTAATTAACTATACAAAAATTAATTAATTTATCTCGTTTTATATTAAAAAGCTATTTTTTTTTATTTTTTTTTTCACAACATTATTCTTTAGTTAGTATATAATGGAATTTTGTAGATATTCCAAAAGTGCATGTTAGTTGTTGAATATCTATATAATAGTAGGCGAACATTTTTCTTATGTTTGTGAAATCTAAATTCCCTAATGTTTAAATCGTGCACCTGCCATTGACAAACACATTTTAAATTGAGGTATACAATGTGTCAATAAAAAGTACTAAAATTAATAATTAAGAACATATCTAATAATTTGTGATGCAATACAATAATCTATAGAAATAGAGTTGAAAACCATGCATATGAATATTGGAAAGAAATTAAAAATGAGAAAATATATTCAATTTAAAGTAATTTAGAATCCCAATTTACAAATTATTACTTATCCAATGCGATTTTTTGTGTTATTGACATATTATAAGTTTCCTATTCTACATACCTCCTTTAACCATAATACTTTTTTGTAGTAAAAATGATATTTTTTTAGTAATATGTCATATAGATAATTTTCTTTTTAAATACATATTTGATTTGTGGGGATTTTCTCAAATACAAGCAAGCAAATACTCAATACTCAGGCTAGAGCATCTCTCACTTGTGCTATGGGATATGTTTAGGAAAAAGGCCCTTTGGGCTCATGGCGACTCCAACTTCAACCCTTGCCTTTGTCAGCTACTTGAGAACCAGTTGAATGGGATTATGGAACTTGTGGGATTATAGGAGAAGGCCTAAGAACAAGTGGTAAACCTCAATAAATCGACTTTGGTCTTCAGAAAAAAAAAAAAAAAAAAGGTTCAAATAATCTCTTTTTTCCCACATGACTTTTATAATAAATTTATATTATTATCTCTAATCTTTTATTTGCAAAATAATAGAACATTAAGATGGACATTAGATTTTCCAGTGTGACTCCTCTTTCTAGAATATCATTTAATGGCAAAAAGAATGGTGCTGGGTTTCTAACCAGTATTGTTATCTCATTTATATATATGATGGAATCAATTACAACAAATATCCAAACTCTATTCAAGAGGCCCATTAAAATTGATCCAAGCCCACAAGTCTAGAAGGCCCTAATATCCATTTTGGTCTTCAGAAAAAAATATAAAGAATGAGATAAATTCATTGGAGAGATTGACGGTGGAGTTGGAATAATATGGAGCATGGGAAAGTTATTTGGATGAAGTGGGAGAAAAAGTATAGAAACCTAAGTCATTTATTTAATCATAATTTTTATTTTTTTTAATTCAAATATTTGGCTGACATCCGTAAATATAGAATACAAGATGTAATTTCCAGATTTAACCACTTTTTCGATAAAGTAAATTATTAGAGTTTGCAACATGTTTTTTTAGTTAATCATATTATTTAGACGGCGGGAACGAGTTGGTGGAAGTTGGAGTTGTTTTTTAGTTGCTTAAATCTTAAACTTGCTAATAGCTTCATCTATTTGATGTTTTATTCTATCTTGTGCTTATTTAATTGATAATTTTTTTCTATTTGGTGCAAAATCATCACTTGTAGAACATTGAAACACACACACACACACACACACACACACACACACACACATATATATATAATTTCCCTTGTGTAATAATAGTTATAGTTTTAGTTGCATCCTTTTAATATAGAGCTAGGGTTTTATTTTATACTTTCTTTGCTTTTGGTCTGAGAGTTGAGGCCCTCAAACTTACATTTGGATCTACATCATAATTTGTAAATGCATTTAGTAATTTTTTCATTCAAATTACTTTTTGGTCCATCGTGTTTTGTAAGTGTGTGAAGCAATCAAATCTATATCGTGCTTTGAAAATGTATTTGACAATCCAAGCTAGAATTACTTTTGAATAGTTATAATGCAATAATCGACAATTTGTAAAAGCTAGAAAATGGAGCTTTTGGCAAACTGTATTTTGATCAAATTAAGAAAAAATTACTAAAAAATCCTAAAAATAAATTTTTATATCCGAAAAACCTATAAAATTTTTATTTTTTTAGTTCAAAAAATCCATTCCAACAACTTTCATTCCAGAAAAACCCAGCATTCCAAAATTTTATTTTAAGAATTTTTTTTACTAATTTTCTCCAATTAATCATTCCAAAATTAATTTTTAGAAAAATAAAAATTAATATAAATTGATTTTTGTGAATTAATTTTCCAAAAATTAGGCGAAACTCACTTCTAGTCATGAATGTGGACTTAGTTAATACAAAAAGTGCTAGAATTACATGACTTTAATTTTAATTTACTTTTATTTTTTGAATGAATTTACATATGAATATGAATCATCAGTAACTATCAGTCAATAATTAATTTTTATATAAACAATAATAATTTATAATCAACTAATAATTACTATGCAAGTAAAATAAGACCTCATAATTTTAAGATTTCAACTTTATTACTTGAACTAACCCATTGCCCTTTAATTCTTTTTATTTTTCTTCAAGAAAACCACAATTACCATCCTACATTTAGAAAATCATGCAATTTCAACAACCACATTAAATTATTACTACTAAATATTCGGTAAAATTAACTAAATTATTTTACGTTACATTCACACAAAAAATAGTCAAATTCAATTATCAGTAGCACAAATTTGACATTTTTTTTGAACAAAAAAAAATTGAACAAGGATAATAATCTTACTACAACAGGAATATGTGCATGTCCAGATTTCTTAACAAAACATCATCCAAAAATGATAAACAGTTGTCAAAAAGTTTGTCACCATATTGAGCTCTCCATAGCAAAAATTGATGTCAACATGATGAAATCTAATTAATATCTTCCACAAGTCGAGAAGAATCGTGTGAAAGACTTTTGGCCAACTGACAACAACCGTTACAATCAAATCAAATAAAATAAAGAGTCAAATTGCATACAACTTCATTTGTATTGATGAAAATTTTAAATTTATAATAATAAATTTATTTAAATAATTTTTTAATATAATTAATTTTAAAATTTAAAATTTTTATTTTAAAATTATTTTTTGAGTCACGATCGATTATTTTCTCCAAATTTCAACTCTCAAATCTAAATTATTCCACAATTTAAATAAATTATACCATGGTTTGCTATCATATACCTTACAAAAACCTCATTAATGACATTTTGTTTAGTAGTATAGTAGGTGGACATGCCCTTGTACTACAAAATGAACAATTTTTTAGATCTCACATAAATATACAAAGTACTTGAACATAAACACTTGAGGGTTGATAACTTGAATTGAATTGCTAGTCTCCTGATTGAGTGATAAAAATCAACATAAGCCCACAGGGCTTAAACTTTGTAGAAATCATTTAAGTAATTAGACTTTTCTTTATTAGTAGAATTTCTTGAAGGTACGAACTGTAAGCTCCTGTGGGTGCAATAGTGCGAGTTTCTCTTGGGGGTGTGATGGCGCACGAGCTCCTCTTGGGGGTGCGAAGGTGCAAGAGCTCCTCTTAGGGGAGCAATAGCGTGCGTGTTCCTCTTAGGGGCGCGATGATACAAGAGCTCTCTTCTTTGGAATCTGATGATATGCGTTCTTCTCATGGGGGCGCAATGGCATGCAATCTCTTCCTAGAGGCGCGATGACACACAAGCTCTTTTTGGGGGCACAATGGCAAGCGAGCTCCTCTTGGGAGACAATAGCGCAGACCTTTTTTACTGGTAGAACTTCTTGAAGGCACGAATGCATGAGCTCCTGTGGGTGTAATAGTGCGAGCTCCTCCTAGTAGTGTGATGGCGCATGAGCTCCTGTGGGTGTAATAGTGCGAGCTCCTCCTAGTAGTGTGATGGCGCACGAGCTCCTTTTGGGGACGTGAAGGTGCTTGAGCTCCTTTTGGGGACACGAGGGCACAGGACCTCATTTTGGAGGTGCGTAGGCAACTAGCTCCTCTTGGGATGCAAGTGCGTGATGACGCACTCCTCTTAGGGATGCGATGGCACATGAGATTATCTTGGGGGGTGCAAAGACGGCGAGCTTCTCTTGGGACACAAGGGCGCGATGACGCACGAGCTCCTCTTGGGGACGCGATGATGCGATGCCGTGTAAGCTCCTTTTGGGGGCGCAAAGACGACGAGCTCCTCTTGGGGGAGCGATGGCTCTGAAGCTCCTCTTGGCATGCGCGAGCATGATGACGTGCAAGCTCCTCTTCAGACGCAAATGTGCGATATTGCACGAGCTCCTCTTGGGTGCACGAAGATGGCGAGCTTCTCTTAGGATACGCAGGTGCGATGATGTGCGAGCTCCTCTTGTGGACATGGTGGCATTAAAGCTCCTCCTGGGAGACAATAACGTGAGACCTTCTATTAGGTCATGTATAGTACTTCCTCCTGACGAAGAGAAGGCAGATCTCTTGAGTTAGTTGGAAGTGGACGTTGATCGTCTCCATCACAATGGGCGTCTCCAGTAGGTTGTCGTCTTCATTGCTATGAGTGTCCCTGGTAGGGGTTTACCTTGGACGTTGGCTACTTTCATAGCTTTGGATCTTGACTGCAATCTCAATGACCAGTTAGTAGTTTCTCACAGACGGCGCCAAAATAATGTAGTATCACTCCACTTCTCAAAACTCCTAGCAGAAAGTCAAGTGCAAGATTGGTCACTGCCTACGTCATAAAAAGTCGTTAGAACTACTAGGGGTTGATCCGGCGAAAACCCTATGACGCTCAATTCAGTTCCATAGCAAATAGATGCAAGTTAGAAATTTTGAGAGCATATATGTGCATAATTAATCACGTATTTTTTAATAATGAAGGCTAAATGTATTTATAATGTAGATATGAGGACTTTCGTGAGATTGACTCTTATAGCCTAGTGGGTTTAATGTAAGCATTATCCAATTTATCTATTACCTTATGGAGTCCAAAAACTCGATTTATTGGATCTTGTCTTTGTTTCAACCTATAATCAAGATGAATATTTTGAACTTAACCTTGGGCTTATTTTGGCTTCATGGCCATAAGAAAACAAAAATTTAACATTCGATGAATTATAATGAAACAAAAAAAAAAAGATATACATTATCTATGGTTGTTACCTTTCAGTTTCAACTTCACATTCCGTTAATTAATAATATGAATTTAACCCCCCCCCCCCCCCCCCCGCCCCACCCCCAACACACATACACGACATTCCAATGTCAAGCTGGATATACTGTAAAGCTAAATTGCTTAATTTTGGAATAATTTATTAATAAGTAGTCTTATTATAAAATTTTCAATCATAGTTTTGTTTTGTTATTTATTATTATTACTATTAATTTTCTGTAAAATTAACTAAATTATTTTACGTTACATTCACACAAAAAATAGTCAAATTCAATTATTAGTCTCACTAATTTGACATTTTTTTTTAACAAAAAAAACAAAAACGAATAAGGATAATAGTCTTAATACAGCAGGAATATGTGCATGTCCAAATCTCTTAACAAACAATCATGCAAAAATGATAAACAATTGTCAAAAAGTTTGTCACCATATTGAGCTCCCTATAGCAAAAATTGATGTCAACATGATGAATTCTAATTAATATCCTCCACAAGTCGAGAAGAGTCGTGTGAAAGAGTTTTGGCCAACCGGCAACTACAGATACAATTAAATAAAATAAAATAAAGAGTCAAATTCTGTAAATAAATTATACCTTACGAAATCCTCATTAATGACGTCATATAAATTAATGCAAATTGGGCTCCATCACACCTACTCGGTAGCTGGGGGGAGGGGTAAAAAGTTAGTTTGGCTAAATTTAGTTCAAACATCTTAAACCCTATAGCTTAAGAAATTAATTTTTATTTTAAAATAAGGTCTTGAAGCATTTAAAAATAAATACAACATAATATAGAAAATGTTGTTCGAATAAATAATGAAGTTAGGAATAAATAGGGTGAATTGAAAAAGATTTAAATTTAATAAAAAATTTCAAACTTAAAATGTATCTTTAATTTAATAAAAAACTTTTAAAATTAAAAAGGTATTTAATGAATAAAACAGATCATATGAGTTCGTATGAAGAGTTTATGATTATTCAATAATATTGATAGGCACAGTGAATAGATACAACTATTCATATGCAAGAGATACATAATAAGAGTTGTAAATCTTTATGAAGGGAAGTAATGTGAACTATTGGATCGCAATCATATCTCAAAGGATATGATTCAATAGTTTAAACTTATTCTAATTAAAGGGATATGATTAATCACGATAAAACCCTTAAAAATTTATGAATAGACCCCATCATTCTATTTTCTTTACACCAATTCAATTCATATTCAATTGATTTCTCTCTTCTCCCTTCTACTAAACTATATTATGATATTTTAGTATTCTTATTTTCTTTTAAGAGATATACAATTGAATTTTTAGTTCGACCGATAAGTTTAGTATAGTGTTGTATTAATCTTGTATTAAAGTATTGTATGTTGGAAGACAAATATTCAAATTCCTATAACACTGTGTAGGGAGACGAAATATGTTTTCACGAGATTAATTTCATATTTACCTCACTTCAGTTGAAATTTCAATTTTCTTTCGATACATACAACCAACAAATGTTAGTGATGATAATATTGTAATTTACATAGTCAAATTAAAAAAAAAATGTTGAAGATCATAAAAATAAATTGGGGTGTCCTTATTTTTTTATGGAGTTTATAAGATTAATTGTAACATTTTATTAATTGTTAAGATCGTAAAAATAAATTGGGGTATCCTTTTCTTTTTTATATGGAGTTTATAAGATTAATTGTAACATTTTATTTTTGTGCTAAGTTGCTGAAGAAGCAAAGTTAATGCCCTAAGGTCCTGAGGCTTTTGAGTAAGTTCCACCCAAACTGTGGGTGTTCATCAACTTATATAATAGTTGATTTATTGATTCCATAATTGTAACTTATTATTAATGATAATTCGTTGTTAAATGATATCTAGATGTAATAATTTATTGATGTCTTTAACTCAAATATATATATAGATATAGATCTATTTGAAGCTTATAAGCTTATTTTTAAAATTTTTTATCAAATATTCTAAGACACCTTATAAGATATTATAAGAAGTTTGTAAGCTTAACTAAACATCCTGCAAGAAGTATTAAACTTCCAAATTATTCAAGTAGAGTAAATAATGCATCAATAATTAACAAAATTACATAAATAGAAATCAGTTTATCAATAATTAGTCGTGTTACATTTTTCTAAAGTCTTGTGAATGGTAAAATCTATAATCTATACTACTCAGAATAAACTCAAAAGTCATAATTAGTGGTAATATATTTCTCCCAAATCACGTAAACTAATTCTATGCTACTATGAACAAACCTCGCATCCCACTCCAAGCTTTAACTGGAGTGGATTTCATCCTACGCCCCAATACAAATTTTTACTGTTAAAAATGTTGTATAATTAGGTCTGGAATTGATAACTTTTTAAATTAGTTGTTTTGTATTAATTGGACCACAATTTTTTTAGATATTTTAGTTTTTACACTTCAACTTCTTAATATTATCAAACATGATATTTCCGGCTAAACTTGATTACCGAAAAAGTATTCATAATTCTTATAATTATAAATGATTTACAATTTCTAAATACATAATTTCAAAACAAAGTGAATGACCTGAATTTTAATTAAATGTAACTGACAGTACTAAGTAATCAAATGGGATGTATTATTAAACATATTCATTTTTATACATAAATAATGATATATATTCTATACATAATTGAACATGATCTCACCATATAAATTTTGGTATGACAATAATTTTTTTTTTCAAAATTATGCATTTTAAAGAATGTCTGTATTTATTTCAAATATATAAAAGTTTATGAAACAATATAGTTTTTTGAAAATTTATGCCTTTTTCCACAAGTATCGGGATATGTGTATTTTGATATTTTAATAAAATTTTGTTACTATATCTGATCAAATAATGTTGGACAGGAGGAATTTGCCAAAAATAAAAAAATAAAAAAAATTAAATCTTAGGGTTATGGAAGCCAAAAGCCAAAACTTTTGGGGGAATGTGGATGCAAAGTCATAATAATCCTTTTGCACAAAGTAAATGTGCCTAATTCATCACCTTTCCTAGAACATAAAGAATTTGAGAATGGTTTTGCATTTCTTCCTCATAATGATGTTAGCAACTTGAAATGTTTTCAGATTTTGAGAATTATGTAATAATAAATCAATTAAAAGTGGCACTGATCCAATATTGTAAAATAAAGTTGTTGAGACATCATTATATAAAATGTACCCCACATTAAAGATTACACTGATTTAACTTATAGCAGTAGATATATAGTTCAATGAGTAATGTGTAAAAAACCATCATTTCTTGTATTTATTTATCTTTCATATGTTAGACAATGAACTATAAAATATACATGTATCTTCTATACTTATGAAAAAATAATAATTAGAAGTTGAAATTAATCATATAATAAGTGGAATGATTGATTACTAGCAGCTATTGAACCTTAGGCATTTATACAGGTGAGTACTATTGTTGAATTAGTGGAAATTGTGGATTACCAAATCCCAAGTCCCAACAACTGATTGGGATAAACCCTGAAAATAATATTTTATATGTTTTTAAGTAATTATTTTTATTTTTTGAATATTGTAAAATATGGTATCATTTTTTAAAGTATTTTTAATACATGATATGTGACATGCACCACTCTTTGTTAGTAAAAAAATAATATTATATTTATATATTACACGTACGCATGAATAATTAAAAAGTACTCTTGTTTCTCGTAGATATTTTGAACTTAATTTAATAATACTCATACTTTTGTGTATGTATTTTGTATTACATTTGACGAATAATGCTTTATTGATAAATAATTTATAATTTCTACTTAAAATCTAAAAAATATATTGATTTATAAGTATAAATTGAGTACAATTAAAAATTCTAATATTGTTATTTATGAAAATATTATTTAATGTTAAATATGTATTTCTACATTGTATCATAATTATAAATTAAAGTAATATAGTGATACATAAAAAAATAATTTTTGTATATTTTAAAAAATAAGTACGATACATACAAAATAATAGAAAAATAGATGTGTTTTTGTTTTCGAACAATTTATTTATATTCGTAATTTATGCATATGCCTATGAAACCATATAGCTGTTGTTTGCTTATTTTTGGGCTGATTTTTTAACAAAAGCTCACAATATATTCATACTTATTAAATAATAAATTTTGTTAGACTATATTTAACTAAATTATAACGTCAGTGATTTGAACTTTTAACAACTACTTTATGAAAGCAAAAACCTGGGACCAATCGAGCAGAAAAATAGTAAACGGCTGCCCTGCAAAACCACAATTGACAACAGAAAAGGACAACCCAACTTCCCTCTATGTATGTATGTATGTATATATATCTATATATATATATGTATAGTCCCTTGAGTATTGCTCTTTTGTTATGCTATTACATACATTTATGTGACTGTAGAAGTGTATTTCCTTCCCATATGGAGCATTTCTCTGCAATTAGATCGTGTTGGGGTGGCGCCACGGTGAGTCAGGTGGCGGAGTCCGCCTTTAGCGGACGGCAGACGACGGAGGGGGAGAGACTTATGAAAGTGAAGTCCACCGGCAAGACAACGCATTGGAAGCCGAATCTTCAGGCTATCTCCGAGGACCGTCCGACGTCGGAGGTGGACAGCGGTGGCGTTAACCGACGAACGACTGAAACTGATAACAAGAAAAGGCCAGTAAAAGTCAAAGCCGAATCTACGGCTAAGGTTGTGCGGCCGCCACCATCTCCTGGGAAGGACTATTGGTATGTATCATCTTTTTTTTTTTTTTAAATTTGTTTATTTTTCTCTTTTTGGTTTGCTTAGGAGCAATATTTATATAGCTTCACTTGGTCGTAAAATTCTTGTCTGAAACATAATCCATACAATCATATGAAAATATAATTCTGTTTGTTTTTAAATTAGTTTGTGTTAGACAAATAAAATCTGAATTAAAATTTGTCTTTTCACTCATGATCATGATCTTGAATAATAGTGGTAGTATGTTTTTCATAATACATATTTTTGGAGTGATAATAAATCGTGATAGGATAATAAAATTTTTTATTACAATTTCAATTGTATTGTATTAATTATTAGTATTTGTACATTTTGCGAATAAATCATAATAAAATTTATAATAAAATTTTTTATATGATAATAAATACACTCAATTGACATAACATATGTTCCATGATACTTTGTCCCAAGTGACGATAATAACACTCTGAATCTTTATTCTTACAAAAAAAACATAGGTTTTGATTTATACTTGCAGAAAGAACATAAATTTGGAGTGTATTATTGTTATTTATGCATCGGAGCCCTGCTACATCATTTGAAAAGTTTTGGGGCTAAAGTTTCACCAACTTAAGTTATTGATCAAATTCTGGAAAATTTTGACTGATGAGTACAGATTTTGTTGTGTGATTTCAGGAAATCTTCCCACATGATAGCCCTGCCTGCGATCACTCCAACCCCGTTTTTGTTCTGAACTGGAACAGCATCCGTTTTCTTGGTTTTTCGGACAGCCTAAACTTGTATAAATTTAATTAGAAATTTCATAAGATCCACTTGAATTTTCATTTTATCCATGTTTAGGATTTCATAAAATGGTTCAAGGGTTCTTTTAGCAATGAAGTTTTTATGGACTCATCTATGGACTCGAAACTCATCATTTCCTATCCGACGCTCCGTGGTTGGACTATTAAACTGGTTAAACTTGTTTTGTATTTTTTTCAAAAATATCATCATAAATTTTAATTACGGGAGAATAATGATGTTAATAAAGATTTAATTACTTATAAATTTATGTGTAAGTAATTTAATTTTCTAAAACTTATTGTAGTAAATATATTTTTTACTTCTATAAATAATATATTAATTTTATATTTTTATTAAAATAATAATAATAATATATTTATGTTTTATATGTGATATTAGTAATATTCACTAGTATCAAGTTGGCCAAAACACTAAAAATCAAGACCTTTTATTGTCCCTTGATTCTCCAAATCTTCTTGAATGAGGCGATAAAGTGTTTTTGGTTATTATTATTATATCTATAAATATAAATATTATTTTTGTGTTTTTTTAACAGTGATTTGGTTCCTTTATCTTTATCCAAATCTGAGTTTCTCTCTCTCTTAATTGAAAACTGAGTACAAGAAAAAGTAAATCAAGATTTGGTTACTGAAGTGTGGACAAACTCTATTAGTTAAAATTCATATTATAGCCAGAAAAAATTATTTTATACACATATATAATATATATGAATGATTAAAAAATATTTTCATTTTGCATACATATTCTTGATTTATTGAGTTAATATTCATAATTTGTTGAGTAATCATATTTTATAGTTGAAATATTTAGTATATATATTATATTTATTACGCATAATATTTGATGAATAATACTCTACTTAATAATTATTTATAATTTTTAATCAAAATAAAAAATATAAATTTTAATAATTTATAAAAATAAAATTATTTATTAAATAGCTATTTCCAAGTTGTGTGTCATAACTATAAATTAAATAATATAAAATGAATATAAAATAATCTTTGCATAGTTATAAATAAATAGAAGCACAATACGTTAAAAAATAATGTCAAAGAAACTATATTTCGGCTGCCGAATAATTTTTTTATTTTTATATTTTACTCATATATTTATGAATTCGTATATTATCTGTTTCTATATTTTTTTGATTGATTTTTTACGTAACTTTTATAAAAATTCATAATATATTCTTATGTATTAAATAATAATTTTTTTCTTCTCGTATGTAACTAAGGGACGAATTGATGTTGTTTTAAGGATTTTTGAGCTTTTCGTAGGCAAACTAAGTTTTTAATTTTTCTCACAAACCAATTTGATTTGTTCAAAACTTAGCATCAAATAGTCTTACATTTTCCAAGTAACTTTTACCATGAATATGATAAATAATAATAAAGCATTAGGAGAAATGTTGCGTTTTTCAATGTGGACCCTTTGACAGGAATATTATTTAGTGGCAAAAATAATGGCGCGGGGTTTCTAGCCATTATTACTTTTCATTTATATATGGATATTGGTTTTCTAAATGAACTATGCTTGTAAGTAAAGAATAGTAGTACGCTCTATAACATTAATCATAGATTAGATGATAAATTAATTAATTGTTGATTGAGTGTAGAATATGCGGATAACATATTTGAAATAAGCAACGCGAATATGAGCTCATGAGCAGACAAACGGCCCAAGAATGATATATGTGAAGGACTCCTAGAAGTGTAGACAATTTCTTTTGCAAATTCTTAAAAATTACAACCCACTTAATTGTATGGAATAAAAAGAAAAGGAAGCCTTGAGGCCCTTGCATCAAGGTTGCTTTATGGAATATTTCTTTCAATCAAATTAGGTACTTGGATTCGTGATGAGTCTCGTAAGTAAATAAGTATTTGGGTGACACCTTATCATGTAAGGGGTACTTTATGGGGACTCATTACTTACATTATATAGATGCTTGAAATGCAATATTGAAATTTAGTACTTCTTTGGATGTGAGCTTACAAACACTTAATTTCAATTATTTTAATTTTGTTTGTTTGGTTAGAGGTTCATATAGTGTTATATCAATTGCTGAGGACCTGCCATTCTGGGTGCATAATTCGTTTAGAGATGAGGGGTTATTTTCAAAATGTAACATGACTTGTATCAAAGAGTACAGACTATTGTGTGAATGTTAAAGTTAATTGTAGGATGTTGTAACTTACATTGTTCTCGAGTTGAGACCGAGCTCCTTGTTGATTACTCAGATACAATTCTGCCTGATGACGATTTGATTGATCATGGATTTCAGTTAACTTGTTATTGATTACTCAGATTGAACTTAGCCCAGTATCGACCTAAATGGTTATGGATTTTAGTCAAGATCCTTATTGATTACTCAAATTGAACTCGTCCTACTAGCAACTTGATTGGTTGAGAATTTCAGTAAACTCCTTATTGACTACGTGAATAGATTTAGGCCCAATGATGACCTAATTAGTTGTGGGTTTCAGTCGGCTTCTTGCTGATTACTCGTGTTAAGATCCTTGGTTGTGGATTTCAGTAAAACTCTTTATTGATCACTTAGACAGAGCTCAGGCCAATAACAACTTGATTGGTTGTGGATTTCAATCGATCTCCTAGTTGATTACTTGGATTGAGCTCAACCTAACTCCGACCTAATTGGTTGTGGATTGTAGTCAAGGTCCTTGTTGATCACTCAGATTAAGCTCGGCCCACTCATGACCTAATTGGTTGTGGATTTCATAAACTCCTTGATGATCACTTGAATTGATCTATGGAGCTCCTTACTAATCACTTGAATTGAGCTCTATCCACTAGTTGACTAATTGGCGGTGGACATTAGGCCACTGATGACTTAATTGGTTGGGTTTCAGCCGAGCTCCTTACGGTGTTGCACGAATTGAGCTCAGCCTGCTAATGATATTTATTCTCAAATAAGATCATTAAATAACATAGATCTCGGCTCACTGAAAATGATAAGTTATTGATTACAAGCCTAGTTTCTTGTTAAATAACATGGATTGAGTTCGACTCACTAATAATGATGAGTGATTGATTTTGAACTAAGCTTCTTGTTAATGACATGGATTGAGTTTGATTTGTGGATATGAAGACTTGTTGATTACAAGTAGATGATATTAATCGAGCTTAAACCATCTTTTTAATCATAAGAATAAGCTTTGGATGACTAAGACATCGATTATAAGTAGGATATTGGTCGAGCTCATTCTTTTCTAATGACAACAATGAGCTTGAATAAATGAAATTTTGTGTATTTCACGTATGTGATATTGATTGAGCCCACACCATCCTTGTGATCATGGAAATGAGCTCGGATGAAGGTAGATTTGCTAATTACGAGCTCTTATGAAGACCTAAAGTGCTCATAGAGAAGTGGGAAGAGCTGAAGAAGTTCATCATGAAAGAAGAAGAACTGAGTTCATTGATCATAAGATTCTCCATTTGAGATAACTAAAGATGAGTTTCTTCGATCCTAGCTGAATGATTATTGAGCTAGAATCTTTTGCTAAACTCACTGATCATAAGGTAGATCACTAGGTTAATTTATTTCTCATCAATTAACCCTCTGATATCATTGAGGTGGAACACAGTTGATTGTGAGAACCTCATCTAAGATGGATTACAATTTGGCCATGATGTATTTAATTCCACTCTTATAGCTCATAATGTAGACTACAAGAGGGGTAAGAGACTAATAATACCACCATATTTCATCCCAAGTTATTGAGCCTAAATTGAATCGAATTCACGAAGGGGTTGAACCAAGCTAGGTCATGTTGGGCTAGGTACAAGTATGGGCTATTTTAAGGCATTAATTGGAATACTCTTCTAAATATGCAATTCTTGAAAAGACAATATTCTAGGAGATTTGATACTCTAGGATGATAAGAAAGAAAAAAGAGGTTTTTTTACAAATTATTGTAGTTTTATAAATTTTTTACACAAATATTGTAAATTGAAGGATATTCAACAAATTAAGTGAAGTTGCTACTTGGAGTAGCAACTTTATGTAAAGATGCTACCCTAGGTAGCAACTTTGTCAAAGTACTAAACAATGCAACTTTGTCAAAATACTAAATAATGATATCTAATGATTAAGTAATGATATAGAGACAATAATTAGTCATTATAATTAGTCAAGATTGGTAATGATTTAGTCAATGATTATATTTTTTAAATATTTTAATAGAATAATCATTAATTAATAATTAGTTAATTTAGGCAATGATTATGTAATGATAAGGTAATTATAAAAAATAATTAGACAATAATGAGATAATTTAAAATTAAAAAAATAATTTGCAATATTATGAATAATGATGTGAAATAATTATATATATATATGTGTGAATATATATATATATGTATATGTATGAACATATATAACATAAAATTATTTTCAATGAATATAAATTATTTTGAACTAAATAAATATATACAACACAAAGTTTTTTAATGTTTAACACAAAAAAAGCCATAAAAAAAATATATAATACAATTTATGAATGTTTAACAAAAAAATCCTAAAAATATCCTCCGGTGCCACAACAAGATCGATATCACTGTCGCCTACCTTTGTGCCCACCTTCAATAGTAGGAATTTTATGTGTTTGTTGTTGTCTGTCATCATTATCATTTGTAATATAATTGAAATTAAAAGATGGATAACCTGATGATGTTGTGGAGCTCGACTTTCTATAATCATGATACCCACTGTATGTAGGTGGATATGGTATATGAGAAACAACAAACTCTGGACTATGAGTACTATATCCTGGCTGTTGCCGTGTAGATGAGTACCTCATGTCAAGATTAGAACTAAGCAGTGTCGAGAATGACTGTATGTATGGTGGCATACCCCAAAATAGAGTGAAAGGTTCATCCGATTATGCCTCATAAGGCATGTAGTAATCAGTAGCATCATAAGGCATGTAGTAATCAGTAGCATTGTTTATACTATGAAACACAAGAAGTGTCAAAATAGATGGGTCTGCCATATCTGCTATAGTATATGGATAAGGGATGCCATAAGACGTAAAGGCATTGACTAGTAACCGCAAGTGGACCTCGATAAATAGATGGACCCACCACACTGTGTCTGTTGCGCTACCACGTCTTCTCATCCTCGTACGTTGGTGAGAACCTTGTTATGGAGGTGGTGTTGATTGTTGATGAGCCTCATGAACTAAATGTAATGACCTCAACATAAATCTCATCAATAGACCTCCTAAAAGATTCCCCAACATCATCATCTTCATCGACACTGACTCTTATCTCTTAATTGCTCATTCCTAAAATACGAGTAAACAAGTTTATTATTAATTATTAACATTTATATAATTATACAATAAAAATAAATATCACTAATGACATATGTACCAAAGTATACGAAAGCAGCCAATATAGTTGTATCCAAAGCCCTCAACCTTTGATACATAAGCAAGTGCGTGGGAGATATGAAATGGCGTGTAATGTTATTATACCATGATAAATATCCACTTCCAATACTGTTAGCTCCAGTACTATAAGGGGGTGGATACAACCAGTGCATGCCTATCTGTCCATTAAGCTATATAATGCTTATGATAAAGAGCCCAATTTTGAGCAGTGTGTCCTCTGCGATCTAAATTGTGTAATGTCGCATGATGTGTAGGTATATCTAGAGGAATATACTGGGTCATGCCAAATTGTTGCATGACTCGCTCAGGATGATAGAGCTCTACAAGGTATAGTGAATCTATGGACATGATGATCTCCACACATCTATAATATGCCTATCTCCAAGAATTTGAATCTTAAGCCAATTAAGGTCATACGGCTGTTAAATAAACTGTCAAAAAACATACAACCTTAAATTAGTAACTACAGACTATGTAATTAAAATAATTAAAAATGAGCTCGCCTACCTGCTTATCAGTCATTAGAATGCATCATTGTGTGTATGTAGCTATGACATATCCATCTGCATAATACAAATTACGTCAATATAACATATGAGAGTATATATGAACTAGTTGATTTAAAAAATAAACATATTATTTATAATTTAATATTAATTGTTACAAGTGATAGTTGGCACCATATAGAGGAATAGAAAGCTCTTGCTCATCATCGCCTACAACTGGTCCTATATTAATCCGGCTGCATAACTGCTTGGGCACCAGAGTAGTAATATGCGACCATGCCCAAATCTATAATTCAATTATAAAGTAAACACTATAAAATTACTTTAATTTGTGACATAATAAAAGTATATCTAGGTATCAGGTACTAAAATTAAATTTAAGTAAACACTATATAATTACTTTAATTTGTGACATAATAAAAGTATATGTAGGTATCAGGTACTACAATTAAATTTACATGTAGAAGATGCATGGCTCCACCAACATCTTTCCTCCCTCTAGCACTCGCATTGCATAACTCACAGTACACAAAACTGAGGACTGCACTACCCCAGCTAAATCTATCATAGTCCGCAATACGCTCCATGTGATGTAAACACAATAATTACACCTTATTGCCTAATGTATCCGGGCATATAACACCGCCCAAAAGAATTAAAGCACATTCTCAAGCGTATCTCTTGACATCTACATCTGGGGTGTCATTAGTCATCGGATGGGTTATCAGGTAATCCCTGATGGCAGTCAATATAATACGTGAACCATATAAATGCTCCTCATCAGGTGTGAATCCTAGATAAAGGAGTTGTGGTCTCGATCTTTTAATATCCATACTAGTAGTGGGCTCCCCCTCTATTGGTAGCCCCCAGATGGCTACTACATCCTGTAATGTAACAGTCACCTTACCAACTCGAAAATGGAAGATGTGGAGTGATAATCAATATCAAAATACCCAAACCTATAAACTCCATAGAATCCCATGTCAAATAACATATGAATGACATGGTAATGAAGTCTGAGATCAGGATCATCACCACCGTTGTCAAGTCTCCAAAATAATCCAACTTCATATCAAACGGATAAGATGCTATCTATAGAACCCATAAACACATCCTCAAATTGGTGATATGCCTGTCTACAAAGTACTGTCATCATGCGAAAATCATAAACTGTAAGAATATCCATCTTGAAATAATAATCCTAATTAATAATGCGAGTTGTGAAATAAATATATCATTCATAATGATGTACAAAATTTAAATAACTTCATAAAATTAAACAAGTCAAATCATGAATTATATAGTAAATAAGTCAAATCAGACAACATAGATAAAAATTACAAATATCATATGCAATAAAGTCATTTAACAAGTCATCGACTAGTTTTCATGAAAATAATGCAAACTAATAATTATTTTTAGTAGTCCTTAACAACATTATCTGCGTTGTCAACTAGTTGTCCCACATTATGATGTATCGCCCTGTTGGCTTGCACGATATTATTGTCTAGCACGTGTATGAGGCCAATCCATCTCGTTTGGGATTCGAGTAGTAGTATCTCATCCACGATGCTTCCGATCTCGCAAAGATGGATTGTGGCACAACTCAAAAGATATGGTGTTCTAATAATCTTCATCCGACAATAGCTCAAACCTGCCATTATATGTGTCTACATAAGAAGTAGTGTTGTGGTACGATTTCATAAAGACTGCAGGGTTAATCCCAAAATGTTGACAAACTTGCATTACATACGAGCATGGAATTCCAGTGTACCTTCACCAATCGCATGAGCATTCTAACAACTTCAGTTTCACAACATGTGTGTAAATATTTGATGATCCGGCTTGGTGTGTTATTACCGAAATAGATTGCTCGGTGTAATCAAACAAGTGTATATTATGGTATATGGACTGCTCCTACAAGGTGTCATATTGTCTTAATACTTCATCGGGCCATGGTTGGTTCTTCTCAATCATTTGATGACCTTTTGATGTATAATCAAAAAAATATTTTGTAGAGCGATGAAATATCATCCCAATAATAACAATGATTGAGAGCCGCCTAGCAGCTTTTAGCACTCCATTAAAGCACTTCGACAAGTTTGTTGTCATTATGCCATAGCGCCATCCTTCATCGTGAGAGAGGGTCAATTGAGATTTACCAATGTTATCCAAATATTCATATGCATTCTCACTGAGACTCTTGATCTATTCCATGATGTTCACGAATTGTGTAGGCCTCAACATTGAACCAGCATTATATGCCATGTCCTTCAGCTTGATGCTTTTAAATCGCTTGTTGAAATTTGAGCACACATACCTTAAATAGAAATGATGCACTCCACGAGGGGGCTTAAGTCAAGTATGTATTCAACCACTGCAATAAGACTAGTGTGCCGATCAAAAATAATGCATACACCTTCAACACCTTGAATAATATGTTTAGATAACATGTGAATGAACCAAGATGTAAAGGTTTCTTCATCAACAACTGCATATGCAAGAGGGAGAACATGTTGATTTGCATCTACCCTAAGACAACTACCATTTTATACTTGTATTTTGTGTAAAGATGGGTTCCATCAACACTTATAATCTTGTGACAATGCTGGAATCCATCGATACATGGCTTGAATACCCAAAATACATACTTCAACATCTTGATTTTAGAGTTCTCGGTGTTAATGTGATACCACTCGATAATTGTGCCTGGATTGTATTTCTGTAGGGCTCGCATGTACTTAGGCAATTGTCTTACAAAACTTTCCCATGTTCCGTAAATATTCTCCCTCACCCATACCAAGTTGTGCCATGCCTTATGGTAAGAAATTTCATACCCATATTTATCCTTAACTGTCTGCTAGACATACTTAATCTCAAATGTAGGATCATATTGAACCATGCTTGCAAGTATTGTAGCAATCATATATTTGCATAGGTTGCAATGATCTATAGACACTGCATTCATTAGGTACGTATGAGGGCCTCCATACTTGGTGATTTACCATAAACCAAGCTTATCTTTGAAACCTGCTCGAAGCCCTCAACCGCACCACGATCCCTATGTTCTATGTATGCATTCGACCTTCCATAGCTTTGGTGTACTCTTAACCACTCAATATTCTCATTTTTTTATTCGCACAGAGAAATATTTCATCGCAAATTGTAAATTTTTCTTATCTTTGAAGACCGTACCCTTCTCAAGTTCTCATTTCATGAAGTCGTAAAACTTTATTTTTTTTGAAATATCAATAGAGTCCATTAGTACTTCCGGATGAGTTGTGTTAAAGAATGAAAAGGTCAAATACATTGCATAATCAATAGTCATTTAGGGTATTGAGATATATATTAGCACTGGCACTGGTATTTGCTATTGGGATGAGGTGCCCTCGTCGTGTTGGTCATACATCTTTTACATATCATCAACATTTACCTCATCATCACCATTGACTTCACTGTCAGAGCTACTTTGGTCGGGTTCATAATCAACATATTCTTGAGTACCAAAACTATCGGCCACTGAGTCGGGCAATTAATCGATTGATCTGATATCTGTCGTTTCTGCATATGTACTTTTAAATTGAACATTATGATATTGACTGGAGGTTAAAGCAACTCAATAGTGATCTTCAATCCCGACACTTGCCATCCATTGCGTGATTGTAGGCAAATTGTTCTCTCTAGATTTATATTAGTTATGTTATACATTTGTGATATACGATATAAAAACGTAAACAATATCTGAAGTATGATAGTGAAATTGTTAATTCGTATTATGAAACTTCTTAGTAAAGGATTGAATTCAGCTGCACCTTAATCATTGAAGGATAAGCTAAGCTTGAATGAGGTAAATGAGTTCTACTTCATTGAGTTAATGATTGTCGAGTTGAACAAACGGAACCTGATCTTCTACACATTTGGTAAAGAAGAGTTTGAAGCCAAAATGACTGAAAATTTTAAGAGGCCATACCCCTTTGTTAAAATAAAATATAAGTAAGGTAAATGGAGACAATTCAGGGATTTAATCAGTATTGGATCCGGCTTGGTTGGACCTAATCACCAAAACTGTGACTGCATTTGAAAAAATGGTGCCAAATGATTGTGATACTCATTTTCCTTTATATTTATAGTCTATTAAACTACGCATCAAACAAATTAGTGTAATATTCGTCTTTTAATTTCTCATAGAAAAACAAAGGGTACAACCAATTCAACTAAAAAAAAAAGAAAAAAAAGGCTGCGGGATAATGTTCTTTTAACCCATATCTTCAATAACTCTACTGCCACTGATAATCTTGCTCGCACATCAACCCAAGCTCCCCCACTTTTGAAGAACGCAAGGTGGATGAGGTTTTTCTTTATTGGTTATCTTCGATGCACCTAGCCGCAGAGCTCAAGGAAGAAGTAGGCCAATCAAAAACCTACCCACCAACAAACAAGTCCAGGAAATGAGCGAGAACCAAAACCCACCTTCATTCCACCTTAACTAAGAATTGTAGCCCATTATCAGTTGTTGATGCTGCTGATATCTTTATGGCCTCCAAACGAGTACAAGACATAATAAAGGCAATTTTGAGAGGGTTATTGGGTCATCTAAGGTGAAGGAATGCATTAACATTCTTGAAAGAATGGATGACGTGTCTGAGGCACAATATCTAAGAGTTGTTTGAAAGATTCAAAGAACCTGCCATTTTGTTGGGATGTGATGTAAGAGGCATATATAGGCAAGGGTAAGTTCAAACCCAAATTTGTCTGGACCTGCCTCGTTTTGAGTGGATTTTTACTATTACAAACATGTCCGAAGTGGGTCTTAAATTTTTATTTTCAACCCGCCTCGTTTATTTTTTAAAAATATTTATTATATATAATTATTTATGTGAAGTTTTCCAAAAAATATATATTTTTTTAGAAAGTTTTAGTGTATTATTCTACATATATATATTAATATATTTAAAATAAAAAAATGAGTCTAATATGTCTACCAGTTTTAATCAGCCGGGTTTGGGTTTCGGTCCTAAAATTTCTAGGCAAAGTGGGTCTTAGGTTTAGCCAAATTTGCCGCTTTACCATGTCTATCTGGAGCCATAAGTTGCTTTGGTGCAAATTTTGTGAACTCCCCACAAATTGCAATTGTAAAATATATTGGTGGTGTTATCTAATCTCCTTTGAGAATTTGTTCTATTGTAGTATGTTTATGAATACAAATTTGTTGCTTTAGTGACTCTTATATTTGTTTAGGGTTTATGATGGTTGAATGTACCACATTATGTTAAGAGTATTGTAAATTGTTTATTTACCTATGAAAATTATGCACTGTGTGAAATTTGTATTTCAGAAATGAACGAAGGAGGGATGTGCAATGATGCTATTACTAAACGTTTATGATCATTAGGGATTGACCTCTATAATCAAGTAAGTGGTAATGATAAGGCGCCAAGAAACCAAGCACGTTGGTATAAGCAAAGTTAGAAACATAAAATTTACTTATAGGACAATGCAATAATTGACACAACTAACTTAATTGTTTAATACTAAATTCACTGTAACATTCATAATTAAGAATTATAATTTTGAATAATCTTTGTGATAAATAAGAAAAGGCATTGGAAATGAAAGTTAGAGCAGTGCCCGTTTAGCCAATTAGAATTATCATTTTTGTACTCTTCTAAAAATATTCTTTTACAATTACTATTAACAAATTAGGAATTTCTTCATCTTTATTTCTTTTTAATTAAATTTAGATGAAATCTCTAGATCATATATGACTCTAGGGTATAGTCACACATATAATGGAGATCATGAAATATGTTTCTATAATTTTGATCTTAAACTGTTCCAAGTTGAGAATTATTGATGTGGGATATCAATAATTCAATAAGATTTGCACATACAGTGCGTGCTCACAAGAAAACTGTCTCGGTTCATGGACATTAGTGTAGATGCACTAGTGTATATATGTGATTGTTTAATAGGGAACAAGTACACTAAAACGCTGCTTAAAAATTCCTAGTTGAAAATAAAATATTATCAAATATGAAATTTCTATATTATGCAAGATTAGTCCTTAAACTTAAGGCACCATGATAATCTTGTACATAATTAGTTATGCTTTAATTTATTCAGGTTAATCACATTAATGAGTGACCAACAAATAATGCATCATCTATCTAGTTGAATAAGGGAATTTCCTATATTTTTCACATTTTTGATTTGGAAGTCTTTCGCTAATGATGGAGGAAAGTTAAAAAAAAAAATTCTAACTTTATATTGAGTCAAGTAAGTAAGAATGAACATATAGTTATTACGTTATTTTTTATTAATAATTCATACCCCATGTCCAATTAGAAGATTAGTTGATGAAAATACTTACATGATACTTCTAATTAGAAAAGGTCACTACTTCACCTATATCTAGATTTTCATGGAGTGTTGTTAGACGTTAATTATGATTGGTGGGTTTTTAGTTAATTTTAAAAGAATTAATTAATTAAAATAATTTTAATTGTTCAAATAAATCATAAAAGTTGTAAACTCAAACTTAGCTAAATTGTGAATGTAATGGGTTATAATGGGTCACGCACTAACTTAGACAAGTTCATTTTTTGCTAAGGAAAGTAATCCACGTGTCAGATTAAAGTAATTAATTAAATTACTGAACTTTAGTTAATTATAAGTATTAAATTAATTTAATTAATTGATGAGATCAATTAATTAGATTTACTAAAATTTTTAGAAAGCTCAATGAAAATAATTAATTAATTGATTGGAACAATTAATTAAATAGGCTTTAATTAATTAAGATGATGGATTAATTGAATTAGTTGATGCGATCATTTAATATGGCTTAATTAATTTTATGCCTAGATCTAATGGATATGGGCATGATGTAATCAAAGTCCACTAGAAATCGAAGCATGGAAAGCTCTAATCCTAGAAGAAGAATAAAATAAGATAGCTTGATGACTATAGGATGCTATCCATGAAATCCTATTATGGACTAGGACACTACCTTATAGCGGTAGAATCCACATGGATTGGTAGACCAATTGAGAAAAGTTGGGGTATAAAAAACCCCCTTAAAGCCGACAATACGTACAATTTTTTGAGCAACTCTCGATCCCCCCTTTGCTAGAGCAAAAACTATATCTCTCGTTTGTTCCATCTTAATAATTATATCCATTTATTCTATATCAATGAATACAAGAAATCAAAAATAATAATATCCACATACAAATTATATGTGTTATTGCTCCAAAAATCTATACGTTAATCACTAGGAATCATTGAAATTAAATTTATTAGCATAAACTTGATATTGTATCGGTATCCAAGATGTGGATCAAGTTTAGAGAAGATACACGTGGAGCTCTTAGGGCGAACAATCCAAGGAAATAAAAGGGTTTTAAATTTTAATTATTTTGATTAACATGTAGAAGCAATTTGGTTCATGAGTTTTACTCACTTCATCAGCTAGAAGCATTTTAGATAAAAGTGATGAACTTTAACCTACACAATAATTAATTTTGCATAATTGATTAAATTGTGATAGCAACAGGATACATGAATTAAATAATAATAATAATTATTATTATTTTTAAACAATTTAAAATTCCTCTATACCAAGTTATTCGACACCTATGCTAACCTAGCAATTACTTCAAGAATAACTCAAAAATCATTTTAACTCATCTCTCAATCGGTGTGAATAAAGGTAAAATACACGTTGTAGTCAAAGAGAGCCAACATGTTTTGAACTTTGACAGCTTTACTACTCCTATATCTTTGGATGCCCTAGACCATGCTATTATAGTGCACCTATACAGTCCTACCTCACATTAATCCTCCATAACATAAATCAATATCACTCTTTCTTTGATACGCATTGTTATCATATATATGCTCATAACAGAGGCATCCAAGTAAAATAAGTGGAACAATCTTTGTGTTTTAATGCCTTAAAATACAGGTAAAACTTAGAATTATCATTGCTTAATGAATGAGTCTCATCCCAGTCGAGTGGTGCAATACTTTCAGCTCCAGCTTACATAGTGCCCTCATCACCTTCTTCACGTGCTTATTCTTGAGGGTTTTTATTGAGCAAAACCTGAAAACCCCTAATGTTGGTTTTGCAGAAATTCTCATGAGATATTTCGGCTAGTCAACAAGGAAGATCAATGTTTTGGTGTTGAAAACTTGGTATGCATCACTATTCATTTTCAATACAAAATACTATAAATAATTTATTTTTCATAAAATTCTGCAAATTCAAATCTTATTTCTCAAATTCAAATTCATCTAAAATATTTTCTTTGAATTTAATTCAATTTTAGGTAGAGAAGTTTGATAATCATTTCAGATTGAATCTCGAAAATTTGACTTATTGAGTCATAAATGAGGATCAATAACAAAACTTACTAAAGTTTGGCCAAAGTTAACACACCCTATAAACATGTTACCTGCCTCAAAACAACTATACCCTTAGTACAACAGCATACATTCGGTCCTACAATTAATATTAGAGAAGTATTTGTTGGAGAAATGATTGTTGGCCTATGTGGTAATTATTATTTTAGTAGCGAAGTCATAGTCAAAACATGGTGTTTGGAGGTTGTTGTATGATTTAAAATTTTAAATTGTATAATTGCTAATAGTTACAACTTTTATTACAACAACAAGCATTAAATCTTAAAATATGCTTCAACTTTCACAATGCAGTAAATTTCACCTTCTATCTTGGTTTTTGTGCCTTTCTGCATGTTCATTACCCTTAGATAGAGCTAGCATAAGAGCCAAAGACAGATTGGGGTGGGGTAGGGGGATAGAGTGTGAAGGGATGGCCTTCTGTGTTGAATATATTCTCTTCTTTAGAAACATTAATGTATATTCATTGCCCTTAGCCCAAATGTTACCCCGCTTCAAATGTAGGGTTGGGCGCTAAAACAGAAAAGAAAAAGAAAACTCAAGGCAGCGCTATCTTGGTGCAGTGAATATTATTGCGCCAAGTCTGGTGCAGCACTGTTCATATGCTATCCTATTTTGTGTTTTTATTTTTAATAAATTTTATATTTCTTTATTAAGTTTAAAAATATTTTAAAAATTTATTTTTATCCTAGTATATTTTTAATAAAATTATTTCTTTTTATGTTTTATACATACATAAATATTTTTAATAAAATCTAATTAATTTATTTTTATTGTTTTTTTTAATAAATTTTATATTTCTTAAAAATATTTCAAAAATTCATAACTTATCCTAAATTGTATATTTTTCAATAATTTTTTTTTATATTCTATATACATATTTTTTTTAATAAAATTTAATTATTTTGTTTGTATTATTTTTTTATCTACTTTAATGTAATATTTTTACTTTTCTTCTTAACTTGTATTATTAATTATTATTTTTATGTATATTATGTAATTTACTATCAATTATATTATATTAATAAATATATTATTTAATTAACTAAACATAAAATACAAATTGAATATATAATTGATTAATATGTTAATAGATATTTGATGAAATAAAATAGTTATTGTAAATGAAATAGTAAAGAATATTCATTTTAAAGTAAAATTTGAAGCAGATGGGATGAAGATGAATTTCTTTATTTTAAATTTCTTTATTTTAAAGAATATTCATTTTAAATATAAATTTTATATTTCTTTATTAAGTTTAAAAATATTTTAAAAATTTATTTTTATCCTAGTATATTTTTCAATAAAATTATTTCTTTTTATGTTTTATACATACATAAATATTTTTAATAAAATCTAATTAATTTATTTTTATTGTTTTTTTAATAAATTTTATATTTCTTAAAAATATTTCAAAAATTCATAACTTATCCTAAATTGTATATTTTTCAATAATTTTTTTTATATTCTATATACATAATTTTTTTAATAAAATTTAATTATTTTGTTTGTATTATTTTTTTATCTACTTTAATGTAATATTTTTACTTTTCTTCTTAACTTGTATTATTAATTATTTTTTTTATGTATATTATGTAATTTACTATCAATTGTATTATATTAATAAATATATTATTTAATTAACTAAACGTAAAATACAAATTGAATATGTAATTGATTAATATGTTAATAGATATTTGATGAAATAAAATAGTTATTGTAAATGGAATAGTAAAGAATATTCATTTTAAAGTAAAATTTGAAACAGATGGGATGAAGATAAAATTTTAAGTTTATTGCAGAAACTACACTGTTTTAATGTAAAAGTTGTGTTAAAATAGAGTTGTGAGTTAGAGATGGCTTTAGAATTAGTACAAAAGCCAGAGATTTTTTATTTTTTTTTGGGTGGAGGGGTGGTGGGGGAAGTTGGGGCGCTAATAATCCAACGATTGGATGTGCTATATACATAGCATATATTAATATATGATGCATGTATGCAGACCCTCTCCCTCCCCCCTCCCTCCTCCCCAACCAACAAAAATTTATAGCCAATTTCATAGTATAAAAGCAAATTTATAAAAAAGATAGTATAAATTACTCCATATTAGTATTTGTTATCAATAATTGTAATTAATATGATAGTAATTCCTGTACAAGTCTTTCAACAAATGATTACTAATTATTCTTTTTTTTACTATGTAGGTATTTGGGCGAGCATCTTGTACTAAATTAATTAAAATTAAGAATATTGACTTCTTTATGTGTGTGTGTAATGCATGCCAAAAGCCTAAATTGCAATCTCTAGTCTCATCATGTTTGGGTGTATGGGTGAGCAAAGGAATTTCTATATCCTAGAAAATAATTTAATACAATATTACTAAATATTATCAGTTATTCATAGTAATTCAACAGTTTACTATGAATCACAAGTTTTGCTAGGGAATTTAGAAAAAATATAGTAAATAAATCAACAAATTATAAATACTTTCTATCATGTTTTGTAATGTGCCAAGTTTCATTTCCTTTTATTATACTATTTCCATTGCAATCAATCTAAGAATGCTGGTTATTGTATCACCTTAATGTGTATTTTCTATTTATTATAGGTGATTAGTTAGTGAAACAAAAAATTATCGCATAATCAACTAAAATAGATGACCTTTTTAAAAGAAAAAAAGTATTGTAAATTGATCATAAACCCAAACTTGAAACTTGAAACTTGAAACTTGAATCATCAAAATGTATGCCAAATGGTAAGTCCTTGCATATTATTTGACTAAAATTGAGAGAGGATTTATAGATAAGTTTGACATAGATTTGATGTTAGATTAAGTTTACCATATGGAGGGCCGTCATGTATCACTACGATGATTGATGAATTATGTATTATTGAAAGTTAGCCTTTGTAATACTTCTAGCTCTAATTATTAATGGTGGAAAAATATGAAAAATTGTAATTAAAAATTACCTATTTTACACAATCATACTAGAATCTTTATAAATGAACACCAACTTCTCCATCAATTCTTTCATTTTTCTTTATTAAAAATTCAATTTTTTTTTTTAATATTGGATTACCCCCAAACTTATTTCTTTTGTTATATGCAACTGGGTCTATTCGTCTTAGGGGGTTCAAATCATACATCTCAATTCATAAATCTTCATTTTCATCATTTTTCAATCTTTTCTTCTCTTTATTTTTATTTTTTTAATACAATAATTCATTCAAGAATGATTGTGTAAATGAGAAAAAAAATAATTGAAAATTGAAATTTTTCATAAAGCTCGATAATGTGTACGGGGTGTCCAAAGAATTATTTCATCAGGATCAAAAGGGGACAGTAGGGAATAATTCAAGTATAGATTGGTTTCAAAGGTTCAAACGATCTAAAAATAGCCTAAATTATCTCCTCAATACTATACCACCTAGCATTTCACCTCAACTAGTGATCAAACAAGTTATAAATATTGGTGGGATCATTTAGAAAATATTAGATCTTATAAACTGTCTCTAAATAATTAAATATAATTCAACAAACTACTTAGTGTATTAAGATTCACAAGATCTCATAAAGTAAATAAAACTAATTTTTTGATATTTAGACATGTAAATAAACATATATATTCTAATATTCATTTTTTTTTTCAAATATGCACACAGTTTATTACTAAACTTGACAATCAATAAACTAAATAAGTCAATGAATTAAACTCAACAAGCTACAAACAAGCATTAAACTTTTCAAACAACAAGCAATTATCCTAAACTCTTGAACTCCCCCCAAACTTAATATAAGTATTGTCCTCAATGATTGAGAGAATTGTAAAATAAGAGGACTTTCCTGAAAATGGGTGGTGTTCAGTCCTGGGTAGGAGAGGCGTAATCATACGAATATGATGAGTATGTAGGAAGGACTAGAGATTTTTGGATTTAAAACCTTGTTGTGCACGTATGCCACGCCATGCTCTTTTTTTAAAAATTCTCAACCCTTAACCTGCAAAAATGAGTAAAATATCAAGGAACAATCGTCATGATATGAAACAATACAAGAATAACAAGAAATAAAACAACACACACAAAAATAAGAAAAGAGAACTTAGGTTGCCTCCCAAGAAGCAGACTTTATTTAAAGTCTTTAGGTAGATCGAGATCGAATACCTTAGGTTACTTCTCCAAGTGGGAGATTAGACATCTTCCAAATTTCATTTTTGTAATAATGTTTCAACCTTTGTCCATTAATACGAAATAATATGTCATCCTTACCTTTAAGTTCAACCGACCTAAATGTAAATATCTTGTTGACAATGAAGGGGTCGGATCATCTAGATTTTAATTTTCCCGAAAAAAGTTTTTATCTAGAATTGAAAAGCAACACAAGTTGTTCGGGTTGAAATTTTCTTCTCAAGATCATTTTTTCACCATTGTTTTGTTCTTTCTTTATAGATTTTAGCATTTTCATAGGCATCAAGCCAAAATTCATCAATTTTATTGAGTTGCAATAATCTTTTTTCTCTAATTGCCTTTGTATTAAAATTTAATTATTGCACAGCCTAATATGCTCTATATTCTAGCTTAACGAGGAGGTGACAACCTTTTCCAAAAACTAATCAATAAGGAGACATACCTATAGGAGTTTTATAAGTTGTGCAATATGCCCACAATGCATAATCAAGCTTATGTGTTCAATCCTTTCGATTAATACTTACCGTTTTCTCAAGAATTTGTTTTTAATTGAGGATGGTATCCAAGAGCTACCTGTGTCTTACACCATACTTAACTAAAAAGTTATTAAATATTTTATTACAAAAATGAGAACCTTTACCACTTATAATTGCTCTAGGTGTGTCAAAATGAGTGAAAATGTGTTTGTGCAAAAACTTAAGCACTGCTTTAGCATCATTAGCAGGTGTGGTAAATGCTTCTATCCACTTAAAGACATAATCCACAGCAAACAAAATGTATGATCGGCCATTTGATGGAGGAAATGATCCCATGAAATCAATGTCCCAAACATCAAAGAGTTTAAATTCTATTATGTTAGTCAAAGGAAGCTCATGGCATCTAGTAATTGTTCCAACCCTTTGACACCAATCATATGCGTACACAAAAGCATAACAATCCTTAACCAATGTTGGACAATAAAAACTAAATTGCAATACCTTAGAAGTTGTCCTTATAGGTTCAAAATGATCGCCACATGGGGATGAATCATAATGCTTTAGAATTTCTTTTGTTTCCTCAATTAGAATGCATTTCTGAATCAGAGAATCTGAATACCTTTTGAAGAGTAAAGGATAATCTCATACATATGATTTTACATTATGTAAGAATTTTTTCTTTTGATGATATGTGAGATCTGAGGGCAATAATCCACCTGAAAGATAATTCACAAAATTTACATACCAAGATAAATTATCTTTGATTGCCAAAATAAACTCATCTGGGAAAGATTCTTTAATTGGCCCTTCAAAGTTCTAATTTTTCTGCTCCAACCTCGATAAGTGATCAACCACTATATTTTTCCTTCTCTTCTTATCTTTGATTTCAAGATCAAATTCTTTAAGAATGAGTATCCATCGAATTAGCCTTAGTTTTGCATCTTTTTTAGCAAAGAGGTACATAATATCAGCATGATCGGTATACACTATCATCTTGGTACCTACAAGATAAGCACAAAGTTTATTAAATAAAAAAACAATTGCTAATAACTCTATTTTAGTGGTGGTGTAATTTTATTGAGCATTATCAAGTGTTCGGTTTGCATAGTAAATGATCCTAAAAATTTTATCTCTTCTTTGTCCTAACACCGCTCTAACCACATAATCACTAGCATCACATATAAGCTCAAATAATTGGGTCTAATCCGGTCAAAGGCGTGTAAGCAATTAACATTAAAATCAAAATGGCTTATATTTTCCCAAAAAGTTGCATAAAAGTTTTTCAATTTTTGAAATTTTTTTAATGAATCTTCTATAAAATCTGGCATGTCCCAAAAAACTACGAATAGCTTTTACATTGATTGGTGGTGGAAGTTTTTCAATGAAGGACACTCGGTGACTTAAAATAATACCTGTTTTTACCATAAAATGACACTTTTTTCAATTTAAAACAAGGTTAGTCTTATTACATCTCTGCAAAACAAAAGAAAGATTATATAGACATATATCAAATGACGTGCCAAAAACTGAAAAATCATCCATAAAATTTCCATTATGTTCTCCACCATATCATAAAAAATTATCATCATGCAACTTTAAAACGTGGTTGGGGTATTGCATAATCCAAATGATATTCTTCGAAAAGTAAAAATATCATAAGAGCATGTGAATGTTGTTTTCTCTTAGTCTTTAGGTATTATGACAATTCGATTGTACCCCAAATAACCATCAAGAAAATAATAATATTGATACCCTACGAGTCGATCTAACATTTGATCAATAAATGGGAAGAGAAAATGGTTCTTACGAGTAGCTTTGTTGAATTTTCTATAATTAATACATACTTGCCAATTTGTGACCATTATTGTTGGTATTAATTCATTATTATCATTTTGAATTATGGTCATGCCACCCTTTTTTGAAATTTCTTGAACCGGACTCACCCAAGAACTATCAGAAATTGTATAAATAATTCCGACATTCAACCATTTCAAGACTTTATTTCTTACAACCTCTTTCATTGTAGGATTTAGTCTATATTGATGTTCAATAGATGGTTTGTAAGATTATTCCATTAAGATTTTATGCATGATAATTGAAGGACTAATACCTTTTAAATTAGAAATTGACCAACCAATAGCATATTTATGCTATCTTAAAACACGAAGCAACTTCTCAACCTCTAAAGAAGATAGAGATGCTGAAATAATTATTTGATAAGTGTTGTTAGCACTTAGAAATTCAAACTATAAATACTCGTGAAGTGTTTTCAACTTTGGTGATATTGTTTGTTCCTTAATTATGGTATCTTCTATTGTTTCTTTGCATTTATCATTCTTCAACTCCACGTCTCCCGATTCAAGAAAGAGCAAGTAATGCAATAAATACTCATTATCAATATCATGGTCATTATCTTACATTATGGAATGAACAATGCATTACTTTAAAGGTTCAATAGGAATTTGTTTGAAAAAATGATAGTGCAAGCAAGTTTCTAACATTTCAATCATATTACAAGCATGTAGTTCATCTTGAAACTTCAATGCACGATAAATGTTAAACATCACTTCATCCTCATTAACTCTTAGAGTTAATTCACCACGTTGTACATCAATCGAAGCAAGCTCGATAGAAAAGAATGATTAACCAAGAATTAAAAGAATTTCTTGGTCTTCTTCTATACCTAACACCACAAAATCTGCATGAAATATGAATTTATCCACTTTTATCAATATATCTTCAACAACTCCTTTTGGATAGGTGAGAGAGCTATCAGTAAATTGCAATGTGATAATGGATGACTTGATTTCTCCAATTCCTAATTTCCTGAAAACATAAAGTAAGATCAAATTAATGATTGCTCCAAGATCACAAAATGCTTTATCAAAGAAATGTCCTCCTATAGTACAAGAAATAGTAAAATTCTCTGAATCTTTTAATTTTTTAGGAAGCATTTTTTGTAAAATGGCACTACACTACTCTGTGAGATTCATAATTTCAAATTCCACTAATCGTCTTTTTCTTGACATGACATCTTTCATGAACTTGCCATAGTTGGACATTTGCTCAAGAGTATCTGCAAAAGGAATGTTAATATGAATTTTCTTGAAGATTTCCAAAAAATTTGCAAATTGTGAACCAATTTTTTTCTTTTGAAATATTTGTAGAAAATGAATGGAAACAATAAATTTAGGAGAAATTTCAAAGTTAGAATTAGATTTTAGCTTCTTAGCCCCTGTTTGTACATTTAATTGTCTTTCTTCTTCCTTTGGTTGTTCCTCTAAGGACTTTGACTCGAAGTGCTTGCCATTGGATTATCAATGTTAGAACTTCTCATTTTTGGCCCCTTAATTTTAGTTCCACTTCGAAGTTGGATGGTCTTGCAATGCTCCATTGGATTGATTTTCATATCACTTGGAAAGTTTTCTGTATGTTTTTTAGTATTGAATTAAGTAGCAAGTTGTCCAATTAGAGTTTCTATTGATTTTATTTGAACTCCTAAACTTGAAGCCAGGTGTCCCAATTGAGACTCAATGTTATCTATCTTTGCTTCATCCTTATTCAATCGAGCTCATGTCTCGCCAATGAAAGTGCTTAGCAAATCCTCTAATAATATTTTTTTATCACCTACTTGAGGGTTGTGATTTGGTGGATTGTTGTAACCTGATAGAGGTTGAAGCACATTTCGATTGTTGGCATAGAAAAAATTCTCATGATTTTTAAGCCCCGATTTGTAGTGAATAGGAAACTGATTTCCCCCAAAATTAAAATTACGATTATCGATAAAGTTTACCTACTCATTTCTTTTAGTTTCCATAAATAAAGTGCTAGTGAATGCCATGGAATTCATCTATTGAGAAGCTCTATTAGAAGTCCAAGCTATAAATTGGTTAGAAATAGTAGAAATTTGTATAGTTAATTGTGTAAATAAATCTACCTCAAGAACACCGACAATCTTTTTAATGGAATAACTTTCAAAAGGCCATTGATTGCTATTAATAGTCATCTTCTCAAGCAAAATATAGGCTTCATCTTTGGTCTTAGACATCAAAGTCCCATATGTGACATCTATTTTGGTTTGAATTTACCTGTTCAAACCATTATAAAAGTATTGTACCCACTGCTAATCCTCATAATCATGTTGAGAACACCTTCTTTGAAAATCTTTAAACCTCTCCCAAGCTTCATATAATGGCTCAAGATCTTGTTGATTGAATTGAGCTATCTCACTCTTAAGTTGAAGTATCTTGCATGGGGAAAAGTACTTAGCAAGAAATTTTTGTGTCAAGTCATTCCAACCTAGTATGCTACTCGGGGCAAAAGATTGTAAGCATAGCCTAACTTTGTCCCGAAGTGAGAATGGAAATAAGCAAAGTCTAATTGAATCGTCGGGCACTCCATTCATTTTGATAGTGTAACAAATCTCCAAAAAACATGGCTAAGTGTGCATTAGGATCATCCAACGTATTTTCTCCAAATTGATTTTGTTGCACCATGCTAACGAGAGCCAATTTAAACTTAAAATTGTTAGCATTGATCGATTGTCTAATAATCCCGAAAATTGTTGGCATTGATCGATTGTCTAATAATCCCGAAGTAGTTTTGGTTCATGATTAGTTGGAAATAGTCCCGGATAGCTCGTTGTGGTGGTGGTTGTTGTAATAGAAGATTGGCGTTCACATTAGCATTGTTGATATTATACCTCATGGCTTGATTTCAAATCTTTTGCTGCTCTAATAGCTCGTAGAGTCTGCTCTATTTATGAATTAAAATAACTCAAGTCAAGACTCATAACCTTACACATACAAATACATATAATCTAATACAAAGCTAGATAACATCAAAATATGGGAAGAAAGTAAAAATAGTCTAACTAAAATCAAGACTAAGTCATAACAATATTAATGCAATTATGATAAAACAATTCCTAGCAACGTCGCCAAAAAATTAGTTCGTGAGATTTTTTACAAACCGCAAGTCCACAATGTCAACTTTTAATATAACGGTAAGTTGAGTACCTTATCCATAAGGATTATAATCAAAAATTGCATCAAGTATCGTAGTTCAAATAGTTCCAATTTTATCTAAAACATTGAGTGATGATTGATAAACAAAGTAGAGTAAGATAAGTAAAGCAAAGATAAGAGTGGAGTTCTTAGAAGCAATATAACAAACACCTTATGAGTAAGAAATTGTAGAGGAATGACTCACCTAATTATCACATGTGTTCTTCCTCCAAACCATACCAATTCAAGTCAACAATATATGTAAGTCAAGAATTTCTAAGCTCATCAATTCTCTCTTTCGAGTGCCGAATTGACTATGAGTTCCAATATGAATTTCAATATCTTTATAAAAATTCAAGAATAATACTTTACAAAAGTTTAATGAATTCTTCTTCAAACTTCAAAGGTTTCATAAGCTTCTCAACTTTATGATTTCTAGGTTTTGTTTTCCTTATGATCATGTATAATCTTCCTTCTCTTGAATATCGAATCTCATATATCCAACAATTTCAATTAGTAGCCAAATAATCAAGATGCGATACTAAACAAGATAAAACAAACAAGATGAATAATTTGAACTAATATTATTTGGAACTCAAAACATAAAATCAAACAAGGTTACACCATCTTATAGAAAGAAAAGTTTAGTTCATCATGGATTAATACTACTTCAAGAAATACATAAGAAAGAGCATGAAAATTGCTCACCAATTTGTGAAGTATGAGGAATGGTTGAAACTCTCATTGTCTCTAAAAATGGCCTTTGTCTCCAAGAATCCCCTAATGGCTCCTAGAGTGGCTTTGGTTGATACCAATCTTCTCTTTTTAACTCCTCTCAATGTTTCATCCCTCAAGAATCTCTATAAAAATCCTGAAATCCCTTATATTTTCTTAGCTTTTCCCTTTTTTAAACTCTTTTTTATTAGCAAATTGTCCCCCAATAGATCCACAAATTCTTTTTTAGAAGTTGACTTTAATAGTTTTGTCTAAAATCTGATTAAAAAGATCACACTTTTAAAATTTTCAAGTTGTTTGGCGCTTAGGCCCCCATTCGGAAGAATGGGGCCTAAGCGCCATGTATTCTGTTTCAGCACTTTAAATGGCACCTAAACATGAAATAACGGCGCTTAGGCTTCATGTATTATGCTTTTGGCAGCTTCAGATGGCGTCTAGCCACAGAAGAACGGTACTTAGGCGCCATATATTCTGTTTCAGCACTTCGTGCCCAGGCTCACGTAGGATCATCCTTTTTGCAAGCTATTTTTGAGCTCTTTTTAGTCTTAAATATTTTTTTTGTGTGTTCTAATGAATTTTATTTTATGTCTTATCTTTCCGTAGATACTTAAATCAACCTAATATGATATTTGTGGAGAGAGTTATATCTAAAATACTAAGATGTGTCATACCAAAAAGTTTCAGTCCAGTACTGACTCTTGAACTTGTTTTTTCTCACTAAAATTGAAAGAATTGAATTTCATGGCAACATAAAAATTGTAGATATATATCTTCACTTTCTAATAAATTATGAATCAAGTCAATATGATATTGGAGTAAAAAATTATGTTTGAAATACAAATACTGCCATCAGTAGCACCATAATGCGGATTCTTCAAAATTTCAACCAAGTTTTGTTTATTTCAATTTTCTTCTTCTTTTTCCATAACCTACAAGATTTCAAACTAAATACATAAAAAAGTAACATAAACACTTAAAAACAAATTAATTGTTAATCAAAAGATATATGAATTATTGATATAAAACCAACTTATCATTTAGTTGAAGTTCCAATGAGATATGTTGGCTATGCAAGGAAGATCAGTGATTTGGTGTTGAAAATTTGGTATGCATCACTTTCATTTTTAATACAAAAATAGTATTCAGAATTTATTTTTTGTGAAGTTCTACAAAAATTCAAACCTTATTTCTCATATTCAGATTGATCTAAGATATAGAATATTCTATTTAATTTAGATTCAATTTTAGACAAGGGAGTTTGGTAGTCAGATTTAGATTAGATTAAGAAAATTCTAACTTATTAACAGTCGTAAATGAGAGTCAACAACAAAATTTGCATCTCAATGGACAAAGTTCGGCCAAAGTCACAACACCTTACTAAATGTGGAACTTGTCTCAAAACATGTTTTCCTTTATATTTGAGCTACGTATTTCTAAGTTCAAATCCAACTCCTGAACTCCAATAAATGTTTGTAACGTACTTAACCCATTTAATAATGACGTATTCAATAATAAAATTTAAAATAATTGATAATAAATTGTTAATAACATATTGTTATGAATAAATGACATAATACAAGAAAATATCAAAAAATTAACAAAGAACAAAACATAAAGGACATACAATTTACGTAATTTGACTAAATTGAAAACCCTACATCTACGGACGAAGACAATGGCTTCACTATGTTGAGAAAATTATAAATTTTTTGGCATTCTCTCACCCCAAATCTTTTCAACAAAAATTTGAGTAAAAAATAGAGAAAGTCTATACCGTGGGGCATTGCCCCCTAACTGCATAAACTTATGCTTGTTTGTTATGAAAGGCTCAAGCTTCCACTTTGCAAGCTAAATCTCAGTTTCTTTCCTACTTCAAATCATGCAAAATATAAATTGGGTTGGATTATAATTTGAGTTCGAATATAAAAAATCTCAACACATATAACATCAAATCTCATAATTGATGTTTTTTTATGCATTCTTATTTTTAAATCAAATTACATCAATCAAAATAAACATATAACAATATCTATATGCATAGAGTATAATAGTACTCTTGAATTCTAACTGATGCACAGTAGTGAGTAAAAGAAAATTGACTAAAAAACACAACCACCCCAAATCCAATAGTGTTAGAAAATCAAACCTCGAAACTTGTAAATCTCCTTATAATTTTTGGTATACATGAAAACAAAAAAGGATAGGATAACATGAATATGACACATTATGAATATGGCATATGAATTATTTTAAATATTTAGGATAAAAATATTAGAGTATTCACTATTTTTATACTATTGTAATAAATGTCTTTTTTCAATCAATATCAATAAATTAGGCATTTTATCATCTTTGATTTTTATTAAATTTAATTAAAGTCCATAGATACATATAATAGTGATCACTAAATATGCTTCTATGATTTTGATTTTAAATCGTTCAAAGTCGAGAATCATTGAGATAAGACATCAATGATTTAACAAAACTTACAGATACGATCCATGCTCGTAAGGAGAATGTCTCATTTTATGAACATTAATATAGGGATACTAATGCATATATGTTAGTACTTGTTAGGGAACAATTACATTGAATAACCCTTATCTCTCATCGCCTAGAAATTTTAAATTAAAAATAAAATATTACTGAATATGGAATTTCTATATCACTATCCATAAGAGTCATTCATGCACAAGGAAATTACTTTAAGAAGTTGGAATTCTCACGTGGGTTGAGAGTCCCATTGAGATAGGACAAATAGGTGTATAGAGACCCACAGAGATAGGACAAGTAGATGTATAAATACACCCCCAGAGGGCTAGTTCAATGCTACCTGGAGGGTAATACCTCATGCCATCAAAATTGTAACACGTGTTAGAACTTTTTTAATTAAAAATAAATTCACTTACTTTATATTTAGCTTAAGATGTTTGCAGCTGGAATTTTTTCCCTCCCAATTGCCAAATTTGTGGGAGACTCAAATTCAAAATTTGAATATCATTTTCTCATTTTTAAACCACACAATTTTTGTTGAAAAGATCAAACTTCTTCAAAAGGTAAGAAAATCTTCCTCATCTCCATTAGTTGTCGTTGCTGCCGAAGTTCCCCAACTTCTTCCTCCTCTTCAAAAGATAAAATTGCAATAGTCTCCTAACTTCTTCTTCCTTCTCTACATTCGCCACCACTGTCGATGGAGTTTACTGCGTCCGATATGTTTTTATCTAAGAAGTTTGTGGTCCATGAAATTTCGAGAGACTTTGATGTGGAGGAGCTTTTCAGTTCATTCAAATAGTTTTTACAGTTCTTTGATAGAATGAACATTTTTCTATCTTTTATTTTTCTTATTATTTTTCTATTGAAAAAAATTGAATCTTAGATGGAGATACACTTTTTTGAATTCTCATTCATTAAATTATTTTGGGGTGTAAAACAAGAAATATCTTATTAATGTTTTTTTCTTTGTAAGGATAGATTGGAGAAGTGAACAAGATATTCATTAGTTGAAATGGATAATTTTCTCTTTCCAAATGAGTGAATTCTATACCTCATTATATATATACTTTTAACAAGATACAACAAGAGATTAGAATGAAAATAGTACAAATTTTAATGAGCAGGTTATAAAAAAAGATGGCTGAAAGACATAGGAAAGACTAGCAAAAGAGGTGAAAAGCCTCTTCAAGTTTTGCTCATTAGACCAGTTTTATTAGTTTTTATTATCAAATGATTTTATCATTATTTTACAACTGAAGCATATTATATCCAAATTCAGACCATACGCATTAACAACAACATCATTTCTTACTAAAAAACACTGGATTTGCTCTAAGTTTTTAAATTTATACATCGTATACAATATGAAGACATAACGAAACATGCTAATTCTGAATCACAGCTTAATGTGGAAACATAAAGCATGGATTGAACTTTCATCAAGTCATTTTAGACTCAAAAAACACAAAATGCAATATTTGTACACTTTTTATTTATGATAATTTCCTATCAAGTTTGCAAAATGAAATCATGTTCATAAGTTGTTGATAAGGTTACTTGTCAGCTTGAATCAGACATGTTTCTTATAATCTTGTTTCTAAGTTTTGGTCAAATGTACAACAGGACCCTAATTTTTAGAAGGTATTCATTGGGTTTCTTGATGCCATACACATGGCTCATGGAATAGAATGTAGCTGCTACCATAGCCAAAGATGTCAATCAATTTTTATGCCTTGAGAACAAGATATGTTAACGCTATATGCACAAAGAAGAAATGGGTTAGAATCAAGAATGATGAAAACCTATTTGGCAATTGTAGCGGCGAAAATGAGATGAGAAAGAAGTTAGAGAAACTCCGCCGACAGTGGTGGCGAAAACAGAGGAGGAATAAGAAGTTAGGGGAACTGCTGCAGTTTTATCTTTTGAAGATGAGAAAGAAGTTATGGGACTCTAGCAATAGCAAGGGCTGATGGAGAGGAGGAAGATTTTCTTAGATCGTGTATGTTTTAGTTTCAATGGACTTTTTTCATTTTTTCACAGTTTGAAAGGCCCAAAACATGTTTGCTTTAGCTCATGTTTCACTTGAAAAAGCCTACTTTTCTCATCTGAGACAAAAATCCTATATGAAATCTCTCAACTTCTCTTAAGCTACCGCTCTCTATCTCATACTATCTATAGTTATGTCTGCTCCACTTTCCATCAGTCATTCACATTCTTACACCTTTTTCAATGCAAGCAACTACTATTTTCTTTTAGATTTACTCCTCTACACTAGAAATGTCCAATCCCAAGAAATCTACCCACATAACTTCGTCCAAACTCTACTCTCCTTCCACCCCCAATCCAAAAGCACAAACAACAATCGGATGGTTGGAAAAATCCTCTGATGAGAATGACTATCCTTCTCCGACATCGAGAAAATTAAAAGTATGCCCTTTTGATTAAGTCCTGATTTGAATGCAGGTCTACAAATTGTAGATCTATACGGATTGGTGGAAAATATAATATCTTTGTTGATTTTGAATATGCATCAAGTCAGACATTTGGCTAAAATAGATTCGAAAATATTTTACATAGGTGTAATATTTTTAGATCTTAGGGTTTATAATCATTTGAGTTATTCTTTAGGATTTTCTTATGTTTTTATGATTTTATCAGTTTTACATCATAAATTTTGGTGAAATATACATGCATATATTAGGCTTCAAGTTTTTTTGGGATTTCTTTTACTTTTATGCTCATAGGAGTCCTATATCATTGATTTGGGTAAAATACATATATGTTCTTCATTCAATTTCAATGAACTGCATTTCATATCGATTTGGTGGCACTATACTTGTGGGTTTCAATTTCAATGGACTACCTTTCATTTACCAAAAGTTAGTGAATCAGAGGCCTTCAGTTAATCTCATCATTTTGGTAAATCAAATTATTGATTTCAAGTGCAATATACACACATAAGTGTTTGCTTATTTTTTTTTTTTGGGTTTTTGTCTATATACAATACATATTTGTTTCACTTTATTTTTGTACGATTATAGGTTTTGGCTTCAGTTTGTATGTCATGTTTGGAATCTTTAGAAGGTTTTTTTTGAATAGATGTACATATGATCCTCACATGTATTGTTCAGATATAAATAGGTTTTGTTTTATTTTCCGACTTTAGGGTTTTTGGTCATTTAAATATAAATTTTTTTGAATCTCGTCTTGCAAAAATGTATGTTGTTTTTAACCTGTGCATACATATTTTGCATGTGATGCATTTTCAATATATATGTAATGTGATAAGTATAATGAAAATATTTTAAAATAAAATATAAATTTGTTCTACAAATCTCCATGATGGTTATAAGTGGTTTCAAAATTTTCATGTTATTGAGTATAGCTTCATACTTGAATCTGTATCAATAGATTCAAGTACGAGCAAAACTCTACAAATGTACTGTAAAAAAGGTGCAGTAGTCCATGATTTATTTGTACTTTGTATAATGTAAGTCAAGGGAGATGTAATAGGAAGTTCAGTTATTATATGGTAAAAGTCTACATCCCATGTGTAATACAAAATCTATTTTTTGCAAATTAGGTTGATTTCCTATTAAAGTTATAATACTTGTTGTATTATTGTTGTCAAATTACACTTAATAAGGTTACCTCCTAATTAATATATATTTTAGAATTTTTAATATTTGGTGTCCACTATTGTGGTTTATAGCATGAAGAGTGTATATATTTTGTAGAACACTTGGGGTTGGGTAGTTGAATTTGAAATAGTATAAATATCCCAATCATAATAATATGCTGTTCATTTTATTGAATTATATTCCATTAAATATTGGAATTTAGATGACTAAGGGAAAACAACCAGCTAGTATACCGAAACAACCTCGTAATAGGTCTGACGACACCTAATGTACATACCTTCGTTGGGTGTCCTTGTGGAATGCATGTATATGCAATTTCGAAATGGCCAACTGCTCACAACCACATTTATTACAAAGGACATGTTTGTGAGTACCTAAATCCCGTATCACGCATCGCAACTAACATGAAAGGCTCTTAGGATAAAATAAATATGGCGTAAATTTCATGATTGCTAACCAAACAAACCGAGTTTGGTTGGGACTTACTAACCTACAACATAATTGCTCCTGAGCCTATTTGGGCTACTTGAATAGCAGTAATCAAACTAACACCCTTTACCACCTCTTCTAGTACTTAGCAGTGGTGTATCATCTAGTTTTACCTACGTAATATGTCTCATTCCCTCTATTGTAGGCAAATCCAAAGGAGGCTGATTTGCAGAAGAAAGAGCTCCCTCACTATCACTTGTGCACTAAGATGTTTGTTGGTTCCATTGCAATAGGCGATGTTGCACGGTCCTCAGCAATGGGCCCTTTAGAGCCTGATGAAAAAGACGACCCCACCGAACATGATGGGGATATGATCAACTTAGGTAATGATCTCTTGAGGGAAATAGGCAGCCTTTCAATCTTAATATCAATGATATCCCCTCATCCTCAACAAGACATATCTATTTAAATTAATTTTTTCTCATAAAAGAAAAAGTGGGGCCCATGCATTTATGACTTAGAATATAATACAATATTTCAATGAAAATAATGCTTTTGGGATTTATATAACCACACACGTATTCATTTTTCACATTTTTTTTGTATAGAAACAACAAAAAAAATCTATTAAACAAACTTATTCTCATCCAACACCACACTTATTATCTATTACAAGAAATCACCTAATCTAGACGTACTTTTATTTCTCACCCATTTTCAAATAAGGATTTATAAACTCATCTCAACAAAATAGAAATGAAAAATTCCATTGAAACTAAAACCATACAAGCCTAAGCCTTTCGAAGAATTTTTATCTTTTCAACAAAAAATATGTGGTTTAAATATGAGAAAGTGACATTCAAGTTTTGAATTTGAATCTCCTACAAATATGGCGGTTGGGAGGGGAAAAAAATTCCAGCTGCAAAAGTCTTGAACTAAATATGATGTAGTAAGTCAATTTGTTTTTCATTAAAAAAGTTAAGGTAAGTGTCACAATTTGGATAGTATGAGGCATTACCCTTCAACTAGCATTGAATTAGCCCCCTTAGAAGCCACATTTAACAAGAGGAAGAGAGCGAAAATTCAGGCCCCTCAAGCTTACAAAAATATCTACTCCCTGTTCTCCCTTGTATGATTTTTATTTTCTTTTGTTCTACACATTTAAATAAAAAGAACTCAAAAGTCAATGCCAATGCACAAAGTATTTGTATTATTGCTTATAAGAACCCCATACACCAATCCTTTAGCTGTCAAAGCGTAAGTTTGATATTGTGTGGACATTCAAAATGTGAATCAATTTTAGAGGACAAACACTTAAAGCTCTTAGGAGAACTAGTTATATGTAAGGATGTTACTAGTTTGTGATTGTAATAAAAAATTTAATTTCAACAATGGAAGGTTGATCATAGTCTACTGCATCAGCTGGAACATCGAGATACAATTATTAAACTTAACCTACATAAGAATTAAACATCAATCTAATCGCGATAGGAACATGATACTTGGTTTATTATGATTATTATAATTTTATACTTTTAAAAAGTATAGAATTTTGTTGTGCCACGTATGGGAGAGCCTATGCAAACCCAACAAAAAATGGCTCAAACATGACTATCCAATATATTATAAGCTTGTTTGGATTGATGGATGAAGGTTAATAGATAAATGGATCAGGCTTCGGCAAGCATTTGGTATGCATGACTTTAGGCCATGATAGATCTTAAGCCTGATAAACAATCATTCATTTACATGATAAATAATCAATCTAACAACCCAATAATAATGTAATCCAAAAATTGACCAAACTATAATTAAATGTGAATATAGAGTTTTGCACCTGAATAAGGCAGTAGATGACAAACTCTCCAGTTGATTTTGTTGGTATGTTTTGTCCTTATATTTAAATAGACAATCTGGACATTTAGATTTACAAACTCACTTAATCACTAAATCGAAATGAAAGATTGTTATCCTGATCAAGATTTTTATATTTTAATCCTAAAATCCAAATATATTACAATATCCATGAATAGTGTAATTCTACTCTATTCAATTAATCTACCAACCACGTCCATATATCCAAACAATACCTATGTATATACATATACAAATCACACAAACACACACACACACACACACAAATATACATACATATTTATATAAAATATATATATCCACAAATGTATGTAAATGCTAAACATTTACAAAGATATAGGTGCTAATATAAAGAGATGACATTCATATTGGTGTTGGTGAGGATATATACTTGTGATTTGTTGAATATGGTGTCTTAAAGAAAAATAGAAAGAGTTTAATTTTAAAAGAGAGAGACAGACGGAAAATAAATTTAGATAACACTATTTTTAAATTAGTTTTCAACTAAACGTGTAAAAGAAATAATATTGTGGAGTTGAAGGGACAAGCTTTCACTAATTTAAGCTCCTAGTTTTTCTTTATTTTTAGATGAAGAAGCAAACAACCCCCCTCCCCGAACAATGAAAATGGATAAAAGACTTGGGGGATTGACGTGAGGGGGACTAGCAAATGATGGAATTTTAGGTTACCATGCCCTAACTATACTATCAATAATAAAGTAGCCGGTTTAGGAATTTTTAAATTTTTAGTAAATATTTTCATAATCCCTAATTTTTTTTTAAATATGAAAAAAGACCACACAATATTTGAAACGTACCTGACACTCTATTAGTTAGTTTGTCCAATTTTTTCTTTTTTCGAATAAAATATAAATATTATTTTAAACACATATCCAACATCGTACAAAATATTTTTCAAAATATCAGTATCTTATATCTTATAACCTATTTATCAGTCGAAGCAAACCTAGTTCGGGATAATTGCCATTTTATAACACTAGATTAAACACGTTGACCAAAGAAAAGAAAAAAAAAGGTAGCAAAAGCAAAAATTCATGAGTAGAAAAGGAAAAAGACCAAAACAAAAAAGAGAAAAAAAGAAAAATCAAAGTCAATATTAAAGACCCAAACATTAACCTCAAAACGGTCCAATTCAATTTTTCTTGTTAGTATTTTAGCTTCTCAGACCAAAGCCCAAGCTTAGGCGCTCAACTCCCTTTAACAAACTATTAGTAAGAATAGAAAAAAACAGAGGAAAGAAGAAAAATAAAATAAAATAGAAAAATAGAAAGAGAAAAATAAAACGATTTACAGAGATTCGTCTTCAGCTATTCTTTCTCGCATCAATCGATCCGGTTTCTGCTCCCTGCTGTCTCTCCAATCTCCTCTCTATAATCCTCTCCATCTCTGTCTACTCACTCGACTAGTCTAGTTCTCCGATCCCTCGACGACTCTGCTCCCACAATTCCAACTCGTAAGTTTTCAGATTCAAAACCCTAGCGCCAACCCAGAATTTTCTTTTCGTTAGTCTTCGCCATTTCAATTCTTTTGAACCGTTTTATGTGTTGTGTTTAGGTCATTCATTCAATTCACGGAATTGTTTTCTTTTTTCGTTTTTTTTATTGAGTTTAAAAGCCCTACTACATTTTCTCGACAAATTTGTGGCTTTCTATTTATTCAGGTTCGTTAATTTTGTGTTCTTTGGATTGATTTTTGTTTTCTTACAGGTGGGTTTTGAGGAAGGAGTATTCGGAAGGCTGTACTACGAGGAAACAACAGTATGAGCATAGATAGCCCCGGAGAAGAAGAGGATTAGGGTTTGATTCTGGGTGTTTGCTTGAGGATAAAGATTCATTTTTGGGGCATTCCATGGGCGATGGCGGTGTTGCATGCGTGCCTTCACAGCATATTATGGAGAAGTTCTCAATTTGCGGGGGCAAGACCAATGGCAACACCAAGCTCAATTCTTCTTCAAAGTCTTCCATCAAATTGGCAAAAGTGAATCCAAAAATGAAGCCGAAAAAGGATAAGGGAAGTGAGTCAGGCTCAAAGAATTTTGGCAGTTTAAATAAAGAAGTTGCTGAGAGGAATAGCAATGGTGATGCTTTTGATGACAACAATAAAGAGGAAGTGGAGGAGGGTGAATTGGGGACTCTGCCCTTTGAGAATGGGGAGTTTGTTCCTGAAAAACCCGCAAGAAAATATGAAATTAAGAGCGAGATTGAGAAGGGTGAATTTACCCCTGGGAGGTGGCGAAAGAGTGGTGCTGAATTGGAGAAAAATGATTGCAGTTCATCGAAAGATGAGTTGGAAAAAGGGGAGTTTGTTCCTGACAGGTGGTGCAGAAGTGATGTTGCAAATAGGACTGATGAATATGGTTACTCAAAGGCTCGAAGGTACGATACTGCTAAGGAAAAAGGATGGAAAAGCGAGCGAGAATGGACCTCACCTTCTGCAAAGGAAAGGGGATGGAGAGTTGATCGTGACTCTGAATGGACTCCACCTTCTGGTAGAGAAAAAGGTTGGAAAGCTGACCGTGAGTGGTCGCCACCTTCTGGTAAAGAGAAGGGATGGAAGGGTGATCGTGAGCGCGAGTGGACGCCACCTTCATCAGGTAAGTATTCCAGTGAGAAAGAACTTGGCAGAAGTGTTGGGAGTAGTCAGCATTTGAGGAAATTTTCTTCCAGACATGAAGCTGAGAAGACTCAGAAGATCGGTTCCAGAATTGCGGGGGAAGAGGGCTCTTTGAAGAATGACTTCACCAATAGTAAGAGCCATGCAAGAGACTATTCCTTCAGTAACAGGTTAAAGCGGCATGGTAATGATTCAGATAGTGGTGACAGGAAGTATCGTGTTGACTATGATGACTACTCTGGTTCAAAAAACCGGAAGCTTTCTGATGATGGCAGCCGTTCTGGTTTCTCATCAGACCACTATTCTGGCAGGACTATGGAGAGGCAGTATAAAACTGCTGCTGCTGCTTCTTTGCGGAGCATTCCCTCTGAAAGGTATTCTTCTAGATATCTGGAGTCATCTAGAGCAGTTCATGACAGGCACAATAGCAGCCCACATCATTCTGAGCGGTCCCCACGCGATCGGGCCCGCAACCATGATCACCGGGATCGCAGCCCGGCCCGCCGTGGTACGCCTTCTTATGATCAGGGACATCAGTATGATCGAAGTAGGTCCCCTTATGATCGTAACCGTCACTATGATAACAGGTATCGAAGTCCTAGTTATGATCATGGCCGAAATCGTGATGGTAGGGACCGGACTCCAACTTTCTTGGATAGGTCACCACGAGGTAAGTACAGTGACCATAGGGAAACAAATCGAAAGGCTGGAGTGGGTGAGAAGCGGCCAAGTCATTGTGGAAGCAAAGGGCTAGAAGGAAAGCATAATCTGATGAAGGATTCTGGCGGAAGAGAATCACAATTTTTAGCTAAAGAATCACCAGATAGAGGAAATGTGGATAATAGAAATGTCTCCACCGATAAAACTGCTAGCCTTCCGTCTCACCATGAAGAGCTCTCCCAAAGTCCTGCATTTAAAAGTATAGAATCTTCTCAGGAAAATGGAGTTACTGAAGAGCCAGCATCCATGGAAGAAGACATGGACATCTGCAACACTCCACCACATGTCCCTCTGGTGGCAGATGCAGTTGCAGGAAAGTGGTATTACCTGGATCACTTTGGTATTGAATGTGGGCCCTCCAAGTTGTCTGATCTAAAGACACTTCTTGAGGAGGGATATCTTGTGTCAGATCACTTGATCAAACACTTGGACAGTGACAGGTGGGTAACTGTTGAAAAAGCGGTTTCTCCATTGGTTACTGTGAACTTCCATTCTATTGTTCCAGACACAGTTACCCAACTTGTGTGTCCTCCTGAGGCTCCTGGTAATCTATTGGCAGATAATAATGGAAACTGTGTATCTGGTAACGAGGAAATGCTAGTCCCTTCTTCACATACAATGTTGTGCTCTGAGGACAATTCAGCTGCTTCCAAGCCTGAAGAAGATTTCCATATTGATGACAGAGTTGGAGCATTCTTAAAGGGTGTCACATTAATTCCCGGCAAGGAAGTTGAGATGCTTGCTGGTATGCACATATTCTTATATAGTTTATCTCCAAAAACTCATTTCTCCCTCATATTTCTGAAATAACTCTCACTATTTGCCAGGTGGTGATACATGATATGAAGTGCCTTTTGTTTAGTTTTTACCACTTGGCAACCTGTAGTCAAATGCATAAACTAAATAAAACATTTTCTATACATAAAAAAATGTAAATATGAACTGAATTTTATTACTATTTTCTACATTTGAATTATAAAAAGGTTTTCAGTCCTGTCTACTTGAAAATTTAAGTTTCAGTTTGGCATTCCTTCTTTTTATTTAATACACATTCTTCTGTCTTCTATACATTTCTTGCAGAAGTGCTGCAAATTACGATGGAGCATGGGGAGTGGGAGAGATGGGGAAAAATGGAAGGTACTTTTATTTTAAATTCATTGTTATATCCTAGTTATCATCAGTCTGTTTGATGTGGCCTAATGTGGTTGTTCAAAGCTGCTTTGTGATTTATGTTATATGGTCACTTCAGGTCTTTGAACTACATTGATGAATTTAGACCCTAAAACCTTCTATCTTTGTCAAAGTTATGAATGTTTATATTTACTCTGTTTCTTTCTGGTGCTTTCTTATTCATACTAAAGTAAATACAGTGAGGCTATTGCTAATGGAGTTCATATTTTAGTGTGATTTTTTCTGACTTTTGTGGAACTGTTGATTGTTTTCAGTGTCACTGGATGAAGTTCCCAGAAAAAATTTTGTGATATTGTTGCTCTCATTTTTGTTTTTTTTGGCTTTATTCTGTAATAATGATGCCCAGTTCAAAAAAAATTATTTTATATGAACAATAATCAATAGTAGTGATTTTGGCACACTCGATGAATGATATATCACAGATCGAACCACATAATAGGAAAAATTGGATGCTGTCTCATAGTTTGATTAAGTTCATGAGATGAAGATAAGCAAATATAGATGAGAAAATGTTATTAGCCAAAAAAAAAAAAAAAAAAAAAAAGAAAAAAGAAAAGCAAAGGAAAAAACAAACAAAGAAATTGGAGAGAGAAAAAAAGAGGAAGACTTTGGACAGAGAAATAATGAGAGTAGTGGGATGCATGTCAAATATTAAGAGGCTGTCAAGTGACAGACCATCCATACCAACATTTGGCCCTCTTCAATTGTATGTAATATAGATGATGAGGTATGTTATTTCACTTGTGTCACTTTGATGATGGGTTCTGTTTGGGTCTTCTTGTTAATAGTTTGTCATGCTTGCATTGGGGCATCCATTGTTTGATGTTGTTTTCAGATTATGCACATTATCATCATTGGTTGTATTTGAATTAATTAAGATGACCAGATTTCTCTTACATTATTTGAGTACTTGAGTTCTCTTAGGTTGCGTTTGGATTAAAGGATTTGGTTTTAAGTGAAGAATTTGGAGCTAAGGATTTAGGTGAATCTAATCTTGAGTGGATTTGAAATCCATTGTCTTGATTGAAAAAATAACTCAAAATGGTTACTAAAGGATTTAAAATTCTTAGTAATTGAAAATTATCCGAACAAGTGCACTGAATTTGTTATTATGGATATGAAATCCTTAGCTCTCCTCCAATCCAAACACAACCTTAAAGAAGAAGATTTCAATGTATGTGTCATTTTTTCTTCTTTTTGAGTTGACTGTGGCTATTATATAGTCTTTGCGGCTAAACCACTTTATTCGAATTGTCTACATACACATGCTGCTTATTTGAGGAACTTTTTTTGGGCATTCACAGTTTATACCAGGAACCAACAGGACACAGATGAGCATTTCGAAGGTAAAGGTGAAAAGGGTCTGCTGAGTGGTTCTGAACTTAAATTTAAAGACAGTGCAGAATCATGGCCCACCATGCTTGTCTCCTCTGAGAAGGATAACACACTTGCTTGTAGTGACACTGGTGAAAGTTTTTCTGGCCAATGGGTATGTAAGGGATGTGATTGGAAGAGGAATGATGAAACTACTCAAGATAGATCTTGGAAGAGGAAGCTTGTTCTCAATGATGGTTATCCACTGTGTCAGATGCCCAAGTCTGGTTGTGAAGACCCCCGGTGGGAGCAAAAGGATGAATTGTACTACCCCTCTCAGAGCAGAACGCTTGACCTGCCACTGTGGGCTTTTACCTCTCCCGATGAGTTGAATGATCCCAACAGTATGAGCAGATCAAGCCAAACTAAATCTGCTCTTGTCAGGGGGTTCAGAGGAATGATGCTTCCAGTGATTAGGATAAATGCGTGTGTGGTAAAGGACCATGGTTCATTTGTGTCTGAACCCCGTGTAAAAGTTAGAGGAAAGGAAAGGTTCTCTTCAAGGTCTTCGCGGCCATTTTCCACAACTAGTGATACAAAGAGGTCATCGGAAGACGGTCACTCGAAGAGTGCTCATGAACAAGACTCACAGGATTCTAGTGAGAAGAGTGTATCCTTCAGTATGTTAAAGGATCGTCTTTGCAAAGTTCATGAGTTGAAATTGCATGTGGGTGATTGGTACTTCCTTGATGGTGCTGGGCATGAACGAGGACCTCTATCATTTTCAGAGCTGCAAGTAATGGCTGATCAAGGTGTCATTCAGAAACACAGCAGTGTTTTCAGAAAACGAGATAAAATTTGGGTTCCAGTTACTGTTCCCTCTGAGGCTTCTCGAATTACGGAGCATGAGAATAGTGCAACTTGTTTTACTTCCCTTTCGGAAGCAAGTGGTGCTGTATTGAGTGGAAACCAGAGAATGTCTGGTAGTTTCCATGGTTTGCATCCACAATTTATTGGATATACTCGGGGAAAGCTTCATGAATTGGTGATGAAGTCATACAAGAGTCGGGAGTTTGCTGCCGCCATAAATGAAGTCCTTGATCCTTGGATCAATGCCAGACAGCCGAAGAAAGAGATTGAAAAACACATTTACCATCCAGGTATTAATCTTCTCTTTAAATTTTACATGCAAGGTCTTGTTCTCTCTTTCAATATACCTTCTGTTGCCACCCTATGTCCCTCCACCTTCGGAAAGACAATAAAATAAAATAAAATAAAATAAATAAAAATAAAGCAAAGAGAGAAAAGATAAATAGGAAAGTTGTTGGCTTCCTTATGTGTAGCTTGTCATCTATGTAGTTCTGAAACTATATCTGATGTTTGCACCTCCAGGCGGATTTATGGTTTGTTTTATTATACATCTTATGTTTATTATTACATTTTATGAGAGTTTCCTCTGAACTAATGTTGCAGATCACTTCCGAACTAGCAAAAGAGCTAGGACAGATGGGATTGAAGAGGAGTATGAGATGGATGAGGATGTGCTAACTTTTCAGAATGATGAGTGTGAATTTGATGATTTGTGTGGTGATGTTACCTTCAGAAAAGGAGATGAAGTAGATTCTGAAGTTGAGAGGGGAAGCTGGGATCTGCTTGATGGCCATATTCTGGCACGGGTATTTCATTTTCTAAGAGCTGATGTTAAGTCACTTTTTTATGCTGCCTTGACTTGCAAGCACTGGCGATCAGTGGTCAAGTTTTACAAAGATATCTCCAGTCAGGTTGACTTTTGCGCCATTGCCCCTAACTGCTCTGACTCTGTAATCTTGAAAATAATGGTAAGTTATGCTTGTGTTACACTTCTGTGCATACTTTTATTTCAGTTTTCTTTCTTTTAGCCATTTGCCTTTCAATTCTATTTGATTGGAAGTGAGAATTACATGATGTTGAAATCTTGTTATTAGTTGATATATTGCAAGTCTGACATATATTATATTCTGCAGAATGATTACAAGAGAGAAAAGATTACTTCCTTATTATTACGTGGTTGTACTGGCATTACTTCTGGCATGCTTGAGGAACTTCTTCAGTCATTACCTTTTTTGTCATCTATAGATATTAGAGGCTGCACCCAGTTTGAAGATTTGGTTTGGAAGTTTCCTAGTATTAATTGGGTCAGGAATCGGGGTCCCAATGTAAAAATTCGGAGCCTTAATCACTTAACTGACAGGAGTTCATCAGCCTCTAATCAGATGGATGACTCCAGTGGACTGAAAGAATATTTAGAAAGTTCAGATAAGAGGGACTCTGCAAATCAGTTATTTCGTCGAAGCTTGTATAAACGATCCAAACTCTTTGATGCTAGAAAGTCGTCGTCCATCCTATCTAGGGATGCTCAATTGAGGCGTTTGGCTATTAAGAAGACTGGAAATGGGTATAAGAAAATGGAGGAATATATTGCTACAGGTCTACGGGACATCATGAGCGAGAACACCTTTGAGTTTTTTGAGCCTAAGGTATGTATAACCATTTCAATTTGGTTTGGTTATTTTTCTACTTATGTTTATCTTTTGGCGAGTCTCCTTCAACATGTTTTGGTAGCTATATAATCCATATTCTCTTTCTTCATCAGGTTGCCGAGATTGAGGAAAGAATGAGCAATGGGTATTATGCCAATCGTGGCTTGAACTCTGTCAAAGAGGATATCAGTCGTATGTGTCGGGATGCAATAAAGTAAGTCAAATTTTACATGCAGTTAGCAAGTCATATTTTACATTCAGTTTTGCTAACTGCATAGCTTTGACACATGGGTTAAGTCAAGGAGTATTCAAGTGCGGTTGCAGCAGGTTATTTCAGTTGTGGTTTGTACTTCTTTTGTGCATACATGTGGTTCTTTCTTACAACCAGTATTTCCCATTGAATTCTGTAACTTTTTGTGCATCACTTCCTTTGTCCTTTGTATTTCTCAGGAATGTCCAAGGAGGTTATTTCATTGAATGCCTGGGCTTGTTGGTTTGAGTTTTCTTTTAGAACTTACTGAACTGGACCATAATAATTTCTGGCCGAAAATATAACAAGTCTGTTTGTAACATCCAGTTGACAAGTTGTTGTCCTTGTTTGCCTTGATTGATTTATGAATAGGTTAAATTTGCAACGAAATCTGGCACCATGGTGGTCACAAATAGGGAAAAATAGTTGCATACATCTATCTAAATTAAACCAGAATGTCATGCTCCTTCTATTATTTGGATCAATTGAATAAGTGGCTTATTTTGAATTTTGATGCATTATGTGATTTCAGAATTAAAAATCGGGGTGATGCTAGAGACATGAATCGCATTGTGACATTATTTATTCAACTAGCTACAAGTTTGGATAAAGGTTCAAAGTTAGCTTATGCAAGAGATGAGACGATGAAATCTTGGAAAGATGACTCACCTCCAGGCTTTTCATCTGCTTCCTCAAAATATAAGAAGAACCTGAATAAAGTGTCTGAAAGGAAACACACGTATAGGAGCAATGGCACTCTATTCATGAATGGACTTTTTGATTCTGGAGATTATGCTTCTGATCGAGAAATTAGAAGGCGATTATCCAAATTAAACAAAAAGTCTTTGGATTCAGGAAGTGACACATCTGATGACTTTGACAAATCTTCTGATGCAAGTATGGCAGACAGCGAGAGTACTGCTTCAGATACAGAAAGTGACTTGGAGTCACCATCAGAAGGTGCTGTTGGGGAGTCTAGAGGGGAGGCATACTTTACATCTGATGATGGGTTTGATTCCTTGGCTGATGAGCGTGAATGGGGTGCTCGCATGACAAAGGCAAGCCTTGTCCCTCCCGTCACAAGAAAGTATGAAGTTATTGATCACTATGTCATTGTAGCAGATGAGGAGGAAGTGAGAAGAAAAATGCAGGTTTCTTTACCTGAGGATTATGCTGAGAAGCTCAATGCACAAAGAAATGGCACTGAGGAGTCCGACATGGAAATTCCTGAGGTGAAGGATTACAAACCCAGAAAATCCCTGGGAGATGAGGTGATTGAACAAGAAGTTTATGGCATAGATCCATACACTCATAATCTTCTTCTTGATTCCATGCCAGAGGAATCAGATTGGTCGCTTGTTGACAAGCATTTGTTCATTGAAGAAGTGCTCCTTCGCACTCTCAACAAGCAAGTCAGGAACTTTACTGGTTGTGGAAACACTCCTATGATATATCCTTTGAAGTCTGTATTTGAAGAGATATTAGAAACTGCAGAGGAAAATAATGACAGAAGAACCATGTGCCTCTGCCGGTTTATATTGAAGGCCATTGATAGTCGTCCAGAGGACAATTATGTTGCTTATAGAAAGGTTTGCTATAGTATCTTACAGATGTATTATCAGATAGTCAATTTCTTATGTTGTTGGACACCATGTGTACTTGTTCATTCTATTAGCTCATGCCCTCTGACGGCGTTCTTCTAATCAGGGGCTTGGAGTTGTTTGCGACAAAGAAGGTGGTTTCAGTGAAGATGATTTTGTTGTTGAATTTCTGGGAGAGGTAATGCTTCAGTATTACTATCTTTAAGACCAGACCCTGATATTAAATCATCATAGCCTTCTTATTAGTGCGTTTTTGATTGATTCTTATTATAATGATTGGTTCCCAAGAGCCAGGAGTTAAGAGTTAAGTTTAGTTGTTTGTGCAGTTAAATCAGTAAAGACAATGGTAATAGAGGACTTACGATATGAAACATCTTTTTTTGACAATTCTTCACATCAACTTGCAGTTTGGCTTTTTCTCATATGCTTTTCTTTACATTCTTAGAATCTTGTGCCTGTTTTTGTTAATTTAGTTAATTTGATCCTTTGAACTATGTATTTTGTTCTTTGTTGATTTTTTGTGTTTGAAGGGGTGGGTGGGTGGGTGGGTGGGTATCAAGTATTTTGCACACATAGAAAGACGAATAACAGCTAGTCATCGGTTGAGAAATTATTAATGCTGTTCATTTCATTCTAGCATTTTGAAACTTCTGTAGTTTTGTTGGATCTGCTTTTCGTATACATTGTCCAGGAATATGCGAAACTTCATTCCTGTTTGGTTTACTTTGGTCTGTCAGATGTATATGTTATACTAAATGTTAGTTTAATGATGTCAATATATTCTTCTGCCTGGGATGTGGTGGAAGGGGGTTGTATGATGCATGTTTTCCTGTTTTTTCCAAACTTTCTTTGGGGGTGGGCGCTTGCGAAGTCGTCTAGGCTGGCTGAGGTCTTCTGAAGCGGTTCTCTTTGAGAGATGCTATGAGATTTATCTCTTCCTTGCAACTCATTAATTCTGTAATTCTGATTCCAATCTGACATATTAATGTCGAGTTTCACTTGCAACTGATATAAATATGTTCTTTGCTCTTTGATATTAATGAACAAGGGGTGGGTTGTCAAATCTTTATTTTTCTTTGTTATGCTTGTCGACCTGTATGCAGGCTTCGATGCTTTGCTCCTGCAGAGAATATGCTTTAAAGTTTGTTGACCTTTTCGTTTTCTGATCATAGGTTTATCCTACTTGGAAATGGTTTGAAAAACAAGACGGCATCCGTGCTTTGCAAAAGAACAATAAAGATCCAGCACCAGAGTTCTACAACATATATCTTGAAAGGCCCAAGGTATCTTACATATAATTGCATGAGTCAATTCAATATCTTTCGTACATCATTTTTGATGGTGCTGCTGTTGTCTGGGGCAGCACCCCTGCAAATGCTCGTAAAATAATCTTGATGTTACAAAACTTGCTTGCTAATTAATAAAGATTGGGAAGGGAATTTGAAGGTCTTGAACTAACATGCAGGCCATAGGTTTGTGACTTGTGCTGCATGAACAGTAATCTGTGGCAATAAAACTGCATAAAATCTTGTCTAGAAGAGAAAACAGGTTGTATTGTCCGATTATGTTCTCCAACGAAATTCTAGGGCACTAAGGGAAATTGCAGAAATTTGAAAGGGAAAAAGACCAAAGACAAAATATTAAGTTTAGAGCTCTCTCCTATAACCCTTTTGGCATCACATCAAAGGACGGATTTCTTCAAACATTCACAAGAAAGCTTCAATTAAATTGATCTCAATTGAATTCATCACTAGAAAGCTTCAGTTATTTGAGGGGAGCTCAATTGATCTCTATTTTTAGATGATAAAGAGACAATACTAATTGTGCTCAGGATAAACTTAGAACTCCTAACATGATTCCAATTTAGACTCTTGAAATCGCAGAAATAGTTTGTAATTATACATTCCCAAAATCCCTAAAGTGCTAAATATGAATAAATTATTGTAACACCTAAATAATCCTAAAGTAGTAAAAAACTAATTATAAACCTGAATATGTTGCTCCCATTTCTATTTATCTGTCACACCCATGTCGCCTGGGATGTTGGGCTTATTTAAATCTTTGAATGCAGGGTGATGCTGATGGGTATGATCTAGTTGTTGTTGATGCAATGCACAAGGCAAACTACGCAAGTCGGATTTGTCACTCTTGTAGACCTAATTGTGAAGCAAAGTAAGTACCACATGGTTTTATTATACGTGCTCCACTGTACTCGGGGTAAATTTTCCGTTTGATTGCCCTATGATAATTTTTGGTGTTAGTTTGAGTGCTAAGGAAAGCTTCTGTAAAAAAAAAATAGATTATCAGGATTGTTGTGTGTTATTACTGATACTTGACTTCTTTTAGCTATTAAATAAAACATACAACCATGTTGCTTAACATGCTCTTAGTCTTCATGCCATGTGCTATCATTTCTGTTTCGGGTTATGTTGTTTCCTTAACAATGCATTCACAAATTGCTACTGTCATGTGGATGAATAAAATGAGTACACTGTCAATTATTATGTGACATATTTAGTTTTTTATATTCGAGGTATCATTGTATCTCCTCTTGGAGAGAATTACAGTCACAATTTGTACTAGGGATTTGACTATGTATGAATGAGTAAATACATATATAAGGATGCTGGTTTAACTATCATTAAAAACTTGTCTGCCTACTGAATGCTGTGAGTTTTATGCTAAAATATTTCTTTCTTACTTAGACTAGATAACCCATTAGAAATGGGAAGAAAGTCTTCTCCCTGTCTTTGTAAGCCTCAGAATGGCAGGAAAGTGGGAGTTTTAGAATAGGACTTTGTATGTTGCTTGAGTGTGAATGGTAGCGGTTATAATGTATTAAGATTTTTTGTTGTAGCAACATTATCCATTTCTCACTCATTGTGACAACAGGGTTACTGCTGTTGATGGTCAGTACCAGATTGGGATCTATTCTGTAAGACCAATTGCTTACGGTGAAGAGATCACCTTTGACTACAATTCTGTTACTGAGGTCAGTGACATGTGAAGCTTCTCTTAAGTTTGAGATTTTGTGTTTAGTTTGTAATTATTGATTGCCTGCAGAGTAAGGAAGAGTACGAAGCTTCTGTTTGTTTATGCGGCAATCAGGTTTGCCGTGGGAGTTACCTAAATCTAACAGGTGAAGGGGCTTTCCAGAAGGTACAGGATTTGAATTTATTTCATTAAGTTGTTAGGTTAGCATTTAAATTCACGACTTTGATGTTCTCTGGTAATCTCTATTTGCCTTTAAGGTCTGGCAAAGGACGTTTAATTGGCTACAGAAACTGAGATCTGATTGTTCTTGGATGTTAGGTGCTGAAAGAGCATCATGGATTACTCGATCGGCATCGTTTGCTGCTAGAGGCTTGCGAACTAAATTCAGTATCTGAAGAAGATTATATAGACCTGGGTAAAGCCGGACTTGGGAGTTGTTTGCTTGGTGGGTTGCCTGATTGGCTGATTGCCTATTCAGCTCGTTTGGTATGCAGTCTTCTCTTTAGCTTTTGTTTCTATACCAAAAGGTTTTAGGACACTTCCTGATATTCGGATTTCTAATATTAGGTGAGGTTTATAAATTTTGAGAGGACGAAATTGCCTAATGAGATTCTTAAGCATAATATAGAGGAAAAAAAGAGATACTTCGCTGAAATACACTTGGAGGTTGAAAAGAGTGATGCTGAAATTCAGGTATATGTCCCCCCTCTCTCTCTCGCCAAATCTTTCGCCCGTGCACTCTCATTCTCTCCTTTTTTGTGTGTGTGTGTGTCATGCTGTGTTAGCAGCTGTCGAGGGTTCATTAACTTTCTTTTAACTGCTACAGGCGGAGGGCGTGTACAATCAGAGACTTCAGAATTTGGCTCTTACTATCGACAAGGTATACCTGATTCTCTTTTCTCAACATATTCCCTCCATTTCTTCTATTCCCAAAAGACCCTCACAAAGTAAACTAATATTGAATATAAGCCATAGAAATTGGATTAGATGAAAGAGCGAGCTTATAAAGTTTCTAATTTCCCCGAACACATGCAGGTGAGATATGTTATGAGATGTGTTTTTGGTGACCCAAAGAAAGCCCCACCTCCACTGGAAAGGCTTAGCCCTGAAGCAGCAGTTTCTTATCTCTGGAAAGGAGAGGGGTCATTCGTGGAGGAGCTTATCCAGTGCATGGCTCCACATACAGAAGATGTTGCGTTGAGGGACCTCAGGGCCAAGATTCATGCCCATGATCCTTCTGGTTCTGATGACACAGAGATGAAGCTTCGGAAATCTTTATTATGGTAATCTGCATGAGTTGAGCTTAAGCATCTCAATATTAGTATATACCCTTTAATATAAAATTTATTGATATGTTTCAGGTTAAGGGATGAGGTGCGGAACCTTCCTTGTACATATAAAAGTCGGCACGATGCTGCTGCTGACTTGATACACATATATGCTTACACAAAATATTTTTTCAGAATAAGAGTGAGTATTTTTATTGTGCTGAATGTGAAATATCAAGATGCTGTTTCAATTAAGGTCTCTTTTTCTTTCTTTTGATTCAATTTACATCTTTCAGGAATACAAGACAGTAACTTCTCCACCTGTTTATATTACTCCGCTTGACCTTGGTCCAAAGTATGCTGATAAGTTGGGTTCCGGTGTTCATGAATATTGCAAGACATATGGTGAGACATATTGTTTAGGACAGCTGATATTTTGGCATAATCAAAATGCTGAGCCGGATGCTACCCTGGCCAAAGCAAGTAGGGGTTGCTTGTCTTTACCTGACATTGGTTCCTTCTATGCCAAAGTCCAGAAGCCATCCCGCCAGCGTGTTTATGGTCCAAGGACGGTGAAGTTTATGCTTGCAAGGATGGTGAGCTCTGCTTGTATTCTCCTTTTTTTTGCTCTTTGTATGTTTGCCATGAGGGGTACCACAATAATTTGACTCATAAGTTCCTTGGGTGAAACTGATGTAGACATACTGATATTGTATAGAATTTGAGAATTGTGCTGCTCCAACAAAAAAAAAAAACCCAGCAACTATCACTCAGTATTTATGTTTTGGTTTGATATTTGATTGGGAGCAAGCCATTTGGTATACATTTTTAAGAATGATTCAACTAAATTGTTTTCTTCTTTTCTTTGCCAGGAGAAGCAGCCCCAGAGACCTTGGCCAAAGGATCGAATATGGTCATTCAGGAGCTCTATGAAAGTTGTTGGTAGTCCCATGTTAGATGCTGTTTTACACAAGGCTCCAATGGACAAAGAGATGGTACACTGGTTGAAGCACAGACCTCCCATCTACCAGGCCATGTGGGATAGGTGAATTTTTGCAGGCATATTAGGGAAAATCCCTTGAGGATTGTTACAATACCTAGATAGTCTCATTAAATGGTCACCATTGTTAGTTACTGCTGCTCCATCAAGGAGCTGGTGATCAACCTGAGGCATCATTTGTTTGTGTTTTAATTCTTGTGTACAGCTACATTGTCTTTCGATTCTTTTTAGGTTTTGTAATTTGTATTCATTCTTGGGTAATAGTGCAGTGTTTACTTTGTTTTTTTTTTTCTTTTTTTTTTTCTTTCAAGTTAATGGAAAATGGCTAATGAAAAATAAAAATTTCCATGGAGCACCAGTCTGAATCCTTTATATGTACAGAGTTCTTATCATGTTCAAGTGGAAACCATTAATGGCAGGTGGGTGGGTGGGTTCTCTCTTTGTTTTCTTGGAGACAATTCTTTGTGACCCTGGGAAGCAGGTTCTTTCCTTCTTTTTTCCTTCTGTGGATTTAGTGGTTGTGGAATGTCGGGGGATGTAGATAATGGGGGATCATACAGGCTACTTCTGTATATGTAATGGGATTTAGCTATCCTTCTTGCAGAAGTACCCTCTATGCATTTGTCTCATTACTGGTACATTTGTCTCTTCCCAAACAGCTATAACATTGGAGGCGAATTTTAGAGTTTCGGTTGTTTTTCTCATTCTTGAGGCTTATTACCTGTTACCCACTTTTTTTCTTAATAAAAAATAGAGATAAAAGCTTGCTTGTGAGAATCAAGAATAATTTGAGAGATATGGATACTTTGATCACCATAAGAAATATACTATCAGTTTGAATCATGTATGTTTGAATGAAGAGAAATCTAACTGATCACTCTAATAAAATCAAGAATTGTTCCTAAAAGTTGCTATGTTGTGTAAGTACTTTAAGTAAGTGTATTGCAAGTTTCATTTGCCAAAAAATATGTGACCTTATTTCTTTCTCTCTGAATATAGGTGATCATAGTGTCTCAAATTATTCTTGATTCTCACAAGCAAATCCTAAAGTCTTCGATGCTGAAGAAGTGATGATACGGATGACTATTTGTGCATCAAGTTCAATCCATAATTTTACAATGTCCATATCCTTCGTGAGTTGCAAGTGCATATATTTCAGCGTATGTGTTGATTGATATGATAATGTAATCATGATATGCAATGAGACGTGATCCCTAACGATACCTCATGTTTCTATTCGGCCTAATGTTCCTTTGGCTACTCCATCTGCATTGAGTGGTTTTCTCCATAGGACTGCCAGTAACTTCCTTTGCCACTCTGGTGGGAAGTGGAATATTAAGTGTGATGTTACTTCTATGTTTCCTCTCCAAAGCTTACTGCTCAATTTCCTGCATCTGAAAAGAAGAAATAAATGATTATTAACTTTTCATATTACTCTGAGTGGTAGAACCCTTTATGTTATGTTTTGCATCATTTCTTTCAATTCATAAAAACCAAAGTATCAAAAGAGGAATAATGATACGAATATGTGTGGGGTGTGTGAATGGTGTAGAGATTTTCCAATATTGTAACAAGTGGGTGAGGTTAATTGTTTAGGGTAGGTGGAGGTTGAAAATTTTGGCGAAATGTCTCCAAACCGCCCCAGCATGGTCAGAAGTGATGAAGAGATGTTGTAAGGATTCAAAGGAAGGGGAGGAAGATGAGGAGCAACAAAAACTCATACCTCATGTGGTATGAGTTTTTATCTCATGATATGAGTGAACTCCTCAATAATAGATACTTTATATATCAAGTCCACTCAATGTTGCGAAAAAACCCACTTAAATCCGTCAACAGCTTATTTCTTCTCTTTCCAAAAGAAACTCACCTATAAAGAATGAACATCGTCTCTTCTAAGAAGTATAGAAAGAGGACCATCTCTAAATTAGTGATCCAAAATGAAAACTGTCCAAAACTCAAAACCTAAAAAATATTCTGTTGAACCTCCTCTTTAATTTTGCACATCCTTTTCCAAGTGGGGCTATTACTAGAGGGAGACTGTACCTATACAATGTTTTTTATGCATGAACGTGGCCCCAATATGATGTGAGGGACCTGAATCACCATCAAAGATGGTAGAAAAAGCCTGAACAACGTTTGAGAGTTTTTTGATACCCAAACCGCCCTCCTAAATGGGGGAGCAAATAGTATCTCAAGAATTCTAGTGCATTTTCACCATCAGACCCCCAAAAAAACTTGGCCATGTCTGCTCAATGGTATGTAGGACATATTTCGGTGGTTGTAGGACCTGTATGAGGTAAAATGACGTAATGGAAGTGGTGCTTTTCGTGAAGGCAAATCTGCCACCAAAGGATAAAACAATCTTTTTCCCATCCCTGAAGCTTATTTTTTTTTATCTTTTGGATTGTATCATAAAAAGAGAACATCTTTTGTTGCCTTTGTAGAAAGGGGCTTGGGTAAGTGACAGGGAGATATTGAAGATTGAGGGCAGTGATTTGATGAACTCTCTCACCATTGTTTAGGGCATTTGTAACTGACTATGAATGAGCTCTTGTGTGTTTATGGATTAGCCCGAGACTTTGGAGTAATAATACTCCAAGAATTGCATCAATTTTGCAAGTCCCCTTTCCCCAGAGTTGGGGAAAATAATGATGTCATCAACATATGATAAGTGAGTGATTTTGTGTCCGCTTTTGCTTTATAATACATCTCTGTTTGTTTCTGAAATAACATATCTAATCCCCCTAGAGAGGAAATCCACTGTAATAACAAAAAAGAAAAGGAGATAGGTAGGGGTGATCATAAAAATTTAAAAACTACTCGAACCGACCGCACCATAATGTACTAAATCGTTTTTACTAAATTAGTAGAAAAATCGCAGTTTAAAAATTTAATTAAAACCGCACCGCCTTATATGGTTTGGTGGCGGTTTGGAGTTTGAATAAATCGAACCGCACCGCGTATATATGTATTTTAAATTTATTAATAATCAATACTAGTTTTAATTTTGATAATTAACTTGTAATTGTAATATTTGTTTAAATTTTATGAAATTAATTATTTATGTACTCATCAACTTCTCATACAATTTCTTTATTTTTCATTTATCTCAAGTTGTAACGCAATGAGAAGTTATGTTTAATTTCAATTTTAAAAAATTTAGCATTTTTTTTTTTTTAGAAGTGTTGGTTTATTTAATTTTAATTTTTTTTTTTACTTATTTTTCAATTGTTTACTTTTTCATTGTAGTTTTATGTCATATGAATAAGTCAATTTTTCTTTCCAAAAAATAAAAGATGAAGAAAATAAATATTTTTTCTTTTATTTGTGTACATACTCAAAAAAATTTCACTTTGTATGAGTCCTCTGCTAGATTTGAAGAATGTGTGTGTATGTATTGTAAAGTTAAATGTTGGAATCATAATATGTACTTTAATAATTTTCAATCCAACTTGTATAATTTTCATATGGATAGTATGATATTTTTCTCGCTTAAGTTTACAATAGGGTTGCTAATGGGTGAACCTTGGATTGGAGTTATTTAGGTTCAACTCAAGAGTGTTTGGGTGAATTTATAAACTTTTTAAAACATGTTATAAGATGTGAGAACTTATAAGATGTCTTACATATTTGGTAAAATTTTAAAAAAAATGAGCTTATAAATTTTTAAAATAAAATGTTACAATCTTATAAGCTCCATTAAAAAAAGTAATATGATTCTAACTAATTATTTTTAAACTTTTAACAATCTCTTTTAGTTTTGATCATATTAATTATAAATTATCATCATTAACGTGTTATAAGTTTCATGATTATATTTTATTCAAAAATTTTAAGGACTTATTTATAAAATAAGATCTAACATCTTATAACTTCTAAAAACATCTTAAAAGATATAAGAACTTATAAGATTTTTTAAATAAATTTAATTAAACATCCTTATAAATCTAACTAGTGAAACTGAAAATCTTTTCTTTTTTTTTTTCTGTTTTTTTTTTTTTTTTTGCAATAAACTAATTTTTATTGTAAATTGCAATTGACCATAGCTATCAATTTAGAGAAGATAATTTTTAATCGCAATTGAGTATATGAAAAAGAATTAGTATTACCACATAAAAAAAAAATGATGCGCATTATTTTTATCACATATTTGTTTAAACTTGTCCCCAAATCAGATTGGATAATGTCAATCTAGATTCGCATACATGTGAGTAGTTGTAATTCGAATTTCTACATATGTTCAAAATTATATTTCCATATCTGTTCTATGATTATATCAAGCGTTATAATCACTTTTATATAAAATTGAGTTTTCCTTCTTTTCCTTCTTTTATATACTTGTAAAATGATAATTAGCAGGAGTTAATTCATGTCTACATTTATAATACCCTATTCCACATGGATTAAAAATTGATAAGGTGAACAATTTATAAGCCTTGCTAATTAAAGAACCCACGTGTATTCCAAGGATATTTCTTTTGTACAAATTGTTCAAAGTCCAATTCCAATTTACACTTATTTAGTCAACGGGCGTGAAAGTATTGTAATTTTACTTGATTTTTTTTTTGATATACATAACACTATGCACTACAATTTTGCTACTTGATAAATGAAAACAACTATACAATTTCTTTTATTTGTCTAAAGTATATCAAATGGTAGCTTGATTATTTATTTACAAAGCAAATGATTTTTAAACTATAAGTGCATATTAATCGAAAAATATGATTTAAAGTATCAATAATAATAATACTATTATGACATATATGTATTTCAAATTTCAGGAGTCTTGATTTTAATTTATAGTATTCTATTACTTTTGTGAAACATTTTAATAAAGTGAATAGAATAGTACTAACTTTAATATTAGTAACAATAAAAATAATAATAGCAATTAAAATTCACTAATGTTTTTTTTTTCAATTGTCCCATGTCCTGCCATATTTTTGTGAATATCTAGAAGCCTAAGTTTTTTTAATTAAAGAGTTCACAAATTATTTTTTATTTTTATTTTTGAGTGAGGAGATCAATACTTTATCCCATAAGAAATTCATTACATCAAATAATATCAAATAAAAATAAATCATCAATCAATAATTTACAAGTAAGAACGGCTAAAAACCAATTATTATAGAAAGACAAAATTGAGTGGAATTTAAACTCAATATTTTAAAATTTTAAAACCTCAATCTTATTGTTTAAATTATACTTCATTGTATAATACTTGAATGAATTTTGTCAGGTCAAGTATAAGGTCTAATTACCCTAACTTCATGACTCCTTTTGTGTGAATCTGATCAATTGATATAACATAAGAAGTTGATTATTTGTAACTTTTCAATTGCTATAACATAAGGATGACAATGACGTGAGTTTGGAGAAAATTTGATTAAATTTGAGACCAGCCCAACTTTAATGTAGCTTTAGACCCGGCCCGTTTTGGATTCGTAACCCGACGAGTCCAATCCGCTAAACCAGTCAATCTATTAATTGTATTATTTTAATGATTAAAAAATTAAAGATAAAATAATTAAGGTCACTAATTTGATTAAAATGTAATTAGCAACTTAAAAATATAATAATCCAAACTCTTGTGGAGATTTAGATAAAACCTAGAAAAAAATGATAAACAAAAATTTAAAGAAAATTTTAAAAAATTGAAGTCACCACCTTGGTTTTGTTCGGTCAATTAAGAACTAGAAATATTGCAATTAAATAATTTTTTGGTGTTAGTGGGAAAATCTCATATAGTGGAGAGGTTGATTGTGACGAATTTAGAGTTGCATTTATTGATGAAAAAAGTGGAGTGTTAACAATTATTGACATGATCTAAAGAAAAAAAAATTACAAACTCTTCAACAAGATTCAAAAAAAATAGATAAAGAAAAAAGAAAGAATTAATCCAAACAAATCAAGAAAACTGCAACCACCTGCAGCAGTTTACGAAAGAAAATTGAAAAAATCAAGAAAAGAAACTCTTCAAAAAAATTCAAAGGAAATAGGTAAAGAAAAAAGAAAGAATTAATCCAAATAAAAAAAAAAAAAAAAACTGAAGCCAACAGCAGCAGCAATTTACGAAAGAAAAATGGAAAACTGCATAGAAAAAAATCAAGAAAACTGCATAGAGCTTGCAGCAACAGCCAAGAAGGCCAGCCAAGTTTATGGAAAATGGAAAAAGAGAAACCCTAAATTATTTATAATATCTTGTATTGAATGGGTGCAGGCGGTCCTAATATACCTATTATCTGTTCTGAATTCAATAGATTTAAAAAAATTAAATTTGCTATCAATTTCATTATCCGTTTAAACATCTAAACCTATCCAAGTGGGGTGGATTTGTTATAAGTTCGGGTTCTACTGAACCCACTATCGTCTATGCTATAATTACTTTAGAATTTTTTTTTCTTTTTACTTTTTGATATTTTAAGAGTATTCTCTAATTGAAGAATTATTTAGAATTAGAAGGTTGCATAATATACTTGGGAATGACAAATAGTGCAAATATGACTTTTATACGACAAAAATTACAGAGTGAAATTGGTTCTCATTGATTTTTGTTTTTTTTTTTCCCACTTATTTTGGATAAAATAAAATATCTAATCAAACCAATTTCAAATGTTCACTTTTTTTACAGCTCATGCTCAAAGTGTGGGACTGAATTCTTTTTCATTCCCCCATGATTGCCACTACATATGGTTTTCCTTTTCTACCCTCCAAACCTTCATTCAAAGTGCCAAAGTCCACAGAACCACATATGGATTCCAGGGTATAAAGGTAAAACAATATCGTGTTTTGTCCCATCCTCAGTTTAGCGTTGTCATCATTCCTCGACAATCTCGTGAGTGCTACACGCGCTCCACACGGCCAGTTTCCTGTCTGTCCGATCAAATCCTCCTGATTCATCCAACGGTCAGGAGTCACCCATTTCCAAACAGCTCAGCACTAAAACGGCCGTAGTACAGGCAAAGTCGTCAGAAATCTACATCGGCAGTGCCCTGACACGTGTCAGTCTGTATACCTTTCCTTCATCCTCTCATTAATTGACACGTGCCCCCTTAGCCACCCTATAAATAAGAAGTAACTTTATCCATTTTCGCTCTCTTTAGTTAGCAATAGCATTACCAAATGGATACAGAGTTTCGGTTTCAGATACAGTCACCTCCACTCTGCGGCGGCGAAGCCGCCTCCGTCATCGATGAGGCTTACATCAATGGAGTCTACGCTGGCCTCAACTTCCGCTCCTTGCTCACCTACGACTCCTTCGTTCCGGCAGCGGAAGCTCGGAACCTCCTCAGCATGCCGAAAGCCGAACATCTCTTCACCATGAACGACGCCATTTCAGCCCAGGCTCCGCCGTTCGACTTCTTTTCCGAAGCGGAGACGTCTTCTTCTAACCACATCCAGAATCTGCCAAACCTCCTCTCTCTGGAGCTGCCTCATTATACCGCCGCCCGAGTGGAGTCTAACTTTCCGCTCAATCATCGAGTTGAAAACGTGAGGACGCAGCAGCAGCGGCGGAGGCGGAGGCTGCTGCAGCAGAGGGTAATCGAAAAAACAAGGTGTTTGCAGAAGCTGCTGCCGTGGGATAAGAAAATGGATATGGCGACAGTACTGGAGGAGGCGTACAAGTACATCAAGTTCCTCCAAGCGCAGGTTAGCGTACTCCAGTCCATGCCCAACTGCGAAAGCGGCGGAAACGGGACTATCAAGGAGAGTGGCGAAGACTTGTGGAGGCTTAATAGGCAGCAGTTGCTGCAGGTGTTGGTGAACTCTCCGATGGCGCAGACACTGCTTTACTCCAAAGGCTGCTGCGTCTACTCAATGGAACAGTTGGTTTTGCTTAAAAAGAACGCTGAGAGGAAGGCTCTGTTTCATCAAATGTTGTATGATTCTAACCCTAATTCTATGTTTTCTTGAACTGGTGAGGTTGTAGGTTTTTTGGAATACTCAGACTTTTCGTCATTTTTGGGCTAACTTTTAGGAATTTACACACTGAGTGTTAATGAAAATGATATAGTTTGTTCACAAAAAATAAAATAAATTAAAACAAAAAACAAAAAAACTAAAAACTAAAAACTAAAAACCAAAAACAAAAAAAATGGATATTTTAGATGGATCTTGTGTGGATACAAGTAATGATGAAGATGGGAACTACTTTCTAGTGGTTTTTGGAAAATTCCTTGATGGATTGGGAGCCACACATGTCCCTGTATTTTTGAAGTGTTTGTGTTGATTGTAGTTGCAAATATATGCTTGTGCTTTTGTTGATTGAAGGTGGCTAATTCTTAAGATCATTGAGTTCATAAAATTGAATGGTTTATTTATTATACTTATATTAGTTTTTGGTTGATTTGCAAATAGGCTGAGAGAGAGTAGTTTGATAGTTGATACTTTGTATATATCTAATTTAATCAGCTTCGTTATATTTTCATGGCTTAGTATTTATGTCATATTGATAGTAGGATACAAAAGATCTTGTAAATGCTACATTCAATGGAATGTACTAGTTATGTATTTTATCATTATTTAATTTATATGTATTTGGTGTAGTGGAATATACATATAGTATATACCATGGGGTGGTATACATGGTATAACATCTTCTGGACTTTTTGCTTGTTAGTAAGTAGTTTATCTTTTTATTAGATACTATTACTGTATTTCTAATATGAGACGTTGTGTGCATCCATATATGAAAAATACAAGGTTGGAATAAAAATTCAAAATGACTATAACTAGGCTTATTATTTGTTTGTATCTATGAACTCCTTAAATATTTTAACTTGAAATTCTTATTGTCTTAGTAGTTTTATTTCTAGTGAAGTTGTAGGCAAACTTATGTCATCTGCATGCATGTAGAGTTCTAAGTTGTTTATATCGACCTCTTTGTGGGCATTTCTGGTGCAGCTAAAGTTTCTAGGTAATGCAGGCATGTTGCTGAGGACTTACTAATCTTGGATGGAAAATAGTGTTTTAGTAGAAAAATCAAGTCCAAGTAGTAGATCGTGCGACTTATAGTCCCAAATGAACAAAAGAATAAATGAAAGGTGATCATGTATCAAAACTTTGTGTTCTAAGTTTCAAGTTGCAAAGTGTTGCAAGATTTGCAACTTATTCCAGTCAGTGTTTAGTGTTGTCACCTGTTAAGAAAGCATCAGTCTTTCAAGGTTTTATTGAACTGAAATGTCAGAATACAAAACTTGCTTTTAATATTAGATGCTCTTAAGGGCCACAAAATGAATGACGTGCGCAAACTTGGCTGTAAGAGTGATGGTTTCGTCAATTTGCATGTTCAGCTTCATTCAATTTTGTGTACAATGAGGGAACCAGCTGGGAATGCATCATATAGCCTTTGCCTTTAGTCCTGTTCTAAACTAGACAAATGAACAAGTCGCAGTTTCCCAATTTGACTTAAACCTGAGATTCCATTGCAAATCTCAGCATCATTTTAGGATGATGAGCTTCATGGTTGTATCAGAAATATCCGCTTTGCCCTCTCCGCCCGCATTTAACTAGGGTTGTTCATATGATAAAACCAAAATTTCAGTTAAATTATATTTTTTATATGTTAAAATGGTGTATCGAATTATTGAATTTTTTTCATGTTTTCCAAAATTATCTATCTAATCAAACTTATCTTCTTCTTTTTTCAGTTTGCACTTACGGCTTACACATTTTGTCATCTAATCAAAATAATTTGTTGCCCCGTAGGTATGGCGATGGTTAGAGGTAGACCTAACTACAGGTCAGAACCGCTGGTTCCATAGGTCGAAAAATCCCGACCCTTGCCCATTATGGTCCGGGTCTAGAAATTGACTGGCTGATTTTTTTTTTTTTTAATTTTAAGTTATGTTTTGAAAATTTGTTATTTGTTAACTAAAATTTAATTTTACAAAATTATAACTTTTTAAAAACAAAAAAAAAAAACTTGAAGTCTTAAATTTTTTAATTTTTTTAAAAAAATATTATTAATTTTTGAACTTAATGAAAAATTTTAACTTAAATTTAAAAAAATTATTATTAAGTAAAATTTAAATTATCCCATATTTTAATTATATTAAACTTAAAATATATTCCCACACAAAAACATGTCACAACAATAATTATCATTGCACTCAAACAATACAATTCATTCAAACACATTCTTAATCTCACTTATATCTATAATATTAACTTTTTGCAATTTTCCCTGTGGAATCATTTCTTCGGCTTGGTGTTTAAAGTCATATGCAACAACCACTGATTAGAATTCTATTTTTTCTATCTCAAAGTTATCACATTTATTTGCTTTTTAAATATTTCAAAATAAAATTTTATCTTCTAAAATTAAAATTGTTTCAAAAGTACTCTCTTACTTAAAATAATAATTTAATATTAATTCTCAATCATTATTTAAAAATTAATAATATAGAATTATATAAAACTTTTATTTTTTTAAACTTTTTTTTATCTAAAATTCGTATCCGATCAAATTAGATAATTTATCTATCCTAAGTTCCTAACAGTGCATATAATTTTTATGAGCCATCAATGATTAGTAGTGGCTCTAAGAAGCTTCCGAGAAAGGCCAACTAAATTACTTTAGAAGAATAATATAAATAGTATAATATTAGATAGCCAGCTTCATTCCTGGCCATACAGCTCACAGGTTCTCTGTACTACCTCGGGTTGGATCCGGGTTACTCGGATGGGTACACGAGTTGAATTTTTTTAACTCAGTAACTGATTCTTGATCTCAAGAGTTCAATTGAGATTCTTAATTATGTCACATCTCTATTTTTCCTTTAAGAATATGTTGAAGGGTTGGCAGCAAACGAAAAACCTGTTTGGATTATGTATAAACTGTATCATTATATTTACCTAAAATATGAATCAAGAGGAATATCGTTCTTTTCCATAATTTAGTCGAGCAAAGATCGTAACCTAAATTATAAATAATAATAATAATAATAATAATAATAATAATAATAATCTGTTCTTGGGGTTTGTATATATCATTGGACAGGATAGTTGGAGAAAATGAAAAGACAGAGGCATCAAGTATACCGGGGCGTGTGGCAATGGGGATGCCAAGACGGATTCAGTTTTGATTATGTATTGAAATTTTGGTTTCCATTCTAATTTTTAGATCGGAAAGGTGTTTCTCACTATATATATATATATAACATTGCTTTTATTGTAACCTAAAATTGTTGATTATCTTCAGCTTTAATTAATTTTTTTATTTAGCACTTCCTAGAATTAAATATTGAGTTGGTGTTGTTCACCTTTAATTAATGGAAAATATAAAATAACTTACTGGATTAATTAATCTAAAAAGTATTCTAATAATTATCTCTTTGTCCCAAAGTAATTGCTCTCTTTGCTACCTTACGAAATATAACTATTTAATTTCGACTAATTATCATATTGATTATTTCATAATTTTGACATTACTAAACTTTTAAATCTTAATGTTCTTTGTGTTATGTAATATAATTCAATTAGTTTAAAAAATAATTTGATTATTTATTTCCTAAAAAATAGTTAAATTGACTAGTTAAATGTGGAAAGAATTTTTTATTTTTATTTTTTTGTTTAAACGGATGCAGCCTAAAACAACAAAAATAAATACTATATTTTGATAGCTTTAAATTACTTAAAAGATTATATAATTTGCTTTTAGGCAGTAAAGATTAAATCCATGTTTGACAACACTTCTACAGTATAAGTCCATTTTTTAAATGAACTTTTTATTAAGTGCTTTTTTGAAAAGTCATTTTATATTATTAACATATGTTTGGTGAAATTCATTTCAAATAAGTCTTTTAGAACTAAAAGTCCATTCTTCACATGAAATTGTGTTTGGTAAACTAATTGAAAAGTACATCTTTAATATGGGTTTAACAATATTACCCCTACTTATATTAAAAGTGTTTTCTATGGTATATGAATTAATTGGTATATTTTTTTATCAATACTTAAGTAAGATATAATTTTATTTACCAGTTATTAATTTAATTATTTTGTGAAACTGTTTAAAGAAAATTCACAAATTAGATTAATGAAAAAACTGCAACTCATAGTTTCAATTTCTCTTTCATGATTTTCACTTTTATTTTTAAGTAATTATAATAAACAACAATTCTAATACCATTATTCAAAAGCATAATATTTTTATTAAAAGTGGAGTAATTAAATTCAAGAAAATCTATCTTAAAAAAAATAATACATGACATGTTGTAAAGATTTTTTTATATGCAAAAGTACATATAATATCAACAGTACACTGCTCATTAGAAATAGAACATGAAATACATACTATATAATAAAATGAACTTGTAAATATAATTAATTAAAAATCATCTCAAGTTCAATCCTTAAACTAATAAAGATGTCCAACCCAAGAAAAAAAAGTTGAACAATGAAAACTAACAAGATGTTCAAATTCAAAAATTAAAATTTAATTGAAAAAATTTATCATAGTCAAAATCCTCTTGTCTAGTATATGAAATCGGCTATAGCATCACGTACAATAGCCATTTCTTAACTTTGTTGCTCATTCACGGTTTCATATGATTCGTCATCATATTCCTCTAAGTCAACCTCTGTTTCTTCATTGCCACTGAAGTAATCTTCATCTTCATCGTAACGTTTAAATTCTTCATCAGCTATTGCCTCTTGTCTTATATAATTATGTAATGCCATTAAAGCAACAACAATTAGTCTTTGAGTTTCAAAAGGAAATTTGGCCATTTTTTTTAAAATTGGCCATCGAGACTTTAATACTCCAAAACAATGCTCAATTATATTTCTTAATGATGAGTGGGAGTGATTAAACAATTCTTTAAGTCCACTTGCTCGCTGCCCCCTTTGGAATTGTTCTGGATGATAGCGTGTCCCTTTGTAAGATGCTAAAAATTCAGGCATATTTGGATACCCAGCATCAACAACATAATAAATACATGTATTATCATATCAAAAAATAAAAAATAAAAAATAAGACTTTTATATGACTACTAACCTGTGGGAGGCACGGGGAATTTCAAAGTTGGTCTATGAATAGCTTTGTTAAATATACGAGAATCGTGAGCAGTTCCTTCCCATCCTGCCCAAACAAAGGTGAACTGCATATCAAATGAGCATACAGCCATAATATTTTGAGTGCAATCACCTTTCCTCCCATGATATGCAAGTTGTTCATTAGTTGGGACAATAGCATGTACATGTGTTCCATCAATTGCACTAATACAACCCTAATTAAAAACAAAAAGAAAAATAAAGAAACATTAGATAGAAATATGTATTTCATAGTAAAATATAAAGTTGATACTTGATGGAAAAAAATTACCTTGAAGTGTGGCCAATATTTAGGATTATTACGTATATAACTTGGTATTTGTTTAAATAACGATGCAACAATTACTGACATGAAAAAGTTCATAAGAGCTTTCAACACTGTATTGAAGTGATGACTAATAGTTTCTCCTGAATGTTGAAAACGTTCTTGTAACGTCCTGTTCCTTTCATCATAACCAATAGTCATCAGAAAGATAGCCAATTGTTTTTCAACGCTTATTTCACGACTATCATTTAGCAAATTTATTTGTCGAAGTTCCTTTGCAAGTCGCAAAAATACATGTTTTTCCATTATAAACAATTGATGACAACGCTCATGATGTCCATTTATAACATCCATAATAAAGCGATGCCCTCGATACATTGAATTTCTACAAGGCTCATTCACTATATGATTCTCGTAATAAGATATGACTTTACCAACCATAACACTTACTAATGTAACTGATGCAAGATCTTTGAATTCATCATATTCATTTTCCTCATTAGAGTCCATTATACCCTAGCAAACAAAAATAATATTAGGAAAAAACACTCATATAATTGTTAGACAATTAACAATTTATCCCTCAAGTTTTTTATTTAGAAATAATGATCATTAATATAAAGCACATAAATAATCCACATATATCAGAATATTTTTTTTAATTAATTGGTGACAAAAGAAGATATATACAAAAATAGAGATAGAAAAAAAACAATGCTAGCGAAAACAATAATTCAATTCAATTATATATAGAAAGCAATAAAAAATAACTTTTCAAATATTAATAAAAAGAGTATCTACTAAAAACTATTAACTGATACCTAACTAGAAATCTTTTAAAAGCTAACTAGAAACTTAATGAAAGAAAAAGGACAACTATGTCTTGCACTTAATTTAAATAGTAAGAATATTCTAGATCTAATCTATATGGAATAGATCCTATTAATAGTCCTATCATATTGTGCCTTTTCATCTTGAAGCCACAAGAACCGTAATTCCAAATTCCCAAGAGTAATTTTCAAAAACAACCTGCAAGTAAATAAATAAAGCTCACTTCCTTTAGGGACTTCACACATCTCATTTAATATATTAATACATTCTTGCATTGTATTTTCCGATCTTGCGCCCATTGCTTCAACAGTTTCACAAATACGACCAAGATACATATCCATATTTGCAGCAGATGAAACTTTACGAGAGTGTTTAGATGGTAGAAACTCATCCCTGACCCTCTTATGGCGTCGGACACCAGCAGTATCTCCAGCTCCATTTTTAGTTTGATTTGGTTTTGCTTCTTTGTTTGGTTCTTCAACTTGTACCTCTGGATCTATTTGTATTATATTTTCTTTTGATTGACTTGATTGGGTTTGACATGGTCCAATAGAGTCATTTGGTAGAGATCCTTCTGAAGGTGCCCAAGCATTTTTTCCAGTTGCATATCCTTCTTTAAACAAAGAGGTCAATTCGTCAAAATTTTCAAACCCTTTGTATCGATATTTAATCGCATTCGGATTGGTTTAGAAAATTATAAAATAAGTCATTAAAGTTTTCACTATAACATATGTATATGCTTATAAGTTTCAAAAGTTAATGAAAACAACAATTTACCTTCAAGTAATCATCCCACCATTCATCAAATGCAGAAACCGTGTTTTTGATATTATCCCAACCAAGTCCAGTATCTGAAGTTATCAGTTTATACCACACTTTTCAATCTTGTTTGGTATTGTCCCAATGATTTTTCAATTGCTTCTTATCATAGTTTAAACCAGTCTTCTGGACAAAGTCAACACAATTTTTGTTCCACCCATCTCTACTGAAAAAAGTTACTAGTTTACTCCCTTTTGACATTTGCTCACAACACAATTCAACAAACAACTTGTGTGCATCACTATTCCAAACTACCTTTGGCTTTGCATTTTTCTTAAATTGTTGTATATTTGAGTTAAGTTCCATATCTTCATTAACGAATATGAAAAAATTAATCAAAAAAGAAAAATAAAAAATATAAGAATTCTATTCAAATAAGGAGAATGATGACATGTAATATAGTACTATCCTATACTATGTCTAATCAATAATTTTCAATCAAAGACACTTTGATATACTTAGAGAGCAGAACACAAACAAAATCTAATATTGAAGAAATACACTCGATAAAAATATTCGCAAAAAATTCCATCAAGAGAAAAAAGAAGCTTCCATTTATGTTTTTTCCAGAATGAGAGACCCACCAAGTATAGATGTATACAAACTCTAAAATTCATGAAATAAAAAAAAATAATTTACAAAATTTTAGTAAAAGTAGCAAAGAAAACAAGAATCCAATTGAATACAAAGTTTCAGTATTACACTGTAACCTTATAATATATATATATATATATATATAAAAGAAAAAACTCACCAATAATTTAAACGAAGGAGAAACAATCTAAATCCACAGAATTTACCTGAAAAATATAGAGAATACTATCAAGGATCAGTATGTGTAGAAAGTTATAAGAGTATGAATTTTGTATAATTTGTTCAAATTTTTTTATCGGATAAAAATTATAAAATATATATATGAAGAATCCAAATAAAAAATACATCATTTACATCTCAATTAAAAAATAAATTACAAAAAGAAAAAATGATAGGTACCTTGAAATCCCTCAGAACTTTTGTGAAAATTTTTGGAAGAATGAACGTGTTTTGAAGGGTAGTATAAAGTAGTATAGTGAGGTTAATATTGGTAATTTAAATAGAAAGAGAAGTGATAGAATTAGAAAATATCAACTTTTTAATAATTTCCAGATAAAAGTGCGGGAAATGAGTTTTAAGAAGCCGCTTATTCTCACTTTTTTAGAATGGACTTTTAGAAATGTGACTTATCCAAAAAGTACATCCAATACAAATTACCAAGCACCCAAAAAAAATTTAAATGGACTTTTATATCTAAAAGTCCATTTAAAAAGTGATTCCAAACATGCGAAAGGAGTAGTACATTATTTTCGGGTAAAACATATTCTTAACCTTTAAATTTTTTGTTTTCTACCAATTTGGACTGTATACTTTTAAGTTTATTAATTAACACACTAACTTTTTAGTGGGAATAAAAAATGTCTACTACTTTTTTTTTTTTAACCAAAATCACCTACTAAAAACATGATATTTACATCCATGTGCACTAAAACTTGAATTTCTTTCAAAACCTCCCTCCAATACTCTTTGGTCAAAACTTTATATGCATAAAATTTTATTAAAAAATCAAATACAATATTTCCATACGTAATAAATAAAAGGCATAACTTTTTAAAAGCTAAATGATTGTTATTTTCCATCATGCATAATTATTTAAAAACAGGTAAACAATCAAAATAAAAACCTAAGCAATATTTATTAAAATAAGTAGTGTAGATTAACTTTTATATGTCTAAAATAAAATTACAATGTTGCGATTATTAAGCAATAGACATAATTTAAATTGCATAATTTAAAAAAAAAAACTCAAAATTATGGATCTTATTCAATAGTGTAAATAATTATATATTATTATTTATGTACCAAAAGTAATAAATTTGATCATAAATCCCATTTGATTTTTTTCAAAAACTTAGCACGATAGGTTAAATGATCAAATATGATCTTTTTAAAACTGTGTATTTCAAAATTATTGATTATTTATAATTGTAAAGTTTTTAATTTTTTTCACATGTAAAATTTAATATTATCCATAACCTTATATCATTGAAAAGGCCGCAGTATTTAAAATTTGGTTCACTCTTTTTTTTTTGTCAAAAAAAACAAATTATGAATTATTACTCCTGTTAGGTTCTAAAACTCTCTTTTTCACATAAGCATAGGGATGGGGGCCTTTTGGTCTTTGTTAAATTTTTATTAGAGTTTACGATCAAATAGTACTAGGGAGAAGTATTTGTGAAAAATTTAAACTTTAGAGAGGTAGATACTAAAAGTCAAAATTTTAAAAATTTTAAGAGAGGTGGTTACAAATATCAATTTTAGAATAGGTAAGTTTGGCCACAAAGAAAATATTTGGTACATCTTAATAAATTAAAATGCCAAATTAATATATTTAAAAATTTATGGTCCAAATAGATTAAGGGTATTCATTTCGGTATTACCATACCGAATCAAACCAAATTTTTATTATTTTAATGTGTATTTGAAAACTTATGGTTCGAATTGTGCTTGGAAATTAAATTTTAGTGAGAAAATCAAATAAAAGAAAATATGTGAAAATATAACAAGAAAATTCCCAGGTTTTGGTATGTAATTTGTTTTGTAAAAATAGGGACGAAAACATTCATATAGATACATATTTTCCATGGATTATAGACATAAGTCTCCTATTCCAGTAATTACTACAAAGAAATACATCTCATCATCGTTTAGAAGGAGTCAATGTTGTGTGTGATGTAAAATTTTCTGTTGGGAACCCATTTAACATGCTGAAGCAACATAAGCTTAGATACCAACAGAGGAAAGAAACAAAAACAAGGAAAAAAAAAAATAAAACAGAAGAAAGAAGCAACATTTGCAAAGAATTAGGAGAAATAAGTATTATGTTATTCCAATAATACGGACCTTCAATTCATATACAGAGCGGACGTGCTCCGGGCAATTTATTCCACCACCTTCTCAGATCACAGAATATATATATATATCCAGGTTAGATGAACAACATTTGAAGCAGAACCACATAATAGCAGTACAAGCACCACAACATGGCATATATCCTAAGCCATAGAATCCAAACTAACTAATGAATAATTACTGCAAAACCATCAAGCCTTTAATTTTCAAACTCCCAGATGATACCTCCATTCTCATTCTCTGTAAGGGATAAAATTCTAACTGCTTACATACACCATAGATCCAAGATGGGATAAAATAATCAGCAATTTCCATTGTTTCCACAGCAACTGAGTTAGATTTCGATTCACATTGAACATACTCACACGATGTGTCTCTGTTTATGTACTTAAGGAGTGAGATTCAAGACAAACAGCAAGAAATGCTGGTTAGTATATTTTCAACAGTATCTGTCATCACTGGAAAGAAAAGGGACATTGTTATATTCTAAACACGAATGAAAAATATGAAATCAGAATTAGACTCAAAGATTTACATGGCTCACCCAAATCGGGAAATTTTCCTATATCACAAAAAGGTACAATGCAAAACCGCTCTTAAAATTCACGACAGATATAATTCAATCAAGTCAAAAAATGTAGAGCAAAAGCCACAGCTTTAACTCTTTTCTCAATACATGTTTCAGTGAGCATTCCGGCGCCTATTCCAGCAGCTCCATCAACAGAAGCAATGTTTACAGACCATAGTCGTCAAAGGCGAGTTTCCCCGCGCCTAGGCGCCGAAAAGGGCGATGAAAACGGCCTTTTGAGAAGAAACCCAAATTAGTGGTTGGGGTAGAAAATATAGCACATACCGGCGGTCATGCTCTCATCGGCGCCGGCGGCTCCGCCTGCCCCGTCGGCCACAGCGCCATGACTTTTCTCCATCTGGGCCTCTTTCTTTCAATATACGGGCTTTACTGCAACTGGTCAATTAGAGTGGATGGGCCGTTCTTTTGAAAATCAGAGTGTTGTCACTTAACACTTGAAAAAAAATAAATTATTATTATAACAAAGTAATTTAATTTGCAATTGTCCATTTTGTTAATTAAAAAAGAAACCTACATAAGATGGCAAACTTCATTTCCAGAACACTAAAAAACTATAAATTTGGATAAATGACTTGATTTTTATACCTACATTTGATATTAACATGAAATTTTAGATAAGAGTTTAAAAAAAATATTTGATAATTACACTTTAAAAGTGAAAGTGGACAGTTAGCGGTGCATATTATTATTTTAAATTGGACGATACTTTTGAAATGAACATATATATATATATATAACTCCATTATAGAGAATGAGACAATATTTATTGACATCCTATAAAAAGAATAAAACATAAGCATTCAGTATTGGACAGGCAGATTATATAAACAATAAAAAAATTCACTTTTTAGGGACAGTGTGTGCCTAAATTATTAACAAACATTGAATTGCTGATTAAGAGATCTAACACTGCATTTCAAAGGAGATAACTAAGAATAATGGGTCAATTTCAATAACAAATAAAAAGATTTGGTCAAATGTCGAGTTCATCTACTACAAACTACAGGTATTTATATATATATATTTATTTTTATTAGACTTATACATAAAATTTTATTGAGCGAATATTTTTTTTTCAATACCAAAAATATTAAGATGGTTCTTTCAAAAATTTGATTAGTAATTTTATCTATATAAATTTACAATATTGATCAACTAATTATACAATAAATATGGAACTTTCTGAGTTCTTGTTCGAGTGTCTATTAGTGCACTTGGTATGATTTTACATATAACAAATGTGTTATAAAAGCCAAGAGTTATTGCAAGAAATTGATGTTCTAACATCCAAACACAAACATACATATCGGGTGTTGTCTCTTATATGGATACATATGAGCAGTAAAGAGTACGGACACATAGCAAGAGTTAGAGGAAAAAGAAACAAGTTACTGATGATGATAATAATTAACTGGTTCTAGTCCACAAATTTATATACTAAGTTAATGGAACAAAATGAGCAAAATCTATTCAACAAGGAAGGACAAGAGTGCGACACTAACATGACATAAAGGCAAGGACTCTTATGGTCCCCTTAAAAAATTGTTACATTGATCGTCCCTCATCTGTCTTGTTTTCCTAGAGTTCTAGTTGATAAAGCAGATTTTTTTTAATTTTCTCCAAATACTTTCTTTGATTGTACAACTTTATTGCTTTCGATATCATGATCTGGACTTGCGTAAAGTTGAATTCATGAAACCAAACCCCATGTTATTGTGCATGAACTGTAATGTGTTTAAGAAAAAATAGTCCTACTTTTAACCTTTTCGAATATGGAAAGACCGTTTTATTGCGATCGTTCTCATCATCAGTAAGTAAATGGTAAGATGAGTTCTACTTGTGATACGAATAAACATTTAATGATCTACGAAGTTAGTTTGGGAATACCCTTTCGATGCTCAAATTAATGATAGAACTCAATAAAAAATGAATGCTCAAGTATTAAAAACTACTTTCAAATGATTGAAAATATGGTATTTATATGAAAATGTCGGATGGTGTAATCTTATGTAATATGATTTATATATCAGTTGGGCTTCATGAGCTTTTGGGTTTGGGCCTTGCGGGCTTCTATCGGCTTACTTTAAACATTACAATTTATCTTTTTTGTTCACTTATTTACCATATGAATTTAGCATATCGAACTTTAATATAATTTTGGTCATAACCATTGCTGACGTTTTGAACTTAGTTTATTGGGCTTCATGGATTGTGTCGCATCAAACTAAAAATAAAAACTTTCATCATTCTTGGTAGTGGAACTACATTACCAAATTTTTTAGTTTAGATCGTCTTTGATCAAACTCAAATTAATCATATTTGCTATGTGATTGTTCTACAATTGAAAAAGAATAATTAATCACATGATTAATGTAATAACATTTACAATATAATGAATTAGGATTAACAAAAAATGATTTGAGCAAGAATTTTCTCCAAATTACTTTAGAAAAGTTATCAAAAGTCAAAAACCCCATGCATATGCACTGGATACCTTTACCATCAGACAGAAAAAGATGCCCAACCTGGAGTAGCCACACTGCTCCTTAGTTGGTTTACACCCTACTTTTCTTGTAGCCCTGTGAAAGGAATCCAAAGGTTGGGAAAAAAAGAAGATAAAAGTGGACAAAAAAGCAAAACAAAGTCACCACACTATTGACAAAAGAAGCTTTTCCAAGCATCATCCAAATCTCATCACATTTGCACATACTATTATTTATTAATGTACATGACTCCCTTTGTCCCCTTTGCCACATTCCATTGCTCTAATTTCCACTTTCAGAGTTCTTCACTATCTTCCTCTTCTTGTCCCTTAAGTCTACATATATTCTCCCAAAAATGGGCAAATTTCTCGGCATTTTCGCCTGTCTCGTGATCGTGGCATTAGACGTCGTCGCAGGGATTGTTGGGATCAAAGCCGAAGCGGCCCAAAACCAGGTGATTATGCAGCAGTCTAAAGGACAGTAACATTCATGAATATGTTATATTCCTTCACAATCAATTTTTTTTTTTTTTTTTTTTTAACTAAGATATGTTTTCTTGTATTAGGAAAAGCATTTGAGGCTATGGATATTCGAGTGTAAGGAGCCGAGCCATGATGCTTTCATTCTAGGCGTAGCTGCTGCAACCCTTCTGGGAATAGCTCATGTTCTTGCCAATTTGCTTGGAGGTTGTAGTGCTTGCACTCAAGAAGAGATTGAGAAAGCATCCCCCAGCAAGCAGTTGTCGATGGCTTGCCTTGTTTTCACTTGGTATGAACATTTTGTATTTCTAACTTATCCAGTCCTAACTAGTACTACTTGTTTGTGTTACTCTGTTTTCATTTTCAATATGCAAATATTTGATCTTGAAGCTTTAATACTTATGAGGACTTAGATTTTATTTTAAAAATAACTTATTCTCTTTCGATAAGCGTTTTTAATAAGAAATTATAACCATTTACTTGATTATTAATATGAGAGGTTGGACTGAAGAATATGTGTCGAGGATTATATATTAACAAAGACAAATTCATCGCTTTGTTAAGATCACTTTGAAGTACTATTGATTTCATATCTTTTAGTCATTATTTGAATTAATTACATGTTAGTCATTATGATATATATATATATATATATATATTTGAAATTCATCAAATGATGGATGGAGTTATTTGAGTATCAATACAACTTAAAATATTTTATAATAATATGTTGAGAGTAACATTTTTTTTTTCCCAAAAAAGGAACTATAGGGCTCATAAAGTTTTTATTTTTAAAGCTTATAACCTCGTCACTTGAACTTTCTTACCAACCCTCGCATTGAAACTTTCTAACAGATCTTAAAAGATGTTTCCACTACAAAAAGAAGACTTATCCAAACACCCTCTCCACTGGTTAATTACTTTCTGATGTCTAATAGGCTACACCAAAATCATGTAATCTTCATTAAGTTACTTCAAGAGTTGAAGTAGATCTTAACCTCTGATTTGAATATATATATGTTCAGGATCATCCTGGCTGTTGGCTTGTCGATGCTGGTCCTCGGAATAATATCGAACCACAAATCAAGAGCATCCTGCGGTTTCACACACCACCATTTCCTGTCGATCGGAGGATATTGTGCATGGTTCATGCCCTGTTTGCCGTTGCATACTATGTTACTTCCACTTCTGCACAACACTAAAAAAACAGTGCCTTTTCCTAGTTTTTCTTAGTAGGTCCCGAGAGATATCACGGATGTTGATGATCACGTGGACCCCTTTTCGCCCTTCTTTTCTAACTTTACCTACTATTTTTTCGGTTGCCTCAATCCTCTTTTTGACGAAAGGGATTTGAACTTCAAATTTCTAATTTACTAGATTCCATGGGGTTATCATGTTTATGAGGTCCAACATTATTGTAGGTTACTTTCTTGCTTGTACATATATGTTAAACATGAAGCCATTTCAATTCTCATGTCCCAATAATAAAGTTGACGCTAAATGAACACTATTCGTATCCTAAAAATCTAACTTATTAGGTCAAGCGCTTGTTTGTATACAGGCTCTTGAATTTTAGAAAATGAAGCATCTTCATCACAAAGGTGGCCATTGAAAGAAGCTAACAGTTGGCCCTTCACCTTTGTAGCATCAAAAGAGTGCACCATCTGCTAACATTTGGGTAAAATAGGTTGCAAATTTTTCATTTATCTTTTCCAAGATAAAATAGTGGAATTTATTTTGGAATGCAAAAGAATTAAAATGTACTCTTTTTATATTCTAAGGTTAGTTGTCCTGGGAATTTGTGAAAAAATCCTAATAAAATTGGGAAAAAATGAGACTCATGAACTAACAGAACTGTAGAGCTAAAACCCTGTCACTAGACTAACGCTAGTGAAAAACCAAGAAATCTTCAGACAACCAGTTTGCCAAAAGGGGAAACTGCGTTTTGCTCATAAATTAAGTAAATTCCAAGACTTTTCATCAACCAACTTCTACTTTTATGCCATGCATAGGATTGAACAATTGTCTCTTCGTAATACACAACTCATTTATGATAATAGAAGGGGAAAATTACAAACTATCTTTGATCTTGACTTTGTTTCGTAAACACCCCCTAACTTCAATAGGTAACACTTTGCCCCTCATTTTAACAGTTAATCTTTAAAAAGTTTAACGGTGTTTTAAGTGAATGAGATTACAATTTTACCCATAACACATGAGCCAAAAGTAGAAAAATGCAAGATGTTTGTGGGTAGAAGGACCAGAACGAAAGCCACAAAACCTTTAGGTTATATTTGGATGGACGGATTTAGATTTGAGGAGAGGATTTAAGGAAATGATTTCAAATAACTCATTTTAATATAAATTTGAAATCCATCACAATGATTCCAAAAATAGTTCAAAATAAGAGTTTAAGAATTTAAAATCCATTAAATCATAAAATTATCCAAACAAATTCAATAGATTTGTTATTATGGATTTAAAATTCTTAAATTCAAATCCATCAATCCAAATGAATGCTTAGAGTATAATTGTTTGGTCTTTCATTTCGAGTTTTTTTTTTGTTTTTTGGGAAAGAATAGTGAGAAAAACTTGTTTTGGAAAAAGAAGAATGAGTTTTGAGAGTGAGATTGTGAGATGAAAGTGTATAATGACAATTCGGATGTGAGAATTTTTATGAAATTTTTTTTTGAATTGTTGTGGATGTAAATTTTTTGTAAGAATTTTACTTTGCTACCTTATTTTATTTTTAATCTTTTAAAAATATTAAACCTTTTTAAATTTTTAGTATTGAACTAGTAAGAAGCAAGTGCGTTGCTAGTGATTCATATAAATTTATTAAAACAATTGTATTATTTAATAACTGAAACATTAGAAGGTATTTTTATTAAAATACTTAATTAATTAAAACATAAATAGTACAAGATACTTCTAGATATTTTATTTTAAGTATCGATCGAAATGAATGGTTAAACAAAAATATTTAAAGAACTAAATTCAATAATAATTTAAAAATAAATAGTAATATAACTAAATCCAGATATTATTCATAATTACTAATTAATCCAAAAAACTTATAAAGGCTAATATTTTCTATTTGCTTACTTAGTCCTCTTGCTCACCTCATTTTCTCTCTTTGATTCCTTCCAATAAAGAAATATAACCAAACAAAAAAAATTGCAACATAAAAGATATGTAAAAAGTTATCTTTTCATATTAATATTTTTTATTCCGTTAACAACCACATAAATAATTTCATCATAAAACTTGAAATTAGGGCTTTTTGAATCAACATCTCATGAGATTTAAATTAATAAATAGTTTAAGGAATACACGAGTAATGACAAATCGATATATATTAAATAAAGTCTTAATTTTTTTATAGCGGTTTATCTATATTTTTAGATTATATCCAATTTTAATTCTTATTTCAATTTTTTTATTATATTTTTATTTTGTTAAGTTAAATTATTTTGTTGCCTGAATTTTGTGATAAATATCATATTAATATTTGGACAATTTTAAAGGTGTAATTTTTAAAGGGACCTAATTTTTACTGTAAATATTAAATACATATTAAATAATTTTTTTTTAATTTTTCTTCAACTTTTTTGCAAAAACATGTATACCCTTTTTAATTGTATTTACTTTTAATTATCCTTTACTTTTTTATTTTATTTGATTAAATTAAACTCTATCTAGTATTAGCATTGATTTAAGATTATCTAATATTATACATCCATATAAGTAAGAAATAAAAGACTATAATTAAAATACAAGAGATTGAAATAATAATATAATTTTAAAACTAAAATTTATGAGGTGCAATATAAAATACAATTTGTGAAAGCCATAACAAATCTTTACTTAGAGTTTTAAATTTGTTTTCTTTTTAATTTTTTTGGACTTTTCACCTCATTGATTAGACCTAAGTAAAATAGAATGAGAAGGAAATACAAACAAAAACAAAAATAAAAAAAACATTTCTCTTATTCTGTCTACTCTTTTTTCTTAAATATTAATATTTAAAAATTAGATTAAAAATCTCTTCAAAAGTTTATTAACAATCACATGAATATTATTCAATAACACTTGAACTTAAGGTTATTTGAATCCACCTCTTCTGAGGTTTGCAATTTTAGTAAAATATTATTCTAGTTCTTTTATGTCAAAAATTCCAAAAAGAAAATTGTATTACAAACAAAAAAACATAACCTAACATATAAGAAAATAATCCCATCATTTTAAATTAAATTCATGTTTCAAATAAAAATATAAGAAAAGTAATAAGCCAAAATTTAAATTTTGAAACTCTCTTCAATTGTATAGCAAATATCTTAATTCAGTAAATAATAAATTCATATATAGTTTTTAAAAAAAAGAAATAGGAGACCAACATTTTAATTATGAGGCAACAATCAGCAATTATAAATAATATTGATTTATTTTTATATTTAAGAATAACTTTGCAAAACCTAAAGTTTTTAAATGAGAACTTTAAAATAAAACATAACTTAAATTAGATTCTATCTTCTTCAATAATTAAAGAGACTTATGCTAATCCAGCTACGAGAAAACAATGAATACTAATGGAAAAAACATAGTTTTCAAAATGCATAAATTATTAGAAATAAGTAAAAAATCAAAATTAAAGTTCAATTATATATACTAAAGGAAAGAGTATAAATTAACTTTTGTATGTTTGAAATATATATAATTTTAGATCAAAACTTAAATTATAAGGTTTAATAATATACAAAATATGTATTATTATTTATCTATGAAAAAAATATAATTGAAAAAACTCGTTTTGACTTTTTTCTAAAAGTGTACGATATATTATACTATTAAAGATGATATTTGCAATTGAACTTGAGTCTTCCATTTTATTATAAAAATTACTCAATTGTAAATTTGTTAACCATATATAATTATAAAAATCATAATTGTTCTTTATATGTGAAATAATTTATTTTTCTTATGTCGTTGAAGAGACTATAAAATATAAAATTTGACCTCCTTCATTTCTTTTATTTATAAAATTATTTATGGTAACAAATAACTATTGATTAGTTTTTTAAATGTACCTTTTTTCAAAATAAATGGACATGGTACTTTGATCTTAAAATAAATTTCTCTAAAAATATTTAATTTAATATGGGGACGTAGTTGCTAAAAATTCAAACATCAAAGTACAAAATAGCTCCTTAAACTTACTATGCATGATTTAATATAGTAAACTTTAAAACTAAGTTTATTACATGAATTTTACAATGAATGTCATATTGGTACCTGAATTAATATATAATTAAGAAATATTTGATGTATGCCGTAAATGTCAAATTGTTACATATAAAATGAAGTTCTTATAGTTTTTTTTCTTATAGTAACGTATATACACTTTTAAACTTTAAATTGTTATATGGTGAATTTCTCTTATTCTATCTACTCTTTTTTCTTTTTAAATCTTAATATTTAAAAATTAAATTTAAATCTCTTCTAAAGTTTTATTAACAATCATGTAAATATAAATTATCATAATGCTTGAAATTAAGGTAATTTAAATCTATATTTCCTGAGGTTTGCAATTTTAATAAATATTCTCTTTAGCCCAATTATGTAAAAATTTTCAAAAAAATTATATTTAAAAATAAAAAATAACCTAACCTATATAATAATATTATGTCATTTTATTTATAAGTCAGATTTTAAATAAAACTATAAAGAAGGTGATAAGCCAAAATTTAAACTTTGAAACTATCTGCGATTGGTACCAAATACCTTAATTCAATAAATAATAATATATATAGTTTTGAAAAAGAAATGGAGACCAAGATTTTAATTTTGAGCCAAAAAATAATAATTGTAAATTTTAAAACTCTCTTCGATTTAAACCAAATATTTTAATTTAATAAATAAGAAAAACTATATGTTGTTTTAAAAAAGAAATAGGAGACCAAAATTTTAATTTTGAGGCAATCATCAATAATTATAATTAATATTGATTAACTTTTATGTTTGAGAATAACTTTGAAAAAATTAATGTTTTTAATTGAATATTTTTAAAATAAAATTTAACTTAAATTAAATCTTGAATAACTAAAAAGAATATGCTAATTTAGATATAAGAAAACAATGAATAGTAATAAAAAAATATAGTTTTCGAAATGCATAAACTATAGATTAAGTAAAAAATCAAAAATTAAAGCTCAAATATATTTACTAAAGGAAAGTATATAAATTAACTTTTATATGTTTGAAACATATATAATTTTAAAAATACTAAGTGAGGGCCGTCTTTTAAAATGCATAATTATAAAAAAAAAATATTACACCAAAATCTAAATCATGACATTTAATAATATACAAAATTTGTATTATTATTTATTTATGAAAAAAAATGCATCTGAAAATAACTCCTTTCGATTTGTACAATGTATTACACAATTAAGTATGACATTTGTAATTGAACTTGGGTTTTTTATTTTCTTATAAAATTATGCAATTGTAAATTTGTAACCATGTGTAATTTTAAAAACTCTAATTATTCCTTATAGATAAAAATTAACCAATACTCTTTATGTTATTGGAGAGAATACAAAATTTAAAATTTTATTTTATTCATTTCTTTTTTTATAAGATTATTTACTGTAAAAGATAACTATCAATTAGTTTTTTTAAAAATTGCGTCTTTTTTTTTCAAAAGTAAAGGGGTATTGTACTTTGATCTTTAAGTAAATTTATCTTAGATCAAATAAGGGGACGTAGTTGTCAAAGATTCAAACTTTAAGGTACAAATAACCTCTTAAACTTACTATACATGATTTAACATAGTAAAGTTTAAAGTTAAATTTGTTAAATAAATTTTACCGTGAATGTCATATTAATACCTGAATTAACATATAATTTAAAAAATATTTGAATTTTGCCGTAAATGTCAAATTATTACATATTGAATGAACTTTTTTTAGTTTTTCTTCATTGTATATACACTTTTGGACTTTATCGAATTTTAACTTGTTCAATTTTTCCTATTATATTTTATTTTGTTAAATTATATTATTTTGTTACCTTAATTTTATCATAAATATCATGTTGATACTTGAATTTATATAATTTTTAAGCATGTGACTTTTAAGCGACATCCGAATTTTATCATAAATGTCAAATTGATACATATTAAATAAAATTATTTTAATTCTTCTTTTAAATTTCTTACAGTGAAAATTCGTACCATTTTAATTCTATTTACTGTTAATTTTTATTTTTATTTTTCATGTTATGTTTCATTTGGTTAAATCAAATTTTATCTATTGATAATATAGATTTAAAATTTCCTAAAAATATGTCTCCGTATAAAAAGAAAAAGTTTATGAGGGAACAAAAGAAATTAATATTATAATATGCTTTGAAAAATAATACTAACTTTGAAACTAAAATTTATGAGGTGTGACATAAAATACGATTTGTAAATATCATATTAACTCTTTGTTTAGAGTTTAAAAGTGATATTTTTTGGTTTAACAAATTTATTTGCTCTTTCTTCTTCTTCTTTTTCTTCTATTTTCAAACTTTTTTGTTCATCCTATTAATAAGGCCTAAGTAAAATAAAATATGCCAAGAAAATACAATAAAAATAAAGTAAAATCTTGTCCTCTCTACTCTTTTTCTTAAACTTTCACATTAAAAATAATTATAAAATCTCATCTTATTAGTTAAAAGAATATTGCTCTCATCTAGGTTTGTTTTAATTTTTAATTTTTTATTTGAGTATAAGCATTTATATTCTTTTTGTTGTGTTTGTTATTATTCTATCTTAATTTTATATTGTCATAATTGTTGAAGTTATTTAATCAAAAGGATGTATCATAAAAATTATTAAATTAATGATTGAATCTAAATTAGAATGTAAAATGTTAAAATATATATCCATCGTTACAAAAATATTTAGATAAAGATTAATGAAAAAACTTAAATACCAAAATAAAGAAATCAGTATGAATAACAAAAAAAATCCTTATATCAATTACTTTTTATTTAGCATTAAAGCTCATGGAAATAACTCTTTTTTACTTTGTAATTTTCTTTATTAAATTCATATTTCCTTTTTTCTCTAGAATTGTATAAGAATATATCAACTGTAGAGAAACCATCATAAATTTAATATACAGTTGTACATAATAATCAACTTTAAATGATTATAATTTTCTCATACAAATTTCTCTATATGCACTTATGAGATATGATTATAAAGTTTTCGAAATCTAATTTAATATGAAATTGATTTTATTTAAAAATTTAAAGTATTCAAATAGTTATAATAGCAAAAATTGACAGATATTTAGTTTATGAATTGAATTTGGGATATAAAGGATACTTGAAATTTTATTCATTATACCATTAAGAATAATTTAAGCTCGATTATACCCTCTTTTTTAAACTACTTAATACTTAATCATTAGTGTTATATTATACATATCAAAATTTTCAAAAAACCTTTCAGTCATTCACACTTTTATAAATAGTATATATTAGAATAACTAAGTATACAACTACATGTACAACAATAATGGTATTTATACATAGTGTGTATATATGTGTGTACATAAATATGTACATTAATATTTATAAAAATTATTTTATGAAGGTAAACACTATGAGAGGCCTGATTGCAATGAGTTTATTGATTGAAAATCAAGAATAATCCACTCTACGTTAACTAATAGCAAAAAGATGACATTTATACCGATCCAAAACAATAAGGGGGATAGATAGTTGCTATAGCCAATTGAAATCATTGATTGATTGGAACTCGAAACCGACCAATATAAATATTAAGAATATCTGATAACATTATACTATAAATGATTATGTATTTACCGTACAATAACTACGAAATTATACAGGGGATAAATTTTATTTTTTATTGAATATATCTTGTTAGTTAGATATATACAACATAAAAAATGCTCCACTGATAGTAGACTCAAAGCACTGATAAAGATATATTAATATGTGGGTAATATGTATGATAATGATAACTTTGACTTAAATATATTCATGGTTTTTAGTTTTAATGAATATTTAAATACTAATAATTAAGCAAACTTTACGGCTTAAATTTGCTCAAATTAGGTATCACAAAATTAAATAATATTTGAATTAAGATTAAAAAACATATTTATTCAAGATTAAAATACATATTCAAATTCAAAAATATAATTTACACATACATTTATATTTAAATCCTATGATAATTGACAAAATATAAAAAACAAAAACAAAAAAAATCAAGAAGGTAAAGAAACTTTTTATATGTATATATATGTGTGTGTGTGTGTGTGTGTATATATATCTCCTGTACACCAAATTAAATACGATACTTTTTATTATGTATTTAACTGAATTATTCAAAGTTGTATATTATGAAAGACCTGATTGGAATGTGTTGATTGATTGAATATCAGGAATGATCCACTTTATGTTAAAAATAAGAAAAGCATGATATTTATACAAATTCAAATCAATACGGGGAGGGAGAGGGTTGTTGTAGCTCATTAAAATGAGTTGACTGATTGGAAGCCGAGAACCACTAATAAACTCTTTTAGAAAATATAATTATATAATAATTATGCATTTATATATGTAATTATACAGCGGATTAACTTTATTTTTTATTGAATATTTCTCATTAGTTAAATATACACAACATGAAAAATGGTCCACTTATTTAAGTTGCCATAAATTTACATATAGATAATGATAAAGATATGTATGTATAATATATATGATTATGTAAACTTTGACTTAATTATATATATTTATAGGAAGCTACATATAAAGTGGAAAATGATTATACATATATATATATATATAGCCATTATGTATATATAAATATATTGGTTTAGTACATTGAGGAAATTGTTATTTAAATACTTTCACAAATATTTCATATGTTTGATCAAGTTTGTTAAATAGTTTAATTATCATTAAGTAAATAATTAAATAGATAAAAGACTTTTAAACAAAAGATAAATACCATTTTTTTCTTTCTTTTATTTTTCCTTTTTCTTCTTTTTCTCTTTTTCTTTATTTTTATTTTTTAATCTCTCTTCCCCTGACTCTCACCTCGAGCCCCTTGTTTGTGGATCTGTGGTGCCATTTCTAGTGCCACCACAAGCATCACTCCGCCGCCACACCAACTCCACCAACTCTTGACTCTACCACCTTCACACACACACACACACACACACACACACAACACCCATTTGAGGGCAAATATATTAGCAAAGCAACATGAGCAGCTCCTTCGTGGTGGCGCTAACACCATCACTGTACATTCTCAAAATATAAAAATTATAGAAATGGTAACATTTAGGACAATTGGATATCGTTTTGCATCATTTTACATATGAATTTAGATATGTTTGTTGGAATAAAATGGGTGAATTGTAAAAGTTTATAATTTAATGAAAAATTTTGAAATTTAAAAAATCTGTCGCAAATTTAATGAAAAGATTTGAAACTTGAAAAAGTACCTCAAATTTAATGAAAAGTTTTGAAGGTTGAAAAAGTGTCTAATGGATATGAACGATAACAAGAATACACATAAAGAGTTGTGATTGTTCATTAACATTGATGAGACACGATGAATAGACACATCTATTCATAAGTAAGAAATGCATGGTAAGAGTTGTGAACCTTCATGAAGGGATCCAATGTGAACTATTAGATCGCAACCATATTTTAAGGGATGCAATCTAATGGTTCAGATTGATTCTAATTAAGAGACATGACCAATCATGATTAGACACCTACACTCTATAAATAGACCCCCTCTCATTCCATTTTCTCTAAACCAAATTAATTCAAATTCAATTGATTTCTCTATTCTCTCTCCTACTAAAATATATTCTGATATTTTGGTATCTTATTCTCTTTTGATAAGTATACAATCGAGATTTTTGTTCGTCCGATAAAATTTGTATATTGCTATACTAATTCTATAAAGAAATATTGTATGTTGGGAAACAGACATCCAAGTTTCTATAGCACCGTGTTGGGGACGAAATTTGTCTTAATGAGATTAGGTTCGTGCTTACCTCACTTTAGTTGAAATACAATTTCCTTTCGACACAATACAACCAACAATCTTAAGATAGATTTTTCTGATGGCTATTACTGAAGTGCCAACTAATGGAGCAGCTACTAGCTCCAATCCGATAATCATGGCTCCAGCTTCCAAGCATGAGAAATCGGAGAAATTTACCGGAGCTGATTTCAAAAGATGACAACAAAAGATGTTGTTCTATCTCACCACTATGAACCTGGCAAGGTTCTTGACGGAAGATGCTCCTACCGTTTTGGAAGAAAGAGATCCCCATAAACGAGCTGCCCTTGATGTATGGTGTCATAGCAACTTCCTATGTAGGAATTATGTGCTCAATGGACTAGAAAATATATTATATAATGTGTAATGTTCAGTCAAAACAACAAAAGAGCTGTGGAATTCTCTTGATAAGAAGTACAACACGGAAGATGTCATCATAAAGAAATTTATCATTGGCAAATTTCTTGACTTCAAAATGGTTGATACCAAATATGTTATTAGCCAGGTACAAGAGATGCAAATCATATTACATGATATACTAGCTGAGGGGATGATGCTGAGCGAATCTTTCCAAGTTGCTGCTCTAATTGAGAAGCTGTCTCCATTATGGAAAGATTTCAAAACCTATCTCAAGCATAAACACAAAGAGATGACAATGGAGGATATGATTGTTCGTCTTCGAATTAAGGAAGACAATAGAGTTGTAGAAAAGAATATTCCTACTAACCGAATGGAGGCCAAAGCCAACATGGTAGAGAACTCCAAAGCCAAGAAGGGAAAGAAAAAGAAGCATCCTGGCTTGTCCAACGGAAGCAAAGCGGTTCAAGGGTAACTACTACAATTGTGGCAAGCCGAACCACAAGGCAAAGGATTGTCGACTTTCGAAGAAGGGCAATCAAAACTAAGCTAACATGACTGAAGATAAGACAGTGCCAGTAGACATGTCGGACCTAATTCTCTCGGCTGTTGTGTTTGAAGCCAACTTGGTGGATAACCCGAGCAAATGGTGGGTTGACACAGGAGCTACATGCCATATTTTCTCGGACAAAGAAATGTTCTCCACATATATTTCGATCAATGGAAGGAAGCTGTTTATGGGCAATTCATCAACTTCTAACATAGTCGGATTGAGAAAAGTGATACTGAAGATGACATCAGGTAAGGAGCTGACCCTAGTTGATGTACTACATATTCCAGATATCCGAAAAAATTTGGTATCTGGTTTATTACTTGTCAAAAGTGGATTTAGACTAGTATTTGAATCCGATAAATTTGTACTGACCAAAAATGGTCAATTTGTAGGAAAAGAAAATGTAGTCAAAGGGCTATTTAAGATGAATGTAATGCCTGTACTCAAAACTTCTGAAATCAATAAAAGTTTATCTTCTGTTTACTTCGTGAGTCTTCTTCTTTATGGCATTGTAGACTAGGTCATGTTAATCAAGCTTCTCTAAGAAAGCTGACAAGTTTAGGCCTTATACCTAAACTTGATATTGATGAAAAACATAAATGTGAAATTTGTGTAGAAGCTAAGTTTGCTAAGAAACCTTTTAGTTCAGCTGAAAGAAGTAGCAAACCTCTAACCTTAATACATAGTGATATATGTGATCTAAAGTTAGTTCAAAGCCGAGGTGGTAAAAAGTGTTTTATTACCTTCATTAATGATCACACTAGATATTGCTATGTATATTTACTAAACAGTAAAGATGAGGCTTTTGACGCTTTCATCACCTATAAAAATGAAGTTGAAAATTAACTTAATGGGACGATTAAGGTATTAAGATCTGACAGAGGTGGAGAATATGATTCATCATCTTTTGGTGAGTTATGTGTTAAGTTTAGAATTATTCACCAAACTACAACTCCATATACGCCTCAATAGAATGGAATTGCTGATAAAAAGAATATAACTCTTAAGGACATAGTTAATGCTATGCTTATTAGTTCTGGATTACCTCAGAACTTGTGGGGGAAGTTGTTCTTACAGCTAACTTTATTTTAAATAGAGTTTCTCACAAGAAAACTGGATTAATACCTTATAAAATATGGAAAGGTAGAATGCCTTCCTACAAATACTTGAAAGTGTGGGGGTGTCTAGCTAAAGTAACAATACCACCTCCTAAAAAGGTCAAGTTAGGTCCTAAAACTGTTGATTGCACTTTTGTTGAATATGCAATAAACAGTAGTGTATACAAATTTTTGGTATATAAATCTGATATAAGTGACATTCATGTAAACACAATCGTTGAATCCAGAGATGTTGAATTCTTTGAAGATGTGTTCCCCTCTAAAGGAGATATTCAAAAGAATACTCAAAAGAGAATGCATGAAGCTGCGTTTAAGAATTACATAGAATCTAAACCTAGAAGGAGTAAGAGAGCTAAAGTAGCTAAATCTTTTGTCCCATATTTTATGACATATATGATTGAGAATGAACCTCAAACCTTTAATGAGGCTATGGCTAGTCCAAAAGCTCCATTCTGGAAGGAAGCTATAAATAGTGAAATAGAATCTATTCTAGGCAATAATACCTGGCAATTGGTTGATATTCCTTTGGGAACTAAACTAATTGGATGCAAATGGATTTTTAAGAAAAAGTTAAAGGTAGACGGTTCAATTAACAAAGACAAGGCTAGACTTATTGCCAAGGGATATCGTCAAAAGGAAGGTGTTGACTATTTTGATATTTTTTCATCGGTAACAAGGATTACGTCAATTCGAATCTTAATAGCCATAACAGCCTTGTATAATTTGCACATACATCAGATGGATGTAAAAATTGCATTTTTAAATGGTGATCTGGATGAAGAAATTTACATCGAGCAACCTGATGGCTTCAAAGTAAAAGGACAAGAAGACAAATTCTGTAGACTTGTCAAATCTTTTTATGGGTTGAAACAAGGCCCTAAACAATGGCACGAGAAATTTGACAGTGTCATGAAAAGGAACAGGTCCACCGTAAATGAGTGTGATAAATATGTCTACTCCAAGAAATTTGGAGAAATACATATACTTATATGTCTTTATGTAGATGACATGCTTATATTAGGAACTAATATAGAAGTCATCAAGAAGACAAAGAAAATGCTCATCAATAACTTTGATATGAAAGATATGGGTGAAGCTGATGTGATTTTGGGAATGAAGATCTCTAGAACACCTAATGGGATATCTTTATCTCAATTAAATTATGTTGATAAAATGGTTGAGAGATTTAAGTCCCATGGTATTAAAAAGACAAATAATCCGTTTCTACCGTATATTATTCTTTACAAGAATACTGGAAATGGAAAACAACAGTTATAATATTCCCAAATCATTGAAAGCCTAATGTACTTAATGAATTATACAAGGCTAGACATAGCTTATGCTGTAAGTAAGTTGAGTAGATTTACAAGTAACCCAAGTAATGACCATTGGAGTACATTACTTAGAGTATTGGGATACTTAAAAAGAACCAAGGAGTATGCATTACACTATGGAAAATATTCTTCAGTTGTTTAAGGATATAGTGATGTGAATTGGATTTCAAACACTGATGAATCCAAATCAACTAGTGGCTATGTATTTACTCTTGGTAGTGGTGCTATATCATGGAAATCTTCTAAATAGACATGTATAGCTCATTCCACCATGGAATTTGAGTTTATAACTTTAGATAAAGTTGGAGAAGAAGTGGAATAGTTAAGACATTTCATAGAAGATGTTCCACTATGGCCAAAATCGGTGCTAGCAATATGTATTCATTACGATAGCCAAGCAGCTATAGCTGGGGCATAAAATATTATATATAATGATAAGTCACGACATATTCATTGAAGACATAATACTAGTAGGCAGTTGCTCTCTAATGAAACTATATCAATTGATTTTGTAAAATCAAAGGATAACCTAACAGATCTATTTACTAAGGGGTTATCAAGAGAGCGAATAGACTGCGCATCAAGAAAAATGGGTTTAAAGCCTAAAAAATGAATGAGTTATCGTAATGAAAATCTAACCTAACAACTGGAGATCCCATGAACTAGGTTCAATAGGAAAATTAAGTTATGAATGACTCGATTGAAAGCACTTAGGAATTTAATTCCTTTCTATTTCTATGTTGCTAATAAGTGCTACCTACAAAATTGTTAAGGATAAGCATTGTTTTTAATGATGCCTATATCTTGTAAAGTACAAGTGGAGTATAGTAGGATACTTTTTATAGGACATCACATATGTGAGTGTGAACATGGCCGATTCTTCGAGAATTTTGATAGGCGAATTCTTTAAAAACACATGCAGAACCCAAGAGAGTTTCATGGCTGAAATAATGAACACAATAGATAACCAAACTCGATATGAGAGTTAGTGTGCAGAGTCTATTGACTGGGCTTGCAATAATGGCTGACAGTTCAAAACTTAGAGTTTACTGATTAGCCAAGTGAGTCCGATAAGCTTTTACTAGGGAAGGTTTAAAGCGAAAGCTACCTATCTCGATGCACTATCTTTCAGACGATATTCTTCTTCATATTTCTTGATTCATGTCAACTTTTTCCATTCATGTGGGGGATTGTTGGAATAAAAGAGGTGAATTGGAAAAGTCTCCAATTTAATGAAAAGTTTTGAAGATTGAAAAAGCTGTCTCAAATTTAATAAAAAGATTTGAAACTTGAAATAATGTCTCAAATTTAATGAAAAGTTTTGAAGGTTAAAAATGTGTCTAATGGATATGAACGGTGACAAGAATACACATGAAGAGTTGTGATTGTTCATTAATATTAATGAGACACAATGAATAGACACATCTATTCATAAATAAGAGGTGCATGGTAAGAGTTGTGAACCTTCATGAAGGGATGCAGTGTAAACCACTAGATCGCAATCATATTTTAAGGGATGCAATCCAATGGTTCAAATTGATTTTAATTAAGAGACATGATCAATCACGATTAGACACCTAAACATCTATAAATAGACCCCCTCTCATTCCATTTTCTCTAAACTAAATCAATTCAGATTCAATTGATTTCTTTATTCTCTCTCCTACTAAAATATATTATGATATTTTAGTAATTTTATTATCTTTTGAAAAGTATACAATCGAGATTTTTGTTCGCCCGATAAAATTAGTATAGTGTTGTACTAATTTTATAAAGAAGTATTGTATGTTAAAAGACAGACGTTCAAGTTCATATAGCACCATGTAGGGGACGAAATATGTTTTAAGGAGATTAATTTCGTGTTTACCTCATTTCAATTAAAATACAATCTACTTTTGACATAATACAACTAACAATATTTTCTGGGTTCCGACGCTCACTTGAATTTTCTTTGGGTGTTTGGAATTTATCTCACTACGAGACAAAGGTCCATTGAAAAATTTGGGTAAGAGATGAACTTCTAGGAAAACATTTCTCTTTTATTTCATCTTATATGATGATTTTCAAGTACCAATTATTACACTCATATGTTGTTTCTTGGAAGATATATTACATAATTCTAGATTAGGAATATAGGGTATGTTGCTTTAAACATAATTATGACCCCTTGGGACTGTCTACAAAAGTTTATGAGATTCCAAATCAGGTCATTTTGGGAAGAAAGAAAAGTGAAAATCGATGACATGAAAGAGATATAATAACTAATTCAAAAACAGGTGTAAAGCTAAAATGATGTGAAAATTGGAATCCTTGAATCTATTTTAATAAACATGTAACTCGTACAAACAGGATCCACACAGCAATCGGATGAGCTCTTCAAAAAATCTAGAAGAAAAATCAAAGATTCCTTTCAAATGTAAAATATGTATGGATACTTACAGGTTACATTTGAATTTATGAATTTGAAGTTGAGTATTTTAAATTTATAATAACAAATTTGTTGAATTTGTTTGTATTGATTGATTTAAATTTAATGATTTTAAATATATAATAACAAATTTATTAAATTTGTTTGGATAATCTCATGATATAACATATTCAAATTATTGGATTTAAATCATTGATCTCCTATGTTGAACTATTTTTTAAGTCATTATAATGGATTTCAAATTCATTTTATATAAAATTATTTAATTTTTTTTGACAAATTCTCTTTTCAAATTCAAATTCTTATATCCAAATGTATCCATAGAGCCAATTATGTCATTCTATTCAATTTGTTTGATCTAATTTTTCAAGATTATAATAGTGGCGCTTGTGCACTTTTGAAGCTCCCATCACCCCCAATACTCACACACATACAAATAGACGAAAGTTTAAGAAAATACATTAGTTATAAAAAAAATGTCATTGCTAAAAACAGCCCATAAATACTTGACAAAAATACAGTATATATATTCCCAACATCAACAAATTTTCTATGCTAAAAAAATATGCAAGATATCAAATCATAATGTATTTCTTCCTCACATCAACAAATTTTCTATGCCAAAATATATGAGAAAATATCAGATTTCCTACATAGTGTATTTGCCAACATCAACAAAAAATCAATGCATAACTCAAAAACATAAGTGCTGCACTTAATTCTTAATATCTACAATTACTCAGCAAATTCAGACTCTCCATAATCTGTGGTCATGGTGTAATTATCCGAGGAGAATTGACTATCACCAAGCATTGTTGTTTTCGAAAAAAAAAATGAATAACAAAAATAATGTATTGGAAATAGTACACAATGAAGTCATATAAAAGTGGCCACAGTCCATAGCAGGAAGTTCCCTAGTACTCGTACCATTCTTGTAGTAGAAATAGTTATCAACCTCTTTAATGTAATGTATTTTTACTTAGCTTTCTTGCCAACGTGACTTGATTTGAAATCTCATAAACTCTTGAAAACTGTGTACAGTATGTCATTTGATGAATTGAAATCACTTATACAACTATGGTTGAAATTTAATGGTATTTGGTTTTCCTTTGGTTCAGAATTTACATTTCCAATATTTTCAATAGAGTTTTATTGATTTTTGTGTGAAATAGAAAATATGTTTGGATAGAAAATTTATAAAATTAAATTTTTTTATGTTTGTTTATTATTTTCAATAAAATTATTTTTAATATATATATATAATATTAAATGATTTGATAGTGGTGAGGTTCATAATATTTTTTTTTATGGGAATTATATATTTTAATAAAATAAATTTTAGATGGTGGGTCTCATATTAATAATATAGTTGGTAATAAAAATATATAAGTGATAGTTAATGAATAATTGTGGGTCTCATATTAATGATGCAATGATAATAAAATATATATTGATAAAAAATAGTAAAGAGTTGTGGGTCACAATGATGTAAAATATTAATGAGAGTTAATGAATAGTTGTTGGTCCTGTTATTTCTAGTTAGAGAGACATTAGTTGATTGAATGGGAAGATTAATTGATATTTTGCAAGAATATATTTAAAAATTAGGAGAATAAAATTGGAAAGTATTTTAAGTGAAAAATTAGGAAGATAAAATGAGTTATTTCTAATATGATTTGGTAAAATAAATATAATTTAAAAATTTAAAATAATAAAAAAGGGAAAAATTCCACTGACATAAAAACAAACGAGTCCAATATCTCCCAAGGGGTCAGAATTATGTATAAAGCAACATATACTATATTTCTAATCTAGAATTTATATAATACATCTTGCAAGAAACAACATATGAGTGTAATAATTGGTACAAGAGACTCATTAGATAAGATGGAATGGAAGAGAAATTGTTAAGGGTTTTGTGGCCTATGTTCCGGTCTTTCAACCCACAGACATCTTGTATTTTTTCATTTTTTTGGTTTATGGGTTATGGGTAAATTTCTAATTTCAATTACTTATTTAACATTGTTTTCAAAGATTGACTGTTAAAATGAGGGGGCAAAGCGTTACCTATTGAAATTTGGGGGAGGGTTTTTGCCACACTAGGTTAACTTTAGGAGCTTTATGTATTTTGCCTCAGAAATCAGGGATGGAGCCACTAAGGGGTGGACGGGGCGGTCACCCTCCATTTTTTTAATAATTTCAAGTTTTATATGTAAATTACATGAAATTCAATATCTTGAACCCTTTTAAATTTTTTCAATTATTCTCGCATGTGAATAAAGTATATATCTTGCCTCTCAAAATGAAAAATTCTAGCTATGATAAAAATATACATCTGGGTTCACTACAAGAAATTTGTATTTTAGCGATGAAATAACAGCGTTATTTTCTTTGCTAATTTGTCTTAACGACAATAAATTTTCATCGCTAAAAGTCGCCGCAATAAAACCGTCGAAAAATATTTTGACGACGAAAATTCGTCTGACGTCGCAAAGTTTAGCGACGAAAAATTTCGTCGTAAAAATCTAAAATTTCATCACTAAATAATTACTTAGCGACACATTCTATAAGAACTTTCATTACTAAAATATATAAAAATAAATAAATATTTAATATTTAGCGACGCAATTTCAATTTTCGTCGCTAAACTTTGTAACGAATATGGATAATTCGTCGCTAAACTTAGCGACGACAAGGCATAATTCGTCGCTAAATTAATAAGATTTTCAAAAAAATATAAAAAAAAATAGCGATGAATTCTGAAAATTCATCGTTAAAATTATTTTTTTTTAAATATTTTGTTTTTTTCGATCTTTTTACCTTATTTTAAACAACAAATCCAAATTATACCCTGTTTTAAATAATAAATCCACAACCTGTTTATCATAACTATTTATAAATATTCAACAACCCCCACAACATATCCAACAACCATTCAGAAAATATTTATCATTCCAACAAAATATCATTAACTAAAAAATATTTCATTAAAAAATTCATTATATATTAAAGAAAACATCATATACACAAATACAAATGAATCATTAAACAACCTACTATAAAAGTCAACATTAAAAGTAAAATATATTCATATACAATTTAGACAGAAGTTTAATATACTTAAATGAGAATAAAAAAAAGAATCTTCAAGTGTCTTTGCATAGAAGCTGCAACAGTAAAAAATGTGTTAGGTTACTGTTCAATATAATTATTAAATAATAATAATATAAAACAAGTTAAAAAACAAAACAAACCATCGAATGTACCCTCCTCCATCGGAATGTCAGTAGTAGCTCAATCAATAACGGGTTACTCCTCAATCTTTTTAGGAGTCATACTTATAAAAAATAAATATGTGGTTAAACAGATAATATAAATAAGATTATTTATGAACTTTACTAACAAATTAGGAATAATATTAATTTATTTAAAAAACTTACTGTAAGTAGAACTTGAAAAAGTGACTATAGTAGAGGGTGGCTAGAGGGTGAAACAGCTACTAGCGAAATAACTGAAAAAAAATAATAATTAGTAAATACAATCAAAAGATATAGATATCAGGCATTTTAATGATTCATAATGTGAAGTTCATAAATTCATCTAAGTTCACAATATTGGTGTTAAGTTCTTAAGTTTTTCTTAATTTCTTAACATTAGAAATTGAATGAATAAATAGAAAATATGAATAATATATTATAAATATTTAATAAAATGAAGTTAACACTGCAAAGCCTCTCCTACTTAACAAAAGTTTTTCTAGTTTTTTCAATAGAAAATTCACTCATAAATTCATTTTATTTTTTTTATGTTTCTTTGATTCTTTTTATTCATAGATAAAAATTACCTACAAAGATAAGGGATTAATTGATCCTAAAAAGTAACTAAATGCAATTCGAACCACCAATTAGTTTAATTGATTAAAATTAGTTTGATCCAATTTTATTATAATGTACATTCCAAAATGGATTATTCTGTTAAAAGATATAAACTACATGATATTGAAAGTTAAATTCTTGTTCCAAACTTGTATATCTTTTTTTTTTTCCCAAGAGTAAATTCTGTTAAAAAAAAAAACTCGCATATTCATCACTTCCTTCACAAAATTCTTCTTCAGCTCTGCAAATCCTAAACCAATAAGTGTTTGTTCCTGAAATTCAATTTGTTCCTAAACAATTCACCAAATAATGTTCTTTAAAGAGTACTAAAAGGCCCTCTAGGTAGAAGAATGCATGTGAGCTATAAACTGTGCATTTAACCATTTGAATATTGATTAAAAACTAGCAACAATTGCAATCAGAACTTCATATACAGCAATGTTTGAGGGAAAAAAAAAAAAAAAGGAAATCCACATCTTACTAGCAAAAAATAATTTTACTCCAAAAGGCAATCCATTCTTTCCTCTCATAATTTTTTATTACCCAAATAATCATCCAAACACCCCAAATTTGATCCACGGACCATCCATCAAATTCCCATAAATAAATCAGATTTTCATTCTCACAAATTACTTGATTAGGCAATGACATCTTCCTCCAAATCTCAGAATCCTAATCTAAAAGTAATTTGTGCAATTTGAATTCCACTAAAAGTAAGTAAAGAATGGATATGCAGAAAAGTCTTCCAAAAATCATCATCGAACATTTTGGGGAAGAAAGGGGGTACTCTATGAGGGGAAGAGAAGAAATGTTTTATACCTTTTCCGTTGGACGGGGGGCCACTGAAAGAGGACGACGTCAACCACCAACAATAGAAGGAGGCCCCTTTTGCTTGTACAATGCCGATGGACTGAAACAGGGTTTTGGGAGGAGCTCAGACGAGGGCTTTGGGACGGATTCAGACGAGAATTGAATTGCAATTTAGGGGGAACTCGGATTTATAATCTTAAGGCTCAGAAAAAAGAAATTTCAGCTTAGGAATTTTGGGGTTCTTTCAAAAATGGCGTGGGGGAGGAGGGGAGGGGTTCTAAACTAAAAATCAACTCTTAGCGACGAACATACTTACATCATCGCTAACCTTAAAACTTAGCGACGAAAAATAGAAACTCGTCGCTAAAATAATAATAAAAAATTACAGTTAACGACGATACACACATTTCGTAGCTAACACAAGAAAAAATAAAAAAAAAACAATTATTGACCCTTAGCGATGTTAACTCAAAATTTCATCGCTAACATATATCCTTAGCGACTATGTACAATTTTTTTGTCGCTAATATTTTAAAAAAAATAAATTAAATTAATTACTCTTAACGACGAGTGACAACTTCGTCGCAAAAATAAACACTTAGCGATGAATTTGTACAATATTGTCGCTAAATTTAAAAAATAAAAAATAAAAAATAATAATTCTTGGTGATGAATTTTTGCAATGTCGTCGCTAAATTTAAAAAATAATAATAATAATAACTCTCAGTGACGATGCGTTCTGTTCGTCGCTAAATAATTAATTTAACTCAAGTTCACCACGATCCTATAAACTTTCGTCGCTAATAATATTTTATTTTGTCGCTGTTTTTTCTTTTTTTTTTTGTAGTGGTTGCTGAATGGTATGAACATGAAACATTTAGATTCGGGATGATTAATTATCTGATTCAATTCTAGGAGGATAAGGTAAATGGAAGAATATATTTAATTTAATAGGACAGTGCTATATTTGAACTGATCATTTTTCTGTAAAATCGATTCAGAACATTTTATACCATTCAAAAAAATATTATTTTATATATTTTTAATTATACTAAGTTGCTCTCTCTCTTAAGTATATTTCTCGTGTGATGCCCTCCTCACTCTTTGCTGTTGTTCGGCCCCACTTTATGTGATATGAAAATAACTAAAATATGAATGCAAGATTGAATGTCATAAAACGAGAAACCGTTCAAAATAGACTATGCTCCTTGCATAACATATGAACTGATAATGAAGTATGGCAACACCTATCTCAAGGGTAACAACTTCTTATTCAACACATAAGCAATTGTAAAAGGGCGAAATTGCACTAAACAAAGCATTGGATGTTTGCTTCGTTTCAAAGAGGTGGATGCGTTTTAAGACTAATAAATCATCACAAGGCCAAGTATAAGTGACTTATTTGTGCCAACAAACTTAAAACAACCATAAACGAGTAAATTTAAGGACGATCTATATATTCACACCCTTATCTTCTTTAGACGGAACTATCCTTTTAGTTTCGAACGCTAAGGGCCCTATCAATCAACCTAGAATTCCACTGTTCTGTCTCCATCTGCAATTTTTTTTCTATTTTTAGCTATTTTTGTAGATTTATTTTTGGTAGTTATCTTTTGTTTCAATGTTCTACCGCTTCCTTAGTGTGGTGATAGGGTATTTTGGGCAAGTTTCACCCAATTTTTTTAGTCAATCGATGTTTAGTCCTACTTAACGTAGATTAGGACTGTACTATATAAAAATACCTACTAAACTCTATTTTTTTTTTATTTATTCCTATTTAGTAATAAAATTGCACTTTTGCATATTTTGAGTTCCCTCAAATCCACTTTGGAAACTTGGGGACAAGTTCTTCAATTCCTTCAAAATTTTATGGTTCTCACTCCATAACTAGACAGTCAATGTTAAACTTCAATAGTAGGTAAAGAAATGTGCAAAGTGTTGTATAAATAATGCATTTACATATAATATTATTGTCTCACATTGAAATGTATGTATTCACATTGTATTATTATTCATATACGTTTGTTCCACATTGATTGTTAGCTAGAGTTATAGAACTATTCTTAATGTGTAAATATGTGCTGAGTTTGGTAAGTTTTACCTAACTATTTTGGTACCCTCTTCTGTGATGAAAAACAAAGAAAAGCTTTTACTTCATTTTTTGTTTATATATATATATAAGAAAGAAAGTAGGGGAAGAGGGATCGGATTTTCAAATCTATCCAAGTTCAGAATTAAAATCATTTCACCAAAAGGTGTCCTTGAGAATGATTGCACTCTTTGAATGCAATCTTTGGAAATCTATAAATAACTTCTGTTTTACAACAGAAAATTAAATAGATGAAATACAAAATTTGTGATTTTTGCTCCATAAAATTCTAAATAGTGTAAATTTAGAATTTTAGTGAATCATAGGCTTTGTATCCTGAAACTCAATTTCTTGATAACCATTTTACACCTAAGTAGGGAGAATTAATACCTTAAAAAAAGTATTTTTAAAAGTTATGTCTAACTTATACAGATTTTACCCACTATATTCAAAATATTTACAACACAAAGAACCATAACATCCATGGTGAATAGTGTACTACGATATAAATTTAGAAATCATATTATTAGTTCTCTACTGGAGATCTCATTGTGCAGTATGCTGGAAGGGACCGACCAAATTGCTTATAAACTTCAAGCAGATTTAGTACAGCTGTAAGTAGAAAACTCTGATTAAACTGTAATAGGAAATCATTTATACATGAACGACACAGAAATTGCAGGTTAGCATTTTAATTAGCCTATGCAACTTAATTTAGAATAGAGAAGAACTTATTAAGCAGATAGTCCAAATAATCAGCTAAAGCTCCCCCAACGCTCATATCCGTTTCTTTGTCCCAAGGGAATGGCTTGATCGGTTTGGTTGCTTCCAAAAGTTCGTCGACCGGAATCTTTGGTTTCGACCTCTGCAATGGGGCTAAATCTGTGATATCCCGACAATAGCCCTGGGAAAAGTGAAAATGTATAATGAGGAAGAGGAACAGAAGTACTATCTCTTTGCAAATGAAGTCTGTTTTCATTCTCTCTCGCCCTGTTGTTTTCATGAAAGTATGGAAAAAAGTGGCTGCATGGTTACCTGATCAGCATGCATTTTCTTCACAAATAGTTTAAATATCCTGAAGTTTTTTGTCTCTAACAGCTCATCCGACAAGCGAAGGTATGTCACTCCAGCCATGTTATATTTTGGTGGACCGTTTTTGTTGACCCCATTTGGCCTAACATTCAGAAGGATTTGATTATAGCCTGCCCGATCATACCTTGAAAGAGCATTCTCACCAGCAACGTCGATGTTTTCTGTCCATCCACCGCTCAAAACCTGCACAGACACAGGAGTACATTTCTTTGTTATTAGAAAAGCATGTCCCTGATTTTTCGACCACACCAAATACTCTCAGGTTACGCTTGGATTTGAAGGATTTTAAGCTTGTCTATCATGGAAAAGCATGTTATTGGTACATATAAAATATATTGTTGGAAACTGCTGACAAAACCATGATCAACTAGCATATATATTCGAATGCGGGGTGAGAAAAAAAAAGAAAGAAAGAAAGAAAGAAAGAAAGAAATTTATTCATTGTTGAACCTGTTGAACAAGTTGTTCGGGTGCAGATTTAGCCTCAGCTGATTGCTCCGAGTTTCTCATCTCCAGACATGTGAAGTTCAACGTACCATAATGTCGGGATATCATCCTTGCAATGGGACGGTATCCATCCCTGTCTTTCAAGTTATAGTATCCTGATGTTAACTCACAAGCGTGACTATCATCCATGTACCACCAGTGGATTCCAGAAACCTGTTTCATGCAATAATTAAAGATATTATCATTTCTGATAGATTAGTATGTACTGATTAAACACAGGTTCATCCGTTCATGGCTGAGAAACTTACTTTGGCAGCTAATCTGACTCTGCATCCCTGGAATACTTTATTGGCTTCATCAAGAATTTGATCACCATGTTCTATTAGCTTGTTAGAATACCATGTCAAGAAGAATTTCCCTTTCTCTGTCAGGTAAGTCCCATTTGTCCTGAAGAAGCCTGTTTCTTCAGGCATGTTATTATAGGTTCCTGCATCGTCAGGGAGCTCCCATTCCGGGTGCCCTGCCTTTGCTGCGGCAGCCTTAAAATCTTGTTTCAAGTACTTGTCATAGCACTGTGATCACAGATATTCTTCTGTTAGAAAGGGGCAGGATTTAGATGATTTACTTATCTATTCTTATTGAGCTTGTATTTAGTCTCACTTGAAATTCTCCGATGCCGGGGAATTTCCATCCTTGAGTTTCTGGATATGATGGATATCTGAGTTCTCCTGCTGGACCTAGTCCTACTTCAATGTCTATGATGGCTTCGGCTTCCAAAAAGTCTGACATGTTCTCTCTGAAGCTCTTCATGTAGTCGCTGTACATCTACACATACGCATTTCAATCTCAATTACTATTAGATTTGCATAAAGAATTAACTAACAATTATATCATTTTATTAAAGTACTAATTTGACCACCACTAGCTGACAGCTATTGCTACTTTTGATGGTATAACTATAAAAACACGTACAACTTTCACTTAACTGTAATCGAAAACTTTCATGTCAACTAAAACATTGACATCCAATTTAGGACAGAGGGACCAGTTGTATTAACTGATGAAACGAACTTGTTTTTAGGTGGTACCTCAACAGCAGTTCGACCCTGGAAGAGAGGCAGGTTATCGACACCGAGAGAGAGGTATTCTTGGTTTCTGTTCCCTGATCTGTTAGTATAGAAGATATCTGGATCTTTTTCTCCCACAGCAAGAATCCATTCTGGAATGGGAATGTATACTGCATCTCCAATATTGCCACCACATTGGTGGAATGACATTATGGCCTGGATTCTCAATCCACATTTTTGAGCAAGCTGAAACAGTCTCCTGTAGGAAGACCAGTCATACTGTTTAGGACCTTTGGCCTCTATGATCCCCCACCACACATCCACCATGACACCATCGACTTCTGCTTTTTTTAGTTCCTTGAGTTGTTTCTCCAGCTTGTCTTCGTCTAGGATTTCGTTTTCTCTAGTAATGACTCCCAGCTATCGCCATGCGCCAACAAATGAATGAATGATAAACAAAATAAGAATTTCTATTAGTTACGATGAAAGATTATACTATTTTTTTTTTCTACAAAGAATCTAAAAATTCTATACAATACTAGGATCGAAGCCTTTCACAATGTGATGGTGTAATGTTCTTGCAACTTGGTTAGACTTACCTGAAGCATCACGAACAGTGGGACGTAGTTTGCCAAGGGACTTTTACGAATTTTTGGAGACATTTTCTGAGTGACGACAAGAGGAGAAGAGTCTCAGTTTACATATTATGTTAGTGTTTAAACACCAATAACTCAACCAAATAACAAGCTATGACAATACCATATCACAATACCAAAGCAGGAAGAAAACAGAAGCTATCAAGCACAATAATCAACAAAAAATATGAACAAACTCTGAAATTTTCAGCAAGAAACTCAAAAATTTAATACACCAAAACTCACTAGTATGTCAAATAAGTTGGGAGGAATTACAACTAGTGCTTCAGCACTCTCTCTCTTACAACAGCAACTTATATTATCCTCTCGTCATCTCTCATTTCAAGCATTTTCTACTATATATATACAGCTGCCCTGTTTCAGCAGCTTGCACAGATTCTTTTTCGGTAAACAAATGAAGCTAATTTTTGTTCTAAAAATCAGTGAATATTAAGACTACATCAAATTTGAGATTTCTATGGCAAAAGGATAAAAACAGACATAAAAATGAAATAACAAAAATATCCAATATTGGGTTTAAATATTCAACAATAACATAGTTTGCAATTGTGAGATATTTCATTCCATGCTATTTATTTATTTGTGTGTGTGTGTGTGTAAATTAATCTAACAAGTGTGTATAGCTAGCAACGAATTGGAGGCTTGTCTACTCATCCCACAAAACCCAACAAATGGACAAATAAAAATTACTCTGTGTATCTAATTTCCAAAAATATTTATTTGAATTAACAACTACTATTGGATCAAATTTGAAATAGTTCTAACTTAAAGACTTAAAGTTGAAAAAGAATCATTCTTATCTCTTTTTACAAGTTTAATTATTCTCAAAAACAATATTTTTTATGTTCCAAATTCATCACTTTTATTTCATTCTTAGGAACATCTTAAGCTTTCATTTTCTAAAATTTGAGGATTTTTGAAGATTAGAGGAAAAATTGCCTATGTGTGATCCTAAGTGGACAAAATGAATCGGAAAGTAAGGTCCTTGTATATGATGAACAATACAATATATATGTGAATTATGTACATCCAATCACTCGATAACGATACACCAAATGCAATATATATTATTCTGGAACTAATGTTATGTGGTTTCCACATAAGCAATTTTTAAAACATATAAAATGAATTAGTTTCCATTTTTTTTCTTTTCTTTTCATTTATTTTTTTTCTCCTTTTTTTTTCTTCTTCCTTACTCCCTAGCCTCCACCACAACCTAAAATTATCAAATGAGCTCGACCCAGCTTTTTAGTATATGAACTGCTCTGATAATGGATGAAAATCTAACCCAATTAGTGAATTGACCTTTTAAACTTAACTCACTTTAGAATCGGGTTCCACTACTATTTCAACCAACTTAAAGTTGTCAAATGAGTTGGGCCAGCATAACTTTTTAATATATGAAGTGGGCCCCAATAATGGATGAAACCTAATCCATCTTGTAAACCGACCTATTTAAGCTAAACCCACTTTAGAATTGTGTTCCACCTCCACCCCAACCAACCTAAAATTATCAAATGAGTTAGGCCAATTTCACTTTTTAGTATATGAACTGAATCCCAATAATGGATGAAACCTAACTTAACTTGTAAACCGACCTATTTAAACCAAACCTACTTTAAAATTGAGCATGGGCTACCCTGACAATCATTCATAGTTGTGTCTAAAGGAATTTGAACATATGACCTTTTTGCATGGAGGGATCCAAACAACTGATTCAACTTCAATTTTGTTGAAATATTTATGAATTGAATAAATATATATATATATTAATGAAACATCTTGTATCAAATAACTATAAAAATTTAGAATAATAATTTAGTATAATCAAATAAAAATCAAAACAAAATCTTAGGATGATAGCACTAAGTATATTAAACTAAAAAAGTCACTTAAAATTAAAATAGAAACTTAGAAAATAAATTTATTAGTAACAAAAAATAAAAATTACTTAGTATTAAGTATATTAAACTAAAAAAAATATAAAAAATTAAAATATAAACTTAGTAAGTCTATTACTAAAAAAATAAAATAGTACTAAGTATACTAAACAAAAAAATTATTAAAATTAAAATATAAATTTAGAAAGTAGATCTATTAGTAATAAAAAAAATAGTACTAAGTATACTAAATTAAAAAAAAGTTATGAAAATTAAAATATAAATTTAAGATGAATGTATACTAATTAAAATATCAAATGAAAAAGTATAACTCAATAATCAAATAAAAATAATGTATATTAATTATATAAAATAATTCACAAGATAAAAATATAAATTTATAAACTTAGACTAATTAAATAAAGATTAAATCTAAATGTTAGGGTGATAGACTTTGAATAATAAAGTTGCAATTTACAAATTCAATTTTAGAACTAATTTAAACTTAAGATATAACTTAAAATAGTCAATTAAATTTATAAATTTAATATTGTGATATAAATTATACATTTTAATTTGTTATAATCACATTGATAATTTTTTTATTTTTTAAATTCATAAGCCCAGGTCTTATAGTTACCCACAAGCTCCGACCTAGTGAGCCGAGCTAAGTCTATCTCAAGAATTTTATTCAGATTGATTTGCACCACTTCAGAACCTAGCCTAAGCTAAACTGGCCCCTGCCAAGGGGGCCTACACCGGCTTAGGCCGATCCAACCCGACGCTGGACCAGCCCAGTGCCAACTTTAAACCAACCTACCATTCCGGCTAGCGTCTCACCTGCCCGCCTCCACCCGTATAATATGCCACCAGCAAACCCCCACCTAATCCCTAACACCGACCACTTTAAAACACACCCGCACCTAACACCACCTCCAAATCCAACACCCATTCGCCACCACCAAATGTCAATGGACCAAAAGTTTTCCACTTTTCCATTTTCTTTTTCTAATCTCCTCAAAATCAACGCGTCAAATCCTTCAATCATCCAAATACGAATTCTACATTTCTCCGTGTATGTGAAATTTTGATTTTCCGAACTTTGAACGAAAACTTTTTGATCAATTGAAGTGCGGGGGCGCCACCTCCATGGGCGGTTCACAAAGTCATGAAGGATCGAACTTTCCAATTCGATATATTCGGACGACGATGAGTGGGAAAAGGAGGAGCATGAATTGGCAAATTTGCCAATGCAGAGGATCGTACCCCACAGGTGAGTGCAAAAATCCCAGACAAAGTTGATTCTAGGCTACAGTCGATTTTGTGGATGGTGTTGTTTGGACTTTGAAATTTTTTACAAATGAGGAGTACTCTTGAGTTCTGTGACTAAATTTCAGGACATATATGTTTACGGGTTGAGACCTACAGAGGAAAATAGAGTAAAGAGTTATGGAATAATTCTATGTGGGAGGATGTGGATGATGGTGTGTCGAAGGTGAGAGGCTGGCGGTGAGAGTTAGGTTGGTTGGTGTGGTGTGGCGGCGGCGGCGGTTGGCAGTCAATAAGAAGAAAAAATTAAAGAAAAAAAAAAAAGGAAAAGGAGAAGCAAAGAAAAAGATGGGAAATAGTTAATTTTGTTGATTAATTATATATTTTTTAAAAATTACTTGTGCAGAATCCACATTGTATTAGTTTTATTTTCACTTTGTTCATATAGAATTTTAAGTAAGCAATTTTTCCTCCAATTCTGAATATTCTCAAATTTTCGTCCATACCAGCAATTTCTGGCTCTCTAGTAAAATTTGTCCTAGAATTGTCCATCCTAAAATTAGCACACACCCAATATAAAAAAACGAATTTTAACTAAGCCAATTAACAGAATTAAAAATGCAATTTTACCTATAAAAGCATACAAAACTTTAATCGGAACACAAGGAGTACTATTTTAACAAACGAGAAAGTAACCTTTATTGATTGCCCAAAAAACAAAAAACAAAATAAAATTAAAACAGTTGATTAAGGGATCCATAATATGTCCTATGCATATGTTCTCACAAGTGGGCCATTCTTAAAGATACTTATAAAAATCATAGTATTATTAACTAAAACATAAAAAAAAAATCAAATAATAACATACATACTGACAGAAGGAGTTGGCCATTCGCCCATGTGGGATCCTGAGTATTGAACGTAGATGTGGCCAAATCTTGATCTTTCTTACATGCAAGTACTTGGAATTCATGAGGTCCAGGAAAAAAGGAAAACAAAAATACTGTGACAGGGAAATCTTGACCGCGACTTGGATTGTTGGAGATTTTTGGCCATGGCATTGTCATGTAACGCAAATATTTGGCATGTGAAGACGAGAAAAATATTCGTCGCCATTTGTTACACGCATCAAAGCTCTCTTAGCCACATTTTATTATCCGTGGAGAAAACTAGAACGCGACCAACATCTACTTTCACAGATACTATGAAGCTCACTTAGCCACATTTTACTATGCACAAATTAGAACAATTATGAATAATTGGTCACATTGGATGATTAATGCAATCAGGAATTAAGAGGAGTAGGAAAGTAAAATGATTTTAACTAAGTACCTCTGTGGGGGCATCTGTTGTGATAGCCAGAAGGGTTTTCATCCTTTTGTGGGAACTGAATTTGAGGTTACCCTTGAGCCCTTGTCTATTTTTCTGCTCCAATTTCTTCTGCATGTCAGTGGGCAGTTCAGGTTGGTTGAGTGCCATTTTCTTTGGTAATCCAACTGGTTTTGAGACAACAATACTAGCCATAATATATAGCTTTGTTGAATACTATATGTACTTTGATAAGGGAATCGATTTACGATGATAAACTGAAATGAGATGCTACGTGAATTTTTATAGTTCAGCAGAACAAGAAGATAGGAAAAATCTCTGCGTCGGGTATCATTGAAATAGAAGACAACGATGGAAAGATGGTGGTCACCAGTTCTTTTCACTTGTGAAAAGAAACAAAAGAAGAAGAAAAGAAAATGGAAATGGAACAATCACAACCGTGAATATTTTTTTTTTAATTTTTTGTCAATTGTTTTATATTTTCTTGCTTTGTGTCTCATTTGTTGTTGCTGTTGTCTTCTAATGCAATATTTTTTTTTTCTTTTCATCTCTATTTGATAATCTTTTGTTCCAAATTCAACTTTTTTTTGGGACATTTCAAAATAACATTCTATTTTTCAACATAATTTTTTGCCCCAAAAATATTCTTTCAATTAAAATGATGACATCACACTACCAACTAATCAATTATTATTTTTAAAGGCAACAATTTATTATTTTTTCAAGTCTCACCTAAACTTCGAATCAAATAAAAATCTTAAAGTTGAAATGGAAGGTATATATTGCACTAATAGATGCACTGTGCAATGTGCAAAGTATTTTGGTTGTGAATTCTAAATTAGTAGTAAAGTTCGATGTTAAATTTTCAATAATTTAATGTGATTAAGCCATTTAGCCTATATTCATGAATAAAATAGTCAAAAAATTAAAACACTTATATTATTCTATCTTACTAGTGCACTACAATGACCACCTATTAAATTAGGTAAATTACAATAAGAAGAATAATAAATGAAGGAAACCACTTCAATATCAAATCATATGAAATAAAAAATATCACAATAATTAGTTATTTAAGTCGTTGTAAACTTACAATTATTTCAAAGTATCAAATTTGATTGTTAACACTCCCCCTCAAGTTGAATATAAAATACTAATTGAAGTGTTCAACTTGAAATAAAATGAAGTTTATTTGAATTGATGGATTTGAAGTTAAGAATTTCAAATTTATAATAACAAATACATTGAGTTTGTTTGGATAATTTCATAATATGATGAATTTCAAACCATAAGCTCCTATGCTATTATTTGAGTTATTGCTGTGAATTTCAAATCCATTTTTTATGAATTCATTTGAAATTCTTCCCTTAAATTTTCTTATCAAATCGAAATCCTTCAATCTAAATGCAACACGAAGGTTTTGAAGAAAATCTTGGATGCATTGTAGTTCTATGGTTGAAGATTCATAAAGAGAGAAAATAGACGCATAATGGCATATGGTGCACTATAATATGGAATAAGCCATGGAGGATATGAAAACAAGGTTATAGCATGTTGCTTAATAAGAAACAACAATAGAGAGAAGATAGAGAGAAACGAAAAGAGAGAACAAAAACAAAAACAAAAACAAAAAACAATAAAGCTTTTGTGTATTGTACATCCTAAAACAACATCTACTTCTACTAGAGATATGGGTTAAGTATAGAAATATAGTTGGTGACTAAATTAAAGCCTAAAGTAAAAGTGTGTAATTACAAATCACTATGATCAAGGGATATGACACTATACAAATCCATATGATCAGGGTCAATTATACTATATTCTAACATCAGTACCTTTTTTCACTAATTTGTTTGTTGAGCTGTTTCTTGACACACCTTCTAGCATTGTCGATGAAACTCCCACACTTTCTCCTAACATTTTTGATGCAGGACAAAAGAATTATCAAGTTATAGCCCTGCCTGAGGCATCTAGCTTAATAGCATATTCTTGAGTCTCTATCCAATTCTTCTTTCCCTCCAAATAATAAAGCTACTATAGTACGTCAACTATCACCTTTTCTTCGTCATTACCTTTATTATTCTTCTGTTTCTTCTTTACATGAACCTTCGTCTTATAAAGAAGCCAATACTAATCCTCTTTGGAGGCAAGCAATGAAATAAGAATTGTAGGTCATAGCAAAAACTTACAATTGGGACTTGGTTGACTTAATGATTGGTAAAAGTGTTGTGGGATGCAAATGAGTTAATAAAGCTAAATTAGTGGTAAAGGGCTTTACTCATTAGTATGGTCTTGACTATGAGGATATTTTTGTTCTAGTGGCTCGTCTCACAACTGTTTGCAGTCTTATAGCAGTTTCACTGTCAAAAAGTGGCAACTTTTTGGATGAATGTGAAGAATGCCTTTTTGAATGAGGATCTTTCAGAAGAAGTTTATATGCAACCTCCACTTAAATATAATTATCCACCTAGTAAGATTTATCATCCGTGAAAAGCCTTGTAAGGACTTAAGTAGGGCACCATTAGCAAATTTGGGTTTTCCTCTAGCTCTATGATAATGCTCTGTTTATTCTTAAACTGATAGCAGATATATTCTTTTGTTGTTATATGTGGATGATATGATCATTATCAAAGGAGATTTATAGGGTGTTGCAAAGTTGAAATGATTTCTCAGTACATAATTTGAAAAGGACCTTGGCCATTGAAGTTATTTCCTTGGGTTGGAGTCTTTACTGACAGTTAGGTTATTATTTATCTCAAGTTAAATATGCTGCTGATGTTTCATCTTGTGTTGGCTTGAAAGATAATAAGATTGCCAACACTCTACTCAAGGCTAATGTGAAACTTTCCCTGATGAAAGGAACCACTTTAGATGATCCTACTCTTTACAGACAATTAGTTGGAAGTCTTATCTTTTTAACTGCCACTCGTCTGGACATAGCACATGCACTTCATATTGTTAGCTAATTCATGTTGCTCCTCGCACTCCTCACTTTGCACAATGCTTCGTATCCTTTGATGTAGCAAGATACCTTGTTTCGTAATCTTCATTTCTCTATTCAGTCCTTGCACATACTACGTGAATATTCTAATTCTGGTTAGGCAAGTGACCCGACGTATAGATGGTCTACCACTAGTTATTGCCTTTGATGAACATTTAACAATGTACACTTTTACAAATATACAATTAATTAGAATTTATATAATTATTTTCACTTTAAAATTGTCATTATAACTTCTAATTAAAGTGTTTTTGTGCTTTAGAAATAAAATGAAAAATCAACATAAAAAATGAGATTAAAATTTTTTATCATTTTTTGTGTAGGTTTTAGTGAAACTGACATAACTTTTAATTTCGATATAGTTTTGAGTTAATTCTTAAGGCTAGCGATTGCTAAGTTATTCATCTACTAGTTCATGCAAACTTTGGATGTTATACTAAATGTGTAAGGATAAAAAAAGTTAGATTATAAATGGTTGCACAAAAATGGATTACCAAAAATTCGGATTAGAGTAAAACCTAGTCCTGACCTATTTTACTAATTGGAAACCAAAAATATTTTTGAGCTGAAATTTGGATATATTATACGAAAGAAATAGATAAATAAATTTGTTGAAGACAAGATGGTGAGAAAATATGTCAAAATAGTCAATAAATGCTACAACTTTAAGATTACAAATCCAAGTGCAAGTTGTGTTGAGTAATAAATATCTCGTGTGCCCGAGATCGATCCAGAGGAAAGTTGTTTGAAGAATTCAAGATTATATTTCTAAAAAAATTGGGGTTTGTATGATTTAGAATATATAAAAAGATAATGTTTTAACTAAAGAAAATCAAAGTAATAAAAGTATTGAGGATTAGGGATTCATTATTGAGTTTTGAATAAAAAAATAATTACTTATTCTTTTTACCTCTTTTAATTATCACTATTGGAATCCATACATAATGAAGATTCCAATAGAAATATATTGTTAAATAGTTCATGCAATAAGGGAATCATGATATTATCTTAGTATTTGCAAATTATCTTTTAACAACATACTTATTTACGGGATCAAGTATTTATGCACACTTTTGTCTACAACAAATCAATATTTTACATTAGCGGTTGGTGTATTAAAACCAAGTGTGTAGCTAAATGAACCCAACTATCTGTTGTGCCACTGGTGATACATAAATTAAGAATCACCATAACACAAGTAGGGTTTAGATCAAAATTCAAAATAATAATACAACATGTTTAAATATTTTCTACCATTATAACTGTTCCTCTTCCAACACAAAAGGTTCACCCTTTTTTCTCAACAAAATGATATAATAAAAGTAACAAAGACTAAAAATAGAAAAGAAACTAAATAGAAGAGAAACTAGACAATACATTTTTATTACCACCAGAAAACTTACATTACTACTAGAAAACTTAACTTAAAGAAATCCTCTACCCCCCACTCTTACAAGTTTAATACATGAACTATTTATAGTACTTAGAGTATGTTAGAGGTCAAACATATAATGGAAAAGTTAATCAAATGATATGATAGTTGGCAAGTTGTTACACCAATTCCTCTAAATTTTCATCTACTTGATTGAATTATATTTGTAGATCTTTCTGTGTTGATATATTTCCATATATCATTTGTTAAATTTGATTTTTGGATGAGAGAGATATGGTCAATTTATCAAATCATGTCAACGAGCCATCCTTCAACATCAACATCACATTGCAATATATATTTTTATCAATTTGACATATTTTCTAACCATCTTGTTTTCAACAAACTTGTTTATTTATCTTTTATGTATAACATATCCAAATTTAGCCCAACATCAATTTAGTTTTAAAAGATATAACATAATTGGTAAAATAAGTCAGGATTTGGCTGAACTCTGATCTTAATTTTTAGTGATTCATTTTGTACAATCACTTGGACGAGTTTTGTGCTATAATCAAGACTGAATTGGGCTTTACTTCCAACAAAAAATTTATAATTCTATCTCTTGTTTTTCAAATAAATTAAAATTCAAATCCACAGGGCTTTTGAACATAGAGTTATGCTTAAAATATAAAAACTGTACAAGTTTAGAAACATGCTTCTTTTAATCCAATAAAATATTATCTATCAACTTGTTCATGACACGTATTATCTTCTTCGATTTTATTTTGGCTATTTTTGATATTTTTTTATTCATTGATTCCCTAACAAAAAATATTAATAAAATAATAATATTAATAAGAATAAAGCAAAGAAAATATAAAGGATTTGATATAAAAATATGTCAAAATATGCACTTATTAAATTCCCTCATACTTAACTCTTGTTTGTCCTCAAGCAAGTCTAAAACAAACCTAAACTAATTCACTTTTATAGGAAATTACGATTGCATTTAGCATATGCAACAACCTTTTAAACCCCTAAGTGGCCCATAGAGGATGAGTTATAGTCTTGTGAGGGTTTTCAATGGTGATATCCACAAACACATATGATAAGTATCTTCCAACTATTATTATCAAGAAACAATAAAATAATATGAAAATAAAATCAAACAAGTGTTGAATCTAACTTTTAATCATTCGAAAGTCAATATATTTCCATAATAAGCATACTCAAGAGTGTGTGTGGATAGTTAATATCAATAGTGATGAAACTATGCATGCTTCAAACAAGTGAATTCTCATAAAACCTTATAAAAACTATCACCCAATTTCTAATGGAAGAGTTAAATATCATAGGCTTTTCTTTTCGTGCAAATCTCTACTATACTGAAGACATCATATGAAATCAATAGGTTTTAAACAAAGGTTGTAATAGGGTTAGAGGGTAGTGATGTAACTAAAAAATAAAAAGATAGGATGCAACAAAGGTTCTTAAACTTCATGAAATTAGAGAAATAGAGTTAATCGATGAAGAATTCTCAAACTCCACGAATTTCAATACTGGGTCTATTTTTATTTAATTTAACTACTTTTCATCATTCTTATTCATCTTACAATCTCCCATTTTTAGTTGCAACTCGTAATTTTTTTAGCACTTTGCAACTTTTTTCTTTTTTTCTTTTTCAAATTTTTTTTTTATTTTTTTTAATTTTTTAGAAGAGAAACTCACTCACACTTATCTTTTATTCCAACCTAATTTTTTTTTGCAATCTCACCCTGTCAATGAAATATCTCTTTAGCTCCAAATCATTTTTAGAACAAGAGCTAGATAATAGTATATTTAAGCTAGGTAAATAGATATGATTACCACAAAAAAATATTTATTTATTGAAAGGTTTAGAGTGACTCACTAGGGGGATGTTATCTTGGAACATCACATGGGAAACAAGCTGATTTGGTAATGGAGCTAGAAAGTCTAATGCCTTATTCCTTTTTCAAGTGGTGCTCCATCAGTCATTCGCCTCGACGTACCAAAAGGAAAAGTTTTAATACTCAACCCCTACATGTTGAAAATCCAAGTGATAATTAGAGTGAGGGCATAAGAACTATTTTGACATGCTTGTTTTCACACTAAATCATAAAAATATATTCACCAAAGAACAATATTAAAGTCCAAAACAATGTCCATCATCAATCAAACCACATCATTCATGCTTAATTTTAGTCATTGAAGTTGGAAGAAACTCTACAACTCAAAAAATTGGGTAATTCACAAACTTGCCATGTTATGCAAAACAAATAGGGGTATGTTTCAAAAGTGTTACAATTATCCTTTACTCTGCCATTTTTTTTCATGATTTCAACAAACCCAGAAGAAAACACACTTGATTTTTTTTTGGAAGAAAATACTAGAAAAACACACATTAAACATATAAGTCATGATATCAACTATCCCTCCCCTAATCTAATCGAAACATTATCCCTAATGTCGAAAATAAATAGAAAATTAGAGTTCAAAAGATATCACCTGAAGTGTGGCTTATTGAAAAAATAAAGTTGAAACAACACATAACACACATTATTAGATGAAACTATTAACAATAAGTATTACAGACTCATAGTCAAATTCATTTTGCATTTTCAACCATTGTTCATGTTGGACCAATCCACACAAGTTAAGGCTGGATCAGATTGTGCCACATATGCTAGAAGTTGATCAATTAATTAATCAGGTGTTGGAGTAGAAATGAGGTTTTTTCTCGTAAATGGTGAGATAAAATCTTTTTCCACTATATGATCTACAAAAGATAGCAAACCATCATAAAAACTATTAACATTAAGAATAACTACAGGTTTTTGATGAATGTTGAGTTATACCTAAGAGACAACTTTGAATAATTTCTCTATTGCACCAAAACCGCCAGGTAGAATAATAAATGCATCTATATTGTTTAATATGTTAGACATTCTGCCCTGAATATATAACATTTCTAGCTTATCTCAAATGGTCATACTTATGATATTATGTACTGTTAAAGATTTTGGGATAACTTTCAAAAATTTAACTCCTTCTACATGAACAGAAGTAGCGACACTCCCCATTAAGCCCAAACTGTCTCCTCCATACACTAAATAAATTTTTCTTTCTGCTAAAATTCTATCAAGGTTGTTAGCTGCCTCTATAAACTCACAAATTTTTCCTGGATTGGATCCACAAAAGATACAAATGCAGTTGAATTTGCGAGGCAAAGAGACTTCTATTTTTTTTTTTTTTAAGTGAGTTGTGCAAAAATAGAGTAAGTATAGTGCTATTTGTTGAGGTGTGAATAGGGAATGCAATTATTGCATGTCTTTTTCTTTTGCCAGAAAGGTTGAAAATTAGGACATGCAAAATTTAGAAATTACCTACTTATCCTATTTATACATGTAGTTGTGATTGTAGCTCACATCTTCCTCTGGTTTTATGTCCAGTAATGGCTTAAATGCCTTTTAAGGTTTGAGGATATGCTTTCCATCCAATTTTTTTATAAACAGGCAAACATGGTCTTTTAATGCCAGATTCTCAAGAGTATAAAACTCATATTTAGTTTGAAAGTGATCTTATGAATTAAGAATTACACATTGTACTAATCCACATAAATGTATCCCAAGAATCAATCTAATGTGATCTACAGACTCCTTACCCAATCTATTTATAATGAATTTAAGTTTATCTTCTCAATTTTGAGAAACCATTCTTAAGGAACGACACTTTGTATTGCAAATCCATATAAATTTCATTTTTTTCGCCCTTCGCATTTTTTAGTATGTGCTTCTACCAAAACCAAGTATGTATCTAGTAAGCAAATCTGAAAACTCATGTGAAAATTCACATGCTCTTACCTTTATTTCAATTACCCATTGTATGTTCTCTGGGATAGTGCATAAGCATCATTAATCTTTGAATCCTGATATTATAAATTTTTAAAATTGTATTTTTAGGAAGAAAAAGAAATTGCTTCTTGAGAGTTAGAAGAATGTCACCCATTTTTAAAAGAACAAGAAAAGAGAATATGAAAAATACAAAAACTTTGTGTGTGTATATATATATATATACAACACTAATCATAACAAGGGTTAGAAACAAAAAGAATTTTCTCTTCTAAAAATTAATTTTCTAGAAATAGTTTGACTTTTTGTCCATTTACTTTAAATGTGTTATCATTTTTAGGATTTTCAATATTAATCACCCCATAAAGATATACCTTTTTTTGCAACAAAAGGACCACTTCATATTGATCTCAATGTTTCAGAAAACAAATGCAATTGAGAATTATAAACCAAAACCTTTTGATCAACCTCAGATATTTTTCTTAAAATTTTATTTTCATGAAAATATTTGATTCTTTCTTTATGAATTTTAGAATTCTCATATGCATCATTTCTCAATTCTTGAATTTCATTGATTTGCAATTTTCGCAATTTTGAAGCTTTATCAAGGTTGAAGTTAAACATTTTGATTGTTCAATAAACTTTCTGTTTAAGTTCAACAGGTAAATGACAATGTTTTCTATAAACTATCCTATAAGGAGACATGTCTAAAGATATTTTGAAAGCAGTTCTATATGCCCAAAGTATATCGGTAATTCCATAAGATCAATTTTTATGGTTTGGGTTAATTGTTTTATCCAAAATTTATTTTATCTCCTTATTTACAAGTTCAAATTGTCCATTTTTCTGAGGGTGATAACAGGTTGTAACTTTATGTATGATTCTATATTTTCTCAATAAATTTCCAAAAACTTTGTTCCAAAAATATTTTTCCCCATCACTAATAATAGATCAAGGAATTCTAAATCGACCTAAAATATTTTTCTTTCAAAACTTTTACCACTATTTTGTGATCTTTGTTTCGATAATGAATTGTCTCGATCTATTTGAAACATAATCTATGGCAGCCAATATGTAAAGAAAAATAAATAATAATGAAAATGGTCCTATAAAATCAGTACCCAATAGTTAAAGATTTCATTCACTGGGATAGGGTATAGTGGTATCATGTTTCATTTTGAAATAAATCCTAACTCTTGACAATTTTCACAACTTTTCCAGAAAGTGTAAGTATCGTTGAAAAGAGTTGGCCAACAAAATCCATATTGCAAGATTTTTGCAGCAGTTTTCTTTGTTGAAAACTGACCCCCACATACTTTTGAATGACAAAATTTAACAATATTACCTATCTCATTGTCAAGCACACATTTTTGAAATATTTGATTAGGACAATATTTGAATAGGTATAGATCATTCTAATAAAAGTTTTTCACCTTAGTCAAAAACTTCTTTTTATCTTGAAAGTTTCAATTTGGTGACATCTTTCCTATCACAAGAAAATTAACAATGTCAACAAACCAAGGTAAAATATAAATATCAAATAGTTGTTCATCAGGGAAGGTGTCATTAATGGGTGTGGTTTGAAATGAGTCATTATAAATAAATCTCGATAAATAATCAACCGCCACATTCTCAACTCATTTCTTATCTCGAATCGTAATATTGAATTCCTAATTTAAGAAAACCCACCTAATTAGTCTAGGTTTGGCATCCTTTTTTAACAAAAGATATTTCAAAGGTGTATGATCACCGACAACAACAACTAGTGAGACAACAAGATAAGATCTAAATTTGTCCAATGCAAAAACTACAGCAAGTAATTCTTTTTCAGTTGTTAAATAATTCTATTGAGCATCATTTAAAGTTTTACTTGCAAAGTAAATAACAAATGGTTTCTAATATTTTCTTTGTCCCAAGACAGCTCCAACATCATATTCACTAGAATCACATATTATTTCAAAAAATAAAGTCTAATCTAGAGGTTGCATGATTGGAGTAGATGTAAGCATGCTTTTAAGTTTAACAAAAATATTTCCATAATTTTCAATCCATTTAAAAATAGTGCCTTTTGTTAGAAAATTACACAAATGTTTAGATATTATAATAAAATCTTTGATAAATCTTCTATAAAAACCACCATGTACTAAAAATGATCTTACCTCCATAATATTTGGTATTGAAAAATTAGTAATTAACTCAATTTTAGATTTGTCAACCTCAATACGTTTTTGTGAAATAATGTGTCCAAGAACAATACCAGTTGTTACCATAAAATGACATTTCTCTCAATTGAGTACTAGATTTTTTTTCTTCACATCTAATCAAATTTTTTTCTAAATTAGATAAGCAATTGTTAAATGAATTACCAAAAATAGAAAAATAATCCATGAAGACTTCAAGAAAACATTCAACCATGTCATTAAAAATACTAAGCATATATCATTGGAATGTAGTTGGTGCATTACATAATCCAAAATCCATCTTTCAATATACAAAAGTACCAAAAAGACATATAAAAGTTATTTTCTCTTGATTTTCACGCGTAATTATAATTTGATTACACGCAGAATATCCATTTAAAAAGTAGTAAAATTCATGTCGTGTAACTCTTTCTAAGATTTGATCAATGAAAAGTAATGAAAAATAATTTTTTCTAGTAACTGAGTTGAGTTTTCTATAGTCAATGCACATTCGCCAACCAGTAACAGTCTTAGTTGGAATTAATTTATTATTTTTATTCTTGACTATAGTAATTCTAGATTTCTTAAGTATAACTTGAGTAGGACTTACCCGGACTTACCCATTTGCTATCAAAAATTGGATAAATGATTCCATTATCTAAGAGTTTAATGACTTCATTTCTCACTATTTTCATATTAGGATTTAGATTTCGTTGCATTTCTCTAGAATGTTTAATATTTTTCTCTTGATAGATATTATGTGTGCAAATTAAAGGACTACTACCTTTAATATCAGTAATGGTCCATCCTAAAGCATTCTTATTCATTTTTAGAGTTTTAATTAACTTGCCTTCTTGGGATGCATCAAGTTTGGAAGAAATTATTATTAGAAAAGTTTCAGTCTCACTCAATAAATAGTATTTCAAGTCAATTGACAAAGGTATTAAATCATCGTGAGAGCTTTAATGCTTGATGGAATAAATTTTACTATTTATGATAAAAGTTCTACAAACCTTGACTTTCAAAATATTTTTCTTGTACTTGCGAAAATTCAAAGAGAGAATTAGCGTGTGTTTTTTTACAAATACTTTTACTTTCAAAACAAGTCTCCAAAGGATTTGAAGGGTTAGTGATCATAAAATATTCATGAATAAGTTCCTCAATTAAGTGCCTCATAAGTTCACAATTGCTACAAACTTCTTCCTCTAGCAGAAATTTGATTTCTTTTACTTTTTATGTTCCATGGCTTCAACTTTTCTTGTTAAACTAGCAATCCTAACACTTAGATCATCTTCTTGACTAAAGTAATATTTTTTTTTATTACTATTAGCAAGATTAAATCTAATAGAACCTTTAGAAGAATTAACACTATGCCATGATTGAGAGTTTTCTACCAAATTGTCTAGATATTCTAGGGCTTCATTAGGTTATTTATCAACAAAACTCACCATTACACATTATTTCAATAAATTATTTTGTTTCAAGAGTTAAACCATTATAAAAAAAAAACTAATTAAGCATTATTTTTTAAAACCATGATGTGGGCATGAATAAAATAAATTTTTAAATCTTTCTCAACATTGAAAGAGAGGTTCATTAGAATTTTGAGAAAAATTTTGAATTTGACTTTTTATTGCATTAATTTTATGAGTTGGAAAGAATTTTTTTAAAAATTTAGCTTGCGTTTCTTGCCAAGTGCCAATGGACCTAGATTTTAAATAATTAAGCCAAGTTTTTGCTTTATATTTTGAAGAAAAGGAAATAATTTGAGCTTAATAATCTCATTTGTGCAAGTTTGATCATTAAAAGTGACACATACTTTATCAAAATCTTTCAGATGCAAGTAAGGGATTTCATAGTCTAAATCATGCCAATTATGAAGTAAAATGATCATACCTGACTTAAATCGAAAGTTATTTGCATTAAAAGAAAAAATAAAATAAAAAAGAGAAGAATTTTGAATAGGTTGCAAGTAGTAATGCATAGTAAGTATCTGTGAATTCTCATTTTCATTTCAGACACTTTCATTTTCAGCCATGGTGGAAGTATGTGACGGTGATTCAAACAAAGTTTCAAACAAAGTTTTAAAATTATTTCTAACTAAACGCCAAGTATTATGACTATAATATCATATAACCATATATCCATAACGAAAATAAATACACTATATTTACAAAAATAAAATTATTTACAAATCTGAATACTTACCTTGTCTTCCTCGACAACGACGCCAAAAACTTGATATAACTTTAAGGTTGTAAATTTAAGTACAGGTTATGTTAAGTAATAAATTTTTCGTGTGTCCGACATCGATTCATGAGAAAGTTGTTTGAACAATTCAGGATTATATTTCTAAAAAATGGGGTTTATGTGATTCAGAATATATAAATAAATAATGTATGTTGTAACTAAAGAAAAATCAAAGTAAGAAAAATACTAAGGATTAGAGATCAATTCTTGAGTTTTGGATAGAGAAATGATTATTTATTCTTTTTACCTCTTTTAATTACCACTATTAGAATCCTTACATAATGAAAGTTCAAATAGGAATATATTATCAAATAACTCATATAATAAGGTAATCATGATATTGTCTTACTATTTGCAAATTATCTATTAACTCTAACACTTATTTATGGAATTAAGTATTTATGTACACATTTGTCTACAATAAATCAAAATTTCACATTAGCAGTTGTATAGTAAAAACTAACATCTAGATAAATGAACCCAAGTATTTATTATGCCACCGGTAATACATAAATCAAGAATCACTACAAAATAAGTAGGATTTAGATCAAAACTCAAAATAATAATACAACATGTTTAAATATTTTCTACCCTTATAATCGTTCATCTTTCTCTATCAAGAGGTTCACCATTTTTTCTCTAGAAAATGAAATTTATAAAGACATAATAAATGTAGGAAATACTAAAAGTAGAAGAGAAATTATAGAATATATTTCTATTATTATTAGAAAACTTACATTACTAGAAAACCACTAGAAAACTTACATTACTAGAAAACTATTAGAAAACTTATATTACTAAAAAACTTACATTATTACTAGAAAACTTAGCCTAAAGAAACCCTCTACCCCCGCCTTCCACTCTTACAAGCTTAATATATGACTTATTTATAGTACTTAGAATATGCTAAAGGCTAAACATATAATAGATGAGCTAATTAAGTGGTATGCTAGTTGCCAAGAGTTGGTAAGTTGTTACACTAAATCCTCTAAATTCTCACCTACTCGATTGAATTATTTTTTTTTGATAATGAATAAAGAAAAAAAGTTGTAGATCTTTCTGTGACGATATAAATTTGGCAATCGGATGAGAGAAATATGGTCAAATTATTGAATCATATCCAAGAGTCATCATTCAACATCAGCAGCACATTGTACCATACATTTTTACCATTTTAACACATTTTCCCACTATCTTTGTCTTGAAAAAATTTGTTTATTTATCTTTTGTGTATAACATATCAAATTTCAGTCCAAAAATTAATTTGGTTTTAAGAGATATGACCCAATTGGTAAAATAAGTCAGAATTAGACTGAACTCTGATCTGAATTTTTGGTGATCCATTTTGTACAACCACGTGGATGAGTTTTTCACTATAATCAAGGTTGAATTAGGTTGCACTTCCAATAAAAAAAATTATAGTTCTATCTATTGGCTTTCAAATAAATCAATATTTAGGTCCATAGGACTTTTGAATATAGACTTATGCCTAAAATATAAAAACTACACAAGTCAAAAAAAGGTTTCTTTTGATCCAATGAAATATTATTTCCCAACTTGCTCATGACACGTGTTGTCTTCTTCAATTTTATTTTGGCTTTTTTTTATTTTTTTTGTTCATTGATTCTTTAACACAAAATATTAATAAAATAATAATATTAATAAGAACAAAGCAAGGAAAGTATAAAAGATTTGATAAAAAAATATGTCAAAATATGCATTTATTAATAAACACGATACAATGCATTGTTGATGCTGAAGGATGACTCTTGAATATAATTCAATAATTTTACCATATCTCTCTCATCCGACAACCGACTTTGACAAATGATATATGAAAATCTATCATCAAACAAATATCTAAAACTTTTATTATTTACCTATCATCAAAACCTGGTTGTATCTGTCCAAAAAATGCAATTCAATTGGATAGTTGAGAATTTAGAGAATTTGTTGTAACAACTTACCAACTCTTAACAACTAGCATATCACTTGATTGTTTAACTTCTCAATTATATACTTAGCCTCTAACATACTTCAAGCACTATAATTAGATCATGTATTAAACTTGTAAGAGTGGGGGGTGGGGGAGAGAGGGTTTAGAGGGTTTCTTTAGGCTAAGTTGTCTAGTAGTAATGTAAGTTTCTTTTATTAGTAATAGAAATGAATTCTCTATTTTATCTTCTATTTTTAGTCTTTTCTACTTTTATTATATCTTTCAAAATTTTATTTTGTTGAGGAAACAGGGTGAACCTCTTGATGGAGGAAGATGAATGGTTATAAGGGTAGAAAATATTTAAGTGTATTGTATTATTGTTTTAATTTTTGATCTAAATCCTTGTTGTTTTGCGGTGATTTTTGATTTATGTATCACTAGTGACACAAAAACACTTTGGTTTATTTAGCTAGACATTTGGTTTTACTACACCAACTGTTAATGTAAAACCTTGATCTATCATAGACAAATGTATGCACAAATACTTGATCCCATGAACAAGTATTGGCGTGAATAGATAATTTGTAAATAGTAAGATAATATCATGATTTTCTTATTGCATGAGCTATTTGATAACATCTCCTATTGGAAACTTCATTATGTATGGATTTTAATAGTAGCAATTAAGAGAGTAAAAAGAATAAATAATTATTCTTCTATCCAAAACTCAAGAGCGGATTTCTAATCCTCAATACTTTTATTACTTTGGATTTTTTTTAGTTATAACATATATTATATTTTTATATATTGTAAATCACATTAAACCCATATTTTTTTTAGAAATATAATCTTAAATTTTTCAGACAACTTCCCTATAGATCGACCTCACACTCACGAGAAATTTATTAGCTAATACAACTTGAACTTGGGTTTGTAACCTTAAAGTAGTAGTAAGTTTTTGGTGCCATTGCCGGGGAAGGCAAGATGAATTTTTTGATTTGTAAATATTTCTCATTTGTAAATATTATGTGTTTATTTTCTTTATGATTGTATAGTTATATGGTATCGTAGTCATAATTCTCGACTTTTAGTTAGAGATAATTTTAAAACTTTATTTAGAAATTTGATTGAGTCACATCCACGCACTTCCACCATGGTTGAAATTGAAAGTGTCCTGGATAAAAATAAGAATCAATAGGTTCATACCATGTGTTATTACTTGCAACCTTCTTGATATTTTTGTCCTTCTTGTTTCATTTTTTTTTCTCAATTCAAATAACTTTCAATTCAAGCTAGGTATGATCCATTTACTTCCTAATTTCTATAGTTTAGACTCTGAAAGTCCTTACTTGCATCTGAAAGAATTTGATGAAATATGTGCCACTTTTAATGATCAAACTTGTAAAAATAAAATTATTAAGTTTCATTTTTGTTTAAAAGATAAAACAAAAACTTGGCTTAATTATTTAAAATCTAGGTCAATTGGCACTTGGGAAAAAATATAAGTTGAATTTTTGAAAAAATTCTTTTCCAACTCATAAAACTAATGTTTTGAAAAGACAAATTCAATTTTTTTTCTCAAAATTCTAATAAATTTTTCTTTCAATATTGGGAAATATTTAAAAATTTGTTGAATTTATGCCCACATCATAATTTGGAAAAATGACTCTTAATTAATTTTTTTTTATGAAGGTTTAACTCAAACAAAATAAGTTGTTGAAACAATGTGTAATGGTGAGTTTTTTGATAAAAAACCTGATGAAACCTTAGAATATCTAGACCATTTGGCAGAAAATTTTCAATCATGGCATAGTGTTAATTCTTCCGAAGTTCCATTAGATCTAATCTTGCTAACAGTAATAATTGAAAATATTACCTTAGTCAAGAAGATAATCTAAATGCTAGGATTGCTAGTTTGAAAATAAAAGTTGAAGCCATGGAACTTAAAAAAGTAAAGAAAATCAAATATATGCAAGAGGAAGAAGTTTGTAGCAATTGTAAACTTATGGGGCACTCCACCAATGAATGTTCAAGCATTACAATACAAGCAAATTTCATGAACATATTCAAAAAGCCTTTTCATTTTTATATTCCGAAACTTACAATCCACAATGGAGAAATCATCCCAATTTTAGTTAGTGAGATGATAACTACGCCCAACATCTACATTCACAAAAGCCACCAAACTTTCCTTGGCTAATTCGATCACAACTCTTCAAAATGAAAAAGTTATTGATAAGACTATTCATCCCATTTGTAAGTAACCTGCAGAAGATGTTGAAGTATAGGAAGTGGATTCAATTGAGAGATTTGTTCATGAATACTTTACTATTACTAATTCTTCAGATTGTTTGGAGACTTCTTTTGAAAGTGAAAGTATTTGTAAAAAGACACACTTTAATCATCTCTCTAATTTTCATAGGTACAAGAAAAATATTTTTAGAAAATAAGATTTAAAGAACTTTCTTCATTAATAATACAACTTGTTCTATTATGCATTAAAGCTCCCGTGATTAATTCAAAATTTGAAATACTCTTTCTTGGGTGAAATGAGACTTTTCCAGTAATAATTTTTTTCAAGTTTGATGCATCGCAAGAAGGCAAGTTGATTGAAACTTTGAAAATGCATATGAATGCTTTAAGTTGGGCTATTGCTGACATTAGAGGTATTATGTATTTAATTTACACACATAACATCTATTTACAAGAAAATGCTAAATCTTCTAAAGAGATGCAACGAACGCTAAATCCTAATATGAAAGAAGTAATGAGAAATGAAGTCATTAAACTCTTAGATAATAGAATCATTTATCATATTTCTGAGAGTAAATGGGTAAGCCCTACTCAAGTTGTACCTAAAAAATTTGGAGTTACTATAGTCAAGAATGAGAATGATGAATTAATTCCAACTAGAACTGTTACTGGTTGACGAATGTGCATTGATTATAGAAAACTCAACTCGGTTACTAAAAAAGATTATTTTTCATTACCCTTCATGGAATAAATATTAGAAAGAGTTGTGGGATATGAATTTTACTGCTTCTTATATGGATATTTTGGGTATAATTAAATTGTAATTGCACTTGAAGATCAAAAGAAAACAACTTTTATATGTTGTTTTGGTACTTTTGCATATCGAAGGATGCCTTTTGAATTATGTAATGCACTAGCTACATTTCAATGATCTATGCATAGTATTTTTAGTGACATGGTTTAATGTTTTCATGGATGATTTTTCTATTTTTGGTAATTCATTTAACGATTGCTTATCTAATTTGGAAAAGGTTTTGATCAGGTGTGAAAAAAATAATATTGTATTCAATTGGGAGAAATGTCATTTTATGGTGACAATTGGTATTGCTCTTAATCACATTATTTCATCAAAAGGTATTGAAGTAGACAAATATAAAATTATGATAATTGCCATTTTGTCAATAGCAAAGTCTATAAAGAAGATAAGATCATTTTAGGATATGGTGGTTTTAATAGAAAATTTATCAAAAAAATTAGTATCATATTTAAACCTTTGTTTAATCTTCTAACAAAAGACGCTGTATTTGAATGGACTGAAAATTTTGAAAATATTTTTGTTAAGTTTAAAAACATGCTTACGTCTGCTCCAATCAGTGTAGTCTCCAAATTGGACTTTACCTTTTGAAATAATGTATGATGGTAGTGACTATATTGTTGGAGCTATCTTAGGACAAAGAAAAGATAAGAAACTATATGTTATTTACTATGCAAGTAAAACTTTAAATAGTATTCAATTGAATTATTCAACAACTGAAAAAGAATTACTTGCTATAGTTTTTGTATTGGACAAATTTAGATCTTATCTTATTGTATTACTAGTTGTTGTTTTAAGTGATCATGCAGCTTTAAAATATCTTTTGTAAAAAAAAATGCCAAACTTAGGTTGATTAGGTGGATTCTCTTACTCCAAGAATTTAACATTATGATTCGAGATAATAAAGGATTAGAGAATATTGTGGCTGATCATTTATCAAAACTTGTTTGTGATGACTCATTTCAAACTATACCCATTAATGACTCTTTCCTTAATGAACAACTATTTAATATTTCTATTTTACCTTAGTTTGTTGACATTGTTAATTTTTTTATGATAGGAAAGATGCTATCATATTAGAACTCCCAAGATAAAAAGAAAATTTTGACTAAGGTAAAAAAAAATTATTGGGATGATTCATACCTATTTAAATATTATCCTAATCAAATCTTTTGAAGATGCGTGCTAGACAATGAGATAGGTAATATTATAAAATTTTATCATTTAGAAGCATGTGGTCGTTATTTTTCGATAAAGAAAACTACTACAAAAATCTTACAATGTGGATTTTATTAGTCAACTCTTTTCAATGACACTTACACTTTTTGCAAAAATTGTGAAAATTGTCAAAAGTTAGGGTCAATTTCAAAGCGAAACATGATGCTCCTACACCATATTCTAGTGATTGAAATATTTGATTGTTGGATATTAACTTCATGGGACCATTTCCATTATGATTTGATTTTATTTAAATATTGGTCGCCATACATTATGTCTCAAAATGGATCGAGACAATTTCTTATTGAAACAATGATCATAAAATAGTGATAAATATTCTGAAAGAAAATATTTTAAGTTGATTTGGAGTTCCTCGATCCATTATCAGTGATGGGGGAAAATATTTTTGTAATAAAGTGTTTAGAACTTTAATGAGGAAATATGGAATTATACATAAAGTTGCCCTTATCACCATCAAATAAATGGACAAGTTGAACTTACAAACAGGGAGATAAAATAAATTTTGGAAAAGACAGTTAACCCAAATCGTAAAGATTGGTTTCTTAGATTTACCAATACACTTAGGGTATATAGAACTGCTTTTAAAACATCATTAATCATGCTTCCTTATAGGATAGTTTATAAAAAATCTTGTCATTTACCTGTTGAACTGGAATATAAAGTTTATTGGGCAATCAAAATATTTAACTTCAACTTTGATGAAACTTTAAAATTGCACAAATTGCAAATCAATAAAATTCAAGAATTGAGAAATTATGCATATGAGAATTCTAAAATTCATAAAGCAAGAATCAAATATTTTTATGATAATAAATTTTCAAGAAAAATATTTGATGTTGGTCAAAAAATTTTGCTTTATAATTTTCGATTGCATTTATTTCCTGAAAAATTCAGATCAAGGTGGAGTGGTCCTTTTGTTTTAAAAGAGGTATATCATTATGGGACGATTAACATTTAGAATCCTAGAAATAGTAATGTATTCAAAATAAATGGACAAAGATTCAAACCGTTTCTAGAGAATCAATTTTCACAAAAAGAAATTTTTTTCTTTCTAACCTTTATTATGATTAGTAAGTGTATATATATATATATACTTATTTTCTCTAACTTTATTTATTTTGTAGGCCTTCTTTCTTTTATTTTTTTTCTTCTTTTATCGGTTAGGTTGTGGATAATGATACTTTGTGATTACTAAAGTCGGACTTATCAGTTTTCTAAACAACTGAAATCTTTGTACAAAATTTTATTCTTTTTCTCATTATTTTTATTTTTTTATTTTTTTTAAATGGATGACATTCTTCTAACCCTTAAGAAGTGATTTCCTTTACTTCTTAAAAATATAATTTTAAAAATTTATAAAATAAGAATTAAAAAATTAAGGATGCTTATACACAAGGTATCCTACGGGATATATGATGGATAATTGAAGTAAAGGTAAGAGTAACATTTGAATTTTCATGCAAGTTTTCAAACTTGCTTACTAGATACATGTTTGATTTTGGTAAAAACATATATTAAAAAAAATGAAGGGCAAAAAAAAATACAAATTTGTTACAAATATGTTCGATGGACTTGCAACACAAAGTGTCGTTCTTTAGGAATGATTTCTAAAAATCAAGAAGATAAAATTCAATCAACTATGGATGGACTGAGTAAGGAGTCTTTATTATTTGATAACATCTTCCTACTGAAACATTCATTATATATGGATTACAATAGTGATAATTAAAAGAGGTAAAAAGAATAAATAGTCATTTCTCTATCCAAAACTCAGGAGCGGATCTCTAATCCTTAGACTTTTATTACTTTAATTTTTTTAGTTATATCATACATTATTTCTTTATATATTCTAAATTACTTTATGCCCAATTTTTTTTTTTTTTTTAGAAATATAATCCTGAATTTTTCAGACTACTTCCCTGTAGATCGATCTTAAACTCACGAGAAACTTATTATTTGACACAATCTATATTTAAATTTGTAACGTTAAAGTTGTAATAGTATCTTTTTAGGAGATTCTCTCATCTCTTGATGTAGTAAGAAACAAAAAATAGTTTCTCATTCAAGTACAAAGGCAAAGTATAAAGCATTTGCTGACACTATATTGGAACTTCTCTGGTTAAGATGGTTGTCACAGGATATGGGGTCTCTCTATCTAGTGCTACAAACTTCTGTTTTGATAACCAAAGTGCCATTCAAATTGCCCACAATGAGATTTTTCATAAGCACACAAAACACATTAAGATTGATTTTCACTTTGTTCGCCATCATATTATCAGTGGCACCCTTCATCTTATTTCAGTACCTTGTGTTGATCGAACAACCAACATCTTCACCAAAGCTCAAACTCCAGGGCAATTTCATGACTTGCATTCCAAACTCAAGTTATCAAACATTTTGCCGACTTAAGTATGAGGGATGTTATAATACCGTTGATGCTTAATCATAGTGATTTGTGTAGTTGTCATATCCCATAATCATAGTGGCTTGTAATTACACACCTTTAGCTTAGGCTTTAGTTTAGCTACCAACTATATTCCTATACTCAACCCATTTCTACTTGTGGACTTTTTTTTTAGGATGAACTAGACACAACAAAATGCAAAAGCGTTTTTTTTTCTTCCCTATTTTCTCTCCATTCTTGTTTCTTATCAAACAACATGAGAGTTGCTTTTAGATAATTGAAATTCAAAAAGAGTGGAAAAACATCTAGTTCCCAAAAAGAAACATGTCAAGAGATACAGAGATGTTTACAGATAGGATCTCAAAATCTATATGCTTTATATTCAATACTTTAACCCAAAAAACAACATAGCTTAGAACGAGGTTCAAGTTTTGATCATTCATGAGGCTGGAGAAAAACAAAACAAATAGACCTAAAAACATGAAAGAAGACTACAATCAGGAGTTTTGCCATACAAACGTTCGTAAGGAGATTGGTTACTAGTTACTGCAAATGGAATACGATTGACGGTATAGACAGCGGTTAAGGCTACTTCTCTCGGGAAACTTTCAAGACAAGAAGCAAAAATTAAGAGGGTTAGAATCGTGTCTAAAATGTGTTTGTGTTTGCGCTCTAGATGACCATTCTATTGAGAGGTACTAGGACAATATTGATAAACAATTGTGTGACGTATGTTGCACTATTGCCGATGTGATTTCAGTTAATCCTTTCATTGTTACTCTTGGAGATGCCGAAGCCGTGACAGTCAGCGGCCTTAACGTGTCTGCGAACGTACGTCTAGGCGGAGGGTTCGGTGGCTCAGAGTTTGGAAGTTAAGTATCATTAGAGAGGGGCGCTAGCGAGAGAGGGGGTCATTTTTTTTTCTGGTATTGGGCGCAAGAAATCTCCACTCCTCTGCTATCTTCGATCTTTCTGCTTACTCATATTTAGGGAACATCTCCCGTAGCTATTATGGAGGTAACACTTTTTTGTGTTTTTTGCAGATGATTATTCTAGTTTCACTTAATACATTTCATGAAAATAATTTCTAATTGTCTAAAATTTATGCTAACTTTGTTGCTCTTGTTAAAACCCAATTTTTGTGTACTATCAAAACTCTTTGAATAGATAATGCCATGGAGTATAAAGATTCTAAACTTCTCAATGTCCCATCTGTGGATCCTGCACATAACAACCATGATGAGAAAAATGCAACTCAAGTCTAAGATCACATAATTGCCCAACAGAAATAAGGTTTAATAAAAGGTTAGGAACAAAAAAAGCATAAGAGAAACACATTTTTGAAGTGGCAATATTAGCAATATGACTAACAGACATGCAAGAATTATCAGCAGTGTGTATAATAAGAGAATAAGACACTGTGGTTTTATTTTTGAATAAACATGAGTCAGCAGTCATATAGTTACAATGGGCAAAATCAAAGAACGTACCAAGATGAAGATTTACTTGGAGTGATGGATGAAGCAGAGGAAGTAGAGATAGTGGTGAGAGATTAAGCAAGGGCTTGTTTTATGGTATCACGGTCTACTTGACTAAGGAGCTTATCCTAGAAAGAGAGTCACCTGAAGACATCATTGGCAACTTCAGTTGTGTTAGTGGAGGAAGTACTAGACTTGGATTTGGTTTGGTTGTACCGCCCGATCCCTTGCTTGGATTGTAACTTGGAGCGCACAAAATTGAGATGCCCTGGTTTGTGACAGTATCTGCAAGTTACTTTATGTTGTGCTGGAGATGAGGCATGACTAGCTAGATCAATATTAGTACATAGAATAGGCAATTGAGACTTCAAGGTAGCAAGACGAGCCTCTTCAGCACGTACTAGGTCTGGAAAAGAATTCCTATGTAATTTAAAAGGATTTGACCGTCTCAAAGTCGCCATTTACAGCCATAGTGAACTAGTAAACTCAGAAATTCTTATCTTTTCCTTTGCATAAAGTATAGCATCATGATCATCATGTCAATTTTTTGTTCGGACATAGATAATTGATCCCATTAAGCAGTCATCTCAGATAAGAAGCATATGGCTAAGAGTACCATAAAGTTGAAATTGGTGAATGGCGGTAGTATTGGAGTATCATTTAGCAAGAAAATCCCAAATTGAAGCTTGATGGATGGGACACAAGTACTAAGAAACCAAGTAATACTCTCATAATTTTCATTGTGCTATTCTTCTAACTTATCAACATATTTGAAAGTCTCGTCATATTTACCTTTAATTGGCTTAGTCTCATCACCTATGTTCTTTAATTGGCTTAGTCTCATCACCATTAACATACCGCCATAATTTGATCAGAACTCAAGCAAAAAGGTGTGAACAAAATGTTCAATGTTTGGTCAATCAAAAGAAGTGATGACGTATTAAAGATCCAGATTTGTAGGCATAGAAGATGCAAAATACTGTATCATGCGTAGAAACAAATGCACTGCTGACTTGCTCAAGGGTACTAGTGACACAAAATTCTTCAGTGAGGTTTTTTGTGATTGATGATTTGATTTCTGAAAATTGTCTAAATGGCTTTTCTGTAGAAACAGTAACAGAGAAAAAGAAAATAAAAGAACCCAAAAAATAAATCACTCTAAATGGAGAAGAATTGCACAAAGAACAACAAAAAAAATCAAATTTCAGACTTTGATACCATGTTAAATTTTAAAGAATTGAAGAAAAAAAGATAAATATAAAGATATAATATAGTTTAATATATCTTCTGAACTACATCCATAAATAAAATATCCAAAAAGGTCTAAAATACTTCTATTGTTCTGTCTTGCTATTACATTTTAATAATTATCTATTTATATAAGTGAATTTTAATAAAAGAATAAATAAAATGAAGGAAATCATTTCATTTTTAAATTAAATATAATCAGAAATATCATAATAATTAATTATTTAAGTCATTGTAATCTTATAATTATTTCAAAATATCAATTTTAATTATTAATATCCAAAATGATAACAAAATCAATGAGACAACTTGCCACAAATGGCAATGACCAAAAAAAAAAAAAAAGTATCTAGCCTTTCATGCTCGCTTAAAGCATATTGAGCTCTAATTGCCATCATTTCACGAGAACCGAGTGACAAGATTCTCATAGATTTCGCCAATATAAATGATCACTCCATTTTGCAAAAGTTCGAAAGGTCCAAGAAGCAATAAATCTTAAATTATTTTATATGTTCAAAATTTATAATTTTTATTTGTTTTTTGAAATATTTTAAAAAATTCTATTTTTTAAAAGGATTTTTTTAAAAATATTTTTTAATAAAATAATTATGTGAAACAACTACTTTATGTGCAATAATATAAAAAAAAATTATTTTTTTACAACTCTTGTCTAAAATTACGCATTAGGTCAAATGAAAGTCTTAAAAAAATTGGATGAATGAGTATATATTAAGGAGCTATCATGGAAAATCATTTGTAAATTTTTAGTTTAAGACGTGGAAGAAAGGAGTTTAGCTATTTACCTACTATTTCCTTCAATGAATAGTTAGATACATAAAAGGAAAAATATGTAATGAAGCACTATTTCCATAATATAATCATTGGATGAAAAAAATTAATCTATTTTTTAGTTTTTTTTCTCTCTCGTTTTCCTTCTCTTTGCTATTTTCTCTCTCAATTTGTTTTTCCATTTTTGGTCCTGAATTTTAGTTTCTTAGGGGTTGCAATATGGAAATGAGAGGAGGGGACAATGAGCAAGGGAAAAGAAATATTGGGAAATTATGAAAATTTTCGATAAATCAAATTAGTGAAAACGAAAAAAACACGCACAAATTTGATAACGAAGTTCAGCTAATAATGCCTACGTCTCCGAATCTACTGCAAATCGTTTTACTAAAAGAAGAAAAATTACAAGTGTTTACAACACTTACAACTCACAACCCACACAAGAATTTTTCTTCACAAAATTTTTTCACAAGCTTTCTCTAAAGCTTTTCTTTCAAACTCTCTCAAATTTTCTAATTTTGGGATGCTATGCAAATGAGAGTTAGGGGGGTTTATATAGGTTTCAAAAAATATGAGTTGGTGGAATTTAGACAAAAAATTAGGTTAGACACCTTAATTGACAATTGCCTCAATTAGGCACCCTTCATTTTTGACCAAAAATGTTTGGTCATTTTCTTGACAATCTCCCACTTGAAAATTGATTTCAATATGTCTTCACATCTCAATGCATGCAGCAGATCTTTTCAGTCTTGTTACTCTTGCAGGCCAACTGAAGTTGAACACAACTTCAGTTTATGGATAACCACCGTCTTTGTCAACATATCTGCTGGATTCTTACTTCTTTGGATCTTCTCTAATATTAGCACTTTATCTTCCATTAAAGATCTGATAAAGTGATAATGAAGTCCAATATGCTTGATTCTGGAATAAAATGGTGAATTTTTCGCCAAGTGTATTGCACTTTGACTATCACTGTACAAAATATTCTTCTCTTGCTTGAATTCCAACTCAGTTAACAAACCTTGAAGCCATATCATCTCTTTATCGGCTTTAGTCACTGCTAAATATTCAGCTCCTATAATGGATAGAGTGACAATCTTTTGTAACTGCGACATTCAACTAACAGCTGTAATTCCAATAGTAAATATATAACCGATGGTGCTTATTCGGTCATTACCTCCAAAGTCTGCATCTACGTAGCTTTGTATTTTTAACTCTCATTTTTCAAAGTACAAATATTTTTCTACAGTGCCTCGTAAATACCTCAAAATTCACTTTACTGCTTCCCAATGAGCTTTCCCGAGATTTGACATAAACCTACTAACAACTCCCACTGCATGGCCAACGTCTGGTCTCATGCAGACCATTGATACATCAAACTTTCAATGGCTGAGGCATAAGGAACCTTAGCCATGAATTCTCTCTCTTCCTCCATCTGAGGGCACTGTTCCTTAGATAGACGAAAGTAACTAGCCAAGGGTATGCTGACTGGTTTGGCGTCGCCCATGTTAAATCTTTGTAAAACACAGTTGATATACTCTCCCTGAGATAGTTGCAAGAACCCTCCCTGCTTATCTCCTGTGATTTGCATTCCAAGAATCTTCTTTGCTGGAGCCAAGTTCTTCATGTCAAACTCCTTTAACAATTGCTGCTTCAATTTTCTGATATCATCCATATTTGAACCTACTACTAACATATTATCGACATAAAGTAGTAAAATGATATAACTGCACCTGTATCTCTTAAAGTAGCAATAGTGGTCGGCGTTGCACTTCTGGAAACCTTGCGCATGAAGCAGTCAAATTTCCTGTACCACTGCCTTGGGGCTTGTTTCAGGCCATACAAGCTCTTCTTAAGTTTGCACACCATATTCTCCTTTCTTGTTTCTGAAAAACCTTCTGGCTGGTGCATATATATCTTATCATCCAAATCTCCATAAAGAAATACAGTCTTCACGTCCAACTGTTCAAGATGAAGATCTTCACTTGCAATAATACTCAATATTGTTCTGATGGTATTGAGCTTCACAACATGAGCAAAAATGTCGGTATAGTCAACTCCTTCCTTTTGTTGGAATCATTTGACAACTAATCGAGCTTTGTATCTCTTGGAACCATCATACTCCTCTTTCACCCCATACCCATTTATTGTGAAGTGCCTTCTTTCCTACGGGTAGTTCAACTAGTTCCCATGTCTGGTTGGAGATTAGAGATTTCATCTCTTCTTTCATGGCAAGCTCCCACTTGCTGGCATCTTCAATCTGACAAGTTTCATCATAGCATTCAGGCTCCCCTCCATCAGCCAACAAGAGATAATTCATGTATCTTCTGTTAGGTATATGAGGTCAAGAAGACCTTCTCAATACATGAGTTGGAGTAGAAGGGTACGGTGTGTTGAACGGCTGTGTACTGTTCTGTCCAACAATTTCCTCTAATTGAGGACTTGCTACAATTGGCTCCATCATGGGACTAGTTGGGACATCATCAACATTTACATCTGCAAATATTGACTCACTTTGTACTGAGTCATTGGAGTTTGTTTTATGCATGTCTTTGTACATTACTTTTTCATTAAAAATCGCATCTCTGCTGCGAATCACTTTCTTGTGTTCGTCATCCTAAATACGGTAGCCAAACTCATCATTGTCATAGCCAATGAAGGTGCATTTCTTAGATTTTGGATCAAGCTTATTCCTACCTTGATCACTAATATGCACATATGCTACACAACCGAAATTTTTTAGATGTGACAGTTTTACCTCTTTTCTGCTCCATACCTCCTCTGGTATTTTGTGCTCCAATGGAGTTGATGGGCCTCGGTTGATCAAGTAAGATGCTGTGTTGACTCCTTCTGCCTAGAACTGCTTCAGTAGACCTAATTATATACGAATACTTCTGGCTCTTTCTGTCAACGTTCGGTTCATATGCTCAGCTACACCATTATGTTGAGGTGTAGCTGGTACGATTTTCTCCATTCTGATCCCGTGCTCATAGCAGAACTTCTTGAATCTGGTGTCTTCATATTCACCACCATTGTCAGTTCTGAACTTTTTAATTTTCAGACCTGTCTCATTTTCAACCATTACTTTCCATCTCCTAAAAACCTCAAACACTTCAGACTTATGCTTTACAAAGTAAACCCATACCTTCCGAGAGTGATCATCGATGAAAGTCACAAAATAGTGTTTTCCACCAATAGATGAGATGGTTGTTAGTCCCCAAACATCAAAGTGAACGAGCTCTAGCCTTTCTTTCTTTGGGGTTCTGCTACTTATTTGAAAGCTGACCCTCTTCTACTTTCCAAGTATGCAATCTTCGCACATATCTATCTCAACTGACTATAGACCTGAAAGTTTTCCCTTCGAGTGCATAATTTTCATCCCTTTTTCACTCATGTGGCCTAACCTCTGGTGCCACAGATTTGGAGTTTCATTGTCTGTTGTAACTGTAATTAAACAGCATGCTCCTGCTGTCATGTAAAGAATGCCACTCTTCTTGCCTCGAGCAACCATCATTGCGCCCTTTGAAATCTTCTAATCATCACCATGGAATATCGTAGTGTAGCCTTCGCTAGCTAAGTGCCCTACTGAGATTAAGTTCTTTTTTAGGTCAGGGATATGTCTGACATCTTTCAGCTTCCAAACAGACCCGTTCAACTTAATCGTCACTACACCTTTGCCAACAATAGCACATGGTTGATCATCACCAAGATATATTTTTCCAAGGTTTTCGGGGACATACTTCTCAAAGAATTCTTTCTGTGAAATAGCGTGGAATGATGCTCCAGAGTCTAATACCCAAGACTCGTCCTTACTCTCTAAATAGCATATCAACGCATCATCTCCTCCTGAGGTGGAAGTAACATTTGCCTCTGTCTTCGCCTCTTGGTCCTTTGGTGCATTCTTGCATTGATTTTTTTAGTGCCCGGTCTTCCCTCAGTTCCAACACTCAATGGTTTTCAAGTTATGAGAATTACTGAGAGTCCTGGATTTAGACCTTTTGTCCTTTGATCTACTACGGTAGTTTGATCTGCCACGTCTATTTCCTCTGGTTGAATTTTTTTCTCTCGACTCTGTATGTAAAACTGAAGAGGTTGATGATTCTCCTAACTCTCTCTGTCGGATCTCTTCACTGAGAACCAAATCACGAACATCATCAAATTTCAACTTATTGCTTCCCGATGAGCTACTCACAGCCGTGACAGTAGCATTTCAACTTTCTGATAGAGAAGACAAAAGTATTAATGCTCGTACTTCTTTATCGAATTCAATTCAAACTGAACTCAATTGGGTTATCACTGTGTTTAGTTTATTGAGATGTTGAGCTATCGATGCGCCTTTCGTCGTCCGCAAATTAAACAAATGCCTCATCAAGTGAACTTTGTTTGAGGCTGATGGCTTCTCATATATACTGGAGAGAGTTGTCATGAGACCCGCCGTGGTCTTTTCCTTTGCTATGTTGAAAGCAATATTGTGGGATAACGTTAATCGGATAACTTCAAGGGCTTGTCTGTCGAGAAGATTCCAGTCTTCTTCCTTCATAGCATCTGGCTTCTTTCCTGATAGAGGTTGATATAGGTTTCTTTGATACAGATAATCCTCTATCAGCATTTTCCAGAACCCAAAATCTGCGCCATCGAATTTCTTGAGTTTCACCTTCCCTTCATCTGTAGCCATTGCTCCCACTCGAATCTGACTTTCTCCAAATCGTTTCTGACTATTCCTGGAGCTCTAATACCAGTTGTTGGGAAATTATGAAAATTCTCGATAAATCAGATTAGTAAAAACAAAAAAAACATACACAAATTTGATAACAGAGTTCGGCCAATAATGCCTACGACTCCGGACCTGCTGCAGATCATTTTACTAAAGGGAGAAAATTTACATGTGTTTACAACACTTACAACTCACAACCCACACAAGAATTTTTGTTCACAAAATTCTTTCACAAGCTTTCTCTAAAGTTTTTCTCTCAAACTCTATCTAATTCTCTAATTTTGGGATGCTATACAAATGAGAGTTATGGGGGTTTATATAGGTTTCAAAAAATATGAATTGGTGGAATTTAAGCAAGAAATTTGGTTAGACACTTTAATTGACAATTGTCTAAATTAAGCCCCTTCATTTTTTACCAAAAATATTTGGCCATTTTCTTGACCAGAGATAGATTGGATAGTTGAGGGGAGAGACTGAGGGATAGAGAGGAAATAAGAGGTGGCAGGGGTAAAGGTTGTGCAGTGGAGGGAAATGAGAGGGAGGAAGAGAGAGAAGAAAGGCAGTTGAGGGGAGCAAGGGCATCAGGGAAGAATGGAGGGTGAATCCAATAAATAAAAAAAAAAAGAGGAAAGAGGAAGAGGCGATGAAAATGGTGAGGGAGGGAGAGAGAGAGAGAGAGACGAAGGATATGGCATTGGTGGAGGGAAGAAGAAGTAAGTACCCATTTAAGGTTTTTACAATATTTGACCCTATTAAATTGAGTCAAAATGCTAAAAAATTGGATTGAACCTATTCTAGAAACTCAATTTCAAGAGTCAATAAAATTTAATTGGGAATATAATATAAAAACATCCCTTGAACTGTAAAAACACAACAAATAAATCCCTTTAAAATGTATAAGCATTAACAATACACTCGTAGCAAAATGATTATTTAACAAACTATTAATTTGATCATTTTTTTATTTTTTTTAAATTGAGGTTAATTTATGATTTTCATATGAGGTTTTTTAATGCAGCAATTTCATCTTTTCTGTACCAAACACAACTTTAATTCATCTCTGCATATCTCAGAAAACACAACAATCCCTAACCAAAAATACAAATCTACTACCGAGGATTATTGCTTTCTTACAAAGCTTCAAATATTGTTTGCATGAACGGAGTTTTAGATATACAATCAAACTATTTTTATTTTGTAAATCTTCTTGACAATGACTTATCGTAGACACCCTTTGAACAATATGCATGCAGCCAACAGAAAGATTGGCTGATATTTTCTTCACGTGTTGAAAAGTTGGGTTTTCTTGCTTAGCATTTCTCATGTGGGGTACCTTCGAAAATTATGTTGCCACTCGTATTCTCTCTATATATATTTTAGTCACAATTATCATTATTATCATTATTATCTTAGTCGCATAATATAATTATCATTATAACTAATGTGTCTAGTCATATTAAAAATATATATATTTTAAAATAATATCACTAAAATTTTCAACAAATATATTTTAAAAAAATAATATTACATAATATTTACATATAACAAATTTAAAATAAAAAAAAATTATATAAGACGAGTTCGGAATGGGGCAGTTATGAAAATAAAATATCAAGATTTGCCCTAAATCGGTAAATATCTTAAAACTCCATTCCAAATAGGACGGGTTGGGTATGGACCTGTTCCATTATCATTCTTACACGTGATGATTTAATTATTTTATAATTTTTCCAACTGAGAGATCAATACATTTTTATTATAATATTTAAAGAGGTGAATTATCCATTCCCATATACAAAAGAGCCCAAAATTTATGGGATAAGGTAGTCAAAATTAATATTTAAATAAACAATATAACTATTAGTAACTTTTTTTGTGATTTTTGGACTACTTTTGAGTTTAATTGGTTAAGACTATTTATCATGTTAGTATTAAATGATTTTCATCGTGAATTAAAATCCATACTTTTGATTGAAAGTCATTTTTTCCCATAGATTTTAGGCGATATTTTGTTTTGTTTTGTTTTGGGGTTGTTTTGGAAAAAAGATATTGAAGAATGTGGATTATATTTGTTTTATTTTTAAAATGGTTAGTTGATATATTTTAAATAAAAGTTAGGTTTGGTTTTGTTTTGAGGGTGATATTTTCTATTGTAAATGTCTTTTTCTAATAAGTTTTTTTTATTATTAGTGTCACATCAAGTTTTTATAAAAAAAATATATATTTTTTTGTTTTAAAAAAATTATATATATTTTTTTAAAAAAATAGATGATATGCATTTAATAAAATATAATGACTAGAAGATGTATATATATATATTCATATATATATATATATATTATTGATGTCATGATTAAAATATATATATATATATAAAATATTAATATAAATAATATTTATAATATAAGTATATAAAGGGATGATTATGATTTTTCTAAAAAAAACATTTGAAAAAAAATATGTTATGACGGAGAACTAATATTAAAATATTTAATTCTTATTTTTGTAAGAATAAAACATATTTTAGGGAAAATAAATTAAACATTGCCTGAGCATTACTGTGGACATGCATGCACATTTTACTGGTCCAATTTCTTGGAGTGAGTTTTGTATTTATACACAATGATCATTTGAACAATTTTGAAAAATTAATTAAAAATATATGATTCAAAGGTACGATATTTTCATTTTAATAATATTAATTTAACTATAATTTTGATTTTGGAGTAAAAGAGATTGTTTTGCTCGATTAAAATAACTTGTTAAATTATGTCAACATGTACAACAAGCTAATAGTACAACTTTTAATAAATAAAATGATATTCTACATACATACAGTGAATGAGGACATGTCACTATCACTAATTTTATCAAGCCTTTTGTGATAATATTTTGATGGTCACATGAAAAATCTTCTTCATTTTGGTGATGACTTTAAATGTATTCACTGTTTTAAATTATTTTAATTAACAATAGTGACAACTTTTATTTTCCATCAACACCCAAAATGGGCGCTAAATGTTCAGTGACAAAATTTAGTAATAACAAAGCAAAAATTGTTACTAATGCTCAATATTTCCAATCATTAGTGACATAAAAAAATATCATCACAAATTCTTCTTCAAATGACTTTAGAGTTTTTTAACCGCATGTTTAGTCTCTCATTGAAAGGAAAGTGAGTCTTTCATTCAAGAACTAGACTGAAGTGATTGACTGGACTGGAGTGCTTGCATCAAATGATGCATGTTTTTGACTTGAAGTTATACGGAATGTGGTATTTAGGGAATTAACAGAGGAATGTGGTATTTAGGGAATTACAGAGCTAGTACCCCAATATAATCTGGAGTTAGTTCCTATCTTGATAGGCTTAACCTTTGGGTGGGAGGTTTCGACAACTCACTGTCTGGAGAGAAACCCCAACCTCGCGGTCTATTTGGTATGAAATCACTTTATTCACAATTTAGTGATAACTTTTAATATTTCACTATTTTTAATAGCAATAGTGCAATTTTTTTATTTTCCCCAACATAAAAAAATGGTACCAAATGTTTAGTGACAACAAAAAAAGTTAACACTAATATTCAACATTTTCAATCATTAATAATATCGAAAAATAACATCACTATATATATATATATTTAGTGACAACGTTACCATTATTATTAAAATTTTCGTCACTAAATATAATTCTTCTTGTAGGCACAAAACAAGAATTAGATAATATTTTTTGTAAATAGAATGGCTTTTATTTTTTATTAAAAGATAAAAGTCTTTTCTATCCAAAATAAACATGGAGATATTTTTTTTAATAAATTCCTTTATGTAAAGATAATGAATTAATACTATTCTAGTACTATTGTCTACCACTAAAGTAAATAATCACTAAAATTAATGGATCAACTCAAAATCTCAACCAATATCTAATTACTGTACAAAAGATTTTAAAGAAAATATTTCTAAGCACATGTGCAGTAATAAACTAAAAATCTGTGTTGGATGCCCTCATGGGCATAGCGCATCGGTAAAATGGTTAGAAGATCACTTTGAGTATCGGTGTTTGAATTCTGGTATATGCAAAGGTTATGACGTGCGTGTATTGCCCCGCTAGGGTTCCTACCATGTGACATGAAGGGAGTGTGATGAGAGAGTTGCCCACACTAAATGTCAGATTCCAATAGTGTATAATTGTGTCATTATATTTAATCATATGGGAACTAGGGGGCAAACCGTCAGATGAAGCCAAGTGAATGCGACAGGCTAATCTGTGTTATAAAAAAAAATGTGGGTTGGGTATTCCATTTGTAGTTGATATTGTACCAAGCAGCAATGGTATTTTTTTGTTATCTCTGGAGCAAACTGGTGGTGGTCATCAGTTTCTCTTCTGCAAGAAGAAAATGCACATGGAATTCGCAGAACCGTGAACCTTTTCTTTCTTTTGTTTTTGTATTTTGTTGGCCAATTGCTTTATCTTGTCTACTTGTCTCATTTTTTTGTCACATTCTTTTTTAACATTGCAAGAAAAAAATAATATTATTGACAATATATATTTATATATATATATTAATACTAATCAAATATGTATTTATATATAGTAATAATTTAGTGACAATAAGAAATATTGACATTAACTCATATAATAGTATTATTGTCATAATTGAATTTTCAATGTATATGTGTCATTAGTTTTTAATAAGATGAATCAAAACACTATTATTGTCAATATTAAATTTGAAAAAATAATTATTATAGAAAAATAAATTCTATTATCACTTAACTTTTTTTTGTGAATTGCTTTATCTTGTTTTATTTGTCTCATTTTTCTTGTCACGTTCTCTTTTAACATTGCAAGAAAAAAATAATATTATTGACAATATTATTTACATATATGTTAATACTTATCAATATATATAGTAATAATTTAATGACAACTAAAAGTATCGAGAATAATTTATATGATAGTATTATTGTAATTATATATTACATATATGTTAATACTTATCAATATATATAGTAATAATTTAATGACAACTAAAATTATCGAGAATAATTTATATGATAGTATTATTATCATTATTAAATTGTCATTATATATGTGTCATTAATTTTTCATAAAACAATCAAAATATCATTATTATCAATATTAAATTTGTGAAAATAATTATTATAGAAAAATAAAATTTATTATCAGTTAATGTGAATAGAATTGGTGACAACTTTATCAGCACTTGACATTTTATCAAATGTTATTTCTTCTTTCATATATATATATATATATATATATGTGTGTGTGTGTGTGTGTGTGTGTGTGTGTGTATTTTGTTCACGTGTTGAAAACTTGAATTTTCATAGCATTTATCACACGGGGTCTTTGAAAATCATTTAAGCCAATCATATGCAATTGGTTCATTGTAACCGTTTTATCTTTTGTTGCCATATTTCTGGCACTTGAGGGCTCTTTAACTCAAAAGGAAAGAAAGAGCCCCCTGCCCCATTTGAATGAAGAAGGAAGAAGCTGAAAGCAAGCGTCCAGGTAGAAATATGAATTGGGAAAGAAGAAGGGTTTCCAAAGTTATTGCCAGAGGGAAAAATAAGTAATTTCATATAAGTTTTATGGATGGAAATAATATTTCGACCTTGGAGCTTGGATTTTGCTTGATTAATGGATCCGAACTTTAGAGGTAAGATTCACATTCAATCCAAATTTCAGAATAAGACGGAACTAGGAGAAAAATATGCAAATGATTGACTTGAACTAATTAGTAAATCTAGCCCAATAACACAAAGTAAATGAGACCAAATAGTACATTATATCCCCTTCAATTATTTTATATAATTTAAAACTTTAAAGTTATTTTTGTTATGAAATAATGCATATATTGTATTTTTTTCTTTTTTATTTAAATTCTTGAACAAACCAACTTAAAAGAAAATTCACTTCAAATTGCACAAAATTGTACCTTCTATTTCTATAAAACAAAATATTTAATTTACTTTTGGGAAAAAACATACATAATAATTTAATTTAAAATTAGTAGATAATAAAAATTAAAAACACAATTCACCCCTAGCTTTGGCAAACATCGGACCACCCAAATCCTAATCTTCTGCCATTTGATTAGAGATGGATATTGCTCGAAATATTTATAAGTTTAAATAGTTTGGGTTGGATACCCGATATAATGGATATTATATTTTGCTAGCCAATACCAAACTGATATAGTCGGGTACTTAATATTTTAGGTACCCATTAAATTGGGTACTCAAATTATTGGGTTTTGGATTTTAGATGTAGGGTTTTTTTTTCCTTGTCTCTTTTTATCTAATTCATTTTTTTCTTGTGTCTTTCTTCCGCACATCCTTAATAGTAGTAAAATTTCTCATTTGAATTTTTTTTTCTTTAAGATACTATATATCCCATGATACCACACATCTTATTAACAATCACTATTTTTAAAAAAATAATATAAAATATATAACACTTTCATTTTTTCTCAACTTTCATATTAAAGATTGTACCAAATCAATATATAGCATTAAAAATCAGACAAGCTTGCTAGTTTAGGGTTTCTAAACTTTGTAATCAAGTTTGGATTTTGACTAAATTACAAAGGGTTGAGCATTGGAAGAATTACTAGTACTTTGTTACATTAATTTAACAATTTATCCAACCATTCTTTACTTGTATCTTTATTTTTTATTTTTAGATAATTAAATAATTTGTATTCTTATTAGATAATTTGATAATTTGCAGTTTACCCTCACTCTTTTTTTTCGTATTGTTAATTATTGTTATTTTTGTATTCTATTTTCTAATTATTTTAATGGACCTATTATATAATTGAAACTCCATATATTTTTTCCTATTCCTTTCAATAGTCATATTTATAATGTACCGAAGTATTTTATGAAAATAATTTTAAGAACTTGGATTATCTTGTCAATCTTATAGGAAAATTTAAGTAAAATTTATAGTCAATTAAAAACAATAAAAAATAATGACAGTTATATATTTCTTTATAGCTTGACTTAGAGGTAGATCGTTAAACTTTTTAATACGAGTGATTACATAAATTCCGAAACTATTCGTCAAAATTATAAAATACTTATTCAATCTTTCTCTACCGGAGAATTAAAAAGTTATAACAAAAATTAAAATTAAAAAAATAAAATATTAAAAAAAGTTAGTTTATTATAATAGCACCTTGAGCAGTTGAACTAAAATACTTAAATACTTTATAATCTTTTTCAAACAAAAATAGATAATAACACTAAGCATCAAATAAATAAGAAAAATTTATGAGGAATGAAACTTAATTTCTACATAAACATTCTTAATATTTACAAAATTGTCTTAGTCAAAAAAATCATTAAGCATCAACTGTAAACACACGTGGCACGCGTACTTTATTATAAATTATGTGATGTTATACTCTTCAAGTTTAATAAATTGTAAGAGCTAATTTTGTTTGATATAAAATGATATATTTTTTCCATTAACAAAAAACTAACAGTAATTCTAGAAACATCTTAAAAGTTCTTTGCCTTCTGCTGTAACGAAAAGAACAGAAAAATGCATTAACT